>OZ010676.1:12522089-13864589 GCA_963932185.1 Troglohyphantes excavatus | reverse complement strand
TTTACATTTATTTCTATTGTGCCACAGTTTCAAGTACACCGCTCATTATAGCGCCCCATTCGCGCCCCTTTAGATAATCCCATTTGTATGAAGATAATTTCTAAAGAAATATGAAAATGGTTAGTATAAATATCTTTAAACATTGTTGTGAGGAATGTTTAAATTTTTTATGAAACATTTCTTTTAAAATTATTACATTTTTTAAGGTGCTCTCCATTTTGATTCTTATCCACTCAACAACTCGAAATATCTTTTTCGGGATTTAAATCCCCCCTTTTACATTTATTTTATTTAAATCCGTATTTCTCTCAGAATAAAAATTATTAGAGTATTAATTTTATCAAACCTTTTCTCTTACATTTTAAATTCTTCTGCATTCAAGCATTGTTTAAGGGTGCACCACTGAGCTATAACAATATAACTATACCCACTGGAGTGAGGACTAAGCGTCGCCGACCACTTTACTCCTTTTTGAGCGAAGGTAGAAAAATTTGAACCATTTTGAGCGAAGGTAGAAAAACTTACACCTTTTTCAGCGAAGGTAGAAAAACTTACACCTTTTTGAGCGAAGAGAGAAAAACCTACACCTTTTTCAACGAAGGTAGAAAAACTTACACCTTTTTCAGCGAAGGTAGAAAAACTTACACCTTTTTGAGTGAAGGTAGAAAAGCTTACACCTTGTTAAAAAACATGTATTTAATTCTTAAAGTACGATATTAAAAGTACTTAATTATTTAATTTTTAAAACAGTGTAAAATTGTGCGCACTATAATTAAGACTATTTTTAGAATATTTGTACAATTTCAGTTGCAAAAGATTCAAAAGACATTCGCAAACCCAAAAAAAGTATTTAAATATGTTTTTAATTATATATTTAAAATTTTTTTTTAACGAAATGGAGAATTTTATACCCCATTTTGTTACAAATTTGTGTGAAAAATTATAATTAATAACATATTAAATGTTTTTTTTTAGATTTGCTGTACTGTGCAAAATCTTCTGAATATTTTTGAATTAAAATAGCACAATTATTCTTAATATATTTTTAATTACTGTGCGAGCAAGTAATTACACTTTTTTAAAAATTAAATAATTTTACATTTTTAATATCGTAAATATATTTTTTTAAATATTAAAAAAAAAAAATTACATACAGCTAATATTTCGTTTTATATTATATTATTAATAAATTATTTAAAGTAATTGATAATATTAGCTAGAAATAATTCTTGAAAACAACTACGCTTTATTAGGGGAAAATAACATTATAAACATTCATTGCCCCTTTAAGGTAGAATAATAGATAAGTTTATTCTTTTCTGATTTATTGGTTCTCAGGATTTGTGAAAATATTGTTCGCATATGGAATAGAAATGCAGGCTCACGCCATATTTCGCATTATAAAAACAATATTTCTTCAACTATCTGCATTTTGAATGGATTTTCTCTGTCTGCCTTTTGAATCTATGAGTAGAGATTCAAATATATATTTGAATGCACAATAAACTTATGAAAAAGCATCTATTTGATATTCTTCCGACATTTTTGAAAAATATTTGTTTATTATTATACATTATATTTTAAAATTGTGTTAAAACGTTCAATGTTTTATGCAAAATCGTAGTTAAACTGTGCCTATTTGCCCATTTAAAAATAGGTACTAGAAAATAATTAAAATGTATACTAATTTTTGAGTACATTTGATGCTTATAATGGCTCCGAGAATATAAATTTAAATTTTCAAAAAGACATGTGCTCAAAAATGAGTAGAATGCGTTAAAATGAGTACAAGGAGTAAAATTGAGTTGATGCTTGCCTACATAGGACGCCTTCATACATCACATTTAGTAAATATCGACAATTACCAGCAAGTGTTACCCAGAATGGAACCTAGATTCTCAGCATCTCAGTCCAGTGCCTACAAGGGCGACATTAAAAAGTTATAAATTGAAGAAATGTTAAAAAAGGTGTTCCAAAAGAATGGGGAGTAACATAATTGAGTTTTAATCCGTATATATATGGATGTATATATACTTCCAGAGATCTCCATTGTTTCCAACACTGCACCCAAGTTTTTAATTTCTTTAAAAATTTTCATTTTACACTATTTTTAAATATAATGGTTTGATCTACATCTTATAAAATGACTCTTTACAATTAATTAAAATATTTAAAATTATATAAAAAAGCATAAACAGGAAAAAATATTTAAATTCCCGAACTGTGAAAACAACTATTGTAAAAATCGCTTGCTGATCAGAGAGTTAATAACTCAGTTGCTATTCAAGCAATCGACATAAAATAATGTGGGAAACCATATTCTGAATAACTATTTTAAGTTTGCCAGGTCGCTTTTTTAAGATAACTTGTACAAAAGCTGATAAGAGCAATATTAAGTCACACTGCTAATTTTTGAAATGTTACTGATTACTTAAATTTGGGTACTTCATCACTCATTTACGATGCAATTGTACACGGCCATGTACTCATTTTTAAGCACATTTTTACAGTGCTTTTCTTAATGTTTTTTAGGGTATTCAAGCTAAGAATGAAGTCTGAAACATCTCTGTTTGCGTCTGATATAGTTTTTGAATCTTCAAGTAGAGGAAGATTTGATTACGATGTCAACAAGGTTTTGAAAGGGCATTTGGATGGTAAGGAATACTTACACTATCAATTTTAACTTTCAATTTTAAAATGAATTAACTAATTACATATAGTCAACAAATATATATCAATACCTTACAAGCCTTACCTTTACAAGACTTAATACCTTTTAATACTTAGCATTTAAAAGATTATTCTGCAATAAAAACCATTTAAACTCTTAGAGATCTATATTATTTAATTAGTACTAATAAATAAAATTGAAAAGAAGACATTTAAAATAAATTTAATATTTAACTCATAATTTTATAGACACAGTCGGATCACATTATTGTGACCACCAGCTAATTGTCAGTTTAACCACCGTTTACACAACCTACAGCAGCTAGGACGAATTAGAGGTACTCAGTATTATGATAGGTATTTTCAGGTATGTGGATGCATGCTGACATCTATATGCACCTGACAGCTGTGATGGGTGGGTGATGGGGCATCCATAGAGTGAGCATACAATGGTTGATGGGGGTTTATTCTCCTATATCTCACTCAGTATAAGTTGACGTCTATTCTTTCTATAAATCAGAAAACGTGACTCATCGGAGGTGACTATCTTTTTTCTAATTTGTAGAGGCCTAATTTTGATACTGAGGTTCAAATGTCAGCCTTTTTTGCCGATGAACCTTTGTTAGCATAAATCATAAATGCAATGACCATCCGTTTGCATAGGAGGTCCATACGCAGAAGGCTTCCCTGATTTATCGTTTTAGATACATTTTCAGTAGTCCGCTGGTTCATTTGCTTGCCCTGCAAATGTCAGCCTTTTTTTGCCGATGAACCTTCGTTAACATAAATTCAATGACCATCCGTTTGCTTAGGAGGTCCATAGGCAGAAGGCTTCCCTGATTTATCGTTTTAGATACATTTTCAGTAGTCCCCTGGTTCATTTGGCTTGCCGTGCAAATGTCAGCCTTTTTTGCCGATGAACATTCGTTAACATAAATTCAATGACCATCCGTTTGCTTAGGAGGTCCATAGGCAGAAGGCTTCCCTGATTTATCGTTTTAGATACATTTTCAGTAGTCCCCTGGTTCATTTGGCTTGCCGTGCAAATGTCAGCCTTTTTTGCCGATGAACATTCGTTAACATAAATTCAATGACCATCCGTTTGCTTAGGAGGTCCATAGGCAGAAGGCTTCCCTGATTTATCGTTTTAGATACATTTTCAGTAGTCCCCTGGTTCATTTGGCTTGCCGTGCAAATGTCAGCCTTTTTTGCCGATGAACATTCGTTAACATAAATTCAATGACCATCCGTTTGCTTAGGAGGTCCATAGGCAGAAGGCTTCCCTGATTTATCGTTTTAGATACACTTTCAGTAGTCCCCTGGTTCATTTGGCTTGATAGTTGTCCCACTGTAGCTCAGCTATAAGTCCCCACCCACCAATGGAGTTGGCGTTGATCTCTTACATCAATGGCGTGAGGTGCAGAGGTGGCGCCACTGGGGGTGCTGGGGGGGGCTGTAGCCCCCCCGTCGGGCAAGGCAAGCCCCCCCGTCGGGCAAGGCAAGCCCCCCCGTCGGGGCAAATTATGAAGTTCGTCGGGGGAAAAGTGTTAGTTAAGACCAAATATTTTTAAAACATTGGATCAAATTTAATTTTTTTAATGAAATGGATATAGGTCACAATTCCGACAGATAAAATCCCGACACACCGAAATCTCGACACCAAAGGTCTATCGTGGCCGTATGTTTATGGACTCGAAGCGATAAGGGCGAGTTTGATACTGAACATTTTGGGAAGCGACATACAGCGATTTGGTTATCAGAGAGTTGTCAAATTCGTTCCTTTCGCAACCAAAAAATATTGGCAATGTATATGGGATTGGTGTACCTTAAATCTGATCGTGATCCGATCTCCTGATGCCTATTGAAATTGCGTCGGGTACCAGATTAGATGTTGAACTCGTCATCTGACCATGGTTCAGAAATACTGGGCAGTGTTCCTGGGTCTTTCTTTCAAAATGATCCCGAATCGTAATTAAAACATATAATACATCTAAATAAATTTCTTTGACGTTAATTTATTACTTTATTAATAAGTCAACTTATTTTATAGAGGATTCTATAGCTTAGGTTTTAATTTATTGTATAAAAAAAGCTTTCCTGACTGTATAGACTAGTAGGGTCGTTTGGCACGTTAGTAAAACTAATATAATTTTTTAGTAGACAAATTTAGAAAATATGATTTAGGAAAATTGGAGACCAAAATCATGTTTGCTTGTGTCACAAAAATTCATTGAATGGCCATTGAATATGGGGACGGCCTAAGATTTTTTTAAGCCAAAGTAGGCATAATTTTATCGCCCATCTTCTTTTTACACAAAATAATATTTTGTAGATAATCTGGCAGCTTATTTTTTCAATGCTTTAAATCATATCCTTAAAAATAACATAATGGCTGAACATTACGGTAAGAAATTAATACGTAAACTTACACATTATCTATGCAATGTACAAATATGTAAAAAATTTAAATAGTCATCAGTAAAGTACAAACATTGTCTACTACAATTTGGCGCCATCCTTGGTCTGGCGGGCTAAGCGGTCGCTGGGATCCCACCAGATAAAGTTAAGCCGCCCCCTTGTAAAAACTATTCCCGGGCCGTCCCGCAGGCAAACGGTTTCCAGTTCTTTGCCATAAGGTCCAGGAGAAAAGTGAAAGTTTTTCGCACACCGCAATACTCTTTTCTTTGTAATCTAGGGGATCAAAAAGGAACCCAACCATTCTTCGTTTTTTATTGGTGGATGACACATTTTGGAGAGTAGAGTGACCCTAGGCTATGGAGTGGACCCTAGGGGAGCTATAACCTGACCAAGACGCTTCTCCAAATATATTGCTTCGTCTCTGCCATTGTTCGATCACAACTCGTTCCATTGCGCGGGAAATGCAATTAGGCTCGTCCCCAACAAAACATGTTGAAGATGTCCCCTTTCACTTTCTAAATGATGTGGACCTTTGTCCGTGTCAAAATATTATCCCTCCAGTGCTCACTCGCGAACTATTTTCTGCATATTATAGCGTAAACGAAAATTTATCTTCGTGTATGTTAAATTTTTATGAGTCTAACTATAAAGTTTTTTCATTCCCATCTTTTTTTTTAATTCTGCATATCTACCATATTGAAGTAAGTAAACTTTTCTATTTTCTTATAACGAGGAAACAAAATAAAACAGCAAGGTTGTATTTGTGATGGAATAAAAAAAAGCTATCGCGATCAGGTTTTGCTTGTTATAATGACCGACGCCCGTTGGTATAATGGTAATCGTTTCAATGAACTGTCCCAATTTCTAGTTCCGGCCAAATGTGGTGCTTTTTTGTACTTTGTATTTAATTTTTATAACTACCAACTAAGGTTATTGTATTAAGTAAAATAAAAATAATTAATAGAATATCTTGCTTGTGAAATTAGGTATGTAAGGTTTGAGTATTTTATCTGCAGAAGGTTTTAAAAAAATATTTTATTTTCGGTGAATTATATATTTTGTTAGTTTTTTTTCTCTCGATAAAAAAAGTCTAAAAAAAAGTCAAACCAAATTTAAATTAACTGTATTAAGTTTAATTCTTAATTAAATGAACTTTATATGTACGAATATCAGTAAGAATTTTGAAAAAATTTGCATTATAAAAGTCATACATACTTTAAAATATTTTATTTCCCAAATGTAAATATTATACTTTATTAGTAATTTTTTACTAAGCATAATTATTACTACAGAGGATAATTTCATAGCCTTATTAATTACAATTAAATATAAATTTAATTATAATTTTTAAATAACTAACATTTTAGTAATAAAAAAATGAAATATTTCCAAAATACTGCAGGTTTTTTGATTATCAAAATATAGTTTTAAAAAAAAATAATTGTGCAATGATTATACAAATTTTTTTTGCAGTGCCATTAAGTTAATTTTAACACGCATCGGTTGACTGTGGTACGATTTGTACAGTTTTTGTAACAATTATCTGCTTTCCACAATGCTTTAAGTTTATGAAAATACGTAAAAGAGCGAGATTGAGTACTTCTTGATTTTAGCCCATAATAATAATAACTATAAAACTTTATCACTAACAAATTTAAGATATTGATTAATACTAGATTTTTGAAGTCAACTACTTGGCGTATCTGGACAGAAACACTATGTAACGCTTTTAGAGTGATCCTATCTGACACTTTACTGCCAGACAAATATTACTATTTATTTAAATGAGTTCTATCTCGTCCGATAGGAAATTAGGAGCCGATGCGTGTAAAATGTAGTTATAATCTATTAAAATGACGTTTCACCTATAATAATTCTGGACGTCTTCCGATACAGTCAGATCTGATTTTTTTTTTTTTTTGCGATAAAATATTTTTATAAGCACTATTTACGTAGAGGATATTAGCCCCCCTGTCGGGGAATGCTAGCTCCCCCGTCGGGCAATTCCTGGCGCCACCACTGGTGAGGTGTTTTGGCATTTACACGTCGCGTCGCTTATTAGCAGTGGTGTCATTTATCCATTCACATTACCGATTAACCACCGCAGCACACGAACAGTTCATAAACTGTAATTACACTTTTTAATTGTACTCAAAGAAAAACGAGTATGTTCAGGTACTCATTTTTAAGTACCTTTTTTTACAGTTATCCATCCGGACTTAAAGTTATAACATTGTCCTTCTATGCTATTCCAGATGACGAGGATGCATCAGTGGAGGGAGTCATCACATCCAACGGACTGTTAGATGCTGTGGTGAGAACAAAGCTAGAGCAGTATTTCATCGAGCCATCATCAAGATACTTCCCAGCATCCCATAAACCCTTTCACTCAGTCATCTATCGCTTATCAGACGTCCATTTTCCGCTCGGGAACATTACCCACAGGTCACCTTCATATGTACATACAAATCATCCTTCACCATTGCAACTCCAGGCAACTTCAACTCAGAAGTCACCCTCGGATGTACAGAACAGCCAACTCTTCAAGGACTACAGTTCTTCAGAGGACTCGCTATTTTTTAAACAGCTCATGACAAAGCGCTATTTTCATCGTAGGCATAAACCTGAATCTTATGACGGACACAAGCCGCCATCTAACCATGGGCATCAACCTACAACGGAGTCCGATCTTGTCCATAGATCTAGATATATTTTATCATCGAAAGATTCGGATGTCCTGTACTGGAGAGATGGGGATTCGTTGCATTACAGAAACTTTGAGCGGTATGGGGACTCTGAGCGATATGGGGTGAGATCAAACCAGAGGACGCATTGGTCTGAGGATAGGACAGATAGGCATATAGCGATTGATCCCCAAAAGAGCACTTGCATGTTATATTTACAGGCAGACCATTTATTTTATCAGAAAATGGGAAGTGAAGAAGCATGCATAGAAACTATGACCAGGCATGTGCAAAAAGTGAATGGCATTTATAAAAACACTGGTAAGAATCATATATATTATTTCTGTAGTAAAGACTTGTACTCAATGGATCCTAATACATTAGGTGTCAAAAGAAAGATAATTTTGAGGAGCAGTGACGAATCGTACGTTCATCTCATAAATATCAACATTTAAAAAAATACGTTTAAAATAATTCATTTAAACGTGTTTTTAAACGGACCGTTAATAATGCTGCCATCTATGAATCAGCAGAAACGTTAAACTTTTATGATTTTTTTTTCAATCAGAAATACGCCCTTACAACTAATGGGTGTATGTGAAGGGGGTTGTTCATGCGATAATTATCGCACGGCCATGCTAATTTATATTCATTATAGCTCAGACTGTGTTCCATTCTCAACCGAATATGGATAGATTTAAACTATACACAAAAGAATCATTTAATGTACGAATATGTACAACCATCGTAATATATAATACTATTGTCCATATAAAAATCTTGTCAGAGTGCGATGATAGGAAAAGTAAAGCAGTAGAAGAAGAAGCGTAACTAACATTCATGCGGAAATTCTAGTTCAATTTATTAAGAATAATACTCAGTAAAGAGATAAAAATTCATATAATTAAACTATCTCTCAAAATCGTTTTTAGTAAGAAAATTTTAACAACTTATTTTCCTTTGTAATCGAAATGTGATAACTTGGGCACACTGTTAATATTTTTACTGAATGATATTAATTAATCATGACGCCTCATTAATTAAAACGCTTTCTCAAAGCACATGTATACCTTTATCATTCTCTTTCCTGCGTTGTTTTAACACTTCATTAGTAAATAACGTGTGCTTGTATTGGAATAACATTGAAGGCAGGATCATGTTACTAATGCAGGGTTAGCAATTAGATTGTTTTTAAAACATCTCGATTTAAAAGACACTGAATATTGTTTTTCAATTATATTCCCATAAATTTTAATTAAAATAAAACTAGTAATTTTAACTAACGAACTAAAATTAGCTAACAAAATTTAAACTAGTGTCCCTTTAATTTACTTTAGTAAAAATAAAGCTAAAAACTTAATTAAATTACCTCCTTTTTAGCAACTGCCTTGTAAGTTCCTAATACAATAAAAATATCGTATGATCTAGTATTACATTTTGTGGCTAAAGTTTGTTTTGGTATTTATTTCAATTATTTATTATGTACATTATTTATGAATCTTAGTCATATTTTTTTCATTTTTATATTTTCACCCTTTTTTAAGCATTTTTTTCTTAATTTTATTTGCAGTTATCTTTTATTTATTCCATTTCAATTTTTGTTTGCTTTGCCTTTGTTTATTTATGTTTTTATAGAAGCAACATTCATGATATTCCGCAAAATATGTTCCTGAACATCGGTGCAATCGGAAGCCTCAGTTCTAATGATTCGCCATTACACAACAACAGCCTTGTACAATTGCATTTTAAAATGTTATTCTAGAAGGTATTATTGTAGTTTCTTTTCAGTTTTTTAACAATTATTTTGTTTTTGTATTTATAAGCTTCATTTTTTTAAAAGTTACAATGGAATTATAAGTTAATTCCTTAAAATACTGTTATATTGACATTAAAGATTTCACGGTCTTATTTATTTATAACTTATTTCCTTTATGAAAAATTCATTAGTTTTGTTTCCAACGAGGTTATTTTTTTTACACTGAAGATATTTTGAATATTTATTAAATAAAATTTAAGACAAATTTAAAGGGAAACCTACTGGAAAAAAGGTCTTGATTTATTTTAATTACCGGCAATGATTTTTTTAATTAGCCTAAACACAGCAAATGACCACTTTTGAAATTCGACATTTTTATTTAAAAAGTGTTTAAAAATTTAATAAAATGTATGAAATTAATAATATGAAAATTACTTATTTCTTTTATGAAGAATTCATTAGTTTTGTGTCCAACGAGGTTATTTTTTTACGCTAAATATATCTTGAATATTTATTAAATTAAATTTAAGACAAATTTAATGGGAAACCTACTGGAAAAAGGTCTATTAAAAATTATTTTAATTAACGGCGCTGATATTTAATTAGCGTAATCACAGCAAATGACCACTTTTGAAAATCAACATTTTTGCTTAAAAAGTGTTTAAAAAATTAATAAAGTGTATGAAAATTAAGTATATGAATTATTGGCCGTAGTTTTATGGATTTTTTATATTATTTTTAATTTTTTCAATAAACATCTTATCTCTCTAACTCAAAAGTTCGTTGTGAGCGTATTATTTACAATTTAAAGTTATAAACGATGAAACGTATTTAATTTACACAAAATTGCTGTTATTGGGATGTTATCAGAATTTATTTTTATTAAAAAGATATCGAATATTCACTCTGATGAAAATGTTATATTTTAAAGTATATTTAAAGAGACACTGTACCCAAACAATTATAACATTTTCAATTTTTTTTATTTGATAAAATTATTGTTTGGAATCTTTTAAATACGCTTGCAAAATTTTAGAACCGTATCTCTGTGTTTTATGAGGTATTTGAGATTTTATGCTGGATGACAGGCATGTTTTACAAGGAACAAAAATTTTAAATATTTATTTCTCAGTGTTTGGGTTTCCTTGAAGTTCGAAGTTTTTTTTCTAAAGTTTTTTATATTATTAATGGAAAATTGTATAATTTTTAAGCCTATTGTAAAATATATGTATATTATAAATTGGCATGTGTGTGCCAATCAGCTCTATGGGTTGTAGTTTTTTTAATTACAAAAGTAAAATTTGTTGTGTTTATGAGTAAACTATTTGCATAAAAATCAAAAACATGTAATAAACAAAATTTTAATGCCAATTTTTTTATGTTTTATAGTTCGAAGGATCTAAAAAAACTGGTAAAAAACATGAATATTTAAAAAACACTTAAATTTTTATTAAAGTTTAAATTAAAAAAAAACTATTTTGGAATTTTTGTGTGAAATATTGTTCTTTCTTATATAAATTTAAATAATATATATTAAAAATTTTATTTAAAAAGTCAAAAATAATTTTTATTATTTAAAAAGTCAAAATTTAAGTGGTGCCGTGTCCCTTTAATTAAAAATGTTTTTGATTCGACTGTTGTTTATTCTAATCCATGTATTCCATTCTAATGCAGATTTCGACCAAGATGGACGTCCAGACAATGTTTCGTTCCTCATCAAGCGAATCAAAGTCCACACCTTAGACGCTTTGAAAGACCCCGTGTACAGATTCCCTGGGAATTACGGTGTCGAGAAATTCCTAGAGCTATTTTCCGAAGAAGATTATGACGCCTTTTGTTTAGCCTACATGTTCACCTACCGCGACTTCGAAGGCGGCACTTTGGGATTGGCGTGGACAGGAGACTTGAAAAATGCTGGAGGCGTGTGCGAAAAGAATGGGGTAATTTATAAGTATATTGATAACTGATACACTGTTAAAAATAGGTACTTAAAAATATGTAAAATGTACTCATTCCTTAATACATTCGATGCTTATCATAGCTCCGAATACATAAACCTGTCTTTTTTTGTGCGATTTTTTATTTGTGCTATTTTTTTTGTGCGGTATATAAAAATTTCAATCAAATTGGAACAAAATTGATTAACCGGCTACCGATACTTATACAAGCGTCTAGTGAATCAACAGTCGTCGCAAAAACTGATCACCGACTACATGGTAACTGAAAAAAAGTCAACTCTAAACGAGTGCGAGGTAGTATCTTCAGTGACGAAAGCGATTTTGAACCAGTTTACCACAAGAAAGTTCGCGTATTGTCAGACTACGAAGGATAATGGTTATACGTTTTGAAAAGTTTTGTATGTGTAAAATAAGTACATATGTAAATAAAGTATTTAAAAATGTTCGCATGTGTATTTTCTAAATCAGATTCCAATTGGTTTGGCGAGATTCCAAGTAGCTGCCAAGCCTCGTGTCTTGATTTCGTTCAAAAAAGCAATTCTTAGTTATTTGGTAAGGTTTTGAGTTATTTTCTACGTGAGACTTTTTTTATGCGGCCCCTATTCGCCGCATAAAAAAATTATTTTTAATTGTGTTGCGAAAACTATTTTTTTTAATTACTCGTGAAGTTTTGTGCGATTTTTTATGCGGTCCCTATCCACCGCACAAAAACAGGTTTGAGGGTACTCAAAAATAAGTAAACTGAAGAAACAGAACCGTTGGTTGCCTACATAGGCTGCATTCATAAACCACGTTCAATAAATATAAAAATTACAACTAGGAATCGAACCCAATCCGTCTACTTGATGTCGTCCGCACCGAAGTCCAGGGCCTACTACCAAAGCCGTGACCAGAGCGACGTGAAGAAGTTATAAACAGAAGTAATTTTAAAAAGACGTAACAAAGGAATGGAAAGTAAGATAATTTGAGTCGTAATAACTCAGTTTCCAATTAAGCAATCGACATCAAATAATGTGGAAAACCATCTTCTGAACAGATATTTTAAGTTTGCAAGGTCGCTTTGTTAAGATGAACAGAAGCTGATATTAGCAATATTAAACCATTCAGCTCATATTTCCGAAAATACGATTACTTAAATTTGAGTACGTCATCGCTCATTTACGGTGCAATTGTACTTAAAAATACAAGTACGTCTATGTACTCATTTTTAGGCACATTTTTTTTACAGTGTATTGATAACTGATATTGAATGCCAATACTACCCATTATATAAATATTATAATATAAAGACAATTTACTTATTATTATACTATGTTTGAACTTGGCATAACAAAAATGTTGTTTTCGATTAAAAAAAAATAATTTTGAGGCCCAACGAATCTACATTTAAAGTTTTATGTAAACTGGTATGTGATGTAAGTGGTGACACAAAAATCAAACATTCGATAAATTCATATAGGGAAGACCTGGGGAATAGTGTCATCGTAAGTAAACAGCAAACTATAACCGGTGGGGAAGTCACAATAAGCGCTATACTCTAGCAAGCAATAGGAGAAACTGTATCGTCAAGGTCCTGAATTGAGCAGTTGGTTTGTTATTCCAATTTTTTTTCTTTCTAATTTTTGACTTATATATAGGTCGATGTAGTATGTTAATTTATTGCCGTAATTAATGTGTGCATGCATTTTACTAATAGTTATCTACATTTCTGTGTCATAGTTTTTATGTGTAAGTATCTTTTTTAGTCGTGAATTAGGATCGTACGCCGTCTTAAATTAGGATCGTCCGCCGTCGTAAATTAGGATCGTCGTTAGTGTTCTAGGGTTAAATTGTACTTAAAATTGAAATG
Source organism: Troglohyphantes excavatus (assembly GCA_963932185.1). Lineage (NCBI taxonomy): Eukaryota > Metazoa > Arthropoda > Arachnida > Araneae > Linyphiidae > Troglohyphantes > Troglohyphantes excavatus. The sequence continues at coordinate 13,851,254 of OZ010676.1, read as the reverse complement.
GATTGAACTCACAAAATTTGAACTCGGGTTAAAAGAAAAACGAATTGTTCCATACAAATAATCTTTTTCGAATACACCAGATTTAAAAGTATTAAAAAACTTATATAAATATCAAGTTAGATACAAAAATGCAAATGTTTCAGAGAAAACAGTATAATAACTTAATTCGTGCATTTAAATTGAAAATCCGTTTAAAGATATTAAAAATCTCAATAACACAAAGAATAGAATTTTTGGGTTACAGAAAAAATTTCTGTAATATTTACATTGAGTTTAAAGATAAGATTTATCCTTACTTTTCTTCACCAAGTCTAAAACTGCATCTATACTGTTAAAAATTTCATTTCAACGGTGTATTATATCTGTACGATCAAAATAAAGTTGTCAGTCCTTTATATTATTTGCATTGCTGACTTTCTGATTTTTACCCACCTAAGTTTCTCAGTTTCTCGTTAATGAGCTATTCATAATATTAAAAAAAAATTATAAATAGGAATGACTAAAAAAAAATTTAATAAAATATGTAATATTAAATTTTATTGAATAAAGTTTTGATTAAAAATATTAATAAATGTAATTTAACTTAATGATTGTTTTTCATTTTTAGCACTATCGAGGAAGTCTGAAAAGTCTAAACACTGGAATAGTGACTCTTCTCAATTACGGAAAATATGTTCCACCTATTGTTTCTCATGTCACATTAGCTCATGAAATTGGTCATAACTTTGGATCTCCTGTAAGTATTAAGATCATATCCGACGTCGCCAATAGCCCACTGTGTAGCTCTAGTGCGACGTTAATTAACAAAACCAAACCATATCCGTTTAAAGATATTAAAAATCTCAATAACACAAAGAATAGAATTTTTGGTTTACAGAAAAAATTTCTGTAATATTTACATTGAGTTTAAAGATAAGATTTATCCTTACTTATCTTCACCAAGTCTAAAACTGCATCTACACTGTTAAAAATTTCATTTCAACGATGTACTATATCTGAGTGCAGAACAGAGGTCTGCAGAAAATTACACTATATTATGGTGGAATCTAGGTTGAACCAAAAATCCTATATCGGTAAAAAGAGGAGGGTTCACCGATAATTGGTTCAACCTCTTTAACTGCAACCGAAATTTTCGCTGTCGCAACATCAACAAACCGAGGAATCACCCCTAAGAAAGACAACGACGAACAAGGGCCTCCGTGGTCCAGTAGATAAAGGCTTTCAGCTATGAATCAGAGGATTTCTAGTTTGAGCCCAATCGATGGACTTGACAAAGAAAGTTAAAAAAGTTGTGATCTAGGGTTGCTAGCTTTGATACAAAAATTCTACTAATAAAATACTAAGAAAACTCGAACTTTGAGTTTTATGCAACGTTATGAGTTTTGTTGCAACGTTTCGCCACTAAATGGTATCCGTGATAACACCTTAAAATGGAGAAACTAAGCACCAAATGTTGGTTGCAGCTAAATGGGTACCAAATTTTTGTGCAAGGTCTTAATAATTTTTAACAGTGTCTAGTTAACTATTCTCTAAAAATGCATCTACGCTGCTATGCTATATTATATATATATTTTAATTTAGAAATTATTCGTTTCAGCACGATCCAGAAGATGATGTCGTTTGCACTCCTGGAGGTGATAATGGGAATTACATTATGTTTGCGAGAGCAACATCTGGTGACAAAAGGAACAATAACAAATTTTCTCCTTGTAGTGTGCGTAGTATAAATGCCGTACTTAACACAAAAGCTAGAAGCCTCAAAGGCTGTTTTACAGGTAAGATATTTTTTAAACTTTTTTATTTTCCATGTGTGAGAGAAGAATATGTGAAAATCATTCATATTCTATACACAAAAAAAGTTGCATTGCATCATTAAAACCATGTGGAAAACCATCTTCTGAACAAATGTTTTAAGTTTGTCAGGTCGCTTTATTAAGATGGCTTGAACAGAAGATGAGATTAGCAATATTAAATCACACTGCTCATTTTTCAGAAAGTACGATTACTTAAATTTGAGAACGTCATCACTCATTTAAAATGCAATTGTACTCAAAGAAAAACGAGTATGTTCAGGTACTCATTTTTAAGTACTTTTTTTTACAGTATAGAAATACAAGATTGAGTTAACCGTATGTGGGGGGGGGGGGGGGGGAACGTCCCATATTAATTTTGTAACAAGAATGATAATAATATTGCGACAAATATTTAAAAAACTTTATCTTCTATAGTGTTGTTTAGATATTTAAGGAGAGTACTTTTGCTTATGATAAATATACTCTTCTAGAAATACAAGATTCCATTTGCGGTAACGGTGTGGTGGAGAAGAGCGAGCAATGTGATTGTGGCTGGGAAGAAGATTGCGAAGAGAGCTGCTGTTTCCCTATGAAATCAAATCCTCCTAGAGATGAACCTCCATGTATGCTCAGGCCAAACGTTATCTGCAGGTAAATTCATAAATATTCTTTAGGTGTGTTGAACATTTTCAAGAACGGCTCTAAAACATTTTCAAGGACGGCTCTAAAACATTTTCAAGGACCACACACCAGACACTTCACAGCGCCTTTTATGCAGCCGGTTAACCGATTAATTAAGCATTATGCGGCTTCATTTTGATTGTTAGTAGGTATTTATGATAACTATTTTGGTCAACCAAACAACTTTTATTCAATAAATAGGTTATTATTAAACATAGATCTCAATTACATAAAAGAAATTCTACATGCCATATGTGTACTTTTCTCGATTTAGCACTGGCAAATGTCTGTGTTAGGTTGGAAGTTATGCGTTGTGCAATATCGTTTTGAATGGATATAATTGCAAGATCTCATAGCCTTTCCTGACACATAGGCAAACGTAACAAGCGATTTGATAAAACTTTTTACAAGGTTATTAAATGCTTATAAAAAATGTCATACATTATTGAATAATTTCTGAGAAAAGGTACATAAAAATGGCATTTTAACGTAGCATTTTACCATAATGTTGTTTCGTTTAAACATTAACTCATGATTTATGTAAAATAAGGGGGATGCGCCATATTTTGTTTAATTTTGATAATAAGTACTTTAGTAATAAGTATCTGAGTCCAATTTCTTTTTTCTTTAGTCCTAGCCAAGGCCCATGCTGCTCTCAGGATTGTAGCATGAAAGTTGGAGAAGAGTGCCGAGGTGACAATGGGTGCAGAAGTCCAAGCTATTGCGAATATCCTTTATTATATGTTTTCTTAGATTCAGGCAAATTTTATGCCTAATTTGCTTTGTTCATACTACATATAGTAATATTCTTTTTAAACTACAACAAGAGTAAAGATAATCTGTACTTTAAATGCTGCTCAATATGCCCACAACTTACAAAATTGTCGTTTGGGTTTTGTTTTCCAAACACTTTTTTAAACAGGGTACTGTGAATTCTGGGGAACAAATAGAGCAATTACAAGGTGATTTAACAAAAATATCAGAATGGGCTGTTAAATAGGGTATGTCTTTTAATATCAGTAAATGTCAAGTGTTGCACATGGGTATCAAAAATAGTAAGGCTGCATATGTTTTACAGGGTGCAGAAATCAAAAATAGTGAGATTGTAAGTGATCTGGGTGTGTTGGTAAATGAGGATTTTAAAATGAGTCATCAATGTACAGTGGCTAGCAAAAAAGCTAATAGAATGTTGGGGTACATCAGGAAAAGTGTTTCATCAAAATCTAAGGATATTATCTTGCCATTGTACAGAGGTTTAGTAAGGCCACATCTTGAGTATGCTGTACAGTTCTGGTCACCATATCTTAAAAAAGACATTGAATTGTTGGAGAAAATTCAGCACAGGGCTACTAAAATGGTTCAAGGGTTTTCAGGCATGAATTATGAAGATAGATTAAGAAATTTGAATATGTATACTCTGGAAGAGAGAAGGGTTAGCGGAGATTTGATTCAACTGTTCAAAATTATTAAACAAGGGGATGTGGAGGGTTTAGATTTTAATCTGAGTGATAGAACGAGAGGTCATGGGTTTAAGTTAAACAAATCCCATTTTAATCGGGAAGGGAGAAAACACTATTTCTATAATAGGGTAATAGACAAATGGAACAACTTGCCAGTGAATATTGTTAATTGTAAAGGAGTAACGGAATTTAAGAAGAAGTTAGATATGCATTGGGGGATAGTTAAGAGGTACTAGATGGACCAACCTTGTTGGGCCTTGAGCCTGTTCATGGTCGTCAATATTTGTATTTGTATTTGTATGTATAAATATCATATATTAATAGGAAATATCATGTATTGTCACAGACACTTCTCCTAAACTATTTAACCAATTTTTATGATTAAACTGTCATTTGAAAGGGAATGACATGTAGATGTGCCAAAACTATAAAATAGTAAGCAATCAATTAGTTTATTGCGCTTTAAAACACGCAAAAATTTATCCTCGTGGCGCCATCTATATACCAAAATCAGTTTCTATTTAAAAAATGTGTGTTTGACCCCAGACAACACACATACGTCTATATGACGTCTAATCAACATCATCCATGGATAACAGGTTCATCCATAAGCCATCCAAAAACGTACTGATAACGTCTTATGGACGTTTTCTAGAGCCAACATGTGTGCTCTTTTTGAGATCTATAAAACGTCTATGGTCATCCACGATATCCATAATTTGGATAACGTGGATATATATGAGACAGCCATAAATATCTCATTCGCATCTATCGCACGTCTATAACACCTCTAAATTATAATCAATTTTATCTCTAACGGACGTCTATAATATCCACAATGTATATTTTTAGCACCCGATAGATGTAAACCAAACGTCTGTGATATATACAATATTTACTTCTAAATAAGCAAAATCTAAAACTAAAGAAAATAAGACTCGATTCTGAAGCATTCAATTATTTTCTTTACATTTGGATTTTATTTATTTAGTAGTTAATATTGCACATTCACCTTGTATTTGGTTTTATTTCACAACTTTTATTCTTTTATTTTAGCATATCAGTCAGGCTTATTTCTTTTTTAACTAAAATCAAATAAGACATAACTACAAAATTAGTTTTAATATTCTTATTGAGAAACTGCAAACTTGTGCTATAATTTGTAAATAATAAATATTGTAGGCACACTAAGAGAACTTAATTTTTTTTTTAAATATGCATGAATTTGAAATTAAAAATAACTTTTCTAAATGTTTTCGAAAAACTAAAATTAAATATAAAACTGCTTAAATACTAATTTAATAATTGTTAGTGACACTCATACTTGACTATTTACTTTAATCATTTATTTAATTTATTATATAATATGCATTATTAATTTATAAAGCCCTTTAAATTTACTTCCGCTTAGACTATGAAATTTACCAATACATTTAAGCATTAATTGATAAAAACATGTATTTATAAAATATGAAAGTGTTAGTCTTTGCATTGAAAAATCTTAAGTAGGAACACAAGTTTATTGATTGTTTATCAATTTATTATTATTGATTATTTATGACATATTTTACATTGCACATTATTAACATTGTATTAATTCTTGTTCATGGCCTTGGCCTGTCATATCCAGTCCTTCACAACGTTCTCAATATAGCTATCCAGCTCATCCTCCAAAGCAATTTCTTCTCACAGCAACCTACAAAAATGGAATAAAGTATTTAAAATTGCATTGATTTAGAAAAAGAATTATTTTGAATTCAAATTTTCTAACATTTCTTGAAAGCATGCTTTTTATATCTGTAAAATTTAATTATGCAAGTTGGTGTTTAATAAAAATTACACGAAATCAAAATAACAAGCATGATTTCTGACAAAAGCTGTATTCCTGAGATTTTCAGTACTTAGGAAAATAAGCCTTTTTAATAATTTGCCTTTTTAAGAAAAAAATTATTACTGTTTTTAATACAAACAATGAACTTCTGGAATGATTCTTTAATATATATATATATTTTATGGAAGATATTTCTTATTCCGAACCTCAAATTAAATTGTCCAATAGAATGCAGCAAGGCTAATAAGATTTTGAAGCTGGCAGCAAGTACACCTGTGAGCTTTTATAAGCTCTCAGAAAAAAGCCATTGAACTCAAAGCAAAACTTGAAATAAAACCTATTCTGCAATTTTCAGTTTTTAAAAAAAATTAATTTTAGGTAAAGAGTTGCGTCCAGCGGGTAGGCAGTGTTCTCAAGTAGTTGCGAAATGACCCGATACGTTGTTTTTCTCTATGCACTTTATGGTTATTTCCGGCTAAACACACAATTACAAGTAACAGCTCAAGCATCGTGTCGCAATTTTTATTTTTGGTCAGATGACGAGATTGATTTACGATCGGATGACGTTTATTGCATAACAGGCTATCAGTGACAGTTGCGAATTCATTTCTATTTGGTTTGCACGATGGATGGTAACATCGCACTAGAGCTGCACATTCGACTACTTGCAACAGTTTAACACTTATCTCAAAGGAAAGAACAGGGAGCAATGCTTCGTATTTTTAAACCATGGTCAGATGATGAGGACATCATCCGAGTTGGCACCTGACACAACTTTAATAGGCGTCAGTACATTGGATCCCGATTACATTACTAGGCACATTGCTTTAAAAAAACGAGCATTTGTTTGAGGCACCGGCACATTACTTTTGGCACCGGGCAATGTTAAACACAGTTCTAGAAATACAATCAATATCCTCTATCACACTCTTTTGGTTGCATTAATTCACCCAAAAAGTAGTATACAAAAGAATTTCAGACAAGCTCAAACTACTGTTTTCAAACCATATACCCTTCCTTATACTTGCATTCATATTACTAACATCTTTCAAACTATCAACATACATCTCATAAAAAAAAAAGAAAACCTTTCAACCAAAATACATTTGCTAGCAGCCTACCAACAGCAATAAACAACATTTATATGTTGCTGTGTACTAGAAAAATGCGAGTGGGTACTTTAAAGCAATTCTATTCGAAAACAATAACTCTGAATGTCAATTTATTAAATAACTATATATTCTGTTATACCCTTTAAAAAAGAATAAAAATCTTACGAAAAATACAAGTGCATACTTTATAAAAACTATTTGAAAAAGAATAATTCTTATTTTCAATTTACGATGTATGTGTAATATCATGCAACTCTTTAAACCAATCATGGAAATTCCTATCATTTCATATTTGTTATCAATTGTCCCAGTCTCGCATTGAGAAGTGAATCGCCCAAAAAAGTCGTCAAGAAGTACCCGCATTCAATTAGAAATCCCAACCTAATTTTAAAGCAATTGCACAACTATAAATAAAGAAAAAAAAATTGACTAACTTAGTTTGTGAAATATATAATGTGAAGGAAACAAACTCCGCTACTGCATTTTGAAAATTACGGCTTTTGGATTAGAAAAAAAAATCAGGTTAAATATTTACAGCAATGTTTGCTGTGAGAAGCAATAATCTTTGCGTCAATTTTACAGTAACTTGCGGCATTGCTGGAGCTTATTTCAAGCCTTGAAATGTAGTATACAATAGATGACACGCGATTGACTTAATCTACAGAAAAATAATCCCTGAATCTTACTTATAAATCTCAAACACACCTCATCATGCATATATTATTTTGTATAACTCATTTAAAGAATTAACAAAAATAAAGATTGGCTTAAAGTTATATACGAATATGTGATATATATTTTCATATTAATACAAAAAAAGTTTAAAATTATTCATTTCACAACTCATGTATGTTGTATCACAGTCTAGGATCTTCAGATATTCTTGCTTATCACCAAATACTGAGAGAGATACTTAATTTTACAAGAATTTAAAAACCTAATAGTTTGAGGAAAATTTAAAAAAAAATATTTGCTACAAAAGAATTATTAAAAGATTTTTTTTACTAAATAATTAATTAATCTGTCATTAAGTGAAAAATTCTTTATAATTTTAAAACTCACTGGAACATTAGAAGTACTGGGATTAAGTAATTTATTTAACGATATTTTGTTGCCGATAAATTCAAGAACCAGAAAAATCAATTACCCATCGGACACTCAAAACATTCAATTGAGCGTGCAAAAATTAATTTTTCTAAAAATAGTAATAAAATGTCCCAAAAACGTAAGGAAATATTCATTTTTTTTTAATATTTAAAAAACCTTCATTCTTAGTTCAAGATCGTAAATCTTGTGAAATGCATACTTAAAAGTTCAACATTTACCCCTTTCCATATTTAAGTGTTTCCCCCATTTGTAAAATACATAGGCTCTCAATAAATACATCAGGAAACATTATAATTAAACATTTCTACTACTACTAATAATAATAAACATAAATATAGTTGTTATGTGCTACCGGTTTCTTTAGTATTGTGTCAAGAGGAAAACTGACATTTTAAATTATGTGAGGTACCAAAATCCATTATATAAAAAAATCTTACTGTATAGCAACTTATTATCCTTTTACTTCTGCTCGCATCAGCTCATGTGTCATTTTCAGGCGTATCAATCAACAGCTACAACATCTGGGGTGCAAATTCACCCTCTGGTAACAAGATTTGCAGGATTTCACTCTGGTTCCATCGTCGTTGAGGATCTAAAACATTAAAAGGGCATTAAGAATAAAACAAAAAATACCTTTTAACCGAATATCATTCTACCTAAAAATAATCTACTGTTATTTTCTATCACGAAAAGTAGTGCTTAATATTTACATAACAATTTAGTGTATTGTGTCAATAGTCTTATTTATCCACTTATACTGGCAAAAGAAAGCTAGCTTATATTTCTTTTTGATTAGTAGTAAAAATCAATATTAATATATATGTTTCAAAATCTTTTTAATTTAATATTTTTAATACTAAACTACATAAGCGATTAGTGTCATATCTTATCATAAGATAAGTGCATTGTTAACGTGTTTGTTTGTTTACGTATTTCAATATTGCATTGCTATTCAAAATTGTTTATGACAAATCATTTTAAACACTATTTAATTCAACAAATATTGATAAAACTCAATTGAATATCAATGTAGATATTCAATTAAGGTATATGTAGATTAAAATTTGTGTAACTAGTTCCATTCCCAAGATATTTACCAATGTAACATACGCTAATATGACAATAATTAGCAATTAGTTATTAATTTTACAATACTAACCATACGTCTATTATAAGTATCTATTGGCAAGGTAAACACATTGTTAGTATTCTAGGGTTAATTATTTATCAATAAATTAGTAATTACCTAGTTAATTGCATACATTTCTGAAGAAATTAACAATTTTACTATTTTAAATGAGAATTTATATTAATCTATAAATATCATAAAGTTGGGAATTAATCGGAAAAACATTATTGTAATAATCTGATATTAAAAAAAACAATTTAGTGTATTACTACGATGTCAACGCAAAATACGGCTAGCAAGTTACTATTAATTAGTAATAAAAAGTCAATATTTACATATATGTTTCAGAGTATTTATAATGGAATATTTCCCACATAAAACTACATAGTAAGCTTCACAAAATCCAGTTACGCCTTGTTTCAACACAGACATTTCACGGAAGAACATCAACAAGCATTGAGTTTGTAAATCTTAAAATATATTAATAAACCCTACATAAAACATATGCCGAAGTACGTATCAAGACATTAAAATTATATATCTTACCTTTATTTAATAGCAACGCTTTGAAAGCATTCTTAATTCCCGCCGCAACATAGACTCCTTCCGCCATGACGCTTCTTAACGAATTTCTCGTCTCATCGCGTGGCTTCACGCGGCGCCGAGACAGTTTAGCCAATCAGGCTTGTCCATTCTTTAGAGGTTTTTAATACATCTTTTAGACGTGTTTTAGACGAATATAACAGAAAACGTCCATGGATAGATATATATAAGACGTAAAAAAAGCACCTCCATCAGAAGTACTTTCATAGATATCTATAAAACATCTATAGTGCATATTAGACATCTTATAGTAGTACAACAAAAGTATGTACATAAGACGTGTTTTTTTGTGGGCTTATGGCTAACTTATGAACGTCGAGGATGTCATGGAGCTGTTTCGACGTATTATATACGTAAAATAGAGCAGTTGTGTTGTGTGGGACATGTCATTTTCTTTAACTATTCGTACTGGGAAAGGCCCTCAGTGTCCTCCTTCAACCAACAAACCCAACAAAACTGTTTGTAATGAAGAATTTGTATGTTATATGGGAGTGAGTATTTATTTGTTTATTAGTTTCTTTTTTTAAAAAATAGGTGAATTTGGTTCATTCTAATTTGTGTTTTAATATAGGAATGCACAGGTTCTATTTGTGTCGCATATGGCTTAGAATCCTGCCAATGTCGCCGTGGACCCCGGGACCCTCCTACGAAGGCTTGTGAACTGTGTTGCAAATTGCCTGGAGATGACTACAGTTGCAAGTAAGCAACTCATATTTTACATAAGAAGATCATCGAGTCTTTTTCATACTCAAAATATACATGAAAAACAATCTTTCAAAAATGGCCAGTGTTTGATTAAAGTACTCGAAGTCTGATCTATGTTTTAATATTTTTTTTAACTTACAGTTTAAGATTTGTTTAGCAGATGGTATGGTTCAAATTATTTTTAAAGAAAATAGGCAGTTTAATCTAATATCCAAATTATATTTAAAAAAAATATTTTATGGATCTGACCAATTTTTATTTTAAGTTTTATATTATGTATGTTAACCAAATATTACTTAGTATTGAGTAAATGCTTCAGTTTTAGGTATGTTCAGTATGCTTAGTTTTCAAACTTTTAGGTAATATAATTCGTCCTTTTCATTTTAAGCTTATAATATGTATTTTAACCTAATATTTTTTATCATTGAGTATATGTTCAGTATGTTCAGTTTTCAAAGTTGTAGGTAATATTATTCGTTTAATAAGAATAAAAATATATCGGTCAAACAGCTTAATAACTTTTTAAATATGAATAAATAAAATATTACACTTTAAAGTATACTCCATACCGATATAATTAAATTAGTATTCCTTTATAAGTCAATGCAATATGAAAATAGAGTTGAAAGAGCCATTTGTACCGTATCTAAGAACACCTTTCTAGAAAAACAAAACAACTGCTTATGCTATATTTCAACAGTGTTATTTACCACTTATCGAAGAATATGGGATTACTTTTTGTTAAAGGAATGTCATAAGAGTAGATTTTGTTTCAGCAAATAATTTTAAAATTACGTCAAGAGAGATCCAATTCAAATGTTATATTTGCATGCGCCATCACATGGTATAGGATAAAGAATTGAATTTTCCATGTTCCATTATATGGTATAATAGTTATTGACATACTATTGTGTAAAATTTTGCTAGATGGATTATATTTCGTGCTATTTTATAGACTGTGCATTATATACGAAAATTAACGAAATATTTTAAAATTTTAATAACTCTTATTTTCTTTTAAAGGTCTTCTTTCGAATGGAACTTATCTCCATATGATGTTCCAGATCTTTTCGCCAAACCTGGAACTCCATGTGATAATTATAATGGATACTGCGATGTCTTTCAAAAGTGCAGAGAAGTGAGAAATTTTTTCTAATGAACATTTCACTGTAATTTTTAAATGCCGATTGAGAACTTTTGAAGTACCAAGCTTTCATGCAAATGAATTTTGGGCCAAATTTACAGATAAAAATTAATCACATTTACATATATAGACATAGTCAGGCCCGTCGCACCGGGGGGGGGGGGGGCGATTGAGGGGGAGTCCGAATATATATATATATATATCCGAATATATATTAATATATATCTCAAACCACAAAATTTTTCATTCCAATAAAGATATCGATTAGTTCCATGGTTGTGCTCTAATTTATAATGATTTTTTAAACTGTATTTTTAACTTAAATGCTATTTTTGTTTAAAAATCTATATTTTTGAACTTGTATTTTATATATAACAATTATTTTGTCGTATGCCAAAATAGGCGGGCCGTCATATAAATTAATAAAATTATATAGAGTTAAAAAAAAGTATGCATCTCCATTTCTATATATACATTCCATTCATTTATTGAAATGCATTTTAAAAAGTAGAAGCATGAGCAACAACACAATTATTTTCCCCTGAAAAGACAATCTACTTGGAAATTTGTTTGTACGTTTTTCATTCCAAGTACTTCTATGATATTTACGTTCTTTCTATGGAACAGTTACGCCCGTTTCTGTTTTAATTTGCTTTCCAAAATCTTCGGTTGTTTCTATATAAAATAAATAATAATTGGTTTTGGAGTTATTGCAGAGTGTTTTATAAAGGATTCCCTGATTTTAAAATTAAATAACTCGGAAACATAGATCTATAGAAGATCCATAGAGTGACCTTTAGAGTGAAACAAGTTATATGTTTATGCCGTAAAATTCTGATGTAGAAGTTTCAAAATAAGTTACAAATGTTGCCGACAGGTGGCTCTTACGTCGTTGTCACAATATGGATGCCGAGAAATAGACTAAAAACTACACTTTCCAAGCAATCGTTGCAATCACATCACAACCGATTCAAAATATACACTTTTCGTAGCAGAGTTAAATTTTCATTCACCTTTTGTAGTGTGTGAACAGAAATGAAAGCATATGCCTCACAGATCAATTGTTCAAGCCTGCTCGTCCAGTGTTGCAGGCTTTTTTGGGGGGAAAATGTCCTTCCATGTGCTCCATAAAAAGTAATCACACGGTATAAGATTGGGTGAGTATGCAGGCCAATCCATGCTTGTTCCAGCGTAAAGCGCCATCTGTCGACAACATTTGTAACTAATTTTGAAACTTCTAAATCAGATTTTTACGGCTTTCAAAATAAAAATACAACTTGTTTCACTCTTCTATCGATAATCTTTTCCGAGTTATTTAATTTTAAAACTAGGGAGTTCTTTAAGGAATACCCTGTAAGAGGACACTATAACAAAACAACGATATTTTTCAAATTCAAGAACGTACTGTTCTTGTTCATTTCAAAGAGCAAATAACAAGGTGTTATTGACAGCGGAATACAAAAGCATCGATACATAAAACAATAACGTGTTACTTTTAACAGTAAGTTTTTATTACCCTCATATATAGTCTTATAAAATGTAGAATTTCCAGGTAGATCCATCTGGCCCACTAGCAACTCTAAGAAAACTATTTTTATCTAATGAGAGCATGGCATCTGTGAAACGTTGGATTCTACTTCATTGGTGGGTCGCTGTTCTACTGGGACTTTGTACAATTATATGCATGGTGAGAACAACTATTAATTACTCAATATTGTCTTTGAATTGATACAGTACTGTAAATTTATCTATACAAGTAATTTATTTATTCTACTTCACTTATACTTTATAAATTACTTTCCGACTCTTTTCAAACGAAAATATTAAAATCCTTAAATTTTTGTTTCCAAAGAACTCCTTTAAAAATTAGAAGATCTATTGAAGACTTGGTTATTTTTTAATATATCAGAGTAAAAATACCAAGCATTGTTTAAAGTATTGCTGATTTATTTGATTTAAGAAATGACTTCCTAACACTTAGTACGATATGACTATGATATATAATGGTTATATTGTTATTGGCGTATACACAGATAGTTGATGTTCTGATGTTTTTATTTAATTTAAACCCATTGTCCATTTTAAAAAGTAAAATTTGGGATAGTTCCACGTACCAAGTGTCATATTCCATATCAACGCTCTTATTCCATCAACTGGTATTTGAAATGAAAGTACAAACTTGCAAATATTGAAGATTGGAAAGTAATATATATTTCTGACTCGCTGACGTTCACACGATTTATGCAATTGTAAATTGGTTTTAACTGCCTGGAAATTTAAATAACTTTTTCTTCTATGCATGATATTTTATATTATTTAAGGTTTTTTTGTAATTAATTCTAAAGAGATAGCTCGTAGATTATACCATGTCAAACCTTAAAATTAAAAAAATTATATTGTTATATGGAATATTTTTATGAATTTAAAATTGGGTGCATTGTTAAAAAAACTGGAGATCACTGAACATGATATCGTGTCGATGAGCGCCAGAGGGCTAAATTCCATTGGAAACATGCTAAAATACCTTAAAATATGTAACAACTACTTATCTAATAAAAAACTGGTCAATACCTATTTACCGTTAGTTAATTGGAAAATAGGCTTATGCACACTGTTAAAAATAGGTAATCAAAAACAAGTAAACTATACTCATTTTTGAGTATATTCGATGCTTATCATAGCTACGAATACATAAGTTTAAAATTTTGAAAAAAAAACATGCACTCAAAAATAAAAACAATGAGTAAAATGATTAAAAAGAGCAGTAGCTTGCCTACATAGGCTGTCTTCATAAATCACTTTCAATAAATATCGACAAATACAACTAAGACTTACGAGGAATCAAACCCAGGCCCTCAGGGATCACAGCCCAATGCTTTATCCATTGTACTACCAGGGGGACGTGAAGAATTTATAAACTAGATAAATGTTAAAAAGGTGTGCCAAAAGCCTGGGAAGTAAGATAATTGAGTTGTAATAACTCAGTTTCCATTAAAGCAATCGACATCAAATAATGTGTAAAACCATCTTCTGAACAACTATTTTAAGTTTTTCAGGTCGCTTTGTTAAGACGGCTTGAACAGAAGCTGAGATTAGCAATATTAAATAACACTGCTCATTTTTGAGAAAGTACGGTTACTTAAATTTGAGTACGTCATCGCTCATTTACGATGCAATTGTACTCAAAGACGAAAAAAAAGTAGGTTCAGGTACTCATTTTTAAATACATTTTTTACAGTGTTATTAAGTTAATATAAAATATATGTATAATATTTAAAATAACAACTCTTTAGCAGTACCTAAATATATAAAAAAAACTTATTTTGGCTCTCGGGAATACAATTTTTTTACAGCGCATCTACATCATTTAAGACGTAGGAATTAATAAATGTGTTTTAACAATATTTTTTTATAACTGAAACATTATTTTTTCCAGAGCATTATCGTGCGTCTGTTTGGAAAACAGAACGAAGTTGTCAAGTCTGTACCTGATAGTGGCCAAACGAACAAAACAATAGGTATCTTACGCCCTAGTAGCAATCAGCCCTTAGTGAAAGCCCGAACACAAGCATTGGCAACAAATTCAAGTATTACCTTGGCTCACGCCTCCAACCACCAAAAGTCAACAAACAACTTTGTGAGGACAAGCGTCTCATCGTTTTCAAACAAGCACAGGTCCATGCTGATGTCGGGGAACGGTTGGGTCTGACAATAAACTAATTGAGTAAGGACATATTGTTGTACTTATGCTAATATGTGTTCATCAAAAGAAACAACAAGACTTGGCATTTATTCCTTAAAAAGAAAGTGAAAAAGTGCCATAGAGACTAAGACTTTTGCTGAGTCGCTATCTAAGCTTGAGCTATTTAAAAAAAAAACTTGAGAGATAAGGAATTGTTAAAGGAATTAAATGAACTTGTGGTTTTATGTTTTTTTAATCATGCTTCAAAAGTTTGCTTACTTCAACGCTGAATTGTTATTAAGACTTTTTTGATGGCGATTTCTTAGACTAAACGAGCAAATAACAATAATTAAGCGAAGTATTTTTGTATGCTGGAAGAGGAGTATGAGGACGACTGAGCATGTTGCTCAAGAAAGTAATTATCAAACGAAGTTTTCGTTAGCAATATTTATTATTTATTGCACTTTTTTCATAGTTGCACATTCCTATTTTTGATTTTTATTACAAATTAAACTTTATTGCTCGAAATTATTAATAATTCAGTAGTTTTTCTTAAAAAAATAACTACTGCTTTTTATGTTTAACAAAATATAAATTTTAAACAGCAAATGTTTATCTCTTTGTGTTTTACAATGAAGGTAATGTTTTACTTAATGATTTATTCAATTTCTATAATAAATATAACTTCTACTTAAATTACTATGAACGTTTAAATTATAAATTGATTAAAACAATACAATTTTTAACTTTAAATAAAGGTTTTATGAATAAAAATAATAATTCTATAAAATCCATACATTAATAATTATAAATTTTGCATAATTTTAATATTTTTATTGTTTGCATCGAATAATTTTATTACTAAATAGTGTACTTTATTTTAATTTAATGTTTTTGTTTATTTAAAAAGAACTTTCAATAACTATAATTTGTTCATTGCAGAAAACTTAATTATTACAAATAACATATTTGGAAATATTTTTTTCATATTTCTTTCCGTACATTATGTTTAAGTAAAATGATTTAAAAATAATGAATTTTAAAATTAGAATTCTCATACATTTTTTAAGAGACAGACCTATGTTTCTAAATTGTCGTGATTGCAACGTCAGCAGAAATTTAAATATCTTAATTTTCAAAATTTATTTAATTAATTGTACAGTGTTTTATTTAAAAATTTTCCTTATTTTAAGTTGCTTATCTCCAGAGTATACAGAAGAAATAAAAAGAATTAGGTCTCTTTTGAAACAAGCACTTTATCATATAATCATCTTCCTTTCAATACCGTTTTAAAATAAAGGGGATTTCTGTATCATTTAATTTTGTTTTCAGTGGATTTGTTGAAATATTGGTATTGAGAATTATTGTTGTTATATAGCAGGATTTCATTTGCAATAATTCATAAAAATATTTTTATGTAAAATGTATCTTCCATTGCTGTCAAATATGTATTAAAGAAAATGGCTATAATGTATTTTGTGGTGAAAATATATTTATGCGTAGTAAAAAAAAATTTAAATTTAAGCATATCAATTTTAATTTTATCATTTTGAATTGTATATATTTCTAAGTTATGAAACAATTTTAAATTATTATAGAGCTAAAAGCATTCACGTGAAGCAATATAAGGAGGTCAAGAACAGAACATTTTAAAAACCTTTTCGGATACTCTTAATTATTTATAAATGTGTCAGTATATTTTGAAACTCATTTCGAAGTTCGTAAAATATGTTCGTTGCGATAAATTTAAGCAAATCCGCTTTTAGACTTATTTTTTTTAAAATTCTCTATAAAAATATTTTTATTAAAAAAAATAACTAATCAAATAAAACGAGTTCTTATAAATTTAGTGTAAAATGTGGAAGGATTTTTTTTATTTCTTTTAATATCTAGGAGTTAAAATTTAAATCTAATGATTTTTCATTCTGTAAACTTTCATAAACTTAATAAATGTACAAATTAAGGGTTTTAAATCAGTCCTTTCAAAAATCTCCTAATATTTTAAAGCCTGTTTATTAAAAGTACTATGTAATTCTTGGTTAAATAATATTTTTATCATCACTAATTAAAGTAATAACCGTGAAAATATTAAATAAATATTTTAAGTGCACTTTTTATTCATTTCAAACTTTATTATTTCCTTGACCCATATTAAATTCTTTAAAGTTTCACAATTTAAAAAAATTCCGCACTACGATAGCAATTAAAAATTCTGTAATTAGAACTAAATGTATTCGACAAATCTGTTCTGGACCTCTTTAAAAATATTATAAGACTTATCTCTACCAAAATACAAAACTCAACACTTCTCTTTTTCTCTTCACAATTTTTAAATGCTTCTCACAATTTACATATTTTTTTAGTAAAATGTATTTATGAGTGTTCATGTGCAAATTTCTAACGAACTCCGAAATAAATCCTATAGAATATTATAGATAAAGATTTTAGTGAAGGCCTGTTTTTAAATATGTTGTTTTACTTTGTTGTTATATCAGTTTAAGAGTAGATATTTAATTGGTGGTTTAATTGGTCTAGTTAAAATACTGTTAAAAAATTCATTTAAATCTTATTTCAATACAGTTTTTACTAGACATTCAAATATTTATGTATTTCATCGGAATATATTGTAAATTTCAGCAACTTCCTTTATTTTAGAAATGTTCAACTAATAAGTTTCAATGATACAAATTTATTCAACTGACATTTCTATACTCAAGACTAGTTAAATCTGCTTTTTAAAAATTTAATAAGTTTCATTAACTTTTACCAATGCGTGTTAAGTTTTTTTTAAGTGCAGTTTTAATAAATTTCGGTGATTCAAATAAAAGTAATGATTCAAAATTACGAGGCACTGTTGCTTGGATTTTTCCTTCGGGATAAATCTCGAACCGTCACCAGTTACCCATTGTATAGCTCTGGTGCGTCGTAATTTCAACCAACCAACCAAAATTAAGAATCCCTGTTTGGAACGATCTGAATACGCCCTTGAACGTACCGACACCAAATTTTTAATTTAAATAATTTAACCAATGGGAAAGTGATTGAGGCCATAAATAAATGCACTTGTGACATGGTTTTACTCGTTGTTATTGCAAACTGTTTTCCATAATACCATTTCATTTCTTGACAATTCCTTTTTCTTTGTATTTAAGTTAGCCGCGTCTGTTTCGTTCATTGAGCTCTAACTGCAACTTCTGGAAGGCTCAGAACTTCATTCCTCTATGGGCGCTTTGAAGCCAATGTGGAAGCAGCCATACTGTACCCCAAATTTTTTTAAAGTGATTTAGTGGTGTTTTTTAATACTATAGCATTGTAGAAATATTAAATGTATATAAATATTATACATTCTTTTTATAGAATTAGTTTTTATATTGCCAAACAAATAGTTTCTGCTCTTGCTTTTTAACTACTTCGACTTTGATTTGCAAATGACTTTCAATTTTAATAGTAGATTGTATTTAAAATAAGTTCCAAAAGAAAATATAGAAAAAAAAAACTCAGCCAAAAGCAATACGTGTCGGCTTATTTTAACATATACGAAATATTGCGGTAGCAATGAAAGTGTGTTACAGAATGGCTGTTTCCACATTGGCTTCAAAGCAACTAAATGTCTTGCCCAATCGAGAAGTTACAGTTAGATATCAGTGGTTACGTTGGTGCTAATAGCTCCATCACTTTGTAATCTACAGTTTGTAGGTGCATAAATAAACTCAAATGATTTGTTGTTTATTGAAACTGTCGTGTTTTATACAGTGCGGCTCCAAAAAGAAGGCATTCTTCAGCTGGTTTCAGCGACCAAATGCCGGGAGAAAATCATTGCCTGAAAACGATCACACAGCCGAATTTTCATCTGTTGGTGGTTTTTTAACTACATTTTTATCACATCCACTGAGCTGTAATAATAACTGGAGTGATTACTCCCATGGGGGAAATGTACTTAACTGTAGCACGCGGATGAATACTGTTCGGAAGACATGGTTGAGAAAACATTCTATTTTGGCTTTTGCGTCTTTAGTCGTTTTGCGTCGGTTTTTGTTTAAATAATTAATTATTTTCTTCTCTTTCGTGTAACTAAGAAAGCAAATACGGAAATACATTAAACGTGTAACATTTAATGTATTTTTGAAAGCCATAAATGTGGTTTTAAAACTGGGATGTCTACACTTCATCCTATGCCAAACACCACGTGAAAGAACTATATTTTTCTAGCTTGACTCAGAAGGGTGTAAAGGGGTCCCGCACGCTTAGTCTTCTCTCCAGTGATTATTTTAGCTCAGTGGTGATATCAGTCATTTTCGCATGATCTGAAATGCAAAGACATTAAGACTTAATTTGAAGACATGAAGACAACGGGTTTTCTCTCAAGAACGTTCGAAACAGGAATACTTTAATTTGAATCGCCCTATACTTAATTTGTTTATTTTTATAATTTTAAGGTATGGGCTTTCTCAAAGAGTCAATAAACCAGTATCAAAATGAGAGAATGTGGAGAGAGAATAAGAGCATACATGCAATTCCACTTTGCAGACTGTATATGTCCATTTATAAGTTGCCTTGGTAACACTGTAGCTTCACTTTCTTCCAAAATTTTCTACGGAAAGCAATGTGACAATAATGCTTATTTAAAGCACATGATAAATATATACTGTGGTCTATTTTGAAAGATTAAAGTTTTGAAGTAAAATTGAATAAAAGTTTTTAAAATGTATTTTGTTGTTTCTTTTTTTATATTCTATTTCTTTACTGATAGTATATACACTTTCATGACTGTCGAAAAATAGGAGGTCATATTTATGTCATACAAAAACAATTGATTAAATTTAAATTAATTCATACAAAAAAATGACATACAAGACTTCACAAAAAATCGAATTTTAGACAATGTAACTTTTAACAATATTAAAATATAAATGTACAAACATTTTGTTTGCATATATATATTGTTAAGTAATATATACTTCGTTTTAAACTAATTTACTGTTAACCAGGACAACTTTGCCATAATGGGGCAATTTTGCTAACTGCCCTGCCAAGTTTCTAAACCAACTTTTGATGATGAGGCTTGAATGATTGGTTGGTTCAGGACGTTAGCACGGCGGTTGGCAAAGTTGTCCCGGTTAACGGTATATTAAGATAACGGCAATTAAAACCATAGAAATGTACTTAAAACTCACATGATGCTTTTATATCATGTCCGAGACTATGAGATTCTCTTTACTTATACACTGTTAAAAATAGATAATCAAAAATAAGTAAAATGTACTCATTTTTTATTACATTCGATACTTATCATAGCTCCGAATACATAAGTTTCATTTTTGAAAAAGGCATGTACTCAAAAATGAGTACAATGAGTAAAAATGAATAAAAAGAGCAGTAGCTTGCTTAGGCTTTCTTCATAACTTTCAATAAATATCAACAATTACAGCAAAGACTCACCGGGAATCGAACCCAGATCCTCAGGCACCGCACTCCAGTGTCTTATCCGTTGTAATACCTGTAATTAATGTTCTTCGAGAGAAATGTACAAAGTAGTTTTCTGCAATTTATATATATTATTTCTGTAGTAAAGATCCCTTTTACTGCCTTTTAGACGCAACTAATCTTAGCATATGAGGTTTCAAAAGAAAGAGAATGTCATGGACCAGTGACGATTGTTTATGTGTGTTCATTTTAACGGTTTTTTAAACAAGCTGTTCATAGTGCTGCCATCTATGAGCAGATTTATTATCTTTTTATTTTTTTGGCTCTAACGAATGGGTGTGCTGTGTGTGACGGTGGGAGTTGTTCATGCAATATTTATCGCACGGGCATGCAAATTAATATAATTTTCTTCACTAATATCACAAGAAATCTTTTTTTGAAATTATTTTGAGTAAAAGAGTGCAATAATTATATAGCAATAGTTACATTTGTTATTTTTAATAGCAAACTCGTATAATCTACTTCAAGAATAGCCTTTATTATTTTAAAATTTAACACATTTTATTGCCTTCAAAAATACACTTCAGAAATACGCATACAAATCTCTTAATAACAACGATTCCACATACAAACATTTTATGTTATTTGGCAATAATAACAAGAAAGATGCGTTAAATGAGTATTTTAATAAGGATCAATCACCAAAGTGTCCCCCTTGAAGTAAACAATGTGTTCAATCAATTTCCTCTCCACCCTTTGAGAAGACACTTGAATGGCATTTGAAAGTAATGACTGTTGTTCAGGTGTCATTTCTTTGCGTTGGTGATGGAATGTTATCCAAGCATCGCCTTTAATGAAAATATAACATATTTTAATTTAAGGTTAGTAAAACTGGCATCTATCGGACATGCAACTACTATTTAGTTGCACGCAATTTGAAATCTAATATTGTTCTCACGCACTAAGCAACTTTTAACTTCATAATATTGTCGGCTTAGAAGTAAAACCACGTATATTTAAAACAAAGATTTACCGGCTGTAGTTGAGGATGAAATGAAAGCGATAAACTTCGAAATGTGAATGACAACCGAGGGAAAAACACTGACCTTGGATTTCGTTGCAAACTACGAATGGTAAATCTTTGGTTTTAATACGCGTGGTTATACTTCTAAGCCGATGATATATCCTTTCGTTCACTACCGCGCTAATTGCTTTAGGAAATATTCTACAATATGTTCATTTTGTATGGATTGCGGTAGTACAATTTTTGGCGATTTTTTGTCTTCACTTTGGTGATGATTTGGCGATATCTGAAATTAAAATATAAGGTAAATCTTTGGTTTAAATACGCGCGGTTGTACTTCTAAGCCGACGATATATCCTTGCGCTATGATCTGGCGATATCTGTGATTAATATCTGACGTAAATCTTTGGTTTAAATACACACGGTTTTTCTTCTAAGCCGACGACATATCCTTTCGCTCACTACCGTGCTAATAGCTTTGGCAAATAATATACAATTTGGCCATTTGGATTGAGGTAGTACAAGTTTTGGCGAGTTTTCATCATCACTTTGGCGATTGTCTGGCGATATCTGAGATTAATATCTGAGATAAATCTTCGGTTTAAATACACACAGTTTTACTTCTAAGCCGACGACATTCACTACCGCGCTAATAGATTTGGCAAATAATCGACAATTTGGCCATTTGGAATGAGGTAGTACAAGTTTTGGCAAGTTTTCATCTTCACTTTGGCGATTGCCTGGCGATATCTGAGATTAATTAATAGCTGAGATTATTAATATCTGAGATTAGCCCTGAGTTGGATGTAATTAAATGCTTACTCATAGATTGTGTATGGTTTTTTAGTTTCTCAGATGATTAAAAGTTGCATTTCAATTGTTGTTCATTCGCGGTTAACCTCATACAAAATTTCCACTTACTATTACAAACTTAGGAAAGAACAACTAAAATTTATTATTAAATATGAAAGCAATTACTTAAACTTCTAATATTAAAGCTATTTAGAATAAATATTTAAAATATATAAATTTCTACTGCCTCACCTGTCTTTATTTCATCTCCAACTACCTTTAATAACAGAAAACCCACACCTGGATTACGATTACTGAAGCTGTATTCTTCTTTCCAGATGCTACCTAAATCTAACGGATTAATAGAAGATACATATCCTAAAAAAAGAAACAAGATTACGATTTCAAAATTTTGATATTAATTTTCACGTTATAACGTCAAAAAAGCATATATATATATATATATATATATATACCGGACAATTTTTCCTACGCAGATACCACTTGTTGCAAATAAACATGTTTACTGCTAAAAATTTCTAATTGAACATAACTTTTATCACAAATTACTGAATTACTTTATCACTTTTTTTCTAAAAATAAACAATGAATAATACAGTAAGATTAATGCTCATCGGCGGCCCTAGGGCGGTGCGATAAAATCAAATACTGCACGCAGAAATCTATAGTTCTTTGTATATTCAGATGGGGTAATTTTAACTAAGCATCAATAGTAAACATTACTGAACTAGTAAAAATTACAAATATGTGATTTATTTTAGTTCTTTAATGGTTGCCCTTCCACCAGTTCAGTCAATCTGGTAACACAGTTCAATGAGTATGGTAAAGGTGAACGAAGTTTGAGTAAGTTAAAACTTATTTATGTTTGATGATATGTCAGGAATAAATAGTACGTGGAATTTCTTTTATGTAATTGATATCTGCTGTTTAATAAAAACCTACACTGTTAAAAAAATTTAGTTCAACGTTGCACCATATCTTAGTGCTCTGCAGCAACTTTCACATTATTATGGTGCAATCTAGGTTGAACTAAAAATCCTTGGTCGAGAATCGCGCAGTTTTTACCAAAAAATCGTGCAATCTCCTAAACTGCACCCGAAACCTTTGCTGAATCTACATCAACAAACTCACAGACAGAGGTACCGTGGTCCGGCTGCTCAGTGGATTAGTGGTTCGAGCTCGCGTGGTGACTAAGATAAGAAAAAATGTGTTGATCTTGTGATCGGATGGTAAAATATGAGAATATTTGATGCAATCTAAATTTTAATAGGGATAGGTATTTTCATGCAAAGTTTCACCACTAAATAATATACGTGGTAGCCATTAAATGGTGAAACTAAGAACCAAATGATGGTTGCAGCTAAATGGATATCAAATTTTGGTGCAAGATCGTAATAATTTTTAACAGTGTACTTATCTAATAAAGGTTGTTTTATTTACCAAAACAGTTATCATAATTCCTACTAATAAACGAAATGTAACCCATATGTCGCTTAGTTAATTGGTTAACCAACTGCATAGAAGGTACTCTGAAGTTTATTGTGTTGGGGCACAACTAGGAGATCTTTCAACATCTAAAAAATGTACTAGGGCCATTATTTTAAGGCATAATTTTAGTATGCATAAAATATTAAGTACCTTTTTTGCCAGTATATGTAAGTGTCGTTAAGTACGGGGCTTTATTTTTCAGTGCTTTACTAGCATCCCCATAACATAGCTCTTTCGCCGTTTCCTTGTCTACGTTCTGAAGTATTATCATATCATGGAACTTTTTCAATGCTGTTCCATTCCTGAGTGTTTCGGATATTTTATGTTTTTCAACTCCATTGGTGAGTCGTAATAAAGCGTCCCCTGCAAAAAAAAACATATTTAAATTGTATAAAATAAACATAATTAATCCCTGGGACAATATATAGAAAGTATTAGAGAAAAAAAGAAAGACATTTTTTATCTATTGTTTTGAATGTTTGTTAAAAATAAGTACTTGAAAATAAAAAAAAATTACTCATTTTTGATTACATTCGATGTTTATCATTGATCCAAATACATGAGTTTCAATCCTGAGAAAGACATGAACTCAAAAATGAATACAATGAGTAGATTCTTGCCTACATAAGCTGCCTTCATAAATCACTTTCAATAAATATCGACAATTACAACAAAATCTTAACGAGAATCTAACACTCCAGCACGGCAGTCCAGTGCCTTATCCGTTAATCATAGAGACGTTAAGAAGTTATTAACAGATTTAAAAAAAAAAGGTGTGCCAAAAGAATGGAAAGTAAGATAATTGAATTGTAAAACACATTTTCTATTTAAGCAATTGATGTCAAATAATGTGGAAAACCATCTTCCGAACTATTATTTTAAGTTTGTATGGTTTCATTAAGGCTCTTCGACACCGTCCATCTTGAATTGGACCTCTAATGTTAAGTCTATGGGGAAAATTTGGTTTCCGAGTAGAGATAAGTAGAGTAGTTATTCGAATATTTTGATGCGTTTTTTTTAATAGATAAAGCCTTATCCGTTAATCATAGAGACGTTAAGAAGTTATTAACAGATTTTAAAAAAAAAGGTGTGCCAAAAGAATGGAAAGTAAGATAATTGAATAGTAAAACACATTTTCTATTTAAGCAATTGATGTCAAATAATGTGGAAAACCATCTTCCGAACTATTATTTTAAGTTTGTATGGTTTCATTAAGGCTCTTCGACACCGTCCATCTTGAATTGGACCTCTAATGTTAAGTCTATGGGGAAAATTTGGTTTCCGAGTAGAGATAAGTAGAGTAGTTATTCGAATATTTTGATGCGTTTTTTTTAATAGATAAAGCTTGGCTTAACCTTTGTCTCTATACTATCAGTTTTTTCAAAAATTGTGTTAAAAAAAATTTAATAGAAATTTTAACTTAAATGAAACATTTAAAAAGGATTAAAGAGGGATAATAAAAATCCGTCTCTATAGCGACAAAGTTTGAACATTTCTCTATTCACATCATGTCTTGAAATTGAAATCGGAGTTTTGAAGCGTTGTATTTTAATGCTCGACAAAACTATGTATTTGAAAATACCCGATAATACACGCCTCTCGCCTAGCTCCGCCTATTCGAAAGTCAGCAATGTGTCAAAGGTCACCACCACCATGCCCACAGTCATTACCTCAACAAAAGAGGTCGAATGTCATTCGAATGTTCGCGAGAGCCCACGACAGTCAGTTTTCTGTTTTGCTCCGCTAACACTAAAGATTTACGATGATTCTTGCTGATTTTCCTAAAATTTCAGCCTGGATTGCTGATCCCGAATTTGTCAAACAACATAGTGTTGACTCTGCCCCACTAATCAACTATGACGTCCATTATGGTGCATATAGGATGTATATTACCATGTTTGGACAGGACTCTGAACAGGCCAAGAACGCCGAGTGCCAGCTCCTAGAATTACATGCCAAAGTTTGTAAGCTGGGACGGTACCCGCAATTCATTGCTGCCATTACCACTGAACTTCCTTCTAGCCCGATGGAAATAGCCGATGATCTGGGTCTGAGCGAGCAGAACGACGCGCTCGTTGCGGAGGGGAAAAACGACAAAATTGTTCTCGGCCCCCCTCCTGCACCCATCATCACCGAGGCAAATAATTTCTTGCCCGGCGCTATTTTTCTGAGGGCCACCGAAAAGTACCCCCAGATTTTTTCTGATTTGAAAAATATGCTGGATAACGAGCTCCAGGCAAAGCAAGCCGGAGATTACATCAAAATCCAGCCATCATCCGAGGGAGACCACCTCATGATTTTGACCCACTTCAAGGAGAAGTGCTATGACTTTTATCATGCCGCCCCATCTAGCAGTGTGCCGTTTCGAGTGCTATCAAAGGCCTGCCCACTCAAACGGCATGCTCCTCCATTTCCGACGAGCTGACCACGCTTGGATATGATGTTATCAAGGTGGTGCAGCTCACGAGACGAGCTACCAAAAATCCGACCAAGGTTGTCATGGCGGCCCTGATGAAAAACCAGGGTGTCAACAAAATTCTAAAGAGCAAGGTGCTCTTGGGTCTTGACATCCTGGTCGAGCCATACCGAAGCAAGCACATTCTCCAATGCTTCAACTGTAATTGGTTCCACCATACGAGCCATGCCGCGCCGAGATGCCTGAAATGTGGGGACTCCCACCAAACCCGACAATGCCTCATCGGGAAGTTGGAAGTGCCCACCTGCATCAACTGCAACGCCAGCGGACACATCGCCTCCAACAGACGTTGCCCGATGTTCCCAAAAACTACCAGGACTCTTGCCAGTGATCGAGCAGCGAAAAAGAAGCCCGCAACTCGAAAAGTGGTGAGCATAAAAAAAAACTCACCCATCCACCTGTCTCGGCGAAAAGCGAAGGATCGCCGATCACCGAGTTGGTCAAGGAGCTTGCTCCTATCTTTACTGATTCTGTGGGAATCATTGAACTGATTTCCCTTCTAAAGGAAAAGTGCACAGCAGCCGACAAGCTTCAGGCGCTGTTCACCTTCTTCTTCGCCAAACTGAATGACTCTCAGATGTGCAGCCCGGGTCATGCCATGGTGGCTCCGCCCACCGGCCAATAGGAAACTAGCAACTTTGGCAGCAGCCAATCAGACATGCACACAAATTAATTTTAACTTTAACTTTTTTCTTTTTTTATCGTTTCGTCCTGTTTAGTACATGTTTTGTCCTTAGTCGCCTAGCGCGAGACATTCAAAATTCTAATTCTCATCGCCATGTTCTTATCATTAAAAGTCATATATGAGGTGAAAGGGGCTTCGCCCCTACGGAACTCCGAACGCTTCGCTCAATTTAAGAGGTCGAATGGGGGGTTCTTTTCACAGGACCAGCCTCCCTCGATGCTCGAGGCACTCCTCAGAAGAAACGCAGCTTTCAAAAACTGTGGCTTTTTAGTTTACTTGAATGTTTTGATACCTCAAGTCAGGACCAGTTGAATACTGAAATGTGTGTGCTGCGTTTGTGATTCTACGAAAGATACTTTTAAGAAAATGCTTATATTAATTTGAATTATTTTTCTATATCTATATACTGTTAAAATTACACGGTGACTGTGTTTGATACAAGGTGTTATATAACCGACACTAATAGTCCTATTTTAATGAGGCTTAGTTAAATCGTACTATCTTCTTGGAAGAATGTGTTGAAGTAGCGATTTTTGATTTTATATATATATTACCAAATTATTTTCCCTGTGTGTTTATCCAATTAAAGTAAAAGTCAAATTTTGTTCGCGGAAATTACAGCATCTGTTTGACTGATCTTTATAAAACTTGACAAGCACTTAAAATAGTAGTTTCAAGGAATATTTTCTACTTTATTTTATGTCGATATGTTAAAAAGGAACTAAAATTTATTACACCTTCTCTTACTTTTAAAATTTTTCGAACTTATTTTATGTTAGTCCGCATGTAACAGTTTACTGTATACACCATTTTTTTTTAATAGTAGAGGCAGAGACTGATTTAAGGGAGGGCATTCGGGGCACTTGCCCAGGGCCCCCATTTTAAAGGGGCCCCCAAAAATGATTTAATTCTAAATATATGTGAAAAAGTTAAAAATAAATTTACTAACGAATTTTTTAAAAATCAATTAAATTTATTTTAATCAAAATTTTTAAAAAAAATTTAAATCAATCGTTAATTGTTTTGCAAAACTTATATTATTTTACCCAATCAAATCAATTTCACTTTTCAGCACGTTCATGATGTATGTCACATTTGCATCGCGTTTTTGAAAGATATGCGCTTTGGATCACTAGTAAAATTACATTAATGACCAAGGTCCAAGACCATAAAAAAGCTGTGTTTACTAATCGCACGTAGATTTGTCGTATACGGATACTTTTTTACTATACCAAATTTCCTAATATTGTAATCATCAGGGATTTGCTAGCAATAAAAGGGGTAGAACATATGAATCTGGCTCAACTAAAAAAAGCTAAAAAGAAAGAACAGAACTACGTATAAAAAAACTCTGTTGCAGAATTGACCATTAACGTTAATTCAAATTCTCAAAAGAAGAAAATTAGTAGTTTAGAAAAAAAAAATTATGTTTGCATTAAAGCTGACTGATTACGTCATTTTGTATTGTGTGCTTGTGCATAAATTTAGAAGTTAATGAAACTTCTAAAAACTTCTTGCGTTACGTCGAGGGGCCCCGAATGTTCTTTAGCCCTGGGCCCCTAAGCTGGTAAGTCGGTCCCTGAGTAGAAGGTGATCTTACAGTGGTGTCATTCCAAAATTTTCATAGAAATGCAAAGTTTTTGCAAGAAAATAAAATTAAACCCCTGATATTGTGTTTTTTTCCCATTTAATTAGGTCCTACACTATTTATTTTTGTTGTGCGTCGTGTTCTACCAGTTCCGAAAAATATGTATTTTTACTAGTTTTTTATAACCGATTGCAACTTATTTGAAATCCAAGCTTTAGATGGCTACGGGCCATCAAATTAAAAATTAGATAAAGTGCGAACCACTAAAAGTACTAAATAAAATTCACGTACAAAATATTATTTTAACTTTAAATATGTTTAGTTTGTTGAATTACTGTCACACTAGAACAGCACAGATAGCTATTTGGGACGATTCTGGACTAAAAGAATCCGGAAATGTACTATTGCCGTACACTTCAGCCTATAGGATATGGAAGCATATGGGATGCGGGTGTCGTCATATTATTTTGTCCACTCAGTGTATAATATCTAACTAGGGGATAACACCTCCACGTACATTGTAAATATAAAATTATTTATCGTAAAAAATCGTGTGTTTCTATCGAAGCACGTCCAGAAGGATTATACTTGATATGTCATTTTGAACATCATAGAGAAATAGGAAATGATCGTCAATAGAAACCTCTCCCGAAAAAAGAAGACAAACTGTTCCGTCTAAAAGTACTACTAATAAAATACTAAAAAAACCTCGAGTTTTTGAGTTTTATGCAACGTTATGAGTTTTGGTGCAACGTTTCACCACTAAATGGTATCCGTGGTAGCATCGTAAAATGATGAAACTAAGCACCAAATATTGGTTGCTGTGAAATGGGTACCAAATTTTGGTGCAAGGTCGTAATAATTTTTAACAGTGTATAAAAGAGTAAAATCGAAATATTTTTGTGTATAGGTATTCAGAAAACAATCCCCAATGTATTATGCTTTCATTTCGTTGTTTTTGTTTATCTTCCATTCGAAATATTTAGATAAAGAGGCCGAGACCTGTAGTAAAAGAAGCAAGAAACCGCTTGGCGATGTTTGAGACTACCCTTTTTTTGCTCGAAGCATTGTCAAAAGTCAATACAATGGGAGGGTCCGCCCTTTTCCGAGTGCAAGAGGAGGACAATTACCAGTGCGCCAAATGGGCATCTCTACTTTCTGTAATTCATAGACCATATAAGACAATAACGTTATTTTTAGTAAAATTGTACTTTACATATAAAGCAAAATAAAATCGAAGGTTTGAAGCTGGGGTTTAAAATAGTTTCAAAATTACAATTTCAGAAGGTAATTTATATGCTTATTTTTCAGAATTCGCATTATTAAACTACAATATATATATATATATATATATATATATATATATATATATATATATATATATATATATATATATATATATATATATATATATATATATATATATATATATATATATATATATATATATATACACTCAAACCTGTTTTTGTGCGGTCTTTTTTTGTGCGATTTTTTGTGTGCGGTATATGAAAATTTCATTCAAATTGGAACATAATTAATTATCTGGCTACCAAGAGTTATAAAAGCGTCTAGTGAAACAACAGTCGTCGCAAAAACTGATCACTGACAATAACTGCTAATAATAGATAATTAACTATAACTTTATTATGCTAATTTCATTTTATGTCATTTTTTTTACACTTTATTATATTTTTCTTACAAAACAACTTTTTCCAAACTTTTTTGTCATTTTTAGTTCTATCGAATAAATCACTACACGATAGAGTAGAGTTCATTTTAATTTTTAAAAATTTAGCTCTGAATAAATCGCTTGACGAGAGGGGAGAGTGGTTCTAGCAATGCTCCAAAAAAATTCAGGGGTGGATCTGAGACAGTCAATCGCACCAGCGATAAATAGGGATATTTTTGTCTACCGTGTAAGCCCTGGCAGGGCTTACACGGTAGACATTGCCCCCTCCCAATTCACTCAACCAGAAATATACGTTACATCCCTATAATTTTATTTTACTACTAAATTTTTAAAAAACTTTCATAAACATGGAAAAATATCATCCATTTCTGTGTGTTTAATTTGTTAGTAATTTAGGAAAGAGAAAATTAAATTCATACAAAAGATTAATAGAAATACTCAACAGTATTTAATTTGCTGCAATACATTTTTAGTGCATGTAAATGTCGATTTGATTTTCCGTTCTAAGGAATGGAGGGCTCCCGTAAGAAAGCATGTTTATCCCGTGATTTGAAGTCTTAATCAGGTCCTGTACATAATGCTTTTGGAAATTGAATTTGACGCCGAATAAAATATATATTATATTTAATTTTTAGTTGTATAAATATACAATTAAAAATAAATAATTTTGATTAATAAAAATCAAAACCGTACGACCGATTATATTGTTATTCAGTTTACATGTAATCCTCAAATGCAGTGGCGTAGCCAGCATTGGGTTACTTTGGGTTAGGAACCCCCCCCCCCCCCCCCCCATAGCCAGTTAATTTTTTATTTTTTTTGAAAAATAACAAATGCAAAAAAAAACAACAAAAAAAAAGATTTTTTCTTTGATTTCTATAGAGAAAACACACGTCGCATTTCCTGGTCTACCCCACATGTATCTCCTGCTCCTTTCCCTTCAGTCCCCTGAAGGGATGATTTTAAGGAGAGCAATGGAACAGAAAATTCGACTTTTTGTTTGTGTGGGGGGGGGGGGGGGGGGACGATGGGGTAGTAGGTCTGTATGATTGTCTTGGTTGTTTGTACATGTAAAGGGATACTTTTCTTAACACTTGAAATGGGGCGGCAGTTGAGCCGGAATTCACAGCGCATCAATCCAGAAAATGCTTGCTTTGAAGTAAGGTATTTTCCCTGACCCATTCATCTTTTACGTGCGAGGCCTCCGTGGCCGAGCGGTTAAGGCGTTCAGCTACTAATCCGAGGATTGGTGGTTCGAACCCGTGCGATAGACTTGACAGAGAAAAGTAAAAAAGTAGTGATCTTGTGAACGAAGGGTTTCCAGCTTCGGTATAATAATACTAGAAAAGTCGTCCAGAAATCCGCAGAAATTAACGGCGTGTATACGGGACTGGTCACTGGTGCACGATAAAACTGATCGGGGTCCAAATTCCCGACGTCTATTGAAGGCGTTGGGTGCCAGTTCAGGTGTTTCCTCGTCATCTGACCATGGTTCTAAAATAACGAGGTACATGTATGAATGTGTGTGTGAATGTGTTCCCGGGTCTTTCCTTCGAGATAGAACCCGAACCGTCGCCAATAGCCCACTGTGCAGCTCTAGTGCGACGTTAATTAACCAAACCAAACCAAAACCGTCTCCTACGTGCAGGCACGTCGAGCCGGGGGGGTTGGAGGGGAGTCTGACCCCCCCCCCCCCCACCCCAATAATTTGGAAACCCTAAAAGTTGGGAATTTCAAAGTTTAAAAATACCCGAGTTGGGAAAATTTATGTCTGAAGAAAATTTATATTTTTAACAAATGAAAGCAAAAACACCAAGGTTATTGGGAAAATTGGAAATTGTCCAACTTGTAAAATTAAACTTAAATTCGTGTGTTTGGTTTCAGAGTTCACTGCACACTTTCGACCGATATGACGCTAAAGCTCCAGATGGAGTTGACTAATGTAGTCTGTAGCCGACACAACGCCAGTGGCGGAACTGTTTTATAAATGTCATTGTATTTTTTTATTGCGTCAAGCGAAAATTTTTTTTAACCGTGGCATCGTTTCCTTAAAAAAAAAATCCCACATTTTAAATATATAATAAATTGTTTAAATTAAGGAGCAATGTTTTCAGATTTCCAGCAGGCGCCTAAAAAATGGTCGCATCTGCTCATTCTGTTGTTCGTTATTATCAAAGTTATATTATATGTTTTAACGTTCAGATTATCATTTAAAGAATTTTAAAATATATGGCGTTGCACTTTACGCGAACGTCACACAGTGTTCTTTTTATTAAAATAACTTCTCTTTTAATTGTGTTAGGTGTGATTGTCTAAATAAAAATCCTCTCCTTTTTATTCGAAAATCACTTTTGTTTCATATAACCCTATTGGTTTTGCCTTCCACAATGTAAAATTTCTTCCAGCTAATATTCGAAGCGCCATGGCGCTTTGTGATTAACCAATTTTGTGATAACCCAATCACAAAATTGTGTAATGTTGACGCTGTGCATTTCCTGTGTGTTTTTCTATAAAAAAATTTTTTTTTTAGTTTTTACCAGTTTCAAATAGAAACTTCCAGAACTTTCGATGGGTTCTTTTATTTAAATCACCCCTCGGTTAAAAAAATTTCTCGGACTTCGATACGATTGCTACGAAAAATCTTATGCGCGGAGGACGCACATAAGATTTTTATAATTTAATATAATAAGATACCTCATTTTATGTGATATGTGTTTCGTTTTAACATTAACTTTGGAGATTTCTCTCTTTGAATACTTCTAAGTTTATTGAATTTATTTATAAAAATTTAAATTCCTGTTTTCCTGCATTGATTAATTTAGAATTAAAATGGTTATTAATTAAAAAAAAATATAATTTAATTACTACTTGATAAATATGGTCATATTGGTATGTAGATACTTTATTATTTTTGAATATTGTTTTATGTTAAGATTAGCAATGGCTGTTGGGTTGGCACAACTGCCGAGTCCTTTCACTCCCACTATTTACAGATCACGTTACATTTTCAGAACATGGCTGTATTTGTTTTCCCTTCCCCTCCCCCCCCCCCCCCCCCCCCCGCTTATGACTCCCACAATAAAATTATCCTATAAAAAGTTGATAAGCAGGAACTAGGAATTTTTAGCACTGTTGTGCTCAAAATTTCCAATCGTTAAGTTTGGTTAATTAACATCGCACTTAGAACGGACACTGCACTGAAAAGTGCTTGCAACAAATGTTGCGTGCCACAACATTGGTTCGGTTCTATCTCGAAGAAAAGACCTGGGAATAATGCCTCGTATTATTTAATCATGGTCAGATAACGAGAATAACACCCGAGCTAGTATCCGTACCCGACGCCGTTAAGTTGGGAATTTTGAATCGTTAAGTTGGGAATTTCGAATCGTTAAGTTGGGAAATTTCTTGTCTCAATTAAAATTACTAATTTAAAATTATCAATTAAACTTGCTAATTTAAAATTATTAATTAAAATTAATAATTAAAATTGCTAATTTAAAATCATTAATTAAATTTAATTAAAATGATTATTAAAAATTATTAGTTAAAAAAATTTCAAATCAGTTATTAATAAAAAAAATATTTGGTTTTAGTCGGACCAAAAATAATTTATGGACCCCCCCCCCCCCCCCCCCCCCTTCGGACAATCCTGGCTACGCCACTGCTCAAATGGACTATTATACATTTGTCGATCACGAATATGACAAACACAGCGAAAGTCGTCTTTCTGCCAACAGATTTCTGGTGGAAGTGATTTGGTGAAATTTAACGGGAAGTAAGATATCAACCTTAAAATAGGTACAAACAAACCCAGCAGACAGTGCGATTTCAACGAGGATTGCGTTATTTGACATTTAAGGTTGTTTGATTAAGGGCGTTATTTTTGATTATTTCCACTTCATAGGTTAAATAAATTATAACATAAATTATCGCCAAATACTGGTACAAAGTAGTGCTTTGAATTAGCGCCAAATACTTCGCCAGAACATACTTTTTAAGCGATTTCTTACTTCACATTGCAAGCCGGTTGATTCGATCGCACCTCCACCTTCTTCTTTCCTCTGTGAATAGCCCACTGTGTAGCTCTAGTGCGACGTTTATTAATAAAACCAAACCAAATCTTCTTTCCTCTGTGGCACGGCGCGATTCTGGTTTGTTTACTAACATGCGCTTTCCCTATGAAACTAACCGGGTCTTTCCTTCGAATAGACCCCCAACCGTCGCCAATAGCCCACTGTGCAGCTCTAGTAAGACGTTATTTAACAAAACCAAAAAAAAAAAAAAAAAAAACTTATGAAATTAACCATCTTAAGTTTAAAAAAAGTGGCAACACTAAAAACGTAAATATTTGATCTCGGCGGTCCGTTTTTTCACCGGCATTTTTCGAGCTGAAATATAATTCTACGACGTTTTCAGTTAAGCTATTCTTATATTTTATTGAACGATTAAAATATTTTTTTCCTACGTCTTAACGGAACGTATCTTAATTGATCGGAAAGCAGTAGCAACTGAAATAAAACAGCCGGCGAAATATCCGCGCAACCACCTTTGGGAAACTTTGACATATTTCGGATTTATTCCAAAAGGAAAGCTTTGAAAAGCATCTTTTCATTCTCATAGGGGAAAAACTTGTGTGTAAAATGTGCAACAAACAACTTTCTATAATGGCACATCTCGATAAGAATCACCTCATTCACACAGGGGAAAAACCTCATGCATGTGACGTGTGCAACAAACAATTTGCTTACAAGTGTCATCTCAAGGCACATCTGCTCATGCACACAGGGGAAAAACCTCATGCATGTGATGTGTGCAACAAACAATTTGCTCTCAAGTGTCAACTCAAGAAACATCTGATCATGCACACAGGAGAAAAACCTCATGCGTGTGATGTGTGCAACAAACAATTTCCTAGAAAGGATGCCCTCAAGAAACATCTCATCCATCATGCAGGAGAAAAACCTTTTGCATGTGATGTGTGTAAGAAGCAATTTACACTAAAGCATTCTCTCAAGCACCATCTCCTTATTCACACAGGAGAAAAACCGTATGCATGTGAAATATGCAACCAAAAATTTTATCTAAAGTATACGCTACAGAAACATCTCTTTATGCACAAAGGAGAAAAACCTCATGCATGTGATGTGTGCAACAGGCAATTTGCGGAAAAGTGTAATCTCAAGGCACATCTGCTCATTCACACAGGAGAAAAACCGCATGAATGTGAGGTATGCAACAAACAATTTTCTCAACCGAATGCTCTTAAGCGGCACCGTCTCATTCACACAGGAGAAAAACCTCATGTATGTGAAGTATGCAACACACATTTTTCTCTGAAGGCAAACCTCCAGAAGCACCTCCGCATTCACACAAGAGAAGAAAACCGTATGTGAGTGATGTGTGCAAGAAACAATTTGCCCAAAAGACAAATCTCAAGAAGTGCCTGCTCCTTCACACACAAGTCTCATTCACACAGGAGAAAAACCTCATGAATGTGAAGTATGCAACACACATTTTTCTCTGAAGGGAAACCTCCAGAAGCACCTCCGCATTCACACAAGAGAAGAAAACCGTATGTGAGTGATGTGTGCAAGAAACAATTTGCCCAAAAGACAAATCTCAAGAAGTGCCTGCTCCTTCACACACAAGTCTCATTCACACAGGAGAAAAACCTCATGAATGTGAAGTATGCAACACACATTTTTCTCTGAAGGGAAACCTCCAGAAGGACCTCCGCATTCACACAAGAGAAGAAAACCGTATGTGAGTGATGTGTGCAAGAAACAATTTGCCCAAAAGACAAATCTCAAGAAGTGCCTGCTCCTTCACACACAAGAAAAATCTTGTGTATGAAATATAGAACAAATACAATTTAATCGTGAAGTTTCTGAAGAAGTAGTATACTTTTTCGTACAAGCTAAATCAGGGTGTCAAGAATTTGACCATACTGTAAAAATCAGGGATTTGGGGATTTTTTTGAAAAAATCAGGGAATTTGACAACAAAAATATATTTTCAAGTTGATTTCCGGATGTGAAACATCGTTGATTGTTTGCAAATATTCAAATACTTTCTAAATGCAATCAAATAGGGGGAAATTGAGTATAGGACTTTAAAAGTGAAATTTTTGTCTTTCAAGGTTGTATAAATCGCACTGAAATGCTGATGTTTCCAAAATTTGGCAAACCAATTGGGCATCTATAACTAGATACTTGCTTGCCAACTCAATTAATTTTAAAATAGATATTTCAAAAGTTTAAAACTTGTTACATTCGAATTTCTCTTGGAACATCGCTAAAAAGATTTTTTTTTTCCCACACTTGACGAAATCGAAACTGTTGCCTATTTTATTTTTTGAGTACATATTAGATCTTAAAATATATATTTGGTGTACTAGCTGTATATCGTAAGATACTGGATTAGAGGTAATAAATTAGTTTTATTATTATTGATGCATTGGGTTTCTATTTTTTGAACATATTGGATTTTTCTTTTTTAATATTGAGGTTACTATAGTCTTTGATCTTAAAGTACAATCACTAATAATCTAAGAGATAAATTGCACTTACTTGGACTTTTATGATCTTTAAGTAGCATTTTGAATTATTGATATTTAGTACGTACTCTGGAATTTTGAATTTCGGGTACATTTAATTTTAATGCGTTGATTTTTGGATGTTAAACTTTGGTTGCACTATTTGGAAGTCAGTAAATCGATTAGTAAACTTATATATTTAAATAAATACCTTTTTTTGGGAATAATAAGATAAAGTCAAAGTACATCTTACATAATAATAAAGAATAATATATGAAAAAATATTGCCGATAAAAAAGTACGGCTTGCAGGGAATTTCGAAATGCTTTCCCTATGGACACCCTGTAAATACCTTGTGTGTAAAGTGTTCGATTAACTATTATCTCCACTTGGGTCTTTCAAAAGGAATTTACTTATTTGCAGAAGAAGTAGACATAGGACGGAGATGGCACAATAGGGTGGTCCAAAATTAAAAATGAGCAGTCCATTAAATTGTCAATTAATCCTACTACCTAAATGTGGTACTTTGGGATTATCCCGAAAACACTTGGATTCGTATTTAAACAAATTTATGTGCCGGCAATTGCACAATGATAATGACTTGTTTGTTTATAATATATATGGTTATTATTATTTGTTTATCATTATGATTTGATAAATTTATTGTGTTTTCAATGTTTATTTTGGAAAAAAATTTCATGGAAAAACTAGCACCAAAGGATTTGGCGAGTGTTGGCAGGTCGACGGGATAATCCCAAAGTACCCTAAATGTCTATAATATGAGGTATCAGGATAGGAACACTATAATATGGTTTTAAGAGGATTGATTCTGACGCTAACATTACAAATGATATAATTTTTATCTCGTTTAATAGGAAATTAGGCATAAAAATAAAATATTGCATACTTTTTATGTAATTAAGTTCTCCAATAAATATCACTACTATCCTTTGACAAGAATTTCATAGGAAATAGCTCAAACTCTCAATTTTGTTGCTGGAGGTACAGCTTTTTATAAGTATTTAAAAGCATTCTCCCTAATTTTAGATTTTGTTTTTAAAGCCATTAAATTACATGACAGAAAAAGGTGCTGAAACGTTTTACATTGCATCGCAGGGATGTCGCTGAGTTGTACCTTTGAAAATAGTATCTTTAGTATCCTCAAGCATAAAAATAGTCTCCCCAATTATGCATATATTTAGCAAAGATTACTAAAAGCAAACTGCGACAAACATTAAACAAAGTGCGACAAATGCATTCTAATAAATGCAAATAATATTACAAATTGAGATTATTTTTTATTTTTCTCACTGTTTTTAGACACTTCTAAATACATACTTGTGCTAATTTTTTTTTTTAATAAATTGCATAAATACATATATACACTAGATGAACAAAATCAATTTTTAATCCTCATAACATTAGTACTCCTTTTTAAAAGTGCATTTTTGTACCAATGTTTTTGTTTTTTTTAATTAACGTATAAAAAAACCAAAGACTAAAATGCCTATTTTTAGCCAAATGTAATAGAATATGACTGAATGCATGGTTACAAATATACCGCATTCACAAAAACTGTCAGCGTATTGTCAGGTTTTTTATATTTTAGTTAAACTATTTGATTAATTTCAACATATTATTTTTTATGCAGCATTGCTTTTAATATGATTATATTTGTAATATGGTATTCCAATATTTATATGTTAAAAATAAAATTGCCAAGGACTTCCAATCTGATTTCATGCAAATAGAGGATAATATGCGTCTGGTTATTAAAGAATGCAATTTTACTAGAGAAGAAGTAGTTTATAATTTAAGGATTATTAAACCTTTTAAAGCATCAGGGCCAGATGAAATTTATCAAAAAGTACTAGTGGAGTGTGCAGAAGAACTGGGAGATGTTGTACTAACTATTTTCAAATCGACGTATAATTCGGGTAATGTACCAACAGACTGGAAATTAGCAAATGTCACTCTGCTTTTTAAAAAAGGAGCAAAATGTGAACCTGGTAATTACAGACCGGTTAGTTTAACATCAGTTTTATGTAAGATTTTTTTAAACATTAATAAAAAACAGCATCATATTTTTGGAACCGGAGAGCTTGCTGTCAGATAATCAGTATGGATTTAGGAAAGGAAGATCTTGTACAACAAATCTTTTAAAATTCTACGACAGGGTTACTGAAGAATTAGATAAAAGGAACAGTGTAGATCAGCGTTTCTCAACCTTTCAGTATTCGCGGCCCAGTTTTCAATCATAATTTTCATCGCGCCCCCCGCTTACAATAAAATGTATACAACAATAATGTATATTGAGTATTTTCGATTCTGTTTTTAAATTATTTTTAACTAACTGTCAAAACAAGAGTAAAGGCGAGCCAACGTTGGCGAAAAACCACATCTGGCAATTTGCCAAGCGGGCGGTGAACAGATGAAGAGAATGAAAGCGGGTAAAATTTAAATATATTTGAAATGAAAGCCAAACAGGGAGATAACGTTAAAAGAATATGAAAGTAGAAAATTTTTTTAATGAAAAACGGGGTTTACTGAATTTAAAAACTGGTAATAAATTTTTTCGAATAATAAAATAAATAAAACAGAAGCATGACTAAACAAAAGAGAAAAAATAAGTAATGTTTGTGGAAGGGAATCCACACGACTGATACAGTCTCGAGCATGCGCAGAGCAAATGTTTTCTCATAGAAAGAAGGAAAATGTTCGATAACACAAGTTTCAATTCCAGCCAGTCTCATTCGAGTTGATCCTTCTATCGCTATCGAATCTATCGTGAATGTGTATGTTATATATGTTTTCGTGTTAATTGCAATTCACCATATTAAATATTCACGGCAGCAGATTTATGCAGACCCATGGATAAATTTTTAAGTGGAAGTAAGCGAGCATTAGACAATAATCAAGTACACAGACAAGCGTGGTTCCGAAAATAAAATCAAGAAATTATTCTCAAGAATACTTAAATTTTGTTTTTACCAGTACTGAAGTAAATGAAGAAGAAAGACCCTTGTTTATCATTTGCTCAAAAATATTGGCCGCAGACAGCATGAAACCTAATAAACTTAAACGACATTTGGAAACGCTTCATAGTGAGTACGTCAACAAACCCAGAGAATTCTTCGAATTAAAATCATATAAAAAGCAAAAATCATTTTTTAAAGAAACTTTGTCTGTGAATAAATAATCTTTAATTGCATCTTACAAAGTTTCATATAAAATAGCCAGATGCAAGAGATTATTTTGCCAGCAGCAATTGAGATTGAATAATTTTTGAAAAATCATTTTTCAAAACAATTGCAGTTCATACCTCTTTCAAATGATACTGTTGCTCGTCGAATTGGTGATATAGCTGAAGATGTACAGTGTCAGCTTTTCTCGAAATTGCGGGACAAATTATTTTCAATACAGCTTGATGAAGCAACAGATAGTAATAAAGATGCTCATTTAATTGCCTATGTTTGATTTTGTGATAATATGTCAGTAGTAGAAGAACTACTTTTCTGCAAACCAATAGAACTCAAAACAACAGCACTTGCATTATTTGCTATTTTAAATGATTTTATGAATGAGGCAAACATAGAATGGAAAAATTGCGTCGGAATATGTTCGTTCAATGTCCGGAAGATTCCAAAGTATACAAGCACTTGTAAAACAAAAATCACATCAATGCGTCTGGACACATTGCATGATCCACAGAGAAGCTTTGGCTTCGAAAGAAATGAGTCCTAGTCTGAATAATGTGTTAACTACGGTTGTAACCGTAGTAAATTATATAAAAATTAGACGCCTGAAATCGAGAATCTTTTCCGCACTTTGTAAAGACATCGGTTCAGTACATTCAGCGTTACTATTTTATTGCGAGGCAAGATGGTTATCACATTTGTGATGAAATTGAGCTACTTGGTCGACATATTCGAGAAATTAAATAATTTGAATCTTCAACTCCAAGGAGCAAATACACATATGTTGGATACGAGTGATAAAGTTAATGCTTTTTGTAGAAGATTAGAATTGTGAAGCAGAAATTTAAAGCAAAAAAACCTAACAATATTTGCAAATGTGGATGATTGTACTAAACCTTACAAGGCTGAAGAAGAACATGTAAAAGTTGTTGTTTGTGACCATTGAAAATCATTTAGCCATGCTGGCAAAGTATTTTCTTGCTGACGATAAACTGATAGCAAGTTACGAGTGAGTGGGTTAGGGATCCATTTCATAAGACTCCCGAAGGACTCTCAATTGATGAGGAAGAGAAATTCATAGACTTCACGACAAGTGGCGAAACCAAAAGACAATTTAGTAATAAATCACTATTTGAATTTTGGGCAGGAGTAGAGGATGATTTTTCTGCACTAAAAACAAGGACATTTCGCATTCTATTACCATTTTCAACATCCTACCTTTGTGAAACTAGATTTTCTGCTGTGGCTTCTTTGAAGGCAAAATATAGATTTCGGCTAAATATAGAAACAGAACTAAGAGTGGCTATTTCTAATATTAAGCCTTCCTGAGAAAAACTTTGCTCTGCAAGACAGGCCCAAGGAAGTCACTAATAATTATTAAATTTGCTTTTAATTTAGTATGTTTTGATTAAGTAAGTTTTGATTTAGTAAGTTCTTTTACTTTATTTGTTAAATATGTCGAAATGTATTTTGTTTTCTATGTGTATGTGTGCTTTCCTTTCAGTCAGTTAATCAATTTTTTTAAATAATATTTTCTCTTGGATATTCTTGCGCCTCCCCTCTAGTGTGCTCGCGCCCCCCTAGGGGGGCGCGCCCCACAGGTTGAGAATCGCTGGTGTAGATGTAGTATACATTGATTTCCAGAAGGCATTTGATAAAGTTCCCCACGAGTCATTGCTGTTCAAGTTAGAAAGGTTAGGGATTGGGGGTGAAATTTTACAATGGATAAGGAACTGGTTAACTTTTAGGAGTCAGCGGGTACAAATTAAAGGTAATTACTCTCGGTGGGCAGAAGTTAAAAGTGGAGTGCCACAGGGTTCTGTCTTAGGTCCACTTTTATTTATTATTTTTATTGATGATATTAGTTGGGAGATTGGGGGCATCTTTGCAGATGATTTAAAAATCATGGGGACTGTGAATTCGGAACAAATAGAGCAATTACAAGGTCATTTAACAAAAATATCAGAATGGGCTGTTAACTGAAGTATGTCTTTCAATATCAGTAAATGTCAAGTATTGCACATGAGTATCAAAAATAGTAAGGCTGCATATGTTTTACAGGGTGCAGAAATCAAAAATAGCGAGATAGTAAGTGATCTGGGCGTATTAGTAAATGAGGATTTTAAAATGAGTCATCAATGTACAGTGGCTAGCAAAAAAGCTAATAGAATGTTAGGGTACATCATAAAAAGTGTTTCATCAAAATCTAAGGATGTTATCTTGCCATTGTACAGAAGTTTAGTAAGGCCACATCTTCAGTATGCTGTACAGTTCTGGTCACCATATCTTAAAAAAGACATTGAATTGTTAGAGAAAATTCAGCACAGGGCTACTAAAATGATTCAAGGGTTTTCAGGCATGAATTATGATGATAGATTAAGAAATTTGAATATGTATACTCTGGAAGAGCGAAGGGTTACTTAATTCAACTATTCAAGGAGATTTGATTCAACTTATCAAACAAAGGCGATGTGGAGGGTTTAGATTTTAATATGAGTGATAGAACGAGAGGTCACTAATTAAGCATTTCGACCATTAACCCCTTCAATTAATTGGTAAATAATTATTTTCATAATGTCAGCTTAAATTAGGAAGAATATAAGCCTTATTAAATTAAAAATTAGAAGTTTTGAAAAACGCTTTCCAAACTTTAAATTAGCGATTCTATGAGCTTCATTTTTATGACGTATTAACTCAGTAAATTACACGCTGCTGGTAGGCAAGATTATGGAAAGCGTAATGTTAATTATGGTCAAAACAAACTACCAATAATGTTAGAAATTTAACTAAAATGCAGGAAAGGTGTGAAAATAATAAATAATGGTAGGCTTCCCAGTGGTACCATTGTTTTCATTTGTAGTTAAAAAGAAATTAGTTTAAATTTTTTTTATATTAATTTACAAGGCGAACAAATTTATTGATGTCAAGATGAATAATAATTTAAATGTACAATTTCAACTTTTAAAGTTTTTAGTAATATAATTTAAAAATTATTGTGTCTTAACTTTTAGCGAGCGAAGCGAGAAGTGGTTTGCGAAGCAAACCTATGAGGATTGTGTAGCAATCCTCCAGGGGTTGGCGGAGCGTCAGCGGAGCAGGGGGCGGAGCCTCCTAGTAATGGGGTAATAGACAAATGGAACAACTTGTCAGTGAATATTGTTAATTGTAAAGGAGTAACGGATTTTAAGAAGAAGTTAGATATGCAGTGGGGGATAGTTAAGAGGTACTAGATGGACCAACCTTGGTGGGCCTTGAGCCTGTTGTTGGTCATCAATATGTGTATTTGTATTTGTATCGCTATTTTTTGAGAAAGTACAGTTAGTTGCATTTAAGTATGGCTTAAGCCCGTTTACGATGCAATGATACTTCTAAAAAATGAGTTAGTTTAAATATTCTTTTTCAAGTACCATTTTTTTTACAGTGTGCGATACTCAAGAGCAGGCCCGTCGCACCGCCCCCTCCCCCCTATAATCTGGAAACCCTGAAATTTGGGAATTTCAACTTCTAAAAATCCCCGAGTTGGGAAAAATTATACCCTGAAGAAATGAATATTATTAGCAAATGAAAGCTAGGAAAGATTAGAAATTGCCCAACTTGAATGATTACATTTAAATTAGACCTCAGAACGGACATGGCATTGGAATATGCGTGCAACAAATCAATGCTTGTGAGAGAGCTGTTTAATATTACCTAATATATGAAAAAAAAGATGGAAAATGTCGATAACTTGGAACTGGGAATTTTCAACACTATTGATCGGGAATTTTGAATCGATAAGTTGGGAATTTCGAATCGTTAAGTTTTGGATTTCGAATCGTTGAGTTGGGAAATTTCTTGTTTCAACACCGCCAAAATATTTTTTTGTGAAACGGCATTGCTCAAGATTACACGAAAAACAATAAAGATGAAACAATCTTTTAGATGGAAAATATCAAATTATGTATTTTTTTTCCTGATAAATATTCATTGCATTATGCATTTAAAATATAAAGGCTTATTTAA
The DNA here is from genome assembly GCA_963932185.1 of Troglohyphantes excavatus. Taxonomy (NCBI): domain Eukaryota; kingdom Metazoa; phylum Arthropoda; class Arachnida; order Araneae; family Linyphiidae; genus Troglohyphantes; species Troglohyphantes excavatus. The sequence continues at coordinate 13,807,083 of OZ010676.1, read as the reverse complement.
TGCATTCTTTAAACAGTAACGTTAAAAATTAGCTTTACTGTCAATATTCTAAACAAAACATAGTTTCAAATTACCTAGAGCTTCTACAAGTTGAATGACATCTTTAGGACCTCTGCCTTTTAAGCATTCTATTGCTTCCAAGAGTTCTAATGAATCTCCAATAGCTCTGCCCAGTGGAGCTTCCATAGACGTTAAAAGCGCCATTGCTTTTACAGGTCGGGAATTTCGTACCTGAAATTTAACGCACGAAATGAAAATAAAATGAAAAAATTATCATACATTATGTATATATTATGTATAATTCAAGAATCTTGACAAACATTTTCGTATATAAAAATCCTTACAAGTGCTTGTGCTGTTTCGAAAGCTTCTTCTTTTGAGTTAAAATTGGATCCTTTCCCAAATTTCACGTCATACACCAATGCGCTTGGATTTTCACTAAGCTTCTTAGACACAATGGAAGCTTTGAATTATACAAAAACAAAAATCTTTGAATAAACATATATTTATAAAATAACATAATCAGTAAAAGTAATTTTGTAAAATTCAAAATTTAAAATTTAACACAAATAAAAGAGACCACATTCACAAGCACACAAAAACTATTTCGATTCTCTCTCTTCACTGTTGAAAACTGTAGTTTAACGACGTGCCATATGTTGGTGCAAAACAGAGGTCTGCAGCAAATTACACCATATTCTAGTGGAATCTGGGTTGAACCAAAATCCTTTATGGAAACAAGCGGAGGTTTCACCGATAATTGGTTCAACCTCTTTAACTGCAACCGAAATTTTCGCTGTCGCAACGTCAACCAACCGAGGAATCACCCGTAAGAAAGACAACGACGAACAAGGGCCTCCGTGGTCCAGTGGATAAAGGTGTTCAATTATGAATCAGAGGATTCCTAATTCGAGCCCGATCGGTGGACATGACAAAGGAAAGTAAAATTTTTGTGAGCTAGGGTTGCCAGCTTCTCTACAAAAATACTACGACTAAAATACTAAGAAAGCTGGAATTTTGAGTTTTATGCAACTATATCAGTTTTGGTGCAACGTTTCACCACTAAATGGTATCCGTGGTAGCACCGTAAAATGGTGAAGCTAAGCACCAAATGCTGGTTGCAGCTAAATGGGTACCAAATTTTAGTGCACGGTAGTAATAATTTTAACAGTGTACATAGGAATAAACGTATATGGAAGTTTATTGAATTCAATAAAGCAGATGCATTTTTCAACTTTAGTCCTTTCTGCACCATTTATTTTTGTAGTTGTAAAAACATTTTTTCTTTTAAATGGTGTTTTTAAGTCAAATATGACACCTAATTTTTTCCAAATTTTTTAATCACTCATTTAGAAAATTAAAATCATCAGTGAAGCGTCATAAAGCAACAATAGAGCGATCTTTAAAGCATTCAATTTCTTTTTGAACTATCAGACTTAATTAAAGCTAAAAATATTTACTTTATTAGCAAAACAATAGTTAAATATTGACAAATAGCTTTAAACAAAAATCATAATAGCAACAAAAAAACTGAACTCTGTGATAATGACTTTTGAATATTTCACTGTTATTTGCAAATTAACCTACAATTTTTGCTATGCGCCAACAGATTGCGCTCTACGCTTCCTATTCACGCATGTAGTTACCATGGAAACCCCTGTATCTAATCTTAAAAATTTGGAAATAGGTGGCTTTTAATGTGAGACCACAAGGAGAGAAAGGGTTAAATATTTTCGGACTCATTTTCACCAATTCTTTTAATAAAATTTTAATTGAAGACGTGAGTGCAAGAACAAGGCAGCTCCACTTTTTTTTATTTACACTTTTCATTTATTCCTATAAAGAAAAAATCCTCTATCGATTAGTGCAAGAACCAGACAGCTCTAAGCAATGGCTATAGAGATATAAAGGAAAAGGAGCTGTACTTTTGTATTATACGATGCAATAAACATTCAGTGTTTTTCCTCCTACTTGAACAATTTTGAAAACTGCAGCTGCCTTGTTTTTCTCCCTCGCGTCTTCAATTGTTTGTTTGTTTTTTGTGGATGAAATGACATATGAAAGACATAAAATAGCATGATTTTTGACATATGAAAGACATAAAATAGCATGACTTTTTGTAATTAATCTAGAAGCATAATAACTGAATAACTTCGAAACCTTATAAAGGTGTACGCACACACTTGAACATTTTTTTAATTATAAACTTAAAAATCAATTTTTTCCATTTATGAAAACACCTTAAAAATCATGATGATTCATCACAAAAAAACACCTGAATAAACTCAAATGTTAATTAGCTAATTAGCATTTTATAAGCTAATTAGCATGTTTTTTCAAACATGATTACACAAGTTGTAATTAATCTAAAAGCATAATTTTTGTTGGAAATTACTCGCAGTATCTTTCTTAATGTTATGAACTTCCAAAATGTTTATACTATTTTTAAAGTTTTTTTTAAATAATATTTCTCCTCGAGAGTCTATAAAAAGCCTACTTTTTTGTTCATATTTTCAACTTTAAAATTCTATTAAAAATTATTTTTTTAACGAATCGTTATTATAGAGGGGCATAACATCTTACAACTAACATAAAGTTGAATGAAAAAATAATTTTCCCAAAACGTTTAAGCAAACTTGAGTTATCATGTTTGGAATGAAGGGGCATATTGTAAAAATACCTCCAGAAATAAAGTGTAAAGTTTACAAAACATATTCCCAATGCAAGCGGAACCCTAGAATTAACCCTTGTAAATTAAAAAGTTTTTAAAATATTGATCTAATCTTGGTATCATTCGAAAGTTAATGATTTGGGGAATATTATTGAACAAAAAACCTATTTTGTAATTTTAGGCCGATTTTCGTTATTTTTAGTGTATATGAACACCTTAATATTTTTTACCTATAATAAGGCTTGTAAATATGCACTAACTTCTGACCGTTACAAACGTATTATTGCGTCCTTGTATCTCTAGTTTTTCCAGCAATATACACAATTTTTAAATTCATAAAAATACTTTATTTCTAATATTTCCCAAACTTTTTTTTATTGGGGTATAAATTCAAAGCCATCTCTTTTAAAATAAACAAGACATGCCAAATTCCGACAGCTGCTCCTTTGCTATTAGCCAGGTTACGTATTGTATTCAATGTTGTGCTTCTTATAATAATAAAATATATTTTACAAAGCATTTGTTGTCTCATTTATTTCTAACACACACCTAATTCTGTAGTTCTTTTTCAGATTAAATTACAACGAGCTCGCGCTTAGCCTCAGGGCCCCCACCACCCAACATTTAATTAGTAACTTCTCAGTTAAAACTTAAAACCCGCTAACGTTATTCTATTTATTAGACTTTAATTCGATGAAGGTGTAAGGACCTCCGGTCGAGACACCGTAAGGTTCATTCCGATTTCCGATAACAATAAACAATTTTTTTTTAATTATATAAATTTATTAAAATATCATTTAAACTTTGTACCAGAGAAAACAGCTTTACAATTTAGTTAATTTTCTGAACTGTCAGAGGGTTAATAATTTAAAAGTTAGAAAACACATTTTATTCACATATACTCAAAATTCAGAATATATTATTCCAACACTGAGCTCATAAGTTACAAAATTTAAACGTCTGGTTGAAAGATTCACATGAATTAATTTTTAATTGAAAACTATTAAAAATTCTTACTTATTATTAATGGCGGACAACTAACCGTAGCGGTTATATCTCGGCAATGATAGAGCACTTTATCAGCTGGCACACAGTCATTTGTTTGTCCGACAATACAGCAACCAACTGAATCAATGGCTTTCTTAATTTCACTGTCTTCAAGAGAAACAGAAAGCTGCTTGATGGCTTCAAGTTTGTCCAAGGTCCCCCCAGTGTGATTAAGACTTCTACCGGATATCATAGGAACCTAAAATGAGTATAGGGACTCAAATAAAAAAACTTGCTTAAAATAGAGACATGTTTTTGCTAAGAGGACACTGTTAAAAATAGGTACTCAAAAATAATTCAAATGTACTCATTTTGATTACATTCGAAGCTTATCATAGCTCCGAATACATAAGTTTCTTTTTTTGAAAAAAGACATGTACCCAAAAATGAGTACAATGAGTAAAAAAAAAGCAGTTGCTTGCCTATATAGGCTGCCTTCATAAATCACTTTCAATAAATATCCACAATTACAACCAAGACTTACTGGGAATCGAACCCATATCTTCAGGCAACGCAATCCAGGGTCTTATCCGTTATACTAATAGAGCGACGTGAAGAATTTAGAAACAAAAGATGTTAAAAAAATTTGCTAAAAGAATGGGAAGAAGGTAATTGAGTTGTAATAACTCAGTTTCCATTTAAGCAATCAACATGAAATGATGTGGAAAACCATCTTCTGAACAATTATTTTAAGTTTGTCAAGTCGCTTTGTAAATATGGTTTGAACAGAAGCTGAGATTAGCAATATTAAATCACACAGTTCCTTTCTGAGAAAGTACGGTTAGTTAAATTTGAGTACGTCATCGCTCATTTACGATGCAATTGTACTCAAAGAAAAACAAGTTTGTTCAGGTACTCATTTTTAAGTACATTTTTTTGCAGTATAGAACTACAGAGTATTATAAAATATAATAAGTAATAGTACCGTCAAAAAGCTGAAAAAGTGCCTAGCGGAGTGAAAAACGGCCTATGCCGTTTTGGGCGGGACGTTTTTGATGTCAGACCCCCCTGGTCTGCAGAGAATATGTATTGCCATATATATAATAATATGTATTTTTATAAGAAAATTATACTAAAGACTTCTATGACAAAGTTTAGGATCCTTATTATTAGTTTCCAAATTAGTTAGCGACTAAGAAGCCGAGGACGCAGAGACACGTTCTACATAAATGCTGGTTAGGTTAAGAATGCCATGAAATCGCAGGACTGAACAAGAGAGGTTGCCATCGTGACAGAAAACTTCGTTTCTCATGCATTCTGGTGGCCATACATACTTGTGAAACCAGTGTTTTGAAGATATAACTTAGAAGAATGGAATGTACAAATGCGTGGGATTAATACGCAGTTGAAAATTGAATAGTAATTTATAATATCGTTATTGGAAAGAAAAGTAATTATTATTAAGGGAGATATTACATGAAAACCACAAAAGGGGACACTTTCTCACCACAGTTGACGGAAATATACAAAACTTTATCCGAGTATTGAAGAGAAAAATAACAATAGAGACAAATAACCGAGTAATGAAGAGAAAAATAACTGCTCTTTTGAACTGCTTCTATTAAATCTACACGTCAAAGTGTCAAAAAGTCTCTTGTTCATACTTTTATGAAATTTAAATATCAATAATACATTTATAATTCTGCATTTATTTCTTTAATAATAGAGAAAAATAACCGAGTATTGAAGATAAAAATAACTGCTCTTTTGAACTGCTTCTATTAAATCTACACGTCAAAGTGTCAAAAAGTCTCTTGTTCATACTTTTACGAAATTTAAATATCAATAACAATACATTTATAATTCTGCATTTATTCCTTTAATAATAGAGACAAATAACCGAGTAATGAAGAGAAAAATAACTGCTCTTTTGAACTGCTTCTATTAAATCTACACGTCAAAGTGTCAAAAAGTCTCTTGTTCATACTTTTACGAAATTTAAATATCAATAACAATACATTTATAATTCTGCATTTATTCCTTTAATAATAGAGACAAATAACCGAGTAATGAAGAGAAAAATAACTGCTCTTTTGAACTGCTTCTATTAAATCTACACGTCAAAGTGTCAAAAAGTCTCTTGTTCATACTTTTATGAAATTTAAATATCAATAATACATTTATAATTCTGCATTTATTTCTTTAATAATAGAGAAAAATAACCGAGTATTGAAGATAAAAATAACTGCTCTTTTGAACTGCTTCTATTAAATCTACACGTCAAAGTGTCAAAAAGTCTCTTGTTCATACTTTTACGAAATTTAAATATCAATAACAATACATTTATAATTCTGCATTTATTCCTTTAATAATAGAGACAAATAACCGAGTAATGAAGAGAAAAATAACTGCTCTTTTGAACTGCTTCTATTAAATCTACACGTCAAAGTGTCAAAAAGTCTCTTGTTCATACTTTTACGAAATTTAAATATCAATAACAATACATTTATAATTCTGCATTTATTCCTTTAATAATAGAGACAAATAACCGAGTAATGAAGAGAAAAAATAACTGCTCTTTTGAACTGCTTCTATTAAATCTACACGTCAAAGTGTCAAAAAGTCTCTTGTTCATACTTTTATGAAATTTAAATATCAATAATACATTTATAATTCTGCATTTATTTCTTTAATAATAGAGAAAAATAACCGAGTATTGAAGATAAAAATAACTGCTCTTTTGAACTGCTTCTATTAAATCTACACGTCAAAGTGTCAAAAAGTCTCTTGTTCATACTTTTACGAAATTTAAATATCAATAACAATACATTTATAATTCTGCATTTATTCCTTTAATAATAGAGACAAATAACCGAGTAATGAAGAGAAAAATAACTGCTCTTTTGAACTGCTTCTATTAAATCTACACGTCAAAGTGTCAAAAAGTCTCTTGTTCATACTTTTATGAAATTTAAATATCAATAATACATTTATAATTCTGCATTTATTTCTTTAATAATAGAGAAAAATAACCGAGTATTGAAGATAAAAATAACTGCTCTTTTGAACTGCTTCTATTAAATCTACACGTCAAAGTGTCAAAAAGTCTCTTGTTCATACTTTTACGAAATTTAAATATCAATAACAATACATTTATAATTCTGCATTTATTCCTTTAATAATAGAGACAAATAACCGAGTAATGAAGAGAAAAATAACTGCTCTTTTGAACTGCTTCTATTAAATCTACACGTCAAAGTGTCAAAAAGTCTCTTGTTCATACTTTTATGAAATTTAAATATCAATAATACATTTATAATTCTGCATTTATTTCTTTAATAATAGAGAAAAATAACCGAGTATTGAAGATAAAAATAACTGCTCTTTTGAACTGCTTCTATTAAATCTACACGTCAAAGTGTCAAAAAGTCTCTTGTTCATACTTTTATGAAATTTAAATATCAATAATACATTTATAATTCTGCATTTATTTCTTTAATAATAGAGAAAAATAACCGAGTATTGAAGATAAAAATAACTGCTCTTTTGAACTGCTTCTTTTAAATCTACACGTCAAGTGTCAAAAAGTCGCTTGTTCATACTTTTATGAAATTTAAACATTAATAACAATACATTTATAATTCTGCATTTATTCCTTTATTAAAAAACGTAGGGGGATTTTTTTATAAGTTTATATGTCTGACTTTACGACAAAATTGAATTTAAACTTTTAAAGAACATTGTTCAGTTGCTAATACTTTCAAAGGTATTCGCGTTATACAAATTGGAATTTACAATTATAAAATAATTCATATTACCAGTAGACCACATTCGGCCAAAGCAGGTACAAGTATCAAGCTTGTCTTGTCACCCACGCCACCAGTGCTGTGCTTATCCACAATTCTGTCCTTTTGATGAACAGGCCAATCAAAGACACGTCCGGAGTCTCTCATTTTGAGAGTTAGTTGGTTGGTTTCAAATTCATTTAAACCTTTCAAGAACATGGCCATCAACATTGCTCCTAAAATATATGTATAAATAATAGTATTCGATTTGAAAAATTATAAACACAAATGAACAGGGAAATAATCGTATGGTCGGACCATAATAACTAACCTTTCAAGTTTGGTTTGGTTAATTAACGTCGCACTAGAGCTGCACAGTGGGCTATTGGCGACGGTTCGGGGTCTATCTCGAAGGAAAGACCCGGAAACACACACATTCATACATGCACCTCGTTATTTTAGAACCATGGTCAGATGACGAGGAAACACCTTAACTGGCACCCAACGCCTTCAATAGACGTCGGGACTTTGGACCCCGATTAGATTTATCGTGCACCAGTCCCGTATACACGCCGTTAATTTTTGGGGATGTTCTGGACGACTTTTCTAGTATTTTTGTAGCGAAGCTGGCAACCCTCCGATCACAAGATCACTACTTTTTTACTTTTCTTTGTCAAGTCCATCGCGCGGGTTCGAACTACCAATCCTCGGATTAGTAGCTGAACGCCTTAACCGCTCTGCCACGGAGGCCCTAACCTTTCAAGATCAGCAAATTGTAGTTTTGTAGAATGATTAATAAAACCATCATCTTCAATTAATTATAGCTTATATGATGGATCCTAGAGATTTTTACTTTTCCAATTATGGAACAGGAAGAAATTTTTAAGTGACAAATTAAGACGTTTTTCCAATGTCCTTTCGCATCATATCTCAATTTGTGCGTCCTCATCAGGCCCGTCACAAGGGGGGGGGGGGGGGGGGGACCCAAAAAGTTAGGAATTTCAAGTTTTTAAAATCCCCGAGTTGGGAAAATTTATGCCCTGAAGAAAATTAATATTATTAGCAAATTAAAGCTATGAAAGAAGGAAATTACTCAACTAGTAAGATTACATTTAAATTAGACAATGCTTATGTGTGAGACTGTTTAATATTATAAATATAAAAAAGATAAAAACCTAATATATGTAAAAAAAAAAAAACGATGAAAAATGCCCCTAAAAGTAGTAACTGGGAATTTTCAGCACTGTTAAGTTGGGAATTTCGAATAGTTAAGTTGGGAATTTAGAATCGTAAAGTTGTGAATTTTTTTTAATCAACCCCCCCAAAAAATGTGTGTGATGGCACTGGTCCTCATTACCTTAAGGAAACAGGGAAGTTTCAAGACATTGTTGTAACACAAGTGAAAATTGATTTAGAGCCCCAAACTGTACAATAGATATATTTTATGGGTGAAAATAATAAATATTTATTAACAAAAAAGCAAATCTAACCTATTTGGCAGCGGTCAGCAGTTCCTTTTTCATCCTTTTTACCTTCATTTTGGATTGACTTTGTGACTGCATCCACAAAATATTCAATATCTTCGCAAGTTAGAATTTCCCCGTCCCGCTTTTTCGAAATTATTTGTCGTAACTTATAATCCCCCATTATTACACTCGTTATTTGTAACCAACCTTCAGCACGTTAACTAAAGCAGGAAGAAGTCAGCTCGATCTTTGCATGCTAAGCAAAAACGAAAAATTCTGAGCGACTTTCATAACTTGGGCCTTGATAACACTCCGCGCTTTAAACTTCAAATTTTAAGTATCATTTTATGGGAGTTGAATAGTGGCGCTATCTGGTGCAAAATTTTAAAAACATTTGGTTCAAAAGATCATGATATAATTTTGACGAATTTTGAAAAAACTCAAAATTAATAAAATTATCAAAAATATTATTTTGAAAATTCTTTTACATATTTTTAAATAGAATGACAATAAATTTTTTATCGTTTTATTAAAACTTTTACCTTTTACAAACGCAACATCAAAAACAGGGAAAGTCGACCACCAAAAGAAAGGAAACTTTTAAGTTCATTTTATGTATAAATATTAATTATTTGTATTTTTTTTACTTTAAATTTATGTAAATCATGAATCCTGATTATAACTTTATCGATCTGTATACAAATATCTTTAGTATTATTTTTTTCGTAATTTATTCACATATTTATTAAAATGTTTTAAAGTTTTTCAAACCTTTTGTAGTGTCCATTCAATGTGATTTTTTTAGTTTAAAAATATTTTTTTTAAATGTTCCAATGCCAATTAAAAAATACAATTAAAATAAAATTTTCATTAATAAAACTTATCATTATATAAAAAAAAGTACAGCCTTATTGACATTTAATTAAAAAAAAAAGTACAAATAAAATATACCAAATAGATATAGAGAAAATCTTGTATTTTTGGAAATCCTATTGAATTTTTAAAGCTTCCAAATCTTAGCGAATCCGTGTTTAACATTATTGTGGAATTTTATTATTTTTATATGTATATATATTACCAATTCGAATAGCGCACAGCACTTTAAAATGATGCCATTTTTAGAATAGGATAACTAAGCAACGAAATAGGAAGAATAGCGAAAGTTTCATTGAAAGAAACCATTTTTTGTCTTTGTCCTTGTAGAGCGTTACGCTTGGCTCATTGTATTTTGGAGGTCTTCCTCTGTGTACTGAAATGGAAAATTCAGCCTCTAAATAAAAAAGAATATCCTAATAGAAAAATTGAATGCCAAATTGTCTCTCATTTCAAATTTGATCTAAAAAAAGATCTTTGCTTCTTGTAATAAATCTACAATAGGAGTTTATTTGTATGATGTGATGTGACTTACATTGTCACGTCTTTAATTCATATAATTTTATGATACGAGAATAATTTTCTGGTGTTTGATCGTTTGAGTATCAAGTACTATTTGAGAGTATTATCAATACTATAAAATACTATAACCATTATGTATATACCATATATATATCAGATTTGATTGATGGTTTGAACAGAAGCTGAAATTGGCAATATTAATTCACACTGCTCATTTTTAGAAAGTACGGTTGCTTAAATTTGAGTACTACGTCCTCGCTCATTTACGATGCAATATTATACTCAAAGAAAAACGAGTATGTTTAGGTACTCATTTTTAAGTACGTTTTTTTTTACAATGTAACCGGACCGTCACATACCCACAGGTTGAGAACCGCTGCTATAGACCATGAGATCTCCCTTTATCATTAAAAAAATATATTAAAATACTTGCAAATAGTAAAAAGTTATGTCCGAACATAAAAGAGGGTGACAAAGAATGGGAAGTAAGAAAAGATATAATAACATAAGCTCCTTTTTAACATATTGACACCAAATACAGTAGAAAAGTTTCTCCAGAGCAATTATTTTAAATTTGTCAAGTTTTATCGAGGTCGGTTCAACAATGCTATGATAAGCGCGAACAAAGTTTTTGACTTTAACATCGATTGGAAAAATACAAAAGAAAAAGTAATAACTCTTCTAATTTAAAAAGACATCGAAAAAATCTTACGAAAGGAAACTGATTTTACGAAATCTCATCTGAAACATGAGCAAATCAAACATAAACCCCAACAAGTGCAACATCAATGGATTGTCTAATTATATATATCCCAGGTGCCAGTGTTCTAAACGCAGGCTCCCGCCTTATGCTTGAACCTCGCGTCCCCCCTTACGCTTAATTGCAGCTTTCACGAAGTCAGCAGACAAAGAGGTCATTTTCTGAACGAGAGTTTAAAGTAATAGTTCTTTCTCTCTTTCACTTCTTCCATCAACTTTCACTTTCAACCACTTAAACCAAAACCGGAATCGGGAAGATCATGCATCTATTTCTTTTAGGCGATAAGACAAACTTTCTAGAGATTATTTTCTACTTATAAAAGATGTTGAACAACAACACTTAAAAGGTATTAAAAATTCACTTTGGATGTTTGGATGTTCATTCTGGCTTTTTTATCGGACACACTATATTAATAATTTAATTTGAAAAAGAAACATGGTTTTAATAGTTGAATGAAAAAAATAATATTTCTAGATATACATTAAAAGATAAATATTATAAAATATGTTGAATAACAACACTTAAAAGGTATTAAAAATTCAATGTAGATGTTCATTCGTGCTTTTTTATCGGACACACTATATTAATATTTTAATTTGAAAAATAAACATGATTTTAATGTAAATGAAAAGAATAATATTTCTAGATATATACATTAAAATGCCTAATCGGGAATTGTAAAATATATAGGATAAGGTGGGGGGGAGATAGGTTTCAAAACTCGATTTTTGAGATTTAAAGACCAATTTCCCTATGGTAAAAAATTGTAAAATTTCATCCGTTTTATAAAATCGTCCATCTATTTATCGGAAGCGTAATCGAATATTTTTATTTAATTCTGAGTTTTTAAATATTTTTATTAATTTTTTCTCCGAGGTAACCAATTTCGATTCATAAATGGGGGAATATGAGTTTTTGTGATATTTGTGGGATTTATTATCGAATAAAGGTAGTAAAAAAATGTTTATCCAAATCAGTAACCTGAATAGGTTACTGATTAGGTTAGAAAACTAGGTTTCAAAACTCGATTTTTGAGATTCAAAGTCCTATTTCCCTATGGTAAAAAATTGTAAAATTACATCCGTTTTATAAAACTGTCCATCTATTTATCGGAAGCGAAATCGAATATTTTTATTTAATTCTGAGTTTTTAAAATATTTTTATTAATTTTTTCTCCGAGGTAACCAATTTTGATTCATAAATGGGGGAATATGAGTTTTGTGTGGGATTTATTATCGAATAAAGGCAGTAAAAAAATGTTCATCCAGATCAGTAACCTGAATAGGTTACTGATTAGGTTAGAAAACTAGGTTTCAAAACTCGATTTTTGAGATTCAAAGTCCTATTTCCCTATGGTAAAAAATTGTAAAATTACATCCGTTTTATAAAACCGTCCATCTATTTATCGGAAGCGTAATCGAGTATTTTTATTTAATTCTGAGTTTTTAAAATATTTTTATTAATTTTTTCTCCGAGGTAACCAATTTTGATTCATAAATGGGGGAATATGAGTTTTGTGTGTGTGGGATTTATTATCGAATAAAGGCAGTAAAAAAATGTTTATCCAAATCAGTAACCTGAATAGGTTACTGATTAGGTTAGAAAATTAGGTTTCAAAACTCGATTTTTGAGATTCAAAGTCCTATTTCCCTATGGTAAAAAATTTTAAAATTACATCCGTTTTATAAAAACGTCCATCGATTTATAGGAAGCGTAATCGAATATTTTTATTTAATTCTGAGTATTTAAATATTTTTATTAATTTTTTCTCCAAAGTAACCAATTTCGATTCATAAATGGGGGAATATGAGTTTTTTGTGGGATTTATCATCGAATAAAGGCAGTAAAATTTTTTTATCCAAATAAGTAACCTGAATAAAATATAATAAATAACAACCATCAAGCTTAAGAAGTCATTACATTTGATTATACGGGACTGTTTTTAATAAAGCTTTCTAAATATTTTTCTGTAATCCATTATTTTAAACAATCGACTTTTTATTATTAATTATCTTCGAAAAAATCATCTGCCAGTATTATTTTCCTTTATTTCGATTTATGAATCTTTGCTGTATTGACGTTATTTTCAATTTGTTCTGCAGACGATTTTTTATTTGATTTAAAACATTATTTTTAACTTCTAATAAAAACAAGCGAATACGTCCATTTGATTTTCAAAATATGTTTTTTTTATTTGAAACATTACGACATTTTATTTGAAAAAAATCATGTATGTAACTTTGTTATATTAACATATAAACAGTGTTAAGTATACTACAGTAAACTCTTGTCATTTATAAACTTCGAAATTCAAATTTTTGTAGAATAATTTAACTTTTGCTTTCAAGAATGTCCTCTTTAGCATTAATATTTCAAAAACACATTTTTCCCACTTTAAAAAAAAAGCAAAATAAATTAGAAATGTCTATTGTTTTTTCATTGAAAAATGTATTAAAAGGTATCTTTTTATAAAAAAGCCCAGGAAAATTGGTAAATAATTCAACTTTTTTAGTTTTTGTATAGAAAATTATCGTGCATCAAACTATCACAAGTTCGTTTTGTTTACTCAAACAAATCGAATGTTGGACTTGAATTAAATCACACAGAAATGCAAGTTTTTGCTCAAATATACTCCATTAAACAAAAATTGGACTTTGAACGTCAAAAATCGAGTTTTAATATTATGAGCGATTGTTATTCATTGTGCGGCACTCAAAAACCGCTTGTAAATCATTTATAAACACGATTAATCTAAAACAAATAAAATAATGATCTAACAATTAAAAATTTTAATTACTGGACATGTTTTAAACCAGCTCGTTGATGTTCGGTGTCTTTGTCTCTTGCGATGTTGGTCATCCGACCGGTTCCAAAGTTCAATGATTTTCCTGAAGAAGACCTTTCTTTGACTGTTGCCGCGTGTTTCTAGGTCGGGTGGATCCTCGGACGCAAGATTTCATAAGGATAAAGGAACCTGCCTTCCATTGTTGGAAACAAGTTTACAAAACAACTCGATACGGATGACCATTCTTAGAATGGAGACATCAAAGCGTGCTTTGAAGTTCAATGTATGGTATTTTTAACATCAGCCCATTTTTCTGTAATCTGACTTTGCTCTTTCACAAATGTAGTTCAGACATTTTGAAGGACACTACTTACGCCTCTTAATTTGTTTACTTACAATTTGGAGTGGTTCTTGAGTTAGAAAAGTTCGGTAAAAAACAGTGGCGTACAAAAAGGTTTCAAAAGAGCATTTGGTTCTCCTCCCCTCCTAAAATATTATTTTTCTAGAATTAAAAAAAAAATTAATTTTAAAAACGTTCTTTTGTCTGTGCAATTATGATGCTTTTTAATTATTTTATATTTTCTTTGATTTTTTTTTTTCATAATAAAACGGTGTGATTTCGTAGCATTATTTTACAATATAATATAATTACTTTGTGCTATTATACTTACTTAGCTGTATTATGTAATATAATCGAAAATTGAAGAATTTTTTCAATTGTCAAACTGTAAACAAGCAAAAGATAAAGAAAATTTTATATCAAGGAATATCAGATTTAATTTTAAATGGTGATACGGTAAAAAAAACTGAAAATTATTTCATACTTTGCTAAACAGCTAAGTAAATCTAAATAGCTAAGTAAGCTAAATTATTTCATACTGAGCTTAAATACTTTGAAAATGGTATGTTATCCTCACATAAACTCATATGTATGCTACTAAAGAAAGATAATCAAGAAGACAATGAACATGACGGAACAATGTCATTTCTCATATAATATAATTCTTCTGAGAAAAAGTTTATCTCATTTTAGATTTGTATACATTACAAACGCGCCAAATGTCATTAAAATCGTCAATCAGTTATTAAATTATTCAAGTTTTATGTTTCAAATGAAGAGCCATGCAGATATTAAATTGATGCTATTATAAGAATAGCACGCTTTTTCTTTTTGAAAACTAAACAAATAAGAAAAAATTAATATGTGTCTAACAAAATAAAAAGTTTCTTGAAAGCAAATCTTACGAACTTCCTTGTTAGCTATAATAAGAGAATTATTTTCACAAATTTATTTATTCTAAAAAATCATGTCAGAAAAATACTAAGTTAAGATTAGAAAATTCTTCCTAAATAAAGCAAATAACACTTAATACGGATAAACATCGATTCACGTATGCAATTGCTCTTGAAAAACTGTTAGAGAACTTTTTTTCCTTATTTTCGAGATTATCAACCACATTTATCTGAAATAGCATGACATCATTTCGGATTGAAAAGTAAATAAGCATATTTTTATTTCCGTTATATGAGCAAACATTGTTATCACAGCAGTATGAAACTCTTGTCAAAGAATGTATTTGATGGAAAAAACAAGGTTAAGTCGTTTAAATGTAGAGGTAGAATTTTTAACGTCTGCTAGTACAGAGAACTATTAGATAATAAACATTTATCCAAAATCGGAAATACTTTATTTTGTGTATCTAGATTGTAAGGCGCGGCAGTTAAAATAAAATTAGCTCATTCTTGATAGATTTTTCGAATGCTAATAACGTTCCGTTATTTATATTATTATTATTTAATTTAACTTAAAGATTTTCCATAATCAGATTTGTTTCCAAAGAATTGGATCAAGTAAACGAATCTATATTTCAAAATTCATGAACTTTTGAACAACTGGAAAAACTAAGATGTCATGTAACTAACAGATTATAACCTTATATTAGAGCGCAACATATCGTCGCCTCAGAGGAATAGTAAGACATCTAAAAAAAAAAACGAAAATGAGTTTTCGGTCTTGCTAATATTACCAAATGTGCCTTTATTTAGTGAAACACTCGGACATTTTTATGTCTTCCTGGAAATCCCTGAACTACGGCCTTAGATATTCAGCATTGAAAAAAAAGCAAATTTTAAAACCAATTTTATAGGCCACTCTGTTTTTGCTCATATCCTACTGTTGCTCTGAGGAAAGATATATGCGCTGGCTGAGGTCCATTCTACACGGACGTGATAAACACGAACGAGCGTTTGCAGATGGCTCTGCGATTGACGGATTGACGGTGGTTTGTATACTCCAATCACAGAGTCATCTGAAAAAAGCTGGCCTGCGTTTTTCTTTTCCGTCTAGAATGAACCTAACTTTCGATAACCATTTACTTTTGACGAAAATAACAATTACTTTAAATTAGTTTAAAATAATTTCAATTACTCAGACTGTATAACTCTTACAGGTATTCTCCAGCAAAAAAAGTCAGCAAAAAACCTTCATCAACATTTTGAAATTGAACGTTTTATGCAGGAAAACTGCAGGTTTTGTAAAGATCTATAAAATTAAAGGTTTTTGTTTCAATATCCTTCATAAAAACTGTAAAAAAAATACTTCATAAAAACTGTAAAAAAAATACTTCATAAAAACTGTAAAAAAAAATACTTCATAAAAACCTGCAAAAAACCTTCAATTTTTAATAATGAAGGGAAAATGCTGATAATTTAAAGGTTTAATGCAGGAAAATTAAAAACTTCAACAAAAAAAACTGCAGTTTTTTGTTTCAATATTCTTTATTAAACCTTCAAAAAACCTTCAATTTGACAATTTTGATGAAGGTTTCATGTTGACTTTTTTTGCTGGGTCTAACCTTAAGAACAAAAATAGTCCGATAGTATAAAATTTTTAATTATATGACACTTTTCTTCATGTAGTTTTAACCACTTCAAATATGAAGAAAAGCAATAAATGTAAAATTTAGAGTTTTCTCATAGGTACTGTGTTTACAATTTTACTAAATTATATTAAATATTGAACTTAGTTTTTAAAGCAGTCAAAATTGAGGTATTCACATTATAAACATAAAAAAGGTATTTGATGTACACCCATTTTGATCACGTACCATACAAAAACAACTATACCGTAAAAAAAGGTACTTTAAAATGAGTACCTGAACCTACACGTTTTTCTTTGAGTACAATAGCATCGTAAATGAGAGATGACGTACTCAAATTTAAGCCACTATACTTTCTCACAAATGAGCAGTGTGATTTTATATTGCTAATTTCAGCTTCTGTTCAAGCCATCTTAACAAAGTGACCTGACAAACTTAAAATAGTTGTTCAGAAGAAGGTTTTCTATAGTATTTCATGTCGATTGCTTAAATGGAAACTGTGTTATTACAACTCAGTTATCTTACTTTCCGTTCTTTTGGCACACCTTTTTATCATTTCTTCTGTTTATAACTTCTCCGAGTCGAACTGGTAGTTTAACAGATAAGGCTCTGGACTGCGGTGCCTGCAAATCTGGGTTCGATTCCCGTAAGTATTGGTTGTAATTGTCGATTATTTAATTAAAGTGATTTATGAAGGCAGCCTATCTGCTCTCTTTATTCATTTTTACTCATTGTTCTAATTTTTGAGAATTGAAACTTAAATATTCGGAGCACCATCGAATGTACTAAAAAATGAGTAAATTTTAATTATTTTTGAGTATCTAATTTTAACAGTCTAATTTTTTTTTTTTTTAATTTTAACTTCTATGTTTTGAAAGCTGGTCATTTTCAATAACGTTTATGGATCTGGACGAGTCTTCACACATAATTTATAATAATTCATTCAATACCAATGTTTCGGCAGCCTAAAAGAAAACCGCCTTAATTAGTTTTAACAGCCTAAATATTTTTTTAAACATGTTTTTTTACAAATAAATAATCCTACATTATTATCAAACAAATCGATTTATTAAACCTACTCTAAGGCCCATAGCTTCTCGATGATTCGACAATTCATACCACGTGGTATGAATTGTCGAATCACAGAGAAGCTCACTTGCGTTTTACACGTTCGGGTAGAACGGGCTAAAAAACATTTATACCCTATGTATTTTAAATATATTTATTATTATAAATTTGTATTATCTGTTTATTTCGAAAGCTTAAAATTGCGCATTGTAAATTAGATTCAATAAAATTACATGGGAAAAATGTATTAATTAACAAAATTTTAATAAAAATTATATATGTACGTTTTGAACAAAATTTATTGACTCGTGTTTAAAAAATTATACTATTAATAAAAAAATTTTAGAAATTGTATTACAGTGACATAATTAACACAATATTTGAAGATTTTAATTCTATAACGTATTTACAAGCTGTGGTAAATTAAATTACAGTATGTCTCTACTTATTTTCTTCAAATACGAATGATGAAATTTGCTATAATTAATTCATTTTATTTATTTCTATTTTGTTTGCTTCGCATAAGATGCAACAGCGACCATATGTGCATAAAATACTTAAATGCTTTTACGTTTTCGTTTATTTTCCGAACAACACCCACTGCAGGTCCTGTTTTAACTCAACCGTTCGGCATTCTGTTTGTCTGCTTGTAAATTTGTTTGTTACGCAGTCACGACCAAACGCGTGGTTTGATTTTCTTCAAATTTGACATAGGATGTTCCTTCAAGTCATTAAAACGAATGTTTTTTGAAGATTTTTTTAGTTCTGTTTCAAGATGGTGGTTGTTTTAGTATTTGATTCCAATACAATATAGTATTCATATTGTAGTCACATAATTGAGGTGCAAATAGTACAATGGAAATGATTTTTATAACACGAACAGTATTTTTTTTTTCAAAAACCTTTTAACAGAAGCGTGCTATTCCGAAGAACTAAAAGTGTGAAATAGCGAAATTTTTACATCGATTAATTTGTTACTCTGTGAAGTTTATTAATACACGTTTAATATGACAGCTCTGGTATTGTCCCTATCATCTGTACGCGGTACTAAATTATAAGACAATGCTTCCAAAAGTCCCAGAGATTAAATGCAAGTTCGTTACAATAGTATCATGAGTTAAATTATCATATTTTTTTAAACAGTTAATTCAAAAGAAAAAATTTCATTTTAGACAGTGTAAGTTTGAAATTCTTGGAGGGAGAAAATGCCGCTATTGCTCTACATCTATATCCGCCACTGTTACACACAATGTCTTTGATAAGTCTTTTGCAATCTTGAATTAATTATATCCGTGTTCGATAATCTGTCAACTGGCGAGTCTCGAGTTCGAGTCCTGATCGTCCGCGGAGGAGAGAGTACTTTCTTCTTTCCTCTGTGGGTTCGTCCAACGAAAGTCTCACCCTGTAGATAGGGAATAGTGCAGTGGCGTAGCCAGGATTGTCCGAAGGGGGGGTTCCATAAATTATTTTTGGTTCGACCAAAACCAAATATATATTTTTTATTAATAACTGATTTGAAATTTTTTAACTAATAATTTTAATTAAATTTAATTAATAATTTGAATAAAATTTAGTTAATAATTTGAATAAAAGTTAATTAATAATTTTAAATTATTAATTTTAATTAATCATTTTAAATTAGCATTTTTAATTAATAATTTTTAACTAATAATTTTTAATTAATAATTTTTAATTAATCATTTTAAATTACCAATTTTACTTGATAATATTAAATTAGTAATTTTAATTAATCATAATAATTTTTAAGTAGTAATTTTAAATTAGTAAATTTAAATTATGATATTTTTTAATTTAAGCAGTAGTTTTAAATTAAAATTATAATTAATAATTTTAATTGATTAAATATTATTTATAAATTATAATTAAGAAGTAAATTAAAAGCTTAGGCAGTGCCGTCACACAAAAAAAAATTGGGGGGGGGGGGGGGGGGGGTTGAGACAAGAAATTTCCCAACTTAACGATTCGAAATTCCCAACTTAACGGCGTCGGGTACGGATACCAGCTCGGGTGTTATTCTCGTTATCTGACCATGATTAAAAAATACGAGGCATTATTCCCAGGTCTTTTCTTCGAGATAGACCCGAACCAACGTTGTGGCACGCAACATTTGTTGCACGCATGCTCCAGTGCAGTGTCCGTTCTAAGTGCGATGTTAATTAACCAAACTTAACGATTGGAAATTTTGAACACAACAGTGCTAAAAATTCCTAGTTCCAACTTATCAACTTTTTATAGGATAATTTTATTGTGGAAGTCATAAGGGGGGGGGGGGGATAACAAATACAGCCATGTTCTGAAAATGTAACATGATCTGTAAATAGTGGGAGTGAAAAGGACTCGGCAGTTGTGTCAACCCAACAGCCATTGCTAATCTTAGCATAAAACATAAAATAATATTCAAAAATAAAAAAGTATCTACATACCAATATGACCATATTTATCAAGTAGTAATTAAATTATAATTTTTTTTAATTAATAACCATTTTAATTCTAAATTAATCAATGCAAGAAAACAGGAATTTAAATTATTATAAATAAATTCAATAAACTTAGAAGTATTCAAAGAGAGAATCCTCCAAAGTTAATGTTAAAACGAAACACATATCACATAAAATTAGGTAAAGAAAATAGGTACTGAAAGATACGTCCTCCGCGCATAAGATTTTTCGTAGCAATCGTATCGAAGTCCGAGAAATTTTTTTAACCGAGGGGTGATTTAAATAAAAGAACCCATCGAAAGTTCTGGAAGTTTCTATTTGAAACTGGTAAAAACTAAAAAAAAAAAATATTTATAGAAAAACACACAGGAAACGCACAGCGTCAACATTACACAATTTTGTGATTGGTTAATCACAAAACAAAAGAAAATAACAAAAAAAAATCCTAGACACGAGACTATAAATTTATATGGGACTGACGCGCCAGTCCCATATATTCGAAGCGCCATGGCGCTTCGAATATTAGCTGAAAGAAATTTTACATTGTGGAAGGCAAAACGAATAGGGTTATATGAAACAAAAGTGATTTTCGAATAAAAAGGAGAGGATTTTGGTTAAGACAATCGCACCTAACACAATTAAAAGAGAAGTTATTTTAATAAAAAGAACACTGTGTGACGTTTGCGTAAAGTGCAACGCCATATATTTTAAAATTCTTTAAATGATAATCTGAACGTTAAAACATATAATATAACTTTGACAATAACGAACAACAGAATGAGCAGATGCGACCATTTTTTAGTCGCCTGCTGGAAATCTGAAAACATTGCTCCTTAATTTAAACAATTTATTATATATTTAAAATGTGGGATTTTTTTTTTAAGGAAACGATGCCACGGTTAAAATTTTTTTTCGCTTGCCGCAATAAAAAATACAATGAAATTTATAAAACAGTTCCGCCACTGGCGTTGTCTCGGCTACAGACTACATTAGTCAACTCCACCTGGAGCCTTAGCGTCATATCGGTCGAAAGTGTGCAGTGAACTCTGAAACAAACACACGAATTTAAGTTTAATTTTACAAGTTGGACAATTTCTAATTTTCCCTTAATAACCTTGTTGTTTTTGCTTTCATTTGTTAAAAATATTAATTTTCTTCAGACATAAATTTTCCCAACTCGGGTATTTATAAACCTTGAAATTCCAAACTTTTAGGGTTTCCAAATTATTGGGGCCCCCAAACTTCCACGGCGCGATGTGCCTGCACGTAGGGGATGAATGAGTCAGGGAAAATACCTTACTTCAAAGCAAGCAATTTCTGGATTGATGCACTGTGAATTCCGGCTCAACTGCCGCCCCATTTCAAGTGTTAAGAAAAGTATCCTTTTACATGTACAAACAAGCAAGACAATCATACAGACCTACTACCCCCCCCCCCCCCCCTCAAAAAGTCGAGTTTTCTGTCTTCAAGGTTGTTTCACCATTGTTCTCCTTAAAATCATCCCTTCAGGGGACAGAAGGGAAAGGAGCAGGAGATACATGTGGGGTAGACCAGGAGATACATGTGGGGTAGACCAGGAAATGCGACGTGTGTTTTCTCTATAGAAATCAGAGAAAAAAATCTTTTTTTTTTTTTTTGTATTTGTTATTTATAAAAAAAAAAAAAACTTGGCTATGGGGGGGGGGGTTCTAACCCAAAGTAACCCAATGCTGGCTACGCCACTGGAATAGTGCCCATTAATCTTTTTGTGTGGCTCAACCGTCTTCACTAGACATGGAATGGAAGTTTAGATAATGATGGAATTCCAGCTCAAATGTTGTCTTCGTCATTTGAACGTAGATAGAAATAACGAAACAATATTCCACGGTAGTCCCTTTTGTTTTGGATAATAGACCATTGTGTAGCTCTAGCTCGTAATCAGAGTTTTCTCCTTGTCGTTATATGTGTAGTGGAGGCTGATGCAGGTAAAATCGATCGTAGTCTAAATATCCTCATGTTTATCGAGATGTGAAAGTTTGGAGAGTGGGGTACCGGCCTAAATATTGTCCTTGTCATCTAACTATAATTAAAAATTACGAGGTAGTGTTTTTGGAACTTTCTTTTGGTATAGATGCCGATCCGTATCCAATTATCAATTGTATAGCTATATTAATTCAACCAATCAACAACAGTGCTAAAAAAAATCCAAAACGGAACTAACAATATGAAGAATATTTATGTTGTAAATTTGGCAACAGCATACTAACGTCTGTTTTGCTTTTACAAAATGAAAGCTTCTAAAATGTTTACTTCGTAATGTTTGATTTTACGTCTGGCGAGAAATATGTTTACTCTTTTACGAGGTTTAAATCAGAACTTACAATATGTTGATAGAAGGAATAACAATCTTAAAGAAGTTCCTGATGAAATATTGGCCTCCAAAAATCTAGAGGAACTCCAACTAGACTCTAATCACATAAGAGTTTTGCCCAAAGTAAGTACCTAATGTTTCAAAATCCATAAGTGCGCTTACTCCTTTATTTTGAATTCATGCCATTGTTGCTTCGTTTTCTTGTATAAAAATCACTGTAATAACTACTTATTCAATTATCTTTTATATAAAATAAGGTAGCCTTTGCCCAATTAAATATATCAATTGGTTTCTTTTTCGTTCTTTATATGAACAACGTACTCTTCGAGAAATTCTATATATTTTTTTGTCCATTTTTTCTGAAAGTTAATAAAATTTTGAGTTATATTTATTCTATTTTTGTAACTAGGGTGTTACATAAAACATTTAGTGCATTCCCAAAGTTGCTATTCAATGTTTATCTAGATTTATCAATGTTTAGAAGCGTACCCAAGTCTATTTAATATATAGTGTTTCGATCATCACAGTTTCAGAAATCAAGATAGAATTATTAAAATATTAGAAGTAATAGCTATGGTGTACAGTCGTAATACACAGTCAGTGCCGTTACACACAAAAAAAAATTTGGTGAGGGGAGGGTTGAAACAAAAATTTCCAAACTTAATGATTCAAAATTCCCAACTCAACTATTCGAAATTCCCAACTCAACAGTGCTGAAAATTCCCTGTTCCAACTTATCAACATTTTTCTTATCACATGTAATATTAAACAGTTCTCTCATGAGAATTGATTTGTTGCACCCATATTCCAATGCAGTGTCCGTTCTGAGCTCCAATTTAAATGTAATCTTACAAGTTGGGCAATTTGTAATCTTCCCTAGCTTTCCTTTGTTAATAATATTTCTTCAAGCATAAATTTTCCCAATTTGGAGTTTTTATTAAAAGTTGAAATTCCCAACTTTCAGGGTTTCCAGATTATTGGGGGGGGGGGGGTCGGAATCCCCCCCCCCCCCCTGTGCGACGGGCATTGTACACAGTGACGGTGATTGGGTGCCAAAAAGTGCGGGGGACACAAGAAATGTGTGTGGGCGGTGGGAGGGGTTGGGGGTGTTGGGGTTATGTTTTATTTTTAGAAAGTGCAATATTAATAAAATGAAGGGGCAACATCCCAAAAAGTGTGGGGGCAACCCCCGCACTGGTAATACACCTCTGCTCATAAAAATGTATTTATCAAAAATTGTTTGTTACTATGAAACTGCCAACGTTACAGTATACCTGAGTTTTAAAATTTAATGTTTTGTTATCAATTGATTTAAAATATGTTGTTTATACGACCCCATTTGTTGATGTTTTCATGTGATTAATATTAGCTACAAAAGCGTGTTATCAACAGCAAATTGCTAAATAATAAATTTAATGATAAAAATGGGTAGGCACCGGTCTCCTCTGAAAATTCAACACAATTTTACAAATAAGAAACATGGATGATGCCTTGCCTGGAGGTTTGTATAGAACACACTAGTACATAATCGACTGCTTTAAAGTTTGCCTGTAAATACCATAATCGGCTGTTCGAAAGGGAGTACCAGCTGCTATCGGAGTCGGAGACCGGAAATCATAATTGCCTGGCACCAGTGGCGGCGATTCGGGGGGGCGGTTGCCCCCGCACTTTTTTTGGATGTTGCCCCCGCACTTTTTTAATATTGCACTATTTAAAACTAAGTTACAAGTCAATTGTTTTACTGCATTTCATTTTTTTTTTTGGGGGGGGGGAGGGTATTCTGTCTTGATACCCCCTCTGTGAGCATGGGTTATTGGGACAGAAACCCGATGACGTCATGTTAGGTTTAATTTGTAATAAAAATAAATATAACAAAGGGAAAAGATCGTCAAACGGGGTCGTATAAACAAGATGCTCCAAAACATGCTATGGAAACCATATTGTGGTATGGCTGTTCGAGCAAAGACCACATAATTTCGTTAACCTTAAAATACTTCAAAGTTGCCAGTTTATTCTAAAGCAAAACCATCTATCATGTTTTCTATAATAGTTTTAAATGTACTGGCCCGCGAAAACACCCAGCACCTGCTCTTTGATTTTTTATCTAACTTTGTGATTTTTTTTTTTTTACTTTTTGTAATTTCCTCTTTGACTTAAATCCAGGACCATAGAATCAACCCAGACCAGTCGGCTAATCTTCTTTTTTTATTTAGTTCTAAATATAGTTCAAGATCAGGC
Source organism: Troglohyphantes excavatus (assembly GCA_963932185.1). NCBI lineage: Eukaryota > Metazoa > Arthropoda > Arachnida > Araneae > Linyphiidae > Troglohyphantes > Troglohyphantes excavatus. The sequence goes on along the minus strand of OZ010676.1, from coordinate 13,782,240 downwards.
ACCCTTTTTTTTTTATCAAGCGACTGTATGAAACTTCTTACATTAAAATGTAATATTGCGCAATCTATAGGCGCCGAACGTTTGAGCATTTGACGTTATAAGGGTAATAATTCTTGTTTTATTACTGTGTGTGCATGTGATTTGCGGTTTTGTTTCCCCCCCCCCCCCCTACCCCTTCCCAACTAATCTGGAATCCAAAGTTGGGAATTTCGTCATCCGTTATTTAAAAATCCCTGAAAACGAAGGGAAGGTCATAGATCACCCAACTTGCCTTAAACTTAAAATAGACCTCTGAACGGACCTCTAATTGGACGTCGCCGCAGTGCAGCATATTGGACTATTGGCGACGGTTCGGGGCCCATCTTGAAGGAAAGACCCGTGAACAATGCCTCATATATTTGAAACATGATCAGAACGAGGACAACACCTGGCGCCGTTAAGTTGGTAAATTTCTTGTTTCTTTTAGATCTTTGAATTAAAATTACCTTTATAATTTAAATTTAATTAATGGAAGTTAATATTTATTGGTAATAATTAAATAATTTCTTTTGAATTAAATTATGTATATTTAATGTTTAATTTAAAATCAGCAGTGTCGATTGTGTTGCACAATACCATTCAATTCAAGTCTTTTGACTCCTACATTTCTTTAGCTCATGTAGCCTTTATATTATTCTTTACATTTTTGGTCAACTAAAACGCTTATTATATCTTTAAATTACCATAACTATAAATTATCTAACTAATCGTTACCACACATATATTATAAGGATTCTCAAACTTTAAATTTGTTCTCTAAATTTATTTCAGAATTAGGGTTGATTTACTAATTTTAAAATACATAGTTATTGACAACTATTAAAAGTAGTTAATGACATTGACAACTGTTGCTTCCTCGATATTCAAATGCCAACGTATTTCTTTTTACTAATGAAAATTAATAATTTTTTTGAGATTTTTTTTATTATAGATTTGGTAACGGGTTGGCCCAGTAGCAGAAAAATTCTTAACAGTCTGCGACAAGTTTTTAGTGAAAAAGATTTGTCTGCAACTTAATTTATTATGTAACTATTGGTATACCTTCATGAGCAAGAATTCGATTAATGAAAAAATCTCAGCAATAGTATTACTTCGTTTTCGCGTTTTTTTTTTTTCCTGTGCTTGCTAGATTATAAGTATTCATCACTAAAATAATATAGTACCAATTATTAAATAGTTTCAGCATTTAAAACAAAAACTCCTTATGTTAACAATATTTTCTATGAAAAGGACAATACAAATTAAAATTTTATTGCATTGTTAAAATTTATAAATGAAAAAAAAAGATTATTTTCCGAATTTCTTTGTAAATTAAAATTGGAATTATAACTTTAAAGTATGGTAACTTCATTAAATTCCAGAGTTCATATTGGAAAAATAAAAGGGAAGGGTGCAAAAAAAAGCATATTTTTTTTATCTGCTAGTACTTAAATATGTAAGTTTCAAAATTGCAAAAATTAAATTCAAAGGGAATTTAAATTATTATTTATTACGGTTTTAGACATTTAATATAAGTTTTATAAAATTCAAGTCTGATAAATTATGCTTTCCTTTTCATTGAAGAATAGGAATAGTGAATAAAATTTAATGCAAACTAACTATAAACTAATGTTCAAACTGTTATTGTACATGTAAAAGAATCATGACATAAAATTAAATATATTGAAGTATAAATTTATTTTTAACTAGCAATATGGCCCGGCGTCGCTCGTGGTCACTTTGCGCAGTAAGAGATGCGCGATTTTGTATTGTCAGCGTAGCCATCTCATATCAAGCTTTGTGCACTGTGAAAAATAAACTTTATCAAAATCCAGATTTATTAAATTATTTTGAATATTTTTTGAGATACCTAAATCTAATTTTATGTTCACGATTTTACATGCTATTGCGACTACTATTTAAAGCGATTACTATTTAAAGTGATGTTTTTGTAAAATGTTTCTTTTTATTAAATAAAAATTCCTAAATTTTTTTTAATTGCACATTTTTTGTATAAAAATATTTCACATTCATTAGTTTTAATATTGGCGACGCAATAATATATCAAAGAACAAATATTGCATTGTTCCAAATCGAAATAATGTATCGTATTTGGTGAAGTTTTTTTTTTGTGCTAATTGGTGACCGGAGTCTATATATCCGTCTTTCAACATAATTTCATAAGGGTCAATATTTACGGACAATATTTCTTATAAAATTTAATTATCAAATATTCATTTTTTAATTCCAATAATATGTTTTTGAGGTGAAAATTTAAAAATAAGCTACATGGAGGTATAAATATAGAAAACCTTAAATTAAACTTTTAGGGTGGCCCATATCAACACCATAGACATATTCCACTCCGTAACAAAAAGCACTATTGTCATAAAAGTTAAGTTGTTCAAAACATGAATACACATAGCGTCAGTCAAAAAAGCTGGTTTATCTTCCTCCTTCGGTTGGCGAGGTTTTTGTTAACGACGTTAATTTTGTTATTTGGACACTAATTTCGCCATTGTGATGATATTTTTAAATATAGGACCTTTATTTTAGCTCATTTGGCAACATTTTTATTGATTTGGAGAAAATTTTAATTCATTTGGCGACATTTTTAATTCATTTGGCAATATTTGGCGACATTTTTAATTAATTTTGGGGCATTTATTATTCATTTGGCGACATTAAAAAAATTATTTTGCAACATCTGGCGACATTTTAAAATTATTTGGCAATATTTGGCGACATTTTTAAATTCATTTGGAAACATTTGGTGACATTTTTAATTCATTTGGCAATATTTGGCGACATTTTTAATTCGTTTGGCGAGATTTTTAATTCATTTGGCGACATTTACTCATCAGCCAATGAAAATAAATCGTTTATCCCAGTATTGTCGAAAAATATTTTTGGTCGCCAAGGTGATTTTTAACAATAATGTTATGAGGGGAAGATCGAGATGTAAATTTCCCATAGGCGTAATGTTAGAGAAAATGGAAAAAGTTCTATAACTTTTGAATGGTGGCAGATATCCACATGAAACAAAGTGCATGTTTTAAACTAAGAAAAGTGTGTTCACATGGTGCAAGTTTCATAAAAATCCGTGCAGTAGTTTTTGAGTTAAATCCGGACAAACAGACAGACAAAAAAATTTTAAATGTGATTTTCGGAATCAGTGTATCCTAATTCGTGGAGAAAACTCAAAATGAGGAGTTTTGTTCGATTCCACTGACAGACACTCCATTCTTATATATAAGTATTGATTACTAGAATTCACACAATATCCTCAGGAATGTTCGAATATTCCAATTTATAAAGATGGATAAATTAGCGAAGTTCGATTTTTAATAAACTTGGCATAATTAATTAATTTGCAATAGTAAAAAAAATTTATAAAAATAAATTAAAACTAAAGAAATGCCTTTCAAAACGAGAAAGCTGGCTTTGAAATGTAGTAAAAGAAGTTTTCAGTCTTGAAAATCGGAAAAGCCACCGGGCTAAAACGCCGATTTCGGAAAAAAATCGGCAACTGTAATTAGCTGATAATAATAAAATTCCTAACAAACTCAATAAAAAGTTAAGAAAACCATGTTAAAGCCAGACCAAAATTAATAAATTTGAAAAAGAAATGCATTTATTTTCCTGTTGACTATCAAATATATGAGATAAGAATAAGTAAAAAGAAAGAAAAAAAATGAGCTATTAAAGTAAAAAATTTAGCTCTAAATCCAAAAGAGAAAAAAAAATATCGCCAAAATCGGGAATCTGCCGTAGAAGCTGTATAAAATACCGTTTTCGTTTTGTGAAAATTCCCTTCTCAAAGAAGATTCTGCTAATTATTTTGTAGTAATCCATCTTTTCAAAGAACAGGTACTGAAATGTACCATGGAGTTAGACAAACAACAAGGAAACGTCTGCGGCGATTTTTTCAAACACGTGTAACTTATCGCAATTGCGACTTTCTATTATCGGGACTTCCCCATCCCCTTCTTAAATGAAAGAAAAGTAATTATCCAACCTATAAAGAATCTGCAGAAAATGTTCTAAAGTAGTGCAGACATAAAAAAAAAATTGTATGGTAGACTTCTGCAAAAATTTGTCTGCAGACATTTGAAAAAATCTGCGTCGTACGACGCACGTCGCCGCGTTTCTGCTACCGGGCGGGTTGGGTGAGGATTTTGTGGGGTTAAGAATTCCACTGAACCCCTATAAAATCTATGATCCCTATCAGTTTGAAACTGTAATTATTTTTCTCAGGGTTCCAAAAGTCGCACCACAAATGCAGAATTGCAAATACTGCAGGAAATTTTCTGGGAATTGGAAGGGTGAGAAGATAAAATTTTCCACATTTCTTTTTCAACACTGACACAAATGGAAAGGATACCTATCCCTTTGGAGGTCGGTCAACAAGTATATAAATTAGATTCTTTGCAACAGTCCATATCCTTCCATAAAAAAAATGGTGGGAGGGGGGGGGGGAAATAATCGTAAAAGGGTTAGTTAATAATCGACCTGTGCGTCTCGTACCTATTTTAAGATAGTATCCTTTCTTTAAATAATTCAAAACAAAGAGGGAATATAAATATGCAATATTCATTGTTTTGGTGGTCAATATTTTTATTACCCCCCACCCCCCTCCCGCGCTCCACACACTTGTTTTATTTTGATCTTGCCCCCCCACTTTTACCACCCAATCGCCGCCACTGCCTGGCACCGTCAATCAAGTTTAGGAGTCTGTGACATTAGCGCACTGTATGTGTGTGCACTGACAACAGTTGGTGAAATTTGTGACATTCTATGTGCCATCTGTAACAACCCTTTTATGTAACTCTAATGCAACTGAATCAAATTAAACTGTATATTTCCATAATCCATATTTTAATTAGTTTTTAATTTATTTATTAAATGCTTTGGTAAATTCCTAGTGTACGGTGCCCCGTTGTCGCCAAGGTAAAAAATGACGGTTTTGTTTTTGTCGCCAAATCAAAATGGCGGATATTGCGTTGGTCGCATTGAGCTCTACAATGGGCTAATGGCGACGGTTTACAATTGATTTTGAAGCTTTGCTTTGGTTAATTAACATCGCACTAGAGCTTTATATTGGGCTGTTGGCGGCATTTCGCCGCCTATCTCGAAGGACAGTCGATCATGGTGCTTACAGGCAATCCCTCGGGCAGTCGTTTGGGGCATTTCGAGAGCACTTTTAAGCGCACACGCGTACCGCGCGCTTAAAGTTACGGACTCCTTACGTCGATTTTGTGGTCTTCGGCCTCCTACTACTCATGATCACATCCATGACCTACTCCGGGCAGTCGATCATGGTGCTTACAGGCAATCCTTCGTGCAGTCGTTTTGGGCATTTCGACAGCACTCTTTTGCACATGCGTACCACGCGCTAAAATCACAAGACTCCTGTCGTCGATTTTGTAGTCTTCGGCCTCAGACTACTCAGGATCACATTCATGACACCCTCCAGGCAGTCGATCATTTGCTGCATAATGTATCCATGGTTCGACCCATAAACCCATTCCACAGTGAATTGTAGCTGGGCCAGCTCCATGCACCTTCCGCATTCCTTGCACATTCGCTTGTTAGATAGCATTCCTTGCACATTCGCTTGTTAGATAACAATCCGGCATCCATGCAGCAATCAATCATGGCACGTTTGCCTTTCATTTCCAACTCCCACAAATACCTACTATTTAAATAAACGTCGTCCGCGTATACATCCATCCACATACACATCAAAATCACAACCACGCAAGCCGAACGTCGATTCAAAAATGGCAGAACTACGTGAAACCAAAGCTAAACTAGATGCACACGCGTTGGCGAGCGCATCAAGAAGGGTTGCCAAAATATAAACTTTATCGCCCAATCATTTGTCGCCAAATCCCATTTGGAGAGGGCACCGGACACTAGGAATTAACCAATGTTTTAATTTGCACAACAGAAAATATCTCGAATATTCTATTAAATCACTCTGTCGCTATCGCTAAATCTAACTGACTCAATCACCATTTAATCATCAATCTTTACTTTTGGCAACCAAAAAAAAAATCGCCAAGCAGTCATATAAACAATCTGTTTAATATTTTTCTATGTTGGTAAGAAACAGGTGGATGATTGCTAATGACCATATGAACAATAATGTAAAAAAAAAAAAATTGTCGTCATATTATAAAAAGTCGAATTAAAAGCTTTTATTGATTTTTATTTCTAACAAACATCAACATTTAAAAAAAATTCAATTGAGACACAAATGTTTAAGATTGCCTCACACTTTAGAAACAGAGAAAACCTGAAATTATTATGGAAAACATAAAAAATATCTGGTGATTGTGAGGAAAACTGAATTTTTTTTAAAAAAAAGTCAGTGAGTTTTTTCACAAATTATTGTTGGATATTTATTTCTATTGTTGTATTTTTATTTCTATCATGGCAATAAACTTTGGATTTGCTTGTGTTTGGTTCATGTGAGACATTTTTCAAAGGACCCATGCCTGTTCTTTTTTTTAAGTGCCCTTTGTGGGGGTCACTTCATATACCCGTACCATCCCTCAGGGTACAATAATTACTTTAGCCTAATGGATAGAGTATCAGCATAGAATGTAAAAGGTCCCAGTTCAATGCTGGTAAACAGCATTTTTCTACTGTGGCAAATTTGGACTAAGAACAAACTTAACCTTCCACCAATGCCATCTCTACTCGACCACCACAACTTCATTTGCGACATGCAAACCTCATTCATTCATTCCTCCCTCCGACTTACTGGATGGGGGTACTGTGGTAGTCACTTCATATACTCGATACCATCCCTCAGGGTACATAATTACTTTAGCCTAATGGGTAGAGTATTGTAATAATTGATAGAGCATACGAAAGGTCCCGGGTTCAATCCCGATAGACAGCAGTTAATAGCACACTTTTCGAACATCTACTTTGCGCTCCGTAATTTTTTCGAAATATTTTTACCTTTTTTTTTGCGGCAAAACCGAAGTTTTGTATGATTTACCTGTCCTGTAGTCCCAATTATACCCCATTCCCATATGAGATAAGGAAAGTAAACTTTCACTCAAAGTTTCCTTTTTGATAAATACACCCTGCCCTTTTTAAAAGTAATCTGAACCCTATTTTGTTTGATTCTTGGTAACTCTAACTGTAAAGGGAGCTGATGAATTCTAAACCTGTGTCCTCAGTTTGGTCATGATGCAGAAGTTTGGTTAGTGGGTTTGAAGAAAATGTTTCTTCAAAAATATATTGGGTAGCTCACATATCTAATAAAATATATTAAGTTATAATATATTAAAATATTATTCCAACTTTTTGTAATAAGCAAACTGGGAAAAGTATTATGCACAATTTGTTATAAACTAAATAATGTTTGTAATAATATTTTAGACAACCAGAAATTCTGTATATTACAGCCTAATCAAACAGCTAAATCACAATATTTAAAACTAAAGTGGCTATGCGAGAAAAAAAAGCATCAACCAAAATATATTTTGACAAAAATAAAATTTAGTTTGTTGATGTTTCTGTGTATATATTTTTGTTATTCAACTTAATATAAAAATCGCTTTTAGTAAAAAAGAATTGAGAATACAGACTCCGGAATTATGCATTTAAACTTTGATTCACCAACTATCGCATTCAAAAATAAATTGTACTGATAATAAAGCAGTTTCCATACAAATGTACTTTAACAAAAAAAAATTACTCTGTTTTATTAAATTCTCATCAAAACGTTACTGATTCTTTCATAGGGCTTATTTCGGTTGCCAAAGATTAGAAAGCTCACATTGAGTGAAAATGAGATATTTCGTTTACAACCAGAAATTGGAAATATTACGACTCTTGTGGAATTGGATATTAGTAAAAATGGTATGTATTTTTTTTTAATTATTTACTTTTGTTATCTTAAATGGAAAAACCTAAAGTATGTTAAGAAAATAAAAAGAAAAATATTAGGCATGTATTTATATATATGCAAATATTTATGGAGACTATAAATATTTCCAAGTGAAAAAATTAACTAAACTGTTGATTCTAAAGCCACATCAGAAGCCTAACAATATTGGCTTATCCAGAAACAAATTAAAAATGAGTAATATATAACTGCAATAGACCATTGATATAGTGACTCTTCACAGGATCAATGACAGTCAGTTTCTATAACCAATTGTAACATAACACAAAAATTAGTCTGTGACCTACATACTGCAATTCAAAAGAATTAATTACTTAAAAAATAAAGTCATTTTTGAGATCTGTGCAAAAGAATGAGAGATTTTTTATGGCATTTTCTATTTCCAGCGCCATTTATATAAATATTTGTAAAAAAAATTATAATATTATTGTTCCTATATATATATATATATATATATATATATATATATATATATATATATATATATATATATATATATATATAACATTTAATAACTTTACTTTTATTTTTAAGTCAATCTAAAAAAAAAAAAAATGAAATGAACACTGAAATCTCTTTAATTGTAACCGAAAGCATCTAAATTTAAAATTTAATAACTTTACTTATATTTATTGTAATGTTTTTAATACTCTTTACAGATATATATGACATACCTGAAAACATCAAGAGCTTAAAACAGTTACAAGTTGCAGATTTTAGTTCGAATCCATTGAAAAGGTAATTTCTGCTAATTGTATTATATATATTTTTTAAAAAATCCTGCATTTTAGCTCTAGTGTAAAAGTATTAATATTTTAGGTCATATTTACATCATAAACTGATTAAAAATGTGTGAATTAAACAATTTCATACTCTTCCTTTAAACATACGTAAAAAGTCGCTAAGCCAAATTTTTGCACTATATTGATTGTTTAGTAATATAATGTTGCTACTGCAAAATAAATTGTTATTAATAGTTGTAAATATGAACTATGATCAGGTGATCTCACCATTAATGCTAAAACCACACTCTTTAAATATAAACAGACAATACTCATGATTCTATTGAGTTTTAATTATCGTTTGCATTGCTCTATTCTTTATTTGTAACAACCGTATGTTGCTAACCTTGCTCAATTTTGTATTATAATTTATATTACTGATATTTATGTTACTGAAGAAATATCGTCAATGGGCATTAGCACTAATGGCCGACGACCACGCTGTTCATATACAGATGGAAACCCCTTTACCAACTATAAATCAACTGGAAGTCGTTTGGGGCATCTCGCTCTCTTTGAGCAGTCAATTATGTCATTTCAACACCTTTCAGCGGTCTATTACAGTTGTTAAATTTGTTGAGGGTAAAATATCCCCACTTTGGTTGTGGCATGAAACTTTGGAAAGTGGAATGCCAGCTCATGTGTTATCCCTTCCATCTGACTATAAGGTACAAAATTACAAAACAATTTTCTCATGTCTCCTTTCTTATAGATCCCGAACTATTGCTTATTGTAAAAACTCTATGCAACTAATGCCTATGTCATGTTACTTAAGGTACCAGCTCAAATGTTGTTCTCATCATTTGACCATGATTCAAACATTTGAGGCAGTGTTCCCGGGTATTTCTTTTGTGATGGACCCTGATCTGTCTCCAATAGCCCATTGTACGGCTCTTGTGTGATGTTAATTTAAGCAAACATTATCAACAGCCCATCGTTAATTCAACCAACCAAATATCTCTGAATCATCACCAACAACCCATTGTTCAGCTCTAGTGTGATTTTATTTAAACTATCTAAACATCTCTCAGGATCAATTGATCACCTTTGCCGATTGTCTATTGTGTCCCAGCTCTGTTGTTGTCCTCGTCATCTGACCAGCCTAAAAAAATGGGTCAAACAATCAACTAAATAGCAATTTGCTGTAGATGGTAAACATATTGAGATTGGTAAACAACCTTGGTGCATTTTCGCAAATTTAGCATTTAAGTTTGTGTATTGCAAGAAAACCTAGGATTTAAAAATAATAATTCCTGTAAACTAATCTTCATGTAGACATGCATAAAAACTAACTACTAAGCAAAATAATAAATTATTAAATTCAGTGCCTAAAATCTTTTGATACTTACAAGCAGGAATTGTTTTTCCAACATATCAAATGAACTTACGTTTTAAGTCATTATTTGATTTATTTTGTTATTAATTTTAATTATTAAAGTATCATTTTGATATGATATGTATTGTTATAACATTTCAGTCTATCAAAAATAGGCATAAAATTTATGAATGTGTATAAAATAATATGAATTATAAAATAGAATGAATACAAAATTTTAGATTAAGCTTATTGATAATAATTTTATATACAATATTTTGCTTAATATAGTTAATTGTATTTAGTAAATAATCTTTTAGTCTGGCAATAGTTTTTAAACTAAATAACTTTTCATTTGAACAGGGTCCCTTTCAGTATTGTTTATCTCCAAAATTTAACAGATTTGAAATTGAATGATGTTAATCTTACAGCACTGCCATCAGATTTTGGAAGGTAATGTATTTAGTATCAAATAGTTTAGATTACTACAATTACTTATCCAACATTGAAGAAATCTTAAATCAATTAGGATTTCAAAACACTTGATATAACTTTGATTAAAAGAGAAGTCTGCTAAAAAAAATATAAGCATTAAAAAAAATAATGATTCGCTACCAAATGTAGTAAAATTATTTTGGGTTTAAAGTATGGTTTAGTAGAAAAAGCTCAAAAGCATTTAAGATGTGAGGATTTTATTCATTTTGTATTCTGCACCACAAACGGAGAGCAAAAAACTTCTGAAATGTTCATTTTTCAGTGAAATTACCTGATATATTTTTTATTAAAACACTACTTAAGTATATTTATAAAATTCAAAAAATAAACCAAAAAAGTATTTTCATGGTCACATTTAAAAAATTGCAAATGTATGTAGATACTCAAATATTTTATATAAAAAATAAATAATTTAAACTATTTTCAATTTGTGAATACAAGTAGATGAGATATTGTATCTCAGACCTTGCTGTAATTCCACAATTTATATTGACAGTATGAAATAAAAATCTTCAGTTTAACTAATTGTTTATGTATTTCCAATTGATAGGTACTATTTATTTTAAACTCAATAGACCCATTTGGTTCCTTCTGAAACATAGTGAAAATTTAAGATAATTATTTTAACATTTTGCTTTTCATCAATTAACTTACTCTTATTCCACTTCTACTTTTCTTGAAAAAATCCACTCTTGTAAACTTCTATTACATTCAGTAGTGTTGGAAAGAAAATTAAGATATGAAGCAAAAAGATTTTATTTGCTTTGCAACATGCATTTGTTTACTACAAACATGCTGCAGAAAACCTGCATAAGTTTAATAAAATTTGCATCGATTAATCCCAGATACAATTTTATATTTTGGTTGTTTATACTGCCTAATAATTTGATATATTTTTGAGGTACTTTTGATAGAACAGACTTGTTATTTTTATTAGCTGTTTTTTCAGATAAAACATTTAACAATTACATAAAGTTAAATATCTTTTTTAACCCTCCAGTTACTTGTCTCAGAATATTTTGTTATAGTATCACCAGTTTTTTCAACAATACACACAATTTTTAAATTCATAAAAATAATATTTTAAAAAAAATTCAAATCATATTTTGAGGATATAAATTAAAAGCTATTTCTTTAAAAATATATATTTTTAAATTTTAAATAAATTATAATATATGTTCCAACAGAAAAAACAACTTTACAATTTCGGAAATTTTCTGACTGCAGGCCAAAGTAAAAAGTAATATTAATGAAAATAAAATAATTTGAGTTAAAGTTAACAGACTTTGGCATTGCTTAAGGAAATATTTTGTTCTTATTTATTGATTTTGTATGTATTTTACAGACTTGTTAATTTGAGAACATTGGAGCTACGTGACAATATGCTAAAAGAATTGCCGTCTTCCTTTGTGTCACTGAAAAATTTAGAATGCATTGATCTTGCAAGTAATATGTTTGAAGAAATGGTATGTTTTTATTTTTTATACAATCTAATTTTTAACAATATTAAGTTTTGGTGGGAGAGATCTTTCTAGAGTAAAGTGTATTCATCTAAACTGTAATGTGCTTTGTACTTTATTTACTGAACAGAAAAAATCATATTCCAAAAGATGTTACGTTTGCATTATATATATTTTAATCTCTCTACTATGATATAATGTGCAAAAAAATTTTAGTAATAAGTTAAGTGAATAATTAAATAATATTTGACAGGGATTATTTAACTCCTTATGGTCCTGGACATGATATCATGACAGTTAACCTTCAGTTTTTCGAGCACTGCACCCTATATTTAAATTCATAAAAATACTTTTTTTTTAATTTAATGGTTAGAGGTGCAGCTTACAAGTTACCTCTTTACAATTAATAAAATAGCTTTCATAGGAAAATTATTTAAATATCCCATCAGTGAAAACAACTTTTCAACTGTAAAAATCATGTGAGCATCAGTGGTTTATGGCCAACAATTTCTCCCCTAGAAATATTTGTTCATTAAATAACATGCTTTAAAAAATATTCCCTTCAACAAACATATTCTTTTTAACTATGTATCTAGCTTTGTATTATATTGTTTGTTCCCATATTGATTTTTTAATTTTTTTTTGTTCAAGAGTGTCATTTTTATTAATATTATTAGTTCAAATATAATTGATTATTATACCCTGTTAAGAAAGAGCATGTGGCATAAATTTTCAACCTCAACATTACCATAATGAAACCACAGAGTAAAAAAAAAATTAATTAGCATTACATACTTTTAGTTTTGCCAAGAATAATCAATATCGTTCATTTATATAATTATTAGTTTTGAGTTTGTGTTATCTGCTTATTGTGAATGCCCTTTTCTGTCTTCATTCGTAGCCTTCATGTTTATGCCAGCTGGTGACACTGACAGAACTTTGGCTTGATTCCAATGAGATATCTTCTCTTTTAAGTGTAAGTTTGTCCGTTATCTGAATTTTTATTATTGTTTTTCTTTTAGTTCACTATATAATATAGTCACTTATATAATATATGTTGCTCATGTTGTAAATTTGTTCATAAAACAAGTAATTCTGACAATATATTATTTTAAACTTTATTTGTATTAAAAGCATCTGAAATACAATGACTTCATATCACAATTTTCTATATATTTTATAATGGTATTATAAATTATATTCAGTACTTTATAATGTGAAGCATTACTAAAGCAAAATTTATCAAAGTAAAAATAATGGGCATCTTTTTTTATGTTGTAATGGTAATAAGTTTTTTTTTTTTGTAACATCCATCATTTGATTTAGGAAAATATTATTTTTAAAATATTAAAAATATTATTTTTTAACTGTTTCATATTTTGTAAAAGTATATTATCTATTTTTAGGATATTAAAAAGCTGAAGAATTTGAAGTGTTTTGATATTTCTGAAAATGACTTAGAGTTTTTACCTGAAGAGATATCTGGATTGGAAAGTCTTACAGACTTTTATGTTTCCCAAAATTATCTTCAGTTGCTTCCTAATGGGATTGGTAACCTTGGAGAACTTACTGTTTTTAAAGTAAGTACACATTGCTATACAATATATTTAGGTGTACTCTTTCTATAAATAATGTTTAATTTATGTTTAATGATTTCTTAATGAAGAAGACAGATATCTAAATTCCCATTTGTAAACAAAGGTATAATTATTACTATTTATTTTGGCAAAAGTAATTGCAAATATTTTAATATACCGATGTTCCTTATAAATGAATAATAATAATTAATGATTGAGAACTAGAATAAATACCTTTTAGTTCTATTTGCACGTGTGGATTATCTGGTACTATAACAATTATTTTAATGATGATGAATCAAATAAAATATAAAGTGACAGAAGAATATATATTTCACTTGTCTTTTATTTCTCTGAAATTATTTGAATGATCCTATAATACCTAATTATTAAGTAATCCATTACATGTCTTTTATTCTAGGCTGATAGCAATAGATTAATATCACTGCCTATGAGTTTGGGAAAATGCGTTAACTTACAAGAGCTGGTTTTGAAAGAAAATGAAATATCATCATTCCCAGAATCCATTGGTCAACTAAAACATCTTAGAACTCTTATTGCTGATTGCAATAAATTGAGTAGTCTTCCTTCAGAAGTATGTCATTTAACTGAATTAACTGTTTTGTCACTTAGAGATAACTGTTTATATTATCTTCCTGAAGATATTGGCATTTTAAAAGACTTACAAGTTTTGGACCTTTGTGGAAATAGGTAAGTAACATTTTATGTATACTTTATATCCTAAATCTCTATTTTTAAAGACTGTAAATTCTGGAATTAAAATATCTATATGACGCAGGAAAAGATAGTTATTAAATATTGGAAATTCAAACTATTGATTTCAAGATCATCAAAAAGATGATCAAATTCAGATACCAAAAAGATTTAAATATAACTTAACCAACTTAAAGAAGAAAGTGTCCTATAACATTTTATGCAATTAATATGTGATTTTTTCTATATCACCTCTGAAAAAATTCAAATGATATGTATGCAATATTCGAGGGACCATATACATACTCCAAACAAGAGATCATTCAGAATATGGATTGCAGTATCTTGTCTCTTTCTCTCTCTATATATATATATAACCTGACAGATACAAACATGTATATCCGTTCAAGTATTTCCAGTAGTACACATAATATAAAAGTTGATAAAAAAATCTCGTTTTTGAAATAATTTTCAAATTTAAAGCATCAGAACGACTTTTGAAATCCTTCTCAACTAATAGAATTTTAAAAATAATATTTTTATAGTAAAAGGAATGTGTTGGAAATATAAATTAAACTCTCTTGCATTGAAACATACCTACAGATTCGAAATTTTTTTATCCATCAGAGGAATATATATATATATATATATATATATATATATTCAAAATTATATAATTGGTAATGAATTTTTTTTTAATTTAGAAGTGAAAGAAAATTTAAATTATAATAAGTAAAAAAATTCTTTAAGTTTAGAAATCATGTTTATTCTAGTTAAATAATGAACTTACTAAAAAGCTTGCTATTTTCCAAATATTAAAAAATTATGATTACTTCTAAAAATTATTTTCGGATTCGTAAAAATGCCCTTTTTTCTATGATGATTATTTGTCATTATCTCATTAACTATTTAATTTTTTGAATAACACATATTTAAAAATATATATATTGACTATTTAATCTATTTTTTTCTAGCAATTAACATTACATATATTTGTTTTGCCATTGTTTGTCATTTATAATACTGATTTGTGTAATATTTTATTTATTTATTTTTAAAACAATTTCTCTCTCTTTAGAATACAATATTTACCAGCAAGTATCATGTTTATAAAATTAAAAGCACTTTGGTTGTCTGAAAACCAGGTTAGTTCAACTATTAGTATTTGTAATTTGATGTTTAGTAGGGTATGGTGGAGAAAATGGGTCAGGTTTACCCTCTGACCCATTGTGTTAAACTTATGTCTGGATCCTGTTCTCTCTTTTTTTTATTTACTTTGTTTAATGGAGTACATTTTAACAAAATATTACATTTCTGGATAATTTAATCCAAGTCCAACAGTCTATTTATTTGAGTATACAAAAAAAAATTGTGATAGTATGATGCATGAAAACTGCTATATAAAAACTAGATAAGTGAATTATTTACCAATATTCCTAGGTATCGTATAGAACAGAAACCTTTAATACATTCCAATAAAATAATTCTACTTTATTTAACTTTTTTTCAATGATTTGCTGAGTCAGATAAATGGGCAATCTAACTATCAATGCTAAAAAATAGGAAATTCATAAATAATTAACGACCTTGAATATAATTAATCTACAAAAATGATTTTTGAAGCTTATAAATGACAAAAATTAACTTAAATATATTTTACACTGTTTATATGCTAATATAATGAAGTTGCAGCCTGGTTTTTTGTTGTTGTTGTTGTTTTTTCGAATAAACTGTTAACAAAAAGAACACATTTTGATTAAAAAAAAAATTGCCACCATATGCTTGATTCATTGCAATATAAAAAAAAAATTAATGAAATAAAAAAAATCACTTAAAGAACAAACTAACAATAAGGTAAATTCAGCGTAAATTCCTGAATAAAAATAAAATTATACTAGCAGCTGTTCTTTTTCAAAGGTAATAATTAATAAAAAAAAAAGTTGACATTTTAAAATGGCAGCTTACAGCTCAGCTTGCTTTTAGGAAGAAAAACAGTCCATTAATAACCAAATGAATTGAGTATTTAGGATTTGGTAGATGTTATTTATTCTGTTTTATTCAAGTTATTAAGTTGACAAAGTTTGTTCTAATAATCCCTTTTTTCATGAACCCATCTATGAATCAAAGTAAGTTACCTTAGAAAATTAATTATTAAAATATTTCAAAATACTCAGAATTAAATAAAAATGTATGATTAGGTTTCTAAAGTGAACGTTTTTATAAAACAATTGTAATTTTACTTTTTTTCCCTGAGAGAATTAGAACTTTAAAAATCAAGTTTTAAAACCCATCTCCCCCACTTTACCCTATTGTATATCTTTGTTAGTATTGGAATATTGCTTATTAAATTATGTGGATAATCTTTATAAAGTGTAAATTCTTACACTGAAAAACAAGTTATAATATGCATTTGGTTCATTGGTAACTATATTTTTTATTGAAATTGTTGTATTTTTTTAATGTTTATTAAGATAAATATATAAGAATTCAAAGAAAGTTATTAATAAGGACAATATTAGACATGCTTTTAACTTATTTATTGCTGCTCATAATTACAAGAAAGCCTTAAAAGGTTATAAAAACCAACTATAGCATCTTCAACACTGCCATTGAATGCATATTAAGCTCCACTTGTGTGTGTATCTTTAGTAAATATATGATATTCTTAATTGCTTAAAGAATTGCTAGGTTGCAAGTCTATAAAATATGCCAAATGTAATAGCAGTTCAAATTTCTAATTTTCTTATAAGCTAGTAAGTTTTAAGTAATTTTTTAAACTTTAAAAGTTATTTAATAACTAAAATTTGTTACATCTATTTTTGAAACACAGAAAGATTTAATAATATACGAAATAATAGTGATTATGATATTATCAAATTTTATCATTAAAAATCATTATTTAAAACTTTTTCAGCATCAACCCCTTTTAAAATTTCAAAGAGACTTTGATTGGAAAGCTAAAAGAGAAATCATAACTTGTTACATGCTGCCTCAACAAGAATATACTGTAGATTATACAGGTACTGGTATAATATTCGTGTTTAAAGGTGTTATTTATCTTTACTTTTAACAAAATTAAATTCTTATTTTTATATTATTTGGTATGTTTTCATTTAGTATCACCAACAGACAACCAGGACAAGCCCTACAGTAATCATCAACGTGTGGAATTTGAAGTTGAAAGTGAAGATGAGCTTGAAAAAAATGTACATTTTTCTCTTTTTTTCAATTTTGTTTTATAGTGTTCTTGTTTTCAATATTTCACTCGCTCATTTTTATTTTCAGGGAGAACTTGTTCGCCATGCCACCCCTTATCCCAAAGATTTAAAATCTAAAGTTATCAAGTTGTTTCCTCAAAAGAATAAAACTGTCAAGAATGATGAAATGGTTTGTTTAATATAATTTTAATATTACTTAATATTTTTTTCAAGTGCTTAATTCTATTGATGAAACAAAAACTATCATAATTTACAAACAATTGTCATAGACAATATCCGGCATCAAACAAATTTTGCTATAATTCTTATATTAAGATAAAAAATACTTTAATATTTTCAATTAAAAAAATTGGCCACGATTTCTTAAAGTAAAATGTATCTTAAGTGTGAGACAAAGTAAAAGTTATTTACATATGAATAAGTACTAAATTTGTCAAAACTTGATAGATTTGAATAAGGGAGAAAATCATTAAAATCAAATAATCTTATTAAAAAAATATAGTTAAAATTGTTATTTTTTGGAGAAATTATGTGTTGGTATAAAATGATGCATTTAAATTTTGTTAAAATCTCATGGTTTTATATAAAGCAATTTGCAATAAATTTCAAACTTTGAAATTGCATTTTTCATTATTAAACAAATGCAGTGACATAAATTGTAAGAAAAGTTTTTAATCCTATAATTATATAAACTTAGTTTTATATAAAATTTAATTCTCCAGGCTAATAAAAATTAAAAATATGTATATTGGTTACTAATATAATGTAAATACATAATCAAAATTTTGTTAACTATATAACATATATTTTAAAAGAAATTCATTCATTTACTAAGTACATGTTTTGATAGTTTATTTTCATTCCTTATAAATAAAAACAAGTAAGAGACAATATTTTTATGTTTTAAAAGAGTAGTAATTAAACTGCAACATAATATAGGTTTTATAAAGAAACCTCATTTAAAAAAATTTTACATGTTGTATTGTATTTTAACAATTTCATTAAACATTGTATTTTAACAATTTCATTAAACATTGTATTTTATCAATTTCATTAAACATTGTATTCTAAAAATACTTTATAACTCATAAGTTAACAGATTTTTTTTCTATTAATATAAATACAAATAATAACGACCAACTACAGGCCTGGCCCAGCAAGGTTGGTCCTGTATATCTATCACACTTCTATAAAAATTTTGGACTGGCTGTATCCAATATTAATATTCTTTAATTATTAAGTTAACTTTTGTTTGTTGTGAATCAATGTTTGAAATAACGACTTTGCACTGGACTGGTATGAGGTTAGACATGATAACAATAAGTTGTGGAATGAATTAAAAATATTATTAGATACAAACTAATCAATTGGTTATGACTTTCAATGACTGTCATTATAAGAAAAAGTTTGTTGTAAGGATAATCAATCAACTGTAAATGTAAATATATATTGCTGTGTTCTTTTTAGTTGACTTTTAATTTTTTCAACAGGCTACATCCAATGATAAAGAAAGACCCAATTTTTGGAAAGCATATGAAGAAAAGAATCACCTTCATTGCACATCCCCTATTATTGATTCAGGTGTATCTAGTGCAGCTTCCCCTGGTAAAATATTTACCTTTATTTGTTTTTAAAACTACTATATTTTTTGGTGATAATAATGTCTAAAAAAATTGGTGGTGCAAATTAAGTCAACATAAATATTAATATGTTGTCACTTAAAAAGAAGTAAAAGTTTCTTTGAAATATTTTAACTTCCAATTATGGTTATTTTGTGACGCACTCATTTGCTTGTGTTGACTATAATTTGTATATATTAGTAAACTGAAATATAAAAAATTATCTAAAGTTGTAAAATTATAAAACTTTTCTTTCATGGAACATGTTTTATCCATAATTTTTTTAATTCAAATTAATTTTAGGCATATTATTTTTAAAATTTTCCAAAAAAAAAGAAGAAATGTTATGTCTATGCAATAGAAAAATTAATATGTTGTCACTTAAAAAGAAGTAAAAGTTTCTATGAAATATTTTAACTTCCAATTATGGTTATTTTGTGACACACTCATTTGCTTGTGTTGACTATAATTTGTATATATTAGTAAACTGAAATATAAAAAATTATCTAAAGTTGTAAAATTATAAACTTTTCTTTCATGGAACATGTTTTATCCAGAATTTTTTTAATTCAAATTAATTTTAGGCATATTATTTTTAAAATTTTCCAAAAAAAAGAAGAAATGTTATGTCTATGCAATAGAAAATATTTTATACATCAGTTTACAAAATACTAAAATCCGTATGTACAAAAAAGTTTTCTGTAGGAATAATATGTGGGAAGAGAATTTCCTCTTATCGACAAAATGTGCTGAATTTTTTTATTATCAATATTATGTAGGTACAATTTAAATTTATTTTAGTATAAATTTACACTTTTTATTGGAACTTCTTATTTTTATAGGACTTGAGTCATATAATATTGCCGCAATATTCTTATAATACTTTTTATTAATATACAACTCAGTATTTTGGTCATAAAAATGTGCTCTAATTTGTTGTCTTTTTAGTAAATACAACAGCAGATAAAATTGATTATGAATATTCTGCTCAGACTGAGCAGAATGGTTTTGCTTCACTTCAAACTGCCCAAAATGTAAAATCTACTGATAGCATTGATCATAGTCTGGATGATGTGGTGTGTATTTGATGTTTTTAATATTCAATGTTTTTCACAGCAGTTTATTCTAAATTGTACTTAATCTGTAAAGTGTAATTTGCATATACTGTTTTATTTTATGGATATTTATCTAGTTTTCTTAATAAACTTTTGTTTTAATTTATACATTTCTTTTAAACTGCTACATTGAATTATTTGTTGTTGTGTATGGCTTAAAATAACTGTAATATTGAATTGTGTCATGAAAATCTTGATTTTTTTTTTCAATTCAAGATTTTCATTGTCAAATTTTTTATCAAGAAATTAAATTAGTGAAGTGCTATTTATTTTATACTTACAAAAATCGTATTTTGTTCTGAAAAACTGTCATACTACTGCAGTTTGGAATTATATCTATTAATTTTTAACAATTGACTTGTTTTTATAATTTTGTTTAAACATCACTCTTCTAAAAGAGAAATTAAATATAAAATAATTAACATAATTGATTATACAAAAACAGATATACCAGCTGAAGTACCCGACATTGCTCAGATTTTACGCAGAGTGTTGGACGAGCTGGTGGTTTTAGTAAAAAGTAATTTCTCTTGCTTTAATTGGTGGGGTGGGGTCGAAATCTCATGTATACAGTGATCTACCTCATGTTTTGAAGGTCAAGTGTGCAAAATTTAATCAAACTCTGAACAAAACTGTCTTTATATGTCTTTCTTTGACTGTATATATTATTTTAACTTCTACTTTTAATGCTATAATTTTAAGAACTTACCACCACTTTTTAGAAAATTACCAATATAATGTATTATGATCAGTGGGAAATATTAATGTTTGCATTGTTTTATGCAATTACTTTTATTTGATGTTTTTTAAAAAACTCCATTCTTTTTTTCAAAAATGAATTTTTGGCTATTTATAACAAAGAATCAATGGCAGGATTTTCATATATTTTTTATTTTTGCTACTTTAGGATGAAAACTCAAGTGAAAACTGCCTTTCAGTTGGCAAAGCTAGTGTTTCTTTCGAGTCGGATAATCCTTTAGATTTCTTTCCTCAAAACAGTATGTAATGTTATACTACTATACTATTTTATTTTACTTATTAATATTTACTTACTATTTTTTCAAACATTTCGATTATGTAAAATAATTTATGTAATAAATGCTTTAATTGTAATGTAATCAATGTAATCAAATGTAATCAATGCACATAGAGTCTAATTCTTAAAATGTGGCCAAATCCTATGGGATAAATAGTTTTCCTGTATGCATATATTAAAAAAAAATATTTTTAAAAAAAATTAAGTTAGTGTTAAAATTATATAACTCAGTATAAATTTATTTATAATGTCAATCTTTTGTATGTTTTTTTTTTCTTCTCAAAATCATTATATGTCTATAACTTATCTTGTACAGATAATATGAATAAAAAATATCTGTTGTAATTTTAATTTCTGTTTAAATTTGAATTTTAAAAAAATTACTTTAAAATAATTTGATATATTTTGTTTAGGGAATCCACTGTTCCATTGCGATATGTTCAATATATATGTACAACGAGAACAAAGTGGTTTAGGTTTAAGCATAGCAGGGGGTAAAGAATCCACACCATACAAAGGAGATGATGAGGTAATTTTCAAAAATTTGTGTTTAATTTTAGTTTATTTTGGTAATTTTTATCACCTAAAATAAATATTGTCATACTTTTTTAAGGGTATTTTTGTGTCCAAAGTAACTGGAAGTGGACCATCTGATAGAGGTGGTTTAAAAGTGGAAGACAAAATTTTGAAAGTAAATAATATTTACATTCTTCTGAAAAATATTTGTAATATGAGTTGTATTCAATATACTCTTATTGCTGTGTGTGTTAATTTCTTTTGTAACGCAAGTTATATTCAATTGTCTTTTATTCCTATAAATTTCTTATTTCTCATTATAAAGCTACAAATCCATTGAAATTGAAAACTTACACTAATATAATTTATTTTAATATTAATTTCACCTTCATTAATCTATTAAAACGTTTTTAACTATTATACATTTTATACAGCCCTTTAATTATGCATATGTTACTTTCCTTAAATTTATTGAAAATATTTTTACAACATATATAAATTATAAATATTTGTGAAATCTTTTGAAATTTGACTTCTTCTGTAAACTATAACTTAAAATTTATGTGCTTTATTCTTTGATATATTTTCTTTAGGTGAATGATGTTCCTATGTTGGATATAGATCATTGTACTGCTGTTCAGATTTTAAGAAATGCTGGTAATGCTATTAAATTTACCATCATGCGAGAACGATCAACTTTAAATCACAATGTAAGTTTATTTTGTAACAGTTTTACACTGTGTTATAATGTTTGTTGCCAAGCAAAAAAATAATTTTCTCATTATCAATTGCTTTTTTCTTAATTTCTCTCTACAGTTTAGGTTTTGAGATATTTAATCATAATGATGATATTAAAAAAAAATCATAGTCTGTCAATTTTGAAGAGTATATTGTTTTTCATTTTAGATTTCAAATAACAGAAATGCACAAATTCTTCTGGCAAATTTTAGTTTCCATTTAAAACTTTGAATTCTTTACTTAAATCTGTAAATGTGTTAAAATGTTTTCAGTGGAATTTGCCATTGCCTTTTGTTTATATTCAGGGTTAAATGGAAATTTCATTTCAAAGTGCTAATGGTTGTAGACAAATTTAGCATTGTTTATTGATGGTTTAAAACCGATAAAAAATTACTTCAAACCTGATTTATAAATATATATATGTAAGCTTTTTTGCTGTGCAACTTATTTAATATTTTAGCCATTATATATTTGTAATAATAATTTAGTGTTGCCATGATATAAGTTCTTTATAATTTTTATTTCAATTTATTTTTAGTTATTTCAATGTTGTTGTTTTTTTTAGAAACCAAATCCCAACATTCAACTAAATGGGCATGTTCAACCATCAAAAAATCCTATAAAACAAGAGAGTTTACCTCAAAATAATGCCACTACATCAGATGCTGAATATCGATCTTTTAACTCTGTTGGAACAAATAACTCATCAAGAATTAGCTATAGACCATTAAATGATACTACTTTGCACCAATGCAAAGAATTTCAACCTTCATTATCAAAGCAGCTCGCACTGCCTTTGACAAATACGTTTAATCAACCAACTAAATTGTCTTCTTTTGAACCAGACATGACATCCACTCCTGTTAGTGTCTCACGTGCATCTTCTAAAAGCATCCCAGATGTTGTACAAGCCTCAACTTTAAACTCACTTGTTCAGTCTACTGCTTATGATACCAAAGATAAATATGAAGGTCCAGTAGTGAAAGTAACTATTCAAAATCCCAGACCATATGTACCATTGACACCTGATTTACCTCCTCCTACAAAGGCTTTAGGAGATACTTCAGAAGTTCTCACGAGATCATCCTATAGCGAGACTACACTCACTAGAATTACTAACAATTCATCAGCATCTAACTTGCCCGTTGTGGAGGTTTGTAATTTCCTTTCTTTTATTACCAATTTTGTTATTAAAGTTCATTTATACTTTCAGTTATTTTGCCATAATTTTTATAGAAATGTTTCAAATCATATAAGAAAGCATTTTCAAACATTGATATAGTATATAAGGTAACATATATACATCAATGTTTGAAAATGCTTTCTTATATGATTCGAAACCTTACAATGGAAATTATGACAATCACATGTGTAATTATTTGTTTAATTCTAAACACAATTCCATGCTCAATGCTTAATTCCATTCCAATAAATATATATCTTTGTATAGACTTTTGTGAAGTATTCTTTAGTATTTCACATAATTTGCAGCTCTGCAAAATATCTTGTAATACTGTAAGCTATACTAAACACCTTGTTTTAGTTTAATATATTAGTATATTTTAGTTAAACTAATACAAAGTGAGTTGTCACACTTACAAAAATATAAAAGATAAATTTTAATAACAAAATCATAACAAAACAGTTATGCTATACTTTTTCTATTAAGTATATGGGTAATAATCATCTATGTAACCTTTACTGTGCATTTTGCTTTACTTAAAATCCCATAAAGTTTAATTTGAGTAAATGTGCAGAGATTTCAGTAGAATAGTGTTTGATCATTTAATTAAATGCTTTTAATAATATTTTTGCAGTAGTGTTTCAGATTTTACATTACTCACCACTTGTGTATGTGCTTTTTCTATGTTTCATATTTTATGAATTAAGGCCTAGTTTGCAATTTTTTCCAACTAGTGTTAGTATTAGTTTACTAAATATAGTTGTATAATAAAGTCTCAATACATATATCAAATTGTGAAAGTATTTTAAAAACTCTCAAAATCTGCCAACATACTCCAATAAACTTTATATATAAAAAACGTATTAAGAAGAAAATAGTGAATGTTCACTGCTAAGTACATTTACACTTTTTTATATATTTTTTTTTAACTCCAATTATTAATTTTTAACCCTTATGAAAAAATAAAGTTGCAAAATTTTAGTTGGCGCCTGTCCCAGCTAACCATAGTTAAATATGATTTTTTTTTTATCCTTGAACTTATTTTTGTCATTCATAATCCTTTTAATCTATATTTGAGCAACATTTATATGACTTGCAATAAAACAAACTACTTTTTGTAATCTATAACTTTTTAATGTATTTTTATAGGAGGTAATAGTAACTAGACAAAATGGATCTCTTGGATTAAGTGTTATGGGAGGATGTGATCAAACATGTTTTCCATTTGGTGATGGTAAGCCAGGAATATTTGTGTCAAGAGTAAGTTATTTTGCAATTTTTATTTTATTTTTGTAATGCTTATGCCAATAATCATTTATTATTAGTGGTATAAATCTGACTTTGACTTGCAACACTATTACTTTCACTGCCTTGTATATAGCATTCAATGCAAATTTGGACATATTTATTTTTTATAATATATACAATTTTAAAATATACAATATTTTAAACTGATTTATGTTATTCTTATTTGGCATACACCTGCAGCAATTGTCAGATTTTATCATTTGTGGTTATTAGTTTTATGAGATCTATAAAAATAATTTCAAGTTTGAAATACAGTCGATTATTTTTCAGAATATCGCATCTCCAATTTAAAAGTTGGTGTGTAATATTTAACAAGCACAAAAGGAAACCTTAAAAATTCTTAAAAGGGTAGTTATTTAATTCTTTTTAAAAATATCATCAAAAAAATATACAATGTAACTTAAAAATTCAATTTTTTTTGTCTTCTGATCTTCAAAAGGGAGATAATAAAGCAATAACAAATATTACAGATTGTTTCATTTGAATTTTTTAATTTTTACCCAATTTTAATTTTTTATATTTAATACTTAATTTTTTTATTAGATTGTTTCATTTGAGTAGCCCAGATGCTAGATAATTACATGCACTTTTAACTATTTTTAGAAAATGGCCAAAAACATCAAACCTTCTTATTACTAGTTTTGATGCAGTTTGACTTAATTTAAAAGTTAATTTTTTATTTAAAAAAAATTAATTTTACTCCTTCATAGTATGGTACACATTTAAGCTAAAGTAATAAAGTAGCTAATGATACCAAATTATCATAGAAGTTTTTTTTCTATAGCTCATTACTTGTTTTAGTTATTTTTATAATGTACTATGTAATTCTATTCAAATTTAGTAAAATATTATATTGCAGATTAAAATATTATATTGTAGATTAAAATATTATATTGTAGATTGCTCAAAATGGAACTGCAGCTAAAACCAAACGAATTCGAGTTGGTGATCGCATTCTAAAAGTTAGTATTTATACTCAAAGTTGTATAAAATTATAATTTGTATATATAAAAATGGATTTTTATTTATATATGTTTGCTTGTTTTAGGTTAATAATATTGATCTAAGCAATTTTACTCATTCTGAAGCTGTATCAGAATTATGTGCTTCAGTGGATGAAGTAAAGCTAACCATTCAGCATGATCCATTGCCTGAAGGCTGGCTGGTAAGCCTTTATCTATGTTATACAACATTAAAAAATACTGCCATCTGGTTCCTTGTTAAAGTATTTAATAAAAGTCATTAATTTATATAAAGTATTTTGACGTCAGACTGCAAAAAAATCATTTTAGAGCATATAAATAAAATACAATTCCCTTAAATTGAATAAATGTCTTGATTAACTCTCAAATTTCAATTTGTTTAAATAATATTTTGCATTCATAATGTTACCTTGTACGACTTATATTCTGTCACAAATAAGTGTATCACAGAGGTCCGTTGGGATAAACCACCTATCAATTTCTGGAAAAATAATCAAAATCTGTTCTATAGAAAACCTTAACTTTAGAGAGAAGAAAAAGTATATTTTTTGTTAATTTTGTTCAATAAAAAGCGTAAGATCTTTCTGGCAAATAAAGGATATAAGGAGGGTAAAATTATGACTTTTTATGTTTGTGCACATATATGCATACTCAAAAAAATCTTATTTTTTAAATATTCTTTTATTAGAAATATTGAGGGAAATTGTGAATTTAAAATTTCCCATTTTAATTGTTTCAACCATGTTTTAAAAAACATGGTTGGGAATTAATGTAATGCATTTTTATGTTTTTAGGAACTTAGTTTTGAAATGTTAGAAAATGAAGTATTGGGCATTGTTGTTGCTGGTGGTGTTGGTGGAACTCATGCAAACCCTTTTGATTACTATGATGAAGGAATATTTATTTCAAAGGTACAGTAAAATCACAATAACTCAAACTACGAAAACTCGAATTTTTCAATATTTCAAGAAAAATTATCTCACTGTGCCTTCATTACTTATTTAATGTAATTTTATCTCTTTAATTCGAAGTTTTTCTTTCATATTTTTGATAATTCAAAGTTTTTTCACAACTTTATATTTTGTTTTCTTTCAAAAGAAAATTTCAGTTATTGAGATATATAAATATTATAAGATATTTCATTAATTTTTATTAGTATCTAGCTACATACCACCAACATTAAAAATCTAAACAATTTTTTTTTTTTTTAAGTTTTTTTCTATAAATGACATGAAAAGACTAATTTTTAAAAAAAATTATTAGTGATACAAAACAAAAAATTGGTCAATAGAATTTTTAAAGCCCGAAAATTTTAAATTTTTTTGTTTAACATCTACTAGTGTCAAGCTGCGATTAGAAAAGACCAAAAAATTATAAACTTGACTATAATTAATGACTTTTTAAAAAAGAAATTAATTATTCCGAAATGTTTTATAATTTTGATTTGGGGGCAGTGTGGATAAGTTCTTCTAAGGGTCAGTTATAAACTGCTAACTCTATGGGTAAATGGATGCAAGAGCTCTGCTGTTAAGCATTAATTTTGTTAAAAAAAGGAAGGGGGAGGAGAGTGACATATTGAGCCGTTATTCCTTTTAAAATAGGAAAGAAAGGATTAATAAGTTAGTTAATAATTAATAGTCTTTATTTTCCTTTCTGTCCTACCTTAAAATTAACACTCCCGTTTACCCCTAAAGATGACTTCTTACTGACTCATATTTGATACTGACTCATATTTGATTGACTCATATACTGTTAATTCAGGAATACTGCTCTGTTTATGTGACCTATGGATGGTATTTCAATATATAACTTTTATGTACATTTTGAAAATAAGAAAACCATTTGAAATGGTGCATCTATTACAATAAATTTGATTAATAAAAGTAGTTTAATAATTTGTAACTTATGTTGGAAAAATATGTTATTTTTTTTTTGTTGGAAATACCACACATTTGAAGCTGTTAGAACAAAATTTTAAAAACTATCAAATCATGTTTCAAATATATATGGAAAAGTATAAAAAATATTTTAATTGGGATATTACAATACATTTTTTTGTAAAAAAAATGCATTTTTTTAATTAGTTTAAAAAGTGCAAAAAAATTGCCTGCTGATACAGAACGAAAACACACAAAATTTCATGAAATTGAAACAATTTCTAGCCACAGCGCTTTAACCTTGAAAAGTTCAAAATATCCAAATTAAAGCCATTTATGAGAAATTTTCTTGTGAAAATTGCTTTCATGTGAAAATTCAAAATTTCTTGAGAAAGCACGAAAACATAATTTTTCTCAATGTTCACACCCATAAAAATTCTCAATGTTCACACCCATACCTTAAACTTGTGCAATTTTCTCTAAAATAGACTATATTATTATGGAAACCCTTTTGTAGAAATTCTTTTCACAGATATTTCTTGATATAGCATGGAAATTTAAGTTATTTGAGTATATGGTGTATGTTGAGTATATGGGTGTGAATATTGAGAAAATTTTATTAAATTATTTATTGTTTTTTTTTAATATCCCAAAAAATTAAATTTTTGTGCTTTTTAAAGAAATTTTCATGAAAGCGATTTTTACAAGAAAAGTTCTCATAATAATTACTCTTTAATTTGGATATTTTGAACTTTTCAAGGTTAAAGCACTTTGTCTAGATATAGTTTCAATTTCATGAAATTTTATGTGTGTTCTTTCTGCCTGGGATGGCAATTATTTTGCACTTTTTAAAGTGATTAGAAAAAATTGCATATTTTTTACAAAAAAATGTATTATAATATCCTTATTAAAATATTTTTTATGCCTTTCCATATATATTTGAAACAATGATTTAATAGTGTTTCAAATTTTGTTCTAACAGCTTCAAATGTGTGGTATTTCCAAAAAACAACAAAATATTTTTCCAAGATAAGTTAAAAATTACTAAACTACTTTGATTAATCCAATTTATTGTAATAGATGCACCATTTCAAATGGTTTTCCTATTTTCGAAATGTATATAAGGTATATATATATATATATATATATATAAGAAATACCATCCATAGGTCACATACACAGGGCAGTATTCTTGAATTATCAGCTATGTAATCATGGTAAAAGTGTAAAAGATGTCTTAAGAGGCAAATAATATTTCTTAAAGATGTTTATTTACCCAGAGTTGACCTGCCATATGTTTACAAAGCAGGGGTCAGAGAATGAATTATCTTAAGGACAACCTTTTGCAGTTTCACAGAAGATCAAGAGTCTAAAGAAACACTACTCTGAATGGTTAATGGGTTTCGGTTCGCCAAGTTAGGAATTTTTCAGAGGCCCTGGAAAAGAAGTTGAGATTGAAAGTGGGCAAAAAATATTTTGACATCAGAAGTATGATAACTACATTGTCAGCGACATAACTCTGTGAACTTTCCTTATTGAGTGAAATCGTGAATCGAATACAGAATGGGTCTTATAGGAAGGGGTGGTATACAAATTAAAGTAAGATATTTACTTGTGTGGTTATTAAGGAAGTCCATTACACACACTCATATATATTTGCTGCTATGTAATTCAAATTTGTGATAAATAAAAACTTTGATTAGTTTAACTCAAACAGATTTAACTTATTTTGACCTCTTCTCCCCTATTATTTAATTTAGCTTTATTAGTGCTCCCCTTTCTCATTTGAAAATGAAAACAATACAAAAAAGCTCTTAAACCAACATGTTTCAAAATTGTTTATTTTCTGATGAAATATCAGTAGTTTTAAATTATAACTTTTATGAAATATTTCTGCTGTATCTCTCGTATTTCAATGTATGTGGTTTATCTGTAATAATTATCTATTGAATATTGTTAGTCATGTAAATAGTTATGAACAAAATAATGTCCATTATAAAACTTAGCTAATTATTCCCAATATTAGATTATTTTATATATAAAAACAACAGTGTAATTTTGCATCATATTTACTAATATTAAAAAAAAAATCTTGCTATCGTTTTAAATTACTATATTATGGCTATCTTCTAGGTTTTACCTAATACTGCTGCTGATAAAGATGGCAGGTTAAAAGCTGGTATGAGAGTCATAGAGGTAAAAAAATTATTTTAAACTACCATTGAATTGTAGTTTTTTTTATATATATTTAAAAATACTCTGCTAAAATACTTTTACTTTCCTTAGGTTAACAATATTTCACTTCTTGGAACAAGTTTGGAAGAAGCTAACCGAGCTTTAAATTTTCATAATGGATTAGCTTCCTTCATAATATGCAATGGATTCAATAGTGGGCATTCATCAAATTTATACACTTGCAATCCTGGTTCTAGTTCTGTCACAATAGATTCAGTACCATGCATTGAAAGTGATGACGATTCTGTTGATGTTTTCCGTCCAGTGAGTTTTCTCCTATTTGAATATTTAAATTTTTAATAAACAACTGCTTTCAATTTATATATCTGTTATTTATTTTATAAAACAATGTTTTTCATTAATTGACTACCATATACCATGTTTAGTGTTTAGTCATTATTTGTAACCCACCAGCCTTATAAGGCAACCTAAATTTTCCAAGGTATTTTTAGATAATTAGTTTTTTTATTTAACATTTAGACTCTTATGTCTTAAAATAGTGCAAAAACAAAATTACATGCATGTGATTTTCCACATATTGGTAGAAATCTGCAAATTTCCTTTTATTGAATAACTGATTTCATCTAAGAAATGTGCTTATCAGTCACTATGAAAATAAAATGTCAGCTAATTTTTTTCGACCAATCGCATCTAAAAAAATACATTTGGTTTTCCAAGACTCAAATATAAAAGACTTTCATTTTAACATTTAATAAAGCATGTATTTAAGTACCTATTAGCTTTGGTAAACCGAATATAATATATTATATTGACTAATCAAATGTTAAAGAATTAAATTGAAATTTATTATTACGTATGCTTCTGAAAATATAAATGTATGGAATTTACCCATATATTTTTTTTTTGTCGTTAAATATGTTATGTTGTTAAATATGATATCTAGCTTATTAGATTCCAACTGAAGTCTGGTTATTGAAGATAATAACTATGATTTACAAAAACTTAGTACTTATAACTTATGGTATAAGATTAAAATCAAATTATTCTTAGGTAAAGTGAAGAGAATGAAGTATCAATAAATCCTAAATTCATTTTCATTAAATAGATCTAATACTGGTGGGATTAGAAGACTAAATTTAAAATATCTTGATACAAAATAAGTTAATATAACAATTCAATTCATACCTGATGCTAAAGTGAATGTAAAATAAAAGAATACATAAAATGTTTTAGCAGTATTCACTATAATCAAAAGAAGAGTGCTATAACTTATGTGACAGCAACACTTATTAGTATTTTTTTTTTTAAGTGACTATAATTGGTTAAGTTCATACAAAAATTCAATGCATTTATAATATTTATTTTTCTTTAGTCTAGCCAAGATGTTGTACTTCCTCATAATAAGTCAGTTGATGAAAAAGTGTTAGATGTGGTTCGAGCAGCTGAACGTTTAGTAACGCCCACACCTAAAGTATTTCATAATCCACCTACAGCATTAAAAAAAAAGAAAACTACAACAATTGTACTGTCAAAGCATGTGATTGAACCTAGCCCAATAGAAGAGGTAGGTTTAGTATTTATAATTTTATAGGGACAGACTTAAAATCTTATCATTTTTAATTGTTTTATCTTGTTTAATTCTTTTTTAATAAGCATTTATCAAACCCTTCTCATGTATGTGAATAAAGTATTAGCATATTGCACCAAAGACTATATAGCATGGAACAAAATTTAACATTTACACCATTATTTAAATTCTTGCTAATATTTGTCTTGTCTGTGTTTGAAGAAATAGCGTTTTTATGGAAATGTTAAAAACTTTTTCAAATTATAGATGTTTCAAGATTTTTTCCTTAGTAGCATTAAAGCATCAATAAAATATCCTAAATTCCACTGAACCATTTTAATCATTCTAAATATATTAAGCTTACGTGGTTTTGTTTTTCAGAGTGAACATTCCAAACCATCTTATCTTCCATATGAAGTTTGAGCTTGTTTTAACCTTAGTAAGTAAAGCACAAGTTTTATTAAGTAATAATGTAGCCTAAAAAAATTTGTTTGGAAACTGTTGAACTAACAAATTACTATCACTGAAACTTGAAAATAAATTGTCCACCTGATAATAGATTATTTAATATTCTATTGTCCACCTGATAATAGATTATTTAATATTCTACTACAAAAAAAAATGCTAATTTGTGAATAAAAACATTATTTTGAATTAATAGCAAAATTGATATATTTTTTAAAGAATACTTTATAATCAGATAAATTTTATCTTGCAATTATCTTCCTATCGGTAACCTACAAATCAGTGTTAAGATAC
Source organism: Troglohyphantes excavatus (assembly GCA_963932185.1). Lineage (NCBI taxonomy): Eukaryota > Metazoa > Arthropoda > Arachnida > Araneae > Linyphiidae > Troglohyphantes > Troglohyphantes excavatus. The sequence goes on along the minus strand of OZ010676.1, from coordinate 13,749,834 downwards.
CTCATGGTACAAGTTTCTTAAAATGACATGTATATTTCCTTAAATCCAGTGGCGTAGCCAGGATTGTCCGAAGGGGGGGGGGTTCATAAATTATTTTTGGTCCGACCAAAACCAAATAATTTTTTTTATTATAAATTGATTTGAACAATTTTTAACTAATAATTTTAATTAAATTGAATTAATAATTTTAATTAATAATTTTAAATTAGCAATTTTCATTAATAATTTCAAATTAGCAATTTTCATTAATAATTTTAAATTAGCAATTTTCATTAATAATTTTAAATTAGCAATTTTCATTAATAATTTTAAATTAGCAATTTTCATTAATAATTTTAAATTAGCAATTTTCATTAATAATTTTAAATTAGCAATTTTCATTAATATTTTTAAATTAGCAATTTTCATTAATAATTTTAAATTAGCAATTTTCATTAATAATTTTAAATTAGCAATTTTCATTAATAATTTTAAATTAGCAATTTTCATTAATAATTTTAAATTAGTAATTTTAAATAATCATAATAATTTTTAAGTAGTAAATTTAATTTATGATATTTTTTAATTTAAACCCCAACAAAATAGACAGGTAAACATAAAGATAGAAAAAAAAATTATCGACGAAATTCATGCAAAATACTGAACGTTATTGGTTTTGTTTAAAATCGCTCGTGATCGTCTACTCTTACGTTTGGCTATTTTAAATATGACTATCAAACGCAAAAACTTTATTTTATCGAATTTTAAGAAATCTTTTAAAATTAAACTTTAATTAAAAAATGCCGTATGATATTTGTCCACTTACCAGTGCAGTTTATCAAACTCAGAAAATACTATTCATTTAGTTTTTTTTTTTTACAATTTAAATATTCGCAGCTTTGCTCCACATTTAAACTGCATGTTCACAAAAACCATTCGTCCTTGCTGACTAAAATATAATATTAGTTCTTTCATTGTAACACCATTGAAATTATTTAAACTGATTCGAACCCAAATATAATAAAACCACATACACTCGCAGCGATTGGGTTCTAAAAGTTCAGTTGGCTCTCATAATATTCAACGTAGACGATATCGGCGCCAATATATTTCCCGCTCATTTCCATTTTTTTTTTATTTGAACGATGAGTATTTTGTAATGACAGAAGTGGCTCCCAAATGTCTGTTAGCTGTCTGTGTGCTGGCAGAAGAAACAAGATAATACGAGAAAATAAAATTGATTGTAAATGTAATAGAAGCACCAGAAAAAATTAGGAGGTGGGTTGGGGAACGAAATTTTTCTTTAGTTCGTCAATTCTTTCTAAAATGGCATTTAGTTTTAACAAAATAAAGACTTTCATTTTCAAGCAAGAGAATTTTTTTACCCCCCATAGAAAGTCAGGAGATACATGTGGGTTAGACCCTTTTAGACCAGGAACTGCAACGCGTGTTTTCTCTATAAAAATCGGAGAAAAAGAAGATATTTTTTTTTTTTTTTTGGCACTTGTAATTTTTCAAAAAAATAATTTTGATCTGGCTATGGGGGGGGGTTCTAACCCAAAGTAACCCAATGCTGGCTACGCCACTGCTTAAATCATTCCAATAACTCAATTATCAAGTTCATCAAAGTATAGTTTTTTCATTTATAAAAACTTATTTCTATGCCATAGATTGCTTATTAAACTTCTACCTTGCTTATATCAAGGTAATTGCCAAAAAAACTACGATCAAGCCATTAAGGAGAAAATTACAATAGAGAGGGTCATAGTTCATAAAGCAATGAGAGGATAGTCTGTATGAAATCTTTTACCAGAAAACGAGTTGCAGAGAGTCTTATTAGTTATGCCTTAAAGTATCACATTATATATTAAATCACATTACATAAAGATATATTGTGTAAATTAAAAACCCAATTAAACCTAATAGACCTTTGTAAGAAAGGACATGATCAAAGCTGATAGCAGGAAATCCAAAGAAATTGCTTCTGTTGGCATGGAATATCGGATACCATCCCACAAAATGTAATGGTATTTCCTCCTCCCCATACACAAAGCAGAGAGTGGAGTTTACATAGCTGCATTGATTTATATGCTTAGCCAGATTAGCATATCTGATGATAATTTATATAATCGGGCGTAAGTTAGTTCTTTTGAGATGTATAAGCTTATTTATAAGTTCAAGTTGTCCAAGGACCATTTTAGAATGCCTACAGTCTAGTTGATTAGACCATGCAAAATCATGTTTACTCTTTATCCACTTTCTAACATCCTTTTTAATATTCTGATAACATATAGAATAAATTAGATCAGGACCACTGATGACAAGTTGTCAGCATCTTTGGCTACTGTGTCAGATAGTTCGTTTCCAAACATGTCACCATGGACATTTAAGTTATTAAAAGCCAAATAATTTTTAGTTTTGGGGAATTTTAATTATTTGTTGTTACCGGGGCTCGAACTGCTGGCTTTTCGAACCACTATATTAACTTCTTATTGTTAGGCGATTAGGCCTCATGGCCATCGTGCAAATACTTAAAAAAGTTAACGAAAAGAAGTATTACTTCAATCGCGCGTTTATGTGAGAGATTTACATTTTTATGTTGGAAGTGAAGCTTCTTTAGCGAGGCTAGTGTTTCTTAATATTAAATGTTTTTAGAGCAAGGTTATGGGTCCTTATTACTGATAACTAATATAATAACTCCAGAACCATCTAACTTGAAAACAATTAATCTACGAACTGGAAATTTTAGATTGTTAACCTTTTGCACTGCAAGAACACTTTGCAATTTGTGTTCTTTCTACGGAACAGTTATTCCTCTTTACGTCCTTTTCTACAGATTTTTTTTATACTCATAAAGGGAAAAAAATCCTAATCTGTTTTGTATTTGCAAGAGAACGAGTTGAAAAAAAGATTTATTTTCTGAACCCAAGATCATACTGTTCTCGTTTATTTTAAAGAACAGGGAAACAAAAGAACTGGTCGTTATGTTGGCGCCTGAGAGGCGACATCGGAGTGCAAAGGGTTAATAATGTGATCCTTCAAAAAATTTAAAACCACATGCTAATTTTCTAAATTAACATATTTGGAACTTGTTACAACTCTATACATACAAACAGAAAAATAAACATATCTCCTTTACCTTTTTCATTTTAAATTATATATACACTACTAAAAATAATTCTGTAATTTGTAGTATTAACCTATTGGTCTGCAGTATTGGCCTATATCATACTGTCTGTGTTTTTATTATGTTTATTATCTTGTGTTATGAAAACATAATAAATTGATGAAATAAAAATGCATCTAATATGTTTCTAATGATTTGTATAATTTTCAGCATTCTTGAGACGAATTTACTGAAATTTGGAAATTCTCTAAATTTGATCAATTTGATGCCGTGCTCTGGAAAGCACTTGTATTACATTCCACCATTGTAAATTATTCACTTTAGTTTTGTTGATAGGGATGTACATTAGAATGTCAATGGGACAAAAGTTAAAATCTCATATGTTGGTGCAATCATTCTTTCATTAAAAAAAACTTGTAAATATTGTATACCATAAAATTTTACATTGTTTTCACACACATTAATTTTATGTATTTTATGATAGATGTGTAATTTAAGTTTAACTGAATTTCCCCCTAATATATTTCTTGTAGTTGTGTTTATTTGTCTTATTTGAATTACAATTTTTTTTGTTATATGAACTTGAAGTTAATTTTATTACAATTTACTCTGTTGACAATTAATCAATATTAAATGTTCTCCAATCTACCAATCTTCTTTACTCAACTGAATAATTAATACTCTATATTTTGCTATTTATTTTGTACAGATTGTACAATGTATGGATTTTAACCATTTTGTACTGTTGTAAGATTAACTTAAAGATTTATGGATTTTTTTTTCTTTTACAATAATACGCTATTTTGACTTCCAAAAGAGTCTCAAAAGTCATAAAAACAACAAAACCTGTAGAAAATGTCTTTTATATCCAAAATAGTTATAGCAAAAAAAGCTAGTAGCTATTGGGGTATACCAGGAAAAGTGTTTAATCAAAATCTAAGGATATAATCTTGTCATTGTATAGAGGTTTGGTAAAGCCTCACCTTGAGTATGATGTACAGTTTTGATCACCATATCTTATAAAAGACATGGATTTGTTATAGAAAATTCATCACAGACCTACTAAAATGGTCTAAGATTTTTCTGGCATTGATTATGGAGTTTAAGAAATTTGAATATGTATTCTCTGTAAGAGAGAAGGGTTAGGGGAGATTTTATTCAACTGTTCAAATTTATTAAACAGAGGGATATCGATGGTTCGGATTTTAATATGAATAATAAAACGAGAGGTCGTAGGTTTAAATTTTAAAAAATCACATTTTTATCAGGAACAGAGAAGCCACTATTTCTATAATTGGGTAATAGACAAACAGAACAACTTGCCAGTGAGTATTGTTAATTCTACAGGAGTAATGTATTTTAAGAAGTTAGATATTCATTGAGGAATAGTTAGTAGATACTAGTTGGACCAACCTTGTTGAGCCTGTTGTTGGTTGTCAATATTTGTATAAGTAGTCTTATTTCATTGAATTTTTGTTTGCTAAAATGCTTTTAAACTTTTTCTGGATTAAAATGTGATGTGTTGTTTAAAGCTTTTATAGGACATGTTGGTGTTAAATAAGAAACAAATTTAGTAATCAAACATTTAGTAAAATTTTTTTTTATTTAAAACAGTTTTATATTTGACACAAATCAAACTATAAACTTTTGTTATTCTGATCGATTTACTCAAATTTTTTGTGACAAAAATTGTATAGATTTGATTTTTAACATGTTGGCTGGTATGCTATTGTGTTTGATAGTTTATAAATGTACTGTTTGTCCTTTCTCATCTTTGCCAATTCCCTTTTTATTTTACATTTTGCAGCAGTTGTTGCACATGGAATTAATTAAATATTTTATTTTGTACTTTATTGTTTCAATCTTTTAGTGTTTAATTGTTAATAATTGTTGTTGAAAAGTTGTAATAATTGGAATTTTTTTATTGTGAAGATATCTTGTAATCGGCTGCTAAATTTCGCCTGTGAGTAATAATAATATATTCTTATAATCGATATAATTTGGGAAATATATATATATATATAATAATGTTGGAAATTTGCTTTGTGATATGTAAAAACAAATTAATAGAAGCCTGTTAAATGTAAACTTGCTAATGTTTTTTTTTACTATAGATTCATTTTAACTTGTGTTAGTATAAATATCTTACTGTAGATGTCTTGGAGGTATATATACTTAGGAATTGCATATTTATCATATATAATAATAACATAAAATATAATTCTATACTTGTGTAATGTGATTAAAAATGTTAAATGGAGTTTTTAAAGTATGTATAAAAATTTAGAATATAAGTAACGCACAATGAATTAAAAATCAAAGTTATACAAAATGCTTTTAATCCATTGGTTAACAAAATGTGTATAACTTATCTAAATGCTGCTCTCTGCAATTCTGTCCTACCAAATACTTTTCTAAAAAGTTTTTTTTCCCCTGCACACTTTTTCTTAAAAAAGATTACAATTTACTCTGTCATAGCCCTATTAAATATAGAAAATTATAAATTTTGAGTCTCCATCTCTGTAAACAACAGTCTTTACAATTAAATATAAACAAAATTTCAAATCTATAAATTTTACATTGCACGATATTAGCTTCTGAAATATTAATTTTGAAATGAGATTTATCAAAATGTGTATACTTTTAGATTACTTGATCAAGATAAAAAAATATTTCATTTTAAAATGCAATTAAAAGTGATAGTTATGTATATATAAAATAAATTTGTGTACATATGTAATGATGGGTATTATGCTAAAAGCGAAGTCGAGAAATTCTGCTTCTGCTACACAAAATTTACTTTTATTGAAGATCAAATTTTATGTAGCTATAATTTATTTTAAGAATATTTGATAAGGAATAAATTACTATGGAGCAACAACATTCAGTATTTATCTTTATAAAGTAACTTAATCGAATGTTATGAAGAAATTTAATACAGGACACTTTTGCCAAACATTTTTAAACATATAAAGTAACATTAAAGTAATTAAAATATTATTGAATAGTTTTTTAAGTGAAGGATTTTTGCCTTGAAAAAATTGTCACACTTTATTTTTACTTATTCTATTTTTTTTATTTATAGAGATTTTGCACTGATATTTTATTTATAAATGTATTTATGTTTATGTAAATTATTAAATAATAATTGCAATATTTTTGTAAATTAGTAAATGAACTTATTGCCATTCTTAAAAAAAAGTGTTGAAGTATATTTTTCTTATTCTTCAATTTAAAAAAAGAAACAAAAAAAAATTGAATACAAAAATTCCATTTGGCACTATGCATTTGTATAGTATTCGCAAGAATACTTTTTTAACTATAAAATGTTTGTTTTTGTGTTTTAAGCTATTTAAACTAATTTATGTATGTTTAAAGGATATTTTATCATATTCATTGTATACTATTTTATTGCACAATGCTACTGGCTGTAGTAATGTTTTAGTGTGCACACTGAGGTTTTAAAAAAAATTAAGTAAAATTGAAGGTATATTTTAATTTGTTTGCAGTTTGGATAGCCAAAATCTTGTAAAACATGCAACTTTTTTGTGTTTTAAAGACAGTTTAGAATGCTATGTTTTTTACTTTTGTGCAAAAATTATAATTTGATTACGTTTTAAAATCTACCAATTTTTTTGTCGAATGGAATGAAGCTTACATAAATAATATTGATAATTTTAATTTGTAACACATGAATTTCTATATAATTTTTATGTTTAAGTTACTCAGATATTTTCGCATTAACTATTAATTTTACTATCATTCAATCCCTAATTTTATTTTATATTGAAACTTGTAATTGATAATATTGTTGACTATTTAGATATATCTATGTAAAACACATGTTGAAGTGTTAAATAAATATAAGTTACTTTTGTGTACTTAAAAATATCTCTTAATATTTTTAATTTAATCTCATTCAACACACACAAAAAAAAATTATAGATATCTTTGTCGCAAAATAAATCTGACAAAGTAATGTCATCCAATGGGCTATTGGAGATGGTTTAGAAGCCATCTCAAAGGAATAACCCGGAATTCTGCCTCATAATTTTTTACCATTATCAGATGACAAAGATAAAACCTGAACTGGCACCCCACATGACCTGAGGATGTTTGAACGACAATATTTAATGTGCACCAGTTCCCGGTACACAACGAATTAGTTTTGACGAGCAATGGGAACAAATTTGGTAGCCACCTGATCTCACTACACTCGCATGTTGAGATTCGAACCACAACCCTCCAGGTATGAGTCTAGCACCCTTCAAACAGTTACGATAAATTAATGTAAATTGTTATTTTATTTTGGGCTTAGGCAGTCGTAGAAATCGCTTGTGGAACAGATATTCCGTAGAAATTGCTAAGAAAAGGTAAAACTATCTAATCTATAATTAAAATAATATAAAATTTCAGTCTGTAATGAAGTTATTTTGTAAATGATATATGTGAATCTCGTCTGTCGTATCCTGTTTTACCATGTACAGCGGCATTTTATTTGCACTTCAAGTGAAGTATTCAGTTTCATACTGTACTTTATTATTAATGTTCTTTAATATTTATCAAAAGAGAAAAGGGCAAAGTCTGAGTCTGCTAAAAAAAAAGAATTTTGGATTAAAACACCTTTGTCTTAGAATATTGAGGTATTCTGAATTTTTGAAGCATTTAATAAAAACCTGCAGCCTTCATATAAAATTCTGTATTTTTATTTCCACACTCTTGTTTTTAATTAATTATTAATTTTTAAAAACTTATTAATGCATTTAATAAAAGCGTGTTAGGGAGTTCAGGTAATGGTGAGCAAGTAAGTAAAGTAGTATTTCAATATGAAAGAAACGTCATTCTAAAGAAATGTTAAAAAAAAAATTATAATCAGGCTTAACGACTTTTCTACTTTTACTAAAAATATTAATTATAATGATGCTAGAAAACGAATTTCAAAATTAATGCTTATTGATACGCAAAGTAAACATTGTTTTAGTGTGGAATAACGCAAAATTATGCCAAGTTATCTCTTATCCTAAACAAAACCCTACGTTTTGCTTATCTCCATACTGACAGACCATTACCATTAAGCTAATCGGGCAAGTTCGCCTAAGGGAGTAGTAATTCAAATATTATGGGGAGGAGGGGGGGGGGCTTAACTAGTTTATACCCCCCAGAATATTTATCAATGTAAAAAATAAACGCTAATTAGTAATTATATACATTAATTAGCAAATATGCTAATTAGTAATTATACGTTGATTGAAATTATTTAGCAGTTATACTAATTAGGAATTATACGTTAATGGTGAGTAATTAGCAGTTATGCTAATTAATAAGCAATTAGTTGTTAATTAACAATTATTAATTATCAATAGTATGTTAATTACTCAATTGCATAAATTTCGTTACAAATTAACAATTCAATTTTGTTATTACTTAAAATATTAGGATTAACATAATTTTCATAAACCATTCTATATAAAAAAAATAGGAGGGGGGGCTAGAGCCACTCACCCTTTTCTACACCTATGATCCTTGCATTTGCATATACTAATTTTTTGTAATAAACTTTACTAATAATTAGCAAAATCGGTAACTAGTTATCATGCCTAAATAGTATACAGTCGTCGCTATCACGTTAATATGCGTAGTTTCAAACCTATGTGGTTTAAAATTGTCTTACGAAGTTTGACGATACAACAACAGAGTGAATAGAGGCGCCCTGTGGTTGGGTGTAAATAAAATAAAACTTTAAAAACTGGTTATAATACACGCCTTTTAAAGTGAATATTATTTTAATAATTTCATATCGCACTACTCAACATTACCGTTCATATTACACACTACCTTTACGTTAATATAGAAATAACAGTTTTATTGGGCAAATACAACAATAAAAAAATGAACTTTTTTTTAGCTCACTCGAGTTAGAATTATCGCAAGTACCAGTGAAACAATGCATGAAAATGAATTATTACGCCTAATTGTGAATAAGGTAAAGGAACTTTAAAATGCTGCTGGTGAAAGAGATAACGCGCATCTCAAGACGTTCCTTAGGTAAAAGCGATACAGTCGCGCAATATTTAACGTGAAATATTTATTTTATTTTAATATGTTAAGATATAATTATTGATATATTACACATATTATTGTACTAACGTTTTTGGTATATGGACTACAGTTTTTTAAAAAAAATATTGTGGAATGATATTCATTCAAAAATTCGAGCAACAACCTACAAAATTTCTTTGAAATGGTGCAATGTTCTAAAAATGTACCTCACGTGAAAGTGTCAATTGGATTTATTACATAAAATTCTAGTAAGTAGTTCTTTTTTACTATTACTTTTATTGTAAGAGTTGTATTCTAATAAAATTAAATCATTAATTTAATCATCTGCACTAGGAGGTATTTTTACAGGACTCGACTATCGTTGAAGCAATCTTTCTCCTAAACGAAGGGATAATAACCATTTTCGCCGTGCGTTTAGGTTTAACTAACGATGATTATCGCATGAACCCCCTCCCTACACACACCATTCGTTAAAAGGGCGAAATATATTAGCGTATTTCCTCTAGCCGAAAAATCACGAAAGTTTAACGCTTCTGCTCATTCATAGATGGCAGCATTATCAACGGTTTGTTTAAAAAACATGTTTAAATGAATTATTATAAACGCATTTTTAAAGAAACTCGTTGATATTTTTGAGATGAACTTATGATTCGTCACTGCTCCTGAAAATTCTTTTTGTTTTGAAACCTCATGAGTTAAGATCCATTGAGTTCAAGGACCGTAAAAAAGATCTTTTACTACAGAAATAATATATATGATGTCAATAATTTTAAAGTTATTGTTATGGTATAATAATTGTGATAATTAAATATATTATCTATTTGTGGTAGATACATGGTATTTATCGTTGTCAACTATTGTATATTACTTTTAAATAAATTATAATGTGGTAGTGGAATGACGGAACACAACATCTTTATAGACTGGTTTTCTTTAAAGCCAGTGTTTTTGCTTTCCATTTTGTGTATTTTTGTTGACTATAGAGAACGGGCATGCTTATTACCAAGAAATGGTCCGCACGCTCAATCCACAAAATGATTTGATGATCTCACTCTGATCTTCGTAATCCGCAAACAATGCTTTCTGCTATGCTTTAAACCTATTCAATAGTTAAGATTTTACATATTTAAAAAGTTTTATTGAGTTATTAGTCATAAAAATTGTATTTTCTGAAAGCTGAGATTTCAATCTATACATTTATTGCTAAACAGATGTTGTAGCTGTAAATTTAATTAGTTCAAATTCGGATTTTAGCTCAAATTCAGCAGAACTCTATGAGGAAAGTCGAAATTTATCCTTTTGCTTACTCCCATGCCCACCTCCACCCTACTAGTTTCTGTTTTGGGCGGTGACGTGGGTGCGACGTCAGCTGCCCACGTTGACAGCTGATGCGATATATGCAATCTACTCTGGGTATTTCAGGCGGATTTTCTACATTACAATACGTTAAAAAATGAAAAAAAAATTGAAAATCACATTTTAGTATAAATTTATACAAAGAATCGGAATAAACCAATGTTTGGTTTACATTTTTTTTTTAAAATTTATTTGAATGTTTATTTTTAAGTTTAAAGAAGTTAAGTTTAAGAATAAAAATTTTAAAAGCTATACAAAAATTGAAATGAATCTTTTGAAATGTTTGCGTTTAGAGTAAACTAGATACATAAGAAAAATTTGTTTTTTTAGATACAGCGAATTAAAAGGTACCATATAATTAACTTTTTAAATAGTCAACCTATTCAATACATTACTTTTTTTACAAATATTTTAAACTGCAAGTTAATGTAAACGAATGAAGGTGCGTAACACAAAAGCAATATTTTCGACCACTTTTTTTTTAGTAGATTTAGCTCACCCACCATAAATACAAAGACTTCATTTATCTAAGTAATGTTTTATGTACAAGACTATATTTGTTCGGAATTTATCAAAAGAAATTATATTATTTATGCACACTGTTAAAAATAGGTACACTCAAACCTGTTTTTGTGCGGTCTTTTTTTGTGCGATTTTTTTTTGTGCGACTTTTTTTTGTGCGGTATATGAAAATTTCAATCAAATTGGAACATAATTGATTATCTGGCTACCGAGACATATACAAGCGTCTAGTGAAACAACAGTCGTCGCAAAAACTGATCACCGACTACATGGTAACAGAAAAAAAGTCAACTCTAAACGATAGTGCGAGATAGTATTTTCAAGTGACGAAAGCGAGTTTGAACCAAGTTCGCAAATTGTCAGACTACGAAGGATAATGGTTATACGTTTTCAAAAGTTTTGTATGTGTAAAATAAGTACATATGTAAATAAAATATTTAAAAATGTTCGCATGTGTATTTTCTAAATCAGATTCCAAAAGGTTTGGCGAGATTCCAAGTAGCTGTCAAGCTTCGTTTGAAAAAGTAATTCCTAGTTATTTCGTAAGGTTTTGAGTTATTTTCTATGTGAGACTTTTTTTATGCGGTCCCTATCCGCCGCATAAAAAAAATATTTTTTAATTGTGTTGCGAAAACTATTTTTTATAGCTACTCGTGAAGTTTTGTGCAAATTTTTGTATGCGTTTTTTTTATGCGGTCCCTATCCACCGCACAAAAACAGGTTTGAGTGTACTCAAAAATAAGTAAAATGTACTAATTTTTGAGTACATTCGATGCTTATCATGGCTCCAAATACATAAGTTTCAATTTTGAAAAAGACATGTACTCAAAAAATGAGTACAATAAGTAAAAATGAATAAAAATAGCAGATGCTAGACTACATAGGCTGCCTTCATAAATCACTTTCAATAAATATCGACAATTACAACCAGGACTTACCGGGAATCGAACCCAGATCCTCAGGCACCGCAGCTAATGGGTACCAAATTTTGGTGCAAGTTCATACTAAATTTGTAACTGTGTAGTTAATCATCATTTTTTGTATTTGTATGTCATATTGTAAATAAAAACTACAGGTATACAAAAATAGTTATTTTGATTTAAAAAAATATAATTATTCCTTTTTTGTATTTTTTTATTGCCGTATTGTCTTATACAATTGACTCAACCTTAATTGAAGTCCTTTTAAAGTATATACACGCACCAATTTAAAACCTTATTAAATAGTATTCTCCCATAAATATCTTTGAGCTTGTGCAATAATTGGATTTTATTGAAACAGACATTGACGTTAATTTCCTGGTTTAGCAAAGGCAATGAAAAATAGTAAAAGATGTCAATCAAATCCACTACCGCATCTGTTAAAGCGTAGGAACACATAAAACAACTTATGACTCTCGTAAGCATAGCTGTTGCAAAATGGATCTTAGTTCTAAGCTTAGTTTTGCTACGCCTAAAAGCCGTGCCGATTCGTCACTTATATCTAAACCAATTACTTAAACGTCCACAAAAAAGTAAGTTTTTATAGCTTTATCATTATTTTTTAAAAAATAATTTTGTTTTGCTCATTTTGTTATTTAAGGAAAAGTCCCAAATTCCGAAAAAGTTGCAAATTTTTACAATTTTTTTTTACATAAAACGATGCTATACATATTTAAGAAGGTGTGTACAAAATATCAAAGCAATAGAAGAAAGAGAACATATGTTATTTTTACATGTTTATATACCTTTTTTCCTTACTTTTCGTATGCAATATTCGTCATTTACTCAAAATAATTTATTTGAATTTCGGTTACGTTTAACATGCTAAGGCTTTGTAAACAATTTACTTAAAACTAAACTGATAATAGTTTTTGAAGCTTTAATATTTGTTTTATAAACGTATGAATACTTTCTTAAATTAAGTTATAAATGATTTTTTTTACGAATTAATTAACATAAAAATTTAAAAATATTTTGGTTTATGAACTTAAAATAATTTTTTGAAAACAATTAAAATACAAGTCTGCAAAAATTTATTTATACGCCTGTAATATATACTTTGATAATATTTAACGATTTAATTTTTTTCACGAAATGTTAAAAATTGAAGGAGGAGCAGCGTTTTTTTTTATAAAAGCCTATTTAGGCTATAAATACGCAAAAAATCAAAAATAATTTTTTAATTAATATTATTGCCTTTGATTATTGTTCAGAAAAAGGTCTGCCTTAAATAAATATAATTATATTAATTATATAATTGAATTTAACATTTTACTGAAGGGCATTATATTTATGCAACATACCCCAAAAATACTCCAATAGGTACTCATTTCTGTAATTATAATATATAAATGTTTAACCAATATATCAAAGTCAGTCACAATCTGAGCTATATTGGAATTCTTTCTTTTTTCTGGTTAAAAATTCAGGAACTGTCATTTTTAGATTTGATTTATTAAATTGTAATTTTCTAAATTTAAAAATTTTCTACTGAACTTCAAAAGGCTTTTCAGCAGTAATATATTGCAAATATTTTTCAAGAAATAAAAACTATATTAGAGAAATTTTTAAAAACAAAGACAGCTCCTTTGGTGTTTAGTATTTAAAAAAAATTCTGTTAGTTATTAAATACTTTTTTAGTGTTTTATACGTTAAGTAAATTAACCCAAATTTATTTTGAATTCGTAATTCTGGTAGTTGAAAGCCCAGCAAAAAAAGTCAGCATAAAACCATCATCAAAATTTTGAAAATGAAGGTTTTATGCAGGAAAACTGCAGTTTTTTTGAAGCTCTATAAAATTAAAGGTTTTTGTTTCAATGTCCTTCATAAAAACTTCAAAAAACCTTCATAAAATCCTGCAAAAAACCTTCAATTTTTAATCATGAAGGGAAAATGCAGATATTTTAAAGGTTTTATGCAGGAAAATTAAAAACTTCAAAAAAATTGCAGTTTTTTTGTTTCAATATCCTTTATAAAACCTTCAAAAAACCTTCAATTTGACAATTTTGATGAAGGTTTCATGCTGACTTTTTTTGCTGGGAGTCCAGGTTTAATTATTGTTGACGCTAGGTTATCAAATATCCGCTGCTGAGGGAAAAGTAGATTAAAGAAAAAAGGATCGCATGAAATCACCAAGCGTGTTTTATTTTCGTCTTACTTCGAACAACAACTTCTAACAACTGACGCTCGACTGCAATCGAGTCGGAATGAATAAAATAATAGAAATTTACATAAAGCGCCCTCTGGGTCGCAAATGAAAATAAGTTATGTTCACCCTTAACCAATGGGCGAACATAAACTCCCATCCTAACAGCATGATTTTGCTGTTAAGCAGGAATAGGAACAGTCCTGTTCACATGTCTTTTGTAGATTCCACGCGAGGTCCGGATTGTGACGACTCGCACCAGTCCATCTCTACCAGGGAAGGTCTCCACTATGCGTCCTATGGGCCAGGAAGCAGGGGGAAGGTTCTCCTCCTTGACGATGACTAAATCTCCAGGCTTTAGGTTAGATGAGGGTTTTCTCCACTTCGATCTTTGCTGGAGAGAGTTGAGGTAATCTCGATGCCAAGCCTTCCAAAAGCTTCTACGAAGTCTCTGAACGGCTTCCCAGCGCGTTCCTACTTTGATCTGAGAGGAAGGGTCTGTAGAATCAGCAATGAAAGTTGGCATGTCACCTGTCAAGAAATGGGAGGGTGTTATAACATTTAAATTTTCAGGGTTAGTATCGGATACTGAACTCAGAGGACGTGAATTCAGTATAACTTCAATTTGGGTTAGCAGGGTGGTAAGCTCTTCAAAAGTCAGTAAGGTGTTGCTCAGCGTCCTTCGAAGGTGAAATTTGACAGCTTTAATACCCGATTCCCAGATCCAGCCACAATGAGGAGAAAAGGGCGGAATCATATTCAATTCAATGGAAGTTGAAGTCAAGTGATGGGATATAGATTCGGTGTCGGCCAAGGTAGTAACAAACTTCTCAAATTCAGACAGTTTTCTCTTGGCACCGACAAAGTTGGTAGCATTGTCACAATATATTCGTTTGGGAGCATTTCTCCTGGAGCTAAATCGTCGAAGTGCTGCAATGAAAGAGTCTGTATCTAGTCCACCTACGCATTCCAAGTGTATTGCTTTGGTTGTAAGACAAATGAAAAGGGCTATGTATCCTTTCGTTGTTTTAGCGCCACGACCCTTGTTGAATTTCAAAACTATAGGTCCCGCAAATTCAATCCCGCAATTTGTGAAAGGACGTTCTAAGCACACACGATGTTCAGGTAAGTCACCCATTAGTTGAGGTTGGGTTTTTGCTCTAAATCGGCAACATACCAAGCACTTGTGGATATATTTGCGAATGAGACTTTTTCCGCCGACTATCCAATATTCTTGTCGAAGAATGTTTGAAAGTAAAGTCGGCCCCGCATGTAAGTGAGTAATGTGATATTGCTTAATCAGTAAGTGACTGATGTTATGTCCTGATGGGAGAATGATAGGGTGTTTGGAGGGTATTGATGTTTGTGCATTTCGTAAACGGCCTCCCACCCGTAACACGCCATTGTTGTCAATGAAAGGATTTAAAGATAACAAAGCACTTTTTGATTTTAAAGACTGGTTTTGTCTTATGGAGTTTAGCTCTTCCGTATAGTGAGAATTTTGTACCCAAATTATTACTTTCCTCATAGATTCATCAAATTCATGTAGCTTCAAAGGCACATTAGCATGAGATTTTACCGCTTTAGAATTAGATTTAGCGTTTTTGCATTTTGCTATGAATCTTTGCACGTATGCTAATATGCGAACAATTTTAGATAAAGATGAAACATTTTCAAAGAGTTTACTAAAAGTATCATTATCAGATATTGCATATGCACATTGAACTGTACTCTTTTGTCCAGATGTGACATCTTTGCTTACAAATTCAGAGTCTAACCTAGATACTGGCCAGTTAGTTTGATCTTCAACTAACCAGTTAGGACCCCGGAACCAGTGATCACAATTAGGTAAATCTTTAGGCCGCTTTTACATTTGACGACACGACACCGATAAATCGTGTACGATTTCAATGGCACGATATCGGGGAACGCAAAATACACATACGAAGCCGGGCGCTTTTTCACTAGCCGATACGATAACGATATTGTCGTTGCCGATCAGACGATACAATTTATCGGAACGTTTTATCGTGGGCACGCGCCTTCCCTACTTCACCGTGACGACATTTTGAGTATGTTTCCGAAAAACTTGTTGCCGTCTGCTATAGTCTACTGTGTTTTTTCTTATTTATATTATCAATATGGCTTTTAAGTTTGATATTGTAAACTTGTGTGAATTAGTGGAAGTTAAGACCTGTATTTGGGATAAACGAGGTGAATTTTACAAGAACAAGATTGTTCGAGAAAAGGCACGAGAGGCAATATTTAGTCAAACCGTCGCCAATAGCCCACTGTGCAGCTCTAGTGGTTAGATGTAGGCTCTAGCTTTTTGTAGACGTTCAAATAAAACATAAAAATCTCCTTCAACATGTCTTGCTTTGATGATGTACCCAGAAGCGTTTTGTTATTGATATCTTCTTTTTCCTTAAATACAGCAAATACAACAATCGAAGTTTGTTATAATGTAATTTGTTGCGATGCGCCGTGTCGAGAATAGATGTGCTCTCGGCAACAGACGAACACGAACTAAATGTAAAAATTGCCGTTTTCGGCGAACGATATCGGTGTAATGAAAAACTGATCACTAGACGATACGATAAAACGTTGTGTCGTCCCTTCGCGATCGTTCACGATTTATCGGTATCGTGTCGTTAAATGTAAAAGCGGCCTTAGGGTTCAATCCGCGACTTGCAATATCGGCCGGGTTATCTTTGGATGGAATATAATTCCATACATTGTTTGGTAGTATATCCAAAATCATTGAAGTGCGATTTCCAACGAAAGTTTTCCATTTTGATGGGTGACCTGCTAGCCAGGATAGAACTACTCTCGAATCAGACCATGCAAATATTTTTATATTTTTGATAGGAATTGATGGCAAAATAGATTTGAACAGGCGTGCCAGTAGATAAGCGCCGCAAAGTTCAAGTCGGGGTATAGACAACTGTTTAATTGGTGCAACCTTTGTCTTTGCAACTAAAAGGTTCGTTTCAATCTTGCTCGATTTAACTTGCCTGACATAAATTACAGCTGAATAGGCTAAGGTGGAAGCATCAGAAAAGCCGTGCAGTTGTATATCTTCTGAGAAACTCGTCATTACACATCTAGGAATTCGGATAGAATTTATAAGATGAAATTGCTCTTGAAATTTAATCCATTCCTTTACTAAATCGTCGGGAAGAGGAGTGTCCCAATCTGTATTTATTAACCATAGTCTCTGATAAAAGATTTTTACGAAAACAGTACAAGGGGACAGAATGCCGAGAGGGTCAAATTGGCGAGCTGATTACGATAATATTTTTCGTTTAGTCAATGGGTGTTCTATCAGTAAGACTGCTTTGAAGAAAAAGTTATCAGCCCCAGTATCCCAATGCAATCCTAGTACCTTTGAGAATTCAGAGGGTTCCATCTCAATAGTTGATCTTTCAACTTCAGAATTTAAACCCTTTAGAAGTTCTTGGGAGTTGGACGACCATTTCCTGAGGTTGAATCCATGTCTACTCAATAAAGATGAAAGTAACTTACAGTTTGAGATGGCTTCATCTAGGCTATCAGTACCAGTCAACAAAATCATCCATGTAAAATTGTTCCTGGATGATACGAGAAACGTTAGGATACTTCACTGCACAATCTTGGGATATCTGCTGCAGGCATCTAGTGGCTAGAAATGAAGATGAAGATAGACCATGAGTAACAGTGTTCAATTTGTATTCCCTGATGGGATCATTTTCATTAAATCTCCACAAGATTCGTTGAAATGTGCGATCTTTTGGCGCAACTAAAATTTGCCTATACATTTTTTTAATGTCGGATGTCACCGCAATTTTATGACATCTAAAGTGCACAAGTATCGAAAATAAATCTTGTTGCAATTTAGGTCCAATTCCTAAACAAGAATTTAAAGAATAAGTAGTAGAGCTCTTACACGATCCATCAAATACAACTCGTATACTTTTGTTTGATTGTTTAGTTGTACAATGATGAGGGAGGTAGAATTTAGATGCATTTTCTATTAATTTCGAATCTTCATTGGATAAGGACATATGCCCAAGATCAATGTATTCCTGTAAAAATTCTTTGTATTTTATTTCTAAATCAGGATTAGATTTGAATTTCCGCTCTATACTTAACAGTCGCGATACAGCAGCCGGTTTCGAATTTCCCAATTCTATTTCAGAGTGAAAAAAAGGAAGTTCCACTACGTATCTACCCGAAGTGTCAATAGAATGAGTTTCGGCAAAATGATTTTCGCAGAACTCTTCCTCTTTATTTAGAAATTTGTCAGTAATAGGCAACTCTTCAGTTTGCCAAAATCTTTTTAACTCCTCATCTACGTTTGAAGAATGAAGAATAGACAAACTTACCGAGGGATTTGAAGGATAGCTGCTAGATTCAATCTTACCAGACATTATCCAACCCAGCTTGCTGTTCTGAGCTAGTGGTAATTCTTTATTCGGGGACACAATTTGTCCTGGTAGTAGCAGTGAAAAAATATAGTCTGCTCCTAAAATTAGATCAACATGATTAGAAATAGAAAAGGTTGGGTCGGCTAGTTGTAAAGTTTTCAAATGCTTCAAGTCCGAAATGTTTATAGTAGTAGACGGGATAGATGCAGTTAATTTATTTAATATATAAGCATCGATATTAAATATTTCATCGCTATCATAAAAGGAAGACATTTCAACATGAACAAGTCCTCGAGTATTTCCTGCATTAACTGCCGAGAGTCCTAAAACCCTAAAATTAGCGTGACTTCTTTTAAGTCCTAATGTTTGTACACACTCTTCAGAAATAAAAGTTCCTTCAGAACCTGAATCCATTAAAATTCTAACTTCTTGATATGTGCCGCAAGAATCTTTAATTTTAACAATCGCAGTAGGTAACAACACCGCCTTTCCCCGAGAGCGAGTTAAGCCGCTGATCAACTCCTCCGGATTCGAGTGTTTAGGTTCTGCGGAATGATCATCTTCGCTTCGCGAGTTTCCCGCCGCTGCGTTTCCCGCCGCTGCGTGGGTAGTGGTTGAAGAAAGATTTCCCTGAATTGATTCGCATAACATCGAATGGTGTCGTTGCTTGCACCGGGTACACACATGTGTAGAGGGGCAATCGCGCAATATGTGCTGATCCGAGAGACAGTTATAACACAAATAACGCTTTTGAGCAAAATTCTTTCGTGCGGTAACATCTAGTTCCTTGAATTTAAAACATTTAAAAAGAGAATGATTTCCCATACATTTTGAACATTTGGTCACCTTGAAGTTAGTTTGTTTTGATGTGATCATTGTGACCGATCTACATAACTTTTCTTTAGGTGCACTTAAATTGAAACTTTCTAAAGCATAACAGCGTGTGTTAAGAAAGTCAATAAACATATCAAAAGTTGGAAATGAGTCATCGCTTTTAGTTTGAGCCCAAAGCTGTTTGGTTTCGGAATCCAATTTATCTAGGATTAGATGAATTAACCAAGGATCCCTTGAAGAAGCTTCGGATCCTAATCCTTTCAAACCACGAACTACTTCGTCCGCCGTGTCTGAAATGTTGCGTAGCATTTTTTCATTTGTTTGTTGCATTTTAGGAAGTTGCAATTATCTTTTTACGATATTTTTAAGATATCAGTACTTAAATTTGGTAACTAACAACAAAAAATTTATATGAAGTAAAGTAAATTCATTCCATTTTTAGTGTCCATATTCTGTTTCAAATTAAACAAATATAGATATATTGACTTAAAGCATGTTCTTATATTAATTTTTGCTTTTTTTGTGGCGCTATGCATTTTTTGGCTGTCACCCGAAATCGAACTGAGGACCTTCTGCGTATTACGACAATACTCTACCACATGAAGCGACCCTCCCACAGTAGAATGCCATTACACTTTGAGATTCCTTGTAACTTAAAATTTTCTAACATAATATTGGAAATTTTCAAAAAACAATGTATCTCAATTTCATTTGTACACTTTTGCAATTTTGCACTCTGCAATTTTGATTAAAATTGCAGTTCTGGAATATATATTTTTAAAAATATTTCCGACCCCCCCCCCTTCCCGTTTTACTAGGCGTATTCCATACCACCTTTTTCTGTATTTGGGGGGAGGGGGGTCGCACCGCATATTCATCCTAGGGGCCTCTAACTCTAAATTTGGCTCTGAAAAAAAATTTACAAAATCAATTAATAATTCGTCGACACGTACCAGCTGTGATGGATGTGTAAATGGCCATGAAACGAAAAAAGGATTTAATCAAGAATTACAAAAATAGACAATATAATTGTGTTTATTAAATTCCATCATCAATTCTATAATCTATCACCATCTGTATATCAGATGCATATTATGCAAACATACGTTTTTTAAGCAAAGATCCGCAGGAGATAAGACGGAGATATGATTTCACTGTCTCCGTATTTTTTTTGAAATTTTCTTTTCTCTAATTTGAAACTTTTGGCAGATTTTGACCTGTCGCGCTGAAGGGTCTGAACAAACTATCAGAGTGAATCAATACAGGAATCAGACACAAGATAAACGAATGGTAGACTACTATTGCACTTTCATACTCGTCGTGACAGAAATACGCAGGTGACGTATGAATTTGTATTATATATATATATATTTTATGTGATTATGATATTATTGTAACGTATTGAAACTATAAAAGAAACTTCAATCAGTGCATGTGATTGCGAAGGGAGGTAGCTGTTATCAGGGCCTGATTTACCCTTAGGCCCGGGCCTAAGGCCTCGGCTTTAGGGCCCCTCAACTTTTAGTTAATTGTACATAAATTGTACCACATTTTTCTATATTTTGACAAATATGTTATTATTATCATCGTTGTTTCGTGATCACGTTCATCGTGTTATTATTATCAATTTTTTAAAACTTTTAGGCATTTTTTTCAAAACAGTTATATAATTTAATCGTTTTTAGATAAATAATACATTTAATATTCCATATTTTAAATTTTTAGATACTATTTTTACGAAAGAGGCCTCCACCAATGATGTTGTGCCTATTGTTTTTCGATAAATAATACACTTAATATTCCATATTTTTAATTTTTGAGACTATTTTTACGAAAGAGGCATTCACCAATGATGTTGTGCCTATTGTTTTTAGATAATTAATACACTTAATAATCCATATTTTTAATGTTTAGAGACTATTTTTAAGAAAGAAGCATCCACCAATGATGTTGTGCCTATTGTTTTTAGATAATTAATACACTTAATATTCCATATTTTTAATTTTTACGGACTATTTTTACGAGGCCCCTACCAATGATGTTGTGCCTATTGTACGGTACTTTCTAAATCAGGCCCTAGCTGTTATCTACCAACATAGACGTTTTTTTAAAAAATATTTTTGAGTTAGTTGTGTAGTTAATTTTTGATTTAATTTATGTAATTAATTTTTGCATAAGTTATATTTTCCGTTAGTCACCTCCTGTTTTCATATATAAAACACATATTTAGCATACCTGTCTAATAGAATGTTTAATCTGCTAGAAAAAATGCACACTTTTAAGAGCGTTGAAAACTCATTAAAAAGTTGTTTAAATAACTAAGAAATTCACTTATATGTTGAAACTTTATTACTGAAGTAGGTTAAGATGGGGGAAAATGGGTCTTGAAACTCGATTTTAGACTTTCAAAATCCATTTTCTTTCACGAAAAAGAAATTGTAAAAATTACAATTGTTTTACAAAAACGTTCATTTATTTATTGGAAACATAATCGTATATTTTTAATTCATTCTGAGGTTTATAATATTTTTAATAATTAATTTGTCTATGATAACCTACTACGATTCATAGATGGAGTAATTTGGGTCCCCAGTGAAAATTATGTAATTTTTAGTATAAAAAATCATAATTAGAAAAAAATTTCAAATCAAATTAGTAAATTGAATAAAATAAAATAAAATGAACAAGAACCTTCAAATTTTCACAGTATATTTGATTATTAACGAAATGTTTTATAACAGTCTATTCCAAAAGCAAGTTGTAATGCGCCATTTTGAAAAAAACACATTTAAACAAATTTTATTAATTATTATATTCGAAAATGAACATCTGCTATTATAACTTGTTTTATTTTATTCATAAATATATGCTGTATTTACGTTTTTTTTTTATTTGTTCCGCAGACAATTTTTTTTTTTTCATTTAAAACATTCTGTTTCACTTATTAATAAAACTAGCAAAGGCATTCGTCCATTTTTTATCGAAATATATTCTTTTGCTGACAGCTTATTTGGAAAAAAATACGGTTATGTTACTTCATTACATTAACATATAAACAGTGTTAAATATATTGTAGTTAGTTCTTGTCATTTATATGCTTCAAGATTCAAATTTTTGTGTAATGATTGCACTTTTTCCGAATATTGTTAATTTTTTTACGAATTTTCTATTCTTTTAATAATTCGATAACCCGTTTTTCACGCTTTGCAAAACATTGAAAAAAGATCTAAGAAAATTAGAATTTTTCTAATTTCTCCATTGAAATGTATTAAAAGGATTCTATGCCATACAAATCCCAGGAATATTCATCAATAATTCGACTTTTCTAGTTTATAAACAGAAGTTTTCATGTATCAAACTATCTATACAAAGCGGAGTTCCACAGGGTTCTGTATTGGGTCCATTGTTGTTCATTATTTTTATTGATGATATTAGTAAGAACGTTACAAGTAGAGTTAGCATCTTTGCAGATGACTTAAAAATCATGGGCACCGTAAATAGCATAGAACAGGTAGAGCAATTGCAGGTCGATTTAACTAAAATTTCCGAATGGGCTGTTTGTTGGGGAATGTCATTTAATATTAAAAAATGTCAGGTCTTGCACATGGGACTTAAAAATAAAAAGGCTTCTTATTATCTGCAAAGTTCTGAGATTAGTGCCAGTGACATTGTTAGTGATCTTGGCGTTTCAGTAAGTAGGGATTTTAAATGGGGACACCATTGTGGGACAGCCAGTAAGAAGGCGAATAGAATGCTGGGATTTATTAAAAGAAATGTATCATCTAAATCGAAGGACGTAATTTTACCACTATATAGGAGTTTGACTAGGCCCCATCTAGAGTATGCAGTACAATTCTGGTCACCTTATCTCAAAAAGGATATTGATTTATTAGAACGGGTTCAACATAGAGCTACAAAATTGATTCAGGGTACTTCAGGAATGAATTATGAAGAAAGGCTTAGAACTTTAAATATGTATACACTCGAGGAGAGAAGGATTAGAGGGGATCTTATTCAGTTATTCAAATTTATCAAATTGGGAGATGTGGCGGGATTAGAATTTAATATTGCCAATGTGACTAGAGGTCATGGATTTAAATTATACAAGTCACAGCTTAATCGGGATGTTAGAAAGCATTATTTTTTTAATAGGGTTATTGACAAATGGAATGGTTTGCCTGAGTATGTTGTTAATTCTTCAGGGGTGAGTGGTTTTAAAAAACAATTGGATCGGCATTGGGGAATCGTGAGGATGATGGATTGACAGGACCAACCTTGCTGGGCCTAGAGCCTGTAGTTGGTCGACATTATTTGTATTTGTATTTGTATTTGTATCACAATTTTTATTGTATAGTAAAACAAATCAACGTTTGGACTTGAATTAAAACACTCGGAAATGTAATTTTTGGCTGATATGTACTTCATTATCAAAGTAAATAAACAAAAAAAAGAACGAGATAAAATATAAGTTTAACATTGTGTAATTCAATATTTAATTTAAAAGACCCATTTTACCCACGGAGTAAAGAAAAAGGTGGAGGTGCGAAGAAGTCTAAAACCGGTTTGCAATGTGAAGTAAGCAATCGCTTAAAAAGTAGGAACTGGCGAAGCATTTGGCGCTATTTTAAGCACTACTTTGTACCAGTACTTGGCGATAATTTATTTTATAATTTAATTTACCTATGAATTGGAAATATTAGCATCCTTTATCGATTTGGAACTTGTACTGCATCTCACAACTGCACAAACCGTCATTTTTTTAGTTTTAGCATGCGTTTTCTTAATTTAAAAATAATGCATCCCTCGTAGAAAAACTACTGCAAACTAGGTTTGTTTGTGCCTAGTTTGGGGTTGCTAACTTACTTCTCACGAAAACTCGCCAAATCCTCTCCACCTTTTTCTTTACTCCGTGATTTTACCCCAGGACCTATTTCCCCCCACCTTACCCTATGTAAAATTTTTCGTAATGATTTGGATTAAAAAAATAATTAATAATCTATGTTTTTATCTTTTCAGTATCCCGTTTTAGTTAACATTTATGCATAATCTTAGAGTGCATTTATGAAGGATGTACCTAATACTAGAAACTGATGTATTAATATCCTGTCTTTTCGTTACTACGTAAATATGTGATACTGGAGAAATCATTTAAAGCGTATGTAAAACATTTTGACATTGCTTTTTATTTTCTTATACCATTAAAGAGGGCAGGCACGTAGGTAAGGGGGTGGTTCAGGGGCCCCTCCCATTAAAAGTCAAGAAAAAAAATCGAATTACTGTAAAAATCATAAAAAATACTTTAAAAAACTAGAAAAATTTCAATTTCTAGTATAATACTTCTTGTTGAGTTGCATGATAAAAAGACTGGTATTTTCCGGGGGTCCTATCCCGGAAAATAGTTTTCAAAAAGCTTCAAAAACATGTTTTGAGGTTATTTTTATCTCAAAATAAGCGTAACATGGCGTCATCGTGTTTCATAATGTAACATTTGAATTTCGGCGACAAAGGGAAAAGATTTTTAAACGGGATCCATATATTATTTTAAACAAAGAATCTAAAAATTTAAATTTGTTCTCTAAATTTATTTTTCATTATTAGGGAGTGATATTTACTAATTTTAAAAATAGTAAATAACTGATATTGGTAACGATTTCATGAAAAATAAATGATAAATGTAGCTGTTTCGATACTTATATGCCAACGTATTCATGTTTATTGAATAAAAATTAATAATTTTAAAAAAAAATAGGGGGAGGGGGGTTGGAGAATAAGTTACTTAGTCACTGAACCACCCCCATGAAAAATATATACCTGCGTGCCTGAAAGAGGGTGTATATTTTTTACCTTAATCCAACTATTACGATTTCTTTAAAAATGTTTACAAAATTCTAGAACTGTATCTATGATTTTTAATGAGTTATTTGGGATTTTATGCTGGATGACTGGTATGTTTTCAAGAAACGAAAACATTAAATTGCTGTTTTTCAGTGTTCGGTTTTCCTTGAATTTTTCGAAACGATGACTTTTTTTTAATAATAATGGTGAAATGGATAATTTTTAAGCATATGTAAAATATTTATGTAAGCATATTTAAATATCTGTATATTATAAACTGGCATGCGAATTAGCTTTATGAGTAGTGGTTTTTTTTAATTACTAAAGTAAAAAAAAATTGAGTTCTAAGGAAAATGTCCGTGTTATTATAAATAATATTTATATAAAAATCAAATGCATATAGTATACAAAATTTTAATGCCAAATCTTATGTAGAATAGTTCAAAGCATCTTTACAAATTTTATTGTAAAAGTTTAAACTTTGAAAAAATGCTAACAATTATGGAATGTTTGCGTGAAATATTGTTCTCTTTTATATAAATTTAAATAATAAACCTTAACATTTTGATTCAAAAAGTCAAAAATAAAAGTAATAAAATAAAGAGGCTATATCGGGGACACAGCCGCAGTGGATAGAGAGCACTAGTGGCGTGATATGTCGGGTTTTAGTGGATGTTTCGCCAAGGCGATTAACTATTAAATGTGGCATTCTAACGCTTTGTTTCACTTTTTCCGTCTTCGGTTGCGCGCGCATCTATTGTACTTCCGTGTCTGCTGTCTAGGCGTCAGTGGCGGCCCGTGGTCAAAAATATTAGTGCAGCCGAAAACATGTAACTCCCCCCCCCCCCCCCCCCCCCACCACCTCGCCTTTTTCACAACCATACACGAACGGACATTCTTTAAAATTTATTACTCAAACCAAAGTTTCCTTTCAACTTTTATGAAAGATAACATGTAAAAATAATAGAAAACACTTACTTATTTTTTGAAAATAAAATCAATCCTCCTATCAAACTTGCGAATCGGTCAATTTTAATATTAATTTAAGTAAAGAAACAACAACACACGTGCAAACTTATCGAAAACTATTTCCGTTTGGAGAGATTCTTCGAAATTCATTTTCCTCCACCCCGCCTCGCCGATTCAGCAATGAACCAATCATTTATTCGAAATCCGTAGTACAGCTAATTTGAAAAAATCCTTTTGCGCTACGTTTGTGTCGTCACATCCTCCATTTTAGCGTGCTGGGGAAGTCATACTACGTAAGGTTGCCATGGCAACGATGCAGCCGATTTCGAACTTCGCTTTTTAGCTGCAATTTTTATTGAATGGAGTTTTTGTTTTTTCTTCTCCTGAATTTGTGCATTACTGAAACACGCTTGCTATTTATCGGAGATTTTTTTTTTACTTAGAGTTGAAATTTAATCTCCAATTCTAATCTTCATTTAAGAAAATTAGTAAAATATATAATTTTAGTTTTAAAATATAATAAAATTAGGTGCAGCCCGGCTGTACTTGCTGTAGTGGGCGAGCCGCCACTGCTAGGCGTAATATTGCTTTGCGGTTGTCGATTTGTGAGAATACAAGTGTTTAACGAAAATTATGTGAATTCAGAGATTGTAAATTTTGTAATTAGTTCAAACGATTTTAAACTTTGCTTAGTAAATATTTTTTATAATTTGGCAATATATTTAATAGCTGCGATAACTAGTTAAGTACAGGGCGATTCAAAAATTTAGAACATTTGGATAATGTTGTTTTATACTCTTTAAATATTATTTAATGGAATACTATTTTAGAATTTTTAAAGATTGTTTTATTTCCGTGTTGTATAGGCTATTATTTTAATACTACTGTTTATTTATAAAATATTGTGCGGAATTTTATAATAATTTGAGAGGTAATTACCCTTAATTTTCTGTTGGTATGGCTGAAAGGGGATGTAATGCCCCAAACGACTGTTCTTCGGGCATCCCATCCCATTTTATTCAATGCAGAAGGTCCGTGAATCCCACCAAATTCAGTAGTCGGGGGCCGAAGGGATTTTATTTTGAACCAGTTTTTAATTTTATTTCTCGGCTTAGATCGCCTTTGCCTTATATTGAGTTTTTTTTAAAACTAATCACACATATACTTACAAATTTTTAATTATTTAAATGTTTAATTACATTTATTTTTAAGGGTAAATTGATAAATGCAAATGTGTGTAAAATTATCTTCTGAAGTAAGAATTATATTTATGAGTAAATATTTATTAAAGAATGTAGAGTTTTAAAATAATTTTTTTTTAAATATTTCGTATTTTTTTTTTTCAAATTTCATGTTAATACAATTAATTAAAAATTAATTTGAATTAAAACTTTTACTGTTGCTTAAAATTTAGTTGTATTTTATTAGACAAATTAATAAAAAAAAAGAACAATGAAAAACAAAATTGAATTAAAAGTGTTTGTAATTTGTAATAGGAGTGCTTCAGCCCCCTTAGCACCTTAAAATCGCCTATGTAGGCTATTGGCAATGTTTCGAGATCTATTCCGAAGGAAAGACCTGAAAACACTGCCCATTCAATGTAAAAAAATAGGTACTCAAAAGTAAAATGTACTCATTTTTGAGTACATTTGGTGCTTATCATAACTACGAATACATAAGTTTCATTTGTACTCAAAAATGAGTGCAATGTGTAAAAATGTTTAAATAGAGCAGGTGCTTGCCTGCACTACCAGTCACCCATTGTGTATCACCCTCTTTCTTTAGAGACGTTGCTTCACTTGTTTTTCACAAAGAGGATTGACAATGGGTACAAGGATAAAGGTGACAAAGGGTACAAGCTGTACCTTCCATGAAGTGGTTTGGTGTTGAAATGTCTTTTTAGCGAAACGAACAGACGTAGATCGTATTCAGGCTTCATTCATAATTTTTACTGCATCTCGTATATGCGAATAAAACGTGACTTTTCATGATAATTTTGGATTTTAAATAGCCATGAGGTGCATTTAAATATATTTTTAAACTAAATGTTGACAATACTAGTTTTTGTTGAACTATGAATGAGAATCAAACGTATGAAGTAATTAACAAACAAATAAAATAAAACGTTGAAAATGTGAACAATTGTTGAACTAAAAGAAAATAAGATTACAAACTATTTTAAGTGAGGGAAAATCACTATTCCATCTATGGTTATGTATAAAAAATAAAAAAAAACTATTTAATATAAAAATATTAGTTCTTTTACTTGAAACGGATGTCCAATTGGTATATCTAACAATAAATAAAATAGCAATCTTCGTTCAACCTAAAATAATTTGTTAAACTTATTTTTTGCCGTAGTTCAATACTCAGTTTTCTTTTTATTTATTATATTTCTATTCAATAAATATTTGAATTATAAAAACACTCATAATTTCAATCTTTTTAAATATTTTAAATCGCATGACAACAAATATGCCCAGTTTTGTTGCTTTGTGATTCGATGTCAAAATAATATATCCAAACAGTTCAATAACATAAAAAAAATTATATCAAGTAATTTTGTATAAAACAATCTAGATGTTGTATAACAAGTCCTGTGGCTATTGGTTAACAAGTTGCCATCAACGAGTAGAAGATCAATTAATTGTTAAATTTGCGATTAATTTTTTTAACCAATGTGTATTTATTTTATATTTATACATTCATTAATTTTATTATTCTGAAAGCAATATAAGACTTGAAAACTCACCAAATTAAAAAAATAATAATAATAAAGTTTATATTGTAGTTTAACAAATTACTTTTTTAAATTAAAATTTGAAACTATTTTAATCCCAAGTTTCAACCTTTGACTTTATTTTTATTTTGCTTTATACGTAAAGCACAATTTTACTAAAAATAATGATATTGTAGTTTTACAAGAATCGAAATTAGCTTTATCACATGAAAGTGATTTTTAAAAAAATTCACATTTTATAAAATTTGAGATTGATATACTTTACTGGAAGACAATAAATAACTCTTTTCTCTCTTCAAGTTATATAATTATTAAACTTTTATAACTGATGAAATAAGCATCCTATTCAGGGTGTTTATTCATTATTATATATATTTTTTAATTTATGGTATTTTTCTGACATATATCACCTGTGAATTTTCCTTCCTGTTCTATCAGCTTTGATTATTGGCTATGAGAGCAATTATTCCTGGTATATACAAATATATACACGATGAGTTTAAATTTTCTAGTCTTTGTGACAGTGTTTAGGTAAATTATTTTGACAATGACCAGATTCTCATGTGAAGAGTGCGTAAAAAAGATATGCAAAAATCAAGTATATATTCATTTCTATATCAACAAACAATCAAAGTGAATCAAATTAATATTTTTTTTTTCATGTTGCATAATAAGTGCTGTGGCAAATAGCCAACAAATTTCCAAATTAATGACTAGACGATCAATTATTAACTAGACGATCAATTATTATTAAATCTATGCCTAATTTATTTAACCAATGTGCTTCATTTATTATATTTATGCGTTAATTAATTTTATTATGTTGAAAAATATAAGCCTTGAAAATTCCCCAAATTAAAAAAAATAATAATATACGGTTTATATAGTAAAGACGAATTCTGAAAAATTAGCATAAAAATTACCTTTTGAAATTGTAATTTTAAACTAGATATTTTAATCCCTAGTTTTATACCTTTGGTTTTATTTTGCTTTATATGTAAAGTACAAGTTTACTAAAAATAACAATATTGTCTTATATGGTCAATGAATTACAGGAAGTAGAGATGCCCATTTGTGACACTGACACACTGATAATTGCCGTTCTCTTGCCCTCAGAAAAGGGCGGACCCCTCCCATTGTAGTGACTTTCGACAATGCTTCGAGCTAAAAAAAGAGTATTCTCAGACATCGCGGTTTCTTGTACCTTTTACTACAAGTCTCGCCTCGTCGTCGCTGTCTCTTTATCTAAATATTTCAAATGGAAGATAAGCGAAAAGAAAGCATAATAAATTGTAGATTGTTTGCTGCAACGCAAATATTGCGATTTCTTCCTTTTATGCAAAACGACATTCTTTGCAATAAAATTGCTATATATATATATTTATAGAAAAATTCTTATTCCATCAACACTACTATTCGATTTCGTAAAATAAAAAAAATTAAATGCATTTATTCTCAAAATTTTTATCTAAAAAATTTCAAATATATTATTAATACTTGATTTTTGACGTGAAACGTCTTTAAAATCAGTTACTTGCAGTATCAGGATAAAAACACCACTTTACGTTTTTAGGATGATCGTTTTCGAAAATATCACTATTTACATAAATTTGCTCTAGTTTGATGAAAAATTAGGGGCTGATGTGCGTGTAAAATTTGGTAACAGCAAAGCATATACGGATATCGTTATTCTAATAGTGCGGAAAGGGTGACCAGTGTGGTCAATAAACAGGCTGTAAAATATTTTTTTGATCGGATAATATCTTCTGCCTCCTCATCGCACTTGAAATTTCGAAATTTGGGTAAAAAATGGCTTTTTTCGCTTATTATAGGAAAAATAATATTTTCCGAAATAGTTATCCTAATTGCACGGAAAGGCTGTCTAATATGATCACCAAACACGATGTAAAATATTTTTTCGATCAGATAATATCTTCTGCCTCCACATCGCACTTGAATTACCGCTATTTTTGTTAAAAAGTGCACTTTTTTATGTGATAAAAATATGGTTCGAATACTATTTAATAGATGCACTTACACAAATACACTTACAGATGAGTTGTTTACAGATGTTTGAATATATTCTTATGGTAAAATTCATTGGCAGATCGAGTGAGGAGGGACACAAGGGCCCGTGCCCCCCCCCCCCCCCCTCCAGACAGGCCTACTTCTTTTTTTCCTTATGTAATAGTGGAAGATTTCGATTTATGTAACATATGTTGTGTGATTTTTTCAAAGGACAGGGGGATCACTGCACGATATATTGATTTAGTGGTTGTTGTCCAAAGGTTGTTAATGCTTGACTTTCTGATTTTGTAGGCAAAAACTATGCTAAGTTTTTTACCTACATTAAATCTTCCACGATTACAGAATGAAATAAAATACTTACAGATGACTAGATTACAGATATTTGAATTTATCCTTATGGTCAAATTCATTGGGGATCCAGTGAGGCAGGACAGGGGCCCGTGCAGCCCCCCCCCCCCCCCCCCCCCTCCCAGACAGGTCCACTTCTCTTTTTCCTTATGTAATCGTGGAAGATTTAAATGTAGGTAAAAAACTTAGCACGTTTTTTGTCTACAAAATCAGAAAGTCAAGCATTAACAACCTTTGGGCAACAACCACTAAATCAATATGGTGTGCAGTGATCTCCCTCTTCTTTGAAATAATCACACAAAATCTTTACATAACTTATATCACTGATTTTGATAAGAACGTTGTTTTAATGAATTTATCTCTATTGTCAGCCCCACATAATTTTAAAGCAGTTATAATTTATATATAATTTTTAATCAATTAAAATTATTAATTATAATTTTAATTTAAAACTACTGCTGAAATTAAAAGGTATCATAAATTAAATTTACTAATTTAAAATTACTACTTAAAAATTATTCTGATTAATTAAAATTACTTATTTAAAATTATCAATTAAAATTGCTAATTTAAAATTATTAATTAAAATTAAAAATTGTTAATTAAAATTGCTAATTTAAAATCATTAATTAAAATTGCTAATTTAAAATCATTAATTAAAATTAATGATTTAAAATTATTAATTAACTTTCATTCAAATTATTAACTAAATTTTATTCAAATTATTAATTAAATTTAATTAAAATGATTAAGTAATATTATTAGTTAAGAAAAATTAAAATCAATTATCAATAAAAAAAATTATTTGGTGTTGTTGGTTGGACCAAAAATAATTTATGGACCCCCCCCCCCCCCCTTCGGACAATCCTGGCTACGCTACTGGCTGATATTAGTAATATTAAATCATATTGTTCATTTTTAAGAAAGTACGATTACTTAAAATTGAGTACGTCATCACTCATTTACAATGCAATTGTACTCAAAGACAAACGAGTATGATCAGGAACTCATTTTTAAGCGCATTTTTTACAGTATTAATTTTGAATCATGGTTATGGGAGAAAGGAACAGTTAAATGTGTGTAATCTCCTGTTCTGGCGAAAAGAAATCCTTCAGGGGCCGCACTCCTCTGATACGCCCCTGCATTTAAACGTACACAATTTTAGATTCAACAATCAGATGTGTTAATATATATATATATATATATATATATATATATATATATATATATATATATATATATATATATATATATATATATATATTAAAATTTTAATGAGCATATTAATAAGAAATGTCATTCTTCAATTTGCCAAACTCTTGATGTTTATTTACGTTTACTCATCTTTAATTTTTTACTGTTTTCGATTCGTAATCATTTATTTCCAATTCGTTCCCCTTGATGGCACACCACAGATTAAAACCTCTTCATAGAATTTTCTGTTTTTAATATAGGAGTGTATTTTATTTTCTCTTTGTCATGATTTTATGTCAGCAATTATATGAATTCTTCCCAGATGTTTTCTCAGTTGTGCGAAATATGTCTTGCGGTTTTATGTTTGAAACTAGTAGTTTGAAATAATAGTTTTTACGCAAAATATCCGCCCCCCTAAAAATATTTCTGTGTTCATTTTAATAATAGGGGTGCAAAAAGCAACTAAAGCAAATATATCTCTACTAGATGTTGGTGTTCATAAAGTGAAATCGATCAAATGTTTAAGACTCTCCTTCTCATTCTCAATCGGTCATCACTTCAAAAATGAACTTAGTGCAAGATTTTTGAAAGGTATGTACTTTTTATTAAACTTCTTGCAGCACACCAACACTCTAAAAAAATGTGCTTAAAAATGGGTACATGAACGTACTCGTTTATCTTTGAGTACAATTGCATCGTAATGAGCGATGACGTACTCAAATTTAAGCAATCGTACTTTCGCAAAAATGAGCAGTGTTATTAAATATTGCTATTCTCAGCTTCTGTTCAAGCCATCTTAACAAAGTGACCTGACAAACTTAAAAATAGTTGTTCAGAAGATGGTTTTCCACATTATTTGATGTTGATTGCTTAAATTTAAAATATACTGAGATATTACAATTACAATTAAATTATCTTACTTCCGAATTTTTGGCACGCCTTTTTAACATTTCTTCTGTTTGTAACTTCTTTGCGTCGCCTTGATAGCTTAAATGTTAAGACTGTGGACAGTAGTGCTGCATACGTGTGTTCGATTCCCGGTAAGTCTAAGTTGTAATTGTTGATATTTATTGAAAGTGATTTATGAAGGCAGCCTATGTATGCAAATTACTTCTCATTTTTGAGTATATGTCTTTTTCAAAAATGAAACTTATGTATTTGCTACACAGATAATTAATAACTTCATCAAGGGTATAAATAATCTTTGCTAGCAAAAGGTTACCACATCCCTCATTAAAGTTTTAATACAGCGGGTTTTTTTAGGTTTTTTTCACCATTGACTAACAACATTCTTTATTAGCTAATGTTTCAAGCATGATTAACTTTTTTTTAAATGAATTATAATCGATATTTTTCTTGCTTTTATATTACATATACCTTGACATATTTATGTATTAAGTTTCACTCCATTACGATTAAACACATTTTTGGAAATATCTCCACTGCTGGGAATTAAGCTTAACTTTTAAACATTTGTGTAAATATAAAGGTAGATATCGATAGATATCGTGCAAAACTGCTAAGACAAGGATTCGGGCAAGGTCTCATATATACTCTCTGCGGCCTGATTATAAAACGAAAGCCACGTTTCTCTTTATAATAAAACAGATAAAAAATAAATTTCTTCACGCAAATCTCAATAATGATAACACATGGGAATTGTTCATCTGTCATTGTAATCATTAACTACATCTGTAAAATGTCTAAAAAAAGATTAAAAAGTGCTATATGCTTTGAATAGTTAACATTTTCTAAGGAGTTCGTGTGCTATAAATCAAGCGCATAAGATGTCCATTGTGTAAATAACCAACAACAATTATAAATTTTCATCAAATAAATAACTTGGAATTTTCACTGACATATCTTTCACAGAAAAGAAATGTAGTGTGTAAAGAGTTATTTTTTCGGCCATATGCGATGTGCCCGAGTGCAAGAAACATTTTTGTGTTTTCGTAGCATAGTTGGTATCGCGTGAGACTTTAGAATATTTTGATTTTATTTATAAATCTAGTTAAAAATAGGATTATAATATTTCACATCACACTAACGTTTAATAAAAAAAATTATTAAAATGTGGATTATGGAAATATACAAATTAATTTGATTAAGTCGAACAAAAGTATATAAAAGGACTGTTATAGATGGCAAATAGGACGTTAAATTTTGCCCACAGTTTGTGTTTTCAAGGAATAATCTGCGACACGCTCTTTCGAGGAACAAACTGAGACATTAGCGCACGTATCGTGTGCAAATGTCGCAGACTGCTGACGTCGGTTTATGCCTCGGAAAATTGTGGTCACCAGCCTCCGACTACTCAGGGTAGCATCTGGTACCTCTTCGGGCAGTCGTTTGAAGCGTCTCCATCAAACTCTATTGAATTTGATGGAGCATTCTGCATTGAATTTGATTTTATAACTGCATTGAATCGAAGAGAATGTGATGCCCAAAGTGCAGTCGTTGGGGCAACACATAAATGTTCAGCGATATCCACAGAAAATTAGGGTACTTAACTCCACAATTATTATTAATATTAAGCACAATATTTTATAAATAAACAGTAATATTAAAATAGCATTATTCCATAAAGCAATATTTAAAGTACATTAAACAACCATGGAACCAATATCCAAATGTTCTAAATAAAATTATTTTTGAATCACGCTGTATTTAACTACTTATCGTAACTATCAAATATATTTCCAAAATTATAAGAAATATTGACGTAGCAAAATTTAAAATCGTTTGAAACAATTACAAAATTTACAAATCTCTGAATTCACATAATTTTCAAGAAAAAATAATCGGAATTTTTCCCAAAATCGTCCAACCAATCAGAGTTCGTTAAACACTTGCATATTCTAACCAATCGACAGCCTTAAAGCAGTTGCTTTGCGACATTGCGCCTAGAAAGCTAACGCGAGAGTTCACTAGATGCGCAAGCAACCGCGAACGGAGAAAGATAAACAAGCTTAAGAATGTCACATTTAGAAGTTAATCTCCTTGGTGAGAAATCCGCCTCAAACCCGACATCTTTAGGTAAATAGTGCCTCATATACTCTCTGCAATACGCACAAGACGTTTTACGTACCTCAATGCTGCTGTTTCACCGATATAGCCTCTTTAATTTTTGTATATCTACATGGTTATAGCTTTCATTAAAAAAATTCAAAATCCATTTGATAGCGGGTATGTACTTTTCATTTATATAATTTTTGTATTCACATGTTATGTAATTTTTTATGCAATAATCTACAATTAAAAAGAAAACGCAATTTTTTTGTTCCATTTGCGGCATCGAAATTTTAAAGTACTAAACAAATTATATTTATCCTAAAACGATTAATCAAACAGCTCTTTTAAGGGGGGAGGGTAGGGTGTTGAACACCAATTTTAAAAGTATCATAATTGTGCTTCTACTACTCAAAAGTTAACACAATTTTTATGATATATGTATTATGTTATTATTGATAACTTTTGAAATTTTTGAAACACAATCTCTATTTGGAGTTGAGTTGTAAAAATTTTAACATTTTAAATTTAAAAAGTTTAAGGTACACTTTTCTAGTAAACTATTATGAATATAAACAAACTTTTTTCTGAAATACAAATTAGACTACATATTCAACTTATGGAACCTCAAAAAATAGACAAAATGTATACTTAATGTTTTTAAAAAATTTAATTTACTTTTGTTTACATAAAAAAATTTAGTTATAAAATGTATATATTTTTTAAGTATATTTACCCATACAAAAATATAAATTTTGTTGGTTCCACAAGTTGAACATGCAGTCTAATTTGTATATAACATAATACATATATCATAAAAATTGTGTTAACTTTTGAGTAGTAGAAGCATAATTATGATAAAATTAAAATTGGTGTTCAACACCCTACCCTCCCTCCTTAAACATTTAACTTTAAATTTATCTAGCAATAAAACTTATACTTATTCGTAAAATAAAATAATTGTAGTGAAAATCTACCTTGTCTAAAAAAGAAATGAAACACAAAACTGAAATCTCTAAAATATCAAGCTGAATCAACATCACCAACCAGCAAGTATTGCATCACGTTCACTGAAAAATCCATTTCCTTTAATGCTAGCCTTAAAGATGATATTGTGCGATAGACAATGAATGACGATAGAATTAGTTCCTTCAGCTTAGTTTTATTCTGCTTTTTACCAAAAGCAAGTCACCATTTCGACAAGATAGTAAAAAGTGAGTAATTCTAAAATAAATTATCACTTTAATAATCAACTCTAATTAAGTATTTGATAGAATAGTTTGTATTGTAGTTGCCCGTAAAATATATAAATTCATTTGACATATCCATTCTGATGTGTTAGTTCTTAATAATATGTTATAAATCTTAGTTTAACTTTTTAACTATCAGTAGCGTAGCATTATGAATCAACTGCGTGTAACATAATCCCTGTCATTGGTGTGTCAATAGAAATACTTTTGCTTTAACATACATAAATATGTGTGAATGTAAACTAACATACATAGGTGTAAACTTGTATTGGGCACACGGGCCCGAGACCCCCAATATTTTGAAAAACTGGCCCAATTTCCATAAATGTATTGTAACGGAAATTTTGTAATACAATTGACTTATTTTTTTTTTATAAAGTTTAGAACAAATAAGAAAAATCTGGAATGATCACTCAACTATCTATTGCCTTGTTTTGGGTAATTTTTTACTTTCAGGCAGCTAGTTAAACACTAGTTACAGAGATTGTAGACTTCAAATGACGACCTAACCTCGTTTTACTACTTGCGATGGACGCATTTGTTCAGTAAATGCGTTCTTGTCTGTAGTAGTGGGGGTGGAGTGGGTTAGGGTACAAAATATTTTCCTTATTTTGGCAATGTAGTAAAACAATTGACTTATGGTTACTTTTTAAAAGTGTGGGGGGGGGGGGCAACACATGAAAACAGTGCGGAGGTAACATGTGAGAAAAGTGCTGGGACAACCCCCCCCCCTCCCCCTTTTGTATGTATCACACATCATACATGTTCATATATAAAATATTTATAAGCGTGATAAGGTTTGAAAAGAGAAAAAGATAACAGATGTTAACTATTTTTTCTGTATCTACATATAACTACAAATAAAATTTTTCTTTAAAAAAAAAAATTAAAATTTCTTTCTTGGTCAAAATTTTAATGAAACTATTTTTGTATATTAGATCTGTGAATATGTAAATGTACACGAAAATATAAAATTTAGGGTTTATAACTCTTTATATTTTATTTTTATTATTAATTACAAATTGTAATTAATTATTATTTAATAATAATTTTATGGTTAAATATTATATTGTGTCATCGGGATTACGTATTTACGCCAAATTTCAAGACTATATGACAACTAAAAGGCGATGTAAATTGGGTTACAATATTAAGTCGCACTAGAGCTATATAACGGACAACTGTAGTGCGATCATAGACCCTGTAAATATTATATTGCGTCATCGGGATTACGTATTTATGAAAAGTTTTAATTCTTATGTTAATTAAAATGGGATGTTGCAAGATTAAGTCACACTAGAGCTACATAATGGATAACTATAGTGACAGTTCGGGATATAAAGACCCTGTATCAGAATGGTGTAAATAAAAGCTTGAATAAAAACATAATACATGAACCAAGAGGAATGTACTAATATTCCCGAGTTTGATACTTTTATATTTATAATGCATCTTTTTTCTGATTTTTTTACATCTTATGAACAATAATACTTTTTCTCGAATTAAAACGCAATTTTATTATTTAGCAATTACTGGCTTATTAAATGTGTATCCATAACAGTCAGCAAAAACATATCTGAATAAAATAATCAAAATTTGCTTGATTAGACAAATTTTGTGAATAAATATGTGATTGATGTAGTTCTAAATTATATCAAAAGTGGATATCTCTTTTGATATGATTTCGCATAAAAATGAGTTTCATGCAATTTAATAACACAAGACGTTTCAAGTTAAATTATTATATTGCAGACACATGCCTAAAAACTCTTTTAAGTAATTAAAAAACGTCTAATTAAACTTAATTTTTTTTCTTCTATTTATCGAAGGAAGCAAAAAGTTTTGAAAAAATTGGTATATAGTCTAGCTCCAATTATTTGACGGGTGAGTAACGCCTCTTTCAGTTTATTCCAACGAATCTATAAGCGAGTTTGGGCGAATTGACCAATGGGCTTATCTAAGACCAGCGACCATTTAGACCAGTGTTTATTAACCTTTTTGGCACAATGGACCACTTTAAAAAATTTAAATATATCACGGACCCCTCTGTGAAAAAAAAATTGCTTAAACATAATTTATTACAAAATATATTCTGTTTTATTATTTAATTATTTTTATTTTAATAGTAATAGTAATAGTTTTATTTTAAATAATCAAATGAAACATTAAGAACAAACATTAAGACACAAAAAAACACTTGAGAAAGCGGCAAGGAATCTTGTATCGATGGAGGATATACCCTTATGTCTCGGCTTCAAACTCATTTGTGATCCACATTTTGGACATTTATACATCGATGAAATCATTCCCTCTTTCATACATTATTCTAACAACGCTTTCTTACCCATGACTGGTAAAACACTAAAATAGCCAACTGAATATTTATTTTTCGCATTCAAAACTTCAGCAAGAGCTAATTCCATAGTGAAATCAAGCATTTAGCAATAATATAAGCTAAGAAAACACCAAAAAAATATGCTACTCACAAACAGATGAAAGACAAAAATAAATGTACGTCTTATCTCCAGGGCAGATCCAACGGAAATAAAATCGTGAATCAAGTTTAAAATTATACCGCTATTTCAAACTCAAACAAATTATTGACCAATGAAAAGGCTAAAACAAAAGAGAAATAAATGAGCATGCGCGAAAAAGCGCCTCAAATTCTCTTCTCCGGAGGAGCGGAAAAAGAAACAGGGTTGCCATACAGAGCGCGTTAAGGATGAAGTAGGTCCGGGTTACCACTGCT
This sequence comes from Troglohyphantes excavatus, assembly GCA_963932185.1. NCBI lineage: Eukaryota > Metazoa > Arthropoda > Arachnida > Araneae > Linyphiidae > Troglohyphantes > Troglohyphantes excavatus. The sequence goes on along the minus strand of OZ010676.1, from coordinate 13,710,302 downwards.
GGCTAAATATTGATGCAAACATTTTAAAAATTAGGATCAGTCGGCGGACCCCCAAAATATGACCCACGGACCCCCAAGGGGTCCATGAACCACAGGTTAAGAAACACTGATTTAGACGGAGCCAAACTATACTTTTCTTATAGGGAGTGAGAATAACATGTTTATTGAACGCCATAAAAATTAACTTTAGGAGTTGCTATAAATTACTTGAATATGAAATAATTTTTCATGGAAATCATAAAACAAATAACTAAATTTTAAAAAATCTGAAAGTGTTCTTTTACTTTTTTTTTAAAGTAAGGAAACGTAAAATGTCGAAAACCTACTCCGACTTGCTTAAATTTCTTTCACATATACTTAAAAAAGCATTAGTTTTTCAAAAAATCAATATGGCTCCCGATGCTTGAACATAAAACAAATGTGGATATTTTAAATCTAAATCAAGATTTTTAGTGTTTTGATAAGTATTTGATAGGGTTACACGATTTCGGCAAAAGTTACTTTGAAATATATAAATTTATTTATATATAAATTTATTTATATATAAATTTATTTATATATAAATTTATTTATATATAAATTTATTTATATATAAATTTATTTATATATAAATTTATTTATATATATATTTATTTATATATTAATTTATTAGTTATAAAGCGCGGCTTTCGTTTAAGAAAACATCTAGTTAATTTATATATAAAAAAATCTTTAAAAAAAAGAAGGGGAAAAAAAGAAAACCAACTTTAAGGAGAAAATAAAAAAGTAAAAAATAGTTTTTAATTTTACGAACAAATTGAAAAATTTAAATATCTAATATTAATTTTATACTTACTATAACTTTTTGAAGTCGTCACAAAAATTTAGTAATGCGTCTTTGTAAATGAACATCAACTTTAAAAAATTGTAAAAATTAATATTTAATATGTTAATATATTAATTTTTTTTCCAACTAGTTCGTAATTTTTTTTAAGTCTGCTTACCTTTACAAAAAAAAAACGATTATTTTATTTTTCGCTTTTTAGTTTTTAATTTAGCAGGGCGCAAAGCCCTCTACTATTAATTCACAAGGAAACTGTTGCGCTCAGTTTTTCCACGCCATGGATAATATATTATGTGATTATTCGGTTTAATAAATGCTAGGTAAACGAAATTATATTGTGGTTAGGCAATCCGTATCCAACATTGGAGAATATTTTGAAATTGGAAATTTTTTTTAAAAAAAGGCCGGTTAACCAATATTTCTAAAAATTTTACCAAAATTTATAAGAGTTTTAAAAATCGTAATTTTTAATCGTAATATAACCATTTTTTCTAATTTTTTTTTTACCAAAATGAATTTTTCTCTATCCAACAAAAAAAAAGAATTTTCGAAATCGGACAATATTTTTTTCAAAATCGTTTTCGTTAATTGAGCATTCCGGATAGTTAAATGCAGGATAATCAGATACTTGTTACAAATGGTACCCATAAGTGAGACATTTCCACTAGCCAACAAAAAAAAAATTATAATAATAACTGAAATAGAACAGAAAGCATGCGCGAACATACATAAAAAAAAATACGTAACAGTCGAATTGATAACCTCCTCCGTATAGCGTTTGGAGGAATTGGTTGGCACGTATAGAAGTCAGTTAAAAAATCTATAATGTTAATAACTGATTTTTATTTGACATTGATTTACGATCCATATGATCATAAGCGAAAAAAACTCATCGTAAAACAAAAAGTGAGCAACATGAAGAAAAAAATTTATGTATATTGCAATAAAAAAAATGCGTATAATTTTGGGAATATTTCAAATTTTATAACTTTTAAAATAATTAAAATAATAACTTGTGAAAATTGCCATTGGAATTTCTTGTTATACGATTCCTCATCTTATATTGAACATTGTCTGACTACCTTCAATATATAAAGAAAAAAGAATAAAATATAAAGTGCATAATTACACATTTCAGAGATTATTTGCATATATATAAATTCTATTCCATTATTATGACCCTCCGATCACAATTCACAACATTTTTACTTTTTGTCAAGTTCATCTATTTGTCAAAATATTGAAGTTTAGACGATAGAGTTTTACATTAGTGGTTTTCCTCGTCATCTGATTGTATTGCGAATTTGCGAGTAAGATTCGCAAGTTGGATTAAAAAATTTGGCAAATATAGATTATTTTTTAGATTTAATGCGATGTTAATTCAACCCACTGAACTAAAATAATAATAAACACTGGAGCGAGTACTCCCATTGAGTGACAATGTACTTTACCGTGCCACGCGGATGCATACAGGCATACTATTCGGAGAGAAAGGTTGACAAAAAATTCTACCTTCCCTTTACGGGAGCCACCTGACGTCACAGAATTATTTTTTTTCGATTCCTTTTTCTGGTTAGTAAGAAAATAAGTATGACAAAACATTTAATGTATAACATTTAAAGTCCTACGCAAACACATGTGGAATTGCTATTTTTTCTACTTCGCTCAAAAAGGTGTAAAGTGGTCGCACAGGCTATGTCCGCGCTCCAGTGTATTATTATTTTAGTCAATAATTCAACCAGACAAAAAAATACAATTTTATAGAAGTTTATGAAAATATTATTAACCTTAAAATATAACAACGCTGGTATGACGTAAGAAATGCACATGGGATTTAAGATTGGTTTGGTTTGGTTTTGGTTTTTGTTAATTAACGTCGCACTAGAGCTGCACAGTGAGCTATTGGCGACGGTTCGGGGTCAATCTCGAAGGAAAGACCCGGGAACACATACACATTCACACACACATTCATACATGCACCTCGTTATTTTAGAACCATGGTCAGATGACGAGGAAACACCTGAACTGGCACCCAACGCCTTCAATAGACGTCGGGACTTTGGACCCCGATCAGATTTATCGTGCACCAGTCCCGTATACACGCCAGTATAATTTGTTGGATATTCTGGACGACTTTCTAGTTGGGATTTAAGATTAGTGCCGTTTCTGTGACTTTTGAAAGAAACCTTAAATATATCAAAATGGTAGGCAAAAGCATAGACTTAGTTTCGCATGAAACTCTAGCTTTAACAAAAATCAAAATGCAAATCGTTTAAATTACTTTTATTGAAATAAAAACGCAATAAATCAAATTATCAATTAAATGCGATAATTTAGCATCTTTCTTATAAAGCTCTTAAAATAAAAACTAGTTAAGAGTAGAGCCCATTTCTATGGTAGAGCCTCCAATGCTCCAAACTTGTCCCCTTTTGTTTGATTGTTGTGATGATGTTTTGTTTTTTTGACAAGATAATTACCTCAATTTGTTGTGCCAATGTTTATCTATTTAATATTAAGTACTCGTTTATATTTTTAATGTTCGTTATGTTTTTATTTTATAACCTATTTTATGTACAAAGTTGATCTCAAGCTCGAGTTAAAAAACTATGAAGAAGCGACAGGTATTTAACTTTTTATTTACAACATAGTATTTTTTTTAATGCGACTTGTCAAAATTAAAGGCGTTTAACATTTCTTAAAATTAAATATGATTTATTTTTTCTATCTGATTGAGTCGATAAAGCGTTTTATTTTTTATTGAAAAGAACTTAACATTTTATGAAAATAAAATAATGTAGGTACTTAAATTTTTTTTCTTAAAAAACTTTAAAAAGAAAGTGGTTCAATGCATTTGAACCTCTTTACTTTCAATTATTTATGCTGTATTGTAAAAAATAGCATGGCAAAATCCAAGTGTTAAATTTTTTAAATAGTTAAACAGCTGATTATGACAAATGAAGTATCCATACAAATACTACTTCACAGAGACTTCTTTATGTGATCTTTCAAATTTATTGCAAACCTTTTGTATTGATTAAATCAAATACTACTTTTATGTGTAAATTTTTCCTTCTCATTGACAAGCAGCTATCGCTAAAAAAAAAAGAATACAGAATTTATAAAGTAGTAGAACCTAATAAAATCTTGATCACCTGTTTCTCAGTTTCATGTTCTCTAATTGAAAATTTCAAAAAAATTACTGTGCGATTTTTAAAAAATGTCCTTGCATTAAATACTCTCTAATTCACGTGTTACAATTTCCACATCATAGGTCATACGTGAAATTCCTGATATTAGCTGAAGTATAAATTCTAAAGTACCTATACCTGCAAATAAATTATTTAAGATCAAATGAACCAATTATTCCTTTGAAATGAATTTAACACAAAATCTAATATTCAATGAAAAACTTTTGAAATTTATTTGTTTATAGGGAGTCTATGAATAAAATGTGCTTTTAGTAACAGTATAGTAGGAGTTTTATGAATTCGCAACATCTATTTTTATTAGGGATGAGCCGGATAGTGGTTTTGCCGGATATCGGATGTCCGGCACACATTACAAACCTAATATCGGATATCCGAACTGAATTTTGCCTGATATCCGGCAGTTTCTTTTTTATGGAATTATCTTCTCATACACACTAGAAAAAACAGAAATCGGTCAAAAATTACAAAATATTTTTTTATTCTATAATATTCCCCAATTCCTTACCTTTAAGGTGATACCAAGATTGAATAAACATTAAAAAAACTTTTTTATTTACAAAGGGTTATTCTAGGGTGCTGCTAGCAATGGACGTATGTTTTGTACACTTTAAACTCAATTTCTGAATAATTGTATTTTTAACATATGCATGCCCTTTCATTCCAAACATGAAAACTCAAATTTGCTTTAACTGTCAAGAAATTTATTTTTAAATTCAACATTAAATTAGTCGTGAGATGTTATGACCTTCCACCATAATGATTCGTTAAAAGAATGTAATAGAATTTTAAAGTTAAAAATTTGAAAAAAGTGTTTTTTTTAAGAACTCTTGAGGTAAACAAATTATATAAAAAAAACTTTTCATGCTATAAACTTTTTGGAGGGTCATAACTTTAAGAAAAATACTTCAAGTAATTCCAACAAAAATTATGCTTCTAGATGAATTACAACTTGCATAATCATGTTTTAAAAAAAACATGATAATTAGCTAATTAGCATTTGACTTAATTTAGTTTTTTTTTATAATGCATCGTGATTTTTAAAGTGTTTTCATACATGAAAAAAACTAGAGTTTTAAAATTTATAATTTAAAAAAAAATGTTTAAGTGTGTACGTACGCTTTAACAGTTCTTTAATAAACTGGTCATATTTATACAGATTTTGAAATGGCTAGATCTGTATTGTACAATGCGTTTGAAAATGTAATTTTGAAATATTTCCAAAATGCTGATCTAAATTACGCCATTCTTAAATGCTGAAACTAACTTTTAGACTGCAGAATAAAGCAATTTCTAATATACAATGAACAAAGATGTAGCTATGCACTCTACGCACCACCACCTATGTGAATTGTTTAAACTCGAAGTTACTCCATGGTGTGTTTCGAATGTCTGCAGCATATCTTCCTTGCTATCTATTCTCTGTGACTCACCGCGTCTGAGTGTGAAACGCACTCCTTACCCACCTGAGTAGCCCGAGAAAAATTCAAAGGAGAATCTGCACACTGTGAATACAGTGGTAAAATGTTCAAAAAAATATTTAAAGCAAAAACAACGATAATTAATCGCCACAAAAAAAAAATCTTCGATGGTTTATTCATCCGGATATCCGGCACTTTACTTCCGGATATCGGATAGTTACCGGACAAGGGCCGGATCCAGAGATAATTGTTAGGGGGAGTAATGTTATCATGAAGCCCAAATTTTCCGCCCTTCCCCCCCCCTCCCCCCATTGCTGTAAGGTGAGGGGTGTACTAAAATATCTTATAAGCTAAGGCATATTTAGTCTTTTTTTTATTCAAAAATTACCTTAAAATTCTAGAAAATAAAGAAATATTAAGACACTTCAGAATTGAAATAAAACCTTGTATGAGAAACAAATATATCGTTAATGAAACAAAGTTTTCTCAGGATTGTACTTAAATATAATTATGAATCTAAGAACATTTTACTTAAAATTATTTTAATAAAAAAATTATACATTAGCAAAATTTTATAAGTGATAAGTACAATAAATAGATGATTGATTGCAATTATTATAAATTAAACTATGATCAATTAAATTAAGTATTTGTATTTAATAGATGTATTTTAGCTTTCAAAAATTAAATTAAGAATTCTTTGAAAAGCATCACACAACTTTCTATAATTTTCCTTCAAAATTTTTGCGTGATTTGATTCCAAAGACAAAGTTTCATTTCCAAACTGTGCCCAATTAAAACTGTACTACATCTATATTTACATCGAACTTAATCAAACTCAGTAGCTAGATGCAGTTTGGTGCACTAATAGTTCTAGGAAAGGTAGACCTCACGAACAAAATAAAGCATATACGTCGTTTTGAATGACTTCAAGGAACAATTTGAAGAAAATCTAACAACGCGTTTGGTCGTAACTGTATGACAAACAAATTTACAGACAGACGAAATGCAGAAAGGTTGAGTTAAAACAGAGCCCTAAATAACAATCGGTCAATAATTTATTGTGTTTTAAGGGAAGAATTTGCTGAGAATTAAATATATATATATATAGCTGTTTAGAAAAATATAGATTTTTTTAATCTACTGGCAAAAAAAAACAAAGGCAACCATTGTTTCCATAAGTTAGATTTTAAACCACTTCCCTTGTTGTCACGCTCCGCTGTAAACGCGAACGCGAACGCTAGTATATTGATTTAGAAAAGCTTTCACGAGATATTTTGTTTAATGAAACACGTGCAATTAAATTGATCAAATAAAAAAAAAATTGGACTGATGGGATCTCAAAACATGTAGCATCAGTGAAAGCGCAAGTATGATTATTATTAAACTAATACTTATTTTTAATTTAATATACTACAAGGTAGTTCAAATTTAAAATGTCGCAAGCAAAAGCATTTATAGACTGATCTCTGCTAAATTTTTATTTATTTGAGCTGGTAATATATTGAATTTTTTTAAAGTTTATTTTTGCAATACAAGATAAAAAAAATCACTTACTTCAATATAGTTCTTTGCAAAGCTGCCGAAAAGTCTAATTTCCGCAACTATATGAACATAGTTACTAAGAACAGACATTTCAAATGACGTATTGGACTTGATGGCTTGTTGAATTATTAACGTCACCCTATTCCCCGATATAGGTGTTGATTTTTTTTTCCACCATTTACCTTTTAGCGAGGACTTGATAGCAGGAATTCAGCATTTACTATAGGATGTTTCGAAGGAGAGGGAAATTACAAGAGGGTAGACGAAGATCAAAATTATGGGCGTTTCGTTATAACATTAATCATTTAAACTCTTCCTCGAAGCATGTAGATCGGAATACATAATGCGATGTTTCTTGGAAAATACGTTACTGCAAAGTTGCATACGTTACTGTTAAAGCAAACTGCAATTATCCTTTGTGTCGCCAACTGAATGAAATATCTATGTAGACCTCACGGGTACAAAAATTGTTACCCCCCACCCCGTTCCATGGGTCGTATTTATCACAAGCCCCTCACTATCTATGTGACAGACGTTTTCACTCCTCTCCCCCCGCCTGAAAAGGGTACCCTCCTCCTCCCATTCTTTGTGATTACGGCCCGGCCGGTTGCTGAAGGTATATTGTCCAGGTGTGAATTGCAACAAGCTTCTCCCGATGGACATAGCAATTAATCCTCAAGGTCAAAGTCTATTGACCAAATTTCCACTTTTTATGGGTTGTTTTTTTAGGGCTGTCTGTTCCTAACAAAGAAAGGAGGCGGCTCCCGGGTGACATTCCAAGAAAATGTCCATGCTCGCAGCTTTAGTAAGAACAGTGATGGGATATAAGAACACTCTCATTCCTGCGTCTTTTTGTCTTTGGTAGGAAAGGGGGGTGGAGAAGTTGGAGTATTTGGAAGTTTTAAAGAGCGTTAAGCAATGCATATCACGATTCGCAAAAAAAAATTTTAGTTTTAAATTTTTCATTGACTAAGGTGACTTTGAAAAATATAATCTTAGATGTTAGGGGGGGGGGGGTAATTTCCCCTTTACCCCCCACCTGGATCCGCGCTTGTTACCGGATAGTTAAAAATCAGCCGGATATCAGTTTCATCCCTAATTTTTATGTTTAGGTTAATTAAAAAAATTAAGTTTTCTCATTGTTGCAAATCTACTCATAGGTTAAATCAATAAAAAAAACAATGTTCAGGGTGGAAACATAACCGTGAAATCAGGGAATTATCATGGATTTTTTTTTATTCTGGAAATGTCAGGGAATTTTTCAAAAATTCACTAAAAATCAGGGAAATTTCAAATTTGGATTATGCCCTTTATTCTGAGTAGTTTAGTTGTCAATATTTCCTTTTAGTTTTGAAAAAGAAATTAGAAAAAAGCATGCACATTTTTATTTTCATATTTTCGGTTTTATTTCTGTTAAAATGTGAACCACTCACTGCTGGAGGGAGACGCAAAAGTAAAGTGTGTTGGACTTTAGATGTTAAGCAACATGTGAGGGGCTAATGAATATGCAATTTATTGAAGATTGAAATAGGAAATATGAAGCATATAAAACATTTAAAATTATCGCTAAAAGAAATAATTTGAAAAAACTTGCTTTTTTTGCATTCTCTGTTTTCAGAGAACATGTTTAATTACTATTATGCATGCCGCAATTATATAATTTGTATTGTATCCATAAATTATTTTAACTGACAATAAGTATTGCTTATAATTTTTCATTTATAATGCAATATATTGTATTATTGTAGCATGGATACTTGTTTCTATACAAAGCATATGGGAACGTCCATTGTTACTCTTGTGACGGTCAGAGAAAATTTTCATAAAAACGTACATTTTTTACAATACTAAACATATTTAGGATAAAATTCAAAATTACTATTTAAAAGTTCATGTCATTCCGCTTCATAAAACATATCTAATATGTAATTTAGTATATTTTTGTTGTCTAGGAAATAAATCAAAATTTTGTTACTCTTGTGACCACTGGAAAAGGCAAAATACAAAAAGTGTTTTTAAGGTAGAATTCCTGTGAATTATATGAGAATAAAAAACTCAAATTTACAAATATAATAGAGCAATTATATCTCTTCAAAAGGGAAAAACTTTTTAATCTCTTTGACAAAATCTGAATTAATGGCATTGTTTTAAGTAAAAGGCTAAGCGTTACTCTTGTGACATTTTGTCCACAATTGAATTTCTGCTTAAAAACCTCAAAAAATCATTAATATATGAGCTAATTCGCGATTTTTTTTATATACAACAGTTTTAAACATTGATAGGAGTCTAAAATAGCTTAAAAGGGTATAGAATTATTATATTAAAAAATAGTTTACTAAAAAAATATTTTACAAATATAGGAGCAACAAAATTAGCCACAATTTGGTTTCTTTTGTATCAAATAGCATGATCATAAGGTTCAAACTTTTGAATTATTTTTACTTTTGTGTGTATTAAAGCACCTTATTTGATATTCATCATATATTGTTAGAATTAACGGACCACAACATAGTTTACATTTACCTACTGGTTATATTGCAATTTCTCGGCTCTTTTGCGTTCTGCTACTGAGCAGAATTGCTCTTCATCTTCATCATCGGTTTCACTTGCAGTTTTATTGCTGTTTCCTTTATAAAATATGAACTCATTGTAGGAATTATCGTGTGTTATGGTCAATGGTAGATAGTGGCATTTTTGGTAGCTTCGACAAAGTGTGTTTTTGTGTGCCCTTCACTATACAATTTCTCCAAGAGTAATACGCAAATTAATTCTTTGGCTACAATTTCTTCATTTGGTACATAAAGTATATTTACCTTTGTTGCACCATGAACAAGTTCTGCAAAATCAGCAGCTTTTTGTATAATTGCTTTTTACCATGCACTTCATTTCATAGACATCACTTAAAAAAAGAAAAGCAGCACCACACTACAGCACTCGTATCATAAGCTGTTGAAAAAAATGTCCATGAAAACTGCTAATATTTAAGTGCTCACATTTTTACAAAATTATATTTTTGTTTAAATTGGCCTGTGCAACCATCAGAAAAAACTGGATACACTTTTGACCGATGTATTTTCTTGGAGATGCTGCATTAAAATATTGTGCAAACACATTTACAGAAAATCTGTATTGTATTATATAATAATCGTTCTATGATATCTTTTCCAAATGCACATTCTGAATGTCTACCAACATTCCAGTAAAGTATCAAAGCACCAGCGACATAACAAAATTGAAACAACAGGCTTGAAACAACAAATTTCCCAACTTACGATTCGAAATTCCCAACTCAACAGTGCTGAAAATTCCCAGTTCCAACTTATCAGCATTTTTCATCTTTTTATATATACGTTTTAGGTAACATTAAACAGTTCTCTCACAATCATTGATTTGTTGCACCCATATTCCAATGCAATGTCCGTTCTGAGGTATAATTTAAATGTAATGATACAAGTTAGGCCATTTCTAATCTGCCCTAGCTTTCATTTGCTGTCTTATGAATTACTTTAAAAGTTTTTATGAAAACCAAAAATACACACATTCTGACTGTCATAATTGTTCTGTAATTTTAAAGTAAATAAAAAATTAAGTTCATTCATTTTAAAAACATTACTGAATGCAATTTAATTTGTTTTAAATTAATTATGTAATTAATTATTAATATAATTAATTATGGAAAAACTACTCAAGAACTTATTCTTAAAAAGGGCAAAGCCAAATAAACTTAAAATATTGTTTTTGTTTTGGTCTGAAGACAACCTTTACTTGCCAGAAATGTTATGCGTTACTCTTGTGACACAGTCATTTGTTACTCTTGTGACAACACAACAGAGGCTGTTCTATGCATGACACACAAAAAATAAATGGTGTAAAATATGTCTTATTCCACCAAATCAGAGATTAAAAGGTTTCAAGTAAAAATGTTAAGTAGTTTTTACAAATTTGAAACTTTTATATGTTTTTTGTTACTCTTGTGACAATTAAACATCACTATTAAATAGAGTTAAAATTTTATTCAAAAGCTAATCTAAAATATTTCAACTATATATATATGATAAATATGTAAATGGATTATGAATTTGTATATATAATGATTTCAATTAATGAACAAAATTAAGAAAATAATATACTATAATCGAAGTGACATTTTTGGCCCCAATAAAAGTGAAGAAATAAGTCAACTTTCAGAACAATTTCACTGCAGACTATTATTCTTATGAAATAATACCTTACAAATTCACATCCAGCAACTTTCTAGATATACCACACTTGCAGTTTGGTTAAAATTTTAATTTCAGTAAAAAGTTTCATTTTTGGTGGACGTTCCCATATATTGCAACGTTTTTTAATGTAATTGTAAAATCAGGGAATTTTTTTTGACATCATCATGGAAATATTAGGGAACTTTTTTTCCAGAATTTTGTTGCCATCCTGATGTTGCAGAATTTTACTATAGGGTCTAGGCAGTCTACTATTAGGTTTGCATGTTTAAATGTAATAATGTCACACTACAGCTGCACATTGGGCTATTGGCGATGGTTCGGGGCCTATTCTGAAAGAAAGGCTAGGGAACAATGCCTCAGATTTTTGAACAACGGTCATATTATGAGGACATCATCCGAGCTGGCACCCGGCGCAACATTAATAGGCATCAGGAATGTCAGGCCGTATAAAAGAAAAGAACCGTTTAAGGGATAAAAGCAATACCCTAGAATATTATTGATTTTTAATCCTTAATTATATTAATTTTATGGTATTCTTGCATAGACAGGCACTGGGTTGAATTGTCATTAGTATTTTGTTACATCAATTTTTTTAAAAAAAGTTTTTGAATACTTGTGAAGTGAATTTCATTTCTATCCAGTAGATTGCAGTGTTTAAAGTATTTAAAAAAAATCATAATTTAAAAAAAAAAAAATTAAAATTGTATTTTTTATTTTAAATCAGATTTTTTTTTTATTTTAATCAGATTTTTAAAAATTTTACAGCAAATTTTTTCTTAATATGTTTAATTACTCTACTGATGTAGGTCTGGTAAATATCCAGTGGTAGAGTAAATAAAAATGGGTATTTACTCACCCTTACCTCATGTAAATACTCATCTCATCCCAAATTAGATGTATTTATGAAATATATATTAATTTTGTAGCATAGTATATTTTACAGACCATCCTGTCGCCAAAAAAAATCAATTGATTAAAATCACTGATTTAAATAAGTTGATTTAGAACAGATAATATTGAGCTTGGAATATATAAGAAATCAGTTAATTTAAATCATTGACACCCTGATTGTCTGAAATCAAAATATAGGATATTTCGTATATAATTTTTATGCCCAATACACCTAAATAGTACAGTGGTATTTCCAAAAGCCTTCTATCTCATGGATTGTTGCCAAATAATCCCTTCTAAAACAATACAAGCTGTTTTGAATAAAAAAAAATATTTGTGGTGATGTAGATTTCTAATATCAAACACTAAGCAATTACTTAGAAAAGAGAGGGTTACTAATTAATATTTAAATAAATCAAAAATATAACTAACAGTTAATGCATGTACATTTACTAGTTGTGTTTAATCATACAAAATGATGGGCTAAAATTTTTCTCAGAATAAATGTATTATTTTATGGTAATTTGTATATGTTTAATATGTATTGCATTAAAAAATTGAAAAATGATTAGGATTTTTCTTTATTCCAGGTACTTGATTACAGAAGTCCAGCTGGTTCAAATTTCTGCTGGACATCTGTTGATATATCACTCAAGTAGTAGAACAAAAATGGAGAACTCATGTTTATTGCCAATTCATGATTCAAATACTAGTAATGGATCAGTTAAATGTAGCTCTTTTGACTCAATCATTGTGAAGCCTTGTAACTGTTTGAAATTAACTGGCATTAATCTTTTGGCTTTTGGATTAGAATTGTGTGCTAGTGCAGGCTTTACTTATATCCCACCTATATTATTAAAAAACGGTTTTACAGATAAAGCTCTTACAATTATTTTAGGAATAGGGCCCTTCATTTCATTATTGTTAGTTCCTATTATTGGTCGTTGGAGCGATCGATGCCAAAGCCGTTTTGGTCGACGACGTCCTTTTATGCTAGCCCTTGGTGTTATTATGATTTTTTCTTTGTTGATTATATCATTCAATCATGAAATATGCTTATACTTTAAATATCTAAATCCTAGTTTTGGTTTAGCTACAGGTGTGATTCTATTGGATTTTTCTAGTCAAGCACTTATGAATCCCTGTAAGGCTCTAATTCCTGATATTTTTCCTTCACTAAAAGAACAAAGTTTAGGGTTTACAGCATATTCTTGTATGCTTTCAATGGGGGGTTGCTTCGGTTACTTTATAACATCTTTAAATTGGAGCAGTACATTTATTGGAGATTTCTTTGGTAGCCAAGAAAAGGCTGTCTTCAGTGTATTAGCCTTTATACTAACTATATTACTCATTGTAAATTTAAGTATTGCTCATGAAAAACCACTGCAAACAAGGAAAACTACTTTTCTGACTGGTGTTAGTTTAGACAAAAACTTTAATGATTTTATAGTTGTAAAAAGTAATAGCAGGAATGAATATTTTGAAACTGACAGCAAAGAGTTGTCTTCATCAATAAGTACAAAAGTTTTTAGTGAATTTTCATGTTATAATGGAAAGACTTCTCTTAAAACAGAGAAAAGTTGTGTAAGCACTTTTGTGGAATCCATAATGCCAACATCTGTTGAAAGGATGAAATTGAGAGTTAAAGATTTAATATTTCCAAGGTTACTGAATGCCAAGTCTCTATTTTATCATACTTTTAAAGAATATTTTTCCATGCCGCCCGTGCTGTTTCATCTGTTTGTTGCTTGCCTTTTTGGTTGGATGGGGATCATGTGCCATGATATGTATTATACTGATTTTGTTGGCCAGGTAAGTTTAATTTACAAAGTGTATTTCAATAATTTATTATTGTATTACATTTTATATTCTTAGTTTAATTTTCTAATACAACAGAGTAAAATTATACTTTACATGGAATCAAAGTAGGATACAGCATTTGAACATTTAAAAAAAATAATAACAACTGTACCTATGTAAGCAAGCTTTTTTTTGTGAATATCAGTCTGAACAAAATCTCGGTATTCTCTCTAGAAATGAAAAAGGGCAGGGCCCTATTTAAAAAAAAAATTACTTTTTTTTCCCAAAGGGCACTTTTATGACCAGATTGCCGATTTTAGTAAAATCTATATTTGTTGAAATTGGCATTCTTGGTAGTTAATAATATTTAAATACTTAACAAAGCCAATCAAAACTGAAAAAAGTAGGTAAATATTGAGAAATGGTAAATTAATTTACAAAAAAAATAGTGTCTTTGTCAAAGTCGAAAAAATTGTGGGATCAAAATTGGAAATGTGGGTTTAAGAACAGGCAGCTCCACTTTTTCTGATTTACACTTATTCCTATAAAAAAAGTCCTCTATAAATTAATGCAAGAACCTGACAGCTCTAAGCAATAGCTATACAGATATAAAGGAAAAGGAGCTGTACTTTTGTATTATACAATTAAAAAAACTCAGTGTTTTTTGTCTGTCCTGATCAATTTTGAAAACTGGAGCTGACTTATTCTTGCATCCATGTCTTATATTCCCCTTTGAGTGGTTAGAAAAAGGGTAATATTGCAAAGTTGTTTTTTCTGCAAACTAGTTTACTTTTTATTTCCAATGCATGTACATTATAAATATTTAAAATAAAATATTATTTTAATATATATATCATCCAAGAAACACCCCAACGCTTTATATTTGAAAAATATTTCAACATTGAATAATTTATGAATTTAAAGTTTGTGTAGTGCTAGAAAAACTGACATCCATAGACAACTGAAGTCGTTCAACCCAATCTGAGGGTTAAAATGTAGTCAAATAACTGTAGAACCAAATTAAAACAAAAGAAAATACTTTCAAAACGATAAAATTCGTTTTAAATATACAGAATATTTTAATTTTCCATCTTTAAAATCGGAAAAAACACTGTGTTAAAATGCCCTTTTTCGCTAATGCCGGCAATTCTAGTTAGTGTTGATAATCCAATACTTAACAAACCCAATTAAAAATGAAAAAAAAAATCCATGTAAATCTAGAGGTAGTCATAAAAACTATGTAAATCTGGAAATAGGGAGTGTGATTTTGGGAAGAGCAGCGATTCATGGAAAATAGGGCAGGAGGGCACAATTTTCAAGATACAAGGGCGTGTAGGGCAGTCCCTCTTCTGTAAATACCTAGAGTGAACACTGAATATCTGCTTACTACAATTTTTAATTTTAAAACTAGACCAATGTTCATGCAATTTTTTAAAGTCTTCCAAAAAATCTTATGGATGGCGAAAAGCACAGTCATTGTATGTCCATTTTTGAAAAGATTAGATATTGGTATCAATGCAAAGAGGCCCAAGTATGAAAAAAATCCAAGATCTTTTTGAGTTTTCAAAAAGTTTACAGGCCAACAACCATATCATGTTGAATGTACTGGTTTTCGTCAGATCGACGAAGTCAAGGATAATCAGGTGTGGTCAGTGCTATGGAAGGTAACCACCTGAAAATGCTGCATGCTGTTGGCCTAACAAAAAGGCGGCCCATAGGAACAGAATTTGACTAGCAATCAGAGGATTGTGAGTTTGAATCAAAGTGGACTTGACAAAAGTTAAGCTGTAGCAAAGAGGGTTGCCATATTCACTCCTAAATTACAAAAGTCGGCCAAAAATATCCTCAATTGCCACCTTGCGGTACTGGGAAACATTAAATCTGACCGGACTCCAATGTGCCAGTTCAGGTGTTGTCTTTGTCATCTGGCTATGGTAAAAAATACCAGGCAGTAGTCCCTGGGTCTTTCCTTTGAGTTAGATCCCAAACCGTCGCCAATAGCCCACTTTGGAGCTCTAGTGCGACATTAATTAACCAAACTTTACAAAAGTGGACATACAATGATTGTGCTTTAGACATTGTTATTGCAAATTAAATACCTTATGTTGTCTAAGTATCTTTCAGAAGGTTAAATATTTTTATAAGTCCTCATAGGTATCTATCTGCCTTAGTAAAAAAATGATATAAAAATGGAAATTTATTTTACTAGCACAGGCAGTGATTTATTTTATTGCAACATCTGTATTGGGTAATATTTCAGCCACCACCTACAAAATTTAGCCTCTTTTCTCTGTATAAGGGTTATAATGAACAAAGTTATATTAATTTTTTTAATTAAAAAAAATTCTGAAAGAATAGTTTGGTGTGGCTTTAAAATAAAATTTTTCGGTTATATATGTTATCTTGAAAGTGTGAAAGCCATGTATCTGCAGATACACTGATTTGTTCAGTACAAGTGCGGAATAGTCTACAAAATAAGAGTTTCTACACTTTCACAAGGGAATATGCTGATCCACATATTCAAAATCATTAAAGTGCAAAAGTGTGTTTATCAGAATATAAATAAATGACATTATGTTTCAACAATTATCAATATTTTTTAGAATCTCAGTTGTTTTAACAATTTTGTATCATAACCAACTGTTTAAAAAAAAAAACTGGTTCTGCTTAGAAATTCATTTGAGGCTTCTCATCCCCTCCAAGCAGTCGGTTTTAGCATCTCTTCACCAAAAATCACATGCTGAATTTGAAAAAACTTTTTATTTTAATGCTATATTATAGATCTAGGGATCGACTGAAAGGTCTATCCTTAGACGTGCATGATTTCTTAAATTCTTAAAAAGTTATAAACTTAATGAGCATACAAAAACCTTGCTGTTGTTCGAACAACGATCTTTGTACTTTCATGAATCTGCAGATATACTAGTGAATGTCTGAAATAAAAAAAAAATCTGCTATTACATGTATCAACCTATCTGCAGATACACTGACTGATTTTCGAACTTACATGGATATCTATCAAGAAAATAATATTCATGCTGAGGTGTTATATTAAGAAAGCATACAATTCAAACTGAAAATGGGACTTTCATTTAAGATTATATAACTTGGATTTAAAATAAACTACACTATGGCTTTATCTGTTTTATATGAATTAGAGTGACTTGCTATGGTTAAAAAAATATTTATTTAGTCATAGTTTAGATATGTCGTGAATTTGTTTCACTAACTTAAAAATGTTTTATTGTAATTTATATGTATTCTAAATATCCCTTAAAATAAAAATGTAATTTATAAACAGGTAATATACAAAGGTAGTCCCCAAGCTAAAAAAGAAAGTAAAATGTTCCAGCTTTATGATGAAGGTGTACGTATGGGTTCATGGGGTTTATTACTTCATTGTCTTTCTGGTAAGTATGCTTTTGTTTGGACATTCAATTTATGTAATTTTTTTAGTTAAAATTCTAGACTTATTGGATATTTCTTTATATATATTTATTTGGCTCATCATGTTGAAAAAGCAAAATTAGTGAGATTTCAACATATTTCTATTTTACATGTCCCCTGCCAACTACAGGATGTCTCATAATATTAGCTTGTAGTTCAACTATACTGTGACAGTGATAAATATATATAAAGATTGTAGTAAAGGAAAATATGGGTTATGTGTAATTTTTCAAAATAATTTATATTTTCTTTCCACTTTAGTTTTTAATTTAAAAAAAAAAAACTTTAATTAGTTTGAAAGAATTATTATTAGCTTTGAGCTACACTTAAAGAAAGTATTTTGATTAATTTAAAAATTTGTTTCAATGCTGACAAAATTAGAGATTTCTTGAGGTAATAATCCATGATCCTTAGTGGATTAACACTAGAACGACGGCAGTTTCGATATACCTAGAACGACGGGATGGGTCAACTTGACCCAAAGTACAAAAATCAATGTTTAAGTTTTAAAAATATAACTTTTTTTTCAGTAAAGACAATTATATCATTGACAGTAATATTAAGAGTACAAAATAGAATATTTAAATTATAAACCTTAAAAATATAAACAAAAAATTATGTTTAAAAACTGTTTACACTATATTCAATTTGAACTTTTTTGAGGCATTTTGTCATTAATGTGTAAATTTTGTATTCATTATTTAAAAGTTATTATCAGGAAAGTGTTCGTACATATACTACACAAAGTTGCGGCAACTTTTTTTTACGTAATTTGTGCACTTGTTACACATTGGAACAAATATCAACTGTTTTGTTTACACACTTAGAAACTTGACTTCGAACTCTTTTGCGTGCTACTGATGGTACTCCCTTGTTTCTGTAAATCTGAATTATTCTTTTTACGAGTAGACTCAATATAAGGATGGCGAAGCTCATCAATAAGTTGTTGGATAAATTTTCGCCTCGAAAGCTTTTTACCGATAACTCTTTTATACAAAATCCAGGAATTTATTCAAGCAAGGTCTAAAACATTGTTGAAGACAGGCACTGGCCACCTTCTCGATGCTGCCTTCACCAAGTATTTTCGTGCATTTGACAGCAACATCTACACTGAATTTTGTAGAATTGTAAAACCACATTGTCTATGGAAATGTTTATGGAAATGTTATCGTCAACATAAACTGTGGGGTGAAATGAACTGAGTAACATGACATTCTTATTATTTTTCCCTTGGTAAACTGTCATAGTAGTTGTACTATCATTATAATTCAGTAACAATGTTTCGACAATTATGTCTTCATTTGTTTTCACTATTTCAGGCAAAAACTTACGATTCCACCTTACAGTACCTATCAAACTGGTGTTCTTTGCTTTTAAAATTTCCGATAGTTTCAGTGTTGTGAAAAAGTTATCAGTGGTGACGTTTCTTCCTTAGTTTTCAAAAGGTTTCACTAAACGTAAAACGACATGTTTGGCGAGTTCTAGATTTGCAAGACGATGCTCATCTTTACCTAAATATGGAAAGCCATTTATTATGTATTTAGTATCAACATCAGCTGCAAGCCAGAACTTAATTCCAAATTTATCTGGTTTGTTAGCCATGTACTGTGTAAATCGACATCTGGATTTTGTAGGAAACAGTTGCTCATCAACTGTTTTGTATGAAACCTTGATTTCTTGGTTGTATGCACTAGAAACGTTTCAGTTTTACTAGAAACGTTTTCATTTCTACTACATGCAATAGGTAATTCGCAAGAATCAGATAAATTGCCATCATTATCTGAAGATAAACTTTTAGTATTTGAAGGCACAAATTCTTCATCCCTAGAAGCAAACTCTTTATTTCTACAGTTTTCGGATTCATTTTCCGACAACTGTTGAAAGTATTCTAATGCTTCGCTAACAGTAAGTTTTCGAGACATTTTACTCAAGCTTAATCCTATCTGTACTTGTTCAGATGCAGTCCTGTCTCCATCAGGGAAAAAAATGCCATTTGCGATTTTTCTCATATAAAAACAGTTTGAACGAATGCAAATCCAATATTGTTCGACCAGTGACATTATATATGTAGGTCAAGGTCACTCACCCCCTGGATGAGTCAAGCCGAATGCGCACGACATGGGTGCAATGTGTTTTAGTTCTATAAATCGTTGTTATCTGCTTTCTGTATAGGAAAAGGGTGTTTGGGTCAAAATGACCCATTCAGTCGTTCTAGGTATAAGTGTTAAAAACACCAACTATAATAACTGCCAGACGAATAATATTTTTTCAGGCTGTTATATACATGATTTTAGGAAAAGTCAAGGAATTTCAATTAATTCGGCTGGTAAGTTTTTGAGAAAAACAGAAATGAAATTAGATTTGGGTCAAATTGACCCACTTCGTCGTTCTAGTGTTAATAAATTATCTTTAAATATATATTTATTGAAAAAAAATATTAAAAAACAAAAATATATATTCAAACTAGTCATTAACATACAAGTTGTCTCAAGCAATACACAAATTCTATTTTGTCCATCTTGATTTTTTTTATTTAACAAATACAATAACAATGCTGGTTTTACTGTTAATTTTGTTGAGATTTTTTTTTACTTCAGGTTCAACTATTCTTTAAAATAAACATATTCATTGAAAAAATATTCCATTTAAATTTTTCATTTTGAGCTTTAGAGACTTATTATTATTTTATATGTGATTTGTGTATATTTAATATATCTTATAATTTTTGCAGCTGCTTTATATGCTGGTATTGTGCAAGAACAATTAATAAAAAAATTTGGAAGAAGTACGACGTACATGTTTGGAATGATTTGTTTCACTGTTAGCTTATTGGGAACTGTTTCAACCACTAACCTATGGTCCGTCAATATTTTCTCTGCTCTATCAGGATTGGGATCAGCTACAATAACTACCGTGCCATATGCCTTAATCACAGAATATTATAGCAAAAAAGAAGTATGTTTTTTTTCTCTCATTAGTTTATATACTAATTGTGTTATAATCATTAAAATATTTTTATATGCTTAATATTTCTTAATAAATTACAATTATAACTGAGTATCATATGCATTACAAACGTTTGTAAGGAAAATAAATTTGTTACACTACAGTCTGAATTCATTCAATATCTATCACCATTATTTGATGCAAATTAAACTCTGTTCTGAACTTTCACTGCAGTTGTAAGAGCATTTGATCAAGTGACAATGTGGAGTAACTTTAGTTTTGAGGGCATCTATTCCTAAAAAAGAAAATAACAAAACAGCAAGAGAATAACTCCTAATTTACATTTGTGCATTGCATATTCGTTAGCCATCTGACAATTTTTTGTTTTCAAGATTCCCCCCTTCTCCATCGGACACTAGCTTTCCAAATTTTGCTAATAATCTAACAACACCAATTTTTAAAAATCTTTTTTTCTCTTAGTTCTAAAACAAAATTTATGTGTAGTAGTGGATACTTGTATCAATCAATCATAGCTTTGTTTAGAACTCAAATAAACCAAATATAGCTCTTTTTGCTAATGGAATGGATTGAACTTGTATGTGGTCTCTTTGGTCTTCCAACACTTTGCTTCATAAGTATTTGAAATTAATTCCAAACACCCTTCCTTTTTTTACTTGCCAAAACTCTCTAAACCGTTATTTCCAACCTTTATAAGGCTACTGACCACCAAATGAAAAGTTATGCAAAGCACGGACCCCCACTTTCTAGTAGTACTAAATTAAATTCTGTTGTCACATACTAATTTGACACTAAATATAACTCTGGTATTAAATATTGTATTCTTCTTGCAAATTAATTTATTAATAAAAATTCATTTGTATATAATTGAAATTATTTATTTACTTAACCTATAATTAATGATAGTGAAATTACTTGTCATTCCACAAATTATAAAGGTTATTTTCAGCTTGTATTTGTGGGAAGAAGCGAAAATAAAACCTTTTCAAAGCTGCTAATGGAAGGATTAAACTTACTACTTTTTTATTTATTATTTAAAAAACATAAGTTAAACTCATAAAATATATCAACAAGTTGACAGTTATTATAAAAATACTTTTTGAAACAAAATACAAATGCTTCATAACAGTATTTTCTTCATTAAGCACAAATGTTGATTTCCAATTTAGACTTTTTGTATAAAAAGAATAAACACCAAAAATGCATTAAAAAATATTTTGGTGATTAAACAAGTGCTCCATGGACCACTTCATACCCTGCCACTGACCACGGGTTGGGAACCACTACTCTAAGCGAAGTTACAGAGTCTATTTCAAATGTTCTAATGTCTTTGCTCATTGTTGTTTTTTAAATTATAATCATATCTTGTGTTTATGTAATTAAGAATAAATATGTTAGTGATTAAAACTATGTTCAAGTACTTCTTAATGCATTTTAAAGTGGGCAAAATACAAAGAAATTCTTCCATCACTTATTTACAGCAATGAACAGAAATAATACTGTTTACCATTCTATTTTTATTTGTTGTATTAAAAGTTGCACAAAAATAAAATATTTCTCAGGACAAAAAAAAATTTAAAAAGTCCAGTAATAATTATATGGGTTCAAAATTATGACTAGTTTTGCAAAAAAGTTATTAAATAATTCCCTTTAACCTTTAGAATTCGGGGGCATTTAAAAAAAAATTCCTCTCGACACGGGGAATTCACAAAGATTTGCTTTCCCCCCTTTGAGTGACAATATACACACCCCTTTCAATAGAAAACGACCCCTTTTCGATATTCAAGCCATGGACCGAGGAAACTGAGTTTACTACTTGGTTAGCTGAATACTTGAAGGGTTGCAATATTTTAACTTTATTGCTCCATGAGGCTGACATCCGAAAACTGATTTACTTTTTTATATTTCGTTTAAGAAAAATGAAAATGTATTTTTTTTTATGAAATAGTTTTAATGAATAATTTTATAAGTGTGTATATATAACATTATAAATAAAAAAAATTCAATTTTTTTTAGTTTCAAAGAATTAAGCGAAATATATTTTAACGTCTGGAAAGTATATAATTTGTTGAAAGCATATATTGTAAATGACAACCATTAATTCCAATGGAAGTTTCACATGCTCAATATTATTATATAAACAGGGGTGTTGCGCCTGCGCAAATTGCGCCAAATCGCGATTTCTGCTCCAAGCTGCTCCAAAACACTGATTTTTAGCGAAATTGCGCCAAACCTGCGCCAATTTCATAATTTTACCGCTAATTTTAATTTTATGACCCTATGTATAGAATACAATTGTTACTCTTCTGTAAATATGGGCCTCTACTTAATTTTTATCCATAATATAATCATAATTTGCCCATTTCACGATTTCTTTAGACTTAATTGAAAGAGGAGGGGGACATTGCAAACTTTCAAATATTCTGATAGTATGGTACAATGGACTTTGGCTAATACTTCATTTTAACTCACATTGATTTTATTGCGAAGTTACACTTTTTTGCATATACTCTAATTTATCATTTGTGAAGACATATAGACTTATACTTTTATGGGTACATTGTACTTTAAAACTTGAAGGGTGCATGATAGTTTTCGTTTTGAGGGTACTTTTTCTTAGTTAAAACTTCATATATTATGGAGTACACTTATTATTTTAGAATACATTAGAATTTTAAATCCTGGGAATATATTTAAGTTAAAGAAATTGGGGTACTTTGACATTAGTTTTCCTTTTATAGGGATATATTGATTTATTTTTAAGTGGGGTGTGGGGTACTTTTTTTTTTATACTTTCGGACTTTAACTTTTAACGTTGGGCTTTTATTTGTAGAAGTACATTTCTATTTTTTTAGAGATACATTAATGTTTGTTTAGTTGGGGGGGGGGGGGCTAATACTTCATTTTAATTTTTATTTAGAAGAATACTAGGGGCTTTTTTTGTTGTCTATAATGTTATTTTTTTGGGGATAAATTAGTGTTTTAATTTTGAGGCGTACATTAGACTTTTCTATAGAGGTACATTGGGCATTTTCCTTTATGGGCTTTTATTTTTAAGGGCACCTTAAGTATTATTTTAAGTGTATGTTCATGTTGGGCTTTTTCTTTGAGGGATACATTGTGTTTTCTTTAGAGATAATTTTTTTTATTGTATAGGTACACTGCATTTTTGTGTGTGGATATATTAGGCTTTTACTTTTAAGGGTATATTCTTTTAGTTTCCTTTTAGGGATGCACTAGGGCTTTTCTTTTTAGGATACATTACACTTTTAATTGTTCTTTGGTTTTTATTTTAAGGGTACACTTTTCCTTTTACAGGTACATTGGACTTTTTTTATAGGTGAACTGGGCATTTTCCATTACGGGTATATTGAGCCTTTTATTTTTGCGATACATTATTCTTTTATTTTAAAAGGCGTCTTAAGTTTTATTTTAAGGGTATTTTGGTTTTTTCTATGTAGGATACATTGTTTTTTTTTTCTTGTATAAGGTACACTGATATTTTATTTTTTTTAGATTAGGCTCTACTTTTAAGGGTACATTGTTTTTTTCTTTTTAAGTATACATCACTGGGGCTTTTCTATTTAGGATACATTAAGCTTTTAATTGTTCACTGGTGTTCTCTTTTAAGGGTAGATTAGGCTTTTCTTTTGGTGGTACACTGGGCTTTTCTTTTGGTGGTGCACTGGGTTTGTCTTTTGATGCTACAGGATTTTTCTTTTGTTGGAACACTGGGCTTTTTTTTTAGAGGTACACTGAATTTTCTTTGAGGGATACATTGTTTCTTTTTCTTGTATAAGGTACACTGGGCTTTTCTTTTTCTAGATAGATTAGGCTCTACGTTAATGAGTACATTGTTTTTTTCCCTTTTAAGTATACACTGGGGCTTTTATATTTAGGATGCATTAAACTTTTAATTGTTCTCTGGTGTTTTATTTTAAAAGTAGATTAAGCTTTTTATTTGGTTTGTACACTGGTCTTTTCTTTTGGTGTTACACTGGTCTTTTCTTTTGGTGGTACATTGGTCTTTTCTTTTGGTGGTACACTGGTCTTTTCTTTTGGTGGTACACTGGTCTTTTCTTTTGGTGATACACTGGTCTTTTCTTTTGGTGGTACACTGGGCTTTTCTTTTGGTGGTACACTGGGCTTTTCTTTTGGCGGTACACTGGGCATTTCTTTTAGTTGTACACTAGAATTTTTCGTTTTGGGATACATTATTTTACCTTAAAGTGTACCCTTTGGTTTTATTTGACTTGTATTATGGGATTTTCTTTTAAATGTACATTTTTTTTTTGTCTGGAGTTGTTTGGGCATTATTTTAGGGGCAAACGGGAAGTTTTCTTTTACAAGTTTATTTTAATAGAATGGGTATTTATTGCTTTTGTAATACAATGGGCTTGCTTTTGCTTTTTGTAATACAATGGGTATTTATTGTAAAGGATGCACATTGTGCAATAGCTTTTTAACCGATTTAAAGCGCACCTACCAATACCACTAAATGCGCCAAGGAGGAGGTTATCAATTTCACTTATGTATTTTTTTTTGTGACTTCTGTTTTAATTTAGAAATTAAGAGAGAAAAAATTATAGATTTAAACGTTCTATTTCAAATTTTTTCTTTGTTGGATAGAGAAAAATACACTTCAGCACACAAAAATTTAAAAAACAAAAATTAGTTAGTTATCTGTTTTTTATTTATCCGGAAATATCGATTAATTGAGCTTTTATAACATTTCCTCCCGTCTCAAAAGATTTTGATTGTTGGATATTGATTGCCTAACTTCAATATAATTTCATTTATTAAACTAGATAATCTCAAATGTACTATCTAAGGCTTGGAGAAAAGTTATCCAAAAACTTGAGCTTCCTGGTGAATATCAGTGGACGAAGCATCTTTCTAATTAAAAACTAAAACGGGGAAAATATTTTTCTTTTTTAACCAGCTTCAAGAAAAGAAGACTAAAAAGTTTTTAAAAAAAAAAAACGAAAAAGTTGAATATATGTAAATATTTAATATTAATTTTATTTAAAAAAATTTAAGTTGGAGGCACTTTACAAATACCGCACCTAAATTTTTTTAGTATTAAATATTAAAAAAAAATTCAGCTTGTTCGTAACATTAAAAATTACTTTTTTAGTTTTTAGCATTTTTTTTCTTAAAGTTTTTTTAAAATTTTTTTTATAGTAGGGTTCTATGTTTTTTTTCTTTTATGGGTGCATTCTTTTTTCTTTCAAGGTATATTACGTACATTTACTCTAAATTCAATGTAACATGAAGCATTTACTTTTAGGGAGTGCATCATGTGTTTTTCTTCAACATTGTGCATTTTTCTTTTAGTTTTAGTGGTATAATGAAAACTTCCGTGTTCATTGAAGTTTTCATCGTTAGGCTATGACCTAGAGGCCTTAGTTTTCTTGGGTTACATCTTAATTCATGGGGTACATGAGAGTTTTGAAATTTAGCTACACCCAAAAGCTTTATTTTGCATTATTTTTAATTTCATCTGCTCCAAAAAGCCTTTTTTGATGCTCCAAAATTTAAATTTTTGCTGCTCCAAAATACCTTTATGCTGCTCCAAATTTCAATTTTAACTGCTCCAAAATACATTTTTACTGCTCCAAATTTCAATTTTACCTGCTCCGAACACTGCTCCAAAATGCATGAAGCCGGGCAACACCCCTGTATAAATATTATTATTATTAAGTTAGGAAAGATGGGAGAATGGGTCTTAAAACTCTATTTTTGACATAAAAATTCAATTTCCATTAAGAAAAAAATGTAAAATTACAATTATTTTACAAAATCATTCATATATTTATTGGAAACATAATCTTATATTTTAATTTTATTCTGAGGTTTATAAGTATTTTTTTTTAAATTATGTAATTTTTCGTAATAAAATACATTATTAGATCACACTATTAAATCAAATTAGTAACTTGAATACAATAACAACCTTCAAACCTTAATACATTTGATTATTATTGGACGGTTTTTCTAAAAAAAAACTACCTTACACTACGTTACATAAAAATATTGTTATTGAAGTAAAAGTAATAGACTTTTGTTTCCCCGATGGTAAATTATTATTTTCTTATTACTTTCGTGTAATTTAATATATTTTTTTGTCCATATGTCTTAATATCAAGCTCCTCTTGTGTGAGCTACAGGGACCGATTTACAAGTTTAGGGGCCCAGGGCAAAAAAACATGTGGGGGACCCGGACATACCTTAAATTTAAATTGCTATATTTATGTATACGCACATAACATAAAATAACATAATCAATTAGCTCTAATGCAAGTGTAAATACTGCTAAAAACTGAAATACTTAAAATTACTATTTTTTTTTATTTCTGAAAAAATTGAAGATGTAAAAAATTATATAACTTAAATTAAGATTATTAATAACGGTGGAATTGAAAAATATTCAACAAAATATAATATTCATTTAAATGCCCAAATAATTCAAGAAGTACACAAAGATAAGGTTTGGTAATGTTATAAGGGTATTTAGTCTCTGGTAACTATAATTTATTTTAAAATTTAAAAACTTATTATATTTATTTTATTTTTATTATATTTTTCGTAATAAAATACATTATTAGATCACACTATTAAATCAAATTAGTAACTTGAATACAATAACAACCTTCAAACCTTAATACATTTGATTATTAATGGACGATTTTTCTAAAAAAAAAAACCTACCTTACTCTACGTTACATAAAAATATCGTTATTGCAGTAAAAGTAATAGACTTCTGTTTCCACGATGGTAAATTATTATTTTCTTATTACTTTCGTGTAATTTAATTTTTTTTTTGTCCATACGTCTTAATATCAAGCTCCTCTTGTGTGAGCTACAGGGACCGATTTACAAGTTTAGGGGCCCAGGGCAAAAAAAACATGTGGGGGACCCCATGTTTTCAAGCTTCCAGATGTGAACTTAATTCGTCGAAGACATTTTTTTTTCGAAACTTCTGACAATATGTGCTTTGACATTCCCTGAAAAGTAATAAATGGTTCCTCTCCCCCCCCACCCCTTCCGTGTTTCGTAGACTATTCATTTCAGAATGCTTCTTTGAGATGTGTACTGAATAGGGGAAGCATGTTTGCTCCATTTGTAGATTTGTACTGCATGTCCCACTCTCACAAAAAGTATGTGAAAGAATACAGACTTCAAAATTACCGCCTAATAACTGGTTTACATGGCATCTGCGAAGCTCAATAGGTCAGTTCTGAGAAATTTTCAGAGGAGGAATACAATACTGTAGGTAGACCATTGTATTTCTTCGCCCCCAGATTCGGGACAATGAATGAAAAATAAGCTACAACAAACAATTATAAAGACGTGCGTGCATATTTATAGCCTTATGCGAGAAAGATATATAAATGTCTGTCACATTTTACACAAATACTTCTAGAAGGTTTGTGTGTGTGCCTTATAGAAAAATAAAATGTACACCATTGTTGTGTTAGGCAAAATACATCAGCGGAAACGTTAAGTTACGGCAAATTAATAGCAATTGTAAATTATAACATTTTAAAAATAGTAACAAAATTAGTGCACATATTTTGTGTGAAAAACAAAGACCTTTCACTACATGTTTAATATCTAATTTTCAAAAAGTATGAATCTTTAATAAATAATTTAAAGAAAAAATGGGTCCGTAATATCAGTAATATTTTATTACCTTCTATCTTAATTTACAATCCAAAAATATTTTTTATCATAACAACAGTATACCACTTAAACTGTGCGCGGATATCTTTCAAACTACAGTTCAAACTACACAAATTCAGCATTTACATGTGTTTTGTTTATATTCTAATTGCCATTGGCGGATCCAGAGGCGGGGCGCAGAGGCCCATGCTCCTCATACTGGTCCACTTTTTTTTTTACTTATGTAATCATGGAAAACTTATGCAGGTAAAAAAATTAGTACAGGCTTTGTAATGTTCTAGACAATCCGGAAGTCGAGCATTTTAATCACCTTCGGACAACAACCACTAAATCAATCTAACATGCAATGATCTCTCTCTTTCCTCTCAAATAATCACAATGCTTTACATAAATGTCAATCCCTCTTGCTCCCTACACGACAGCGATGACCATCAAGGTTTGGGGTAGATAGGCCAGCGTGCGTCATCACTTCACAAATAAATAAATGGCCACCTTGTGTTTATCTGGTGGTCTCCTTTGTTTGGCAAATGACTTTCTAAATCGACAATTCCATATTTTAGCGGTAATGGTGGTCGTCATTTAATAAAACTATTAAATGTTGAAAATTAAAGATAAATGTTAAGAATTATGCAAAAATAATGCTAATTAGGTAATTATGTATATTATTGACTTAATTAATTATATATATCATTGACTTAATTAAATAATGAATTATATTTATATATATTATTGACTTAAATAATTAATGCTCTATTATTTATAAAAGAAAATTGTTTACATTTGTTTCGGAAGGGTCGGATCCGCATATGTACTCCACTCCCCCCCTTGAGTACTTTTTTGTAATATGCTCCCCCCCCCCCCGATTTTTTTTCTGGATACGAATATGCTAATTACACTTATATTGCCAGTTCAATTTCCAATGAAATCATCAGAAACATTTACAAGTTATTTTCATATTCAAAGTTTTTCTTGTTAAAAAAATCATAATAATAAATATATTAGAATTTAATTTATTAGATAATGTCGAAATCCTTCTCAGCCATTAATTTTTCAATCTCATCTTGGGTTAAAATTTTCCGCCGAAGCACCATTTTCAAAGTGCATGCAATACAAGACGACGCGAAATGCTTATTTACTTAGGACGATTTGGCGACGTTGGCAACAACAAATGAAATAGTTGCCCTTCCTTATTTTGTCAAAATAACTCAAAAGCTACTCTCCTACTTTCAACAATAGCCTTGCTGTCGAGAACTCATAAGGGCGTTCCCTCAATATTTTTTAAAAAGTTGACACGCTGAACAAGAAGGGGTAGAAATCACTGGTTCAAATGTTGTACCAGCCCGTGTTCAAAGGAAAAAAGCTTACTGGTACATATGTTGTACCACCCGTTTTCTAGAGGTTAAATAAATACAGGTTTGCTCATAGTCATTTTTTAACAGCAGGTGTTTATTGTTTAATTTATCTTTCAGGTGTATTATAAGAATTTCAAACAGAGAGGTGTTGGAGAAGATATGGCAGTTCTTGATTCTGCAGTGTTTCTATCGCAGATAATTCCATCCCTATTTCTTGGTTATATTGTAGATTACACAAAAACGTCATACACATATATGTTTGTTGCTGCTGTCTGTGGAATGGCAGCATGTTATTTTTCATGTTTTGTTACTTTTACTTAATATTCAATTCATAAGACTATTTATAAAGCCCATAATTTTATTTTTTCAATGCATTATTCATGATTTCTGTAGAGCTGTGTCAACAAATGGTGCAATTTGTACATAAATATTTACTACATATTGTTAAGTGCAGTAATTAATAACATTGCTGTACACACAAAAATCGTTATAACTTTCTAATATAAAGTGAACAATTTTATTTTAGAATAGTGGTAAGAAATTGTCCCTAGTCTAATAAATGTTGCCTCCTAATGGTATTTTCATTGTGAAAATGCTTTTTTTTTACTCAAGCAAATAAATATTCATATGTGAATATTTTTAGCAATTGAACATTGCTCAATTAGTGCCTTATTTAAAAATTGTACTTCTTCACTATGAAATCTTCTTATCAGCCTGGTGTAGTAGAATGTGTTATGTACTTTGTAAAAACTATTTTAAAGTGCACTTACCATATTTTGTTAACTTTTTCAATATTGACTTGTATATAATCATTTTTTAAAAGAAGCATGCTTAGGTTTTATCTATTATCAGATTTTATAATGTGGAATCTGAGCTTATACTTAGTTATAAACATATCAAATTTTACTATATACTTATTGTCTATAATGAACAAAATAATAATTTCATACATACTGTTTGAAATACAAATAGGCATTGCACTTCCAACAGTATGTATGAAGTACATATAGCCATTACATTAAAAAAGATTGTATTAAATTCATTCCCCATTTTAATATTTTAACAAATATTATTTGGCTTAAATATCTTGTTATATATTATGTTAGTTAAAACATTTTGATTTATAAAATCTAAAAATAATGCCTAATACAATAATTGCAATTTTTTTTTTTAAATTAATGAAAAAATATAATGTTTCTGCAATCTACAACTCTACTACCAAAGTCATTTTTGTATATTTACGAATATACACCCACTAACTATATTGGTTGATAAAATGTATTAGTTACAGAATTAAAAAGTTCCATCTTTCTACCTTGCTATTAGTCTTAATTTAATTTTTCTGTTTATTCATCCTACTCTTAACCCTCTGACGGAACTGAATGACTTAAGTCATCCATAGATTTCCAGTTTTTATATAGCAATACACATAAACTTTAAATTCATAAAAATATTGTTGAAATGAAATATTTTTCAAATCTAAAGCATTGAGGTTTGTCTTTAAAGCTATATAAAAAAAAATATGTATAATGTTGGAAATGTAAAGTTAACTATTTTGCAGAGAAAACAACTATACAATTTTTTTTTCCTAATTTC
Source organism: Troglohyphantes excavatus (assembly GCA_963932185.1). Lineage (NCBI taxonomy): Eukaryota > Metazoa > Arthropoda > Arachnida > Araneae > Linyphiidae > Troglohyphantes > Troglohyphantes excavatus. The sequence continues at coordinate 13,679,348 of OZ010676.1, read as the reverse complement.
TCAGAGGGTTAAATTTATACAGACAACTCTCGTTATCTCGAACTCGAAGGGAAGTGTATAAAAATTCGAGATATCGAAAATTCGAGTTATCGAAAATCCTATAAAAAAGCTGTTTTGTTAAAAAGTAAATACTAGTATATTTACATGACTTTATTTAACATATCTATCCAAAATAGTTTGGTAAGTATTTCTATTTTTTTCGAAATCAATTATATTTTCCAAATGCACGATTGCTTGAAATGTCTCTGATGTTTTCGTTTCCGGCCTCGATTCAATGAATGCACGCATAGATTTTATCGAAGATAGAGCCGGTTACAAAGTTATCTTTGGAGGAGGTTAGCATTTTTAATTATCATTCTTCTTCTGAGAGCAATCTCTCATCAAATGCTGCTATAGAGAGTGCATTGCCTAAACAAAAATGAGAAGGGGTCGAGTATCGTCTTCATATTTTAAGTGAGTTGCTTTCTGGACGGTCGGTAATGTTCCAAGAAAGTGACTTGCACTTTACCGAAAATGCCAGCTGGCTTGAGGGTCTATAAATCATTAATCTTCCTTGTTGGACTGACTCTGCGTTAAAGAGCAAAGGATACAGCTCAGGGAATCCAGTCTGGCGACATTCAAACAAAAGGGTGAGGCACAGGTAGGAATCCATTGTAAGTATACCCTTTCAATAACGCACAATAAGAAAGAGAACTGATAAAGAAGAACGGGGCAATTACATATATGCTAAAGGTTCTTCAAAATCCGTAGTTTTGAGAGGAAAACAAAATTTTGAGTTGTGAGGAAACTTTGAGTTATCGAAAATAACGACGAAAAACTTCGAATTAAAGAGATAAAATTACATTAAATAAGTAATGAAGGTGCAGGGAAATAGATTTTTTTCGAATCGAAAAATTCAAGTTATCGAAGTTCGAGTTTTCGAGAGTCTACTGTATATGCATTGAATTCACTAAAAAAAATATTAATTTACAAAAATTCTAAATTAACATTAGTGGTCTATTAGAAACAATGTTTTTTTAACTGTTATATAATTTATGACTAAAATTTGTTTTCACAAATGCATATAAGGAAACTGCAAATGGAGTTTTATATCTATGTATGTTGGTATTTGTATAGTGTTCTTAAAATTTTTGAATGTCTATTATAGTTTCCAATACATTTATTTCTCAACTGAATATTATTTGGATCATTATAACGAGCATATTAGTGACAAATTTCATGTTGGTAAACCTTAATGTGCTGTGTAGCAGTAGATTTTTCCCGCTGCTTACAGTGCTTTTAACTTAATTTTATAGATGCATTTTGAATTTGCTTTTTACAGTATCCCAAAAAAACCTTCAAAACTTTGAAAATGAGTTTCTTAAAAACATGAGTAGGTAATACTAAAATTAAATAAGTAATTTATTGATTGGATATTTTTTATGTTAAAGAATGAAATTGTGATAAAAATAATTTCCTATTAAGTAACACTTTTTAAATGTTTTCTCGGTTTGGCAGTTTTAAATTTCTGAACTTTATTATGCATCTTGGAATCTGCAATTGCCTTGTGAAGTTCAGAGTGGAGTGTGCATTCTTGAAGGCATATAAAAGTGTATACATTTAATTTGAACCAAAACAGAAAAGAAAAACTGTTCTGTGTTTTAACAAAATACATTGAATTCTGACTCTTGTCATAAGACGGAACAACGTCATTGGATGTTCTATAACAGTCAGGGGTCAGAAATTTTCTTTCCTCCCAGAAAATAAATTGACTTCCTCGTCTATTATCAAATTTTTCAACCAAAATGTAAATTTTACTGTCTATCCAATAAATATATTAATTTATCTAGGTTCCTGTTTCATAGTCATATCGTGACATGTATTTACTCAAGTCTAAACTGATTCTAGAAATGCAATGTATATTTGCTTATTAAAGAAAATTAAACATAACTTACCATGTTAAGAATATTAAAAGAAATATTATTAAACTATTCTTATTTTAAATTCTTGTTTTGATAATTTGAATAATATGGCTCGTTAGTAAATTGTTCTTTCTAAATTAAGGTTTTTATTATCAAGAGTTTGATGCAACTATCCATTGATAGCAGTGTTAATCAAGACAAAGTGTTTATAAAATGTTTGTTTAAAACAAAACTTGCTTTTTGGAAACTATATTTTTTTTGTCATTCGTAAATTGTGCACTGAATTATATATTTTTAAGTTTCAATTATGATTAGTTATCTAATACAAATTTGTGTTTATTATTTTTAAATTCAGTTATCAATAATGTAATTTAAGCAATGATTGGAGTAAAAGATTAAGAAAAAATACTAATATATATAATTGCGAATATTTGTTATTTAAATATTTATGTTTACATCGAAAAATATTGTTTTATTTTACTATCAATGTAATTTGAAATCCATATATATAGTTTTATAATCTGAAAAGTACTTAAAGTTAGCAATTATAATCATCACAAATGAATTTTTATCCATTTTTGTACTTTTTATAAAATGTTAAAGTATATTAAAAATTAACTAGGCTACATTATAAATTGTAAATATTAACACAACATAATCTAACAAATTTGTGTAGATTTGTATAAAAACAATTTTTTTTTTTACCTTTTACTAATTTATTATAAAATATATATATTTATTGTTAGAATATATATTTTTCTGAACAAAGCTAGTTTTTATTTAAAGTGTATCCCTAGTTATTCAAATTGCAATAATTTCAATTTAACATCAAGTTAAATATTTTAATACTTGGTGTTTTTGGTAGCCAAATTAATGGAATAAATAATTTAACATAGGCTTAAATATATTATAAATAATAAATGTTTATATTTAATTATTTTATTTATTACTTTAATTTATAATTTATAGATCCAACACATGAGCATGATAAGTTTTAATATATTAAATAATAGCTTATGTATAATATATTTTGTTTACTGAATTATATTTATTACTTTCATTACAATTTTTACAATGAATTATTTATAAAAATATCAAATTAGACTTTGCAAAAGTACTCTTGCATTAGATTTTTATATTTATTTTGTCATTTAAAGTATAATTGCTAATTAGAAATTTGTATGAATCAAATTCTTGTTTGTCTTATTTACAAATTTATCAAAGTTATATACTCTATCAATACTCTTATAATTTATGTTTTCTTGCAATACCTATATATAAACTTTCTTTTGTCTTTTAATAAGACAAATGGCAGTTTATGTTGCCAAAGATATAACTCAGGTGCATATTAATGAACTGTGGAAATTGAATGCCAATTGAGCTTATTGTTAAACTGTGATATCATTTCACAGCCTTTTAATTTCCTGTTTTCCCACAAATATTTATTAGATGAAAATAACTTTTTATCTGGTCTTAACATTACCTCAAGAATTTTTCACATTTTGTTTAACTATCCTCAACTTGTTTTTGCCTTTTGAAATTCCTTTAAAGCTTGATGGAAATTTTGTTAAATGTAAATATGTGTTACAACTATAAATTGACAGAACTTGGTTGTGATATGATATATCGTATAATCGAATTTTATTTTTCCCCATAGACTAGAAAAATGTATTCAAAACTCCAAAATATGATATGCCAATATGTATATATAGAATGTTTATATTAATTTTAATCTACCAATGATCAATTTTAATCAACCTATGAATGAGTTTAATTTGAGAGATATTACAATGATCAAGTCATTATTTATTTTATTTATCTGCATCAATGTTGTTGTTTTTTAAATGATTACACAATGCTTTTCACATTTTGTATTGTCCAACACTAAAATACTTTCAAAGAAAGGAATTGTTTGTAAAGCCTAAAAATTAAATGTTTTAGACAGAAAGTAGTAGTAGTACCAGGAAAAAGCTCTGGAAATAATTGACTTCCAATTGGGAAATTTCTAGTAAGTGAAATTTGTTTACTTGTACCATGAATGAGTTTACTTGTTGCATTTTGCATGACTGGGTATTCACAGTATAATATACGAGTCAGTTCTGAGTAAATTTATAGAGATCTATTATACATCTTAAAGTGTAAATAATACATTGACAAAGAAATAAAAATGCCGAAAAACTTATACTTTCAATTAAGAATAAATTGTATGTTATTTAACTTTAAACAAAACAAAATCTTTTTTGCACTTGTTACAAGTTTATGACCTGGATAACATCCATATTTATCAAAGCTAATTAATTTGGAAAATAAATTTTTTATTCAGTAATTCTAAAACAAAAGTTTGGGGATTTTTCTAATTGTTTATTTCTTTGCCGGGGACATTATATAACACAAACACTTGGAGAAGTATAAAAGATTGTGTATAAAAATAATGCATAAATTTCATTCACAATAACCAAATTCCTATTTTCCCAAAGAAAAAGATTGTGTAAATGTTTGCATTTTAATAGTATGCTTTGTTATAATGTACTACTATCAGATAACATGTAGATCTTAAAAATATTCAATAATGGACAATTCCCACATTTTTTCAAAATGAGTAAAAACTACTTTTTTTAATGAAAAAACCATGCTTGTTTCAAATATCTGCACGAAAATCGACAAGAAAAATTTATTTTGTTAAATATAACGAAAGGAAAATCGCAAAATTTGACACCTACTCGAGTCGCTATTGGCTGCTCTGATTGTGATGCTCTAATAACCTAAACACAGATAAGCGTATTTGGGGTCGAGCATTCTTCTCGTTACTTTCCGACGACTGTTCCTTGTGTTTAGGGATTGATGGTTGACAAAAATGTGAATTTTTACATCATAAAGTTATAATAATTGAATACACTAAATAATTAAAGTTGCATACGTTCTTTACCTTTTGTATTGAATGTCGAAGATCAAAATTTTCTTGACCTATTAGATTCCCTTGTTTTGGATATTACATGCTAAATATAAAATATTGAACCGTTCTAAATCGGCATTTGTTGTGAAGGTGAAAACTGTATTCACCGTTTGCATATTTTTCTAATATAACTTTATAATTATCATTTAAATATATCATCTAACATTTAAGTACGACACAAAAATGCTTAATAATTTACTGTAACCTTTTTTCTATCAATCAACAAGTTTAAAAGAAATTCGAAACTAAAAACTATTTTGTTCAGGTTTTAAAATTGACCACGCCAGATCTTTCCTGCAGGTTTTGAAATAAGAAGAACCGTTGTTGCGTGTTCATATATTATTTTTTTAACAAAAAAGTGTATAAGTTAAACTAGTCTTCTCAAGTTTAGCATTCAATGTATTTAAGAAGTATAATTGTTATTTTTAGACAGTTGAGTAAACCATGGCAGCGCAACATGTTTCTAAAAATATTTTAAACATCTTTTATAGAAGAAATTAAAATATGTATGATGTCGATTAGAACAAAAGGACGTTGGTTCACGACTGTCCCTTTGAGAAATTCATTCTAAAACCGGTGAACTTGAAATTAAGATGAGGGGGGGAGATTGAAACAACTCGCGGACCTTGGAGGCCTAGGGTGCTACTCTCAGGTTAATCATGAACATGCTCATTTCCAATGTCTAAAAGGATGCAAGTCGACTATTGCCTTTTACGTCTAAATTTTAAGAACATGTCACGTACCTGTGCGTCGAACCGGCAACGAACGTGTTAACAAAATTAAGACCAGATTGTATGATTGTCATATAATAATACATTTTGCAGGGGATGGAGTGCCATAATTATGCTTGCTTGTGCTAAAAAAATTCTTTATATAAACTTCCCTTGCTACTGAACAAACTATTAGTACTAATTATTTGCACTTTATAAATATTAACACAGCAATAAAATTAAATATTTTTTGCGAATGTAAAAATTTGATTCGTCTATGCGTGGTATAACCGGGTATGTAAATTTTTAGCAATTGCTTTTTTTTTAATTTAAAATACAGTTTAATATACAAATCAAAAGGATATTTTCAAATTTATCAGTGTACTTTATTGTGGCTATTTTGTCTTTTTGCTAGTATTTTTTTTATTATGTTTTGTGGTCATGCAAAATTGAGAAGCAACCATTCAAAAAATTGTGTCCAAAATATCCGAAAATGAAATTACTATATCCCCGAATTCGTCTTCAAATTTTCTATAGCACTAACCTATATCTTATTCGTCAAAAACAAATTTTGTCAAAATGAATTTTCTTGGGAAATTTTGAATTTATTCAAGGAAAATGAATTCATTTCGGAAAACTTGTTTCCGTTTTGAATGTTTGGCTCCACAATTACAAGGATAAATTGTGTCCATTATATTAGATTTATTTGTATTTGTGTATGCTTCTTCCGCCCAAGATCTAATAAAGAACATGTACCGGGCTTCTCGGTTTCTCCTTCGCCGCGGGTGGTTAGGTTATTGTAATGTCACAGCTCCTTCGCACGCTTTTAGCCTGATTTTGCGCACTTTAAAAAAGACCAACTTTGAAGTCGTATAAAAAAAAAAATACGAATCGGAAAGTGAAAGTTTTGCGATGGATAATTCTTTTTCGATTGTCCGAATTTAATAAAAAAATGTGGGAATTGTCCATTGTAAACTTCCCTTTAGCATGCTATGATATTTTTAATTCTTTTTCAATTTTGGTATTATGTGTAATTTTAGTATTATATTTATTATCTATCATTAGAATGTGGTTTAGTTTTTATAAGTGCTTTATTGTCATTGAATAATATATATAATTTAAGTAAATGCATTTTATTTCCATTGTCAACTTTATTGTGCAGCTTTTTTGTAAAAAACATTATATTTCTTTCTACGACATACGCAATTATGTTTTTTAATATCTCCTTAAAAGTTTATTTTAAAGTTAGTGTGTAGAAATTGTAAAAAAAAATTATGTTCTTTAATAAATAATAAATTTCAATATTTTATTTAATAAACGGAATTTTTCCAATGATTTTTAACTTTAATTTCTATTTTTCAATAATTTAAGTTTTACAAATAAAGTTGCAAAATTAAACATACTTTTTGCAATATATTGTAGCATTGGTATTTTGTATGTTTCATGGTAACTTTTCTTGCTTGCTTATTTTGCACAAGAAAAACAAACTGTTTGTCTTCAGGTCATGTTTTATATATTTCTGGATGGTATTATGTTATGCAGGCACGTAGGTATAGATTTTTCATGGAGGGGGTTCAGTGACTGAGCAACTAATTTATTTACTTATCCTCCCCCCTTCACGAGGAAGGGGGGGTGGATAAGGTATCTAACGAAATTTGTTTCTGTTTTGGGGGTCCCCCTTGGAGGGGGAATCCTTAAACCCCCCCAACCCCCACAAAAAAACATCAACAACCTCCCCCCCCCCATTTTTGTTCTCAATTTTTTTTTATTAATTTTCATTAGTAAAAAAGAATACGTTGGCATTTGAATATTGAGGCAGCAGCAGTTATCACTGTCATTAACTACTTTTAACAGTTGTCAATAACTGTACTTTTAAAATGAGTAAATCCCTCCTTAATTATGAAATAGGTTTAGAGAACAAATTTAAAGTTTGAGAATCCTTATAATATATGTGTGGTAACGATAAGTTAAATAATTTATAGTTATGATAGTTTAAAGATCTAATAAGCGTTTTAGTTGACCAAAACTGGTAAAGAATAATATAAATTATAAAGGCTACATGATCTAAAGTATAGTGGGAGTAAAAACACTCGAAATTGCATGGTATTGTGCAATCCACTCGCCACTGCTAATTTTACATTAAACATTAAATATACATAATTTAATTCAGAGAAAATTATTTACTTATTACCAATAAATATTAACTTCCATTAATTAAATTTAAATTGTAAAGGTCATTTTAATTCAAAGATCAAAAAGAAACAAAAAAATTACCAACTTAACGGCGCCAAGTGTTGTTTTCGTTATCTGATCATTGTTCAAACATACGAGGCATAGTTCCCGGGTATTTCCTTTGAGATAGGCCACAAACCGCCCCAATATGCAGCGACGTACAATGCAGTGTCCGTTCGGAAGTCTAATTTAAGTTTAATCTTACAAGTTGGACAATCTCATCTTCCTTCGCTTTCATTTGGGCTTAAATGTTCCCAAATCAGGGATTTTTAAAACTCGCAATTCCAAACTTTCCCAAGGGAAGGGGGTCGACCGGAACAAAACCGCAAAAAGTAATAAAACAAGATTTATTTACGAAGTAACGCTACATGCTCAGACGTTCTGCGCCTATAGATTAAGCAACAATACATTTTAATGTAAAAGTTTCATATACATATTGTAAGAATGTGTAATTTATATTTAAGTTCAAAATGCATGAAAGAAAGGGTGTCTGATCTATTTTTAGAATTAAATAAAAATAAAAAGAGCGATACGAGCTGACTGGTCTGCGTCCTGGGTTGATTCTACAAAAAGTAAAGAAAAAAAACGATTGTTTGTTTTTCGAGAAATTTAGATAATGAGCAAGTGTTTTCACGGCCAACAAAAACAATAAATTAAAAACCGTTATAGAAACATGGGAGATGGTTTTGTTTTAGAATAAACTGTGTGGCAACTTATATTGAAGTATTTTAAGATTAACAAAATTATGTGGTTTTGGCTAGAAGAGCTATACCGCAATATGATTTCCATAGCATGTTTTGGAGCATCTTGTTTTTACGACCCCATTTGACGATCTTTCCCCTTTGTTATCTTTATTTCAAATTAAACCTAACATGACGTCATCGTGTTTTGGTCTCAATGCCCCATGCTCACAGTGGTATTCTTTTACCCCCCCCCCCCCCCCAAAAAAAAATCTATTTTTATGATTTTTACAGTAATTCGGTTTTTAATTTTTTTTTATTTGACTTACAATGGGAGGGGTTCGAACCCCCCAACCCCCCCCCCCCCTACCTACGTGCCTGATGTTATGTTAAAATGTATGAATGCTAATTGTATTGGTGGTTCAAATTTTGTAGTGTTTATGCCTCAATACTCAATATTATTTATCAAATAAATAACTCTTAGAAAATAATCTTTATAAGCAAAATAATAAATTATTATTTTTTTTGTTAATATTATTTCTTGGAATATAGAGATAAAAGAATTTTAGTACTATAATGTTTATGACCATATGATTTATTACGAAATATTAAGCAAATTTAAAGGATTATTAGTTATTTAATTTTATTATTATTTTGAAAACTAAAAAGCTTTTTAAAATTTTAAGAGTGGCAATAATGTGTGTTTGAAGAACAGTTATTTATGGATATACAATTAATTGAATATTATATTTAATATATGTGACTCTTGAATTATTAAAAAAAAAGACAATATATTATGACCATTTCCAATGCTTGATAAGTTTGTGAACATTTTAATATTTAGATTGTGTATTTAACTAAAACACCATTTCAGAATAACAAATTTCCATGGCAGCATGCATGTATTTTTTAATTAAATATATTCTGTATTTTATTTAATGTATTCTTTTTATGTATATATAATTTATGCTTAGACATTGTATATCAAATAAGGCAATGCACAATAGCACAACATATTAAAACATTATAATTATACTTGTAATTAACAGCTTTATACTAAAAATATGCAATGTTGCACTTTCTTAACCTTTTATAGGATGGCTGGTTGATATTTCAGTTAGAATCCTATGTTAAAACCAAACGCCTGCTTTATAAAGGTTAAATATTAAATATATGTTTTTCTGTTTATGAAATTTAAAATTTCTCATGTATTTTCCTTGAATATAAGATTTTAGATTACTTGTATTTGAATTTGTAAAAGTTTTTAAATATCAAAACTATACTGTAAATAGTTGTTTATCTACAAAGTAAAATATCATGAATATAAGCATTTATGTTTTAGACATTTTTTTATATGTTTCAAGGACAATCTTTATACTTGTAAACACGGATGCCTTTATTACTGATTTGTGAATGCAATATCTGAATTGACAATCATTTTAATTATAGTGAGCTCTTGTCTAAATTTAGACAATGCCTGTTTTCAAAATGGTGCTTTTAAAATATTTTATGCATTAAAAGTATTTTAAACTGTAAATGTTAATTATAGAAAAGTATATAAAAATTTTAAATTGAAAGATTATATTATATTTTTTGGTGCATATCTTACTGGATAAAAATATGTAAATGTGTGATATTTAATAAATAGCATTTGTGTTTATGCCTGCATTATTATTTTTACAACATATATACGTATAGCAACACACAAAATGTATATCTAGATTGATATGAGGTTTGACTTAGGGTTTTCAGCAAAAAAATAATTGGATTCCTAAATGTAACATCCCCAGTGCAAGTTTTTTTTAAAGAAAAGTATTTCCATGTTATCAGAAGACAAGTGCCTGTATCGTAAGTTTTACAATAATTTATTATTGTAATGACTTACAAGAGTAATTAGCGAGGTGATCCGCATGTGATATCTGCCTTGAATCTGCGTAAAGTGCATCTTGCATGTAAGTGTATAAACACTTCCTTAGAACGGTTGTTCTCTATTTTTTTTTTGGCATTGCGTATACTTTTTGAACAATTTGTCATTTAATTTTAAGTTAGAAATTTTACTAAAAGGCAGCATTTTGCATTCTCACCTGAAAACTGGTATATTAAGAATTATTTATGTAAAACAAAGAGAAATAATTTATCTTGACCTTATTTGTTGCATATTAGATGGATCTATGACCATGTTTTTTAATTTTGTAAAATATAACATTACTTTTCGACTGCAAAACATATTGAGCTTCAGGTTGGCTTATTTATATTTTCTTTGTTTATTGCTGTGGCATTCTCACTATAAGGGGAGTAATGAAGAGAATGCTTTTGCATTATATTTGTAGTAGTACAATATGTTTTGTAGCCTTTGTCATTAACAGAGTTTTCAAGCTTCTTTTGCCATAAATGAAAATGGTCCATGGACATTTGAAAACTCCTGAATTTTTATTTAATCCTTTAGCTTATGATTTCAATTAGTACAATAAGTCAAACCTCTGGCTGCAGTACTGGTTTCATCTGTTATTGTTATTGATTTAATTTAAAACTGAAAACAATAATTATAAGAAAATTTTCAAGAATTGACAGCAAAAGCTAAATCTGTCTTTTGTTATTTTATTTACCTTAGTAATTGTTTCTTAGAATTTCCAGCTGTAAAGGAAAGAAATATACAAGGTTATAATTTAACAGACATTTCATATCAAGAATAATAAGAAAAAAAATTAGAATGAATTATAGTCAAACTGGTTAATTGTAGCTAGGTATTTTAGAAAAATTAGCAAAACTTGACTCTTCTCTGGACAACTGGTGAACTCTTTGGGGTCATGAGTTAACAATTAAGTAATCCAATCCTATAAAAACACTCAGACTTGATTATATTTTAACATAGGTATTGGGCGGCACTTTTCTTGCCCAATGATAATTCTTGTTACCCAGTGAAAATGCCTATCAATAGTTGCCTGTTAATAGTGATAAAAAGTAAACATTTCACTTATCGTTGAAGTATTTTTATAAAGAAATTTCAATTGTGTAAATTTAAAAAATGCTCAATATATATATAAAATCAATTTACACTAAATTAAAAGCGTTGAATTTTTATTCTTATTTTCTTAGACAAACTAAAAGTTAAATTATAAACAAAACAAAAAAAATCGGCAATTACAATATAGAAAAGTTTAATTTATCCCATTTAAAAATTAATTAATATCGTCATTAATATCGCGACTGTTTTTGAATTCACAAATCACACTTAATTATTAATAATTAAAGCTTAAATTATAAACAAAAAGTTTTATCATTTATAAAGAAAAAGTTGCAGAAACTTTTCCTAGTTGGTTTGGTTTGGTTTTGTTAATTAACGTCGCACTAGAGCTGCACAGTGGGCTATTGGCGACGGTTCGGGGTCAATCTCGAAGGAAAGACACGGGAACACATACACATTCGCACACACATTCATACATGCACCTCGTTGTTTTAGAACCATGGTCAGATGACGAGGAAACACCTGAACTGGCACCCAACGCCTTCAATAGACGTCGGGACTTTGGACCCCGATCAGATTTATCGTGCACCAGTCCCATATGCACGCCAGTATAATTTGTTGGATATTCTGGACGACTTTCTAGTATTTTTGTAACGAAGCTGACAACCCTCCGATCGCAGGATCACTACTTTTTTATGTCAAGTCCATTTCACGGATTCGAACCACCAATCCTCTGATTAGTAGCTGAACGCCTTACCAACTGAGCAACTGGGGCTCCTTCCTAGTTGAAATATTATCATAAATTTAAAAGACTGCATTTATTTTATACGCATTGCAATCTTTATATGTATATAAGGGAATTCTTACAGTTTCAACACTGACTTTATGACTAGACAGGGTCTTATAATGAATAATTGAAATTTTACAACTTATTTTTACACCAGCCGTAACAGTGGCGACGGAACCGGTATCGCTCCTGTCATATCTGCTTTCATTTAAACCATGTGGTGTCAAAAATATTCCGCAAAAAATGCTCAATTGTCAAATAGTAAAAACGTCATTTTTTCTTCTTCAATGTCACCTTAAGCGAAGTTCCGACGCCACTGATGCCGAAACCAGGGATGCCCTTAGCAAATGCGGGGCTCGACGCGAACCCTCTTAATTCCTCGTACAAACTTATAAATTGCGAAATTTTTGAAAAATCATTCGTTTTTGTTTATTTTTATTTAATTTACCAAAATGGCCCCCAGCATAAACAGCATTACGTAAGAAGTTTGCTTTATTTTTTTTTATTGCAGAAAAAAATAAACCTTCAAGATTATTCGATGTCAATGAGTCATATTAGGCTTATATCTTTAGAATTTGTCGAAATGCATATTCAGAATAATTTGTCGAAATGCATATTTAGAATAATTTTAAATATTGAAGTTTAAAATAAAAATAATTTATTACTTAAAGAATCCGAGAAGCAAGAAAAAAATGTATACAAATTAATCTTTTCACAAACATTCTCGTTTTTCTGTATTTTTTTTTTCTGTTTTAAATGGGGGCCATATAAAACCACGGGACCCTGTGCGGTGGAACGCGTCACACGGTCCTGGCCGTAACCCCTTTACTTTTAAAATAATGTAATTCAATCTGTCTATTTTTATTTTGTACATGTCCCCCCCCCCCCCCCCCCCCCCCCCCCCCCCGGTGTAAGATAAGATCCGTAAAATATGTACTACCCAGTCAATACATACTTCTTTGTGGGGATTCATATTATAGCAATATTAAAAAAAGTTATAGATAACAATGCAATAAAAATAACATGGAAGATAAGGAAACCCAAATGGGGGAAATACACGGAGGAAAAACCGTGTCCTTGTGGAAATACAAGAATCGAAATGTGGACTACTGTTCTTTACCGGTTATTGTACGCAAGCGTTGTTGACAGAATGATATTAAATATTTTCAAATTTTTGAAACAATTTTTAGGGAGGGAAAGTGACCCTCCCTTGTATCGATTTCAGCAACCCCCCTAACTTCCCGCCACAGCTGCATTGGACGTTGCACACCCCTCATTAGAATGACATTCGGGGTATGAATCGGCCCCTCACAGATCGAATCCCATCCCCAAGTGCAGTTTATTCAAGTGCGCCTCATTTAGACCTGTTGAGGGGGGATTTCCCATACCCCTCAAATTTGTTTTTGGGCAATCGGCATTGAAATAGTTAATATGAACTTGCCATTTTTTATTTGCTTTAAATGCTTAAATATTCCGCGCCTTATATAAAAGGAAAATAATTGAATTTATGATGTCACTTTCATGGTTGTCCGTCTAAACGTTTGACTGAAGTTTTCTTCACGTTTCCGGTAAATGGTTACCCAAGTTTGACGGAAACGTTGTTAAATTTTGCGTCAAAAACGGCTAAACGTTGAGTCGTTTCGTAAATGTTGTGAAAAATTAACAATATTTTGACGAAAATTTTAACCGTTGCATATTTAACGAAACTTTTGTCAAATTTGTAGCAATTTCTAACAGACGCAAATATATATATTTTTAATATATATGAAAACTTTGAAAAGAAAACTTAAAGTTTAATGCTATATATCAAATGAGAGAAGTTGATATAAGAAAATTGTCAAAATACTATTGTAATGATTTTTTAAATACATTTATTTAACTGCAAATAAGTCTGATTAAATTCTATGCCGAGTGTTAAAAAATACTATGGAAAAAAGTGTTGATTATATGAGTAAATGCTTATCACAAGTTTGAGTTTCAGTGTCTTATAAAAAGGCACACCTACACATTTACAAAATTTTGTATCAAATTTAGTTTAGGTTTTAAATTCAATAAAACATATTAAAAAAATATTTTAGTTATTTTTCCGTTGAATTAATTTCAATTGATTAATTTACAATAAGTAAATAACTGATGTTAAATTAACGCCCTTTAATTAATGTTTTTTTTCCTAAAAATATTGAAAAAAACCTTTAGGCATTAATGGGTTAACCTATATTTTAAAGTTAATTCGACGTTTTAAGTTAATTCGATATTTTAAAGTTAATTGGATTCTTATGGACAAGAAAAATATATATAAAGATGTTGAACACATCAAAAATTTTATAGCTATCAAAAGTGAGTTAAAGCATTTTAGTTTTTAGTAAGACAATAGTGCAGTATTTAAAATATTACGAGAGGCATTTTATTATCACTGCTAAGTGGTGTTGTAATAGTAGTTTGTTTAGCAAGCTCTTGAAAATATTACTTAAGAAATAAAAGTGTATTTATTTAATTTTTATTACATGGAAAAATATGTAAAATTACAAAGAAAACAATCGCCTGAAATAAAGAGCTTATTTCTACGTGTATATCTATTTAATTACTTTTTTTATAACTTTTCTTTTGATAAGTTTAAAAAAATGCAAAACGACGATAAATAACTTCTGTAAAAGATAAATGCAAAATAAATTAAAAACTACGTAAGGTCTTTTTATAAAAAAAATGCTTTAAAAGTATAAAGTTTTTATAGCGAATAATTGTACAATTATTTTTAGTATTAAGTACATTTTATTGGGAAAACTTTAATTAAGAAATTTTCTATACTAAACCCAGGTATTGTCTCAGGTCCGTCCTTTGCGAATCTATCCGATTTTAATATTTTTTTTAATATTGGAACTTAATTTAAATAATGGAATGGATTTTAATTATAACATGATAATAAATGAGACTTGGTACTACAAAATAAAACTCAGAGTTTAGACGCATAGGCGCTATGTTACTAAACTTACATTTATTTTATGCATTTTATAAACATATTTCCTAATAGAAATTCCCTTAAAGCATTTACGTGAAGAATAAACTATTAAAAATTAAAAAAAAATAATACGCAAATCAAATTATCTAAAAAACATATATAGTCTAAATAAATGTAAATTTACATTAGATGCAAAATTAGAATTAAAAAAAAACTTACAGAACATTAAAATTTCTAATATTAGTGGTGCTCAACTTTTATATTTTTTTTCATCCACTTTCACATTTATAATAAGTACCTTCGTAATTTTTTTTAACAATGAGATAAATATATACTGAATTATGAATACTATCTAACTTCTATTTTAACGTAAAAAGATTACAAGTGGTATTGAGAGGTTAAACTCTTTAATTTGAAATCTATAAATGTTATATCCCTTTCTTTTTCCTCTTACAGTAATAACTTACATGTAATGTTGCACTATTCTCTGTATCAGTCAATGAACTAAGAGCGTTGTAAAAATAAAATGTAGCAATGGCAAAATATTATGTTTTGCTTATGAATACATTTTTTCCCTAATTATCTTGTAAAATACTTTAAAAAAAATAAGAACCCTAAGATGTACACTGTACATACACAGTACACTGTTAAAAATATTTACTTAAAATAAGTTAAATGTACTCATATTTGAATACATTCGATGCTTATTATAGCTCCGAATACATAAGTTTTATTTTTGAAAAAGACACGAAAAAGCGAGATTTCAATTAGCAAACTTTTTCAAAATATTAAGAGCCATGAAAAAAAATTGAGCAAATTAATTTATAATTCAAATAGAGTAACTTAGCTAACGTAAGATTATTCAGAAATTAAATATTAAAAATATATACTTCTAAATATTCGAAAGGGGGGGAAAGGGTGCAAACAATGGTAAATCCGGCACTGTGTGCGAAGGTACTTGTGGCACACCCCTCAGTGCCGTCACACAAAATATATTTCGGAGGGTTGAAACAAGAAATTTCTCATCACGCTTCGAAATTCGCAACTTAACAATTCGAAATTCTTATCGACATGCTTTATACTTTTTTTTATATGTTAGGAAATATTAAACAGTTATTTCACAAGCATTGATTTGCTGCATCCATATTTCAATGCTGTGTCCGGCTCTGAGGTCTAATTTAAATGTAATCATGCAAGTTAGGCAATTCCTAATCTTCCCTGGCTTTCATTTGCTAATAATATTAATTTTCTTCAGGCATAAATTTTCCCAACTCGGGCTATTTAGAAATTGAAATTCCCAACTTTCAAGGATTCCAGATTATTGAGGGGTCAGATCCCCCCCCCCCTCTCCGGTGTGACGGGACGGGCCTGGTAACCATACAAGTTGGGCTATTTCTAATCTTCAATCGCTTTCATTTGCTAATAATATTAATTTTCTTCAGGCATAAATGTTCCCAACTCGGCGGTTTTTTTAAGTTAAAATTCCCAACTTTTAGGGTTTCTAGATTATTGGGGGGAGGGGGGGGGGGTCACACTACCCCCCAACCCCCCCCCCTCCTCTCCCGGTGCGAGACGGGCCTGACACCCCTAAAGGTGGTCCTGCCTGAATTGCATTGATAACGATTGATAATTGCATTTAATTAATATCATGAAAATCAGTTTAGCCGTTTACTAAAATGTCAAAATAAATAAAAATACATCATATTTTACATGAATAATTATAATTTCCACGCAACGAATAACTTTAGTTGAATCGAAAGATATAAAAAGAGGGTATGTGCTATGTTAAGTCTATGAAACCCATCCCCGTTTTACATCTTTCGATTCAGTTAAGGGTAGCTGATTTTTGATAAACTTAAAAGTACACTTGGTACGCGAACAGTATACAGCACGGCTAATATATCACAGCAAACGATTTTCTGTATAATATTTCCGTTTTTTTATATTTTAGACGAAAAAAGTAGCTTTAAAGTTACCAATTTAACGAAGGAGGTCCCATTACTGGGAAATTCTTTTACCTCTTGGCCTTGTTCCAAAATTGCCGAAAACTTTTCTGACGTCAGAGGGTCAAATTTTTTCAATCACTTCCGGCGATATTATTTTTTCGAATTTATAATTTCGGGAAGAAGATGTTATTGTTATTGTTTACATTTAATTATACTTTTTGATACCTATCGTGTTGGTTCTAACCAAATTTAATACAGATCATGTCGCAGGTAAGAGGCATTCATTTTAATTCATTTCTGAATATTCTTTTAATCCTTTTCATTAGTCATATTATTGTTATTACAGTAATATTAGGTTTATGGTTGGTATGGTATATGAATTAACACATGGACACACGTTTGAGTCGTTGGTCGTTAGACAACTAAACAGTTAGATCAAAAGCTTTTTAAACTTATTTAAAACATATTACGTTTATATTGTGTTTCGAAATGCTTACAACGTAAATGAGTGTCTAAACAATATCGTTTTCAATAGTAACGTTTTTGCTTCAAGCCGCTGCTTCAAGCCAAATTCGTTTGCTTCAAGTAAATACAAATAACGGTAATGTATCGACCAATGAAATACGTGTGTGTCAATGTGTGTTAATTTATGTATTATATTATCGTCGACAATGATTTTTAAACAAAAGTTTGGAATAATTCTTTACAAATCAGTTAGAACATCTGTTTTATAATAGAAAATATTTATGCTAAAACTATTTATATATATATAGTTTTAGCATAAATATTTTTTATTATAAAACAGATGTTCTAACTCATTTATAAAGAATTATTCCAAACTTTTGTCACTCTTCTTAACGTTCGTTAGATATCTTGTACTGTAATTAATTTGATTTTATTTATCTTGTAAATATTTTTATTTTATTTATGCAATCTATCTTTAAAAAAAATGAGTATAAGTACGTATTTAGAGTTGTCTAAAAAAGTGATATAAATAAAAATAATCTCAATTAGTAATATTACTTGCATTTATTATAATGCATTTGTCGCGATTTACAATTACTAAAGCTACTATGTATTTTCAAAGATATAACCCATTGGCAGCCCTGATGAACGTGCTCTTTTTTTGTTAGTGCAATTGCATCGTAAATGAGCGATGATGTACTCAAATTTTAAGTAATCGTACATTCGCAAAAATGAACAGTGTGAATTAATATTGCTAATTCAGCTCTTGATCAAGCCATCTTAACAAAGCGATCTGACAAACTTAAAATAGTTGTTCAGTAGATGGTATTCCACTTTATTTGATGTCGATTGATTGAATGGAAACTGAGTTATTACAACTCAATTATCTTATTTTCTATTCTTTTGGCACATCTCTTAAACAAGTCCCGTTTATAACTTCTTCACGTCACGTCACCCTGGTAACTAAACCGATAAGACTCTGGATAGCTGTGTCTGCAGATCTGGGTTCGATTCCCGGTAAGTCTTGATTGTAATTGTCGATATTTATTGAAAGTGATTATGAAGCCAGCCTATCAAGGCTGGCATCTGCTCTTTTTATTCATTATTACCATCGTACGAATTTTCAAGTACATGTCTTTTTAAAAATTGAAACTTATGTATTGGGAGCCATGATAATCATCGAATGTATTCAAATACATTTGACTTATTTTTAACAGTGCAGGACGTTGTGAAAGTTGGAATAATTAAACAATTAATTCAAAACTTAGGAATTATTAGCTTTGCTAGTTTTCAGCAGGGATGGTTAAAATATTTTTTGTGACACAAGCTAACATGATTTATACAAATAATTTAATTTAACTAATTTGCAACTTGGGTAATAATTTTTAACATTGGAATTATGTAATTTTGTAAACTAAAAAAAAATATGCGGTGGTTCCCAGCAAAAAAATTCAGCATAAAATCCTTTTGAAATCGAAGGTTTTTTTATAAGATTTCATAAAGGATATTGAAATAAAACACTGTTGCAGTTTTGTGTGAAGTTTTTAATTTGACTGCATAAAACCTTTAAAATCTGCATTTTCCCATTGTGATTAAAAATTGAAGTTTTTATTTAGATTATGAAGTGTTTTTTGATAAGATTTCATAAAGGATATTGAAATAAAACACTGTTGCAGTTTTGTGTGAAGTTTTTAATTTGACTGCATAAAACCTTTAAAATCTGCATTTTCCCATTATGATTAATGAAATCATAATGGGCAAAAGCCCATTATGAATCAAATGAAAAACTTCAAACAAACCTGCAGTGTTATATTTCAATATACTTTATAAAATCTTATCAAAAAACACTTCAAAATTCTGAATAAAAACTTCAATTTTAAATCATAATGGGAAAATGCAGATTTTAAAGGTTTTATGCAATCAAATGAAAAACTTCAAACAAAACTGCAGCAGTGTTTTATTTCAATATCCTTTATGAAATCTTATCAAAAGATCAAATAATATAAGGATATTGAAATAAAACACTGCTGCAGTTTTGTTTGAAGTTTTTCATATTATTTGATCTTTTGATAAGATTTCATAAAGGATATGGAAATAAAACACTGCAGTTTTGTTTGAAGTTTTTCATTTGACTGCATAAAACCTTTAAAATCTGTATTTTTCTTTTATGATTAAAAAGTAAAGTTTTTATGCAGATTTTTGAAGTGTTTATTGATAAGATTTTATAAAGGATATTGAAATAAAACACTGCTGCAGTTTTTTTTGAAGTTTTTCTTTTGACTGCAAAAAACACTTCAAAAATTTGCATAAAAAACTTCAAACAAAACTGCAGCAGTGTTTTATTTCAATATCCTTTATGAAATCTTATCAATAAAACACTTCAAAAATCTGCATAAAAACTTCAATTTTTAATCATAAAAGGAAAATACAGATTTTAAGGGTTTTATGCAGTCAAATGAAAAACTTCAAACAAAACTGCAGTGTTTTATTTCAATATCCTTTATGAAATCTTATCAAATGATCAAATAATATAAGGATATTGAAATAAAACACTGCTGCAGTTTTGTTTAAAGTTTTTCATTTGACTGCATAAAACCTTTAAAATCTGCATTTTCCCATTATGATTTAAAATTGACGTTTTTATTCAGAATTTTGAAGTGTTTTTTGATAAGATTTTATAAAGTATATTGAAATATAACACTGCAGGTTTGTTTGAAGTTTTTCATTTGACTGCATAAAACCTTTAAAATTTGTATTTTCCCTTTATGATTAAAAATTGAAGTTTTTATGCAGATTTTTGAAGTGTTTATTGATAAGATTTCATAAAGGATATTGAAATAAAACACTGCTGCAGTTTTGTTTGAAGTTTTTCTTTTGACTGCAAAAAACACTTCAAAAATCTGCATAAAAACATCAAGTTTTAATCATAAAGGGAAAATGCAGATTTTAAAGGTTTTATGCAGTCAAATTAAAAACTTCACACAAAACTGCAACAGTGTTTTATTTCAATATCCTTTATGAAATCTTATCAAAAAACACTTCAAAAATCTGCATAAAAACTTTAATTTTTAATCATAAAGGGAAAATACAGATTTTAAAGGTTTTATGCAATCAAATGAAAAACTTCAAACAAAACTGCAGCAGTGTTTTATTTCAATATCCTTTATGAAATCTTATCAAAAGTTCAAATAATATAAGGATATTGAAATAAAACACTGCTGCAGTTTTGTTTGAAGTTTTTCATATTATTTGATCTTTTGATAAGATTTCATAAAGGATATGGAAATAAAACACTGCAGTTTTGTTTGAAGTTTTTCATTTGACTGCATAAAACCTTTAAAATCTGTATTTTTCTTTTATGATTAAAAAGTAAAGTTTTTATGCAGATTTTTGAAGTGTTTATTGATAATATTTTATAAAGGATATTGAAATAAAACACTGCTGCAGTTTTGTTTGAAGTTTTTCTTTTGACTGCAAAAAACACTTCAAATATTTTCATAAAAATTTCAAGTTTTAATCATAAAGGGAAAATGCAGATTTTAAAGGTTTTATGCAGTGAAATTAAAAACTTCACACAAAACTGCAACAGTGTTTTATTTCAATATCCTTTATGAAATCTTATCAAAAAACACTTCAAAATCTAAATAGAAACTTCAATTTTTAATCATAATGGGAAAATGCAGATTTTAAAGGTTTTATGCAATCAAATGAAAAACTTCAAACAAAACTGCAGCAGTGTTTTATTTCAATATCCTTTATGAAATCTTATCAAAAGATCAAATAATATAAGGATATTGAAATAAAACACTGCTGCAGTTTTGTTTGAAGTTTTTCTTTTGACTGCAAAAAACACTTCAAAAATTTGCATAAAAATTTCAAGTTTTAATCATAAAGGGAAAATGCAGATTTTAAAGGTTTTATGCAGTCAAATGAAAAACTTCAAACAAAATTGCAGTGTTTTATTTCAATATCCTTTATGAAATCTTATCAAAAGATCAAATAATATAAGGATATTGAAATAAAACACTGCTGCAGTTTTGTTTGAAGTTTTTCATATTATTTGATCTTTTGATAAGATTTCATAAAGGATATGGAAATAAAACACTGCAGTTTTGTTTGAAGTTTTTCATTTGACTGCATAAAACCTTTAAAATCTGTATTTTTCTTTTATGATTAAAAAGTAAAGTTTTTATGCAGATTTTTGAAGTGTTTATTGATAAGATTTTATAAAGGATATTGAAATAAAACACTGCTGCAGTTTTTTTTGAAGTTTTTCTTTTGACTGCAAAAAACACTTCAAAAATTTCCATAAAAATTTCAAGTTTTAATCTTAAAGGGAAAATGCAGATTTTAAAGGTTTTATGCAGTCAAATGAAAAACTTCAAACAAACCTGCAGTGTTATATTTCAATATCCTTTATGAAATCTTATCAATAAACACTTCAAAAATCTGCATAAAAACTTTAATTTTTAATCATAAAGGGAAAATACAGATTTTAAAGGTTTTATGCAATCAAATGAAAAACTTCAAACAAAACTGCAGTCAAATGAAAAACTTCAAACAAAACTGCAGCAGTGTTTTATTTCAATATCCTTATATTATTTGATCTTTTGATAAGATTTCATAAAGGATATGGAAATAAAACACTGCAGTTTTGTTTGAAGTTTTTCATTTGACTGCATAAAACCTTTAAAATCTGTATTTTCCTTTTATGATTAAAAAGTAAAGTTTTTATGCAGATTTTTAAAGTGTTTATTGATAAGATTTCATAAAGTATATTGAAATATAACACTGCAGGTTTGTTTGAAGTTTTTCATTTGACTGCATAAAACCTTTAAAATCTGCATTTTCCCTTTATGATTAAAAATTGACGTTTTTATGAAGATTTTTGAAATGTTTTTTGCAGTCAATTGAAAAACTTCAAACAAAACTGCAGCAGTGTTTTATTTCAATATCCTTTATGAAATCTTATCAATAAAACACTTCAAAAATCTGCATTAAAACTTCAATGTTTAATCATAAAAGGAAAATACAGATTTTAAGGGTTTTATGCAGTCAAATGAAAAACTTCAAACAAAACTGCAGTGTTTTATTTCAATATCCTTTATGAAATCTTATCAAATGATCAAATAATATAAGGATATTGAAATAAAACATTGCTGCAGTTTTGTTTGAAGTTTTTCATTTGACTGCATCAAACCTTTAAAATCTGCATTTTCCCATTATGATTTAAAATTGAAGTTTTTATGCAGATTTTTGAAGTGTTTATTGATAAGATTTCATAAAGGATATTGAAATAAAAAGCTGCTGCAGTTTTGTTTGAAGTTTTTCTTTTGACTGCAAAAAACACTTCAAAAATCTGCATAAAAACTTCAATTTTTAATCATAAAAGGAAAATACAGATTTTAAAGGTTTTATGCAGTCAAATTAAAAACTTCACACAAAACTGCAACAGTGTTTTATTTCAATATCCTTTATGAAATCTTATCAAAAAACACTTCAAAAATCTGCATAAAAACTTTAATTTTTAATCATAAAGGGAAAATACAGATTTTAAAGGTTTTATGCAATCAAATGAAAAACTTCAAACAAAACTGCAGCAGTGTTTTATTTCAATATCCTTTATGAAATCTTATCAAAAGTTCAAATAATATAAGGATATTGAAATAAAACACTGCTGCAGTTTTGTTTGAAGTTTTTCATATTATTTGATCTTTTGATAAGATTTCATAAAGGATATGGAAATAAAACACTGCAGTTTTGTTTGAAGTTTTTCATTTGACTGCATAAAACCTTTAAAATCTGTATTTTTCTTTTATGATTAAAAAGTAAAGTTTTTATGCAGATTTTTGAAGTGTTTATTGATAATATTTTATAAAGGATATTGAAATAAAACACTGCTGCAGTTTTGTTTGAAGTTTTTCTTTTGACTGCAAAAAACACTTCAAATATTTTCATAAAAATTTCAAGTTTTAATCATAAAGGGAAAATGCAGATTTTAAAGGTTTTATGCAGTGAAATTAAAAACTTCACACAAAACTGCAACAGTGTTTTATTTCAATATCCTTTATGAAATCTTATCAAAAAACACTTCAAAATCTAAATAGAAACTTCAATTTTTAATCATAATGGGAAAATGCAGATTTTAAAGGTTTTATGCAATCAAATGAAAAACTTCAAACAAAACTGCAGCAGTGTTTTATTTTAATATCCTTTATGAAATCTTATCAAAAGATCAAATAATATAAGGATATTGAAATAAAACACTGCTGCAGTTTTGTTTGAAGTTTTTCTTTTGACTGCAAAAAACACTTCAAAAATTTGCATAAAAATTTCAAGTTTTAATCATAAAGGGAAAATGCAGATTTTAAAGGTTTTATGCAGTCAAATGAAAAACTTCAAACAAAATTGCAGTGTTTTATTTCAATATCCTTTATGAAATCTTATCAAAAGATCAAATAATATAAGGATATTGAAATAAAACACTGCTGCAGTTTTGTTTGAAGTTTTTCATATTATTTGATCTTTTGATAAGATTTCATAAAGGATATGGAAATAAAACACTGCAGTTTTGTTTGAAGTTTTTCATTTGACTGCATAAAACCTTTAAAATCTGTATTTTTCTTTTATGATTAAAAAGTAAAGTTTTTATGCAGATTTTTGAAGTGTTTATTGATAAGATTTTATAAAGGATATTGAAATAAAACACTGCTGCAGTTTTTTTTGAAGTTTTTCTTTTGACTGCAAAAAACACTTCAAAAATTTCCATAAAAATTTCAAGTTTTAATCTTAAAGGGAAAATGCAGATTTTAAAGGTTTTATGCAGTCAAATGAAAAACTTCAAACAAACCTGCAGTGTTATATTTCAATATCCTTTATGAAATCTTATCAATAAACACTTCAAAAATCTGCATAAAAACTTTAATTTTTAATCATAAAGGGAAAATACAGATTTTAAAGGTTTTATGCAATCAAATGAAAAACTTCAAACAAAACTGCAGCAGTGTTTTATTTCAATATCCTTATATTATTTGATCTTTTGATAAGATTTCATAAAGGATATGGAAATAAAACACTGCAGTTTTGTTTGAAGTTTTTCATTTGACTGCATAAAACCTTTAAAATCTGTATTTTCCTTTTATGATTAAAAAGTAAAGTTTTTATGCAGATTTTTGAAGTGTTTATTGATAAGATTTCATAAAGTATATTGAAATATAACACTGCAGGTTTGTTTGAAGTTTTTCATTTGACTGCATAAAACCTTTAAAATCTGCATTTTCCCTTTATGATTAAAAATTGACGTTTTTATGAAGATTTTTGAAATGTTTTTTGCAGTCAATTGAAAAACTTCAAACAAAACTGCAGCAGTGTTTTATTTCAATATCCTTTATGAAATCTTATCAATAAAACACTTCAAAAATCTGCATAAAAACTTTAATTTTTAATCATAAAGGGAAAATACAGATTTTAAAGGTTTTATGCAATCAAATGAAAAACTTCAAACAAAACTGCAGCAGTGTTTTATTTCAATATCCTTTATGAAATCTTATCAAAAGTTCAAATAATATAAGGATATTGAAATAAAACACTGCTGCAGTTTTGTTTGAAGTTTTTCATATTATTTGATCTTTTGATAAGATTTCATAAAGGATATGGAAATAAAACACTGCAGTTTTGTTTGAAGTTTTTCATTTGACTGCATAAAACCTTTAAAATCTGTATTTTTCTTTTATGATTAAAAAGTAAAGTTTTTATGCAGATTTTTGAAGTGTTTATTGATAATATTTTATAAAGGATATTGAAATAAAACACTGCTGCAGTTTTGTTTGAAGTTTTTCTTTTGACTGCAAAAAACACTTCAAATATTTTCATAAAAATTTCAAGTTTTAATCATAAAGGGAAAATGCAGATTTTAAAGGTTTTATGCAGTGAAATTAAAAACTTCACACAAAACTGCAACAGTGTTTTATTTCAATATCCTTTATGAAATCTTATCAAAAAACACTTCAAAATCTAAATAGAAACTTCAATTTTTAATCATAATGGGAAAATGCAGATTTTAAAGGTTTTATGCAATCAAATGAAAAACTTCAAACAAAACTGCAGCAGTGTTTTATTTTAATATCCTTTATGAAATCTTATCAAAAGATCAAATAATATAAGGATATTGAAATAAAACACTGCTGCAGTTTTGTTTGAAGTTTTTCTTTTGACTGCAAAAAACACTTCAAAAATTTGCATAAAAATTTCAAGTTTTAATCATAAAGGGAAAATGCAGATTTTAAAGGTTTTATGCAGTCAAATGAAAAACTTCAAACAAAATTGCAGTGTTTTATTTCAATATCCTTTATGAAATCTTATCAAAAGATCAAATAATATAAGGATATTGAAATAAAACACTGCTGCAGTTTTGTTTGAAGTTTTTCATATTATTTGATCTTTTGATAAGATTTCATAAAGGATATGGAAATAAAACACTGCAGTTTTGTTTGAAGTTTTTCATTTGACTGCATAAAACCTTTAAAATCTGTATTTTTCTTTTATGATTAAAAAGTAAAGTTTTTATGCAGATTTTTGAAGTGTTTATTGATAAGATTTTATAAAGGATATTGAAATAAAACACTGCTGCAGTTTTTTTTGAAGTTTTTCTTTTGACTGCAAAAAACACTTCAAAAATTTCCATAAAAATTTCAAGTTTTAATCTTAAAGGGAAAATGCAGATTTTAAAGGTTTTATGCAGTCAAATGAAAAACTTCAAACAAACCTGCAGTGTTATATTTCAATATCCTTTATGAAATCTTATCAATAAACACTTCAAAAATCTGCATAAAAACTTTAATTTTTAATCATAAAGGGAAAATACAGATTTTAAAGGTTTTATGCAATCAAATGAAAAACTTCAAACAAAACTGCAGCAGTGTTTTATTTCAATATCCTTATATTATTTGATCTTTTGATAAGATTTCATAAAGGATATGGAAATAAAACACTGCAGTTTTGTTTGAAGTTTTTCATTTGACTGCATAAAACCTTTAAAATCTGTATTTTCCTTTTATGATTAAAAAGTAAAGTTTTTATGCAGATTTTTGAAGTGTTTATTGATAAGATTTCATAAAGTATATTGAAATATAACACTGCAGGTTTGTTTGAAGTTTTTCATTTGACTGCATAAAACCTTTAAAATCTGCATTTTCCCTTTATGATTAAAAATTGACGTTTTTATGAAGATTTTTGAAATGTTTTTTGCAGTCAATTGAAAAACTTCAAACAAAACTGCAGCAGTGTTTTATTTCAATATCCTTTATGAAATCTTATCAATAAAACACTTCAAAAATCTGCATAAAAACTTCAATTTTTAATCATAAAAGGAAAATACAGATTTTAAGGGTTTTATGCAGTCAAATGAAAAACTTCAAACAAAACTGCAGTGTTTTATTTCAATATCCTTTATGAAATCTTATCAAATGATCAAATAATATAAGGATATTGAAATAAAACATTGCTGCAGTTTTCTTTGAAGTTTTTCATTTGACTGCATAAAACCTTTAAAATCTGCATTTTCCCATTATGATTTAAAATTGAAGTTTTTATGCAGATTTTTGAAGTGTTTATTGATAAGATTTCATAAAGGATATTGAAATAAAACACTGCTGCAGTTTTGTTTGAAGTTTTTCTTTTGACTGCAAAAACACTTCAAAAATCTGCATAAAAACATCAAGTTTTAATCATAAAGGGAAAATGCAGATTTTAAAGGTTTTATGCAGTCAAATTAAAAACTTCACACAAAACTGCAACAGTGTTTTATTTCAATATCCTTTATGAAATCTTATCAAAAAACACTTCAAAATCTAAATAGAAACTTCAATTTTTAATCATAATGGGAAAATGCAGATTTTAAAGGTTTTATGCAGTCAAATTAAAAACTTCACACAAAACTGCAACAGTGTTTTATTTCAATATCCTTTATGAAATCTTATCAATAAACACTTCAAAAATCTGCATAAAAACTTTAATTTTTACTCATAAAGGGAAAATACAGATTTTAAAGGTTTTATGCAATCAAATGAAAAACTTCAAACAAAACTGCAGCAGTGTTTTATTTCAATATCCTTTATGAAATCTTATCAAAAGATCAAATAATATAAGGATATTGAAATAAAACACTGCTGCAGTTTTGTTTGAAGTTTTTCTTTTGACTGCAAAAAACACTTCAAAAATTTGCATAAAAATTTCAAGTTTTAATCATAAAGGGAAAATGCAGATTTTAAAGGTTTTATGCAGTCAAATGAAAAACTTCAAACAAAATTGCAGTGTTTTATTTCAATATCCTTTATGAAATCTTATCAAAAGATCAAATAATATAAGGATATTGAAATAAAACACTGCTGAAGTTTTGTTTGAAGTTTTTCATTTGACTGCATAAAACCTTTAAAATCTGCATTTTCCCATTATGATTTAAAATTGAAGTTTTTATGAAGATTTTTGAAATGATTTTGCAGTCAATTGAAAAACTTCAAACAAAACTGCAGCAGTGTTTTATTTCAATATCCTTTATGAAATCTTATCAATAAAACACTTCAAAAATCTGCATAAAAACTTCAATTTTTAATCATAAAAGGAAAATACAGATTTTAAGGGTTTTATGCAGTCAAATGAAAAACTTCAAACAAAACTGCAGTGTTTTATTTCAATATCCTTTATGAAATCTTATCAAATGATCAAATAATATAAGGATATTGAAATAAAACATTGCTGCAGTTTTGTTTGAAGTTTTTCATTTGACTGCATAAAACCTTTAAAATCTGCATTTTCCCATTATGATTTAAAATTGAAGTTTTTATGCAGATTTTTGAAGTGTTTATTGATAAGATTTCATAAAGGATATTGAAATAAAACACTGCTGCAGTTTTGTTTGAAGTTTTTCTTTTGACTGCAAAAAACACTTCAAAAATCTGCATAAAAACTTCAATTTTTAATCATAAAAGGAAAATACAGATTTTAAGGGTTTTATGCAGTCAAATGAAAAACTTCAAACAAAACTGCAGTGTTTTATTTCAATATCCTTTATGAAATCTTATCAAATGATCAAATAATATAAGGATATTGAAATAAAACACTGCTGCAGTTTTGTTTGAAGTTTTTCATTTGACTGCATAAAACCTTTAAAATCTGCATTTTCCCATTATGATTTAAAATTGAAGTTTTTATTCAGAATTTTGAAGTGTTTTTTGATAAGATTTTATAAAGTATATTGAAATATAACACTGCAGGTTTGTTTGAAGTTTTTCATTTGACTGCATAAAACCTTTAAAATTTGTATTTTCCCTTTATGATTAAAAATTGAAGTTTTTATGCAGATTTTTGAAGTGTTTATTGATAAGATTTCATAAAGGATATTGAAATAAAACACTGCTGCAGTTTTGTTTGAAGTTTTTCTTTTGACTGCAAAAACACTTCAAAAATCTGCATAAAAACATCAAGTTTTAATCATAAAGGGAAAATGCAGATTTTAAAGGTTTTATGCAGTCAAATTAAAAACTTCACACAAAACTGCAACAGTGTTTTATTTCAATATCCTTTATGAAATCTTATCAAAAAACACTTCAAAATCTAAATAGAAACTTCAATTTTTAATCATAATGGGAAAATGCAGATTTTAAAGGTTTTATGCAGTCAAATTAAAAACTTCACACAAAACTGCAACAGTGTTTTATTTCAATATCCTTTATGAAATCTTATCAAAAAACACTTCAAAATCTAAATAGAAACTTCAATTTTTACTCATAAAGGGAAAATACAGATTTTAAAGGTTTTATGCAATCAAATGAAAAACTTCAAACAAAACTGCAGCAGTGTTTTATTTCAATATCCTTTATAAAATCTTATCAAAAGATCAAATAATATAAGGATATTGAAATAAAACACTGCTGCAGTTTTGTTTGAAGTTTTTCTTTTGACTGCAAAAAACACTTCAAAAATTTGCATAAAAATTTCAAGTTTTAATCATAAAGGGAAAATGCAGATTTTAAAGGTTTTATGCAGTCAAATGAAAAACTTCAAACAAAATTGCAGTGTTTTATTTCAATATCCTTTATGAAATCTTATCAAAAGATCAAATAATATAAGGATATTGAAATAAAACACTGCTGAAGTTTTGTTTGAAGTTTTTCATTTGACTGCATAAAACCTTTAAAATCTGCATTTTCCCATTATGATTTAAAATTGAAGTTTTTATTCAGAATTTTGAAGTGTTTTTTGATAAGATTTTATAAAGTATATTGAAATATAACACTGCAGTTTTGTTTGAAGTTTTTCATTTGACTGCATAAAACATTTAAAATCTGTATTTTTCTTTTATGATTAAAAAGTAAAGTTTTTATGCAGATTTTTGAAGTGTTTATTGATAATATTTTATAAAGGATATTGAAATAAAACACTGCTGCAGTTTTGTTTGAAGTTTTTCTTTTGACTGCAAAAAACACTTCAAATATTTTCATAAAAATTTCAAGTTTTAATCATAAAGGGAAAATGCAGATTTTAAAGGTTTTATGCAGTGAAATTAAAAACTTCACACAAAACTGCAACAGTGTTTTATTTCAATATCCTTTATGAAATCTTATCAAAAAACACTTCAAAATCTAAATAGAAACTTCAATTTTTAATCATAATGGGAAAATGCAGATTTTAAAGGTTTTATGCAATCAAATGAAAAACTTCAAACAAAACTGCAGCAGTGTTTTATTTTAATATCCTTTATGAAATCTTATCAAAAGATCAAATAATATAAGGATATTGAAATAAAACACTGCTGCAGTTTTGTTTGAAGTTTTTCTTTTGACTGCAAAAAACACTTCAAAAATTTGCATAAAAATTTCAAGTTTTAATCATAAAGGGAAAATGCAGATTTTAAAGGTTTTATGCAGTCAAATGAAAAACTTCAAACAAAATTGCAGTGTTTTATTTCAATATCCTTTATGAAATCTTATCAAAAGATCAAATAATATAAGGATATTGAAATAAAACACTGCTGCAGTTTTGTTTGAAGTTTTTCATATTATTTGATCTTTTGATAAGATTTCATAAAGGATATGGAAATAAAACACTGCAGTTTTGTTTGAAGTTTTTCATTTGACTGCATAAAACCTTTAAAATCTGTATTTTTCTTTTATGATTAAAAAGTAAAGTTTTTATGCAGATTTTTGAAGTGTTTATTGATAAGATTTTATAAAGGATATTGAAATAAAACACTGCTGCAGTTTTTTTTGAAGTTTTTCTTTTGACTGCAAAAAACACTTCAAAAATTTCCATAAAAATTTCAAGTTTTAATCTTAAAGGGAAAATGCAGATTTTAAAGGTTTTATGCAGTCAAATGAAAAACTTCAAACAAACCTGCAGTGTTATATTTCAATATCCTTTATGAAATCTTATCAATAAACACTTCAAAAATCTGCATAAAAACTTTAATTTTTAATCATAAAGGGAAAATACAGATTTTAAAGGTTTTATGCAATCAAATGAAAAACTTCAAACAAAACTGCAGCAGTGTTTTATTTCAATATCCTTATATTATTTGATCTTTTGATAAGATTTCATAAAGGATATGGAAATAAAACACTGCAGTTTTGTTTGAAGTTTTTCATTTGACTGCATAAAACCTTTAAAATCTGTATTTTCCTTTTATGATTAAAAAGTAAAGTTTTTATGCAGATTTTTGAAGTGTTTATTGATAAGATTTCATAAAGTATATTGAAATATAACACTGCAGGTTTGTTTGAAGTTTTTCATTTGACTGCATAAAACCTTTAAAATCTGCATTTTCCCTTTATGATTAAAAATTGACGTTTTTATGAAGATTTTTGAAATGTTTTTTGCAGTCAATTGAAAAACTTCAAACAAAACTGCAGCAGTGTTTTATTTCAATATCCTTTATGAAATCTTATCAATAAAACACTTCAAAAATCTGCATAAAAACTTCAATTTTTAATCATAAAAGGAAAATACAGATTTTAAGGGTTTTATGCAGTCAAATGAAAAACTTCAAACAAAACTGCAGTGTTTTATTTCAATATCCTTTATGAAATCTTATCAAATGATCAAATAATATAAGGATATTGAAATAAAACATTGCTGCAGTTTTCTTTGAAGTTTTTCATTTGACTGCATAAAACCTTTAAAATCTGCATTTTCCCATTATGATTTAAAATTGAAGTTTTTATGCAGATTTTTGAAGTGTTTATTGATAAGATTTCATAAAGGATATTGAAATAAAACACTGCTGCAGTTTTGTTTGAAGTTTTTCTTTTGACTGCAAAAAACACTTCAAAAATCTGCATAAAAACTTCAATTTTTAATCATAAAAGGAAAATACAGATTTTAAGGGTTTTATGCAGTCAAATGAAAAACTTCAAACAAAACTGCAGTGTTTTATTTCAATATCCTTTATGAAATTTTATCAAATGATCAAATAATATAAGGATATTGAAATAAAACACTGCTGCAGTTTTGTTTGAAGTTTTTCATTTGACTGCATAAAACCTTTAAAATCTGCATTTTCCCATTATGATTTAAAATTGAAGTTTTTATTCAGAATTTTGAAGTGTTTTTTGATAAGATTTTATAAAGTATATTGAAATATAACACTGCAGGTTTGTTTGAAGTTTTTCATTTGACTGCATAAAACCTTTAAAATTTGTATTTTCCCTTTATGATTAAAAATTGAAGTTTTTATGCAGATTTTTGAAGTGTTTATTGATAAGATTTCATAAAGGATATTGAAATAAAACACTGCTGCAGTTTTGTTTGAAGTTTTTCTTTTGACTGCAAAAACACTTCAAAAATCTGCATAAAAACATCAAGTTTTAATCATAAAGGGAAAATGCAGATTTTAAAGGTTTTATGCAGTCAAATTAAAAACTTCACACAAAACTGCAACAGTGTTTTATTTCAATATCCTTTATGAAATCTTATCAAAAAACACTTCAAAATCTAAATAGAAACTTCAATTTTTAATCATAATGGGAAAATGCAGATTTTAAAGGTTTTATGCAGTCAAATTAAAAACTTCACACAAAACTGCAACAGTGTTTTATTTCAATATCCTTTATGAAATCTTATCAATAAACACTTCAAAAATCTGCATAAAAACTTTAATTTTTACTCATAAAGGGAAAATACAGATTTTAAAGGTTTTATGCAATCAAATGAAAAACTTCAAACAAAACTGCAGCAGTGTTTTATTTCAATATCCTTTATGAAATCTTATCAAAAGATCAAATAATATAAGGATATTGAAATAAAACACTGCTGCAGTTTTGTTTGAAGTTTTTCTTTTGACTGCAAAAAACACTTCAAAAATTTGCATAAAAATTTCAAGTTTTAATCATAAAGGGAAAATGCAGATTTTAAAGGTTTTATGCAGTCAAATGAAAAACTTCAAACAAAATTGCAGTGTTTTATTTCAATATCCTTTATGAAATCTTATCAAAAGATCAAATAATATAAGGATATTGAAATAAAACACTGCTGAAGTTTTGTTTGAAGTTTTTCATTTGACTGCATAAAACCTTTAAAATCTGCATTTTCCCATTATGATTTAAAATTGAAGTTTTTATGAAGATTTTTGAAATGATTTTGCAGTCAATTGAAAAACTTCAAACAAAACTGCAGCAGTGTTTTATTTCAATATCCTTTATGAAATCTTATCAATAAAACACTTCAAAAATCTGCATAAAAACTTCAATTTTTAATCATAAAAGGAAAATACAGATTTTAAGGGTTTTATGCAGTCAAATGAAAAACTTCAAACAAAACTGCAGTGTTTTATTTCAATATCCTTTATGAAATCTTATCAAATGATCAAATAATATAAGGATATTGAAATAAAACATTGCTGCAG
This sequence comes from Troglohyphantes excavatus, assembly GCA_963932185.1. Classification (NCBI taxonomy): domain Eukaryota; kingdom Metazoa; phylum Arthropoda; class Arachnida; order Araneae; family Linyphiidae; genus Troglohyphantes; species Troglohyphantes excavatus. Next base: position 13,645,858 of record OZ010676.1, on the reverse strand, counting down.
TTTTGTTTGAAGTTTTTCATTTGACTGCATAAAACCTTTAAAATCTGCATTTTCCCATTATGATTTAAAATTGAAGTTTTTATGCAGATTTTTGAAGTGTTTATTGATAAGATTTCATAAAGGATATTGAAATAAAACACTGCTGCAGTTTTGTTTGAAGTTTTTCTTTTGACTGCAAAAAACACTTCAAAAATCTGCATAAAAACTTCAATTTTTAATCATAAAAGGAAAATACAGATTTTAAGGGTTTTATGCAGTCAAATGAAAAACTTCAAACAAAACTGCAGTGTTTTATTTCAATATCCTTTATGAAATCTTATCAAATGATCAAATAATATAAGGATATTGAAATAAAACACTGCTGCAGTTTTGTTTGAAGTTTTTCATTTGACTGCATAAAACCTTTAAAATCTGCATTTTCCCATTATGATTTAAAATTGAAGTTTTTATTCAGAATTTTGAAGTGTTTTTTGATAAGATTTTATAAAGTATATTGAAATATAACACTGCAGGTTTGTTTGAAGTTTTTCATTTGACTGCATAAAACCTTTAAAATTTGTATTTTCCCTTTATGATTAAAAATTGAAGTTTTTATGCAGATTTTTGAAGTGTTTATTGATAAGATTTCATAAAGGATATTGAAATAAAACACTGCTGCAGTTTTGTTTGAAGTTTTTCTTTTGACTGCAAAAACACTTCAAAAATCTGCATAAAAACATCAAGTTTTAATCATAAAGGGAAAATGCAGATTTTAAAGGTTTTATGCAGTCAAATTAAAAACTTCACACAAAACTGCAACAGTGTTTTATTTCAATATCCTTTATGAAATCTTATCAAAAAACACTTCAAAATCTAAATAGAAACTTCAATTTTTAATCATAATGGGAAAATGCAGATTTTAAAGGTTTTATGCAGTCAAATTAAAAACTTCACACAAAACTGCAACAGTGTTTTATTTCAATATCCTTTATGAAATCTTATCAAAAAACACTTCAAAATCTAAATAGAAACTTCAATTTTTACTCATAAAGGGAAAATACAGATTTTAAAGGTTTTATGCAATCAAATGAAAAACTTCAAACAAAACTGCAGCAGTGTTTTATTTCAATATCCTTTATAAAATCTTATCAAAAGATCAAATAATATAAGGATATTGAAATAAAACACTGCTGCAGTTTTGTTTGAAGTTTTTCTTTTGACTGCAAAAAACACTTCAAAAATTTGCATAAAAATTTCAAGTTTTAATCATAAAGGGAAAATGCAGATTTTAAAGGTTTTATGCAGTCAAATGAAAAACTTCAAACAAAATTGCAGTGTTTTATTTCAATATCCTTTATGAAATCTTATCAAAAGATCAAATAATATAAGGATATTGAAATAAAACACTGCTGAAGTTTTGTTTGAAGTTTTTCATTTGACTGCATAAAACCTTTAAAATCTGCATTTTCCCATTATGATTTAAAATTGAAGTTTTTATTCAGAATTTTGAAGTGTTTTTTGATAAGATTTTATAAAGTATATTGAAATATAACACTGCAGGTTTGTTTGAAGTTTTTCATTTGACTGCATAAAACCTTTAAAATCTGCATTTTCCCTTTATGATTAAAAATTGACGTTTTTATGAAGATTTTTGAAATGTTTTTTGCAGTCAATTGAAAAACTTCAAACAAAACTGCAGCAGTGTTTTATTTCAATATCCTTTATGAAATCTTATCAATAAAACACTTCAAAAATCTGCATAAAAACTTCAATTTTTAATCATAAAAGGAAAATACAGATTTTAAGGGTTTTATGCAGTCAAATGAAAAACTTCAAACAAAACTGCAGTGTTTTATTTCAATATCCTTTATGAAATCTTATCAAATGATCAAATAATATAAGGATATTGAAATAAAACACTGCTGCAGTTTTGTTTGAAGTTTTTCATTTGACTGCATAAAACCTTTAAAATCTACATTTTCCCATTATGATTTAAAATTGAAGTTTTTATTCAGAATTTTGAAGTGTTTTTTGATAAGATTTTATAAAGTATATTGAAATATAACACTGCAGGTTTGTTTGAAGTTTTTCATTTGACTGCATAAAACCTTTAAAATTTGTATTTTCCCTTTATGATTAAAAATTGAAGTTTTTATGCAGATTTTTGAAGTGTTTATTGATAAGATTTCATAAAGGATATTGAAATAAAACACTGCTGCAGTTTTGTTTGAAGTTTTTCTTTTGACTGCAAAAACACTTCAAAAATCTGCATAAAAACATCAAGTTTTAATCATAAAGGGAAAATGCAGATTTTAAAGGTTTTATGCAGTCAAATTAAAAACTTCACACAAAACTGCAACAGTGTTTTATTTCAATATCCTTTATGAAATCTTATCAAAAAACACTTCAAAATCTAAATAGAAACTTCAATTTTTAATCATAATGGGAAAATGCAGATTTTAAAGGTTTTATGCAGTCAAATTAAAAACTTCACACAAAACTGCAACAGTGTTTTATTTCAATATCCTTTATGAAATCTTATCAATAAACACTTCAAAAATCTGCATAAAAACTTTAATTTTTACTCATAAAGGGAAAATACAGATTTTAAAGGTTTTATGCAATCAAATGAAAAACTTCAAACAAAACTGCAGCAGTGTTTTATTTCAATATCCTTTATGAAATCTTATCAAAAGACCAAATAATATAAGGATATTGAAATAAAACACTGCTGCAGTTTTGTTTGAAGTTTTTCTTTTGACTGCAAAAAACACTTCAAAAATTTGCATAAAAATTTCAAGTTTTAATCATAAAGGGAAAATGCAGATTTTAAAGGTTTTATGCAGTCAAATGAAAAACTTCAAACAAAATTGCAGTGTTTTATTTCAATATCCTTTATGAAATCTTATCAAAAGATCAAATAATATAAGGATATTGAAATAAAACACTGCTGAAGTTTTGTTTGAAGTTTTTCATTTGACTGCATAAAACCTTTAAAATCTGCATTTTCCCATTATGATTTAAAATTGAAGTTTTTATTCAGAATTTTGAAGTGTTTTTTGATAAGATTTTATAAAGTATATTGAAATATAACACTGCAGGTTTGTTTGAAGTTTTTCATTTGACTGCATAAAACCTTTAAAATTTGTATTTTCCCTTTATGATTAAAAATTGAAGTTTTTATGCAGATTTTTGAAGTGTTTATTGATAAGATTTCATAAAGGATATTGAAATAAAACACTGCTGCAGTTTTGTTTGAAGTTTTTCTTTTGACTGCAAAAACACTTCAAAAATCTGCATAAAAACATCAAGTTTTAATCATAAAGGGAAAATGCAGATTTTAAAGGTTTTATGCAGTCAAATTAAAAACTTCACACAAAACTGCAACAGTGTTTAATTTCAATATCCTTTATGAAATCTTATCAAAAAACACTTCAAAATCTAAATAGAAACTTCAATTTTTAATCATAATGGGAAAATGCAGATTTTAAAGGTTTTATGCAGTCAAATTAAAAACTTCACACAAAACTGCAACAGTGTTTTATTTCAATATCCTTTATGAAATCTTATCAATAAACACTTCAAAAATCTGCATAAAAACTTTAATTTTTACTCATAAAGGGAAAATACAGATTTTAAAGGTTTTATGCAATCAAATGAAAAACTTCAAACAAAACTGCAGCAGTGTTTTATTTCAATATCCTTTATGAAATCTTATCAAAAGATCAAATAATATAAGGATATTGAAATAAAACACTGCTGCAGTTTTGTTTGAAGTTTTTCTTTTGACTGCAAAAAACACTTCAAAAATTTGCATAAAAATTTCAAGTTTTAATCATAAAGGGAAAATGCAGATTTTAAAGGTTTTATGCAGTCAAATGAAAAACTTCAAACAAAATTGCAGTGTTTTATTTCAATATCCTTTATGAAATCTTATCAAAAGATCAAATAATATAAGGATATTGAAATAAAACACTGCTGAAGTTTTGTTTGAAGTTTTTCATTTGACTGCATAAAACCTTTAAAATCTGCATTTTCCCATTATGATTTAAAATTGAAGTTTTTATTCAGAATTTTGAAGTGTTTTTTGATAAGATTTTATAAAGTATATTGAAATATAACACTGCAGGTTTGTTTGAAGTTTTTCATTTGACTGCATAAAACCTTTAAAATTTGTATTTTCCCTTTATGATTAAAAATTGAAGTTTTTATGCAGATTTTTGAAGTGTTTATTGATAAGATTTCATAAAGGATATTGAAATAAAACACTGCTGCAGTTTTGTTTGAAGTTTTTCTTTTGACTGCAAAAAACACTTCAAAAATCTGCATAAAAACTTCAAGTTTTAATCATAAAGGGAAAATGCAGATTTTAAAGGTTTTATGCAGTCAAATGAAAAACTTCAAACAAAATTGCAGTGTTTTATTTCAATATCCTTTATGAAATCTTATCAAAAGATCAAATAATATAAGGATATTGAAATAAAACACTGCTGAAGTTTTGTTTGAAGTTTTTCATTTGACTGCATAAAACCTTTAAAATCTGCATTTTCCCATTATGATTTAAAATTGAAGTTTTTATTCAGAATTTTGAAGTGTTTTTTGATAAGATTTTATAAAGTATATTGAAATATAACACTGCAGGTTTGTTTGAAGTTTTTCATTTGACTGCATAAAACCTTTAAAATTTGTATTTTCCCTTTATGATTAAAAATTGAAGTTTTTATGCAGATTTTTGAAGTGTTTATTGATAAGATTTCATAAAGGATATTGAAATAAAACACTGCTGCAGTTTTGTTTGAAGTTTTTCTTTTGACTGCAAAAAACACTTCAAAAATCTGCATAAAAACTTCAAGTTTTAATCATAAAGGGAAAATGCAGATTTTAAAGAGTTTATGCAGTCAAATGAAAAACTTCAAACAAAACTGCAGTGTTATATTTCAATGTACTTTATGAAATCTTATCAAAAAACACTTCAAAAATCTGCATAAAAACTTCAATTTTTAATCATAAAGGGAAAATACAAATTTTAAAGGTTTTATGCAGTCAAATGAAAAACTTCAAACAAACCTGCAGTGTTATATTTCAATATACTTTATAAAATCTTATCAAAAAACACTTCAAAAATTTGCATAAAAACTTTAATTTTTAATCATAATGGGAAAATGTAGATTTTAAAGGTTTTACGCAGTCAAATGAAAAACTTCAAACAAAACTGCAGCAGTGTTTTATTTCAATATCCTTTATGAAATCTTATCAATAAACACTTCAAAAATCTGCATAAAAACTTTAATTTCTGAAGTCTGAATTTTATATTCATTGTTCAATTTCATTAAGGAGATGTATTATTTTTAAAATACAAATTTGTATTTTTTTAAAAAAAATTAAATTATATTTAAATTTTTTAAAAATTAGATAATATTAAATTTTTTTAAAAATTAGATAATATTTAATTTTTTTAAAAATTAGGTAATATTTAAATTTTTTAAAAATTAGGTAATATTTAAATTTTTTAAAAATTAGATAATATTTAATTTTTTTAAAAATTAGATAATATTTAATTTTTTTAAAAACTAGATAATATTTAATTTTTTTAAAAATTAGATAGTATTTAAATTTTTATTTAATTTAATTAAACTTTTTATATTATATTTAATTATTTTTTATGCAATTTGATTATTTTGAATAATAATTAATTAGTTCACAATCACCAGCTTGTTAACGTAGTGTGAATAAATACATTTTATAGATATTATTATTTTGTTTGTACCGCATGAACTTGGTAATGTCGCCATGTAACTTAAAGTGGCCACTGCATTTTTAATGTCTAGTGCCCACTGGCTACTGTCAATTTTTCTTAATTTTCACCTTTACGCCCCAAGCGGTTGCTTGTGTCGCTTGAGCTTAAAGCGATTCCCGTTTTCTGTTAACTTATTAAATTTAAAAGGATTCGCAATCGCTAACTAATAATTAGAAAAACAAATCTCTCCTACACTGATAACAATTTCTGTTCAACGTCGCACCATATCTTAGTGCTATGCAGCAACTTTCACATTATTATGGTGTAATCTAGGAAGAACTAAAAATCCTTGATCGAGAATAGCGCAGCTTTTACCAAAAAATCGTGCAATCTCCTAAACTGCAACTGAAACCTTCTCTGAATCTACATCAACAAACCCATAGACAGGGTCCGTGGCCCGGTTGCTCAGTGGGTAAAGGCGTTCGGCTGGTAATTAGAGGATTACGAGTTCGAGCCCGTGCGGTGATAAAGATAAGAAAAAAAGTATTGGTCTTGGGATCGGAGGGTAAAAAAAATATGTGATCTAATTTAATTTTTAATGAGGTAGCTAGTTTGGTGCAACGTTTCACCCCTAAATGGATCCGTGGTTGCCATAAAATGGTGAAAATTAAGAAAAATTGACAGTGGCCAGTGGGCACTAGACTAACTAAGCAACAAATAATGGTTGCAGCTAAATGGGTACTAAATTTTGGTGCAAGGTCGTAATAATTTTTAACAGTGTACAGCATTTATTATCCAATAGGCATTTGGTAAATAATGTATCAAAAAATATCATTAAGAAATAAATAACGGAGGTAAGATGCGTGTTTCAAGGAATTTATAATCTGCATCTACACTTGAAAAAACTCTACTAACTAGACTAACTAAGCAACAAATAATGGTTGCAGCTAAATGGGTACGAAATTTGGGTGCAAGGTCGTAATAATTTTTAACAGTGTACCGCATTTATTATCCAATAGGCATTTGGTAAATAATGTATCAAAAAATATCATTAAGAAATAAATAACGACGGAAAGATGCGTGTTTCAAGGAATTTATAATATGCATCTACATTTGAAAAAACTCTATACAATCTCTAAATTGATAATCATTCTCAAACCAGGTCAAGGTCTTTCAAACCAGATAAAACAATGATGTCAACAATCTCAGCAAGCCAATGCCTGCAGCGATTCTTTTGTAGAACAGATATTGCAATTGTATTTTAAATCTCAGCCCCGGCGATGGGCCTTTTGGAGCAAGGGGCGCCACCAGCTGGTGTTGACAGGGGCTCCACTGATGAATAGGGGGAGTGCGGCCCCTGCCACGAACAAGCCGGCTGCTACCCCTTGTAATAACGGTGAATAATAACGCTTTTGGCATGGCAGTAATCTATGCCGTCTTTAATGACCCCGACTGCTTCCGTGCAAAAGGGTTACATTAAAGCAAGACGGCTGTTACTGCTGTGATCCACCCCCTCCCCCCTAAGATAAAGAGAACCCTGTTATTTCGGAATTAAAATCACGATTGGTTTTTATTATTGAGATCCCTGCTTGGAGACGCTGCCCTTTCGAGAAGTTGCTTTATATTTCGAGTTTTACGGTTTACTAACACGAACCGTAAATCGTTTCGTTTTGTGGTTTGCGGTTTTTTTGTTGTTTTGTTTTGCTGCGCGCTAACGAAAGCGCTTAATTCAAGAGTTCCGAGGAACGCTTTAAAGTGATTCCGGGTTGTAAAGTTTGTTGTGTTCTAAAGTTTTCCGTGTGTTGTGAAATGAATAATAAAATGTTGAATTGTTCTAAATGTAATCAAGGTACTTACGTTTTGGAAAGCGATTCCGGTCGTTACACTGTTAAAAATAGGTACTTAAAAACAAGTACAATGTACTCATTTTTGTTTACATTCGATTTTTATCATAGCTCCGAATACATAAGTTTCAATTTTGAAAAAGACATGTACCCAAAAATGAATAAAAGAAAAATACTTGCCTACATAGGCTGCTTTCATAAATCACTTTGAATAAATATCGATAATTTCAACCAGGACATACTGGGAATCGAACCCAATCCGCTACCTGATGTCGTCCGTACCGAGTTGAAGGGCCATATCCGTTTTACTACGAGAGCTACGTGAATAATTTATAAACAGAAGTATTGTTAAAAAGTCGTGGCAAAAGAATGGGAAGTAAGATAATTGAGTCGTAATAACTCAGTTTTTATTTAAGCAATTGACATCAAATAATGTGGAAAACCATCTTAAACAAAATTTTAAGTTTGCCAGGTCGCTTTGTTAAGATGGCTTGAACATAAGCTGAGATTAGCAATATTAAACCATACTGTTCATTTTTAAGAAAGTACGATTACTTAAATATAAGTACGTCATCGCTCATTTTCAATGCAGTTGTACTCAAAGAAAAACAAGTATGTCCATGTACTCATTTTTAAACACATTTAGTTTACAGTGTAATGTGTGTACAGTGTAAGTTTATTTAATTATTTACTACATTGTTCCTAAGAAGCTTTTTTAGGACTTTATAGCTAATATTTTGTTACAAATGTATACAAATTTTGGCATTAAAAATTAGGTTCTTATAAATTACTTTTAACGTACTTATAAAGTTCTAGGAACAACTTGTTTCTATTTTTGGAGAATACGTGCAAACCCTGCCTAAGGTTCCTTGTATTGCAAACAGAGTTTATACACACCTGTCAAACATGGTAAACCTGAGATTGTAAGTGTAAATGAAAAAATAATTATAATTTTCAGTATCAATAGATTGTAAGTGTAACTGAAAACAAAAGAAATAATAATTTTTAGTATCAATAGACTGTAAGTGTAATTGAAAATAAAAAACAAAAATGATTTTCAATATCAACAGATTGTAAATGTAAATGAAAATATATTTTTTTTATCATTTTCAGTATCAGTACACAATATTTCAAATGTTTTCGGAGGAGATTTTGTAAACATTTGAATTTAAAAATAAATTTATGATCCTTGATACTTGATAGACATTTATTTCTACTTTATTGCAGTAAATGAGCGTTTTGGCAGCCAAGTGGTATGAGTAAAATAAAAAAAATCCTAAATTGAACTAACATCATTTCCTTTGACGAGGCAGCGAGTTGTATCATTTGGCCAAGTGGCGTGGACCTAAGTTTAATAGGTTGCCCAAAAATGAGTTGAATGACATTTCACTTAACATTATAGCCAAGGCGAGCTATAAACGAACTACACTGTAAAAGAAATGTGCTTTATAATGAGTACATGGTCGTACTCGTTTGTCTTTGAACACAATTGTATCGTAAATGAGCGATGACGTACTCAAATTTAAGTAATCGTATTTTCGCATGAATGAGCAGTATGGTTTAAAATCGAAATTAATCAAAAATGAGTACTTTTTACTTATTTTTAAGTACCTATTTTTAACAGTGTATGTTTATGGACTTAACCCTCTGACAGATAAGCAAAATTTCGAACCTTTAAGTTTGTTTTTATTAAAGGAAAATTTTATTTTATATATTTGGGTATGTTTGGTACACACAAAGATTGTATGTTTATTATCATTAAAATTACGCCAAGTTTATATTGTTTTTTTTTCAATTTAGGATACGATTGATTCCCTTGATGTTGAAAGCTGGCTTGAGTGGCACAGCTCTACACCGTCCACATCGACTTCGTCTAATTCTCAGGTACTTTCCAATTTTTAGGTTTATCTAAAATTTAATCCAGAAAACAAAATATATATATGTTTTAAATTGAAAAAATACTTATTCAAACAAAAGAATTTATTTGATGATTTATTCATTAATATACAAAAACAAATATTAGTTTTTCCAGTAGCACACATAACATCAAAGTTGATAAAAAAAAATCTTTTTCGAAATAATTTTCAAATTTACAACATTAGCAAAATTTTTTAAAGCCTTCTTAATAAAACGATGTTATGCATATGTTTTTCAGGCCAGCAGGAATCAATCTTCACCAGCAGAACCCGAGTCTGCAGATGATGATGGCCTATCTCAAAGAGAGAACATCAAAATCCTCCCAGGCCAAGGTTCGGATGAATCCTCTCATAAAGACATCCCCAAGGCGAATGCTGCGCCTGTAGGCATTGCACCAGGCCATGAGAAACAAGACGACGACGACTTTGCTGGGTGAGTCTGCGTTGTTTTTTATTTATAGTCGGCTAAATTCGTAAACCACGTAACTCTATACCATTGGTTTATCGGCTGTATCAAAAGCTCCTTTTCGACAAAATTCACTGTTCAAAAATAAGTAAAATGTACTCATTTTTGAATACATTCAATGCTTATCATGGCTCCGAAGACATAAGTTTCAATTTTGAAAAAAACATGTACTTAAAAATTAGTTCAATGGGCTAAATTGAATAAAAAGAGAAGATGCTAGCCTACATAGGCTGCCTTAATAAATCAGTTTCAACAAATATCGACAATTACAACTAACACTTACCGGGAATCGAACCCAGATCTGCAGGCACCGCTGCCATGGCTTTAAGTTAGTAGACAGTATCTCCAAAACATCTTAGAATAAATTGTGCGTTAATTATCAGATATTTTTATATGCCCTATCGCCACTGTTTTGCTGTTAGTTTCAAGAGTGATAAATAAGCAAAGTAATACAGGGTGAATGCAGATTGTTGGAGAGTTGATATTATTTGGTTCTTTGAACCAGTGGCGGCGATTCGGAGGGGGGGGGGGGCAAGGGGGGGCGTTTTTTTAAATATTGCACATTTTAAAACTAAATAACAAGTCAATAGTTTTATGGCATTGCCTAACCAAGGAAAAATTTTGAACCGAATTCTCCCCCCACCACAGGCATTAAGAAAAAGGGGGGGGGGGGTTCAGGAGTTTCAAAGCCCTTTCATTGAAAGTCAAGTGAAAAAAAAAATTTGAACGAATGTGGTATCGTTATTCTTTAAAAAAATTCCACATTTTAAAACTAAAATAAATTCTTTATCTAAATTGAGCAGCGTCGTTTTCAGATTTCCAGACAGACAGCTACTAGCATAATTCATTGACTGGCGCCTCCCGTTATTTACTCCTTCTGGTTTTTTTTCGGAAAAAGAAATAGCATATCTTTACATAAAAAATGCAACTGTTTGACCTTCAATTCAAAAAATAGATCAAATCCTCTGCTTTTATTTATGTATATCTGATACATTAAAATAGTTTTCGGTCTTAATAAAATGCGTTAAATGAGATGTTTATTGTGTAATCTACTGGCGCCGAACAATTGCGTAATCTATAGGCCTGTAGATAGGTGGGTAGGGGTTGTCATGAGTTTGCCATTAATGTCTTTGTTTTGATCTTCGTCTCCTCTGCTTTTTAGCAAAATGAAGCGAATTGTGCAAAATTCAGTTTTAAATTACTTTAATAAAAAGAACAAATGTGAAGTTGAACATGACAGCAGCAGTAACACAAGCACCACCGTTTCCATTCAAGAAAGCTTGTCTGTTTGCAATCTACGCCACGGAATTTTCAAAATCGCACAAGTATACGTTTAAAGATATCATTATCTTGATTTGTAATATTTATATATCATATTTCGAAATCTTTTACATCATTCATATTATGCGATTGTACTTCAATTTAATTTAGCATTAATTCTTCAATTTATAATTTAATTTCAAATTATTATTGGAAAATTAATTCGAATTTCATTAATCATTGATATTCGTAAATTTCGACTATTATTGCACTTCATCAAATGCGTAACAAAGGTACTGTTTAATTTAACCGTGAATAGATATATTTCAAAAACTTTTGTTTAAAGGTTGATTTATTATACACGGATGAGATATTTTGCCCATTCGGGTTCGGGGTCCATCTCGAAGGAAAAACCCGGGAACAATGCTTCATATTTTTGAACAATGGTCAGATAACGAGAACAACACCTGAGCTGGGCATCTGGCGGCGTTAAGCCGGAAATTTTGAATCGTTAAGTTGGGAAATTTCTTTTCTCCCCCCCTCCCCCCGCTTGTTTCGTTTTGATCTTGCCCCCCCCCCCCCCCACTTTTACCACCCAATCGCCGCCACTGCTTTGAACTACACATTATAAACCATTCTTTTTACTATACTTTAGCTACTTTGTTGCTACAAAAGCAAAGCGACTTAAAAATATATCATATAAAAATATAGTACATTCTGTTATTTTATTTAAATAATAAATAAGTACATTTTATTTTTTTAGATTGGATTTTTCAAAGCCTTTATTTTCGAATGCTGAGGAATGGAAGAAGGACAAGTATGTATTTATAATTAATTTTATTTATTTACATTCTTTGTTTGGGCCATTCTATTCCATTTCTCACTTTATAACTCTGCCTATAATCAAGGTTTGCATTCGTTAAATGAAGATAATGCGTGTATTTCAATTTATTAAATAAAAAAGTAAAACCGCGTAGGTACAATCACCCACTGTACCGTTAAATTTGGTTCCTGAATACTTTGTAAGCGTGCCTGTCTTCAGTAAACTCTAGATATCTCCGAACTTGTCATGTACAGTCTTCTTGGTGAACTTCAAAGTGATATGTTGGCTTCATAGTGAAGCGTTATTTCTATTTCTAATACTTTGCATCTAAATGATTGGAACTATCAACTAGTCAATTGGAATAGTAGAACATATCATTCTCTTCAACTTAAGCATCCTCACTGAAACAGAAGTGGTCTATAAAGGTCTTTATATTTGTTCAAAAGGTACATAAAAGCTTTCACGTTTCACAAGGCTTTTAAAAAGGTCTCGAAACAACTTTACGATTAATGATTATCATTTAATCCATTTATCAATCAAATGATTAATCATTAAAATAATTGTCTTTAAAATCCTTTTATTAAACCAGTATTAAAAATGTTTGATATTAATTTGAATTAAACAAATGTGTTTGAGTAAACAAACACACGACTGAGTTGCAACCCGACAGTTTTTAGTTGATTACACCTATTTTAATCTTTTATATTAATTTCTTTGAATTTTTTTACTAAGAAAACTATTTGCGACTTTGAAGCTAACTTTTCGTTCCAAATATATACAAGTAGTTTGTATGAAAAAACTATGTCCTTATAAATTGCTTTTAAGGTAATTAAAAAGTCCTTATTTTATTTTCGGAAGATGGGTACAAACCTTGTTGTAGTTTGGAATCTTTTAAATATTCTAGCAAATTTCTAGAATACTGAACTCTAAAACTCTAACATCTGGAACTCTCATAAAAATTTCCCTTTATGAGCGCGGTTGAAGCCATACTGAGCCCCAACTAATTTTTCAAAGTGATTTTGTAGGGTATTTTTAATGTTAAATAGCTATAGAAATGTTAAATGTGTTTAGATATTGTATATCGCCAAAACTATAGTTTTTGTTTTTGCTTGGTATCCTCTTCTTATTGGTTAAAATGGATTTCAAAGAAAATACATTCAAAATGGGTTAAAATTAAAAAAACAAACAGCCAAAAGCACTACTATTCGGCATACTTTAACATGAACATACGAAATGTAATAGTAGAAATGGAAGTGGGGTACAGTTTTTTAACTTTCAATTGGCTAGAAGTCGACAAACTGTCTTACCCAATCCAGAAATTACAGTTAGAAATCACTGTCCTAGAACTGTAACTTCTGTTTTGCCCAGATATGTTTATATATTAGCTCTCAGATATTAGCTCTATAAGTAGTAATACATAAAAAAAAATTAGTTTAAGGAAATGTTTTGTATTATTATAAAAAACTATGCATATAAAAATCAAATACTTGTAGTATACAACATATTAATGACAACTCTTGCGTATTATAGTTCAAAGGATATCAAAATAAATTTCGGTGAAAAAATATAAATATTTAAAAATGCCTTAGTCTAAAAGAAAGCTTAAAAAAATTAACAGGTTTAAATTTTGAAGAAAAAAAATACGAACAATTATGGAATTTTTGTGTTAAATTTCATTCTCTCAGATAAATAAAAAAAATATACATTAATTTTTTATTCAAAATGGCAAAAATAAAAACAAAGTTTTGGTGCCCCTTTAAAATTTCCGTACTATTTCACGCCATCAACAATCCATCCGCACGGATCGGAAAGCTTTTTTTGTGTGTGTTTCGAGCTTTAAATTTCTAATAAAAAAACTGCTTAAAAAAAACTAAGTAAATTCGATATTTTTTCAAAAAAAATTATAAAGCAAAAAGATTTTGTGATTTTTTTAAAGAATTTTTTTTGGAACATATCTAACGAAGCTTTCTTCAACATTGAGTAGACATTCTTAATAGTTCCGAAATTTTAATCATTTCATTGATAAGTTATTTTATTAATTAAAAAGATATACTCAAAAATTAATAAAAAGAGCAGTTGCTTACCTACATAAGTTGCCTTCATAAATCCCTTTCAATAAATTTCAACAATTACAACCAGGGCTTACCTTGAATCGTTCCCAATCCGTCTACTTGATGTCCGCATCGAAGTCCAGGTACTACCAGAGCGACGTAAACAAGTTATAAACAAAAGTAATGTTGAAAAGGCGTGGCAAAGGAATGGGAAGTAAGATAATTGAGTCGTAATAACTCAGTTTCCATTTAAGCAATCGCCATCAAATAATGTGGAAAACCATCTTCTGAATAACAATTTTAAGTTTGCCAGCCCAGAAAAAAAAGTCAGCATAATACCTTCATCAAAATTGTAAAATTGAAAGTTTTTTGAAGGTTTTAAAAAGGATAGTGAAACAAAAAACTGCAGTTTTTTTTAAAGTTTTTAATTTTCCTGCATAAAACCTTTAAAATATCTGCATTTTCCCTTCATGATTCAAAATTGAAGCTTTTTTGCAGGTTTTTATGAAGGTTTTTTACAGTTGTTATGAAGGATATTGAAACAAAAACCTTTAATTTTATAGATCTTTAAAAAACCTGCAGTTTTCCTGCATAAAGCCTTCAATTTCAAAACTTTGATGAAGGTTCTATGCTGACTTTTTTTGCTGGGGGGTCGCTTGTTAAGATGACTTGAACAGAAACTGATATTATCTATATTAAAACATACTGCTCATTTTTGCGCATTCAAGCATTCAGTGTATATATATTTTTTATAAAATTAAATAAGTTATCTTCCACAGTCTTTTAGATGACATGGACTGTTTTCTTGGAAAGAAGCTGGGGTGCCGCAGTATGGATCCTAATTGCAACTGCGAAGAATGCCAAAGTGAGTATCAATCTAAGACTACACCCTGATGATAACACCTTAGGCCTCTGAGGCCTTATCCCTTCATGTTCATTTCAATATCGCTCTGTTCGCATAAACGCACTTATAGTTCATGTTTAGAATTTCTTCATAATATATATTAATTCTGCGTTAAAGATCTGTTTTTCGCCCCTTAGACACAACAAATCTTAACACATGAGGTATAATAAGAAAGAGAATTTCATGGACCAGTGACGAATCGTACTTTAAATATAATTTTTTTTTTAAAGCGTTTAAAATAATTCATTTTAATGGTTTTTTTTAAACAAGCCGTTGATAATGCTACCATATATTAGCTGACGGTTAAACTTTTTTTATTTTATGGCCACAAAAGATGTGTAATTATCTTTCACTCTTATACAACGAATTAACTAAACTTTTTATTTTTTGGCTCCAACAAATGGGTTTGGGTGTGGGGGGCGGGGGGGAGGTACTCATGCGGTAATTATGGAACAAGTAAATTATATTAGACATTATTATTTTTTTTTTTTAAATAATGTCTTACTTTTTTCAAAAACATCGAAATTCCAACATTTTTTTATAGCTTAAAACCACTTCAAATTGTTTTATGTATAAATACACGGTTTAATTTATGTGGTTGTTAAGTTCGCAAAGTTTTAAAGTAAATTATGGAACAAGTAAATTATATTAGACATTATTATTTTTTTTTTTTAAATAATGTCTTACTTTTTTCAAAAACATCGAAATTCCAACATTTTTTTATAGCTTAAAACCACTTCAAAATGTTTTATGTATAAATACACGGTTTAATTTATGTGGTTGTTAAGTTCGCAAAGTTTTAAAGTAAATGAACGAATAGTTTTTTAAAAAAATATTCCGAAAATACAAAAAACACAGTAGCGAGAAATTTGGATTTTAGTGAAAAACCTTCGCATATATATTGTATACAATACAATGATAATAAAATGATTTAAAATACTTCTAATTTAGATAGAACAAAAAATTAAACATTGCTGCATGCAGAAAACCTTCGATTATTTTTAGAAAACATATAAATTTAAAAATGCATTTTTAAAACATTTGCATGTGTGGCGCTATGCTAATACTGCTCTATGCCAAATTGGATAGCTCGATATTGAACCCAGGAACTTCGGCTTGCTACGCCGATACTCTGCCAGTCAGGCCAAAGTGATCACTCTCGCCTAAGCGGGAGTATCGGGTAGTAGCAATGCAAGGATAGTGAAGACCATATATATATATATATAAGGTGTGCTCGTGTTTCGCTTTTTGAAAGGGGCAAGGAAAGAATTCTTTTGACGTCATTTTAGCTCCGCCTTACTATGAGTTTTTGATCATTCTCATTGGCTGTATGTTTCAAGCTTTGCTACTTAGGTTCGATCCACGACTTTGGAAATCGATTCAAATTGTTTTTTGAAGCAAATTTTAACTGTTTTCTTTTAAATAAATTCATGATTAGTTAAAAACAAGAATTCTTGTTAAATTAAGTACTCCTTGACAATAGCGACAATTACTCTTAAAACGACTGTCGAGAGCATTAGACACGCCCACAGACAGTTGAAGGCGGAGAAAGGCGTCACTATGACGTCAAAAGAATCCTTTTCCCCGCCCTCCATCAGCAAGAGCGAGTACCAGCACACCTTTTATAAATAGTCTCCACTATCCTTGGTAGCAATGAACCTAATACATGCAACTACCCCCTTAAAGTATAATACAAATAATGGTTTATTATGTGTAGTTAAATAACCAACAATGCTATTGCCCAACAATTTGTGACGATTTTGTATATTCCATTGACAAATGTCGATTTAGTGTTACTACGATATTATATTTTTTGGGACAATGTAGTATTGTGAGATATACATCCGTAAGTTTTAGGTTACATATCTTATGCAGGGTTCGAAATTATCAGTTGTTAGTCGTATTTTGCACCTAAACATTTCCGTTTGGCGACCGTATTTTTACACCCAAGTCGCCATTTTTTACATCTAACGTTGATTTTCAATAATTGCTCTCATAGTTTTCAGTAATTTTGTCAGTAAGACGGTGGCATTTTTAGAGAACAAATAAAAACATGCTTCCAATTTTATGCAAAATAAGCTTTAACGATTACAAAATTATCGTAACAGTTGCCAGCTCTGCTAAAGCAATTTGAATTATTTTAAAATTACGCCTAAGCAGAATATTTTGGCAACTAAAAAAAATTACTTGGTGATAATGACGCATAACTTTTATCTCCTAATTTCGAGCTCTTATGCAAGCATGTACACTGTTAAAAATATGCATTCAAAAATAAGTAAAATGTATTCATTTTTGATTCCATTCCATGCTTATCATAGCTCCGAATACATAAGTTTCATTTTTGAAACAGACATGTACTCAAAAATTAGTAAAAAGAGCAGTTGCATGCCTATAGAGGCTGCCTTTATAAATCACTTTCAATAAATATCGACAATTACAATTTAGACTTGCCGGGAATCGATGCGAAGAAGTTATAAACAGAAGTAGTGTTAAAAAAGTGTTCTAAAAAAATGGGAAGTAAGATAATTGAATTGTAATAACTCAGTTTCCATTTAAAGAACCGACATCAAATAATGTGGAAAACCGCCTTCTGGACAACTATTTTAAGTGTGTCAGGTCGCTTTGTTAAGATGGTTTGAACAGAAGCTGAAATTAGCAATATTAAATCACACTGCTCATTTTTGCGAACATACGATTACTTCGACTTGAGTATGTCATCGCTCCTTTATAATGCAATTGTACTCTTCGAGCATGAATGGACTGTAGCAGAGCGAATATGACGTCATAATCGTGAAACCAACATCTCAGACCGAATGGCCTCAGATACGTGACTTCTTTTCAAAATTATGAATTAAAAAATACTCGTGATTGGCTGATGAATTGGGTTTTTTGGTTTTGGTTATTTAACGTCGCACTAGAGTTGCACAGTGGGCTATTGGCGACGGTTTGGGGCCAATCTCGAAGGAAAGACCCGGGAACGATGCCTCGTATTTTTGAACCATGGTCAGATGACGAGGACAACACCTGAGCTGGCACTCAACGCCTTTAATAGACGTCGGGACTTTGGACCCCAATCAGATATTATCGTGAACCAGTCCCGTATACAGTTGATGAATTGGGAAATGTGTAACAGTGAAAATTTATGAATGGAATGAAGTAATTAACCACGTGTCTGAAGCCATACATGTTGGGATCACTTTGATGTTAGCGAGATTATAACATTATGATTTCTCTACTATGAAGGATCCATGCTCGAAGATTGTACTTAATAAAAAACAAGTACGTTCATGTACTCCTTTTTAAGCACTTTTTCTTGTACAGTGTATTACTGGAAATATTGATACCATAATATTAGAGTGAAAACTCATATGATATTTTCGTATTTCAGCAAACAAAAATGACTTCAATAGTCAAGTCCTCGATATGTTCAACGAGTTGTATCCAGAATACTGAACAGTTATTTTAATTGTCGCAGCTTGGGACAATTTTCCTGTATTTTCGTCAAAGTTTATTGAACTATAAAAAATTAATTGACTCAAGGTGTCCATTTTAATTTGTGTTATTATTGTTATTAAAAATACTATCTAAATTGATCGATTAGGAGTTATTGTAATATAGCATCCTTAATTTTCATGTGCTTTTCGTTTATATCTAATGTAAGAAATATCTGCATAGTCAGAAATTTTATTATTACTTATTTCATTTTCTTATGTGACATTAACATTGCATATGTGCCATTTTAAAGAAGCATCACTTTTCAGTCACATGTACTCATTCAATAATAATAAAAAAACTCAATTTTTTTTAATTTTAAATAAAACTTTACCTATATAAATCAGTTTTTATATATATATTTTGATAATTTTTAATTTACAATATTTGTTTTTAGCTCGATGTACAAAACAAAATCTTGAGATTTATTAATTAATTTTAGCGGAACCATTTATAATTGCGAATCATTTAAGCTCTTGATACATAGAATTTTTGAAACTTGAACAATCAAGTTGTATCATGTATGTGTGAGCAAACTTTGTATAATTGTTAATAAAATTCCATTGTATTGCATTTGTCCATTGTCTGTATTTCAAACTTATTCTTTAATAAAAAAATTTCTAAGTATACTATTAGTTTTATTTGTAAAAGTTCATAAACCATAACATATATGTTTGAAAATTCCTGTTTCTGTTCAAAATGGAATTGAACCGTTAAGGTCAAAGTAGCCGATTTTCACCTCAGATTTCCATTAGCTTTATATTGAAAAAATGTTTACAATTATAAAAACAAAGCAGAGGACATCAATGAAAATTTAGGTACTAAAGTCTAAGTATTTTATACTTACCAAAGTTTTTATAATTGTAAACAAGTTAAATAAATAATTTTCAAAAATATAATATGTTGTTATACTTCTAAATTTAAAATCATAAAGGATTGATTTAATTTACGTTTATAATTTATTGACATATTTGTGATTGATTGATTGTCATAACGGGTTGGGCTGTATCTATGAGCATAAGTTTGTTGTCATTACTGTTAACCAGAAATTGAAATGAATTAGGTAATATATTGATTAATACGAAAATGCAAAAATAAAATTTTTGTTTTCGTTCATTTTCGAATTTTTGCTAATTACATCACTTGATTGACAGCCCATCTAATTACCTCTCGTTTTCAAGTTAATCATGCACTGTTAAAAATAGGTACTCAAAAATAATTAAAATTTACTCATTTTTGATTACATTCCATGCTTATCATTACTCCGTACAAGTTTCATTTTTGATAAAGACTTCTACTCAAAAATAAATAAAAAGCGCAGTAGCATGCCTACAAAGGCTGCCTTCATAAATCACTTTAAGTAAATATCAACAATTACAACCAAGACTTACCGCGAAGAAATGTGAAAAAGATGAAGAAATTGTTAAAGAAGAAATGCTAAAGAGGTGTGCCAAAAGAATGGGAAGTAAGATCATTGAATTGTAATAACTCGGTTTCCATTTAAGCAATCGACATCAAGTAATGTGGAAAACCATCATTTAAAAAACTAATTTAAGTTTGTCAAGTCGCTTTGTTAAGATCTCTTGAACAGAAGCTGAAATTAGCATTATTAATGGCAAAGCACATTTTCAGAAAGTTAGATTACTTAAATTTGAGTACGTCGTTGTTCATTTGCGATGCAATTGTACTCAAAGAAAAACGAGTATGTTCAGGAACTCATTTTTAAGTACCCTTTTTTTTTACAGTGTGATGACTATGAATTAGCGTCATGTTTATATGAAAAAAAACTTTTCTTTTAATTTAATGTTTATAAGTAATTTTTTAACCCATTAAGCACGTTATAATTTCTTCAATTTTTTTTGTCATAATGCACTTTAACTAATACGATATTGTTCCTAAAACTGTAAGGTATTAATATTTATTTATTAATTTTCCCAACTCGGGGTTTTTAGAAGTTGAAATTCCATACTTTCAAGGTTTCCAGATTCGATAGATTCTAGATTTCTAGATTCGCACAATAGATGGATTTATGACCATGTTTTTAACTTTTGTAAAATATAACATTACCTTTCGACTGCAAAAGACATTGAGCTTCAGGTTGGCTTGTTTATATTTTCTTTGTTCATTGCTATGGCATTCTCATTATAAGAAGAGTAATAAAGAGAATGCTTTTACATTATTTTTGTAGTAGTACAATATGTTTTGTAGCCTTTGTCATTAACAGAAGTTTCAAGTTTCTTTTGCCATAAATGAAAATGGTCCATGGAGATTTAAAAATTCCTTAAATTTGATACAATTCTTTAGCTTATAGTTTCAATTAGTACAATAAACCAAACCTTCGTTTGCAGTGCTAGTTTCATTTGTATTATTATTGATTTAATTTAAAACTGAAAACAATAATAATTATAAGAATATGTGCAAAAAATGAAAGCAAAAGCTACATCTGTCTTTTGTTATTTTATTTACTTTAGTAATTGTTTCTTAGAACTTGCAGCTGTAAAGGAAAGAAATACACAAGGTTTTAATTTAAAAGACATTTCATATTAAGAATATGAAAAAAAAATTAAGAATGATTTATAGTCAAACTGTCTAATTGTAGCTAGGTATTTTAGAAAAATAAGCAAAACTTGATTCTTTTTTTGGATAACTGGTGAAGGTTTATGGATCATTAGTTATTAATTAAGTAATCAAATCCTATAAAAAACTTAGAGATTATTTTAACATAGAAAATGGGCGGCACTTTTCTTGCCCAATGAGAATTCTTGTCACCCAGTGAAAATTCCTATTAATGTTGATTAAAAAGTAAACATTTCACTTATCGTTGAAGCTTTTTTATAGAGAAATTTTATTGTGTAAATTTCAAAAATGCTCAATATATATATAATATACATACACAATCAATTTACACACAATAAAACAAGAAATCAACAATCTTTAATCACAACTTAGAAAAGTTTAATATCTTCCATTTATCAATTATGTCTGTCATTAATATCGCGACTGTGTGAATTCAAGTCACACACTATAACTATACAGCTAGTGCTTAGATTATAGTTCATTTATAAAGAAAAAAAATTCAGAAACGTTTCCTAGTTGAAATATTATCATAAAGAATGCCTTTATTTAATATGTACAGAAATCTTTACTTGTATATAGGGGAATTCTGTATTATAGGGGAATTCTTTATATAAAAAATGC
Organism: Troglohyphantes excavatus; assembly: GCA_963932185.1. Taxonomy (NCBI): domain Eukaryota; kingdom Metazoa; phylum Arthropoda; class Arachnida; order Araneae; family Linyphiidae; genus Troglohyphantes; species Troglohyphantes excavatus. The sequence continues at coordinate 13,624,188 of OZ010676.1, read as the reverse complement.
TTTAATTTTATATAAAAAATGCTTTAATTTTATATAAAAAATGCTTTAAAAGTATAAAGTTTTTATAGCCAATAACTGTATAATTATTTTTAGTATTAAGTACATTTTATTGAAAAAACTTTAATTAAGAAATTTTCTATACTGAGCCCAGGTATTGTCTCAGGTCCGTCCTTTGCAAATCTATCCGATTTTTATATTTGTTTTTGGTTTGGTTAATTAACGTCGCACTTCAGCTGCACAGTGGGCTATTGGCGACGGTTCGGGGCCTATCTTTAAGGAAATACCCGGGAACGATGCCTCGTATTTTTGAACCATGGTCAGACGACGAGGACAACACCTGAGCTGGCACCCGACGCAACCTCAATAGACGTCAGGACATTGGACCCCCGATCAGATTTATCGTGCACCAGTCCCGTATACACGCCAGTATAATTTGTTGGATGTTCTGGACGACTTTCTAGTAATATTTTTTTTTTTAATAATGGAACTTAATTTAAATAATGGAATGGATTTTAATTATAATGTGATAATAAATGAGACCTGGTACTACAAAATAAAACTCTGAGTTTAGACGCATAAGCGCTATGTTACTAAACTTACATTTATTTTATGCATTTTATAAAAATATTTCCTAATAGAATTTCCCTTAACATATTTACGTGAAGAATAAACTCCTAAAAATGAAAAAAATAGTACTCAATGAATTTATCTAAAAAACATATATAATCTAAATAAATGTAAATTTACATTAGATGCAAATTTAGAATTAAAAAACAGAACTTACAGAACATTAAGGTTTCTAATATCAGTGGTGCTCAACTTTTATAATTTTTTTCACCCACTTTCACATTTATAAAAAATACCTTCGTAATTTTTTTATAACAATGAGATAAATATATACTGAATTATATATTTATTTACTGAATTATACTGAACTATATATAAAAAGATTACAAGTGGTATTGAGAGGTTAAACTCTTTAATTTGAAACCTATAAATGTTATATCCCTTCCCTTTTCCTCTTACAGTAATAACTCACATGTAATATTGCACTATTCTCTGTATCAGTCAATGAACTAAGAGCGTTGTAAAAATAAAATGCAGCAATGGCAAAATATTATGTTTTGCTTATGAATACATTTTTCCCTTAATTATCTTGTAAAATACTTTTTAAAAAAATAAGAACCCTAAGGTGTACACTGTACATACACAGTACACTGTTAAAAATAGGTACTTAAAAATAAGTAAAATATACTTATATTTAAATACGTTCGATGCCTATTATAGCTCCGAACACATAAGTTTCATTTTTGAAAAATACATGAAAAAGCGAGATTTCAATTAGCAAACTTTTTCAAAATATTAAGAGCCATGCAAAAAAATTGAGCGAATTAATTTATAATTCAAATAGAGTAGTAACTTAGCTAACGTAAGATTATTCAGAAATTAAATATTAAAAGTATATAGTTCTAAATATTCGAAGGGGGGGGGGGGGCAAACAATGGTAAATTCGGCACTTTGAGTGAAGATACTTGTGGCACACCCCTCAGTGCCGTTACACAAAAAATATTTCGGAGGGTTGAAACAAGAAATTTCTCATCACGAATCGAAATTCACAACTTAACAATTCGAAATTCACAACTCAATACAGGGCTGAAAATTCCCAGTGCCAAATTATTGACAAATTTCATACTTTTTTTTATATATTAGGAAATATTAATCAGTTAACTCACAAGCACTGATTTGCTGCATCCATATTTCAATGCAGTGTCCGCTCTGAGGTCTAAATTAAATGTAATCATACAAGTTAGGCAATTCCTAATCTTCCCTGGCTTACATTTGCTAATAATATTAGTTTTCTTCAGGAATAAATTTCCCCAACTCGGGCTATTTAGAAGTTGAAATTCCCAACTTTCAAGTTTTCCAGATTATTGAGGGGGTCTGACTCCCCCGCCCCCCTCCCCCCGGTGCGACAGGCCTGGTAACCATACAAGTTGAGTTATTTCTAATCTTCCCTCGCTTTCATTTGCTATCAATATTAATTTTCTTCAGGCATAAATGTTTCCAACTCGGCGTTTTTTTTATTTAAAATTCAAAAAATTTTAGGGTTTCCAGATAATTGGGGGGGGGGGGGTCGGACTCCCCCTCAACCCCCCCTCCCTCCTCCCGCGGTGCGACGGGCCTGACACCCGGTCCTGCCTGAATTACATTGATAACATTGCATTTAATTAATATCATGAAAATCAGTTTAGCCGTTTACTAAAATGTCAAAATAAATAAAAATACATCTTATTTTACATGAATAATTATAATTTATACGCAAGAAATAACTTTAGTTGATTCGAAAGATCCAGACTATTGAGGGTGTCTGACTCCCCCGCCCCCCTCCCCCCGGTGCGACGGGCCTGGTAACCATACAAGTTGGGCTATTTCTAATCTTCTCTCGCTTTCATTTGCTAATAATATCAGTTTTCTTCAGGCATAAATGTTTCCAACTCGGCGGTTTTCTTAAGTTAAAATTCCCAACTTTTAGGGTTTCCAGATTATTGAGGGGGGGGGGGGGGATCGGACTCACACCCCAACCCTCCTCCACCCTCCCCTCCTCCCCCGGTGCGACAGGCCTGACACCCGGTCCAGCCTGAATTGCATTGATATCATTGCATTTAATTATTATCATGAAAATCAGTTTAGCCGTTTACTAAAATGTCAAAATAAATAAAAAAACATCTTATTTTACATGAATAATTATAATTTCTACGCAACGAATAACTTAAGTTGAATCGAAAGATCCAGATTATTGAGGGTGTCTGACTCCCCCTCCCCCCGGTGCGACGGGCCTGGTAACCATACAAGTTGGGCTATTTCTAATCTTCCCTCGCTTTCATTTGCTAATAATATCAGTTTTCTTCAGGCATAAATGTTTCCAACTCGGCGGTTTTCTTAAGTTAAAATTCCCAACTTTTAGGGTCTCCAGATTATGAGGGGGGGGGGGGGGGGGGAATCGGACTCACACCCCAACCCTCTTCCCCCGGTGCGACAGGCCTGACACCCGGTCCAGCCTGAATTGCATTGATATCATTGCATTTAATTATTATCATGAAAATCAGTTTAGCCGTTTACTAAAATGTCAAAATAAATAAAAATACATCTTATTTTACATGAATAATTATAATTTCTACGCAACGAATAACTTTAGTTGAATCGAAAGATATAAAAAGAAGATATGTGCTATGTTAAGTCTATGAAACACATCCCCGTTTTACATCTTTCGATTCAGTTAACGGGAGCTGATTTTGAGAATCTTAAAAGTACACTTGGTACGCGTATACTAGACAGCATGGCTAATATATCACAGCGGACGGGTTTCTGTACAATATATCCGTTTTTTTATATTTTATCCTAAAAAAGTAGCTTTAAAATGCCAATGTAACATGGCAATCCCGTTAGTTAGAAATTGTTTTCCCTCTTTGGATTTGTTCCAAAATTGCCAAAAACTTTTGTGACGTCAGGAGGTAAAAAATATTACAATCATTTCCTCCGATATCATTTTTTTGTATTTATAATGTGGAGGCAGGATTTTGTTGATACACTTTCGTTTAGACTTTTAACAGACCTGCTGCTAACTATGTCTGATCCTAATGTAAGTGATATCCTTTAAATAAAGTATTTCTTTATTATGTTTCCATTACTAATGTTATGGTTTTTTTAATACTGCTGTTTAAACATATTTAAAACGTGTTGAGAAGTTAATTATGTTTCGGAACGTTTTAAGGAAAATGAATGTCTAAACAATATCGTTTTCGATAGTAACGTTTTTTTTGCTTCTGCTTAAAATAATTTCGCTATTAAAGTTCAAAGCATAACAATAGTAATGTATGGTACTTCGATTTAATACTTGTTCTTTGCCATTAATGTTTTGTATATAAATAACGGTAATGTAACACATAAATTATCACATATTGACACATTCGTTTTTTAACGGTCATTTCTAGCGTTGAAAAACGTGTGTGTTAATTTATGTATTATATTATCGTCGGCAATGATAATTTTTTTTTAATTATATATATATATACAGTGGCGATGGTTAAACAGTTTGGTTTTGAAAAAGTTTATTTTAGTCAGAAAATCTCCGATTTTAACGTTTTTAAAACACAATCCAGAAAAATCAGATTTAAAAAATTGTTTTCTTGTAATTAGTCAAAAAAATTTTTTAGCTGAAATTAAATAACTCTGTGAACTGTACTATTTTTTAATCACTTTCAGAAATATGCTGCTTTTTTTTAAATTTGTGATTAAAATTAAAGTATCTTAAAAAAATTACCAAACCTAACCAGTAAATTTTTTATCTTCATTAGTCATAAAGTGTACTTATGTGTATTTTAAGTTCAAACTGAATTGAACATAAAGATTTTCATATTTATTACCAGATTTCCTAATTTTACTATTTTATAGTCAATACAAGTACTATACTACATATATATGATAATTTTATGTCCTAAACCTTTACCTCGGGTACTTGTTATTCAGCTGCCGAATTCTAGGTGTGAAGTTTGGTCGTGAAATTTTTCTGGTAATTGAAAACATAGGCAATCTAATATTTCACGATTTTTTTTAATATATTACTTACACCAGCAGCTGTTATAAGTTGGCAGACGACTTTGCATGAATTAAGTTGGTTTATATTAAAACCATGTTATTAAAGCCATTAAAATCCAGAATCACAATCACTCCTGGCAACCGCATATATTTGGTGGCCAAATAAGAACGGTACAAAAAATATAGTTATACCAAATGAAAAATACCATATATGTTTTCATAAATATTTTATTTATGCCTGGCAATTACGTATTGAATAATAACATCTGTCAAAGAAAAAATAGTTAGTTACATATACCAAATTTCAACACCAACACTTTTATGAAAACCTAGACCAGGGGTCGGCAACCTATTAAAACGGACGAGCCAAAAGTTACAATTTACAAAATTTCCCAATTTTTAAAGAGCCACTACAAATTTTCGTTTCAATATTATAGTATTTGCTTATATATATTTGATATTTGATTTAAAATAAACGGCTTTAAATACGGAAAAATATTTATTCATATAAAAACACAAATATAGATGGTTACATCAATGGGAGCATTAGCTTTGCATGCATTTTGAAAGTTTGATTAAATCTGGCTTATAACTTGTTGTTTTAAGTTTAAAGCACGACTCTTGATTTTTATTTGTTAGTTGACTTCTAACTTTACTTTTTATTATATTCATGCAAGAGAACGCTTGCCCGCACGAATATGCGTCGAACTGAAGATCGTCAGCACTCCATATGCCAACTTTTTTCACCTCGCTGTAGCATTCTGGAAGACTATTCCACGCGCCTCAACTCGCGGAATTTCTTTTAGAGCTGTCCACTGGTGCAGCGCGATGTTCATGTATTTCTGGACCTCCAAGTCTTCCAACTTGTTCTTGAGTTCATTGAACTTGCCACTCCACAAGTCTTTGGTTTTCAAATCTGGCAATTGCATTTGGAACGATCCAGCATCAATTCCAAATGGCTCGATGTTGATCGCATTTGTATTTGTGTTGAGAAGATTTACTATGAACGCGAGAGTACTTTTGTTTGTTTTTAATTGCTCGAATCTCTCAGCGAATCCATCCTTCATGTTTTTTAAAGCTATGCTGAATTAATTCGTGTCAATAGTTGCATTGGTCTCATCGTGATATTTAAGATTTTTAAAATAATTTACCGCTCTTCATGTCTTCAACAAAAAGAAGTAATTTTATTTCGAAACAAACTACTTTTTCAAGCGTAGGCTAGGTTGCCCTTTCCTTGCAGTTTTAGATTTAGTTCATTTAGTTTCATTGTGGTATCTACTGATACCACAATGAAACTAATTGTGTCGATTTGTAATTAACGATTATGAAAATAGAAGCTATTGAGAAATTAGGTACTTAAAAATAAATTTTCTTATTTTTTTAAGGGTTTTGATAATAAATTATTAATTTCTTCATATGGAACTGGAGACTTTACATCAAAAGAGCCGCATGCGCTTCGCGATCCGCAGGTTGCCGACCCCTGACCTAGACGGATATTTTTAAAAAAATAAAAAAATTCTTATTTTTTTATAACTGAATAAAAAATAGCTAAATTGTACCTTATTCTCAATTGTACATATTTTCAAAATTTTAATTTGTACATATACATACACACTCTTGGAACACTTAGTACATTATTACTAGTTTGGGGATTTAACATAAAATAAGCTATTCCATCAGGTCTGAGTATCATTCTTAACTACACAGTGGGGAAACCATCATTTGTGGAAAAAGTTGGGGAAAAAAACGGTTAAAAAATATAAAAACTGGGTTTTTTTTTGTGTTTAAATTCACCAATTTTATATAACAGAGACATTTTAGAAATTATAATGACATCAAAAGAAATTATAATATATTACATGTTTTTTGCAGTAAATTTTCAACAAAGCAATTTGTACTATTCAAATTTATCAAACAGCATGTGATTTCGATTTATTATTTTATGGATTTTTTAATAATTTTTTAAACTGAGGTTGAATTGAATTTTTTTTAAAGTGGCACTGTTAAAATATGCACTCGACATAACGAAACACATTTGTAATATTTTACTAAATTAATTAACAGTTTACGACCAGGCAAACTTAAAATATTTGTTCAGAAGATGGTTTTCCACATTACTTGATGTCGATTGTTTAAATGGAAACTGAGTTATTACAACCCAATTATTTTTATTTTCTATTCTTTTGCCACGCCTTATTAACATTAATATTACTTCTGTTTATAACTTCTTCACATTCCTGTGGTGGTACAACGGATAATGTCCTAGACTTCGATGCAGACGACATGAGGTAGATGGATTGGGTTCGGTTCCCGGCTGGTCCTGGTAGTAATTGTTGGAAATGATTGATTAAGGCAGCCTATATAGGCAAGCAACTGCTTTTTTTACTCATTTTTGAGTACATCTCTTTTTCAAAAATGAAACATGTATTCGGAGCTATGATAAAAATCGAAATTAATCAAAAATGAGTGCATTTTATTTATTTTTAAGTACCTATTTTTAACAGTGTATGTTTATTATCATGAAAATTACGCCAAGTTTTTTTTATATATATATATATATATATATATATATATATATATATATATTTCAATTTAGAAAACCACCCATATCATATTTGGTCGGGGAAACGACCGGGCTTGGTCGATGACAGCGACTGAGATCTCTGCGACCGGATCCGACGCCATCCCGGATAATCCTGAGGTACTTTCCAATTCTCATCTTTATCTAAAATATAACCCAGACATCAAAATATTTTTTTTTTTTAATTTAAAAAAAATAATTCAAACACAAGAATTTATTTTATGTTATAAATAAAAATGATGATTATACTTTTCAAAGTTTCGATAAATATTTTAAGACCTTTTAATTTATTTTTTTCATTTTGAAAAACGAAAAATAATGAATCGTTATTTTGGTGGCTTAAAGGCGACACTCGTGTGCAAAGGGTTAATAAAATATTGGAATACACAAGTGATGTCGTACTTTTAAATAGCGTTAGTTAAAGAACAAGCTAAAGAAAGACTAGTGTATTTTAAGTTCAAGAAAATGCAGTTCTAAGAATAGGGTCGGTATTCTGGTAATTGAGAGTCGTTACTCGAGCCAAATGATTAACTTAAATTTGACGATAACTCTATATACAGAAGTTATTAAGCATTTTCAAGCATTATATTTTGTCCCATTTCGTAGGTGATCAGTAAGCATGGTTTTTGTCAAATGAATAAAAAGAAAAGAAGAAAAACATATTAAAGCCGGATATCTGACATTCCTGCCTGATGCCCGGTATACTTTATATGGCCAAATTGATATCCGTTTCGTCCCTAATTCTTAATATATATTCAGAAATTAATGTTCTATATATAAATCAATATAAACTTTAAAACAAATCCAACAATACCGTAGATAAGTTGATTGACAAAATAGATAATCTCACCGCATGGCTTGGAAATATTGACGTAGCAATTGTAGACATTGAAAGTAGAGTTAACGATATTGAAAACAAATTAAAAAGTAACGCACCTCCGGCCAAGGCCGACGTATTAAACGCCTCCAAAACACCTAACCATGATTACGAAAACCTGCAGCGCAAGTTATGGGAACTCGAGGACAGAAGTAGAAGGAATAATATAGTTATTGCTGGCTTGGAAGAAGTTGGATCCGAGTCCTGGGAAGAAGCTTGGTTTTGATTTTTGTTAATTAACGTCGCACTAGAGCTGCACAGTGGGCTATTGGCGACGGTTCGGGGTCAATCTCGAAGGAAAGACCCGGGAACGCATACACATTCACACACACATTCATACATGCACCTCGTTATTTTAGAACCATGGTCAGATGACGAGGAAACACCTGAACTGGCACCCAACGCCTTCAATAGACGTCGGGACTTTGGACCCCGATCAGATTTATCGTGCACCAGTCCCGTATACACGCCAGTATAATTTGTTGGATATTCTGGACGACTTTCTAGTACTTTTGTAGCGAAGCTGGCAACTGGGAAGAAGCAGAAAACCAAGTTATGGAACTATGCAAATCGAAGTTAAATATTGCTGATATATCCATTTAGCGTGCTCACAGATTAGGAAGAAAGAATCCAAACAAACACAGACCTATTATTTGTAAACTTCAAAGATGAAGAACGAATAAAGAAAAACTGTTTCAAGTTAAAGGGAACAAACATATTTATCAACGATGATTTTTCTCAGAGGACAAGAACTGCTAGATTTCATTTGCGTAACTTTATGAAAGAAAAAAAACCGAGGGTGTAGTTTCTGCAAGACTGAACTATGACAAACTTTTAATCGATGGCAAACAGTATGTATACAGCTTTGAAAACTCGAGTGTTGTTATTGTTGGCTCTCAACAAGAGAATTTACCTTTAACCTAACAAAAAAGGTCCACCGGTCGATCTCCCCGACGTGCCTATCTCTTCAAAAATCATCCATCTAAACGTCGCAGGTATACACAACAAAAGGTATTTATCCTGATTTCTCGTTAATATTTCAACACTGACTTTTTCACCTAAGTTGAAACTTGGCACACTTCTCAATTTAATTTAATTTCAAATCTAAAGCACTTTATTACCATACAAAGTTACGCAGTCAGAGAAGGCATGTCGGGTCGACCGAGCGGTGGCATTTTATGTGCATATAATCCGAAGAAAGTCTGCAAAGTCAAAGTGATAGATATAACCCGCTTCTGGATTCTGTTTTCTGCTACTTATAACTCTTTGGAAAATTTATTATTTGGCTGTTGTTTTTTTCCGCCTGATGTTAAATATGATAATGCCCTCAATGAATTCTTTCAAATGGTTCAATATCTCAACTTCTGTAATGTCATACTCTTAGGAGACTTTAATACACGATGTAATTCTTTAAATCGCTTACCCATAGTTAATACACATGATCATCTTTATTCCAATGACTTATTTATTACAAACAAAAGACCAAATTACTAATTCAAGAGGTAAATCTGTGCATTACTTTTGTATTGAAAATTACTTTATACGTCTCAACGGTATATTACCAGGCGATATAGAGGGAAACTTTACTTATTTATCTGTTAACGGTGCAAGTACAGTTGATTATATTATAGTCTCCAGCCCTATATTTAATATTTATGTAACAGATTTTTTTGTTTTGCCTAAAATAGGATCCGACCACTTGCCCATATTAGCAACTTTTATTTTTAATACTTTTGAATCACAGAAATTAAACGCACTTAATACCTCAGAAGTTCACCTGCACAGTATGGCAGCTTTCAATTGGTTTCAACGCGCCCGTAGGGGAAACAAAGTTTGAGCCTTCCAGCAGTTACAGTTAGAGTTCAGTGGTAACAACTCGCAATCGTTTTGGAAAACTATACGCAACTTTAAAAGAATTAAAGCTACGACCCCCAACATATCTTCAAAAGATTGGTTTGATTACTATTCCAGTGTCTTCTCTATTTCAAACAATCAATTCAACCCAAATCCCTTAATTGATTTATGTGTAACATGTACCTTCCCACACTTCGATTCTATTCTTGACCCAGATATCACATCTTATGAATTGGAATCTGTATTACATAAATTAAAAAATGGTAAATCCCCCGGTGTAGATGGTTTGAGACCAGAATTTTTTAAATATTTAAGCCATGTGTCCATTCAAATCATTGCAACAGTTTTTAATAAAGTTTTCAGCTCTGGTTCCTATCCAGCCAGCTGGATTGATATTTTAATATGCCCAATATTTCAGAAAGGTGATCTAATCAACCCGAGTAACTACAGACCCATGTCTTTGGTCCCAGTAATAAGTAAATTAGTTACATCTATTCTTAACAATAGACTGGTAAGCTGGCTTGATCAAAAAAACTTATTATGTATTTGAAGAACAGGCTGGGTTTAGAAAGGGATATAGTTGCGTAGATCAATCGTTTATAAACTCAATAGTATAAAACAAGCTAAGGAAAAAGCGTGGTAAACTGTATGCTGCATTTATTGATCTGAAAGGTTTGGTTTGGTTAAATAACGTCGCACTACAGCTGCACAGTTGGCTATTGGCGACGGTTCGGGGTCAATCTCGAAGGAAAGACCTGGGAACACATACACATTCACACACACATTCATACATGCACTTCGTTATTTTAGAACCATGGTCAGATGACGAGGAAACACCTGAACTGGCACCCAACGCCTTCAATAGACGTCGGGACTTTGGACCCCGATCAGATTTATCGTGCACCAGTCCCGTATACACGCCAGTATAATTTGTTGGATATTCTGGACGACTTTCTAGTATTTTTGTAGCGAAGCTGGCAACCCTCCGATCGCAAGATCACTACTTTTTTACTTTTCTATGTCAAGTCCATTGCACAGATTCGAACCAACAATCCTCTGATTAGTAGCTGAACGCCTGAGCAACTGGGGCTCTTGATCTGAAAGGGGCATTTGACAGCGTCAACCATGATCTTCTGTGGTCAGCTTTAAACGAGATATCAGTCCGCCCCAAAATTTTTTCTATTATAAAAGACATGTATAAAAAAGCTACGGCCCGAGTTAGAGTTGGTGACAGATCTACCGAATTCTTTAATATTGGGGAGCCCCAGTTGCTCAGTTGGTAAGGCGTTCAGCTACTAATCAGAAGATTGGTGGTTCGAATCCGTGCAATGGACTTGACATAGAAAAGTAAAAAAGTAGTGATCTTGCGATCGGAGGGTTGCCAGCTTCGCTACAAAAATACTAGAAAGTTGTCCAGAATATCCAACAAATTATACTGGCGTGTATACGGGACTGGTGCACGATAAATCTGATCGGGGTCCAAAGTCCCGACGTCTATTGAAGGCGTTGGTTGCCAGTTCAGGTGTTTCCTCGTCATCTGACCATGGTTCTAAAATAACGAGGTGCATGTATGAATGTGTGTGTGAATGTGTATGTGTTCCCGGGTCTTTCCTTCGAGATTGACCCCGAACCGTTGCCAATAGCCCACTGTGAAGCTCTAGTGCGACGTTAATTAACAAAACCAAAAAAAAACCTTTAATATTGCTACTGGTGTTTTACAGGGAGAAGTTCTGAGTCCTTTATTATTTATCCTGTTTTTGAATAATTTAATAATTCGGTTAAACGAATCATCAATCCGTGGAATATATACTAATTCTGATATTTTTATACATATTTTGCTTTATGCCGATGACGCTGTGATTCTTGCTGATTGCTCAATAAATCTCCAAAGAAAACTTAATATTCTTGAAAAATTCTGTGAGAACTTCTCTTTAACTGTTAACATTAATAAAACTAAAATACTTATGTTTCGTAAGGGCGGTAAATTATCTAAGCATGATAAATTTTTCTACAACAATAACGAATTGGAAATAGTTTCTAGCTATGTTTATCTAGGTATTCCGTTTTCTTCATCTGGTTGTTTTAATCTTGCCAAAAATTATTTTATTTCTAAAACAAATAGTGCAGTAAACACTTCTTGGTCCATACTGACGGGTGCAAAAATTAATTCGGTTAGCTCTTGGTTTAAATTATTTGATGCTTTGATTTTATCAGTTTGGACATACGGTGCTGCAGTTTGGGCGATAAATAATTACAACGATCTAGAATTTTTTTTTGTATTTTTGTTAGAAAACTTCTTACAGTTTCCCGCACTGAACTCTAACTGTAACTGCTGGAAGGCTCAAACTTTGTTTCCTCTACGGGCGCGTTGAAACCAATTGAAAGCTGCCATACGGTGCCCCAACATTTTTTTAAAAATGATTTAGTGGTGTTTTTTATTACCAAAGAATTGTAGAAGTATTAAATATATATAAATATTATATTTTCTTCTTATAGAATTAATTTTTATATTGCCAAACAGATAGTTTTTGCTCTTGCTTTTTAACTACTTCTACTTTGACTTGCAAATGACTTCCTATTTTAATAGCAAATTACATTTAAAATGGGTTTAAAAAGAAAATAAAAAAAAACTTACCCTAAAATAATATATGTCGGCGTATTTTAACATGACAAATATACGAAATATTGCGGTATCAAGAAAAGTGTGCCCCATCATGGCGGCCTCCATATCGGCTTCAAGTCAACAAAATGTCTTGCCCTATCCAGAAGTTACAGTTAGAGATCAGTGGTTTCCCGCCGTTATATACCTGGATATATTTTAAGACTCGAAATAGGTCATCCTAGGATCTCTTTAGTTTTTATTCGTTTAATTTTAAAATACTGGGTACACCTTCTCAAAATGTGAGATGATAGGTTTGCTAAAATTTGCTACTTAAACATGTATAATTTATCCTTTAACTGCACAAACAATAAATTTAATTGGACCATCTCAATAAGAAATATTTTACAAAACGCTGGTTTTTATTTCGTTTGGCTTTCGCAAGACTATAAAGTCGCTGAACATTACATTTCAACGATTGTACAAGTATACCATGACCAATATACCCAAAATGATCTTGCTTTAATGAACAATAGTATTAACCACTCACAGTATAAATAAATATATAAAAAACTCACATTTAATCGAAAACTATTTAATTTCAAATATAGACATCATTATAAAGAGAGTTATTATACAAATTCGTTGCAATCAATCATGTATATTTTTTAAAGGAGTTGTTTTCGAAATTTTTCCTAATAAGTCCTGAAAATTTTGTAATACAACAGAAAATGAAACCTGGGATCATATATTTTTAGTCTGTCCAATTTACGATGCATTCAGAAGTAAATACTTATCATCAATTCAATCCAGTAACATTTCAACCATCCTAAAATTTTACAAAAAAGAATATTTTTGTTTTTATAATTACGCAATCTCTGTTTTAAAATTCCGGGAGGACTTGATCAGCGAGCTTGTGCTGGAATAACAGATTAAACCCATAATTCTAATTGCTAATGTAATTCATTTTTGTCTTTTTTTTTTGCATATTTGTTATAATTGTGTTTGAGTTTTTTTGGAATGTATTATCTTGTCTTTTGTGTTATTTAATTTTGTATCCGCTTTTGTTCAATTATGTTGCCAACCTTTGTAAATGGGCTACGGCCAACTATAATAAACTTGTCTATGTGTCTATATGCTAATATAAGATTTAAAAAAAAACCGTTATAAATTTTATTTTTTATATTTGGGTATGTTTGCTGCCCACAAATATTGTATGTTTATTATCATGAAAATTACGCCACATTCACACACACACACATTTTTAAAATACCCAGTTTAGTACTTGAACTATTTTTTAATTGAGTTCAGACAGTTTAAGTTTATACTAATGGACCTTGTATGTTAAATCTACAATTCTCAGCAAAAATTAAATCCTTAAAAAAAATGTAAAGTCTGCAATAGCAGTAATACAAATTTGAGGTCTTGAGTTTACTTATAGTTACTTTTTCTTAAAATTCTATGTTATAGCTAAGGCGTGCTGCAAACGAACTACTCTGTAAAAAAACGTGCTTTATGATGAGTACATGGACGTACTCGTTTTCCTTTGAGTACAATTGCATCGTAAATGAGCGATGACGTACTCAAATTTAAGTAATCGTACTTTCGCTTGAATGAGCACTATGGTTTAATATTGCTAATATCAGCTTCTGTTCAAGCCATCTTAGCAAAGCGACCAGGTAAACTTAAAATAGTTGTTCAGAAGATGGTTTTCCACATTACTTGATGTTGATTGTTTAAATGGAAACTGAGTTATTACAACCCAATTATCTTTATTTTCAATTCTTTTGCCACACCTTATTAACAATAACATTACTTCTGTTTATAACTTCTCCACATCGCTGTGGCGGTACAACGGATAAGGTCCTGGACTTCGATACGGACGACATGAGGTAGACGGATTGGGTTCCGTTCCCGGCTGGTCCTGGTAGTAATTTTTGAAAGTGATTTATGAAAGCAGCCTATGTAGGCAAGCAACTGTTTTTTTTTATTCATTTTTGAGAACATCTCTGTTTCAAAAATGAAACTTGTATTCGGAGCTATGATAAAAATCGAAATTAATCAAAAATGAGTGCATTTTATTTATTTTTAAGTACCTATTTTTAACAGTGTATGTTTATTTTCATGAAAATTACGCCAAGTTTATATTTATCGTTTTTTTTTCAATTTAGGATTTCTATTTGGTATATGATGTGCAATACGCCCGGTATTTTATGGTAGAAGCGCGTGAGATGTTCTACACCGGATCGGCCGCCATCCCGGTCAATCCTGAGGTACCTTCCATTTCTCCTAAAATATAACCCAGACACCATAATTTTTTTGGTAGGTAGGTAGGTAGGTAGGTAGGTAGGTAGGTAGGTAGGTAGGTAGGTAGGTAGGTAGGTAGGTAGGTAGGTAGGTAGGTAGGTAGGTAGGTAGGTAGGTAGGTAGGTAGGTAGGTAGGTAGGTAGGTAGGTAGGTAGGTAGGTAGGTAGGTAGGTAGGTAGGTAGGTAGGTAGGTAGGTAGGTAGGTAGGTAGGTAGGTAGGTAGGTAGGTAGGTAGGTAGGTAGGTAGGTAGGTAGGTAGGTAGGTAGGTAGGTAGGTAGGTAGGTAGGTAGGTAGGTAGGTAGGTAGGTAGGTAGGTAGGTAGGTAGGTAGGTAGGTAGGTAGGTAGGTAGGTAGGTAGGTAGGTAGGTAGGTAGGTAGGTAGGTAGGTAGGTAGGTAGGTAGGTAGGTAGGTAGGTAGGTAGGTAGGTAGGTAGGTAGGTAGGTAGGTAGGTAGGTAGGTAGGTAGGTAGGTAGGTAGGTAGGTAGGTAGGTAGGTAGGTAGGTAGGTAGGTAGGTAGGTAGGTAGGTAGGTAGGTAGGTAGGTAGGTAGGTAGGTAGGTAGGTAGGTAGGTAGGTAGGTAGGTAGGTAGGTAGGTAGGTAGGTAGGTAGGTAGGTAGGTAGGTAGGTAGGTAGGTAGGTAGGTAGGTAGGTAGGTAGGTAGGTAGGTAGGTAGGTAGGTAGGTAGGTAGGTAGGTAGGTAGGTAGGTAGGTAGGTAGGTAGGTAGGTAGGTAGGTAGGTAGGTAGGTAGGTAGGTAGGTAGGTAGGTAGGTAGGTAGGTAGGTAGGTAGGTAGGTAGGTAGGTAGGTAGGTAGGTAGGTAGGTAGGTAGGTAGGTAGGTAGGTAGGTAGGTAGGTAGGTAGGTAGGTAGGTAGGTAGGTAGGTAGGTAGGTAGGTAGGTAGGTAGGTAGGTAGGTAGGTAGGTAGGTAGGTAGGTAGGTAGGTAGGTAGGTAGGTAGGTAGGTAGGTAGGTAGGTAGGTAGGTAGGTAGGTAGGTAGGTAGGTAGGTAGGTAGGTAGGTAGGTAGGTAGGTAGGTAGGTAGGTAGGTAGGTAGGTAGGTAGGTAGGTAGGTAGGTAGGTAGGTAGGTAGGTAGGTAGGTAGGTAGGTAGGTAGGTAGGTAGGTAGGTAGGTAGGTAGGTAGGTAGGTAGGTAGGTAGGTAGGTAGGTAGGTAGGTAGGTAGGTAGGTAGGTAGGTAGGTAGGTAGGTAGGTAGGTAGGTAGGTAGGTAGGTAGGTAGGTAGGTAGGTAGGTAGGTAGGTAGGTAGGTAGGTAGGTAGGTAGGTAGGTAGGTAGGTAGGTAGGTAGGTAGGTAGGTAGGTAGGTAGGTAGGTAGGTAGGTAGGTAGGTAGGTAGGTAGGTAGGTAGGTAGGTAGGTAGGTAGGTAGGTAGGTAGGTAGGTAGGTAGGTAGGTAGGTAGGTAGGTAGGTAGGTAGGTAGGTAGGTAGGTAGGTAGGTAGGTAGGTAGGTAGGTAGGTAGGTAGGTAGGTAGGTAGGTAGGTAGGTAGGTAGGTAGGTAGGTAGGTAGGTAGGTAGGTAGGTAGGTAGGTAGGTAGGTAGGTAGGTAGGTAGGTAGGTAGGTAGGTAGGTAGGTAGGTAGGTAGGTAGGTAGGTAGGTAGGTAGGTAGGTAGGTAGGTAGGTAGGTAGGTAGGTAGGTAGGTAGGTAGGTAGGTAGGTAGGTAGGTAGGTAGGTAGGTAGGTAGGTAGGTAGGTAGGTAGGTAGGTAGGTAGGTAGGTAGGTAGGTAGGTAGGTAGGTAGGTAGGTAGGTAGGTAGGTAGGTAGGTAGGTAGGTAGGTAGGTAGGTAGGTAGGTAGGTAGGTAGGTAGGTAGGTAGGTAGGTAGGTAGGTAGGTAGGTAGGTAGGTAGGTAGGTAGGTAGGTAGGTAGGTAGGTAGGTAGGTAGGTAGGTAGGTAGGTAGGTAGGTAGGTAGGTAGGTAGGTAGGTAGGTAGGTAGGTAGGTAGGTAGGTAGGTAGGTAGGTAGGTAGGTAGGTAGGTAGGTAGGTAGGTAGGTAGGTAGGTAGGTAGGTAGGTAGGTAGGTAGGTAGGTAGGTAGGTAGGTAGGTAGGTAGGTAGGTAGGTAGGTAGGTAGGTAGGTAGGTAGGTAGGTAGGTAGGTAGGTAGGTAGGTAGGTAGGTAGGTAGGTAGGTAGGTAGGTAGGTAGGTAGGTAGGTAGGTAGGTAGGTAGGTAGGTAGGTAGGTAGGTAGGTAGGTAGGTAGGTAGGTAGGTAGGTAGGTAGGTAGGTAGGTAGGTAGGTAGGTAGGTAGGTAGGTAGGTAGGTAGGTAGGTAGGTAGGTAGGTAGGTAGGTAGGTAGGTAGGTAGGTAGGTAGGTAGGTAGGTAGGTAGGTAGGTAGGTAGGTAGGTAGGTAGGTAGGTAGGTAGGTAGGTAGGTAGGTAGGTAGGTAGGTAGGTAGGTAGGTAGGTAGGTAGGTAGGTAGGTAGGTAGGTAGGTAGGTAGGTAGGTAGGTAGGTAGGTAGGTAGGTAGGTAGGTAGGTAGGTAGGTAGGTAGGTAGGTAGGTAGGTAGGTAGGTAGGTAGGTAGGTAGGTAGGTAGGTAGGTAGGTAGGTAGGTAGGTAGGTAGGTAGGTAGGTAGGTAGGTAGGTAGGTAGGTAGGTAGGTAGGTAGGTAGGTAGGTAGGTAGGTAGGTAGGTAGGTAGGTAGGTAGGTAGGTAGGTAGGTAGGTAGGTAGGTAGGTAGGTAGGTAGGTAGGTAGGTAGGTAGGTAGGTAGGTAGGTAGGTAGGTAGGTAGGTAGGTAGGTAGGTAGGTAGGTAGGTAGGTAGGTAGGTAGGTAGGTAGGTAGGTAGGTAGGTAGGTAGGTAGGTAGGTAGGTAGGTAGGTAGGTAGGTAGGTAGGTAGGTAGGTAGGTAGGTAGGTAGGTAGGTAGGTAGGTAGGTAGGTAGGTAGGTAGGTAGGTAGGTAGGTAGGTAGGTAGGTAGGTAGGTAGGTAGGTAGGTAGGTAGGTAGGTAGGTAGGTAGGTAGGTAGGTAGGTAGGTAGGTAGGTAGGTAGGTAGGTAGGTAGGTAGGTAGGTAGGTAGGTAGGTAGGTAGGTAGGTAGGTAGGTAGGTAGGTAGGTAGGTAGGTAGGTAGGTAGGTAGGTAGGTAGGTAGGTAGGTAGGTAGGTAGGTAGGTAGGTAGGTAGGTAGGTAGGTAGGTAGGTAGGTAGGTAGGTAGGTAGGTAGGTAGGTAGGTAGGTAGGTAGGTAGGTAGGTAGGTAGGTAGGTAGGTAGGTAGGTAGGTAGGTAGGTAGGTAGGTAGGTAGGTAGGTAGGTAGGTAGGTAGGTAGGTAGGTAGGTAGGTAGGTAGGTAGGTAGGTAGGTAGGTAGGTAGGTAGGTAGGTAGGTAGGTAGGTAGGTAGGTAGGTAGGTAGGTAGGTAGGTAGGTAGGTAGGTAGGTATTATTACGAGCGCCCCCTAGCGGATTCTTAGAAAATTATGCACTTGTGAAGTAAATTGTAATACAACTTTACAATGTTTTTAGCACATGCAAAGCTCTCTGTTGTAGGAATAGAAAGCAGCATGATAATTTTTACATTTACCATGCTGTAAATTTACGCTTTTTTTAACAGTGCACCCCGGATGCAACACAGCGAACTCAAGAAGAATTGGACAAGGATTACAATGAAACCCTCAACGCCATTGCTTCCTTCTGTGAGCGCATTGCACCCAATATGGTCCCTGCAAACGACAACCCTACTGCCGAACGCATTAAAGAAAAAGATGCTTGGTGAGTCTGAGTATTTTGTATTTACAGTCGGCTAAATTCGTAAACCCCGTAACTTCATACCATGGTTTTATCGGCTGTATCGAAAGCTCCTTTTCGCCAAAGTACAATTTTAAAAATGGGTATTCAAGAAGAAGTCAAATGTACTCATTTTTTAATACATTCGATGCTTATCATGGCTCTGTATACATAAGTTTCAATTTTGAAAAAGTCATGTACTTAAAAATAAGTACAATGGGTTGAAACGAATAAAAAGAGCAGATGCCAGCCTAGACAGGCTGCCTTCCTAAATCAGTTTCAATAAATATCGACAATTACAACTTAGACTTGCCGGGAATCGATGCGAAGAAGTTTTAAACAGAAGTAGTGTTAAAAATGTGTTCTAAAAAAATGGGAAGTAAGATAATTGAATTGTAATAACTCAGTTTCCATTTAAGCAATCGACATCAAATAACGTTGAAAACTGTCTTCTGAACAACTATTTTAAGTGTGGCAGGTCGCTTTGTTAAGATGGCTTGAACAGAAGCTGAAATTAGCAATATTAAATCACACTGCTCATTTTTTATAAAATACGATTACTTAAATTTTAGTAGGTAGGCTCCTTTATAATGCAATTGTACTTAATAAAACCAGTACGTTCATGTACTCATTTTTAAGCACTTTTTCTTTTACAGTGTATTACTAGAAATATTGATAGCATTAATATTAGAATGTTAACTAATATGATATTTTCGTATTTCAGAAATCCGAAATGGCCTCAATCAGGAAGACCTCGCTATGTTCAAGAGGAGTTATCATAAAAACTTTCCCTAAACTATAATTAATTTTAAATGTTCTATTCTATTGTATTTGTGAGCAATGATGACTCTGTATTTGAAACAAATGAATTTAATAAAAAAAATTCTTAAGTATACTATAAGTTTTATTTTTAAAAGCTCATAAATCATAACATATTTGTTTCAATATTCACGGTTTCAGTTCAAAATGGAATTGAACCGTTAAGGTGAAAGTAACCGATTTTTATCTCGCACATTTCCATTAGATTTATATTGAAAAAAAAGTTTACAATTATATAAACAAAACAGAGGACATCAATGAAAATTTTGGTCCTAAAGTCTAATAAGTATTTTATACTTACCAAAACTTTCATAATTGTAAACAAGTTAAATAAATATTTTTTAAAAATATAATATCTTGTTACACTTCTAAATTTCAAATCATAAAGAATTGATTTAATTTACGTTTATAATTTTGAAATTTATTGACATATTTGTGATTGACTGATTGTCATAATGGGTTGGGCTGTAACTGTAAACACGAGTTTGTTGTCATTTCTGTAAACCTGAAATTGAAATGAATAAGGTAATATATTGATTAATACGAAAATGCAAAAATAAGCTTTGGTGTTAGTCCATTTTCGAATTTATGCAAATTACATCACTTAGATGACAGCCCATATCCTCTTATAATTACCTCTCGTTTTCAAGTTAATCATGCACTGTTAAAAATAGGTACACAAAAATAATTAAAATTTACTCGATTTTTATTACATTCCATGCTTCCTCATTACTCCGTACAAGTTACATTTTTGATAAAAACTTTTATTCAAAAATAAATAAAAAGAGCAGTAGCTTGCCTACAAAGGCGGCTTTCATAAATCACTTTAAATAAATATCAACAATTACAACTAAGACTTACAGGGAAGAAATGTAAAAAAGGTGAAGAAAATGTTAAAAAGGTGTGCCAAAAGAATGGGAAGTAACATCATTGAATTGGAATAACTCGGTTTCCATTTCAGCAATCGACATAAAGTAATGTGGAAAACCATCATTTGAACAATTAATTTAAGTTTGTCAGGTCGCTTTGTTAAGATCGCTTGAACAGAAGCTGAAATTAGCATTATTAATGGCAAAGCACATTTTGAGAAAGTACAATTACTTAAATTTGAGTACGTCGTTGCTCATTTACAATGCAATTGTACTCAAAGAAAAACGAGTATGTTCAGGAACTCATTTTTAAGTACCTTTTTTTTTACAGTGTGATGTCTAGGAAATAGCGTCAGGTATATATAAAAAAAAACTTTTCTTTAATTTAATGTTTATAAGTAATTTTTTAACCCATTAAGCACGTTATAAATTCTTCAACTTTTTTGTCACGATGCAGTTTGAATAATACAGTATTGTTCCTAAAACTGTAAGGTATTAATATTTATTTATTAATTTTCCCAACTCGGGGTTTTTAGAAGTTGAAATTCTCAACTTTCAAGGTTTCCAGATTCGATAGATTCTAGATTTCCAGATTTGCACAATAGATGGATCTATGACCATGTTTTTTACTTTTGTAAAATATAACATTAGTTTTCGACTGCAAAACACATTGAGTTTCAGGTTGGTTGATTTATATTTTCTTTGTTCATTGCTATGGCATTCTCATTCTAAAATGAGTAATAAAGAGAATGCTTTTACATTATTTTTGTAGTAGTACAATACGTTTTGTAGCTTTTGTCATTAACAGAGGTTTCAAGTTTCTTTTGCCATAAATGAAAATGGACCATGGAGATTTAAAAATTCCTTAAATTTATTTGATATAATCCTTTGGCTTAATGCTTGTAGTTTCAATTAGTACAATGTTTGTAGTGCTAGTTTCATTTGTATTATTATTGATTTAATTTAAAACTGAAAACAATAATTATAAGAAAATTTGCAAAAAATTAAAGCAAAAGCTACATCTGTCTTTTGTTATTTTATTTACCTTAGTAATTGTTTCTTAGAACTTGCAGCTGTAAAGGAAAGAAACATACAAGGTTATAATTTAAAAGACATTTCATATAAAGAATATGAAAAAAAAATTAAGACTGATTTATAGTCAAACTGGCTAATTGTAGTTAGGTATTTTAGAAAAATAAGCAAAACTTTATATATTTTTTTTTGATAACTGGTGAAGGTTTTTGGGCCATTAGTTATCAATTAAGTAATCAAATCCTATAAATAAAACTTAGAGATTATTTAACATAGAAAATGGGCTGCACTTTTCTTGCCCAATGAGAATTTTTGCACCCAGTGAAAATTCCTATTAATGTTGGTTAAAAAGTAAACATTTCACTTATCGTTTTAATCCTTTTTATAGAGAACTTTTCATTGTGTAAATTTCAAAATGCTCAATATATATATAATATACATACACGATCAATTTACACACTAAATTAACAAGAAATCAGCAATCTTTAATCACAACTTAGAAAAGTTTAATATCTCCCATTTATCAATTATGTCCGTCATTAATATCGCCACTGTGTGAATTCACAAGTCACACACTATAACTATACTAGTGCTTAGATTATAGTTCATTTATAAAGAAAACAATTCAGAAACTTTTCCTAGTTGAAATATTATCATAAAGAATGCCTTTATTTAATATGTACAGAAATCTTTACTTGTATATAAGGGAATTCTTACATTTATGATAATATTTCAACTCGGAAACGTTTCTGCTGTCTTTACTATACAAACGCTGACTTTATGACTAGACAGGGTCTTATAATAAGTCATTTGAATTGAAATTTTATAACTTATTTTTACACTAGCCGTAACAGTGGCAGCGGAACCGGTGTCACTCCTGTCATACCTCCTTTCATCCAAACCTTGTGTTGATATAAGATAAGTTGATATAAAAGAAAATTGTCAAAATACTATTCATGTAATGATTTTTTTAGTACATTTATTCAACTGCAAATAAGTCTGAATAAATTTTATGCCGAGTTTAAAAAAATACTATGGAAAAAAAGAGTTGATTATATGAGTAGATACTTATCCCCCAAAAAAACTTTAGAAAAGTAAAAAACGCTAAGCAACCCCCCCCCCTCCCCCTCTTAAAAAATCTTCGAAACTGTGGCTAAAAAAGTTGTGATATAAAAAACAAACAAGCCAATTGCACTAGGGGCTCAACCCTGCACACCCACTCGCTAGACTTCTTCCTGAAAAAAGCTGCGCTTTCGTTTCTTAGCTCGATTAAAATTTTACACACACATAAATTTTTAATCTTGCTAAGAAAAGAAAGCGCAGCTTTTTCCAGGAGAGAGTGGGCGGCTAGCGAGTGGGTGTGCAGGGTTGAGCCCCTAGTGCAATTGTCTTGTTTTTTTTTATATCATAACTTTTTTAGCCACAGTTTCAAAGATTTTTTTAAAGGTGGTTGCTTAGCGTTTTTTATTTTTCTAAAGTTTTTTTGGGGGATATCAGTCTTTATTTTCATACCCACCTTTCGGAGAATGTCAAAACCAATCATCATTTAAACTTTTTAAAAATTACTATTTGTTTTTCAATGTCATTAGTTTAATCCGATAGTTCAATGAATAATTTATCCCACACGCTGTATTAAAAATTTAGGATTAAATTAACACGTTCGTTCTACGAGATATCTCATAGTTATTTCACAGTTAAAGCAGTAACCCCCCCCCCTCCCCTGCCCGCCCTCCCCCCCCCCCCTCTCCTCCCGCTCCTTGGATTTGACGTCACTCCATCAAACTGAGGAGCGCAGGCATGGTTGCCATATACGGCTTTTCTTTCCCCTGTGAAAAGTGAATGACAATAGAGGGAAAATATTCAATTTTATTAATTATTTGAAATGCTTCTATCTTCATTAATAATTGTCCACGTGAAATGAATTTTTTTAATCGAATAAATGGATTTTTTATCTTTCAGACGGTATATTTTTTATTTTGTAGAGCATAGTATTTACCGATCAATTTTAACTTTTATTAAGCCGTTCTAAAAACACAATTTTCTTTGGCGATCGGTCAGTAGAAGGACTTCATATTTGAGTATAAAATGCCCTGATGGAAAAATTTTTGGCTTTTAAGATTTAATTCATTTTATTGCTAATTAAACTGATATATAATTAATATTATAAACTAAAAGTAACATAAGGGCCTAGTGATGCCATTAATCTATCATATAAGTTATTAATCAAAAGAATCGGTTGAATAATGTAGTGTCTAGCGTGTTTAACAAATTTGGGCTTCATAATTTGAAAAAGTGACAAATCGACTAACTTTACCCAAATTAAAAAACACCGTATCTCCTTTGATTTTCAATTAAAAAAATATTCTTGTATTAAATTAAAGGTTGCACTGATACGGTTCTAACAATACTAGTTTTATTTTTTTATGAAACGTAGTTCGGGTTCTGGTATAAGTTTAACGAACGCGATTTAACATTACAAGTTGTGTAGCGTGTATTAAGCTTAGCCCCGTCGGGTTTTCGTTTCTTGTTGGCTGCTTTGACCAGTTGGCGTTATTTCTTCTTTTTTGGCTTAGCGTTGCGAGCCCGACCGAGTCGCTTGATCACAAGTTTGAGTTTCAGTGTCTTATAAAAAGCCACACATACACATTCACAAAATTTTGTATCAAATTTAGTGTGGGTTTTAAATTTAATAAAACATATTTAAATAAATATTTTAGTTATTTTTCCGTTGAATTAATTTCATTTGATTAATATACAATCAGTAAATAACTAATGTTAAATTAACGCCCTTTAATTATGTTTTTTTTTCTAAAAATATTGAGAAAAAAAACTTCAGGGTTTGTTAACCTATATTTTAAAGTTAATTCGACGTTTTAAGTTAATTCGATATTTTAAAGTTAATTGGATTCTTATGGACAAGAAAAATATATACAGGGTGCTGCAAGTTAACTTCCTTTTTTGAAGTGAGTGCTCTGAAGCTTACAGGAGCCCCATTCAGGTGGGCGAGGTCTCGTTCAAAAGAGGAGATCATAAAGTTTTGTTATATTGTGGTTTAGTAGCCATCATGCGTTGGAGTAACGAACAGCGTGCATTTGCCGTAGAGGCCTATTTTTACAACGGAAGTTCGGTGGTTTCAACCCAGCGCGCTCTCCGAAATCGCTTCAATATTGCGCCTTTGGGACCAGTCCCAGACCGGAAATCTATTCTTTTGTGGGTGTCAACTTTTATTGAAACTGGTTCTGTGCAGAAAAAAGAGAAGCAGAAAAAATGAACCGACTGTCACAGTCACTTCAGACCGTTATGTGAACATGCTCGAAGGTTTTTTTTTTTGCCACGACTTGATGAAATGGACTTGGGAGAAGTATGGTTTCAGTAGGACGGAGCAATAGCCCATACTTCCAAGGGCATCGTTGGCTGTGTTGCGAAATCACTTCCCAGGGCGCGAAATCTCACTGAGAGGCGATTTGGAGTGGCCGGCGCGTTTTCCCGATTTGGCCCCCTGGGAGTTCTTTTTGTGTGGTTATTTCAAATCCCGTGTCTATAATGACCGCCCACAAACTCTGGAAGATCTGAAAAGAAACATTCACTGAGAAACGGCCAACATACCCATCAATATGCTGGAAAGAATGACGGGAAACAGCAGAATTCGGTTCCCCCAGGGTATCGATAATGGCGGGCGTCACTTACCCGATAAGATTTTTAAAACTATGTAAATCACAACTTTAAATGTGTAACTTTTGTATAAAAAAAATTAAAAAGATATCTTTACTACTTTTTGTTTTATTGCAATACGAAATAAGGAAGTTATCTTGCCGCACCCTGTATAAAGATGTTGAACACTTCAAAAATGTTATAGCTATCAAAAAGTGAGTTTAAACAATTTAGTTTTTAGTAAGACAATAGTGCAATATCTAAAGTATTACGAGATGCATTTTATTATCATTGCTAAGTGGTGTTGTAATAGTAGTTTGTTTAGCAAGCTCTTGAAAATATTACTTAAAAAATAAAAGTGTATTTATTTAATTTTTTATTACATGGAAAAATATGTAAAATTACAAGGAAAACAATTGCCTGAAATCAAGAGATTATTTATATATCTGTTTAATTACTATTTTATAGCTTTGATAAGTTTAAAAATCTGCAAAACAACGATAAATGACTTCTGTAAAAGATAAATGCAAGATAAATTAAAAACTATGGAAGGTCTTTTTATATAAAAAAAATGCTTTAATTTTATATAAAAAATGCTTTAAAAGTATTAAGTTTTTATAGCGAATAACTGTACAATTATTTTTAGTATTAAGTACATTTTATTGGGAAAACTTTAATTAAGAAATTTTCTATACTGAGCCCAGGTATTGTCTCAGGTCCGCGAATCTATCCGATTTTAATATTTTTTTTGGTTTGGTTTTGTTTGGTTCAGTAACGTCGCACTAGAGCTGCACAGTGGGCTATTGGCGACGGTTCGGGGCCTATATAGTATGAAAGACCCGGGAACGATGCCTCGTATTTTTGAACCATGGTCAGATGACGAGGACAACACCTGAGCTGGCACCCGACGCAACCTCAATAGGCGTCAGGACATTGGACCCCGATCAGATTTAGCGTGCACCAGTACCGTATACACGCCAGTATATTTTGTTAGATGTTCTGGACGACGTTCTAGTAATATTTTTTTTTAATAATGGAACTTAATTTAAATAATGGAATGGATTTTAATTATAATATGATAATAAATGAGACTTGGTACTACAAAATAAAATTCTGAGTTTAGATGCATAGGCGCTATGTTATTAAACTTACATTTATTTTATGCATTTTATAAAAATATTTCCTAATAGAATTTCACTTAACATATTTGCGTGAAGAATAAACTCTTAAAAATTAAAAAATAATTCGCAATCAAATTATCTAAAAAAAATATATATAATCTAAATAAATGTAAATTTACATTAGATGCAAAATTAGAATTGAAAAACAGAACTTACAGAACATTTAGGTTTCTAATATCAGTGGTGCTCAACTTTTATAATTTTTTTCACCCACTTTCACATTTATAAAAAATACCTTCGTAATTTTTTTTATAACAATGAGATAAATATATACTGAATTATATATTTATTTTCTGAATTATACTGAACTATATATAAAAAGATTACAAGTGGTATTGAGAGGTTAAACTCTTTAATTTGAAACCTATAAATATTATATCCCTTCCCTTTTCCTCTTACAGTAATAACTCACATGTAATGTTGCACTATTCTCTGTATCAGTCAATGAACTAAGAGCATTGTAAAAATAAAATGCAGCAATGGCAAAATATTATGTTTTGCTTATGAATACATTTTTTCCCTAATTATCTTGTAAAATACTTCTTAAAAAACTAAGAACCCTAAGGTGTGCACTGTACATACACAGTACACTGTTAAAAATAGGTACTTAAAAATAAGTAAAATATACTTATATTTAAATACGTTCGATGCCTAAAATAGCTCCGAATACATAAGTTTCATTTTTGAAAAATACATGAAAAAAGCGAGATTTCAATTAGCAAACTTTTTCAAAATATTAAGAGCCATGAAAAAAATTGAGCAAATTAACTTATAATTCAAATAGAGTAACTTAGCTAACGTAAGATTATTCAGAAATTAAATATTAAAAATATATAGTTCTAAATATTCGAAAGGGGGGGAAGGGGTGCACACAATGGTAAATCCGGCACTGTGTGCGAAGGTACTTGTGGCACACCCTGCAGTGCCGTCACACAAAAAATATTTCGGAGGGTTGAAACAAGAAATTTCTCATCACGAATCGAAATTCACAACTGAATACAGGGCTGAAAATTCCCAGTTCCAACTTATTGACATTTTCATACTTTTTTTTATTATATATTAGGAAATATTAATCAGTTAACTCACAAGCACTGATTTGCTGCATCCATATTTCAATGCAGTGTCTGCTCTGAGGTCTAATTTAAATGTAATCATACAAGTTAGGCAATTCCTAATCTTCCCTGGTTTTCATTTGCTAATAATATTAATTTTCTTCAGGAATAAATGTTTCCAACTCGGCGGTTTTTTTAAGTTAAAAATCCCAAATGTTAGGGTTTCCAGATAATTGGGGGGGGGGGGGGAGGTCGGACCCCCCCCCCCCTCCTCCCCCGGTGCGACGGGCCTGACACCCGGTCCTGCCCAAAGAGCATTGATAACATTGCATTCAATTAATATCATGAAAACCAGTTTAGCCGTTTGCTTAAATGTCCAAATAAATAAAAATACATCTTATTTCATGAATACTTATAATTTCTACGCAACGAATAACTTTAATTGATTCGAAAAATCCAGATTATGGAGGGGTCTGACTCCCCCGCCTCCCTCCCGCCTCCCTCCCCCCTCCCCCCGGTGCGACGGGCCTGGTAACCATACAAGTTGGGTTATTTCTAATCTTCCCTCGCTTTCATTTGCTAATAATATTAATTTTCTTCAGGCATAAATGTTTCCAACTCGGCGTTTTTTTTAAGTTAAATTTCCCAACTTTTAGGGTTTCCAGATTATTGTGGGAGGGGGGGGGGACTCCCACCCAAATATTAAGGAAGGGGGGGGGGGGACTCCCACCCAAACCAATCCCCTCCTCCCCCGGTGCGACGGGCCTGACACCCTGTCCTGCCTGAATTGCATTGATAAAATTGCATTTAATTAATATCATGAAAATCAGTTTAGCCGTTTACTAAAATGACAAAATAAATAAAAATACGTCTTATTTTACATGAATAATTATAATTTCTACGCAACGAATAACTTTTGTTGAATCGAAAGATCCAGATTATTGAGGGTGTCTGACTCCCCCGCCCCCCTCCCCCCGGTGCGACAGGCCTGGTTCCATACAAGTTGGGCTATTTCTAATCTTCCCTCGCTTTCATTTGCTAATAATATTAGTTTTCTTCAGGCATAAATGTTTCCAACTCGGCGGTTTTCATAAGTTAAATTTCCCAACTTTTAGGGTTTCCAGATTATTGGGGGGGGGGGGGGGGGGTCGCACTCTCACCCAAACCCCCCTCCTCCCCTGGCGCGACGGGCCTGACACCCGGTCCTGCCTGAATTGCATTGATATCATTGCATTTAATTAATATCATGAAAATCAGTTTAGCCGTATACTAAAATGTCAAAATAAATAAAAATACATCTTATTTTACATGAATAATTATAATTTCTACGCAACGAATAACTTTAGTTGAATCGAAAGATATAAAAAGAAGATATGTTCTATGTTAAGTCTATGAAACACATCCCCGTTTTACATCTTTCGATTCAGTTAACGGGAGCTGATTTTGAGAAACTTAAGAGTACACTTGGTACGCGTACACTAGACAGCACGGCTAATATATCACAACGGACGGGTTTCTGTACAATATATCCGTTTTTTTATATTTTAGCCTAAAAAAGTAGCTTTAAAATGCCCATGTAACATGGCAATCCCGTTAGTTAGAAATTGTTTTCCCTCTTTGGATTTGTTCCAAAATTGCCAAAAACTTTTGTGACGTCAGGAGGTAAAAAATATTACACTCATTTCCTCCGATATCAATTTTTTTGTATTTATAATGTGGAGGCAGAGTTTTGTTTATACACTTTCGTTTAGACTTTTAACAGACCTGCCGCTAACGATGTCTTATGTAAGTGATATCCTTTAAATAAAGTATTCCTCTATTATGTTTCCATTACTAATGCTATGGTTTTTTTAATACTGCTGTTTAAACATATTTAAAACGTGTTGAGAAGTTAATTATGTTTCGAAACGTTTTAAGGAAAATCAATGTCCAAACAATATCGTTTTCGATAGTAACGTTTTTTTTGCTTCAGCTTAAAATAATTTCGCTATTAAAGTTCAAAGCATAACATTAGTAATGTATGGTACTTCGTTTTAATACTTGTTCTTTGCCATGAATGTTTTTTTATATAAATAACGGTAATGTAACACATAAATTAACTGGTCCAATTATGTACGATTTATTCTGTGTGTCTGTTTCATGATTGATGTTATTATATATATTCACGGTTCCTTATGTTAATGCAGCTTAAGCGCTTCGCAGGAGTTCGTGTTATGTCTGTATGTGTCTACTCTTCCGATCTGTGTTCTGAGTGAAGAGTTTCTGAAGGTTGGTGTCGTCCGGATAGCTCAGTGGTAGAGCAGTTGTGCGCTAAACAAGGGGTCCCGGGTTCGACTCCCGGCTGGATGAACTTTTCACTCTTATTGATTTACATAAATAATTGCAGTTCCTTGTGTTAATGCAGCTTTAAGCGCTTCACAGGAATAAGTACGATTTATTCTGTGTGTCTGTTTCATGATTGATGTTATTATATATATATATATATATATATATATATATATATATATATATATATATATATATATATATATATACATACATATACATGTATAAATTTAGATATATATACACATATATATATATATGTATGTATATATATTATATATGTATATAATATATATTATATATATATATATATATATACAATAAAAACAAAGTAGATAACAAAGGAAAATGATAAACAAAATTATATAATTTACATATATACATATATATACATATACATATACATATATATAAATGTATGTATGTATGTATATATATATATATATATATATATATATATATATTATATATATATATATATATTATATATATATATATATATATATTATATATGTATATAATATATATATATATATATATATATATATATATATATATATATATATATTATATATGTATATATATATTATATATGTATATAATATATATATATATATATATATATATATATATATATATATATATATATATATATTATATATATATATATATATATATTATATATATATATTATATATATATATATATATATATTATATATATATATATATATATTATATATATATATATTAAAAAAATTATCTGTATTCACAACACTGTTAAAAATAGGTATTCAAAAATAAGTAAAATGTACTACATTCGATTCTTATCATGGCTCCGAATAAATAAGTTTCAATTTTGAAAAAGACCCATGTAGTTAAAAATGAGTACAATGGGTAAAAATGAATTAAAAAAAGCAAATGCTAGCCTACATAGGCTGCCTTCGTAAATCATTTTCAATAAATATCGACAATTACAACTAAGACTTACCGGGAATCGAACCCAGATCTGCAGGCGCCTCTGTATAGATCCTTATCCGTTAAGCTACCAGGGCGACGTGAGGAAGTTATAAGCAGAAGTAATCTTAAAAAGGTGTGCAAAAATAAATGCAAAATTCTTGTTTTTGCGCTTTTGTTAAACTAATTTTTGGTTTGGCAAGCTAACTGTTATAAATTGATTATTATTAATACCGAGCTCAGCTGAAAAAAAAAAAAATCGACAACATGATACGATTTTTGTGCATGCGGTATTTTTGTCACCAAAATGTTTCAGCCAGACTTTATTATGTTTAGTTAAAAATAGGCGTTTAGTCGTAATATTTAGGTGAGATGTTTTTATATTTTAATTTATTTAAAGCAAATATTGGTGCAGATATGCAATTTTACAATGGAGTAGTACTGTTGTTGGTAGTTTTAAAAATTGATTTTATTGATCTTGTAATTTTTTTTTAAATTTATGCAATCTATCTTTTTAAAAAAATGTGTATAAGTACATATTTAGAGTTGTCTAAAAAAGTGAAATAAGAAAAAATGATTTCAATTAGTAATAGTACTTGCATTTATTATAATGCATTTGTCGCGATTTGTTTAACGTATGTTACAATTGACTGCTTTTTGTAATCTTTGCAAAATATGTACATAATTGTGGAGACTATTTAGGCTACTATTTTTCATATCTGAGTCGTCTGATGTGGATTCCTTAAAAGGAAACTCATTTATTACAACTCAATTATCTTACTTTCCATTCTTTTGGCACATCTCTTAAACAAGTCTTCCGTCTATATCTTCTTCACGTCGCCTTGTAGCTTAACGGATAACACTCTGGACAGCGCTGCCTGTACATCTGGGTTAGATTCTCGATTAATCTTGGTTGTAATTGTCGGAATTTATTGAAAGTTACTATTTTCAAAAGTTACTATTTTACTATTTTCTAAAAAAGCTACTATTTTTCAAAAGTTACTATTTCTAAAGCTACCATTTTCAAAGATATAACCCTATGCAGCCCTGGTATATGAACGTGCTCTTTTTTTGTTAGTACAATTGCATCGTGAATGAGCGATGATGTACTCAAATTTTAAGCAATCGTACATTCGCAAAAATGAACAGTGTGGTTTAATATTGCTAATCCAGCTTCTGTTCAAGCCATCTTAACAAAGCGACCTGACAAACTTAAAATGGTTGTTCAGTAGATGGTTTTCCAAAATATTTGATGTCGATTGCTTAAATGGAACCTGAGTTATTACAACCCAATTATCTTACTTTTCATTCTTTTGCCACCCTTATTAACATTAACATTACTTCTGTTTATAACTTCCTCACATCGCTGTGGCGGTACAACGGATAAAGTCTTGGACTTCGATGCGGACGACATGAGGTAGGCGGATTGGGTTCGGTTCCCGGCTAGTCCTGGTTGTAATTGTTGAAAGTGATTTATGAAGGCAGCCTATGTAGGCAAGCAACTGTTTTTTATTCATTTTTGAGTACATCTCTTTTTCAAAAATGAAACATGTATTCGGAGCTATGATAAAAATCGAAATTAATCAAAAATGAGTGCAATTTATTTATTTTTAAGTACCTGTTTTTTAACAGTGTATGTTTATTATCATGAAAATTACTCCAAGTTTATATTTATTGTTTTTTTTTGTTTGTTTGTTTTCAATTTAGAAAAGCTATATCAGAATGGATGTGGAAAATCAATGGTGTTGGATATTAACAGTGCGTGAGATCTATGCAACCGGATCGGAGCCCATCCCGGAATATCGTGAGGTACTTGCTAATTCTCATGTTTTTCTAGAATATAACAAAGACACCAATTTTTTTTAATTAAAAAAAATAATTCAAACACAAGAATTTATTTTATGTTATAAATAAAAATTATGGCTATACTTTTCAAAGTTTCGATAAATATTTTAAGATCTTTTAATTTATTTTTTTCATTTTGAAAAACTAAAACGAAAAGTAATTAATCGTTATTTTGGTGGCTTAAAGGCGACACTCGTGTGCAAAGGGTTAATAAAATATTAGAATGCACAAGTAATGTTGTACTTTTAAATAGCGTTAGTTAAAGAACAAGCTAAAGAAAGACTAGTGTATTTTAAGTTCAAGAAAATGCAGTTCTAAGAATAGGGTCGGTATTCTGATAATTAAGAGTCGTTACTCGAGCCAAATGATTAACTTAAATATGACGATAAGCATATAAAAATAACTTATATTTGACGATAACTCTATATACAGAAGTTATTAAGCATTTTCAAGCATTATATTTTGTCCCATTTCTTAAATGATCAGCAAGCATGGTTTTTGTCAAATGAGTAAAAAGAAAAGAAGAAAAATATATTTAAGCCGGATATCTGGCTGACATTCCTGCCTGATGTCCGGTATACTTTATATGGCCAAATTGATATCCGTTTCGTCCCTAATTCTCAATATATATATTCAGAAATTAATGTTCTATATATAAATCAATATAAGCTTTAAAAAAACACCTTTTAAATTTTATTTTTGGGTATGTTTGTACCCTACCCTACCAAACCCTACCCCACCCTACCCTACCCTACCCTGCCCTGCCCTGCCCTACCCTACCCTGCCCTGCCCTGCCCTAAAACAGTGCATGTTTATTGTCATGAAAAACAGTGTATGTTTATTGTCATGAAAATTACGCCAAGTTTATATTTATTGTTTGTTTTTTTCAATTTAGGATACCTATTTAGTACATGATGTGGAACAGGGCCGGTATTGGGAGGTAGAAGCGCGTGAGGTCGACATCCAGGCTAATCTTGAGGTACTTGCCAATTCTCATCTTTATCTAAAATATAACAAAGAATTTTTTTTTAATTTAAAAATAATAATTAAAACACAAGAATTTATTTAATGTTATAAATAAAAATGATGATTATACTTTTCAAAGTTTCGATAAATATTGTAAGATCTTTTAATTTATTTTTTTCATTTTGAAAAACTAAAACGAAAAATAATTAATCGTTATTTTGGTGGCTTAAAGGCGACACTCGTGTGCAAAGGGTTAATAAAATATTGGAATACACAAGTGATGTCGTACTTTTAAATAGCGTTAGTTAAAGAACAAGCTAAAGAAAGACTAGTGTATTTTAAGTTCAAGAAAATGTAGTTCTAAAAATAGGGTCGGTATTCTGGTAATTGAGAGTCGTTACTCGAGTCAAATGATTAACTTAAATTTGATGATAAGCATATAAAAATAACTTATATTTGACGATAACTCTATAAAAAGAAGTTATTAAGCATTTTCAAGCATTATATTTTGTCCCATTTCGTAGGTTATCAGTTAGCATGGTTTTTGTCAAATGAATAAAAAGAAAAGAAGAAAAACATATTAAAGCCAGATATCTGGCTGACATTCCTGCCTGATGTCCGGTATACTTTATATGGCCAATTTGATATCCGTTTCGTCCCTAATTCTCAATATTTATTCAGAAATTAATGTTCAATATATAATTCAATGTAAGCTTTAAAAAAAAGGTCCTTATAAATTACTTTTAATGTACTTAAAAAGTCCTATATTTCTTCTATTTTCGGAAAATATGTACGAACCCAGACTAAGGTTCCTTGTATTGTTAAACAGTGTTTATAGACACCTGGCAAATAGGGTATACCTGAGATTGTAAGTGTAAATTCAAACAAAAACAATTATAATTTTCAGTATCAATATGTAAGTGTAATTGAAAACAAAAATAATTAATAATATTCAGTATCAATAAATTGTAAGTGTAATTAAAAATAAAAAAATTGATAATGTTCAGTACCAATACAAAATATTTCAAATGTTTCCGGAAAAGATTTTGTAAACATTTGAATTTATGTTTTTCGATACTTGATTGATATTTATTTCTACTTCATTGCAAAAAAGGAGCGTTTTGGCAACCAAGTGATATAAGTAAAATAAAAAATCCGAAATTAAACGAACACCATTTTCTTTGACTATTTAGCTGTCATTTGGCTAAGTGGTGTGGACCTAAGTTTAATAGGTTGCCCAAAAATGAGTTGAGTGTCGCTTCTCTTAACGTTATACCAACTTTAAACGCTCTTATCTCGAAACTACACTGTAAATAGAAATACGCTTAAATATGAGTAGATGGACGTACTCGTATTTCTTTGAGTACAATTGCATCGTAAATGTGCGTAATTTACCGTAAGTTTGTGAAACAGATCTCCAAGGAATAAAAGCCAATGCTAACTCGATTTTCAATTTTTTGGACTGAACTCATTTTAGTATTACCCGGTATTATTTTAATAATTTTCGTATATTCGGAAATATTACTATTACAAAACCATCTTGTTTTTCAGCAAACTGACATCCCGGATTCAGAACGGCTGCTTCAAGAAGAATTGGAGAAGAAATACAATTCAATGCTTAACCTCATTGTTAACTTATGTGAGTTCCTGAGTGACAGTACGGTCCCTGCAAACGACAACACCACTGCTGAACGCATTCAAGAAGAAGATGCTAGGTGAGTCTGAGTATTTTGTATTTATAGTCGGCTAAATTCGTAAACCACGTAACTTCATACTATGGATTTATCGGCTGTATCGAAAGCTCCTTTTCGCCAAAGTACAATGTTAAAAATGGGTATTTAAAAAGAAGTCAAATGTACTCACTTTTTAATACATTCGATGCTTATCATGGCTCTGTATACATAAGTTTCAATTTTGAAAAATCATGTACTTAAAAATGAGTACAATGGGTTGAAACGAATAAAAAGACAGATGCCAGCCTAGAAAGGCTGCCTTCCTAAATCAGTTTCAATAATTATGGACAATTACAACTTAGACTTGCCGGGGAATCGATGCGAAGAAGTTTTAAACAGAAGTAGTGTTAAAAAGGTGTTTAAAAAAATGGAAAGTAAGGTAATTGAATTGTAATAACTCAGTTTCCATTTAAGCAATCGACATCAAATAACGTTGAAAACTGTCTTCTGAACAACTATTTTAAGTTTGTCAGGTCGCTTTGTTAAGATGGCTTGAACAGTAGCTGAAATTAGCAATATTAAATCACACTCCTCATTTTTTATAAAATAGGATTACTTAAATTTGAATAGGTAGGCTCCTTTATAATGCAATTGTACTTAATATAGCAAGTACGTTCATGTACTCATTTTTAAGCACTTTTTCTTTTACAGTGTATTACTAGAAATATTGATAGCATTAATATTAGAATGTTAACTAATATGATATTTTTGTATTTCAGAAATCCGAAATGATTGCAATGGCCTCAATCTGGAAGACCTCGCTATGTTCAAAAGGAGTTATCAAAAAAACTTTCCCTAAACTATAAACTTTTTACTAATTAATTTTAAATTTTCTATTCTATTCTATTTGTGAGCAATGATGACTATGTATTTGAAACTAATTAATTTAATAAATTTTTTTCTTGTGTATACTATTAGTTTTATTTTTAAAAGTTCATAAATTATAACATATTTGTTTCAATATTCACTGTTTCAGTTCGAAATGGAATTGAACCGTTAAGGTCAAAGTAGCCGATTTGCATGGCGCACATTTCCATTAGATTTATATTGAAAAAAAAAAGTTTACAACTATATAAACAAAGCAGAGGACATCAATGAAAATTTTGGTCCTAATGTCTAATAAGTATTTTATACTTACCAAAACTTTCATAACTGTAAACAAGTTAAATAAATAATTTTTAAAAATATAATATCTTGTTATACTTCTAAATTTCAAATCATAAAGGAGTGTTTTAATTTACGTTTATAATTTTAAAATTTATTGACATTTTTGTGATTGACTGATTGTCATAATGGGTTGGGCTGTATCTATAAACACGAGTTTGTTGTCATTTCTGTAAACCTGAAATTGAAATGAATTAAGTAATATATTGATTTTTACGAAAATGCAAAAATAAGCTTTTGGTGTTAGTCTATTTTCGAATTTATGCAAATTACATCAATTAGATGACAGCCCATCTAATTACCTCTCGTTTTCAAGTTAATCATGCAATCTTAAAAATAGGTATACAAAAATAATTAAAAATTTTAATTTTTGATTACATTCCATGCTTCCTCATTACTCCGTACAAGTTTCATTTTTGATAAAGACTTCTACTCAAAAATAAATAAAAATAGCAGTAGCTTGCCTACAAAGACTTACCGGGAAGTAATGTGAAAAAGGTGAAGAAATTGTTATAAAAGAAATGTTAAAAAGGTGTTCCAAAAGAATGGGAAGTAAGATCATTGAATTGTAATAACTCAGTTTCCATTTAAGCAATCGACATCAATTAATGTGGAAAACCTTCATTTGAATAACTAATTTAAGTTTGTCAGGTCTCTTTGTTAAGATCGCTTGAACAGAAGATGAAATTAGCATTATTAATGTCAAAGCACATTTTGAGAAAGTACGATTACTTAAATTTGAGTACGTCGTTGCTCATTTACGATGTTATTGTACTCAAATAAAAACGAGTATGTTCAGGAACTCATTTTTAAGTAACTTTTTTTACAGTGTGATGACTATGAATTAGCGTCATGTTTATAAGAAAAAAATCTTTTCTTTTTATTTAATGTTTATAAGTAATTTTTTAACCCATTAAGAACGTTATAATTTCTTCAATTTTATTGTCATGATGCAAATTGAATAATACGATATTGTTCCTAAAACTGTAAAGTATTATTATTTATTAATTTTCCCAACTCGGGGTTTTTAGAAGTTGAAATTCCCAACTTTCAAGTTTCCCAGATTCGATAGATTCTAGATTTCCAGATTCGCACAATAGATGGATCTCTGACCATGTTTTTACTTTTGTAAAATATAACATTACTTTTCGACTGCAAAACATATTGAGCTTCAGGTTGGCTTGTTTATATTTTCTTTGTTCATTGCTATGGCATTCTCATTCTAAAATGAGTAATAAAGAGAATGCTTTTACATTATTTTTGTAGTAGTACACTATGTTTTGTAGCCTTTGTCATTAACTTAGGTTTCAAGTTTCTTTTGCCATAAATGAAAATGGACCATGGAGATTTAAAAATTCCTTAAATTTATTTGATATAATCCTTTGGCTTAAAGCTTGTAGTTTCAATTAGTACAATGTTTGTAGTACTGGTTTCATTTGTATTATCATCATTTGTCGTCATCAATGTACAGTGGCTAGCAAAAAAGCTAAAAGAATGTTGGGGTACATCAGGAAAAGTGTTTCATCAAAATCTAAGGATATTATCTTGCCATTGTACAGAGGTTTAGTAAGGCCACATCTTGAGTATGCTGTACAGTTCTGGTCACCATATCTTAAAAAAGATATTGAATTGTTAGAGAAAATTCAGCACAGGGCAACTAAAATGGTTCAAGGGTTTTCAGGCATGAATTATGAAGATAGATTAAGAAATTTGAATATGTATACTCTGGAAGAAAAAAGGGTAAGGGGAGATTTGATTCAACTATTCAAATTTATCAAACAAGAAGATGTGGAGGGTTTAGATTTTAATATGAGTGATAGAACGAGAGGTCATGGGTTTAAGTTAAACAAATCCCATTTTAATCGGGAAGGGAGAAAACACTATTTCTATAATAGGGTAATAGACAAATGGAACAACTTGCCAGTGAATATTGTTAATTGTAAAGGAGTAACGGATTTTAAGAAGAAGTTAGATATGCATTTGGGGATAGTTAAGAGGTACTAGATGGACCAACCTTGTTGGGCCTTGAGCCTGTTGTTGGTCGTCAATATTTGTATTTGTATTTGTATTATTGATTTAATTTAAAACTGAAAACAATAATTATAAGAAAATTTGCAAAAATGAAAGCAAAAGCTACATCAGTCTTTTGTTATTTTATTAACCTTAGTAATTGTTTCTTAGAACTAGCAGCTGTAAAGGAAAGAAATATACAAGGTTATAATTTAAAAGACATTTCTTATTAAGAATATGAAAAAATAATAATAATGATTTATAGTCAAACTGGCTAATTGTAGCTAGGTATTTTAGAAAAATAAGCAAAACTTGATTCTTTTTTTGGATAACTGGTGAAGGTTTTTGGGTCATTAGTTATTAATTAAGTAATCAAATCCTATAAAAAACATAGAGATTATTTCAACATAGAAAATGGGCGGCACTTTTCTTGCCCAATGAGAATTTTTGCACCCAGTGAAAATTCCTATTAATGTTGGTTAAAAAGTAAACATTTCACTTATCGTTTTAATCCTTTTTATAGAGAACTTTTCATTGTGTAAATTTCAAAATGCTCAATATATATATAATATACATACACGATCAATTTACACACTAAATTAACAAGAAATCAGCAATCTTTAATCACAACTTAGAAAAGTTTAATATCTCCCATTTATCAATTATGTCCGTCATTAATATCGCCACTGTGTGAATTCACAAGTCACACACTATAACTATACTAGTGCTTAGATTATAGTTCATTTATAAAGAAAAAAATTCAGAAACTTTTCCTAGTTGAAATATTATCATAAAGAATGCCTTTATTTAATATGTACAGAAATCTGTACTTGTATATAGGGGAATTCTTACATTTATGATAAAATTTCAATTCGGAATCGTTTCTGCTGTCTTTACTATACAAACGCTGACTTTATGACTAGACAGGGTCTTATAATAAGTCATTTGAATTGAACTTTTATAACTTATTTTTCCACTAGCCGTAACAGTGGCAGCGGAACCTCTGTCGCTCCTGTCATACCTCCTTTCATCCAAACCTTGTGTTATATCAACACAAGATAAGTTGATATAAAAGAAAATTGTCAAAATACTATTCATGTAATGATTTTTTAATACATTTATTCAACTGAAATAAGTCTGAATAAATTCTATGCCGAGTTTAAAAAAATACTATGGAAAAAAGAGTTGATTATATGAGTAGATACTTATACCACAAAAAAACTTTAGAAAAGTAAAAAACGCGAAGGAACCCCCCCCCCCCCCTCTTAAAAAAATCTTCGAAACTGTGGCTAAAAAAGTTGTGATACAAAAAACAAACAAGCCAATTGCACTAGGGGCACAACCCTGCACACCCACTCGCTAGCCTTCTCCCGGAAAAAAGCTACGCTTTAGTTTCTTAGCTCGATTAAAATTTTATACACACATATGCAAATTAACATACACATATACACATTGAGCAAATTAATTTATAATTCAAATAGAGTAGTAACTTAGCTAACGTAAGATTATTCAGAAATTAAATATTAAAGATATATAGTTCTAAATATTCGAAAGGGGGGGGGGTGCAAACAATGGTAAATTCGGCACTGTGTGCGAAGGTACTAGTGGCACACCCCTCAGTGCCGTTACACAAAAAATATTTCGGAGGGTTGAAACAAGAAATTTCTCATCACGAATCGAAATTCACAACTTAACAATTCGAAATTCACAACTCAATACAGGGCTGAAATTCCCCAGTTCCAACTTATTGACATTTTTCATACTTCTTTTTTTATATATTAGGAAATGTTAATCAGTTAACTCACAAGCACTGATTTGCTGCATCCATATTTCAATGCAGTGTCCGCTCTGAGGTCTAATTTAAATGTAATCATACAAGTTAGGCAATTCCTAATCTTCCCTGGCTTTCATTTGCTAATAATATTAATTTTCTTCAGGAATAAATTTTCCCAACTCGGGCTATTTAGAAGTTGAAATTCCCAACTTTCAAGTTTTCAGGATTACTGAGAGGGGGTCTGACTCCCCCGCCCCCCGCCCCCCTCCCCCCGGTGCGACGGGCCTGATAACCATACAAGTTGGGCTATTTCTAATCTTCCCTCGCTTTCATTTGCTGATAATATTAATTTTCTTCAGGCATAAATGTTTCCAACTCGGCGGTTTTTTTAAGTTAAAATTCCCAACTTTTAGGGTTTCCAGATAATTGGGGGGGGGGGGGGGGAGGTCGGACTCCCACCCAAACACCTCCTCCTCCCCCGGTGGGACGGGCCTGACACCCGTCCTGCCTGAATTGTATTGATAACATTGCATTTAATTAATATCATGAAAATCAGTTTAGCCGTTTACTAAAATGTCAAAATAAATAAAAATACATCTTATTTTACATGAATAATTATAATTTCTACGCAACGAATAACTTTAGTTGATTCGAAAGATCCAGATTATTGAGGGTGTCTGAATCCCCTCCCCCCGGTGCGACGGTCCTGATAACCATACAAGTTGGGCTATTTCTAATCTTCCCTCGCTTTCATTTGCTAATAATATTAGTTTTCTTCAGGCATAAATGTTTCCAACTCGGCGGTTTTCTTAAGTTAAAATTCCCAACTTTTAGGGTTTCCAGAAATCGGACTCCAACCCCCCCCCCCCCCCCTTCCTCCTCCGGTGCGACGGGCCTGACACCCGGTCCTGCCTGAATTGCATTTAATTAATATCATGAAAATCAGTTTAGCCGTTTACTAAAATGTCAAAATAAATAAAAATACATCTTATTTTACACGAATAATTATACACGCAACGAATAACTTTAGTTGATTCGAAAGATCCAGATTATTGAGGGTGTCTGACTCCCCCGCCCCCCTCCCCCCGGTGCGACGGGCCTGATAACCATACAAGTTGGGCTATTTCTAATCTTCCCTCGCTTTCATTTGCTAATAATAGTAGTTTTCTTCAGGCATAAATGTTTCCAACTCGGCGGTTTTCTTAAGTTAAAATTCCCAACTTTTAGGGTTTCCAGATTATTGGGGGGGGGGGGGGGGATCGGACTTCCACCCAAACCCCCCTCCTACCCTGGTGCGACGGGACTGACACCCGGTCCTGCCTGAATTGCATTGATATCATTGCATTTAATTAATATCCTGAAAATCAGTTTAGCCGTTTACTAAAATGTCAAAATAAATAAAAATACATCTTATTTTACATGAATAATTATAATTTCTACGCAACGAATAACTTTAGTTGAATCGAAAGATATAAAAAGAAGATATGTGCTATGTTAAGTCTATGAAACACATCCCCGTTTTACATCTTTCGATTCAGTTAACGGGAGCTGATTTTGAGAAACTTAAACGTACACTTGGTACGCGTACACTAGACAGTACGGCTAATATATCACAGCGGACGGGTTTCTGTACAATATATCTGTTTTTTTATATTTTAGCCTAAAAAAGTAGCTTTTAAATGCCAATGTAACATGGAAATCCCGTTAGTTAGAAATTGTTTTCCCTCTTTGGATTTGTTCCAAAATTGCCAAAAACTTTTGTGACGTCAGGAGGTAAAAAATATTACCATCATTTCCTCCGATATAATTTTTTTGTATTTATAATGTGGAGGCAGAGTTTTGTTTATACACTTTCGTTTAGACTTTTAACAGACCTGCCGCTAACGATGTCTTATGTAAGTGATATCCTTTAAATAAAGTATTCCTCTATTATGTTTCCATTACTAATGCTATGGTTTTTTTAATACTGCTGTTTAAACATATTTAAAACGTGTTGAGAAGTTAATTATGTTTCGGAACGTTTTAAGGAAAATGAATGTCTAAACAATATCGGTTTCGATAGTAACGTTTTTTTTTTGCTTCAGCTTAAAATAATTTCTGTATTAAAGTTCAAAGCATAACATTAGTAATGTATGGTACTTCGTTTTAATACTTGTTCTTTGCCATGAATGTTTTTTTATATAAATAACGGTAATGTAACACATAAATTAACTCATATTGACACATTCGTTTTTCAACGGTAATTTCTAGCGTTGAAAAACATGTGTGGTAATTTATGTATTATATTATCGTCGACAATGATAAAAAATTTAAATTATATATATATGTATACAAAGTGGCGGCGATTCGGGGGGGCAAGGGGGGGCGGTCGCCCCCGCACTTTTTGTATGGTTTCCCCCGCAACTTTTTTATATTGGACGTTTTAAAACTAAATTACAAGTCAATTGTTTTACTGCATTGCCTAACAAAGGAAACATTTTGAATCCCAACTTCCTCACACTACCATAGGAACGTAAATCAGGGAGGGGGGAGGTTTCAGGAGGTTCAAACATCTCTCATTGGCAGATTTGATGTGCACTAGTCGCCTCCAAACGTTTGGACGATGGGAGAACGGGCTTGCAACCTCCCGGTAAGGAACTTGGCGCATTAAAGCGCCAAATTGCGAGTTCGAATATGAAATCAAGTAGTATATTTTAATAAATTTTGCTTCTAAAGTACCAGTAATTGTTAAATTAAATCAAAACAAAACATACATTTGCAAACGGTTTGACATTAACAGTATTAAACAGTTTGGTTTTGAAATAGTTTATTTTAGTCAG
Organism: Troglohyphantes excavatus; assembly: GCA_963932185.1. Classification (NCBI taxonomy): domain Eukaryota; kingdom Metazoa; phylum Arthropoda; class Arachnida; order Araneae; family Linyphiidae; genus Troglohyphantes; species Troglohyphantes excavatus. The sequence goes on along the minus strand of OZ010676.1, from coordinate 13,581,436 downwards.
AAAATCTCCTATTTTAACGTTTTTAAAACACAATCCACAAAAGTATATTTGTTTACTTTACTTACCAGCGAATGTTCTCAAAGATGATGGCTGATAAGGGCAGAAAAGTTTTAATGGCTCTTTTTTTTAACTCTCAATGCTTTGATTTCGGAAACATCAAGAAAATAGTTTATTGTAACTGCGTATTAAATCTACAAAATACCCTCATCTGGCCTCTGGCTCTCAGCAGAATGACTCATTCTCAAGTTTTCTCAGTTTTACATATAAGCAGTAGGGAAAAAAGGCGAAATGACTTATGACTCTCGTTTGTACAGTCATTTTGGATTCTACAGAGCAAACTGTATATGACTTATGACTACTCAGATAGATATTTATTTGTTTTTAAATCAGCCGTTGATTTTTTTTTTATTCAATTAGGGCCATAGCTCAGTCTTTTTACACATCGTAGCCTTCGATTAAGGGTCTAGTTAAATTGTCTTCGACTATAGCTAAAATAGCCAAGTGATATAAAGATGTTTTGAACAGTTCAGACTTTTTATACTCCTGAAAATTGGACTTAAGTTTTGTGGCTCTTTTATACAGTACTAGGCTGAAATACCCGCTCTATGCATGGAAAAGAAATAAATTACGAAATTGAAAAAATAATTTTTATAAATTTGGCGAATTTTTTTTTATTCATTTGGCGACACATTGGCGATATTTAGTTATCAGTCAATCAGAGTAGGTTATATAATAATAAAATATTCCATTGTTTCAATCTAGAACTATTGCATTGTTACAGTTCTCCATGTTAACCCTATGGAAAGTGTTTTTAAAAAATGGTTATTTTGGCAGTTCGAGTTCGAATCTTAAAAAATACTTTTTTAGTGCACCCCTAGGGCCCCAAGATGAATCTGTGTTCCAATATTCAGCAATCTAGGTGTTTTGGATCTGTAGATTCCCAAAGAAACGTTGCTACTAACATCGAAAAAGGGGTTTTACACCCCCTTCAATACGTTCGATCGGAACGAAAATAGCTTACTTTTCCTATTTAAGGCATAAGGAACAAATTTGCCAAATTTTTTCTTCATAGGTATACGGGAAGTTGGAGAATTAGTGATGAGTGAATGAGTGGGGTTTTCGCATTTATAGATATAGATTTCTGAAAGTTATCGTGCTTTGTTTTGCCTTTTTAAGTCAGAAAAACGAAAAAGAAAGTTTTTAACTTGTCTCAAATCAGCTTTATGGTAAGGAAACTTCTTTTTTTAAGTTTATGTCATTAAATTTTTTTTACTGTGTATTTTAAGTTGGTATACTTCAAATAACACAAAATAGTGAGGAAATACAAGTGTGCAATACCATAGCTTTTTTATAGCAATATTTTAGCAAATTGTATTTAGACCCCCTTTTCCATTTGGGGGACTTCTTGTTTTCCCTTTATCTTGCCTTTATCACAGCCACTGTATATATATATATATATATATATATATATATATATATATATAATACAGATAATTTTTTAATATATATATATATATATATATATATATATATATATATATATATATATATATATATATATATATATATATATATATATATATATATATATATATATATATATATATATATATATATATTTATATATATATATATTTATAAATATATATATATATATATATTTATATATATATATATATATTTATATATATATATATTTATATATATATATATATATATTTATATATATATATATATATATATATATATATATATATATATATATATATATATATATATTTATATATATATATATATGTATGTATGTATGTATGTATGTATGTATGTATGTATGTATGTATATATATATATATATATATATATATATATATATATATATATATATATATATATATATATATATATATATATATATATATTAAAAAATTATCTGTATTCACAACAATGTTAAAAATATGTATTCAAAAATAAGTAAAATGTACTACATTCGATTCTTATCATGGCTCAGAATAAATAAGTTTCAATTTTGAAAAAGACCCATGTAGTTAAAAATGAGTACAATGGGTAAAAATGAATTAAAAAAAGCAAATGCTAGCCCACATAAGCTGCCTTCATAAATCACTTTCAATAAATATCGACAATGACAACTAAAACTAACCGGGAATCGAATCCATATTCTAAGGTACCACATTTCAGTGCCTTATCCGTTGTATTACCAGGGCGACGTGAAAAAGTTATAATCAGAAGTAATCTTAAAAAGGTTGCAAAAATAAATGCAAAATTCTTGTTTTTGCGCTTTTGTTAAACTAATTTTTGGTTTGGCAAGCTAACTGTTATAAATTGATTATAATTAATACCGAGCTAAAAAAAAATCGACAACCTGATGCGATTTTTGTGCATTAGGTATTTTTGTAACCAAAATGTTTCAGCCAGACTTTATTATGTTTAGTTAAAAATAGGCGTTTAGTCGTAATATTTAGGTGAGATGTTTTTATATTTTAATTTATTTAAAGCAAATATTGGTGCAGATATGCAATTTTACAATGGAGTAGTACTGTTGTTGGTAGTTTTAAAAATTGATTTTATTGATCTTGTAATTTTTTTTTAATTTATGCAATCTATCTTTTTAAAAAAATGTGTATAAGTACATATTTAGAGTTGTCTAAAAAAGTGAGATAAGAAAAAACAATTTCAATTAGTAATAGTACTTGCATTTGTTATAATGCATTTGTCGCGATTTGTTTAACGTATGTTACAATTGACTGCTTTTTGTAATCTTTGCAAAATATGTGCAAAATTGTGGAGACTATTTAGGCTACTATTTTTCATATCTGAGTCGTCTGATGTGGGTTCCTTAAAAGGAAACACATTTATTACAACTCAATTATCTTACTTTCCATTCTTTTGGCACATCTCTTAAACAAGTATTCCGTCTATATCTTCTTCACGTCGCCTTGTAGCTTAACGGATAACACTCTGGACAGCGCTGCCTGTACATCTGGGTTAGATTCTCGATTAATCTTGGTTGAAATTGTCGGAATTTATTGAAAGTTACTATTTTCAAAAGTTACTATTTTACTATTTTCTAAAAAAGCTACTATTTTTCAAAAGTTACTATTTCCAAAGCTACCATTTTCAAAGATATAATCCATTGCAGCCCTGGTACATGAACGTGCTCTTTTTTTGTTAGTACAATTGCATCGTGAATGAGCGATGATGTACTCAAATTTTAAGCAATCGTACATTCGCAAAAATGAACAGTGTGATTTAATATTGCTAATCCAGCTTATGTTCAAGCCATCTTAACAAAGCGACCTGACAAACTTAAAATGGTTGTTCAGTAGATGGTTTTCCAAAATATTTGATGTCGATTGCTTAAATGGAAACTGAGTTATTACAACCCAATTATCTTACTTTTCATTCTTTTGCCACCCTTATTAACATTAACATTACTTCTGTTTATAACTTCTTCACATCGCTGTGGCGGTACAACGGATAAGGTCTTGGACTTCGATGCGGACGACATGAGGTAGGCGGATTGGGTTCGGTTCCCGGCTAGCCCTGGTTGTAATTGTTGAAAGTGATTTATGAAGGCAGCCTATGTAGGCAAGCAACTGGTTTTTTATTCATTTTTGAGTACATCTCTTTTTCAAAAATGAAACATGTATTCGGAGCTATGATAAAAATCGAAATTAATCAAAAATGAGTGCAATTTATTTTATTTAAGTACCTGTTTTTAACAGTGTATGTTTATTATCATGAAAATTACGCCAAGTTTTTATTTATTGTTTTTTGTTTGTTTGTTTTCAATTTAGAAAAGCTATGTCAGAATTGATGTGGAAAATCAATGGTGTTGGATATTAACAGTGCGTGAGGTCCATGCGACGAGATCGGACCCCATCCCGGATTTTCCTGAGGTACTTGCTAATTCTCATGTTTTTCTAGAATATAACCCAGACACCAAAAAAGTTTTTTTTTAATTAAATAAAATAATTCAAACACTAGAATTTATTTTATGTTATAAATAAAAATTATGGTTATACTTTTCAAAGTTTCGATAAATATTTTAAGATGTTTTAATTAAAATAATAAATCGTTATTTTAGTTGCTTAAAGGCGACACTCGTGTGCAAAGGGTTAATAAAATATTAGAATGCACAAGTAATGTCGTACTTTTAAATAGCGTTAGTTAAAGAACAAGCTAAAGAAAGACTAGTGTATTTTAAGTTCAAGAAAATGCAGTTCTAAGAATAGGGTCGGTATTTTGGTAATTGAGAGTCGTTACTCGAGCCAAATGATTAACTTAAATATGACGATAAGCATATAAAAATGACTTATATTTGACGATAACTCTATATACAGAAGTTATTAAGCATTTTCAAGCATTATATTTTGTCCCATTTCGTAGGTCATCAGCAAGCATGGTTTTTGTCAAATGAGTTAAAAGAAAAGAAGAAAAACATATTAAAGCCGGATATCTGGCTGACATTCCTGCCTGATGTCCGGTATACTTTATATGGACAAATTGATATCCGTTTCGTCCCTAATTCTCAATATATATATTTAGAAATTAATGTTCTAGTTCTATATATAAATCAATATAAGCTTTAAAAAAAACACCTTATAGATTTTATTTTTTATATTTGGGTATGTTTGCTGGCCACAAATATTGTTACGTACATGCGTACATGCATACATACATACATACATACGCACGCAGACATTAAAAAATTAAACATGTATTCGGAGCTATGATAAAAATCGAAAAATCGAAATTTATGAAAAATGAGTGCATTTTATTTATTTTTAAGTACCTTTTTTTAACAGTGTATGTTTATTGTCATGAAAATTACTCCAAGTTTATATATATATTTTTTTTCAATTTAGGATACCTATATAGTATATGATGTAGAAACGGACCGGTTTTGGGTGGTAGAAGCGTGTGAGGTCGACATCCAGAGTAATCTTGAGGTACTTGCCAATTCTCATCTTTATCTAAAATTTAATCCAGACAACAAAAGAATTTTTTTAATTAAAAAAAAATAATTCAAACACAAGAATTTATTTAATGTTATAAATAAAAATGATGATTATACTTTTTAAAGTTTCGATAAATATTGTAAGATCTTTGATTTTTTTTTTTTTTCATTTTGAAAAACTAAAACGAAAAATAATTAATCGTTATTTTTGTGGCTTAAAGGCGACACTCGTGTGCAAAGGGTTAATAAAATATTAGAATACACAAGTGATGTCGTACTTTTAAATAGCGTTAGTTAAAGAACAAGCTAAAGAAAGACTAGTGTATTTTAAGTTCAAGAAAATGTAGTTCTCAAATTAATGTCTGTATTCTGGTAATTGAGAGTCGTTACTCGAGTCAAATGATTAACTTAAATTTGATAATAAGCATATAAAAATAACTTATATTTGACGATAACTCTATAAACAGAAGTTATTAAGCATTTTTAAGCATTATATTTTGTCCCATTTCGTAGGTGATCAGTAAGCATGGTTTTTGTCAAATGAATAAAAAGAAAAGAAGAAAAACATATTAAAGCCAGATATCTGGCTGACATTCCTGTTTGATGTCCGGTATACTTTATATGGCCAATTTGATATCCGTTTCGTCCCTAATTCTCAATATATATTCAGAAATTAATGTTCTATATATAAATCAATATAAGCTTAAAAAAAAGGTCCTTATAAATTACTTTTAATGTACTTAAAAAGTCCTAGATTTCTTCTATTTTCGGAAAATATGTACAAACCCAGACTAAGGTTCCTTGTATTGTTAAACAGAGTTTATAGATACCTGGCAAATAGGGTAAACCTGAGATTGTAAGTGTAAATGCAAACAAAAAAAATTATAATTTTCAGTATCAATATGTAAGTGTAATTGAAAACAAAAATAATTAATAATATTCAGTATCAATAAATTGTAAGTGTAATTAAAAATAAAAAAATGATAATGTTCAGTACCAATACAAAATATTTCAAATGTTTTCGGAAAAGATTTTGTAAACATTTGAATTTATGTTTTTCGATACTTGATTGATATTTATTTGTACTTCATTGCAATAAAGGAGCGTTTTGGCAACCAAGTGATATAAGTAAAATAAAAAATCCTACAATGAACGCCATTTTCTTTGACTATTCAGCTGTCATTTGGCTAAGTGGTGTGGACCTAAGTTTAATAGGTTGCCCAAAAATGAGTTGAGTGTCGCTTCTCTTAACGTTATACCCAAGGCGAGTTGCAAACTTTAAACGCTCTTATCTCGAAACTACACTGTAAATAGAAATACGCTTAAATATGAGTAGATGGACGTACTCGTATTTCTTTGAGTACAATTGCATTGTAAATGTGCGTAATTTACCGTAAGTTTGTGAAACAGATCTCCAAGGAACAAAAGCCAATGCTAACTCGATTTTCACTTTTTTGGACTGAGCTCATTTTAGTGTTAACCGGTATTATTTTAGTATTATTTTAATAATTTTCGTATATTCGGAAATATTACCATTACAAAACCATCTTGTTTTTCAGCAAACTGACATCCCGGATTCAGCACGGCTGCCTCAAGAAGAATTGGAGGAGAAGAAATACAATTCAATGCTCAACCTCATTGTTAACTTATGTGAGTACCTGAGTGACATTGTAGACGATACGGTCCCTGCAAACGACAACCCCACTGCTGAACGCATTAAAGAAGAAGATGCTTGGTGAGTCTGAGTATTTTGTATTTATAGTCGGCTAAATTCGTAAACCACGTAACTTCATACCATGGATTTATCGGCTGTATCGAAAGTTCCTTTTCGCCAAAGTACAATGTTAAAAATGGGTATTCAAAATGAAGTCAAATGTGCTCATTTTTTAATACATTCGATGCTTATCATAACTCTGTATACATAAGTTTCAATTTTGAAAAAGTCATGTACTTAAAAATGAGAACAATGGGTTGAAACGAATAAAAAGACAGATGCCAGCCTAGATAGGCTGCCTTCCTAAATCAGTTTCAATAATTATGGACAATTAGAACTTAGACTTGCCGGGAATCGATGCGAAGAAGTTTTAAACAGAATTAGTGTTAAAAAGGTGTTCTAAAAAAAATTGAAAGTAAGATAATTGAATTGTAATAACTCAGTTTCCATTTAAGCAATCGACATCAAATAACGTTGAAAACTGTCTTCTGAACAACTATTTTAAGTTTGTGAGGTCGCTTTGTTAAGATGGCTTGAACAGAAGCTGAAATTAGCAATATTACATCACACTACTCATTTTTTATAAAATACGATTACTTAAATTTGAGTAGGTCATCGCTCCTTTATAATGTAATTGTACTTAATAAAACAAGTACGGTCATGTACTCATTTTTAAGCACTTTTTTCTTTTACAGTGTATTACTAGAAATATTGATACCATTAATATTAGAATGTTAACTAATATGATATTTTCGTATTTCAGAAATCCGAAATGATTGCAATGGCCTCAATCAGGAAGACCTCGCTATGTTAAAGAGGAGTTATCATAAAAACTTTCTCTAAACTATAAACTTTTTACTTAAAATAATTTTAAATTTTCTGCTCTATTGTATTTGTGAGCAATGATGACTGTATTTGAAACTAATGAATTTAATAATTTTTTTGCTTATGCATACTATTAGTTTTATTTTTTTCAAAGTTCATAAATCATAACATATTTGTTTCAATATTCACTGTTTCAGTTCAAAATGGAATTGAACGTTAAGGTCAAAGTAGCCGAATTTCATGTCGCACAATTCCATTAGATTTATATTGAAAAAAAAGTTTACAATTATATAAACAAAGCAGAGGACATCAATGAAAATTTAGGTCCTAAAGTCTAATAAGTATTTTATACTTACCAAAACTTTCATAATTGTAAACAAGTTAAATAAATATTTTTTTTAAATATAATATCTTGTTACATTTCTAAATTTCAAATCATAAAGGATTGATTTAATTTACGTTTATAATTTTAAAATGTATTGACATATTTGTGATTGACTGATTGTCATAATGAGTTGGGCTGTATCTATAAACGCGAGTTTGTTGTCATTTCTGTAAACCTGAAATTGAAATGAATTAGGTAATATATTAATTAATACGAAAATGCAAAAATAAGCTTTGGTGTTAGTACATTTTCGAATTTATGCAAATTGCATCACTTAGATGACAGCCCATCTAATTACCTCTCGTTTTCAAGTTAATCATGCACTCTTAAAAATAGGTACTCAAAAATAATTAAAATTTACTCATTTTTGATTACATTCCATGCTTATCATTACTCCGTACAAGTTTCATTTTTGATAAAGCCTTCTACTCAAAAATAAATAAAAAGAGCAGTAGCTTGCCTACAAAGGCTGCTCTCATAAATCACTTTAAATACATATCAACAATTACAACTAAGACTTACCGGGAAGAAATGTAAAAAAGGTGAAGAAATTGTTAAAAAGGTGTGCCAAAAGAATGGTTCTGAAAGACCATGGTTCTAAAATAACGAGGTGCATATATGAATGTGTATGTGTTCCCGGGTCTTTCCTTCGAGATTGACCCCGAACCGTCGCCAATAGCCAACTGTGCAGCTCGCTCTAGTGCGACGTTAATTAACAAAAAAAAAAAAAAAAAAAAAAAAAGAAGTGCAAGGGGAAGAAATGGTTAACCTGGCTCGCACTGAATTTGCGAGTCACATTTCCCGAAAAAAAGAACCCATGCCGTCCACCTCAAACGATAAAATAAATGAATTTTCTACTGCAGCAGTATTAGTAAGTTTAAACAATTCAGGTAAGCGATCAATTTGCATATTTTGTGATAAATCGCATCCAAGTCATAAATGTTTTGCTGCTAAGAAAATGGCTTTGGATGAAAGATTAAAAATATTGTCAAAAAATGGTGCATGCTTTACCTGTCTGACTAAAGCCAATCACATGAGTAAATTTTGTAATTTAAAAGTTAATTTAAAATGTAAATTCTGTAACCTTTCCCATTACGATATTATGTGTAATAAGAAACAACGGCAAATGTAAACTCTATAAGTGCACCCTTTTCAGAAATTTCTCTTTCCAATGTCAGTACAAATCAATTTGCATATTTTGTGATAAATCGCATCCAAGTCATAAATGTTTTGCTGCTAAGAAAAGGGCTTTGGATGAAAGATTAAAAATATTGTCAAAAAATGGTGCATGCTTTACCTGTCTGACTAAAGCCAATCACATGAGTAAATTTTGTAATTTAAAAGTTCATTTAAAATGTAAATTCTGTAACCTTTCCCATTACGATATTATGTGTAATAAGAAACAACGGCAAATGTAAACTCTATAAGTGCACCCTTTTCAGAAATTTCTCTTTCCAATGTCAGTACAAATCAATTTGCATATTTTGTGATAAATCGCATCCAAGTCATAAATGTTTTGCTGCTAAGAAAATGGCTTTGGATGAAAGATTAAAAAAATTGTCAAAAAATGGTGCATGCTTTACCTGTCTGACTAAAGCCAATCACATGAGTAAATTTTGTAATTTAAAAGTTCATTTAAAATGTAAATTCTGTAACCTTTCCCATTACGATATTATGTGTAAAAAAGAGACAAGAAACAACGGCAAATGTAAACTCTATAAGTTCACCCTTTTCAGAAATTTCTCTTTCCAATGTCAGTACAAATCAAGTTGTATAATTACAAACTCTATGCGCCACTATAAGGGGTCAAGACCGCGAGAAGCGCATAAGAATTCTTTTCGACTCTGCAAGTCAGAACTGCCACGTCAGCGAGAAAGTAATTGCGCAGTTAGGATTAGCTCCTCATAGAACTGAAATCATAATTCACTCTTTATTTGGAGGTCAGGAGACCGATCCGAAAAATCACGGGGTTTATTCGATTGAATTGCGCGATTTGAAGGGCGTGTTTTCTGTCTGTTTGGAAGCTCTTTCGGAGGAAAAGATATGTGGGTTTGTTCCTCAACTAACGGATCGTAACATTTTAGATGATTTAAATATTGAGGTTACAAATTCCTTCTGTGAAGAATCTGAAATTGATTTGTTAGTGATAGCAAATGTTTTTGGGCATTTATTAACTGGAAAAACTGTTGCATTAGACGCGGGTTTGACCGTCCTTGAAACTAAGTTAGGAAATACGGTAATAGGAAAACAAAATGATATATGTCGCATTGATAATGTTTCGACTAGTCTTGCAATGCATGTTAATAGCATTCATTTGACTGAGTTATGGGCAGTGGCGGCCCGTGGTCGAAAATGTTAGTGCAGCCGAAATCATGTGACCCCTCCCCCCCCCCCCCCCTCCCCCCCAAAAAAAAAACTTTTTCAAACTTTCAAAAGCCATTTCTGGGATATTTATCGAAAAATCCTCAAGATTTGAGGAATCGGCAAAACAAAAAAAATATAGACATTCGCTATCTTTAAATCTTACGTCAAATTCCATTATTATGGTATCCAAAATTTCAAAATATAACATTTTAAATTTCTTAAACACATCTTCGTGAGTTCGGAAGTCATCTTGTCTTTTGAAAACAATTTCTGTTTTCGAATTCGCAATTTCAAAAATACGCTTGAACGTGTTCTCATTATGGTTTTGTCTTATAATGTTCTGAATTACTTTGACTTGCTGAAGACAATAATTTATATCTAAAGATTTTTTTGAAGAATGTCATATAAAACATCTGTTTGTTGAAAAATAAAATCAAAAATTACAGATAAAAGTGTGAATCCAAAATCATTAAAATAATTCAGAAATCCATTTGTCCATCGAATTGCTCCCATTCACTCCCTCAACAGCCATTCCTTCCACAGGGTTGCGAAACAGCACTTATCAATACCGCCAAAGCTGAAACAATTATCGAGCCAAGGGGCTTTTCCTCCATCAGGCCGCCGATTCAAACACGGGAGCCAATCAATTCACAGAATTCCCAACTACAGCTCGAGTTGAAAAAATCCTTTTGAGCTGCGTTTGTGACGTCACAGCCTCATTTTAACGTGAAGGGGAAGTCATACCACGTAAGGTTGTCATGGCAACGATGCAGCCGATTTCTGACTTCGCTTTTTAGCTGCAATTTTCATTGACTGAAGTTTTTTTCCCTTCTGAATTGTGCATTACGGCAAAAAGGTTTGCTATTTATCGGAGATTTTGTTTACTACCGTAGAAATTTCATTTTCAATTATAATCTTCATTTAAGAAAATTAGTAAAATATCTGATTTTAGTTTTTGATGAATTTAGGTGCAGCCCAGCTGTACTTGCTGTAGTGGGCGAGCCGCCACTGGTTATGGGGCCTCGAAAATCTTGGAATAATGGATCCAACTCAAGTAGGTAGTGAAAAGAGTTCTTTCAAAGAACATTTAGATGATTTTCGAGATAAATTAACAATTATGTCAGATGGAAGCAGTGGCGGCTCGCCCACTACAGCAAGTACAGCCGGGCTGCACCTAAATTCATTAGTGTATTTTAAAACTAAAATCAGATATTTTTCTAATTTTCTTAAATGAAGATTAGAATGGAAAATGAAATTTCTACGGTAGTAAACAAAATCTCCGATAAATAGCAAGCATGTTACCATAATTCACAATTCAGGAGGAAAAAACTCCATTCAATCAAACTGCAGCTAAAAAGCGAAATTCGAAATCGGCTGCATCGTTGCCATGGCAACCTCTGCGTAGTATGGAGATTCCCCCCATGCTAATGCACTGATGCATTTGCGGAAGGTACAGCCGAAATGGATTTTCTTGTTTTAGCTGCACTTAAGGTTCGATATGCTGATTGGTTCATGGATAAAACGAGAACTTACGAGAATATCTCACAACGGAAATAGTTTTCGTGATACATTTACTGTGTGCTGTTGTTTCAGGACATGGTCCTGCTGTTGTTTCGTTATGTAAGTTAATATTAAAATTGACGGATTTGCAAGTTTAAAAGAAAGCAGGATTGCTTTAATTTTCAAAAAATAAGTAAGTGCTTTCTATTTTTTTCGCATGTTATCATTTTGTAAAAAATGAAAGGAAACTTTGATTTGAGTAGTGAATAATAAAGAATTTCCGTTCATGTATGGTTTTTGGAAAATAGGAGAGGGGGTGGGGGGATTCACATCAATTCGGCTGCACTAACATTTTCGACCACGGGCCGCCACTGGATGGAAGGTATGAGTTAGAACTTCCCTGGAATTACGCATCAGGTAATCTGCCTGATAATAAAGGATTAACAATGGTTAGACATGACAAAATGATTAAGCGTGCGAAATGCAACGATTTTCTGAATGATTATCAGAAGATTTTCAGTGATTGAGATAATTTAAAGGTTATTGAGCGCGTACCGGAAACAGAGTTAAATAACAAAGGTCATTATTTGGCTCATAGACCTGTAATTAAAATGCAAAGCCAGACTTGTAAAATAAGAGCAGTATTTGATGGATCTGCGTGTGAGAAAGGGAAACTTTCTCTTAATCAGTGTTTAATTAAAGGAATTAACCTTATTGAATTAATACCTGATATAATAGATAGATTTAGATTATTCCCGATTGGATTGAGTGCTGACATTGAGAAAGCCTTTTTAATGTTATCCGTTGCACCAAAGGATAGAGACTAGGGATGTGAAATGTATGTTCTTTTTAAAGAACAGCTGTTCCCTGTTCCTGTTCTTTTTTAAAGAACTGTTCTTTAACCTGTTATTTTCAGAAAACTGTTCTTTTTTTTTTAGAATTTGTTTTGTGTTGTATTTTTAAACTTAAAACCATAAAAATTAACAAAAACCGATTAATTATATTTTATATAGTAAATAATTAAAAATAAATAAAGGATCTATAATTTTCAAAGTAAGAAATCTGTTAATAATTAGTTTAAATTTATATCGACATTTCAAAAATTAAAACTAAGATGTAATGGTGATAAAAGTTTTAATATAGCAAATTCTTAGTTTCAGTAACGCTCAATTCTAATAATTTCGGGCAGTAAAAATGTATAAATCGTAAAGAAAAGTATAAGTTCCTTGAAGGGATCTCTAGGACACAAGCATTTTTTATATATTTACATGTTAATATAATACATTTTATTTCTAAATCAATAAGCATTGCAATAATTTGCTTGCTAGTTTGTAGATTGAAAGGAAATGAAGGTCAAATTAAAATAATATTTTAATAGCCATTCTTTGTTAAGATTTCAAAAATGAAATCCGAAAGGAAAACTCATTTCAAGAAACTTCTGAGTGTCTCCAATGTTCACAATATGATACAAGTTATAGTAATAAAAAGTTGCATTCATCGCTTTCAAGAACGGTAAATAACGCAATATACTAATATTTCTATACTCCATTAAAGTACAAATATACAAAACAACAGAAAATACTTAGCTGTTTCACCCAAATATCCGAACCATTATTATATAAATTTTTTACAAGAACGATTACACTTATACATAGTACATACTGCTATAGATTTAATGGAATCGGTTACGTTAAACTAGTTTCATACAGGTGAAGACCTTTTATCTATGTTCAAGATTATATTGAAATCCGAGTTTAAAAATTAACATGGTATTCCTATTTAATTTTCAAATAAATAATAACTACTTTTGAATGTTCATATCGCATAGTCTACAGATCAGCAAGTAAGGAACAGAGAAAATGCGTCTTATATGCAGGTCAGCTGAAAATGAATTGCCACCGACTCTCAAATCCCAACAGATCGCATTCCTTTTCTAACTTCACCATCATCAATGAGACAAAGAACCGAGACCGAAACCCTCACAAAAAACTCCGACAAGAGGGTTATTTACACAATCGCATCAACACCCCTCATCTCCACCTCCCTTTTAGTAATATTAATCACCCTCTCCCCTTCCCGTTCCCAGTTATTCTTCTCGTATATTCCGGCATCTTTACGAAGGTGTCAGTGAAAAGTGTTTTGAGGTTCCGTAACGGAAAAAAAACACAACCATCTTTGTATCCAAATCCCTAACACGAAATCCAGTGGCAAAAACTTATCACGAAGTGGCAAATATGACAGGGGACAAAATTACATTTTTACTATTTGACAATTGAAAACATTTTTTGAAGAATATTTTTACAACACATTTTTCGGATGAAAATGTGTATGCAGCAACTATATACCTGCCATACCGGTTCCGGCGCAACTGCTATACATTCCAAAGTCTTTGTTACTATAAATTTGAAAATCCTTTACTTTAACTCTTTAATTTAGCGCATGTTAAAAATATAAATTAAAATATAAAGGTATAAATAGAATTTATAATTTTTTACTAAATTTTGTTATAGGTATATAAAAAAAATGTGGATCAAAATCATTTGGATATTTTTCTTTAGAACACAGACAATTAAGAAACACTACAAGAAATATTCAAATTTATAAAATAATTCTACTAAAACAACTCGAAGAAGGTATAATTTTTTTATACAAAATATCCTATATGTAATATTGAATCGTCCATTCCAATTTTTTTCATTATATAATATTTATCATCTAGATATACGACTAACAATTAATATAAATAAAAAAATTGATCTTTGAAATGAAATTATATAAAATTATATTAAAAATGTAAAACAATTTTAGATTGACAAAATTCCCTAAAAGTCATTAGAAATCCCCACAAATTAACTGACACGAGTAGTTTAGTAGCCAATTAACATAGAGCAGATAAGTATGTCTTGTAATAATATATTAAACAATTAAAGAACAATGCTGTCCCAAAAAGAAACACCTTTATTCCGATAAAGAACACCTGTTCCAAAAAAGAACACCCTGTTCACTTAAAGAACACCCTGTTCATTTAAAGAACACCCTGTTCATTTAAAGAACACCCTGTTCATTTAAAGGACACCCTGTTCACTTACTGAACACCCTGTTCATTTAAAGAACATCCTGTTCATTTAAAGAACACTCTGTTCACTTAATGAACACCCTGTTCATTTAAAGAACACCATGTTCACTTAAAGAACACCCTGTTCATTTACAGAACAGGGGGGTTCTTTTAGCTGCATTCTGAGTAAAAAGCATATCAGAGTAAAATATTCTTGCAGAACTGTACGAAAGCTCTGGGAACGGCGGCCCCGAGGGATGTGTGACGTGTGCTACCGCACATTTCGCAACTCTTTTTATTAAGGCCTCGCAACTAGGAAAAAAGTTATAAAATTAAATATTATGGAATTAAATGAATTCTTAAACTGCTATTACATTGGTTTTTTTATTTGTTTTTATTTATTTTATTCTCTCGCTGAATATAAGTTATCTGGCGTCCAGAGTAATTTGAATTGTCCATTTTATACAATTTAAAATATATTCTAAACGTAATATCATTTTATTTTGTGCTAAAAATAAAAAATAATTTTTTTAATTATAATAGATTCTAGGCTTTTTTATTTATATAATTTTTTTCTTTAATAAAAAAAAATACTAGGATAGCTTAGGAAAATTCTTTGTACAATTTCGTACAAAGAATATGTGTTATAACTTTTTTAATATAATGCACATTTGTTTTAATAGTTTGTTTTTCATGACTTTAAAAATCCCCGTAAATAGAAAATGTTCTTTCATAATTAATATTTCTGAAACATTAGTTGTACATTGAATTTCCTACCATGATATGTAAATAAAAATTATCTATGCAAATGACATATCCAAAACATTACAAATCTGGCTTTTCACACCAAAATATACATATAATAGTGCAACTAAGTATTTTTAACAATAAATTATTTAAGCTTTATTTTAATGCTGATTTTTTTCAGTTGTCGCATTAAAATATTCTTTGATGCAATTTATACCACTTTTATTACATAGATTTCACAAACGCAACTATTAAGCAACCCAATCGTCCCGTATAAGTATTAAATAAACTAAATTTTAAATTAATTGCAAATATTGCAATATAAGTGTTCAATCGATAATAAGTATGGAGACCGAGCAATAAACATGAGTTTTATTAAATGTTAAAAGTACATTATCATTAAAAAATGAGCGTGACATTTTAACACTCAATTATTTAAAACACCGAAAGCATTGTCTGTCACTTAAAGTGCTTAAAAAATATATAACTTCCCAGTTTAGACAAAATATGTTTAAGATTAGAGGGACATCAAGTTAAGAAAGAATATATCCCAAAAGAACAGGGTTTCTTAAAATTTAAGAACAAGCTGTTCCTGTTCTTTTTAAAGAACAGGTAAAAAAGAACAGGGTGTTTTTTTACTTCCCTAATAGGGACTATTTGAGATTTTTTTTTTCCCTAGTGAGGAAAGAGAATTAATTTATAGACATTGTCGAGTAGTTTTCGGATTGAATGCTTCGCCCTTTTTATTAAGTGCATCACTAATGCATCTTCTAGATAATTCTCTTCCTGAATTTAAAGATGTTGCTCAAAAGTTAAAAAGTTATTTTTATGTAGATAATTGTCTTACTGGTGTAAATGATGAAGAGAATTTCATTGAAAAGGCAGAATTGATAATTTCAAAAGGTTGTTTTAACTTGCGAGGTTGGCAAAGCAATGTAGCATGTAAATATACTACTCAACATAGTAAAGATGCTTCACTTCTGGGAATGATATGGAATTTAGACAATGATACTTTAAGGTGTAACATTGATTTTGAAGCCTTAACATGCGAGACTAAAATTACTAAAAGATTAATTTTGTCAACAGTACACAAAATTTTTGATGTAACAGGTATGTTATCTCCGGCAGCTTTGCCTCCCAAATTGCTGTTGCAAGACACTTGGAAGTTAAGACTGCCTTGGGATTCTGAACTGCCAAACGATATAGTGCGTAAGTTTCTTAAGTGGTTTAAGGAAATACATTTGCTAAAAGAAGTAACTTTACCACGTTACACATTAATTAATGAAACTTCTGAGTTGCATGTTTTTGTTGATGCTTGTAAAACATCTTATGCTGCCTGTGTGTTTGTTAGGTCAGTAGAGGAATCGGAGGTTAAAGTTACCCTTATACGTGCTAAGACCAAAGTGGCTCCCTTAAAACCCTTAAGTATCCCTCGATTGGAATTAATGGCATGTTGGATAGGAGCTAGGCTTTGTAATTCCATTATCCATGCACTTAATTTACCAGATATTAAAGTTATATTTTGGTCTGATTCGGCTGTGGCACTTTGGTTGGTAAAGGAACATGGTAATTGGTCTGTGTTTGTTGCCAACCGAGTTAAGGAAATTAAATAATTAACTCAATTCCAATCTTGGAGACATGTTCCGCGTAACATGAATGTAGCTCCCAAACAAATGTTGGAGTCTAAATGGTAGGAGGGGCCACTGTGGTTAAAAAATAGTTGTGAGCATTGGCCTATTAGCGAAATTTGTTGTGAACCAATAGATGTAAATTCTGAAAAGAAAAAGACAGAATTGGTCAATTTAAATTTATAACATGAAACTGTACCTTGGTATGCTCTAGGAATATCTGATTATGATCAAATGATTCATGTATTTGCCTATGTTTTACGTTTTGTAAATAATTGTATGAAAAATGGTAAATTATGTAAAGATTCTACTCTTTCTCTTTGTGAAATTGAAAATGCTGAAAAATCCTTAATTTGCATAGTTCAAAAGTGTTATTTAAGTTATGTTAAAATGCTTAACGGTAGAGATGTATGCAAAGATAGTAACAATATTCTCAGGGTAAAAGCTAAAATTACTAATAGGGATGATGATCAATCATTTTTGACACCCATATTATTGCCAGGAAAATGTATATTTACCAAATTGTTGATTGAATCCCTTCATAAAAAGAACTGTCATGCTGGAACACAGATTCTTATGGGAATATTGCGAGAAAACTATTGGATTCTTAAATTTAGAAAAGTTGTACAAAATGTCATTTATAATTGTATGCAATGTAAACGTTTCAGAGTAAAACCTATGCCTTGTGAACCTTGTCCGTTGCCTCGACATCGAGTTTCCGACGCTGTAGTTTTCGAGGTTATAGGTGTAGATTTGGCGGGCCCATTATTTTTGAAGAATGGAACAAAGGTTTGGATTGTATTATTCACATGCGCTGTTTACAGGGCTATTCATTTGGAACTTGTGGCTTCTCTATCGACAGATTCTTTTCTTCTAGCGGTTCGTCGATTCATTGCCAGAAGGGGTAGGCCTAAGATAATATATTCAGATAATGGGAGTAACTTTAGAGGTGCCTATAATGAACTTTCTAGATTAGATTGGGATAAAATTTTAAAGGAATTCAAAATTCAGAGAATAATTTGGAAGTTCAATCCCCCGACTGCCGCCTGGTGGGGCGGTTGGTGGGAGAGGTTGGTACGTGTCATCAAAGAGTTGTTAAGACGAACCCTCGGAAAGTCGGTCTTATCTCATGAAGAGCTCGAGACTGTGTTATGTGATTGTTGTCATACATTCCACTTACCTACATGGCAGAAAACTCGAAAGAATTCATTCCACTCACTCCTTCTATGTTTCTCATGGAAAATCGAAACTCTGATACCATAGACATAAACGTATTGGAGAGTAAAAGTTTACATAAAAGAATAAGGTATAGAGATAAACTTTTGGATGAGTTGAGGAGTCGTTTTCGGCGAGAGTACTTAGGCCAATTAATACAGAAGAAAGGAGACATTAAAAATGTTCGTGAGCCAAAAATTGGTGAAGTAGTATTAATTGGAGAAGATAATAAGAAGCGGTTAAATTGGCCGCTAGCAATAATCACGGAATTAATTGCATGTCGCGATAATAAGGTGCGTACTGTCAAAGTAAAAACACAGTCTGGGGTCTTCATGTGACCGGTGCAGCGAATATATCCTCTTGAAATTCAATCAGAGGATGAATGATTGAAAAATTTGTAAAATTCAATGGTGTTGCATCGTCTATCCCAATCAAAGATGAAGAAACAGTAAAACATCAGTTTACAAGGTCCGGGAGGTTGATTAAACCCCCTAAAAAGTTGGACTTATTTAATCACCAATTATATGTTTTTGAGTGATAAAGCATTACACTAAAAAAGGTGGGAGGATGTTGCGACACCATGAATTCGTAATAATGATGTAATAGCGGGCCAATCAGAGGCCGCTGCAGTTACGTCATGGAGTAGCGTAGTTGTATATTTTTAGTAGCTCTTCAGATCTTGTAAGAGTATGAAGTGTTTGTATCTCTGTGCCTTTCTGTCCGTCCAAAGAAGAATAAATTCTTGTTATGACGTTAGAACTTCATGTCTTATTAACTTATTAACCAGAAGCCTGTGCTGTATTCAACGGGTAGTTGTTTCGAACCGGTGGACTTTCAACACTGATATTAGCAATATTAAACCATACTGCTCAGTTTTGCGAAAGTACGATTACTTAAATTTGAGTACGTCATTTGCGATGCTGTACTTAAAGAAAAACCATTACGTTCATGTACTCACTTTTAAGCACATTTTTTTACACTGTACTCCTCCGATATTTTTTAACGTCTATATAAAGTATGAAATTTTCAAACCCACTTTCACCCACTCTTTACCCTTCCAAGAGTAACGACTCCCACTGACGTCGATCAAGATCTCTTTGTTGAAATGGTTTAAACAGAACAAAGAGCTGATATTGTAATAAGCTGATATTGTTATGATAAAGAGTTATCGCTCATTTACTATACAATTGTACTCAAAGAAAAACGAGTACATCCACGTACTCATTTTCAAGCGCATTTTTTTAACTGTGTACTCCTCCGATATTTTTTAATGTCCATATAAAGTATGAGACTTTCAAACCCACTTTCACCCACTCTTTACCCTTCCAAGAGTAACGACTCCCACTGACGTCGATCAAGATCTCTTTGTTGAAATGGTTTAAACAGAACAAAGAGCTGATATTGTAATAAGCTGATATTGTTATGATAAAGAGTTATCGCTCATTTACTATACAATTGTACTCAAAGAAAAACGAGTACATCCACGTACTCATTTTCAAGCGCATTTTTTTAACTGTGTACTCCTCCGATATTTTTTAATGTCCATATAAAGTATGAGACTTTCAAACCCACCTTCACCCACTCTTTACCCTTCCAAGAGTAACGACTCCAACTGACGTCGATCAAGATCTCTTTGTTAAAATGGTTTCAACAGAATAAAGAGCTGATATTATAATAAGCTGATATTGTTATGATAAAGAGTTATCGCTCATTTACTATATAATTATACTCAACGAAAAACGAGAACGTCCATGTACTCACTTTTAAGCACATTCTTTTTTTTACAGTGTACTCCTCTCTGTTAAAATGCTTTGAACAGAATAAAGAGCCGATATTATAATAAGCTGATATTGTTATGATTAAGAGTTATCGCTCATTTACTATATAATTGTACTCAAAGAAAAACAAGTACGTCCACGTATTCATTTTCAAGCACATTTTTTTTACAGTATACTCCTCCGATATTTTGTAATGTCCATATAAAGTATGAAACTTTCAAACCCACCTTCACCCATTCTTCACCCTGCCAAGAGTAACGACTCCAACTGACATCGATCAAGATCGCTTTGTTAAGATGGTTTGAACAGAAGTTTATATTAGCAATATTAAACCATACTGCTCATTTTTGCGAAAGTACGATTACTTAAATTTGAGTACGTCATTTGCGATGCTGTACTCAAAGAAAACCGAGTACGTTCATGTACTCACTTTTAAGCACATTATTTTTTTTACAGTGTACTCCTCCTTGTTAAAATGGTTTGAACAGAACAAAGAGCTGATATTGTAATAAGCTGATATTGTTATGATAAAGAGTTTTCGCTCATTTACTATACAATTGTACTTAAAGAAAAACGAGTACGTCCACGTACCCACTTTTAAGCAATTTTTTTTTACAGTGTACTCCTCCGATATTTTTTAATGTCCATATAAAGTATGAAACTTTCAAACCCACCTTCACCCATTCTTTACCCTGCCAAGAGTAACGACTCCAACTGACGTCGATCAACGCGCGATAGATTCATCCCTCGCCCATCCCAAAATATTCCGGCGAATAAATTCCCGCGCACAAGGAAACCAGATTCGCTCGTGATTTATTCATCCATTCGACCGCGCATCCTCCATCCCGCCTCCTCTCTCCATCCCGAAGAGGAGAAGCGCAAGATGAGGAGCGATCCGATTCGCCGGCCGCCGACCAATGAGAGCTCGCTGGAGTCCGACTCCGGCCATGGTGGGACACAACGAGTTTTATTGGGTTTCGCGCTCTATTACGAACTACTTCCGTTCTATGTCTTGCGTCCCGAGCCGATGGTTGCAGGGCCGATGCAGGGCTCAACCTATGTCCGGGCCGGAATGGCCAGTCCCGGAAGCAAGGACTTTTACGTTGACAATTTATTGAGGAACCGGACTTTGGCCCGGCCAGTGCCCCTGTCGCCGACCCTATTCAAAGCCAGGGACGAGTCCCCTAAAAGAACTGATCTGAAGTTCGGAGTGAATACCATTCTGGCACTGGACAACAAGGACAAAATAACACCGCCAAGGGAATTGCACAATCCGAGTAAGTCTGTAAATAATTGTCATGCTAATTACAATGTACTTGACACTGTCCAAGCGATCTTAATGAAATCGGACAAACTTAAAATAGTTGTTCAGAAGATGGTTTTTTTTCCCATTATTTTATGTCGATTGTTTAAATAGAAATTGAGTTATTACAATTCAATTATTTTACTTCCCATTCTTTTGGCATCCCTTTTTAACATTTCTTCTTTAATATTTTCTTCACCTTTTTAACATTTCTTCTCGGTAATACACCCACAGTTAATTGAACACTATAAAAAAAATGTGTACTTAAAAATCAGTAACTGAATCTACTCATTTTTCTTTGAGTACAATTGCATCGTAAATGAGTGATGTAATGAGTGTAAATTTAAGTAATCGTATTTTATCAAAAATGATCAGTGTGATTTAATATTGCTAATATCAGCTTCTGTTCAAGCCATCTTAACAAAGCGACCTGCCAAACTTAAAATGGTTGTTCAGTAGATTGTTTTCAACATTATTTGATGTCGATTGCTTAAATAGAAACTGAGTTACTACAATTGAATGATCTTACTTCCCAATTCTTTTGATGCACCTTTTTTAACATTTCTCCTGTTTATAACTTCTTAATGTCGGCCTGGTAGTTTACCAGATAAGGCAGACTGCGGTGCTGAGGATCTGGCTTCTATTCTCGGTCAGACTTGATTGAAATTGTTGATATTTATTGAAAGTGATGTATGAAAGCAGCCAAAAAAGGTTATCATCTACTAATTTTTGAGTACATGTCTTTTTCAAAATTAAAACTCATGTATTCAGATCCTTGATAAGCATCGAATGTAATCAATAATTAGTACGCTTTACATATTTTTTTAAATACAGTAGAACTTCATTTATCCGAACTCCATTTATCCGGATCAAACAAAGCGGATCACCAATTATCCGGATCCGGATCGCTTTGAGGAAATATATGTAGTCAGCAAAATCCACATTTTAAAAGTTTCTTATCTATCTATGAATGGTATTGTTTATAATAGTCATTAAATTACATTACATACTAAAAACAAAATTCCTTTTTTTCGTGAATTATCCAATTATCCAGGTATTTGAGTATCCGGATGGGATCTGATCCCAATTGAATCGGATAATTGGAGTTCTACTGTTAATATTTTTATCAGTGTAAGGTGCAAATGTGTCCGGTTTGTACCGATTGCGTCATATTGGCAACCTTCATTTAGGGCGATGAAACATTTTCTTTGAGAATAGGCTGCCCCGACACCTACTTAGGACATAATCTGTATGTTACAGGTGATACAAATCTTTTCAAAATGTATAGCAGATTTTTATAGAAATTGTAAAGAAATTAAGGATTTTCCATGATACAAAGCTTTTCAAAATGTATAGCAAATTTCTATAGAAATTTTAAAGAAATTAGGGATTTTCCGTGATACAAAGTTTCAAAATGTATAGCAAATTCCTATAGAAATTGTAAAGAAATTAGGGATTTTCCGTGATACAAAGCTTTTCAAAATGTATAGAAAATTCCTATAGAAATTGTAAAGAAATTAGGGATTTTCCGTGATACAAATCTTTTCAAAATGTATAGCAAATTTCTATAAAAATTGTAAAGAAATTAAGGATTTTCTTCATATTTTTAATTTTTGCCTCTCTCATTTTTGACACACACTTACCGTCACGGCTTCTGGTCTGTTTACTGAATCATTTGTTTATTTTTTATTCATTGTAATTATGATTTTCTCAGTTAACTAATTTTCTTGATAACAGAGTAAAGTGGGAGAAAATGAGTTTTGTGATAAAATGTTTTTTTTAACTAACTATTAAATTACATAGTTAAACTTACGTTTCGATCTCGTTCTTATTTTATTATTTACTTCGTATTTCATTTTAGACTTTGGAGTACATTTTAGCAAACAATTAGATTTCAGGGTGATTTAATTCAAGTCGATGTATGAAAACTTGTGATGGCTTGTGAAACTTGTGTCTGCGGAATAAATTAAAAATAACGTCAATACAGTAAAGATTCGTGAATCAAAATAAACCATAAATTTTACTGGCAGGTGTTCTTTTTCAAAGTTAATAAATAATAAGAAAAAGTAGCTTTTTCACAATGCCGGTATCAACTTGCTTTTAGAAAGCTGTAACAAACACAGCCTCATCAAATATATTGAGTTTCTAAGAGTAGATTGTTGTAATTTATTCAAGTTACTAATTTGACTAAAATATGCGTTTTAATATATATATATATATATATATATATGCCATTTAACACAAAAAATTCCATACCCCAAAAAATACCCATTTCCCCCACCTTTTAATCAAAGAGAAAAACAATTATTAAAAATATTGATAAACCTCAGAATTAAAAAAATATATGAACGTTTTTATAAAACAATTGTAGATTTACAATTTATTTACTGAGAGAATGGCCTTTGAACGTCAAAATTCGAGTCCTTATCGGATATCGTCCTTATCGGATATCAATAAAAAAAATTTGTTTACAAAAATATAAAGAAAATATATGCATTCTTGAGAACATTAAATACAAATAATTCAATATTTAACACAAAATCCCCCCCTCCCACTGTTTTAATAAGTGAACGATTCAAGCATCACAATTATTTTAATTTTACAAATCTTCAAAAAACAAATAAAACCGCAGAATTTTTAGCACATTTAAAATTGCTGAAATCTAAAAAAAAAAAAAAAAAATTGCTGCAATAAATATTTTTAGAAGTTTTAAAATAAAGTTGGGCAAGGAATACTCAATTACAAGCTTGTATCAACCATTTAAATAAAAAGTTTTAAGACCTCTCTCTCTACGCAAGAAAAATACCTTAAAACCGGGTCAATAGAAGACGCAGGGTGAATAGGAACAGTTTTGCGGAGAGAGTTATTATGGTTGATAGCGTTACCCTGCTGAATGCAAAAATTATATTTAAAAAATACTATATAATCTCAGACATTCGGAGATCAAATAATTCATCATTGGACTAAAAATTGCACAAACTGTGACGTCAGAAGTAGTTTATATGCACAGCTGATAAAGTCTCTTCCTGCACTGTTAAAAATAGGTACTTAAAAATAAGTAAAATGTACTCAATTTTGTTTACTTTCGATGCTTATCATAGCCCCGAATACATAAGTTTCATTTTTGAAAAAGACATGTACTCAAAAATGAGTAAAATGAACAGTTGCTTGCTTACATAGTCTGCATTTATAAATCATTTTCAATAATTACAAATTGGACTTAGCGGGAGTCGAACCCAATCCGTCGATACCTGATGTCGTCCACACCGAAGTCCAGGGCCTTATACGTGGTACCACTACAGCGATGTACAAGAAGTTATACATCGCTGTAATCGCTGCAAGTTATAAACAGACGTAATATTAAAAAGGCGTGGCAAAAGAACGGGAAATAAGATAATTAAGTAGTAATAAATCAGTGTCCATTTAAGCAATCGACTTCAAATAATGTGGAAAACCATCTTCTGAGCAACTATTTTAAGTGTGCTAGGTCGCTTTGTTAAGATGGCTTGAACAGAAGCTGAGATTAGCAATAGTATTAAAACATACTACTCATTTTTGCGAAGGTACGATTACTAAAATTTGATTACGTCATCGCTCATTTACGATGCAATTGTACTCAAAGAAAAACGAGTATTTCCATGTACTCATTTTTTTACAGTGTGGCATCAATGATTAGAGAACCCCATTTATAACAAGTGTTTGCAATATACGTTTCCGAATTTTTGACCCGACTACACCCAAACTCATACCTTTTAGAATCTGTATCTTTTTTTTTTAAAATCATTTTTCGTTAATTTATTATGAATTTTTAAATGTATTTAGTCATTTTTCCGGGTGAATAGAAGCATTGCTTCTATTTACTTAAGGTGCATATTTTAAGATGCTAAAAGTGGCAAACAATTAAAACAAATTCTCAATCTGTCATGCTCTCTTGTTCCAACTTTGTTTTTGTCTTGTTAAATATTTTTTTAAGAAGAAAATGTATCAATAAATGAATAAACCGTCAATTAAGTTGTTCTTTCAGAGGAGAAATTTTGTAATCACGACTTGTCATTAGGTATTTTTATTGTTACCAACTTTAAAATAATTTGTAGGTACCTACTCTTTCTTCTGTGCAAATTTTAAAAAGGTTGTTTCAAAAGTAATTAATCATCTTCGAAAGCACCTAGCGCGATTTCGAAATCGAAACGGAATGAAAAACAGACGACTGCTTCTATTCACCCTAAAGTACTCGTGAATAGAAGCAGTGCATAAATTTAAATTTTTCCCCCTCTATGTCAAAAATTTAAATATTTGGACCATGAGGGCTTATAGTACAGGCTGCCACGTAACTTTAAGGTATTACTCATAATTTTAAGTGTACAAGAAAAAGTTTTAATATCACTGTGCAGTTCAAAACTGCTTCTATTCGCCGGTTTTACGGTACCAATATTTAAAAAAAGAGAAATTATCAACCTGGATTGGTCAATGGTAAAACAATAACACTTACATAGTACATCATGAAGGTATTCCTAAATACACTTATGAATCGCGAAAAATCTTAAAAAAATAGCACTCCCAGGACGTATAACCTTCGCTTGGAATGCCAGAATTTGCGAGAATCAACATTTTTAAAATACAAACTAGTTAAAAAATTAATAATTTAACTAAATTATTATTATGTAAATAAACTGTTGCTTTAGTAAAAGAAAGTATTCCAGGAAGAACTACAATGAAAATCAACTGGTGCAAAAAGGGAAACAAGAGTGGGACTTCGACTAATGAAATAAATTAGATATAATTACTAATAATTAAAACAATGCAAAACTATTAATTAACTCAGATAATATTCACCTATCAATGATTATAAAAATGAACACAAGGAGAAATTATGAACCTGGATTGGTCAATGGTAAAACAATAACAATTACATAGTACATGATGAAGGGATTCCTAAGTACACTTATGATTCGCGAAAAGTCTTTAAAATAGGCACTCCTAGGACGTAGGATCTTCGCTTAGAATGCCAGAATGTCCAACGTTTTTAAAATACAAACTATTAAAAAAATTAATAATTAAATTAAATTAATATTATGTAAATGAATTGTTGCTGGAGTAAAAGAAATAATTCCTGGAAGAACTAGAATGAAAATCAACTGGTGCAAAACGGGGAAACAAGAGTTGACTGATGAAATAAGTTAGATAATTTACTAATGATTAAAACACAAACTATTAATTAACTTAAATAATATTCACCTATCAAGGATTTTAAAAATGAAAATAATTATATTTGTCTCTATTATTAGTGTAATAGGGTGGTATATCGTATTGATTACATAAAATAACTAGAAATATTAATTTTGCTAAATTATTGTAATTAATGCAATTTCTTTAATTTACAGACAGAATATTACACAAGTTTCACGTAAAAAAATAACTACAATCGTGTAAACGATTATTTGTACAACATATTTTTGGCACTTAATCAACGTTGGGGCGAGGGGGGGGGGGGAGAGGGGGGGAGGTAATTTTAGATAAAGGACAAAAATAATATTTCCCCAAGTTTTACAGTAAGCAATTTTTATTATATTTTTGAAAAGCTGTGCAGGATAAAATTGTTATAAAATATAAATAGTATTATAAAGTAGTTGTTCAGGTACGTTAAGTTTAATTTTTAGTCAACCAAAATGGATACGCCCCAGGGTGGGCTCGAACCACCAACCTTTCGGTTAACAGCCGAACGCGCTAATTGCGCCACGGAGGCCTGATACGATGCGCTAGTTGAACGATATTAGTCAAGTATTAATATTAGTTTATTCACGTGATTCATTAACGCAACGCGCGATTCTAGATTCCTAGGAAAAACGGGTCCCCAGTTGCCCAGTGGATAAAGGCGTTCAGCTGGTAATCAGAGGATTGCTAGTAGAGCCCGTGCGATGGACTCGACAAAGAAAAGTAAAAAAGTAGTGGCTTTGTGATCGGAGGGTTGCCATCTTTGCTACAAAAATACTAGAAAGTCGTCCAGAACATTTAAATTATAGTGGCGTGTATACGGGATCTAAACTTAAATCTCATAAGAAAAATAGAATTTTTTTCTAACATAAAAATATTGTAGCGTTATTTTCATTAGGATTTGGATTATCATAATTTCAAATATTTTTTTCCACAAGTTGACTTTGTGTGTATGTGGTATGCGGCCTCTAGGTTGTAGCCTACGTAGCTTATAACTAAGTCTGGCCCTGCCCTGCCCTGCCAAGGCCATCTCTCTAGAGAAGGCCTTGGCCCTGCCCACAAGTATATATACTAATGGGATAGAGGACTTTATTTGGTACTATTGTATGCAAATTAAAAAAGCTTTTAAGCAGATTTAAATATCTATACTATATTAACACACTTTAACATGTTGTAGTGCCAGTTAATCAACCGACTAATTCATGGTTTGGTTTGGTTAATTAACGTCGCACTAGAGCTGCACAGTGGGCTATTGGCGACGGTTCGGGGTCAATCTCGAAGGAAAGACCCGGGAACACATATACATTCACACACAGATTCATACATGCACCTCGTTATTTTAGAACCATGGTCAGATGACGAGGAAACACCTGAACTGGCACTCAACGAATTCAATAGACGTCGGGACTTTGGACCCCGATCAGATGTATCGTGCACCAGTCCCGTATACACGCCAGTATAATTTGTTGGATATTCTGGAAGACTTTCTAGTATTTTTGTAGAGAAGCTGGACTAATTCATGAATTTTTATTTAACGACGCAGCCATTGAAACCTTCTGAAAGCAATCACGATAAACATTATTGGACTAACATTAATCCAAAATGAATATAAAAAAAATCGTTTATATTAACACGATGAAAACTCATACGAAATCAATCGCCTTGTACAGATTCCTAATTCCCGACTTCAACTTCTGGGATAACATTAGTGATCACTTTTCTCGGGGGTGGGGTAGGGGGATCTTCCCCATTTGCATCACCATTAAACTCATATTCATAACGACCATTATCATAAATCAGAAACAACTGGCTCCCCAAATACAGCATTTAAGAGCGATTTTCATGCGAATTGATTCTCAACTCGAAAGGAAACGACGCAAAAACAATGAACTTATTTGAATAATTCGTGCTGATTTCTTAAAAGTTTATAGGGGCAATCAAAAGTGATTTAGCGTTTAGACTTCACCTGATGTCTGTGCCTTTTGTATTGTTAATCACGGGCGTTGAAATACGTTTATAAGTGAATTTATATTATCTTTTCACATTTACACTTTTATTTATATTCTATGGTGTTTGATAATTTATCGATCATACTTAGCATACTTAACAATTCCGAAATCGGCGTCAAGTGATAGTTATATTAATCTTAATTTTAGTTTATACTATAAAATGTAATGGTTTAGATCAAAATTGAGAGTTGCAAAGTTTGATCAAAATTGAGACATTATTTTATGCTGTCCTTTTTTTGACCCTTAACTATCAACTTTTCGGGAATAAGTCATTTTGGGGTTTCGATTATTATCACTGTTTTGGCAACCAAATATTATCAAGAGATAGTTATAATAATCTCAATTTTAGTTTAAACTTTAAAATTTTAAAATGTAATGGTTTTGATCAAAATTGAGAGTTTACTGATTATTTTATGCGGTCCTTTTTTACCCTTAACTATTTAACTATCAACTTTTTTGGACTAAGTAATTTTGGGGTTATTGATTATTATCACTGTTATGGCAACCAAATATTATCAAGATATAGTCATATTAATCGCAATTTTAGTTTATATTTTAAAATTTTTAAAAATAATGCGCGAGTGAGAGTTTACTGATTATTTTAAGTAGTCTTTTTTTTTTACTATTAACCATTTAACTTTCAATTTGTCGGGAATAGGTATTTTTGGGAGGTTTGATTATTATCACTGTTTTGACAACCAAATATTATCAAAAGATAGTTATATTAACCGCAATTTTAGTTTATACTATACATTTTTTAATGTAATGCTTTTTATCGAAGTTTAGAGTTTACTGATTATTTTATGCGGTCCATTTTTTATGCTTAACTATTTAACTATCAACTTTTAGGGAATAAATATTTTTTTTTTATTATTATCACTATTTTGGCAACCAAATATTATCAAGATATAGTGTTTTATTAATCTCAATTTTAGTTTATACTTTAAAATTTTAAAACCAAATGCTTTTTATCAAAATTGAGAGTTAACTGATTATTTAATGTGGTCCTTTTTTCATCCTTAACTATTTAACTACCAACTTGTCGAGAATAAGTAATTTTGGGGGTTTGATTATTATCACTGTTTTGGCAACCAAATATTATCAAGAGATAGTTATATTAATCGCAATTTTATTTTATATTATACAATTTTAAAATGTAACGGTTTTGTTCAAAATTTAGAGTTTACTGATTATTTTATGCGGTCCGTTTTTTTTTATGATTAAATATTTAACTATCAACTTTTCGGGAATAAGTTATTTTGGGTATTTTGATTAAATTAAAATTTTATTAAATTTAAAAAGTTCTTTTGCTGTTGTGCAGTGTTAGAAATGGTTACTTAATTCGTCAGCGAAATATTTTCGGCCTTTTTTTTCTTACAAAATTTACGAAACGAAAAAATATTTTGTAAATTGTAACACGAAAAATTTAATCAGAGCATATTTGAGCCGTTTAATTTCAAAACCAGATAGATCGATTTTTTCGATTTTCAGGTTATGTCATTTTTTGTAGCTTAATCAGTAGGCGAAGTCACAGCATTCCGCAACACCTAGATGCTATTCATTTTGCAGTGTGAAAGTAGCGGTTGGTTGCAAAACCAGATAAGTAAAGAAATCAGTTTCAAAACTAGATAGATCAAGATGCGCGTGGGCTACTGCGCACTGATCGCAGCACAAAGGTCGAGCTACATTCCATAGTTTTGTTGCAAAACCAGATATATCAAGATGCACGTGGGCTACTATGCACTGATCGCAGCGCAAAGGTTGAGCTACATTCCTTAGTTTTGTTGCAAAACCAGATATATCCCATAGTTTTGTTGCAAAACCAGATATATCCCATAGTTTTGTTGGAAAACCAGATATATTTCATAGTTTTGTTGCAAAACCAGATATATCCCATAGCTTGGTTACAAAACAAGATAGATCCAAAAAATAATTTATCTCTCTCTCAAAGTAATTCTTATACCGAGCTAAAATTTGGTTAAGACCTGGGTCTAATACAAATTTGTAAAAAAATAGGATAAAATTCTTCCATAAAAAATTAATTAATTTTCTGTTTTTCTTTAAAAAAAATTCAAAAATTATATATCTGTTTTAAAAACTTGAGGGCTCATTTATCAAAACTTTGATCAAATAATTATTTCTAACAATGTGTATTAAATGCAAGAACATAACGAATAAGTAAATTCATTAGTTTATTTATAGCAATTTTATACTGGCAATAGAAGAAAAATAATTATGCAAAAATGTAGTTTCACTTATTTATAGATTCTTAATAATATGTTTGATCTTAAATATTTATTAATTCTAATTTCAAATTACAATTTGTAATATACATCCCTTTACAAACTTCTTAAAAAGAAGATAATTAATTAAGTAATCTAAAATTTTAAAAATAATGCCTGATAAATGGACACTAATAATAATTGATATTCGATTCGTAGTCGCGCTTACCATAATTCATTACGTAGTTAACATAATCCTTTTCCTGGCTTCGTTTATTTGAGACCATAACACCATTTTCACTCTAATCACATCATTAATCTATGTCATTAAAATATGCTACCTTCTAAAGCCAATTCTACTAGGACGAGGAAAACGCGCGCGAGTTTCGCAGATGGCTCGGTGATTCGAAAATGCAAACCACGTGGTCTGTATCCACCAATCGCAGAGCCGTTTGCAACAGCTCACGCGCGTTTTCTTCGTTCGTATAGAATGGGTCTTAAGCGTATGAATTAGGTGGCAGGTCATTTTGCATGGAGACTAAATGATACATTTTCTTTGTTATTAGTGGATTTAGGTTGACTATTATTTGTTAATTATTTATGAGGATATTATTTTG
Organism: Troglohyphantes excavatus; assembly: GCA_963932185.1. Classification (NCBI taxonomy): domain Eukaryota; kingdom Metazoa; phylum Arthropoda; class Arachnida; order Araneae; family Linyphiidae; genus Troglohyphantes; species Troglohyphantes excavatus. The sequence continues at coordinate 13,549,885 of OZ010676.1, read as the reverse complement.
GTAATTATTTCCAGTGATACAACGGATATCAATTTGGCCGGATACCGGATATCCGGCATGAATTTCGGTCAGATATCCGGTTATCCGGCATAAATATGTTCTTCTTTTCTTTTTTCACCCACATTTTTGGATTAATCAGTTATTACTATTTCATTATTGATCTTGTATTTATTTTTCCAATATAAACATAAAACCTAATTTATAAGTTTCAATTTCAATATTTTAATTCGATAATAATTATGTTGGGTCTTGTAACGAAAATGTGCTACCAGCACTTTATCAGACTAGTATTGTTCTTAGTGAAAAGATTATAAACAGAATATAGACCAGTATTTATGAAAAAACCAGAAAAAACAATTTATTCTTCCTAAGAATCTCTCTTACAACTTTTGTCAAACTTAATTCTTAACAATTCTTTTTTATTCACTGTTGCCACTCACTCATTCAAAACTATACACAAATAGTCACAAGGGCATTGTAGATAGCATAGTCCTCACAACACTTAACATACTCCCACCTTAAGTTGTCAGACGACAACTTAACACACAGTTCATATTCAAATTATTGCGTTCACCGACGGTGAGTTGTCAGGAATGTCAAGGTACTTTGACGAAACCTCCAATGGATAAAGTCGCTGAATAGGTCTGACTACCTCTCCACCCGACGTTTTTAGACGTACTACTCTTGTAACTTCATCCTTCCCTGGTAAAATCTCGGTAACAAGTCCCATTGGCCAGTCATTACATTTAACATTATCACTTCCAATCAGCACTATGTCACCTCGTTGAATTTTTCTACTATGTTTCTTATTATCAGTCCTTTGAATCAAAAGTCCTAAATACTCAGATCGGAACCTCTTTCTGATATCTGTTATTAGTTTCTGCCGATATATCAACCTTTTATTTAGATGCTTTTCATCAATCTGATCTAAATCTGGAACACCAGGTTGCCTGAAATCTTGTAAAAAGGAGTTTGGCGACAATGCAATGAGCTCACAGTCACTTTCAGCGACGTTAGTAAGGGGTCTTGAATTAATTAAGAATTCGGTATCGCACAAGACGGTAGTCATTTCTTCATATGAAAGAAAGGCGTTTCCCAAAACTCTCTTTAAAATTTGTTTCATCACGCCAACCAATCTCTCCCAGAATCCTCCATACCACGCTGCTGTTGGCGGGTTAAATATCCATTGGATTTTCTTAGTTGTACTGTATTTAGCAATTTTATCCCAATCCACAAGCTTCAATTGGTTGGAAGCTCCAACGAAGTTGGTTCCATTGTCACAATAGACAATAGAAGGTCGTCCCCTTCTTGCAATGAAACGACGAAAACTTTGCAGAAATGCTTCGGTGCTTAGAGATGAAACAAGTTCCAAGTGAACTGCTCGGTAAACTGCGCAAGTGTAAATACAAATCCAAGCTTTAGTTCCATCTTTTAAATGGAGGGGTCCAGCCATGTCAAAACCAATTATTTGGAAAATAGCTGCGTCCTTTATTCTGTTTTCAGGGAGAGGAGATATTGGCGCCGTCAAGTTTTGTTTAGCATGTCTTAAACAAACGATACATTTCGATATTACTGATCTGACAGTTTTTCTTGCATTTAATATCCAGTAATGTTCTCGTAATATATTTGTCAACATCTGTGACTTCGCATGAGAATTTTTTAAGTGCTCAGTCATAATCAGTCTTTTAGTCACTTGATGATCAGAAGGCAAAATCATAGGACTACGAAAATCAGCAGAATCTTTCCTATAGGTTAACTTAGTTTTTAGTCTAAGGATTCCATCTTCATCTGTATATGTAGAAAGATTCTTAAGTTTGTTCCTATTATCATCTACAAAATACTCCTCTTGAATAAGTTTGACTATCTGCTTTTCTGCTGCTTCTACTTCTTGATATGATAACTCTTCAGTCAATCGTAAAGATACCTTTTGTCGACAGTTATATATAAATCTCTGTATCCAAGCTACCATTCGCACAATTTTATCGTAATTCGAAAAATAGTAATACCACTGGGATCCAACGTGTCGACATTCACTAATTTTCTTTGTGCTGGTTGTTGCATCAGTTGATGGATTTAAGGCACAAATAACTGCTTTTGTTGCAAGTCCGACCTCCATTTTCTTTCTCTCTTGTGAGATAGCAACGTCATCAGTGACTTGCTCAGTCGCTGGCCAGTTTTCTTCTATTTCTTTGAGCCATTGTGGTCCCTCCCACCATTTATTGTTCAATAACTGACGTGCAGTGCAGCCTCTCGAAGGTAAATCTGCTGGATTGTGACTTCCAGGAACATGCTTCCACGTGGCTGGATCAGTTAACTTCTTAATTTCTTGAACACGGTTATTTACGAATACTTTCCAAGAGTCATTTTGCCGTATCCACGTTAATACTGTAGTTGAGTCAGTCCAGAAATGCGTCTCAATCTTCTCCCATTGGAGACCTTCTAGCACTGAAGTGCATAGCCTAGCTCCCACCGTTGCCGCAAGTAACTCCAATCGTGGAATAGAAATGGGTTTTACAGGTGCAACTCTTGACTTAGCAGCTAACAAATGAACTGTGACCCCTTCCTGGTGTTGAACTCTAACAAACACAGCCGCTGCATAAGCAAGAGCACTGGCATCACAAAATGTGTGTACACTAATACCATCAGTACAGTTGGTATCTTCAGCAAACCAACGTTTGATAGCCACTTGTTGTAAAAAGTGAAGTTCTCCAAACCAATCCGAAAACTCCTTTCTAATATCGGCCTTTACTTCACCGTCCCATGAAGTGCCATCTTTCCACATTTTTTGGAGCAACAATTTTGGTCTTAAAAGCACAGGACACAAGACGCCGACAGGATCAAAAACTTTATGTGTGATAGAAAGGATAAGTCTCTTGGAAACGTTTTCAACTTTGTAATTTTCCAGCCAATCTAAATTTAGACTCAGCATATCAGCTTCACGATTCCACTTCAATCCTAACACTAAAGTAAACTTCTCCGGATCATCATCTCCTGAAAATTGCCATCCTCTTAAATTGAACTTCCCTTCCGACATAATATGACGAGCTGCTTCAATGAATGGTGAAATCTCACATTTGAAATCCAGGCTGGTCACGAGATTGTCCACATAGAAGCTTTGAAGGAGCCTACTCACAATGCTCTCATCAAATTTGGAGCTTCTTATATATTTCTGCAAATGATGTTCTAGCACCGCTGCTAGCAGAAATGGACTACTTTTTACTCCAAAGACCACTCTAGCGTGGCGCATAATTTTCAACTCTTCATTTTTCTCTCCAGTCCACCAAAGGAATAGAAGGAAATTTCGTTCTTCAGGTCTAACACTTATTTGAAGAAATGCTTTCTCTATATCGGAAACAATTCCATATTTCCGTTCCCTAAATCTCAACAAAAGGCTAGGAATTAATTCCAGTAAATTCGGGCCAGATTCCAAACACTGATTCAAGGAAGGCGAACCAATTTTCTTAGCTGAAGCGTCAAACACCGGCCGCACCTTCGTAGTACCTTGTTCTTTCACAACAGGCCTATGTGGCAAGTAATGCTCATGATGAGAAACTTCTTGTGGGATTTCCTCGATAATTCCTAATGATTCCCATTCCTTGAAAACCTGGTCATATTTTTCAAACAAGTCCCCTGAATTTAGTAACTTTTTAGTTGCAATATCCAGTCTTTTCAGGGCAAGATCCTTGTTGCTTGGTAGAGGTAAATGATCTTCTTTCCACGGCAAAGCTATTTCATAACGTCCTTCTTCATTTAGTTGGACCGTATCTTTAAAGTATTTCTGTGTCAGATAATCCCTCTCCTTTCGTGATTTTGTCTCAGTGGGATCAGTAATACCAAGGACATCCAAGCTAAACAAATCCGATATCTTTGCCTCCTTTACAAACATCGAAATAACTGTCATCGCAGTATCTTCTTTTTCAGCAGGCAATGCTGTTTTTCCCATTAGTGTCCATCCTAAATATGTTTCAGTAGCGACCAGGCCTCCACTTAAAACTTTCCTATTTCCCGTAAAAAGTCTACCTGAAACATCGGCGCCAATCAAAATATCAATGGGGCTATTCTTTTCTGCACAATCATTGAGGAAAATATTCATAGTTTTTAATTCTTTTGTCCAAGGACCCTTTGTCACTGAAGGCACTTCATCACAGATATTTTCTTGATCTAAGACGTCAAAATTGCAAAGAAACTTACCGTCCAAAGATCCGAGTTGAATTTTATAAATATTGTGCACTTTCTCGCCAAGTTTCGTTCCTCCGAAAACTGAATGTGAAACTCTTTGTTGTCGTACGGGTAAAATACCTAGTTCCTTAGCTATTTCCTTTTTTACGTATGACTTTTGGGATCCTGAATCGAACAATGCTCTAACATACATAGAAGAGGTTTTCCCAATTACCTTGACTTTCAAAGTTTGTAACAGAACTTTTGGGTTTTCACTAAAACTCGCCAAATTGATCGAATTCTGATCTCCGTTATCTTTCTTTTCTACGGTAATCGGAGCAGCTCTGTCCACAGTTCTTTCTTCCCTTGCTTTATTTTGATCTATTTCTGGACACATTATTACGCTGTGAGCTTTGGAACAAACGGGACATTTTATAAAACATTTGCATTTGTCAGCTCGGTGATTGGCTTTAAAGCATTTGAAGCAACGACCCTTCTCTTTCAATATGTTTCGCTTATCAGAAACTGACATTTTTTGTGCCTTGAAGCAATTGAAACTGTCATGATTTTTGTTGCAAAAAATGCATAATTTTTCTTCTGGCCTACTTGTACTCACTAAGCTAGCCGCAGACGATGGTCTGTATTGACCATTATTTGGCGCTCTTTTCCTTGAGAAAGCGTCCTCTCTTAATCCAAATCCAGTCATCGCCAAAACGATCCTTTCTTCAGACTCAACTTCGTTTTTGAGGAATTTCAATAAGCTCTCCAGTCTATCTTTTGGATCTCCGCCATGGTCGACATTGGGACTTCTCTGCCAAGCTCTCAAAAAATCTTCCGGCATACATGACTCAACCAACGGATGAAGTAAAGCCGCACTTTTATCTTTTGTAACTCCAAGTGTTTCGAGGGCACGGATTTGAGTCTCTAAGTTATCGTAAAGCACACTCAAATTAGTTGGCGCAGTTTGAGTAGCATTCTTCAACACTAGTTTCAAAAGTTCACGAACGTAGACTTCGATGAGCAAATCTTTCCTGCCAAAACGGGCTTGTAAGCAATCTATTGCCTTGGGATAATTTTCGGAAGTTGGCGGAAAACTTTCAATGGCTTCTCTTGCTCGCGAGCCTTCAACGGTTGCTTGCAGCAAATACTGAAATTTATCAGAATCGTCAATCGTGGTATCCTTGTCTATTTTTTCAAATTGGCTCCAAAAAGGTAGCCACTCTTTAATATCACCATTGAATTTTCTTAATTCTAATTTTGGCAAAGTAAATTTTCTTCTTGCTTCTATATTATCAGGAACAAGATGAGAATCCAACTGACTTTGTTCTTGAACACGAATTCTCGCCAACGCCAATTCATTTTCCATTTTGGCTAATTCAAATTTGTATTTTCTTTCTTGTTCTTGCTCATATCGTTCTGCTTCTTTTTCTTCTTGGATTCTTTGTTCTTCCTTTTCTATTCTTTTTTCTTCTTTCTCTTCTTGTATTCTTTGTTCTTCCTTTTCTATTCTTTTTTCCTCTTTTTCTTTCCTTTCGGAAATGACATTGTGAAGAAGAACTTTAACAAATTCAGGATCTTTATTATATTCGTCACTCTTTAGAATGATATCTTTTAAATCAGTTACCTTGGCATCAGTTGGCACATTCTCTCCAATTTCTTCCGCCACACACTTTAAGTCTTCCTTCTTAAAACCTTTTACTTCTTTAACCCTCCCAGTGGCCGATCTAAAATTTTCCTTTACCTAGCAAACGGCGCCCATCTTAAAAAGCTGTGGCCTTCTTAGCGGCAGGTAGTTTTAAGAGGCAAGTTCCTTCCCCCCTTTGCGGTTTTTCCAAGTGACAGTGATGTATTGCTCAATTAGAGGACTGAGGGACCGAACCCAGAAGGGAGGGTTCGTCTTCTTTCGCGACAACGCGTTCCCTTGCGCCCGTGGCGAAAGATCATTAGTATACAAAGGCCGGTGTTGAAATGACCCTCGGTTTAGTTCGCAGATGTGGTTGTGCTCAGTAAAGTGAGATTTAGTTTAAAGTGTGCATTATCGCACTGCACAGTGTTTTGTACAGATAGCATTTTTTTCTTTTCAAGGAAGTAGTTTTTCTTTACAACTTTTGCCTCTGCGCAACAAATGAAGATTTAACATTTAGAAGATGTGTTTGATAACTGAGAGCATACACGTTACTATTTTCCTAATAAAAAAAAATATTAATAACTAAATATATGTTTTATTATTGATTGTTATGTGGATTATATAATTTTTTGATTACCCGCTTCGTAAATCTAAGTATTTCAAAATAAAGTTGCAGATTTATAGTATAGACAATATTTTACCAAAGCCGCGAAATGTAAAAATATCAAACAATATTAATTATATTTAAAAGTCTTACTCTTATTAAAAATAATTAATAGTGTTCCGTCCTAAAATGTTTAAATGTATAGCCGGAACGCTCCGGAACGGCGTTCCGGTACCTCTCTTTAGTAAAAAATTATTATGATTCCAGATTTGGGTTTGATGGATGCTGCATTGCACTCCCACACTCCACGGAAGGTTACTGTTCTGGTACCTCTATTTTTAGAAATCGAGCACTGACTATAAGTATATGCGAAGAAATAGCAAAATGTTAGGGGGTGGGTGCATTTTTTTTTTGTTTTACAGACAATGATACAAGTATATTGTAATAAAATTCCCAGCCTTTCTAAAGGGATGTTGAATAAAGTAAATAGAGTGTAAGTTTAAGGCTGTTTTTTCACACACCGGGAAAACCAGTACCGGTGATGGCGCCGGATGCAATGCTACGGTATAATAGTTTATAATAGCTTCGAATCTTATGTTGCAATTTTGAAAAATACGCATATTTTTTAACTATATATGAGCACGCGTAAGTTGAATAAATTTTAGTTAGTTAAATAAAAGTTGTGGCCTCTAGGCACGGGCCTAATGCGTCTATTGGTAACTCCTACCTTGATTTCACCAGCACCTGAAGATATATCTTCCGTAATAAATTCATTCACGTCCTGAGACTCTACTGAGGAACCATCCGAATTTATTATTCATGTTAAGCTTGCACCTTTCTCCACTGTGGGAGGTATTCCTCTGTGTATTTGGCTGAACCGTTCACAGTATTCCATCGTACAGCACAGTTTTTATTTCACAGTCCCTCAACTAGCCTCTAATGAGATTGGCAGAAACAACAATTTTTTCCTTTGTCTTCGACCGTATAACTAACGCAAACAGTGTAATTGGAATACTATTCGAAAAACCGTTGGCCACATCGTCTCACAAAAACACTCCAACAAGTCAAGTCTATAGAGTAAAATAAGATCGTAGGAATAAAAAAGCCGAGTCAGTGTGCTTTTGTAATTCTCCTCAAACAACCCATAAATAATGAAGTGGAACTGAAGAAGTTGTAAACATCCAATTAATGTTGCTATAAATTGGATCGAAATCGGAAGCATATTCCGTTCGCATACTCTTGGCATACAGCCTCCGCGATCATCAGTTCGATAGCATGTTTGTCATATTTCTCGCATACCATAAATCAGTCGGGCATACGAAGGGCATACACGTGTCATATTAATATTTTGCCTCGGGATATATTCAGTTTAAATATATTTCGTAATCAGCTATTGGAAGTTGTATTGATTAAAAAGGACCTGAAAAATTGCTTTTCGGGACATCGTGCTTCGTTTATACAAGATGTTTTATTTCTCTTTGTAGCTCAACTGTGTTTTGTTTTTTTGGTAACGTTTAAATAACAGATTTAAAACACTTTCGAATTTTCTATATAGCAGAGCTCGTAACACTTTTTACATGTGTCCCTAGGGGAAAAGGGACTAAAAATCTTTAAAAAAAGGACCTATAAAACTTAAATACTCATTAAATTTTAGGTCATCAATGTTAGATACAAAATTATAGGAAAAACTCAATAGAGCAAAAAGAGTTTTAAATAAAAAAAAAGCTATATTTTCTATGTAACAATACATGCTAGTCGTGCACTGGCAACTATTGGACATCTAAATGAAAAATTAGTTGCTTGTAACAGAAAAATTCAAATTGTATCTCCTCATTTAGAAATTATTGGGCATGTAATTATTGTGCGAAAATACTTTTTTAATATGTTTTCAATAATCTCACGTTTGTTTGTTTTTAATTTTAAAATTATGGTCCGAATTGAAATTTAGCAGTTATACTTATGCCACTTATGTCTATTTTACAAATAAAATGTAAATCGAACAGTATTTTTCTAATTACAATATGAGGTACTGGGAATATATATAATTACAATTTACACTTGAACCTGCTATTTATCATTCTTCTCCTAAACAAGGTCTTCATTTACATTTTGTTTTTGATACAATGCATAAACGAGATCCGGTGGTTCTGGAAGGACAGAAATTTTTTACACATGGCCCTATATTCTACACCAATGTGATTAATTACATTTGTAAAGACAAAAACAGTAAGCCTGCTCCTGATTTAACGATATTTCGAGAGTTGCAACACCCTATTAGCAGACCCAACATAAATACTAACATGAATGGTGATTTTTGTAATGGCGATTTCAAAATAAATATAATTAATATTTGGTTAAATAGGAGAGGGGAAAGGGCCAGAAATGTGTTATCATAGGCATAAAGGGGAAAAAATATTTTTGCTAAAATAAGGGACCGTATTTAAAAAAAAAAATGACTTTTAGGTAAAAAAAAGGGACCTGCTGCGAAGCCTGATACAGTTCTCGAACGTCTTTTGTTTCATTGTTCCAGAATTGGATTTCCTTACATTTTAACCTGTATAGTCAGACCTAATTAATGGCTATTCCCCAAATTCCACTAATTTGATTTTTAAAATTAAACGACACACATATACCTTCTTAATAAAAATGAATATATAATCAGTATTTTTTCATCAAAAAAATAGCTTACAATGAAAAACTAGCGTAACTTAGGGGTTACTTGAACAACACAAACCACAGCTCTCAAAAGAAATCCTTTATTCCTAACAAGCTTACCCCCCCCCCCCCCCCCTTCCTGAACACATAGCAGGATAAGATGTGATCCACCAGCTGCTATTCGCACCTTTCTAAGAAAACCTAACTTTGGATTGCACGTGGCTTCCGTATGGAGGAACTAGTTTTCGCAAACAATGCGCCTCTTTGGTCAACAGGCAGCAGCAGGGCGGGTCCGCAATTGTCATGTCGTAGTATTTTCACACAGAATGCTCTCTATACATCATAATGAATAGGGGTTGGGTGACATAGCACGGGCTTTGGTTCAGGATCTCTCCATAAAGGAAAACCCGGGAGTCGTAATTTTGACAATGATCAGCTGACTAGAACAAGACCTGAGCAAACACCCTATGCACCTGACACAGTCGTGGGGACTTCGAGCCACGACAGATTAAACGTGCACAAATCCGCTATTTATTTAGGATGGACATTTTTTTTGCGTATGAAAATGAACGAAGCTGCAACCCCCTGATCACGACCTCGCTGCGCAGTTGAAGTCGATATTTGAACTCACAGCTCGCCAATTACGAAATTTATAACTTTACTATGGAGACCCAGTGTCTTATAAAGCTAGGAAAAAAGTATTTTAAATTAATCCGACAATAATTGTGTAAGATTTTCGAATTTATTTAAAGAATAAATCGGACAGTTGCCAGTTCCGTTCCTCCGCAATAAACATCAACCGTGTATAGGGGAATTGTGCACGTTAAACCTGCCATGATCCAAAGTTTTCACGCCTATGTTAAATGCAGTTGGTGCCAGCTCAGGTCTGTGCTCGTCATCTGAGTATGTTAAAATTAAATCCTTTATTTCATAAACTAAGTGTACTTTTTTTCAAATTATCTGAAAATAAAGAAAAATATTATATCTTTTAAAACATTGATTTTTAAAATTGATATAGAAAATTTAAAATATTAGATAACATCTTCCCGATGTGGATGTAGCGTATAATTCAATTATAATATTTATTCCTTACTTTAAAAATAAAAATCAAATTTTGCAGTTAGTTAGTTACTGCAATAAATTACGTTTTTACTATAAAGCACGCATTTTTATAGTTAATTTGGCAGTTGATGGAATGACATGGACAATGTTGATGGAATTGTGTACAAAAATATGCCTTTTTTACATAAGTTTCTGATTCCGTAAAAAAAATTGTACAAATAAGAAACTTTAATTATTCCACACGGCGCAAACAAAAAGAGTTTATCTGAATTCCGTACCGTACAATCTGATAAGATTAATTATTCAATTACAGAAACCACATATTCACCTAATGTTTACCTTATAACAACCTCTTTCTTTTCCCGCTCGTATTAAACCTATCAACCATGGATTTCTATTTTCCACCATTATGTTTTCTCGTCCCCCCCCCCCCCATACCATTTTGCAGATTTTGTCCGGGGCCATCGTTGAACCGCTTTGTTCATTCCACTCGCAAGCGGTTTTCAATTGCCCCTGAAAACACACCTGGTGAAAGGCCGCAGTCGTACAAAAGAATGGTGCTTGTTTGTGCTTTTCTTTTCGACTGGAAACCGGGTCTGTTAGCCATTGGTATTTACTAACAAAATAAAAAACACAACCACTTCACCGACACATTTTATTTCCCCGGAATCCAGTCTAGAGTCGGGCATTATGAAAATTTAAATTGTCATTAGAGCCTTCTCAGAAACACTCACATTGCCTAACACGTGGGCTCACTGTACAATCCTACACAACTGCAAATAGTTTCCACCAACAATAAGAGTTATAGGATTTTGGAATCAACCGACCCGATTTGACTTTAGGGCACACTCTACAGCTTAGCGAATAGCAAAGGAAAGAATGTATAACATATGGAGAATTTGTATATGTGAAAGTTAATACTAACAGGATTACGAAAGACTACCAATCTTATTTTATAATAAATTAAAACATTTAAAAAATATTTCCACAATTTTTTTTGTAAGTTAATAATCTTAATAATATAATTAATCTTACGATTTAACCCACATTTTGTATTTATAATCTGGGGCCTCCAGTTGTTCAATGCAAAAAGGCCTTTAGCTGGAAATCAGAGGATTACTAGTTCGAGCCCAGGCGTTGGACTTGACAAAGACAATTAAAAAAAAGTAGGGACTTGCGATTGGAGGGTTGCCAGTTTCGCTACAAAAATGCTAGAAAGTCGTCCTGAATATCCAACAAATTATACTGGCGTGTATATGGGACTGGTGCAAGATAAATCTGATCTCGAAACAATGTCATGACGCCTATTGAGGTCGCATGGGGTGCCATCTCAGGTTGTGTTCTCGTCATCTGGCCATTCAAAAATACGAGGCATCGTTCCTGGGTCTTTCGTTCGAGAGAGACCCCGAACCGTAGCCAATAGCCCAATGTGCAGCTCTAATGCGACGTGGTCGCCAATAGCCCACTGTGCAGCTCTAGTGCGACGTTATTTAACCAAACCAAAACCAAAATCTAATGCGACGTAAATTAATCGAACCAAACCGTATATATAATCTCCCGGTTGTAAACTGACAAATTGGAAGCATACAAAAAAAGTTTTTTATATTTTACTCTCTCACATTTGATGCACATATTCGCTGACGAATCGATTTAGGGGATACAGCCTCTTTCCTAGAGGTATTGATCCATAAAAGATATAACGTGCAATATCCCCTCATCACATGATAAGTTTCTAATAGTATTTGTCTGGGATAGAACAAGATTAACTTGGGCATTTCAGCATGCCCAATATAAATATTACAGTTGTAAATAAAAAATCGTAGAATAATTGCTGTACGTTTAAGTAATTTCTGTAATAACTCAATGAATTTGAAAAAACTTATACAAATCAAATCTTTCTTATAATCAAATGATAGATTAAAATTAAAATTTTGTAATCGAGGATTTTTAAAACTTTAAAAAAAAAACTGCTCCTGTAAATAACGCTTTGATATATTAAAAAATATTTCGAAAAATTAATGAATTAATTTCAAAATATAAGTTTATTCTATAAGATTTGTCATAATTTAATTTTAATAAATTTATAAATTGTTTGTAACCAATTATTAATCAATCAATAACATTTATTATTTCCAGCAAAAAAAATCAGTAAAAACTTTTCTAAAATAATAAATTTAATAAGTAATGAAATAATTTAAGTAAAATACTATAATATTTTAATTGGATGTAATACTTTTAATTAGTACATATATAATTTTAATTTAATGTAAAAATTAAAACAGATGAAATTATTTAAATTACTTGACATATTTTAATTAGATCAAATAATTTGAATTAGTTGAAATAATTTTAATTAGATGAAATAGTTTGAATTAGATCAAATAATTTTATTTAAATGAAATAACTTGTTATTTGAAATGTATTTTTTAATACATATTAATAAGCTGAAAAACTATTAGAATTTTGTATTAAAACTTTCAATAGTCACCATCCTCCCAATTTAAATCCGAATAAAAGGATATAATTAAACCTTAATATTTTAATTCCTTAATTTTTCCGATAAATCAGAACAAAAAATATTTTCTTTCATAACTTTTCTCTTAAGTTTTTTAAAATAGCAATTATTATATTCAGTACATTAACAGTTTCGTTCCTATTAATAATATCAACATTCCAGCTAAATATAAATTCGAATACTTAATGGAAGACAACATCTAAAATTAATTTAAAAAATCAATATTAAGTTTTTAAATCATCACTTTACGCTTCTCAAGTAGACAACTAAAAGATTGCCGTCTTCTACAAAAGTGAATAGTGTCCTTCCCCCAACAGGGGAAAGAACTTCCATATGTCTTTCAGCCCAGCCCCCAATTAGTAAGCTATGGGAGGTCTGGGGGGAAGGAAAAAAGATAAGAGACGAGAATACTCGTCGGTGCCGCTCAAGGTGTAGAAAAGCTAGACGAGTATACTCGTCCTGTGCCGCTTTCCGTACAGAAAAGTTTCCGAGATATCTCGTCGTTGCCGCCAGGAGGGTAAACATCTTTGAAATCTGGAGTCTTCTTGTTATCAAAGAATCTTTACCACTATTCTTAACCCTAATACTGTCTGTCCCGCCGAGGGTACCATAAAATGTTGGGTCTTGTAACGAAAATGTGCTACCAGCACTTTATCAGACTAGTATTGTTCTTAGTGAAAAGATTATAAACAGAATATAGACCAGTATTTATGAAAAAACCAGAAAAAACAATTTATTCTTCCTAAGAATCTCTCTTACAACTTTTGTCAAACTTAATTCTTAACAATTCTTTTTTATTCACTGTTGCCACTCACTCATTCAAAACTATACACAAATAGTCACAAGGGCATTGTAGATAGCATAGTCCTCACAACACTTAACAAATTAATTGAATCATTTTTTTAATCACTAGTTATGTCATGTTATCATTTCAATTAGTTTCGTAATAGTAAATCAATATTTTTTATTAGAAAAATTTAAAGCTGAATACATTTTTAACAGACCTTTACCCTGTCTCTTTTTCTGTAATGAAGTGCTCCTAAGTTTGTGTTTAAGAATAGAACAAAAATATAAAACTTGCCTTTGTTCTTTACTCTCCCTTTTAAGAATGGGGGGAAGGGGGGGAGTGGGGGGATGAGAAATCACCCCCCCCCCTTTTGTATCCTCTATACCTACCACTTAAAAACAAGTTTTGCATTTCGTGTGGCAAGAAGCAGGAACACCACAATAACAACAGCAAAACATATAAATATTAAAAATGAACTAAATGTGTTGAACTTTTTAAAATTGCAGCATTTCTAATTATTTCTATATAACCATTTTAACTACATGTTTATCTATTTAACTTTATTAACATGTCTTCGGATTAAATTCACCACAAAATATGTTAAAGAAACGATTATTTTTAATATATTTAATGGTTTAAAAAATGTGATAGCATATTTATTATTATAATTGATAGCTCATTCTTACATTCTATTTTTTCTGACGTTTACAAGAAGAAACTAATTGTATTTTATTTAAAAATTTCTATTTTTATAATTTTATAAACATATTCCGTTAATGTACTCTTTTAGTTTGCTTAAAGTATGACAGCTCTGTTCTCTGAGTAGGTAATAAATATCAAAATTGTCAAATTGTTTTGACATTACCTTAAAAAAAATTAAGTTATATACTTCCAATACAATGCTCTTTTTATTTGAAACTTATTTTTTTAAAGATATACTATAGAGTGTTTTTACAAATTATAACATTAATTGTACTGAGATAACTACTGGAAAATTTGCATTTTCTGAGATAAGTACGTTAAAATTTGCATTGCTGAGAAAAGTACTTGAAAATTTACATTGCTGAGAAAAGTACTTGAAAATTTACATCGCTGAGAAAAGTACTTGGAAATTTGCATTGCCGGGAAAAGTACTTGAAAATTTGCATTGCTGAGAAAAGTACTTGAAAATTTACATCGCTGAGAAAAGTACTTGGAAATTTGCATTTCTGGACAATATGTGAGCAAATATGGGCAGTCTAGTGAAATAAATCCTTTTTCAATTATATTTCTCGTTATTTTGAAGTAATTTATGGATTTCAATCGATCACTATAGAGAATAGTCAATGCGCTGAAATGCTAAAAAATAAGAAAGACAACCTTAAATCGAAATATGATAGATACATCTATAAATGGTGAAATAAATTCTATTAATGTGGGCCAAGCAAAAAGATTGACGAAAATCAATCTTTCCAATAATTACTCAAATTCATTTTATTGTTTAAAAAATTTTATGCCTCGTCTCCCCCAAATGTCTCGCATTCAATCGCCCGCCCCACCACGATAGCCCGTGTTTTCCCAATTCTTCCAAAACAGCTAAGGGGACAAATACATGAATACTAAAACAAGAAATGGGCGTATAATAGAATCAAAAAGGACAAGCGAGCGCTCTTAAAAACTCGCACACAAAAAACCCACTGCATAATAAAGCAAAAGGTGAAGAGCTTGAATCCTAATCACATCCGGTAATTGCCTGCATTCGCATAAGGGGGGTTAATCTCACTTCAGAGATACTTTATACCGGAGACCCGAAAGTATGACTTATGAAATTTTAAAAAAGGATTACGCTTGATAATTTGCAATTGAGCCACGTTTTGTCTTTAGCGAAGGCCAGTAATTACTGTCATGTTTGGGAACCTCCTTCAATAATTTAATATTCCATCCTGCCGCCTTGGTTCCATCTATCTTCATTGAATCAAGTCGAAGCTTCTCCCTATCTCCTGCTAGTGTTCGGATTGGCCTGGGGCTTCTTCACTTGATTGAGATGTTGAAGGAAACACCTGTAATAGAAACTGCATCCACTTGGCTTCACCTTTTGGAAGGAAAGGTTACGTTTCAGGCAGGATTCAAATGCCTTGTTTTTGCTCAAATCAGGCTGTTTGATCTTTTGATATACCTCCCGCTCTAAATAGATGTGGGTATTAAAGGGGACCGCGCAATTTGCGATGAACAAAAATGGCAAATTTTTTTTTGCCTATAAAAAGTAGCGCAACTACAATACTATTAATTCAATTGGAAGAAAATTTTGTATACATGTACGGAATCAGTATGGTATTTATGACAGATTCTTTGTAAACGACTGTATGCTTGCCGATCCAAATGTAAATTAGTAATGTAAACTTGGTATTAAATAAATAATAAAGGAAAAAGAAAAGAAAAGAATGAAATCTTCCAGTCAGAGTCAGAAATTGAATAAACAAAATTATTAGGAAACACAGTATTAATTAATTATAGTCTAGCTGGGCAGGGTTGCTGTCGCGACGACGAATTGTCCCCGGTCGAAACATCTCGCTGTATGCCTTAGGGCGGGTCAGCTTAGCATAAAATGGATTACATGTGCGGAAAGCAATTTTTAACAAGATTCAATCACAATATCTTCTGAATTAAGTATAGTTTTTATGAAAAAAGTAACTTTATGGTTTGGTTAATTAACGTAGCACTAGAGCTGAACAGTGGGCTATTGGCGACGGTTCGGGGTCTATCTCGAAGGAAAGATCCGGGAACACATACACACTCACACACGCAGTGGCGGCGATTCGGGGGGGCAAGGGGGGGCGGTTGCCCCCGCACTTTTTTTGGATGTTGCCCCCGCACTTTTTTAATATTGCACTATTTAAAACTAAGTTACAAGTCAATTGTTTTACTGCATTTCCTTTTTTTTTTTTTTGGGGGGGGGGGGAGGGTATTCTGTCTTGATACCCCCTCTGTGAGCATGGGTTATTGGGACAGAAACCCGATGACGTCATGTTAGGTTTAATTTGAAATAAAAATAAATATAACAAAGGGTAAAGATCGTCAAACGGGGTCGTATAAACAAGAAGCTCCAAAACATGCTATGGAAACCATATTGTGGTATGGCTGTTCGAGCAAAGACCACATAATTTCATTAACCTTAAAATACTTCATTATAAGTTGCCAGTTTATTCTAAAGCAAAACCATCTATCATGTTTTCTATAATAGTTTTAAATGTACTGGCCCGCGAAAACACCCAGCACCTGCTCTTTGATTTTTATCTAACTTAGTGATTTTTTTTTTTACTTTTTGTAATTTCCTCTTTGACTTAAATCCAGGACCATAGAATCAACCCAGACCAGTCGGCTAATATCTTCTTTTTTTATTTAGTTCTAAATATAGTTCAAGATCAGACACCCTTTTTTTTTACCAAGCGACTGTATGAAACTTCTTACATTAAAATGTAGTATTGCGCAATCTATAGGCGCCGAACGTTTGAGCATTTGACGTTATAAGGGTAATAATTCTTGTTTTATTACTGTGTGTGCATGTGATTTGCGGTTTTGTTTCCCTCCCCCTACCCCTTCCCAACTAATCTGGAATCCAAAGTTGGGAATTTCGTCATCCGTTATTTAACAATCCCTGATTTATGAAAATGTAAGCCCAAAGAAATAGCAAAAGAAAACGAAGGGAAGGTCATAGATCACCCAACTTGCCTTAAACTTAAAATAGACCTCTGAACGGACCTCTCATTGGACGTCGCCGCAGTGCAGCATGTTGGACTATTGGCGACGGTTCGGGGCCCATCTTGAAGGAAAGACCCGTGAACAATGCCTCATATATTTGAACCATGATCAGATAACGAGGACAACACCTGGCGCCGTTAAGTTGGTAAATTTCTTGTTTCTTTTAGATCTTTGAATTAAAATTACCTTTATAATTTAAATTTAATTAATGGAAGTTAATATTTATTGGTAATAATTAAATAATTTCTTTTGAATTAAATTACCGTATATACTCGCGTATAAGCCGATCCGCGTATAAGCCGACCCCCTAATTTTAGGCCGATTTTTTGTCCATAATTGGAAACTCGCGTATAAGCAGAGTTGTATTTTCGTACATGAAAAATTCCGATTAAAATCGGCAAATCCTCGACAAAAGAGTGAAATTTTAATTAGAAAAATAAATATTTAAGCCTAGAAATTAAAAGTTTGAAGAAAGTGGCTGGAGAAACTGCCTTCCTCGAAGTTCGTGACGATTCATCGGGCTTAAAAGTATGTACCACTCGCGATGTTCTGGTGCCTTTCAAACCTCCATCGGACTTCTTAAATTAAATCTCCCTTATTATCAAATAAAATATTTTAAACCACAAACTTAAATACTAAAATGTGCAATTTCTAATCCTTAACATCGTTTTGTAAAGATTTAAAAACTTAGAAAAACATCAACTATTTTCTGTCAATTTCGTTGACTACTGTCGCTATTAAATACGGATGAGCATTTTTTTATTCATCTCGGAAGGAAATACTACT
Source organism: Troglohyphantes excavatus (assembly GCA_963932185.1). Classification (NCBI taxonomy): domain Eukaryota; kingdom Metazoa; phylum Arthropoda; class Arachnida; order Araneae; family Linyphiidae; genus Troglohyphantes; species Troglohyphantes excavatus. The sequence goes on along the minus strand of OZ010676.1, from coordinate 13,531,953 downwards.
ACTTTATGGAGGAATATATACTTCTTATTAAAATATTTAGTTTTTAATTACGAGATAAATGACTTGAAAGTAGAACTTGAATTCGCCGATTAACAACCCCGATTTTACCGCTTTAAAGCCAATTCCATCCAAAATACTAATGAAACAACTATTAATATCTGTGCATAATATTATCAAGGAATAACATTGGCATAAAATCTGCATTGGGGCAATAAATTTTGTTTAATTATTGCAAGAAAGACATTAACTTTAAAGTGGTGTCATTCGCTACGCACGATGTCAACATCTTAGTCTTCCATCCGAAATTCTATTAAAGTAGCGTTTACTAGCTTCATAAATTCTACAAACCAATTAAATATTTATCAAAATATATACTTTTTATTAAGTTAAACTGATTATTTATGTGAGTAGTTAAATTTTGCGTTACGATTACGCCGCGATGCGCAGAACGGTCTTCAGTCAGCACGTGACGCACATTCTCGATCTCGGTATCGGCGCGATTTCAGAAGAATCCGCTAATTTCAACTTCTCTCCTTTTCCCATTTTAGGCAAATTATATTAGAAATTTTAATGACCCGCGTATAAGCCGACCCCCCTACTTTTTGATGAAAATTTTGACTTAAATTTCTCGGCTTATACGCGAGTATATACGGTATGTATATTTAATGTTTAATTTAAAATCAGCAGTGTCGATTGTGTTGCACAATACCATTCAATTCAAGTCTTTTGACTCCTACATTTCTTTAGCTCATGTAGCCTTTATATTATTCTTTACATTTTTGGTCAACTAAAACGCTTATTACATCTTTAAATTACCATAACTATAAATTATCTAACTAATCGTTACCACGCATATATTATAAGGATTCTCAAACTTTAAATTTGTTCTCTAAATTTATTTCAGAATTAGGGTTGATTTACTAATTTTAAGAATACATAGTTATTGACAACTATTAAAAGTAGTTAATGACATTGACAACTGTTGCTTCCTCGATATTCAAATGCCAACGTATTTCTTTTTACTAATGAAAATTAATAATTTTTTTGAGATTTTTTTTTTTTTATAGATTTGGTAACGGGTTGGGTGAGGATTTTGTGGGGTTAAGAATTCCACTGAACCCCTATAAAATCTATGATCCCTATCAGTTTGAAACTGTAATTATTTTTCTCAGGGTTCCAAAAGTCGCACCACAAATGCAGAATAGCAAATACTGCAGGAAATTTTCTGGGAATTGGAAGGGTGAGAAGATAAAATTTTCCTCATTTCTTTTTCAACACTGACACAAATGGAAAGGATACCTATCCCTTTGGAGGTCGGTCAACAAGTATATAAATTAGATTCTTTGCAACAGTCCATATCCTTCCATAAAAAAAAATGGTGGTAGGGGGGGGGGGGGGAAATAATCGTAAAAGGGTTAGTTAATAATCGACCTGTGCGTCTCGTACCTGTTTTAAGATAGTATCCTTTCTTTAAATAATTCAAAACAAAGAGGAAATATAAATATGCAATATTCATTGTTTTGGTGGTCAATATTTTTATTACCCCCCCCCCCCCCCCCCGCGCTCCACACACTTGTTTTATCTTGATCTTGCCCCCCCACTTTTACCACCCAATCGCCGCCACTGCACACACGCATTCATACATGCACCTCGTTATTTTAGAACCATGGTCAGATGACGAGGAAACATCTGAACTGGCACCCAGCCTTCAATAGACGTCGGGACTTTGGACCCCGATCAGATTTATCGTGCACCAGTCCCGTATACACGCCGTTAATTTTTGCGGATGTTTTGGATGACTTTTCTAGTAATTTGTAGCGAAGCTGGTAACCCTTCGATCACAAGATCACTACTTTTTTTACTTTTCTTTGTCAAGTCCATCGCCTAGGGTCGAACCAGGAATCCTCGGATTCCCAGCTGACGCCTTTAACCGCTCAGCCATGGAGGCCTCTTCTTCTTGGTGTGAGTTTCGCTCACGACGCGAGTTCTGGTTGGTTTGGTTTTTGTTAATTAACGTCGCACTAGAGCTGCACAGTGGGCTATTGGCGACGGTTCGGGGTCAATCTCGAAGGAAAGACCCGGGAACACATACACATTCACACAGACATTCATAATACACCTCGTTATTTTAGAACCATGGTCAGATGACGGGGAAACACCTGAACTGGCACCCAACGCCTTCAATAGACGTCGGGACTTTGGACCCCGATCAGATTTATCGTGCACCAGTCCCGTATACACGCCAGTATAATTTGTTGGATATTCTGGACGACTTTCTATTATTTTTGTAGCGAAGCTGGCAACCCTCCGATCGCAAGATCACTACTTTTTACTTTTCTTTGTCAAGTCCATCGCACGGATTCAAACCACCAATCCTCTGATTAGTAGCTGAACGCCTTACCAACTGAGCAACTGGGGCTCCGCGCGAGTTCTGGAGGGTTAAATACTGTTCGTGTGATGAGGACTATACCTTCCACACAACATCTTCACATCAGCTGCATTTATTAGACGGAATCGTCATTTACAGTTGTGTTAACATTAAAAAAATGTATTCTTAACTGCGGAAAAATATAATTTTAATTGTGTAACTTCATTAATTGACCATAAAGTAAAATAGTTTTAAATAAAAATAGTTTTTAATGTACGAGGCAATATTTGGTTGGATGACGAAGATCAAATTCCTCCTCGAACATGAGATTGGCCTTTTTCCAACCAGGCCACCACGTGCACTGCATATGGCACATAAATGATTTAATTCCTAAGGTGGTCAGGTACTTTCTTTAAATTGGAATATGTACACATAAATAATTTAACTATTAATTTCTCACTAATTTAGAGTTTGAGAAGAATTATAAGTAGAATAGGAATTTCTTGGGTATCTTGGATACTCTAGTTTGTTGTGGAAGCTTCAAGATTGTGAGGAAAATTTACACACATGCAAAATAATATTTTATGAAATTTTTCTTCACAAACCCGAGTTTTTTAATTATTTTCAAAGTTAGAAAATATTTCGTCATTATACAAACTCAAACGTTTAAATAAAAAGATCCAAAACAAATTTAAAGAACCAAATTTATTTAATACTATTAATCTTAAAATGCCAATATTGTCTATAAATATAAATGACGAAATTGTGATAAAAGATAATCAAAAGTAGAACAGGTGAATAAAAAAATCAATACAATTTTTTAATAAGCTGTGCTAATTTTTCAGGAATTGGCCTGCCTTCATTTGTATTGAATTTCTAAATATTCTGCCAAACATATGTCTAAAATTACACCTTTTACTTATAAAATGCAAAAAAAATTACAGATCCTCCAATTGGATACAGGATTTTACACACTGTAAAAAAAGTACGTAAAAATAAGTACTTGAACTTACTCGTTTTTCTTTGAGTACAATTGTATCGTAAATGAGCGATGACGTACACAAGTTTAAATAACAGTACTTTCTCAAAAATGAGCAGTGTGATTTAATATTGCTAATCTTAGCTTCTGTTCAAGCCATCTTAACAAAGCGACCTGACACACTTAAAATAGCTGTTCAGAAGATTGTTTTCCACATTATTTGTTGTCGATTGCTTAAAGGGAAACTGAGTTATTACAATTCAATTATCTTACTTCTTATTTTTTTGACACACCTTTTTAACATGTATTCTGAGTATAACTTCATCGCGTCGTCCTGGTAGTTTAACGTATAAGGCATTCGACTGTCTTGCCCGAGTCTGGGTTCGCTTCCGGGTAAGGCTTGGTTGTAATTGTTGATATTTATTGAAAGTGATATGTAAAGGCAGCCTAAGTATGCAAGCATCTGCTCATTTTTGAGTACATGTCTTTTTCAAAATTGAAACATGCATTCGGAGCCATGACAAGCATCGAATGTACTCAAAAATGAGTACAATTTACTTATTTTTGAATACCTGTTTTTAACAGTGCATAATATAGAAATCATTCAGTATTACTATATCGGATTTTAAATATTCGGTTTTAAATATAGTCTTGGATTTTAAATATACACTAAAACCATGCTATATGCTTGGTGACCATGGCACACCACATCCATTGTGTGCCCAAAAGTGAAGTAGTCAGAGATAGGATTTTCTTGAAAGAAATTCCATCAGTAATTTTAAGAACCTTGTCTGACTGAACCTTGCCTGACTTAACTTATTTTTTAAACAAAATAGTATATAAAAACAAGCCTTTTTTGTAAAGGCGAAGAAAACCTTGCCAGTTTTGAAACTTTCAGTAAACAGTAAATCATTCAGTACTACTACATCGGATTTAAATATAGTCTCGGATTTTAAATATACACTAAAACCATGATATATGCTTGGTGACCATGGCACACCACATCCATAATGTGTGCCCAAAAGTGAAGAAGTCAGAGATAGGATTTTCTTGAAAGTAATTCCATCAGTAATTTTAAGAACCTTATCTAACTTAACCCCCTCAGATCACTGAATTTACAATATTTTTTTAAACAAAATAGTATTTAAAAACAGATATTGTACACTTGTACAAAACAGATATTGTACACTTGTACAAAACAGATATTGTACACTTGTACAAAACAGATATTGTACACTTGTACAAAACAGATATTGTACACTTGTACAAAACAGATATTGTACACTTGTACAAAACAGATATTGTACACTTGTACAAAACAGATATTGTACACTATTACAAAACAGATATTGTACACTTGTACAAAACAGATATTGTACACTTGTACAAAACAGATATTGTACACTTGTACAAAACAGATATTGTACACTTGCACAAAACAGATATTGTACACTTGTACAAAACAGATATTGTACACTTGTACAAAACAGATATTGTACACTTGTACAAAACAGATATTGTACACTTGTACAAAACATATATTATACATTTTTTGTAAAGGCGAAGAAAATCTTGCCAGTTTTGAAACTTTCAGTAAACGGTAAATCATTCAGAACTACTACATCGGATTTAAATATAGTCTCGGATTTTAAATATACACTAAAACCATGCTATATGCTTGGTGACTATGGCACGCCACATCCATAATGTGCCCAAAAGTGAAGTCAGAGATTTTCTTGAAAGAAATTCCATCAGTAATTTTAAGAACCTTACCTGACTTAACCCCTTCAGATCACTGAATTTGCAATATTTTTTAAACAAAATAGTATTTAAAAACAAGCCTTTTTTTGTAAAGGCTCAAAATATTGCCAGTTTTGAAACTTTCAGTAAACGTCCGGCGTTAGTTGCAGTTTGATAATGGCTAAGAGGGATTTCAATGAGGGACAAAGTTTGCAAGCCGCAAATGATGGAAACCTGCAAGGTGTAATGGGGCATAGGCTAATAGCTTAAGCAGCTAATATCTAGAAAGCAACATGACGCTGATTCGACATTAAATTAATTCAGGGCACCCCTGTCGAAACTCATATCATCTGCGTCAGAGAGCCTCATTTGCGGAAGCAGTCTGTAGGATTTAAAAATTTGAATAACGCCACTTTAAATCGAGTTTTACAAAAAATGCTCGAGCACTAATGTTCTTGACGTAAATTTCAAGATATGATTTGAAGTTATCTCTTTATACTGTTTTATGTCTAAAATAAAAATTATAGGTTATTGTTACTATATTTGGATACATTAGATGGCCAAGCGTCGGTTTCACATTAAAATGAACTACATAGATAAAAATTAAAAAAAGGTATACTAAAAGAAACAATGGTTCATCTATTTGAAAAATGTTATATATGTTTTATAAAAATATTAAAAATCTATTAAAACACGAATTTTGTATAATGTAATTAAATCTATTAAAACATCTAAAAATCTATTAAAACAAAGATCTTATATGACATAAGATCTTCCATCGCTATTTCCAAATTAAATTAACACATTTATTAGTATAATAAATAAGGCATTTACTAGAATGAATACATGGCTATTTTTTTTAATTAATCGTTTCTATAATTTAACTTTTCATTCAATTAAGTTTTTATTCAGAATTTACTTTTAAGAATTTCTCGTTCGAATTTATATAAAGCTCTGGCATGTTAAAATTAAAAGAATGCATAAATAATGGTATTCAAAGGTTTCAAAAAACTACTTATTCGGCATATTTTCCTTTGGCGTCAGATAGTAATCGATTTCTTTTCATATAGTACTCAACAAGCAATCTCAGCATGTTTACAAAAGACCCTTTTAAAATCGCCGCATTTTAAAAACCGCCGCTCTATTTTATAAGTAATTTAAAACACAAAGGATAAGAACTTCAAGTGGTCACCCGAAATTAAGATACAGAGATCTGGACTGCGAACCGCAAAAAACAAGCAGGAAAAGTGTTTATGATTCCTTATACTTGCCAAGCTATTTATATTGAAGCAATGAATAGTTGATTGATCTATAGTGGGGTAATTTCGGATAAAGTGTCAAGAACGTAACTAGAATTTTGATTTGGTGTAGTATTAAATTTGCATTTAAAGAAACAATATTGAAAACACAGAGATCGTATACTATATTATAGTGGTTAATCACGTGACCAGCTAACGTTTTTAGATATGAAAGAAATTTACCAAGCTGGGCGCCGCCATATTTCTTGGGTTCAGGTGTTTCCTCGTCATCTGACCATGGTTCTAAAATAACGATGTGCATGTATGAATGTGTGTGTGTGAATGTGTATGTGTTCCCGAGTCTTTCCTTTGAGATAGGCCCCGAACCGTCGCCAATAGCCCACTGTGCAGCTCTAGTGCGACGTTAATTAACAAAACCAAACCAAACCAAACCATATTTCTTGGAGAAAGTAATGAAGTGAATTAATTTTTCAGAAATATTTACTTTTTTTTATCATTTATATTCACGTGACGTCATCAGCGGGTTAAACAAAAGAACGAGATTTAATTCCGTATTTTTCATGTATAACAAAATATCGTCTGCTGATTCATTAAACAGTTACTTTTTTTTTTCTCGCTTATGTGTAAAATTATTATTGTACTATTACATCCATTATATTAAATTAATTGTTTATTTATGTTATATTAATAATTTGATCGTTTGGTGTTTTGTTTGTTGTAATGAATGGCAACAACTGTAGTTTGTCTATTGTAAAAATTAATTTAGAATTCTAAAAGCAGTAGAGAACTTTAGTACCATGCCGATCAATAAAGATTTTTATTTTAAGATGATGATGAAGTCAGATTATTGAGTTAAATAAAAAAGAACGACATATGTATTAATTCTTAGTATTGTATCATCTGTGGATAACTGGAGGAGGCATTTAACATTTTTGACTTTTTAATTTATTAAAAAAAGGTTTAATTAGGCAGTTTATATTTAATACATTACTTATTAATAAAATATTTAAAATAAAATTTGGTTTTGGTGTGGTTTGGTTAATTAACGTCGCACTAGAGCTGCACAGTGGGCTATTGGCGACGGTTCGGGGACTATCTCGAAGGAAAGGCCCGGGAACGATGCCTCGTATTTTTGAACCATAGTCAGATGACGAGGACAACACCTGAGCTGGCACCCAACGCCTTCAATAGACGTCGGGACTTTGGACCCCGATCAGATTTATCGTGCACCAGTCCCGTATACACGCCGTTAATTTTTTGTGGATGTTCTGGACGACATTCTAATATTTTGGTAGCGAAGTTGGCAACCCTCCGATCGCAATATCACTACTCTTTACTATTCTTTAGTCTAGTCCATCGCAAGGTTTTGAACCGGAGACCCTTGTATTCATAGCTGACGCCTTAATCCACTCGACCACGGAGGCCTCAAAAATAAAATTTGTCAAATTAAAATATGTTTTGCCAACTAAATGTCCTTTTTGTTGTGATCCTGTATTAAAATTACTAAAATCTATACTAGGAAGTGTGCGAAATATTTTGCTAATTTTTAAACCGTAAAAAATTCGAGTTACCTGCGCATACGCACAATAGTGCCCAAACAAATATCGAGCCTACCATGTTACCAGCTCAGGTGTTGTTCTCGTCATCTGACCATGGTTCAAAAATACGAGGCATCGTTCCCGGGTCTTTCCTTCGAGATAGGCCCCGAACCGTCCGCAATAGCCCACTGTGCAGCTATAGTGCGACGTTATTTAAACAAACCAAACAAATCCATGTTGAAACCACTGAGCTAAAATAATAATTGACACTGGAGCGATGACTAAGCGTGCGCAACCACCTTACACCTTTATTTGCGAAGGTAGAAAAAATAGTCCTTTGGCATAGGCTTGCGCAGATTTAAAAACACTTTTCTGGCTTTCAAAAATACATTAAATTTTACACATTAAATATATTGACATACTTACTTTCTTACTTACAAAAAAAGAAGACAAAATTACTAATTAATTAATCAAATACTCAAGACTGACGCAACACGACTAACTGTGCAATAGCCAAGGTAGAATGTTTTCTCAATCAATCTTCCGAATAGTATGCATCTTTCTAGTAATTGCTAGTAAAATATTAAATTACTAGTAAAATATTTAATTACTAGTAAAATAGTAAAATATTTAATTACTAGTAAAATATTTAATTACTAAAAAAAATATTTAATTACTAGTAAAATATTTAATTACTAAAAAAAATATTTAATTACTAAAAAAAAATTACTATAAATATTTAAGTACCATAAATATTTAATTACTATTAAAATACTGAATTACTATTAAAAAATTTAATTACTAATCAAATTAATTTAATTAATATAAATATTTAAGTACCATAAATGTTTAATTAATATTAAAATATTTAATTACTAAAAAAAATTAATTACTATAAATATGTAAGTACCATAAATATTTAATTAATATTAAAATACTGAATTACTGTTGAAAAAGTTAATTACTAATCAAATTAATTTAATTACTATAAATTTAAGTACCATAAATGTTTAATTACTATTAAAAAACTGAATTACTATTAAAAAATTTAATTACTAATATAATTAATTATTATATAATTAATTACTATTATTATATTGAATTACTAGAAAAAATTTCAATTAAATGATAATAATCGATCTAATTAATTTAATTACTATATTATATCCGTTAATATTATATCCGTATATACGCATTTAATTACTATTAATATATTTAATTACAAGTAAAATTATATTACTATAAGATTTAATTACTATAAAATTTAATTGCTATAAATATTCAATTACTATAAAAATTAATTTCTATAAATATTTAATTACTGGTAAAATATTTTATTACTATTAAAATATGGAATTACCATCCAATAAAATTTTACAAAGAAGTAATTTTAATTTCAGTAATAAAGAGCTATATCTACCCTTATAATAGTCACCTTACTGAAATATAATAATGCTCAAATCCACTATATTGCGTCGTATTAATGAAGTGAAGAACAAAAAGGATCAAACATAGTGTCACGTTACGAAGAAGTTAAACAACAATAATTGCACGTCGGTGTGACCTGGGTTCATTATTATTATTATTTAATTACGAGGGACGGTAGGGGGAGGAATTCATGGGTTTCTAATCTGCTGGAAACAGCTGGAATCGCTATTCTCAACACGTGCTGCCATTAAAGAAAACTTCCAAAACAAAGGAAAAAGTAAAAAGGCACTGAATTTCCAGAAACGCTTGAGCAAAAAAAAATGTGTCAAGCTGTTAATCGGATACGGATTGGCGGAGATAGAGCCTTTATTGCCTAGAGGACAACACCAAGTTTAATAACCAACCTAATTTAGAAATATTTTTAATTAATCATGCACAATTAAGTTCGTCTTATAATTAATCAAGATAGTTTAAAATTATGACGAATAAAATAAACATAATTATTATGTGTAGATTTCAATAATTAGGATGTTCTAATAGTTTTTTAATTTGATATTGTAAAATTTGTTTTGCACTAACTACTATGGCAAATGTTTGAGGGTTTTTTTCGCATTTTTAATTATATTTTTTCTGCCAAAGTTGTGAGGCAATGAAATTATATATATATATATATATATATATATATATATATATATATATATATATATATATATATATATATATATATATATATATATATATATATATATATATATATATATATATATATATATATATATATATATATATATATATATATATCCTTGTTGTTTGGTATTATTTTTTGTCATATATTTTTTTCATTTTGTTGTACTGTATTCAAATCATTCATTTATATCTTCAAGGCATAATAAAATTATTCATTTAATTTCATTATACCGTGTGAGTAACCAGCCAACCTGTCAATGATGGGTACTTTTCTATGCTACAGTTTGTTTTGATTATCTGCTTTCATACCGGCATTACATAGAAGTGTGGAAATCTAAATTAGCAGTTATGCAAACCCAAAAAAGAGCGTGAATTGTTTTACATGATAAATCTTTTGTCACTGTCGGCTTTTAAAACCGTAGTCAAAACATTAATAATGTACTCCAATTTTCCTTGTGTTTTTTCGAATTCAAATTTATTTTTAATAATTGATAAGTATGCTTTTCTGATTGATTGGTCATTCATTTAATCCAACCTCGTTTTCTCTCTGAATTCCATTTGCACACATGATTGATTAGGATAATTCAATGAATAGCTCTTGATATTGATAAGGCCTACTTATGCAGTCTACCTAGGTGTGGAAATTGATTATACGTTTTCGAAGTTCTATTTTAAACGAGAATGAAGTTATTGTGAACAAATTAATCGTTGCATGGTTGGTTAACCTTACGTTTTTCCATGGTTGAGTGCGAGAATTCCCCAGTGTTATATTATACATTAAAAAAATGGCAAATAGTTGTTAAATAAACTAATCACTTTAAAGGATCTACTTATATTACGCTTAAAGGAAATAAAATTAAAAATACATTAATTTTTGGTAAACTTGATGATGCATATACGGACGATTAGTTTCAAAACCGGCTAAATCCATTTTCATAAATTTTACAGGTAACGCCAAAACAGTTTTACAGCCACATACTTTTTTTATTTATCTAAACCCATTATTTTGAATACATTCTTAAACTGGATTCAGACACTTTTGGGTCAACATCGGTAGGCAAAATAACAAAAACTTGTGAAAAATATATAAAAAAAAGTTTTTTTTTCAAAAAATAATTATTTAGCCGGTTTTGAAGCTAATTGCCTCATATATAAAATTTTGATGAAATGTGAATACTGAGCAGATTCTTTGTTAAAACAATTCTGTCTGAACAATAAGAACTAAACCACTACTTATTTTAAGTTTTAAATTTATATTTAAAAAAAATCGAAAATTAATAATAAACAGAAAGGGAAAAAATTCAAAAAGTTTTACTGTAGTTAAAATGCGTTTTGTCCTCTAAGCTTGTATTCAAAATTAAATATGATCATATCAAAGTTCATTAAATATTGTTAAAAATTAAATATGATCATATCAAAGGTCATTAAATGTTGTTCAAAATTACTTCCAAAAAAAATTCCTTAAGTATTTTAAAGCATTGTTTGTTTTTTATAAATGGTAATTAACCATAAACCCTAAATTAAAATTTAGTTCATACCCACAAGTCTTCTTAAAAGAAGACTTAGACAGAGAATAGTATTATAGAATATAACTTCTGTCTTCTTAAAATAAGAGCATATAAATATTTCCACAAATATGAGTTACTTTTTAATACGTAACATGACTTAATTCTATTAAATATATTAAAAGTCCAATAGTATGTGAAACAAAATCGTTTCGGAAACAATTAAACAGTGACAAAAAAAACAATCAAATTTCTATTTTATAAAATTAATTCCTAATCTATTAAAAAAAAGTTTCGCTCCGCCTTCAATAATTTTTTAGTTACCAAATAAAACTAAATATTCCAATTTAATTAAAATCCGCAAAAAATTTCAGTGGAATCTTCAATCCCAGATTTCCAACCATTTTCAATGATCGTTATCACGTTCAGAGCAGACGGTCAAATCCGTCTTTATCCACAAGTGCGACTCAGGATCATTTAACCCCGCGCAGTAACTATCCGCAAATGCGTCACGGGATCCAATCGACCCCGTACTTTTTCCTTAGTTAAAACGCGCACCCTAAAAATTGATAAGATTCATTAACTTAACATGTTCAGTGCGGTACGGGGTAATTTGACCCCGTGCTATTATTTTATATTGAATTTTGTTATTTTATTAACTCAACATGTTCAGTGCGGTACGGAGTAATTTGACCCTGTGCTATTATTTTATATTGAATTTTGTTATTTTATTAACTTAACATGTTCAGTGCGGTACGGAGTAATTTGACCCCGTGCTATTATTTTTTATTGAATTTTGAGATTTTATAGGACTTTATAACGCACAGCCATATTATTTTCAACTCTATGTAAAGGTTCAAAGCGCAAACAGCTATTGGAATTTCTTAAAGTTTACCTCCTACATGCTCGGCACTAGGGGATAGTTAGATAAGGGGTCAATTGACCCCGTTTGCACTGAACATGTTATGCACCGTAACACCAAACAAGTTAGAATGGAATTATTTTACAATGTGCACAAAAAAATGAAGCGGAATGTTTAAAAATTATCAATCAATCATGAATATATATCTGTGATATCTATCAATCAATGACGCTTTAATAAATATTTATGAGTGATGTCATACTAAGTACCCTGTGCAGTATATGTAGTACAGTATATGATTATTGTCATAATAAGCATATGATTATTTATTACTAAGCTGTGTTTTTTTCTTTTTAGCTGACTATTTTAATCCCCATCTTGGGCCCTATCCGTATCTAAATAAAGGTCCACGACAATACCGGCAACCTATGCCTTTCCAATATGTCAATTTTAGGACACCTTTTATTTCAGGTAATAATTTTAGTAACATGATATTTTAATGTAAAATGTAACTATTTATGATATTATTATTATTGTATACAATATCTATTGTATAGGGGAAGCCTACGTACCTAAGGACAACATTTTGTTTTTTACCCTCTAGTGCATAGTGTAGCATATATGTTACACTACTTTAAAATGACCGCTACTTGCATCTATTGAGTTTTATGTTAACTATTATAATATTGTCACGTAGTTAACCATGTGCCCAGTTCTTATAACCGCCGCAAGGCCCCCTTTTTATAAAAATGGTTGTGATAAAGACAATCAGTTGCTTCGAGGTCTGTTGTTCTAAAACGGGCTCGTGAAGGTGATATAACTCAAAATCGACAATTTTGAGTTACGCTTTAGGTCCCGTGATGCTTTTTAAAAATGTAAGTTACGCCACCGACACCTGCAATATTTCCAAAATGGTTAGAAATACCGATAGTTATGCTACTTAGAAAGATAAGTACTATTCCGCAAATGACTCAAAATCGGCAATTTTGAGTTACGCCCCTAAGTCTTATAAGCAAAGATATGTACAAAATTTTCTTGAAAAGGTTTCAAAATTACATGGGATAAATTCTATACTTCTACACTTTTGATTGGAAGTATTTATTTACATTTACTACAATAGCCTGCTAATTTAATTATTCAGATGCAATGGATGATTTTATGAACTTAATAGGAAAATCAGGATGAAATTTTAAAGTATATAAATCGTGAATAAATAGGAATAATTTGACTTAAGGCAGTTTGCCCCCAACCCCCCTCCATTTATTACTTTTTATATAAAAAACAATTTAAATTAAATAAAATATAATTTTTGACCCCATTTGAAACAGCGCCTGTTTTTTATTAAGTTTAAGAGTGCAGTAGAACTCCAATTATATGGACCAATTGGAACCATATCCCATCCGGATAATTGAATATCCGAATAATTGGATAATTCACGAAAAAAAGGTTATTTCTTAGTAAAAAACGAATTTTGCTTTAGTTTGTAATGTAATTTATTGACACTTAAAAACAATATCATTCAACGATAAGAAACTTTTCAAATGTGGATTATGCTGATTTTTTTTCCTCAAAGCGATCCGGATAATTAGCAATCCGCTTTGTTTGTTCCGGATAACTGAAGTCCGGATAATTTGAGTTCTACTGTATTTTATTAGTAAAATTTGCTAGTTCGTAACTATATTGGTAAAGTGCTACAATTAATTTTATTTTCCTGAATCTTATCTTTATTGAATGTCTGACACCTCATTATTGCATTTAGCATAATTAATATTTTGTAACAGTAATATTCTGTAGTAATTGACTTTGTTTAATTTTAATTAAGTCAAAAACTGAATGTTACCATTTACTGAGAAATTCTAAGAGAATATATTGCTGAAATTATATTTATCTAACAAAAAATTATCTCACTCCCTTGTTAAGAAACCGCGTGCCCATTAAGTTTAGAATGAAAGTTAATCCTTCTTGAATTGTTTACATTTGACGGCTTATTTACACACAAATCCTTTTAAGCATAAAAAGGACCTGTTTCTGGAATCAATCTCACAACAGTCACTGCAACCGTTGTTCAGCGAGGGTCAAGAAGCAAAGGCGACTCAATATTTTCAAGATCGGATATCACTAAAAAAAAACACTTCAAAGTTAACCTTTTAACAAGTGGATTTATAAACAGAATCCTATTAATACACCTGGCTGTCGCTCAAAACGAAGGCGCCCCTAGAAGTACATAGATGAATAAAAGATTCCTTTATTATACAGTGCACTTTACAAGACTCAGATTTTCGTCCAAGTCGCGTTTGCTTTTTTTTTTATCGGAGCGAAAAGTGTTAAAATGTGAGCCTAGTGGTGCTTCAAGCACTAAACGCCATTCACCCTTCTCTATTTGCGTCAATAAAAGAGTGAAAACTTAAATAAATTCATTGTCAAACTTATTGCCAGCTAGCGTTTGGATTATTAGTCCACTGTCAGATCTCAAGTGTTGCTATATCGTTAGAATCTCGACTGATAGTTTATCCCAAGCTCTTAAAAATAATATCTAGGCACGCATTTTTATGGAGATCTTTTTCCGACATTTGGCAATCAAACAGGGCTCCTTTTGTAGAGCTGAGGAGTCTATTAAAGTTGTGAAATGGAGAAGAGTTGTTTATTTATCAAAGTGCAGAAAAGGAGTTACTTGTTTAGGATGTTTTAATGGCTATGAAGCTTTTTCTTGTTATCTTAGTGAAATGTGATGCATTACTTTTTTAATATAAAACTTAAAGGATAAGCATTTCACTACTTCAAAGTTGAAGTATTAGTCTTAAAGTTTGGAAGTTTCCCTTATTTCCTTACATCATCAGTTAATTACTGTATTTAAGAGTATGTTACGTAATAAGTGTACAGTTGAACTCCAGTTATCCGGATCAAATACAGCGGATCGCCAATTATCAGGATCAAAATCGTTTTGAAAAATCACCAAAATCACTTTTTAAAAGTTTTTTTATTGGTGAATGATATAGTTTTTAATCAAAAACAGATATAGTTCTTTTAATAATTAATGGTAATTTAATTGTATTGCATTGGAGGAGAAAAGCAGTTACTTGTTTAGGACGTTTTAATGGCTATGAAGCTTTTTCTTTTTATCTTAGTGTAATGTGATGCATTAGTTTTTTTAATATAAAATTTAAAGGATAAGCATTTCACTACTTCAAAATTGAAGTAGTCTTAAAGTTTGGAAGTTTTCCTTATTTCCTTACATCATCAGTTAATTACTGTATTTAAGAGTATGTTACGTAATAAGTGTACAGTTGAACTCCAGTTATCCAGATCAAATACAGCGGATCGCCAATTATCAGGATCAAAATCGCTTTGAAAAATCAGCAAAATCACTTTTTAAAAGTTTTTTATTGGTGAATGATATAGTTTTTAATAGTAATTAAATTGCATTGCATTGGAGGAGAAAAGGAGTTACTTGTTTAGGACGTTTTAATGGCTATGAAGCTTTTTCTTTTTATCTTAGTGTAATGTGATGCATTAGTTTTTTTAATATAAAATTTAAAGGATAAGCATTTCACTACTTCAAAATTGAAGTCGCCTTAAAGTTTGGAAGTTTCCCTTATTTCCTTACATCATCGGTTAATTACTGTATTTAAGAGTATGTTACGTAATAAGTGTACTGTTGAACTCCAGTTATCCGGATCAAATACAGCGGATCGCCAATTATCAGGATCAAAATCGCTTTGAAAAATCACCAAATTCACTTTTTAAAAGTTTTTTATCGGTGTATTATATAGTTTTACAGTATCATACACCGATATATTGTACCGAGTATATTTTTTTAACAGTAATTAAATTGCATTGCATAAAAGGAGAAAAGGAGTTAGTTGTTTAGGTCGTTTTAACGGCTTTGAAGCTTTTTCTTGTTATCTCAGTGAAATTTGATTTTTTGTTTTAATATCCTGTACAAAGCCTGCGAAAAAAAAACTTCAATGAAGACCTGATTGCAAAAACAAGGCAGCTCCAGTTTTCAAAATTGTTCAGAAAGGACAAAACACCACAAAAGGGAAAACACATAGTATAATACAGAAGTACATTTATTTTTCCTTTTTATCTATATATCCATTGTTTAAAGCTGTCTGGTTCTTGCACTAATCGATAAAAGATTTTTTATAGGAATAAATTAAAAAATGTAAATCAGAAAAAAAGTGGAGCTGCCTTGTTCTTGCACCCACATCTTAAATTTCACAATTTTGACAAATTTTTTTTGTTCCCTCAAACTGATCTCTAAAATGTGCGTTTATTTTTATATTTTCGAAAAAAGGTTCTCCCGTTGGTCACGGTTACCAGAGTCTGAACAGTGCCATGATGGGTCCAAACATCCCTTTGACCCTCTCCACCTCACCCTCCGCCATGCCCACCGCTGTCCCTTTTCCATGGGCCACAGCGACCCGAGGCAAACCCAGAAGAGGGATGATGCGAAGAGCAGTCTTCTCGGATGCTCAGAGGCGAGGACTGGAGAAGAGATTCGAGATGCAGAAGTACATCAGCAAGCCCGACAGGAAGAAACTAGCCGAGAAACTGGGACTCAAGGATTCGCAGGTAACACAATAAAAATTGTTGTTTATTTTGAAAAGTTATAGGGACGGAAATGGGGTCGGGATGAGGATGATGTACTAAGGTAAGTATGCACACTATTTTTTTTTCTCCTTTAGTCTTCTTTGGTTTGCCAGAATGAACTGGAAAAGGATACGACTGAAGGGTCACAGGTAAAATATATATAATAAAATATTACTGTGAAGTGCCTTTAACATGTGGTTCTAAAAGCTTTTAAAAATGCATTCTCATATTTGACGAAACTTCTGTCGTTTTGACGAAACAGGCGCCTGCTATATGCTCCGATTAAACATTTCGCCACACAGAGAACATTCATTTTGTCCAGATCGTCATCTGGACAAATTGGATTGTTGGAGCTACCTCTTTCTTGCAACCAAATAGATGCTCTGTCTACCTCTACGAAAAATATTTCACAAGAAAATACAATTTACTATAATATTATTTTATTTAAAAAAAACTTCCAGTGAAATATAGCTTATAACTTGGCTTTAAAAACAGAAAATTACATTTTTAATCATCACACTCCCCCTCTGTAACGTCCGGCTCATCTGCTGCGTTGTCTGGTTGCAGTCCATCGTAGAACCACAAAATGTAAAAGAACCAAAAACTCTACTGTTTATAAGTGCTGTATAACCTTCCTGTAAGCAAAGCACGTCATTCATTTGGGGGAAAATGGCGGTAGCTTCAGAAGCTACCTCTATATTGCAACAAACTAATGAGACAGACAGCTCCATTTCTTGAGTAACGCGAGAACTAACGATTAGAGCTACATCTTTCTGGTATCAAACTAACAAGTTTTTTTTTACCACAAGTCAGTACATGTAACTCCAAATTCCCTTCGCCAATAGCCCACTGTTCAGCTCTAGTGTGACGTTAATTAAAACAAAACAAACCAAATTCCCCTAGGTTGGAGCTACATTCTTTTTGCAGCAAACCCTTCAATTATGAGTTTATGCTGAGTTCTTCCTTTATACCCTGAAAAGGAGCATAAAGGAATCTGAGTAAATGGATTTCGTTCAAAATTTGAGGATTCTTGTTTCGTCAAAAGTTATGTGATTCAATGACGAAACTATTGTCAAATATGACGACCTTGACGATCGCAGTAATCTCTAAAGTGAGAGCATTATTTCTGAGAGTTAAATTGCCGCAAATTATTATATTTAAAAAAATACAAAAATGGACATTGTAATTGAAACCATAGTAATTTACATAAATTTTGACTATTATTTATGATATGGTTGTTGATAATACAAAAGGTTCTATGTCAAAAAAAAATCCATTTTTTTAATTATTGCTATATGTAGCACATTGTGATTTCTATCTGGTGACAAAATGCCTGATGTCTTCAGCTAATCTAATAAAATGATATAACCAATTAAAAAATTATCTATCATAGAATACTCATAAGGAACCAATTCTTATCTTTGCTCTCCTAGAAACAGCTGTAGGCTTAGACATGCGAGGACGATATGCAATAGAATAAATAGTCCTTACAAGGAATGTATGAGCAATAATTAATATATTTCAATTAACAACGTTTATGTTAATGTATGACGAGCAGATATACTACAGAATGTAGACAAGATACCTCTGGTATCTTGTCTACATCTACAAGATACCTCTACTCTTGTAACCTATCTAATCTTTTATGGATTTTATTTTCTAGTGATTTTTTCATTGTTTTCTACTCCCAATTGTTTTGTGTGGTGTATGAGTTTTTTTCTCTAAGATAAGAAAAAACTGATAAAATTATTGCTCGATTGCTGGAGTTTTATTTTCTCATCAGTTCGGTTGTGTTTGATTTGTGAGCTAAATCACGCACTTGCGTCAAAGACACCTGACAGGTGAAAATGATCATGTTAGTAAAATTACAGAAGTGAAGCCTTAGTTGTTCACTAAGACTTGAGATTCTTTTCTTAGAAGTTTAAATATTTTTAAAATCAAGTTTTGATATCAAGAAGGGATTTTATCTACTTTTCCATTTCCTTGAGTTGAAGAGGATTCAGCAAACTTACAATAAAGTTTCTTTAAATCCTATATAAATATTTTAGTGTAACCAAGTCTCCTGGTTACACAATTATTTACGTTTAATACAATGTTCCAAATTAATTTATAAAAAATTCTTTAGGACTGAGTTAGAATATAATAACAACATTAACAAAAATAAAATAAAAATTTATTCAACTTTTTATTTGGTGCATTTGTATTATTTTAATGAAAACCTACTTAGTGATAAACTATTTCCAGAATATTTTCATTAAGATTTTTTTAATCAAATAATTTTTTTAAATGCTTTCACAATTTAAAATTAATTTATAAAACGTCGTTGTCCAGTTTGCTGGATTTATAAAAAAATATCAATAAAACAAAACTTACATTTGTATGCTGATTGCAAAGATTTCAGATCATGGATTTTTGAAAACTGGTTTGAGCTGGTTTTTGATAAAAACAAGTTTTTTAAGATAAAAGGAAGCAGAAAAATACATTATAGTAACAACAATATATCTTATATCAAAAGATCATTAGCAAAATGGGTTTTGAGACTTAGCTCTATATACATTTAATCCCCTCCACTACTGAACGTGATATCACATCCAAAGATCTCCAGTCTTTCCAGCAATGCTTTCGATTTTAAAATTTATAAAAAAAATATTTAATTTTACAATATTTCTGAATGTAAAGGTTTGAAGTACAACGTGCAAGCTATCTCTTTAGAATCAATTAAGAATTAAAAAAAAAAAAAGAGCGTGCACAGAAAAAATTATTTAAATATTCAAAAAGGGAAAACATCTTTACAATTGCAAAAATCACTTGAACATGACTACATATTAAAAAATACCAACAAATGAAATAATAAGAACATTTCTTTCTGAGGGCTAAGTTTAATAGCATTTGGAAACTTTAAAATTTCTTAACTTTTTTCACAATTTTGAAAATTTAATTAAGCGATAATAATCTCAAGGTATTAAATAATTAAATGACAATAACACATTATATAACCCTTATAAGAATAATGAACTGCGAAAATATTATTTTTTCTAATGAAAATCCGTTATTCAAAATTTTATAAGCACTTTATATAAAAGCAAAATTTCATTTCAAAAGCTAAGTAAACTGCTAAGCCGGAATGTGACACGTGTTTTTTGCATGCATATAGATACACCCACTAATCTCAGTCTATTGATCTCGGCTGGAGCAAGGGTATGCTAATGTCCCGTCCGGACGGGTCGGCTAACGGATATGCTGGCGGACAGCGTTATCACCGAGTACGGAAAAACTGCCAATCAATACACGCCTCAACATTGTGGTCGATGATTGGTTGCAGCTGTGACGTCATTTATATTCAAGCAATTCAGTGGGTTGCGCTCGTAGGCCTTGGTGCTTGCTTACACTCGTTAATGTGGAAACTGACAAAAGCGTTAAGGCACAAGACATGAGTAGAGGAGCATCAATGGGCGGCTGATAGACCAGCTGCAGCACAGCACTGGAGAGTTTATTATCCGCAATTTACGAGTCCGCTTTCTTTTGTTTCTTATTGCAGACTCTTGAATTGCTTTTGTTAGTTAATGGGCTAATTAATTATAAACTATGTTATGTTCCTTATCCCCAAAAGGGGGGAAAACTTAACTCTTTTAATATCACTTTCCGTCCCAGTTGCACTAGTTGAAAGAAATATGTCTACTAATACATAAAAATATAAGCCAATATGTTATTTTTAAAAAAAATAATATTTTTTTAAAATTTGACAGTCATTGCAACATTGTGAGAAAGAATGCACAATCGTTTAATCTACCTTTGTTAAACAAAATTTTATCCTGTATTCACTTATAAAAGCATTTTTTCCTGTTTTTCAGAATGAACGAGAACTGCATGTTCTTGATTATGAAAACGCTTTTATTTTGTTAGGTTTTTCTTTGTCTAAATCTTATTTATTTTTTAAAAAATAATACATTTTTAAAATTTGACAGGCACTGCAACATTGTGCGAAAGAATGCACAATCGTTTAATCTACCTTTGTTAAACTAAATTTTATCTGTTATTCACTTAGAAAAGCATATTTTCCTGTTTTTCAGAATGAACGAGAACTGCATGTTCTTGAAAAACGCTTTTATTTTGTTAGGTTGTTCTTTGTCTAATTCTTATTTATTTTTAAAAAATTAATAAATTTTTAAAATTTGACAGTCACTGCAACAATGTGAGAAAGAATGCACAATCATTTAATCTACCTTTGTTAAACAAAATATTATCTGTTATTCACTTAGAAAAGTATTTTTTCCTGTTTTTCAGAATGAACGAGAACTGCATGTTCTTGAATATGAAAACGCTTTTATTTTGTTAGGTTGTTCTTTGTCTAATTCTTATTTATTTTTTAAATAATTAATAATTTTTTAAAATTTGACAGTCACTGCAACATTGTGTGAAAGAATGCACAATCGTTTAATCTACCTTTGTTAAAAAAAAATTTATCCTGTATTCACTTATAAAAGCATTATTTCCTGTTTTTCAGAATGAATGAGAACTGCATGTTCTTGAATATAAAAAACACTTTTATTTTGTTAGGTTGTTCTTTGTCTAATTCCATTTAAAAGTATGATATCACTTTTGTATTAACATATTTTATTTAACTTTTGCACTCGTGTGTCGCCTTGTTATTTTTTTTGTACTCTTCAGAATGAAAGAGAACAATATAGTCTTGAGTTTAAAAAGTTATTCTCTCACAAACTTTAATACAAATTATTTTTATCATCTCGAAGCACCAAATATGTTGGTAATCTAAAACTTTCCTTAGATTGAAATTCCTTACGCCTCTGTTTTTTTTTTTTTAAAACATTTGACAAATGTTATAAACCACTAAATACGTTTGGTATACTGAGATTAGTATTCAGCTTCAAGCACAACTTT
Source organism: Troglohyphantes excavatus (assembly GCA_963932185.1). NCBI lineage: Eukaryota > Metazoa > Arthropoda > Arachnida > Araneae > Linyphiidae > Troglohyphantes > Troglohyphantes excavatus. The sequence continues at coordinate 13,510,095 of OZ010676.1, read as the reverse complement.
TTTTATTTTTATAATTATCCACCCTAATCGTAAAAAGAGCACGCTAAAGAATACTTCTTCAAAAAAGAACAAGAACGGGATGTTACTGCTCCATAAAAATAAAGTAAATATCTAACATGTTCCTCGAGTGCGTAGGGTTAATTATTACTAATTAAACTGTGCTAAATTTTATATTTTGAATAGATGAACATATGGTTTCCGAAGCATAAAATGTGTAATTTTTATGTGTTGAATAGGTGAAAATCTGGTTCCAGAAGCATAAAATGTGTAAATTTTATGTGTTGAATAGGTGAAAATCTAATTCCAGAACCATAAAATTTGGCATTTTTATGTGTTGAATAGATGAAAATCTGGTTCCAGACCATAATACGTGTACATTTTATGTGTTGAATAGGTGAAAATCTGGCTCCAGAACCATAATATGTGTAAATGTTATGTGTTGAAAAGGTGAAAATCTGGTTCCAGACCATAATATGTGTTGAATAGGTGAAAATCTGGTTCCAGACCATAATATGTGTAAATGTTATGTGTTGAATAGGTGAAAATCTGGTTCCAGACCATAATATGTGTACATTTTATGTGTTGAATAGGTGAAAATCTGGTTACAGAACCATAAAATTTGGCATTTTTATGTGTTGAATAGGTGAAAATCTGGTTCCAGAACTATGAAATGTGTAATTTTTATGTGTTGAATAGGTGAAAATCTGATTCCAGAAGCATAAAATGTATAATTTTTATGTGTTGAATAGGTGAAAATATGGTTCCAGAACCATAAAATTTGGTATTTTTATGTGTTGAATAGGTGAAAATCTGGTTACAGAACTATGAAATGTGTAATTTTTATGTGTTGAATAAGTGAAAATCTGGTTCCAGAACCATAAAATGTGTAATTTTTATGTGTTGAATAGGTGAAAATCTGGTTCCGAAACCATAAAATGTGAAATTTTTATGTGTTGAATAAGTAAAATTCTAATTCCAGAAGCATAAAATGTGTAATTTTTATGTGTTGAATAGGTGAAAATCTGGTTCCAGAACCGTCGCATGAAGTGGAGAAACTCCAAAGAACGCGAGCTGCTTTCATCTGGGGGCACGAGAGAGCAGACCTTGCCGACGAAGCACAACCCGAAGCCGGACCTGAGTGATATTGTCCTACGCGTGAAAGTTCCTACCTCCGATGACAAGCCACAGGATAAGGTGTCCGACTTGTCTTGCGATTTTCCAGAAGTGGAGGATGACGGCTCTTCGTCAGACCAGTCGGAACTGAAAGTCGTTTAGATGTCGTACTTAGAGCATTGAAATGTGATAGTCAGCTCTTCGATCTCACATCGCACAGGGACAGAAGAAAATAACTAACGTTATTTAAGATGACTAATCGAAATTTCGAGTGTTTTATTATTTATTTCCTGACGTTATAAAGCTGAATTACGTAATGAGCTCTTTCTATTATCATACATGTAGTTCTAAAACAATAGTAAGAAATAAAAATGTGGTGTAAGATCAAGGCAGCTCCGCTTTTTTTCTGATTTATACTTTTTCCCTTATTCCTATAAAGAAAAAAAAATCCTCTATCGATTACTGCAAGAACCAGACAGCTCTAAGCAATTGGCTATAGAAATATAAAGAAAAAGGAGCTGTACTTTTGTATTAAACAATGCAAGAAATGTTTTGTGTTTTTCGTCCTTCCTGAGGCAACTTTGAAAAGTGGAGCTGCCTTGTTCTTACACCCACGTTTTCAAATATGCAGTGTCAATATTTTACGTACAAAAGTAGTGCCGTTTCAGTACTATAATTTTTGGAGTGTCATTTCCTTATAAAAACAGAATTCCTGGGGATAGATTCAAAGTTTTATATTGAAATTGCCCTAATTTGACATGTGTTATGAATCTCGAATTAGGCTGTATTAATAAGGCTAATTTAATTATAATTCAAAAACTCAAGTCTAATTTAATTATAATTCAAAAATTCAAGTCTAATTTAATTATAATTCAAAAATTCAAGTCTAATTTAATTATAATTCAAAAATTCAAGTCTAATTTAATTATAATTCAAAAATTCAAGTCTAATTTAATTATAATTCAAAAATTCAAGTCTAATTTAATTATAATTCAAAAATTCAAGTCTAATTTAATTATAATTCAAAAATTCAAGTCTAATTTAATTATAATTCAAAAATTCAAGTCTAATTTAATTATAATTCAAAAATTTAAGTCTAATTTAATTATAATTCAAAAATTCAAGTCTAATTTAATTATAATTCAAAAATTCAAGTCTAATTCAAAGTTTTGCTATTTTACATTACAAGTTCATTCAGTGTGAAAGTTATGTATTGTTGCACTTCAATACTGTTAACAAATTTATATCAAGTGTGGATTGAAATTCTATTTCTAAACATATAGAGCTCGATTTACACATTTTTTTTAACTTCGTTTCTTAATCTAAATAGAACTAGAATTGTCCGGCAATTTGTCTTTATATAATTGAAATACCAGAATGAAAATTCGGGTTTTTGAAAACTTTGCTGGAATTATTATTTTCAATAAACTATATTCTGTCTTGTGCGATGTGAGAAATATTTTGTAGAACTGATGATAATAATTTTCTTATTTCATTATTTTAACTGTTTCCTTCGGGGAATATATTAAACTTGTGAAAATGTAAATTTGCATATAGAGCTATTGTAATTTTTTCTAGACAATTCAGAATACACGAAACATCGTTAAAAGATGTGACCATCATATACATAACAATAACGTCACACTATCCCTATAATACTTATTTTTATACTTTAAATTAAACACAAAAGGTATTATTTACCGCAACATTTAATTTACAATAAAAATTAAATTAGTAATTAGATTTATATTAATCTATAATGATATTAGAATAAAAATAAGGTTGAATGTTACCCCTACAGATAATTTTTTTATATTTATCAGGTATCAATTGAATGAATGAATTTTTATATAGAATTTTTTTTATTTAAAAAAAAAACTAAAATGCTTTTATGAAAAAATATCAATTTTTTAAATTTTATAGCCAAAGCAGACATCACTGACTGAAAAAATTTCATATTCTGAATAAGAAAATTATGCTTTCTTAAATAATTGCAGATATGTTTATTTCCATGGTAAGTTTTTAGCTTAAACAAACATAATAGTAAAGGCTTTAATAGTATTTTGCCGACTAATGTAACTTATTGCTTATTTTTCCGCAATTTTCCTAAACCGTTCTTTTTTTTTCATTTATTTCATTATTCATTTATTTTTTGACTCATTTCATTGACTCACTTTTAATTTAAGTTTTTCTATTATAAAAACGCCTATTAGGCTACCCGCGCACGAGGGATAATTGTACTGCAACTATTGATCGGCGATAATCAACTGAGTGACTAAAAAAATCACTAAGTAAATGCCCGGCGAATATTTTAGGCTAGCCGCGTACGAGCGATAATTGCGCTGCAACTATCACTCGACGATAATGAACTGAGAGACTAAAAAATCACTCAGCAACTGCCCGATAATTTTAATTGCGAAATCGACAAAGTAAACTTCGAAATTGCCGAATTAAACCTGAAAGATCATCAAACTCGTATTATCACAATCCATACAAAATCGCCAAATTGTCGATTATTTGCCAAAGTTGTTGGAGGGATATCGAGCGAAAGAATATTTTCCGATAGTTGTATGTCCGATAATTGCTGAGTGAGCGGATATAATTTGAGTTTTTCAATTGCATGCAAATAAAGTTACATGTCCGATAGTTGCAAGTGCGCGGAAACGGAGATGTGCAATATTTTGATAAGTTATGGAATTAGTTTCTTTGCAATATAATTTTTAAAACGTTTTATCTACTGAAACTTTTCGTGATTAAATTAACGTATACTCAACATTAAAGATCTACATATGCAATTACTTACTTAATGTGTGACATTATAATATTCTTTCTAGAAAGTAAACTTACTTTTTTAATATTAAGGATTTTACAAATTCTAAGGAGACTTTCTGGATATTAAAATATTAATGTTGAAACTTTATTGTATAGGAAGCAATAAATAAATAAGAAACAAAGGTATAATGTTTAAAATTGGAAACAAATATTTTAATAATTTGAAATTTAAAAGTAAAATGTATATTAAAAGTTTGTAAAACAAAGCATTAAATTTAAACACATATCAATACAAATTCACACAATTTTATATATAATTATCCACCTCCATATTACTATATATCTTCGATAATATTCATTTTGGGAAGCATCAAAAGGGATATTTATCTTTAGAATAGCAATTATGGGACATTGCACGGAGCATGTCCCCTCCGCAACTTTTTGTTATTTGTATGTTTGAAACCCATTAAAAAAAATTTCTAATGTTGTCGATTATGACAAGAAATTATATATATATATATATATATATATATATATATATATATATATATATATATATATATATATATATTATAAAATAATAACAACAAATTGCGGAGGGGGCAAATCACGGATCAATACCGTGAAATGGCCCTTATAAGATCAAATATAATACTTTGTTAAAATAGCTTTCTGTTTACGAATATCATAATGTACCCAAATAGCCATTCCACAGTATTTGTCCCCTCCGAAACTTTTTGTTAATATGTTAATTAACGTATAATAAATCCAATTTTTATTGGGGTTAGTTAGTTTTCAGTTTTGTTAGAATTTTTAAAAATTGGGGTTATTTTACATTAATTAACCTATTATTAAATAATAACAAAAAGTTTCGGAGGGGACAAATCACGGACAAATACCGTGGAATGGCCCTTATGAGCTCAAATATTCCATTTTGTCAAAGTCTTTTTTCTTTTTACGAATATCATAATGTACCTAAAGGGCCATTCCACAATATTTGTCCCCTCCGAAACTTTTTGTTAATATGTTAATTAACGTATAATAAACCCAATTTTTATTGGGGTTAGTTAGTTTTTAGTTTATATAGTTTAAAAAAATTAGTTTTATTTTACGTTAATTAACATATTATAAAATAATAGCAAAAAGTTGCGGAGGGGACAAATCACGGACAAATACCGTGGAATGGCCCTTATGAGATCAAATACAACATTTTCTTGAAGTACTTTTCTCTTTACGAATATCATAATGTACCTAAAGAGTCATTCCACGTTATTTGTTCCCTTCGAAAATTTTTGTTAATATGTTAATTAACGTATAATAAACCCAATTTTTATTGGGGTTAGTTAGTTTTTAGTTTAGTTAGTTTAAAAAAAATTAGTTTTATTTTACGTTAATTAACATATTATAAAATAATAGCAAAAAGTTGCGGAGGGGACAAATCACGGACAAATACCGTGGAATGGCCCTTATGAGATCAAATACAACATTTTCTTGAAGTACTTTTCTTTTTACGAATATCATAATGTACCTAAAGAGTCATTCCACGTTATTTGTTCCCTTCGAAAATTTTTGTTAATATGTTAATTAACGTATAATAAACCCAATTTTTATTGGGGTTAGTTAGTTTTTAGTTTAGTTAGTTTAAAAAAAATTAGTTTTATTTTACGTTAATTAACATATTATAAAATAATAGCAAAAAGTTGCGGAGGGGACAAATCACGGACAAATACCGTGGAATGGCCCTTATGAGATCAAATACAACATTTTCTTGAAGTACTTTTCTCTTTACGAATATCATAATGTACCTAAAGAGTCATTCCACGTTATTTGTTCCCTTCGAAAATTTTTGTTGATATGTTTATTAACGTATAATAAACACATTTTTATTGGGGTTAGTTAATTTTCAGTTTAGTTAGTTTATAAAAAATTGGATTTATTTAAATGATTGAAAAATACATTTGAGACAGCGACTGCTGATATCAATGTTCATCTAATAATCTGTACATTTAATATTTCATCTTGTAATAAGTATGTAAAAACTTTATTTTTATATTTATTAATTTGTCTCTGTAAAGAAATGTTTACGTTAATCAGTTAATTGAAATTTTTATTGTCAAAGTAGCAAATACATCGTGCAGTGTAGCTACTTTCCTTTGTAATTCAGCTCAGTGTATCACTTTTATATTTCCAGATATGTTTTCTGAATAAAGCTTATATTTTCACTGAGATTCAAAACTCATTTATTATTAAACGACATACAAACTATGTATTATGTAATGGAATGTTTTGTAAACTTAAGGATTATATAAAGCAATGTTAATTAACGTATAATAAACCCAATTTTTATCGTGGTTAGTAAGTTTTCAGTTTAGTTGGTTTTTAAAAAACTTTTTTTGTAAACTTAAGAATCAAAATTAAGCAAACTTACATCATTGTTGCATTATTATTCACGAATAGTTTTCTATAAAACTAGAAGAAAATGCAATACCTTCAAATTAAACGAATCAATGACAAGGTGAAAAAATTGTATAATTTAAAATTAAGGCTACCAATTAATATTGAAAATGTTTATCTATAAGATTTTTTTTTAAATAACTCACATTAATAATAAAAAGTATTATATGGTAATGTACTAGGGGAAAATTGGCCAATTTTTAAGATACATATTAGTAATTTCATCTTATTTAATGATATCATTGTATAATTTAGTGAATTAAAATTGCTTTTTAACCATACAAAATGAACACGTTTCATTATGGTTCAAGGGTTTTCAGGCATGAATTATGAAGATATTTTAAGAAATTTGAATATGTATATTCTGGAAGAGAGAAGGGTTAAGGGAGATTTGATTCAACTGTTCAAATTTATCAAACAAGGGGATGTGGAGGGTTCAGATTTTAATATGAGTGATAGAACGAGAGGTCATGAGTATAAATTAAGCAAATCCCATTTTAATCGGGATGGGAGAAAACACTATTTCTATAATAGGGTAATATACAAATCGAAACAACTTGCCAGTGAATATTGTTAATTGTACAGGTTTGGTTTTGTTAATTAACGTCGCACTAGAGCTGTAAAGAAAGACTCGGGAACGATGAATTGTATTTTTGAACCATGGTCAAATGACGTGAAAACACCTGAACTGGCACCCAACGCCTTCAATAGACGTCGGGACTTTGGACCCCGATCAGATTTATCGTGCACCAGTTCCGTATACACCCCGATAATTTTTGTGGATGTTCTGGACGACATTCCTAGTATTTTGTAGTGAAGCTGACAACCCTCCGATCACAAGATCACTACTTTTTTACTTTTCTTAATCAAGTCCGTCGCACAGGATCGAATCAGGAACCCTTTGATTCCCAGCTGACGCCTTTATCCACTCGGCCACGGAGGCCTGTTATTGTACAGAAGTAACGGATTTTAAGAAGAAGTTAGATATTCATTGGAGGATAGTTAGAAGGTACTAGCTGGACCAACCTTGTTGGGCCTTGAGCCTGCTGTTGGTCGTCAATATTTGTATTTGTATGACGAACACGTTCAATTATCTGCTTATGTCTAGAAATAAGTTTTTAATGAGTAAACACACGCAAACTTATAGGCGCCATTTATAAACTAGTAAAAGTAGGGGAAGGCGCGGCAAGACGGGACAGTTAAGGTTTGGTGGAATTTCATGACTACTAAATGAAATGATAATAATTTTTGTTATAATTTTTTTTATTATACGGTTATTGAAAAATCAAAACAGTTTTTAATAGGGTACAAGCACAAAAACTTGCTACGTTACATACGTGATGTTTTAAAAAGAGTATCCATAGCATAGCAAAAGTGTTTCAGTTTACAAATAGTTAATGCAGGAGTTTCATGTCACATATGAAAAGGGAAATCTTAATGGAAGTTCCAATATAGCTGACAACTCTTTCGTTCATTTAGTCACTACGCTCACTATTATGCGAAAGTTTGTTTACAATTTTCGTTTCTGCCAGATAGGTATATTTTTTTCCACATATGAATAAATTTACATTCAGAAATACTTATATTTTATCTGTTTATAAGTTGCTTATAATCAGAAAGTTAATATCCTTAAGATGTGTTCTTAGGCCCCTTCTAACGCGCGAGACTTTTTGCAGATGGCTGTGCGATTGGTGGATACAAACCACGTGGTTTGTATGCTCCAATCATAGTCATCTACAAACGCTCGCTCACGTTTATCTGTGAGAATGGGCCTTTAGATAACTCGGATTAGAGCAGATTAGGGCCAAGCACTTATCAATTACTGCCAAAAAAAAGTCCAGAAAATAATCAACAAAACATTTTAAGATTAGTAACAATCTTAAGATGTTTTATTAAACTTGAATAGGCTGATAATGATGTTGCAAAATACAGAGCATCGTTCAATTAACCATAATTATATAGACTTCGATAGATAAGGATAAAAAAACGTTTTCACACACGGACTTCAGTTTATTCTATTAGAGGCCAAATCTGAATAGATTATAATTTATGTTCACTAATCATTTAGTATAAAATTAATAGTTTCGTACACACAACAATTTTATAATCATAATTAGTGGTAATTAATCTGCCTTATACTTTATAAGAGATAACTTCTGTGTGGTTGATTATCACTAAATACACATAACAAAAAAAGTCATTAAAAACAAGAAGGAGCTGAAATCTTTTTAGATTTGAAAAAAAAACGTAAGAAATGCATTGTCTAATTACAATCATGGAATTTAAGATTAGTGCAGTTTTTACCCAGAGATCTTATTTAAGGTAGGATACCAGGACGACTAGAACTACCAGGGCGACGTGAAGAAGTTATAAATAAAATACATGTTAAAAAGGTGTACCCAAAGAATGGGAAGCTAGATAATTGAGTTGTAACAACTCAGCTTACATTTAAGAAATCAAAGTCAAACAATGTGGAACACCATCTTCTGACAACTATTTTAAGTTTGCCAGGTCGCTTTTTTAAGATGGCTTAAGCAGAAGCTGATATTAGAAATATTAAATCATCCTGCTCATTTTTTAGAAAGTACGGTTGCTCAAATTTGAGTACGTCATCGCTCATTTACGATGCAATTATACTCAAAGAAAAACGAGTGTGTTCAGGTACTCATTTTAAGTACCTTTTTTCTTACAGTGTGTAAATCAAATAAAGCCGACACAAGTTTTTCTTTTTATATCTAAAACAACTGAGATTGAGTAGCAAACTTAAATGCTTTCTTCCAGTACCATGAGTTTATTGAGGCCAGTATGAAGTGGAAGCCATTTCTATTTCTCGTTCCATTTTTGCAATAATCCTTCAAGAATAAACCCGCAAAGCCAAGGGCACTGATTTTTAAAATAATACATTTCAATGAAACATTCCTGCGACTGCCAATAAATAAATCCAACCCCTGAGCGAAATTTGATTTCTTTTCAGCAGTCAACGGTAAAAGTGGAACCTGAATGCTTCCCTTCCCCCCCCCCCCTCTAGCATAAGGGGGGTAAGTCCCCCCTTTGCTAGAAGGGGGGAGGGGGACTTACCCCTTGAAGCAAGCGGCAACATTAGCGTATCCATTACGCTCTGCTCTGCCAGTAATTTATTTCAAAAACGATTCAAAATGCGATTTGATTCAGCGTTGACCTTTTACGAGACCTGATAGAGTCCGGCAAACTGCCGGATAAGAAAGCAGCGGCGAGTGATGGATTGAAGAGGGAATAAAACGACAAAAAAGAATTGGACTCGGCGTTCTGGGTCAGGCAATCTAAAAATAAATTTAGAAATTGAATTTTCTTCTTCGTGAATCTCAGTTTTGAGTTTTTGTTTTCCAATTACATTTGGTCGTATCGAAGTTAGATTATTAGAAAGCGGCTGGCGCAGGTCAGGAGCGGTTTCCGGATGCATTGGCCATCGATGTCCGCGGTCCATTACGGCCAGTCGACCATCTGGCGCAATTGTTCGCCTTTAAATAATTGAGGGTTTACTATTTCGTGAAACTTTTCCATTAAAGGCTGCGTTTTGCCGCTGACCACTCCAAGTAGTGGTCAGTAACAGCTGAAAAATCGGAGTTGGGGGAAGGAGATTTTTTTTATTTCAAATATGACTTCAACTTGAATACTTAAATGATTTGGAATTATATTTTCGATTTGAAACCTATTTTATGATGTACTTCTTTGGGAGTTAAAGCTAGTGTTCTGAAAACTAGAATTCTTATTTTAGAATTCAAAATCAATTGTTGTTTTTGGAATTCTCTACTGAAGCAGAAAAAACTCCATGTCCAAAAAGGTTATGTTGTTGCAGAGAAACAGGGTTGTACCTTTTATTTTTATCACTGTTTACATGGAATACTTAAATTATTTAATACAGTATAAACTAGTGATAATGATCTTTCAGTTGAAAAGTTATTTGTTTAATTAAAAATTATTTAATAAGAATTACTATTGTTAGTTAAAGTACTATAAGTTGCCGAAATTTCCAAATATTTATTTTTTATTTCTAATTGTTTGTTTAACAATTTATCACAAGTAATTAAAAATCTTTAAAAAAACTTAACCCTCCACTGTTAGAAATAGGTACTCAAAAATGAGTAAAGTGTACTCATTTTTAGTACATTCGATGGTTATCATGGATCCGAATACATAAATTTCAATTTTGTAAAAGACATGTACTACATAGACATATGCTTTCAGTTATTCTGAGAAAACTATATTATACAGAGTGAATGAGAATTTTTTTACAACTTTGATATGCGATAAAACCTAAAATAAATAAGATAGCTGAGTTATATCGCTTGTACATGTAAAAGCAACACGTGGATTTTTATTTGTACGTAGTTGTTGTTTTTTCATTTTCCATTAACGAACCATTTAACATACTATTCCAAAACCATAAACCCACTAATAAACCATGAACCCACTGAGTTTTCTTCAGAGAATGGATTTATGAGAATCATCTTTACTGTTCTTAAATCCTTAAGGAATTAAGATAGGTAAGTTATATTGCTCGTATAAATGTAAAACAGCAACATATAAAAAAAATATTTTTTTAAAAAAAGAAGTATAATTTATTTGTACATGTTATACTTCATGTAATGCTATAACATGTACAAGCAACAGAACTTAACTATCTTATTTCTTTTAGGTTTTATTGCGAGTCAAAGTTGTAAAGATAATTCTCATTCATCCGATATATCAATTATTGATTGTCATTTTATATTTCTGATTTTAAGATCTTTTGAACTTAACATTGATTATTTTTCTCGGAAATACAAAAAAATAAAAAGTATAAAACCTTTTGCCGGACAAACTGAATATTTTTTTTCTTGAACACGTATGAAGGGAAAATGTTTATAGGAACTAATCATTATAATTATCAATATCCCTGATTTGTTCTGTTTGTTCTTTCTAGTAAACACTTTCTCTCGTGGTGAGATAAAGCAGTTCTTCCTGAGAATTGCTTTTCTTATACCAAAACCTGTAAACGCTATTGTAAGACTAAGGATAATTTATGAAGACAGCCTATGTAGGCAAGCAATTGCTCTTTTTTATTCATTTTTACTCATTGTACTAATTTTTTATTCATTTTTACTCATTCTACTAATTTTTTTTTCATTTTTACTCATTGTACTAATTTTTTATTCATTTTTACTCATTGTACTAATTTTTTATTCATTTTTACTCATTGTACTAATTTTTTATTCATTTTTACTCATTGTACTAATTTTTTATTCATTTTTACTCATTGTACTAATTTTTCATTCATTTTTACTCGTTGTACTAATTTTTTATTCATTTTTACTCATTGTACTAATTTTTTATTCATTTTCACTCATTGTACTAATTTTTTATTCACTTTTAATCATTGTACTAATTTTTTATTCATTTTTACTCATTGTACTAATTTTTTATTCATTTTTACTCATTGTACAAATTTTTTATTCATTTTTACTCATTGTACTAATTTTTTATTCATTTTTACTCATTGTACTAATTTTTTATTCATTTTTACTCATTGTACTAATTTTTTATTCATTTTTACTCATTGTATTAATTTTTTATTCATTTTTACTCCTTGTACATGTCTTTTTCAGAAATGAAACTTATGAATTCGGAGTTATGATAAGCATCGAATGTAATAAAGAATGTAATGAGTGCATTTGACTTATATTTGAGTACCTATTTTTAAGAGCGTACATTGGGCTATTGGCGATGGCATCTTAGCTTAAGAAAACACATCATCAAAAACTTCACGCAAGAATTGAAGTAAAAGCAAACACTTCCAACAATTGTTCGATGATTAGAATTCAAATTATATGGAATATCCCATGTAACGCCACTAAAACAACAAAAACCGCAAACACTGAAAATATCCCACCGGAAACAAAACTATTCAAAATGACCAGACGCATGATCAAACAGTCTAAATCCTGACTTTTTACATTGGATTTGTTTCCGAGGTATGTATATACATGCCGCACCATCAGCTCGGATTCAACTATTTACGATCAAAAATGAAACTTATGTATTCGTAGTTATTATAAGCATCGAATGTAATCAAAAATGAGTACATTTTACTTATTTTTGAGTATCTGTTTTTAACAATGTACATTGGGTTATTAGCGACTGTACCTTTGCTTAAGAAAACACATCATCAAAAACTTCACACAACAATTGAAGTAAAAGAAACCACTTCCAACAATTGTTCGATGATTAGAATTCAAATAATATGAAATATCCCACGTAACGCCACTAAAATAACAAAAATGATATGCAATATCCCATGTAACGCCACTAAAACAACAAAAATTATATGCAATATCCCATGTAACGCCACTAAAACAACAAAAATTATGTGCAATATCCCATGTAACGCCACTAACACAACAAAAATTATATGCAATAACCCATGTAACGCCACTAAAACAACAAAAATTATATGCAATATCCCATTTAACGCCACTAAAACAACAAAATCGCAAACACTGAAAATATCCCACCGGAAACAAAACTATTCAAAATGACCAGACGCATGATCAAACAGTCTGAATCCGTAAATCCCCAGTCCCTCGACTCGATCCGGCTGCGGACTGGCTAACATTCATGAGTGGTCAAAAAGTGTGTCTGTTTGCTGTTTCAGCACATCTTGACAGCCTGCTTGGTGGCGCGCTGCCGCTTCGAAGGTGAATGCAATTCCAATAGGAGATTTCAAGAAAGAGGAGAATCCCAGCTGGTCCTCCTCCCTTTCTTTTTCTCCTGAATCATTCATACCTTCGTCTATCCCTCTGACAATGACTGCCGAGCCGGCTGTTGCACCCGCCATCATTAGCATTTCTCCAACCAGCTACAACCATTAATATTGTACAACCACAGCGGCAACTCTCATCTCCATCTTCCCAATGACGGCTCTCATCGGATTCTATTTTCTGACGCCCCATGCCGGGTTTTTTTTAACACCTTTTTTGGAGAGTGGGTGTCCGCGCCCCTCTTTGATTTGTCTTTAGGGTAGGTGGGAATTCAGAAACTCCAGAGACGACTTTTTACATTGGATTTGTTTCCGAGGTATGTATATACATGCCGCGCCATCAGCTCGGATTCAACTATTTACGATTTATTTTAGTGGGAGTTTTCTCTTAAGCGGCCGACTTAGAATGAATTGCATATTTACGATTCCGGAGTAACAATGTTGTGAATATATTTCGAGAGTGGAAAGAACATTTCTTAAAAAGAAAAAGGGTAATTTCCTCCATATAGTTATATCTACCTGGGATGGGTAATTTATGGAAATCTTACATTGGATTCAGGGCCGCATTTAACAACCGCGGGGCCCGATGAGAATTTAGTAGCGGGGCCCGATGAGAATTTAGTAGCTGGGCCTGATGAGAATTTAGTAGCGGGGCCCCTTTCAGAGCCGCCCTTAGCACGGCCGTGGGCGCCTGTGCAAACGTACACTGTTAAAAATAGGTACTCAAAAATAAGTGAAATGTACTCATTTGTGCCTGTGCAAACGTTCACTGTTAAAAATAGGTACTCAAAAATAAGTTAAATGTACTCATTTTTGCTTGTGCAAACGTTCACTGTTAAAAATAGGTACTCAAAAACAAGTGAAATGTACTCATTATTGAGTACATTCAATGCTTATCTTTGCTGCGAATACATAGATTTCAATTTTGGAAAAAGACATGTACTCAAAAATGAGAACAATGAGTAAAAATAAATAAAAAGAGAAGATGCTAGTCTACATAGGCTGCCTTCATAAACCCTTTTTAATAAATATCGACAAATACAACCAAGACTTAACAAGCACTGCAGTACCAGAGCGACTTGAAGAAGTTATAAACAGAAGAAATGTTAAGAAGGTGTGCCGAAAGAATGGGAAGTAAGATAATTGAGTTGTAATAACTCAGTTTCTATTTAATCAATCGACATCAAATAATGCAGAAAACCATCTTCTGAACAACTATTTTAAGTTAGATAGATCGCTTTGTTAAGATGGATTGAACAAGAAGCTGAGATTAGCACTATTAAATCACACTGCTCATTTTTGAGAAAGTACGGTTATTTAAATTTGAGTACGTCATCGCTCATTTACGATGCAGTTGTACTCAAAGATAAACGAGTGGGTTCAGGTACTCATTTTTAAGTACGTTTATTTTACAGTGTAACAGGGGGGGGGGGATAGTGTTTTTTAATTGTGCTTAAAAAATTATTAAGATGTTTACAAGATTTTTAAAACAATCAACATTTTTTTTTAAATTCTGTCAAAGTAAAAATAAGCATGCAGTATTTAACCTTTTCGTGTGGACTGGGACAACATTTACCCCATAGAGTATCCCATTGAGTATCCCATTGAGTATTCCATAGAGTATCCCATAGAGTATCCCATTGAGTATCCCATTGAGTATCCCGTGGAGTATCCCATTGAGTATCCCGTGGAGTATCCCGTGGAGTATCCCATAGAGTATCCCATTGAGTATCGTATGGAGTATCCCATAGAGTATCCCATTGAGTATCCCATTGAGTATCGTATGGAGTATCCCATAGAGTATCCCATTGAGTATCCCATAGAGTATCCCATAGAGTATCCCATAGAGTATCCCATTGTGTATCCCATAGAGTATCCCATAGAGTATCCCATAGAGTAGGGAGCTTTGCAACACATCCACACCATGGTACGGGGAAAGAATTTTTAAAACGCGTGTGGTCTGAAATATGCTGTTTGGGGCATAACAGGTAATTACACCTGTTCGGACAGGTGACGCTTATGGTTTCTACAAATCGTCTTCGGTTGCGCTTTTCAGTATTTTGACACCTGAATGAGCCCACCCCAAATCTGGGTGCTTTGTGAAAGATTGTAAACGATCCCTCCGTCAGACAAGTCCCTCCGTCAGACATCCCTCCTCTTATTGCAAAGAAAGTCATCCTTCCACAAAGCTTTGAGAACGCTTTTACTACCTTCCTGCCTCCCAAATCGAAATCACCCCCCCCCCCTCCCTCTCCTTCTTAACACCTTTAGGAATCTATAAGCGTCTATGGATCTACAGTTATTCCAGCACAATGCACAAAATATTTATTATCAGAAAAAGACGCCAAGTTAAAATATATATGTTTTTTAATTTAAAATGTTGAGGTATTCTATATATATATATATATATATATATCTTCCAAATAATGTTTTATAAAACAGGTTCCAGAAAAAATAAGAAATGAGTATAAAAAGAGTACGGCAGGGAATTTTTTCCCTGCCGTACCTCTTTGAAATAAACTCCGGCGCCACTGTATAGACCAGTGACTCACCAACTCCTCCCCTTTCTCAAAAACTTATTTTAGTTATCTGGAAAATAGATTCGATTGCTCGTGCTGCCATCTATTTTATAAAATATAAAACTGATGTAATGTCTCGTAGAAAGGTTCTAAATTCCGTGTCCCCAAACAGGGAAAATAAACTTGCATATCGATGACTAAAAACACAATCATTGTATGTCCATTTTTGACAAAAATGATGTATGGATATCAATGTAAAGCTATAAACTACCTCTTTCTTACTACATGAACATTGCATGTCCATTCCAAATAACAATTTTGTGGTGTAGGTTTAAAGTTCGGCTCAAGTTTGAAAAAGAACCAAGTTCAAAATCTTCTTTTTACAAAAGTTCACACTAGTGGTCATAATGATTGATCGTTTAGCCATCGATATGACTCATTAACTCAACAAACGGTTCTCATTCGGTGTACGACACCTAGACGGATAACATTTAGCCAAGCATAACTATGACATGTAAAAGTTTATTTTTTTTTTCGACTACAACGCGAACCGAAAAAAGTTTGCCTATGAATTTTCTTTTACACAAACACAATGGCCCGTGGCCAATTTATTTAATATAATTTTTCAAAGTGCATGTCTATTAACACTTTCGAAAATTAATCCCCAGAATCTATAATTAAATAATTATTACGGTCGCTCACAAGACATATTTGCGTAACTCAAAATTGTCGATTTTGAGTTATCTCCAAGATTAACAGCATTTGAATATTATTATTCGACTAAATTGCAAAATTAATTATTAAAAAATTGCAGATAACTTATTTTTTGTCGCGCAAAACGAAAAGTAAAAATAAGCATAAACTGTCCAACATTAAAAAAAAACATAAAATATTTCTGCATAAAATTAAAATTCTAAAGAAAAGGATTTTTATGGAAAAAAAGTGATAAAATCGAATCGTTTTTTTAAATACATATAAGGCTATTTAAAAATGATCTGTTTCTACATTGCATTGTTCATAATTAAAAAAGGTTTCCTCGAACAATATTGGCTGTTTTTATTTTACATTTTTTTATTTAAGTGTAAATATTTTATCCTTCAAATTAAATAATATTAAAACAAATCTTCTGATAGTTTGATGAATGAAAAACTTTTATAAAAAAGCTTAGAAAAGTCGAATTATTTGCTAATGTGCATAGGTCCTTGCATAAAAGAGAAATTTTTTAATACATTTCATTAAAAAAAATCAGGAAAAAAATTCTACTTCATTTAGCTTTTAACAGCGTTTTTCAAAGTGGGAAAAATGGGTTTTCGAATTATTAATGCTAAAAAAAAATATCATAAACATTTAATAAACTTCATAATTGATAAAAAAAATCGACTGCTAAGAGCTCTGCGGTATTTAAAGTGAAATAAATACTTTTTTTTTGTCAATATTTCATTTTAAAAAGGTACTTAAAAATGAGTACCTAAACCTACTCATTTTTCTTTGAGTACAATTGCACCGTAAAAGAGATATGACGTACTCAAATTTAAGTAACCGTACTTTCTCAAAAATGAGCAGCGTGATTTAATATTTCTAATCTCCGCTTCTGTTCAACCCATTTTAACAAAGCGACCTGACAAACTTAAAATGGTTGTTCAGCAGATGGTTCTCCACAACATTTGATGTCGATTGCTTAAATAGAAACTGAGTTATTACAACTCAATTATCTTACTTCCCATTCTTTTGGCACATCTTTTTAACATTTCTTCTGTTTATAACTTCTTCAAGTCGCCTTGGTAGTTTAACGGATAAAGCTCTGTACTGCGGTGCCTGAGGATCTGTGTTTGATTCCCGGTAAGCCTTGGTTGATATTTATTGAAAGTGATTTATGAAAGCAGCCTATGTAGGCAAGTATCTGCTATTTTTAGTCAGTTTTGAGTACAAGTCTCTTTCAAAATTGAAACTAATGTATTCGGAGCCATTATAAACATCGAATGTACTTAAAATGGGTATATTCGACTTATTTTTGAATACCTATTTTTAACAGTGTTCTAAGGAAGGCCAGGGTGAAAGGTATTTTGTAATAATTCTGAATATTCTGAAGACAAATACTAGAAATTCTATTCTATTCGTGTAAAATGCATTGTTTTGTATTTGGGCGTAAACTTGACTGGGAATGTCTTCAAACAATATAAGGAAGTAAGCGTATTTACTCTGGAACTAGATCAAGGCCGTATTACATACATGAACAAAGACAACAGAAAAAAGTAAGAAGTCGGAATTTCCCAAACCTAAGAACAGAGAACTTTGCTGTAATTTGTACTCGTGTTAAAACAGAATTGATTTAGTTTACGCAATTTAATTTTTAATTGTCGTTTATATTTTCTCAGTTTCAAATTGAGCTTTAATTAAAAAGAATGAAATCCCAGCAAAAAAAGTCAGCATGAAACCTTCATCAAAATTGTCGAATTGAAGGTTTTTTGAAGGTTTTATAAATGATATTGAAACAAAAAACTGCAGTTTTTTTTAAAGTTTTTAATTTTCCTGTATAAAACCTTTAAAATAACTGCCTTTTCCCTTCATGATTAAAAATTGAAGGTTTTTTGCAGGGTTTTATGAAGGTTATTTGAAGTTTTTATGAAGGACATTGAAACAAAAACCTTTAATTTTATAGATCTTCAAAAAACCTGCAGTTTTCCTGCATAAAACCTTAAATTTCAAAATGTTGATGAAGGTTTTATGCTGACTTTTTGTGCTGGGATGAAGCGTAAAAAGAATGTATTTAAAGGGAAATCGTAAATAAATAAAATCTTCTCCTAGATAAAAATAGTTCTAATATTAATTAATATTATAGTTTGTAGATCTTTATAGTATTAGCCCCTCAGACTCAATGCTCAATGCCTTTTGGAATATCAGGCCCTGTACTATTAAAAATGGTACTCAAAAATAAGTAAAATGTACTCATTTTTGATTGCATTCAATGCTTATCATAGCTCCGAATACATTTTTCATTTTTGAAAAAGGCATGTACTCAAAAATGAGTACAATGAGTAAAAATTAATAAAAAGAGCAGTAGCTTGCCTGCATAGGCTGACTTTATAAATCACTTTCAATAAATATCAACAATTACAACCAAGGCGTACCGGGGATCGAACCCAGATCCTGAAGCACCGCAGTCCAGAGCCTTATCCATTACACTTAAGAAGTTTAAAGAAGTTGTAAACTGAAGAAATGTTAAAAAAATGGAAAGTCAGATAATTGAGTTGTAATAACTCATTTTCCACTGAAGCAATCGACATAAAATAATGTAGAAAGCCATCTTCTGAACACCTATTTTAAGTTTGTCAGGTCGCTTTGTTAAGATGGCTTGATCAGAAACTAAGATTAGAAATATTGAATCACACTGCTCATTTTTGAGAAAGTACGGTTACTTAAATTTGAATACGTAATCGCTCATTACGTTGCAAAAAAAAGGGTTGGTTCAGGTACTCATTTTTAAGTAAATATTTTTTACAGTGTTGTATTGTATAAATAAATATCACGTATTTTTTTCTAAATCAATTAAAAATAGGTAAACAATGAAAATCTCAAAAAAATATATATATAAAGTAAGAAATAATATAAACGACAAAATAATACAATAATATTTATTTTATTATATAGCCTCTATAGTAAAGAACGTTTAATATGAATAAAATCAGCAATTGTCAATCCCATTAAAAAAATCCCTGTACGACATAATCCCCTTTATTTTAAACAAAAGAGGAGATATTTTTATCAACGTGATAGAAACAAACGCAAATTTTTGTAATTCGACTTTTTGGCAATAGGTGGTGTACAAATATATTTTATTGCATTTCTAATTAATCCTACAAGGTTTTTAATGATTCATCATTCTGTCACTTTTCCTATGTTCAACTTATAACATCTAACACACCTAAAATCTGAGCTGGAACCCAACTTTCCAAACTACCAAATCACGACGTTTTTGCACTGTAAAAAAAAATACTTAAAAATGAGTACTTGAACATACTTTGAGTACAATTACATTGTAAATGAGAGATGACGTATTCAAATTTAAGTAATTGTACTTTCTCAAAATTGAGCAGTATTATTTAATATTGCTAATTTTAACAAAGATGGTTTTCCACATTATTTGATGTCGATTGCTTAAATGGAAACTGAGTTATTATAACTCGATTGTATTTCTTCCCATTCTTTTGACACACCTTTTTAACATTTCTTCTGTTTATAACTTATTCACGCCGCCCTGGTGGTACAACGGATAAGACTGCGGTGCCTGAGGATATGTGTTCGATTCCCGGTAAGCCTTGGTTGTAATCGTTGATATTTATTTAAAGTGATTTATAACTGCAACCAATGTAGGCTCTTTTTATTCCTTTTTACTCATTGAAATCAATTTTGAATGCATGTCTTTTTCAAAAATGGAACTTATGTATGATAAGCATCGAATGTACTCAAAAATGAGTAAATTTTACTTGTTTTTAGTACCTTATTTTAAAAGTGTGTATTCAAAAAATATCACTCAGAAAGTAAAACTATTAAACGCGGTTCTAAATCCAACTGAAAATGGATATCATATAAAATTCAGTTAATAATAACTATTTTTAGCCAATATCTGTAATAAATGCTGTTTTTGTCAAAATATCACTCAGAAAGTAAAACTCTTAAACGCGGTTCTAAATCCAACTAAAAATGGATATCATATAAAACTCAGTTAATAATAACTATTTTTAGCCAATATCTGTAATAAATGCTGTTTTTGTCAAAATATCACTCAGAAAGTAAAACTCTTAAACGCGGTTCTAAATCCAACTAAAAATGGATATCATATAAAACTCAGTTAATAATAATAACTATTTTTAGCCAATATCTGTAATAAATGTTGTTTTTGTCAAAATATCACTCAGAAAGTAAAACTCTTAAACGCGGTTCTAAATCCAACTGAAAATGGATATAATATACAACTCAGTTAATAATAACTATTTTTAGCCAATATCTGTAATAAATGTTGTTTTTGTGTGGCAGGAAATTTAGAACTCTAATGGAATCTGCAGTCTGGTGAGGAAAACAAGTGCAATCAGAAAATAAAGGATTTGCTTCCTTCTTCAAACTTCTGTTAATCTAACACAAAATAAGAATAAAGAATTTGATGATAGTTAATGGAGGGAATGGTTCCTGATTAGGGTCAGAGCGATCCCACGCCAAATCTGTCTTCCGTCATCAGATCCTTCTTGGGTCAAATCCTTTTTTTCTGTTCTCGAGAATTAACATGTGCATTTGAATCGGTGTTAACATTCAGTCTTGAGAGCAAAAACAGTTCAACAATATTCACATCAAAAGTTAATGAAATGTAGTGGAGTAGAAAAGGTGTGGGCTTACTCCACAAAATGTACAGGTTTTTTTTCATTTTATTTATGATTTACGTTATTCAATCGCATTGTCAAAAAATTACTTTAAAAATAAAAAAATAAAAAGTCAGCTTTCTTTGTAGAATTGAAGTGTTTGCTGCAAAAAGGATGTAGCTCCAACCCAGGGGAATTTAGAGTTACATATACTATCTTGTGGTAAAAAAAAAACTTGTTCGTTTGGTGCCAGAAAGATGTAGCTCCAATCGTTAGTTCTCGCGTTACTCAATAGATGACAACGCAACAGATGAGCCGGACGTTACAGAGGGGGAGTGTGATGATTAAAAATTTAATTTTCTGTTTTTGAAGCCAAGTTATATGCTAAATTTCAAATGAATTTTCTTTAAATAAAATAATATTATAATAAATTGTATTTTTTTTGTGTGTGAAATATTTTCCATAGAGGTAGACAGAGCATCTATTTGGTTGCAAGAAAAAGGTAGCTCCAAGAATCCAACATGTGTCACGCCATCTGGAAGATATATTTTTGAGTGAAAATACTGTCATAATATGTAGGAACAATTAAGAAGATTGATCAAAAATAATATTTTCACACAACTTGGAATTTTGAATTTTTAAACGTTTTTTACGGCTTTCTGCAATCTTGAATAATTGGAGCCAGTGGCGGCGATTCGGGGGGGCAAGGGGGGGCGGTTGCCCCCGCACTTCTTTCGGATGTTGTCCCCGCACTTTTTTAATATTGCACTTTTTAAAACTATATTATAGGTCAATTGTTCTATTGCATTGCCGAACAAAGGAAAAATTTTGAACCCCAACTTCCTCCCACTACCACAGGCACGTAGGTGGGGGGGGGGGGGGGAGGTTCAAACCCCTACCATTGACAGTCAAGAGATATTTTTTTTGAACGAATGTGGTATCGTTATTCTTTAAAAAAAATTCAACATTTAAAAAATAAAATAAATTCTCTATCTAAATTGAGGAGCTTTGTTTTCAGATTTCCAGACAGACAGCTACTCTAACATAAACCATTGATTGGCGCCTCATTCCTATTCCTTCCAGGGCCATTACTCATTCTGTTTTTATTTTTTTCGGAAAAAGAAATAGCATATAATTTCTTTACATAGAAAAATGCAACTGTATGACCTTCAATTCTAAAAATAGATAAAAAAATAGATCTTTTATTTATGATGCAACTTTTTTACATTAAAATAGTATCCGGTCTTAATAAAATGCGTTAAAATGTAGTATTGTGTAATCTATTGGCGCCGAACAATTGCGTAATCTATAAATCTGTAGATAGGAGGGAAGGGGTCATGAGTTAGCCATTAATGTCCTTGTTTTGATCTTCGTCTGCTCTGCATTTTAGGAAAATGAAACGAATTTTGCAAAATTCAGTTTTAAATTACTTTAATAAAAAGAACAAATGGGAAGTTGAACATGACAGCAATACAAGCACTACTGTTTCCATTCAAGAAAACTTGTCTGTTTGTTTGCAATCAACGCCACAGAATTTTGAAATTCGCGCAAGTATACGTTTAAATATACCATTATCTTGATTTTTAGCATTTATATATCATATTTCGAAATCTTTTACATCATTCATATTATGCGATTGTTCTTCAATTTAATTTAGCATTAATTGTTCAATTTATAATTTAATTTCAAACTATTATTGGAAAATTTATTCGTATTTCAGTAATCATTGATATTCGTAAATTTCGACTATTATTGCACTTCATAAAATGTGTAACGAAGGTACAGTTTAATTTAATCGTGAATAGATATATTTTGAAAACTTTTGTTTAAAGATTGATTTATTCATACACGGATGAAATGTTTTTGCTTTTACCAAAATATCCATTTAAAAAGATTAGTAATAATTATCCGACAATGAGACCCTGTGATTATTATTATGATTTTGGTTTAGAATTTTACAAATCCGTGTTGGAAATCCGTGTTATGTCCGAAGAAAATTAATATTATTTGCAAATGAAAGCGAGGGAAGATTAGAAATTGCCTAACTTGTAAGATTAAATTTTACCTCTGAACGGATACTGCATTGGAAAATGCTTGCAACAAACCAATACTTTTGAGAGAACTGTTTAATATTAAATAATTTATAAAAATTTTGAAAATGTATATAAACTGGAACTGGGAATGTTCAGCCTTGTTGAGGTGGGAATTTAGATCGGAAAGTTTGATTTGGTTAAATAACGTAGCACTAGAGCTGAAGATTACTCTATTGCCGACAGTTCGGGACCCATCTCCAAGGAAAAACCCGGGAACAATGCTTTGTATTTTTAAATTATGGTCATATATAACAAGGACAACACTTGAGCTGGCACACGCGGCTTCATTGTTCGTTACCACACATATATTATAAGGAATCTCAAACTTTAAATTTGTTCTCTAAATTGATTTCATAATTAGGGAGTGATTTATTAATTTTAAAAATAGTTATTGACAACTGTTAAATATAGTTAATGACAATGATAATTGTTGATGTTATTTATCTGCCAACGTATTCATGTTTACTTGAACGAAAATTAATAATTTTTTTAATAAAAAAAAATTGGTGGGGTTTGTGAGAAAGGTTTCTTAATTTTTGTGGGGTTAAGGATTTCCCCCTCTTGGTGAGGGGGATAGATGCCTAAAGAAATTCGTTGCTCAGTCACTGAACCCCCAAGAAATAATCAATCACTCAACCTCAATAAAATCTATACCCACGTGCCTGCAAACTGTAAGAATTTGTCTCAGGGTCCCAAAAGTCACACCACAAATGTAGAATTGTAAATGGTGCAGGAAATGTTCTAGGGATTGGGAGGATGAGGAGAGAAAATTTCCTCCATTTCTTTTTCAACACTGACGCCAATGGAAAGGATACCTATCCCTTTGGAGGTCGGTCAATAAGTATGTTAATTAGATTCATTACAACAGTCCGTATCATTCCAAAATAAAAAAAAAAATTGGAAAATAATCGAAAATTGGTTAATAGTCGACCTGGGCGTCTCGTACCTATTTTAAATTGGTATTCTTTCCTTCAAATAACTCAAAATAGAGAGTAAATATAAATGTGCAATATTTATTGTTTTGGTGTTCAAATTTTTTATTATTACCCCCCCCCCCCCCCCGCTCCACACACACTTGTTTCATCTTGATCTTGCCCCCCCCACTTTTACCACCCAATCGCCGCCACTGATTGGAGCTACCTCCTTTTTACAGCAAACCCCTCAATTGTTATGTAAAACAACTCCTGGCATACACAAATAATATGATCCGACAAAACCAGATAGATACATATTTTTTCAAAAAAAAAAAATTATATATGTTTCTCACAAGTTCTCAATGCACTACATCGTATTCCAAAGCGGTATTGACCAAAAGTGTCTGAATCTGCGCCTAGTCTAAAAATGCTTTTAAAATTATGACTTTAGATTCAAAAGTACGTGGCTGTCAATCGTGTCATCCTGTAAAATTTATGAAAATGGATTTATCTGGTTTTGAAACTAGACAGCTCATATGTTTGGCAGTGCCGTTACACAAAAAAAAATGGGGGAGGGTTGAAACAAGAAATTTTCCAATTTAACAATTCGAAATTCCCAACTCTCAACAGTGCTGAAAAAATTCCCAGTTCTAATTAATCGAGATTTTTCGTCTTATATATATATATATATATATATATATATATATTAGGTAATATTAAACAGTTCTCTCACAAGCATTGATTTGTTGCACCCATATTCCAATGCAGTGTCCGTTTTGAGGTCTAATCATCTAAACATCTTACAAGTTGGGCAATTTACAATTTATAATCTTCCCTAGCCTTCATTTGTTAATAATATTAATTTTCGTCAGGTATAAATTTTCCCAACTCGTGGTTTATAGAAGTTTAAATTCCCAACTTTTAGGGTTTACTGATCAGATTATTGAAGGGGGTCGGACTCCTCCCCCCCCCCCCCCTCCCGGAGCGACGGGCCTGATGTTTGGGTTTGAAACATTGTAAATACAGAGTCAGATGGAAACTGGCTGCTGATGCAAACAGCTTCTATTTTATTTCCGACAGTGACATTCTGCCCTCCTACTTACATGTATACAGTATGCTTCATGAAGACCTGCTTTATGAAAGACTATAACAACAAATTTATTTTACGTTGTATATGTTCGCTTGTTTATTTACCTTTGTCTATTTAATCAATATTACGTTGTTTTATTTCTGAAAAACAATTAAACGAAGTTTGAGTGAGTTGATAATTTTTTAATAAAAGGAATGGTGAACATGAAATGAAATAAAATATACTATTTTAACTAAATGACATTATATCTTGATAAACTGTCAGCTGTTTTTAATAATCTGCTACTGTCAAAAGTAATATAAGAATATTTTAATATTAAACTTTGTAATTAAAAATATTTGTCTATTATTGAATTTGAATGAATATATAGTTATTTTAATGATTTTATATTTATTTTAATGATTTTATAGTTATTTTAATGATTTTATAGTTATTTTAATGATTTTATATAGATGTTATTCCTGAAGGATTAAATTTAATGGATATGACTTGGGTACTTTTAAGTTTGATTATTTTACATTTTATAAAAATATATACAAATTATAAGTGTATTTTTGTTATTTAATGCTAAAGTTTTTCCCTAACTATCGAAGTATAATAAACTCAGTGACGGAAAAAAGATACTCACTTGCGAACAAATAGAATTTTCCAGGATTGTTAAATTAAATTACTATTAGTTTGCAAATAAACGCAGAGTTAAAGAGATAAGTTTACCCTGGTACAAACTTTTATAGCCTTCCTTACTAAGTTTTCAAGCCCCTTTTTATTTCTTATTTCGTCAACTCAGTCCAATCACCAAAGTGGCTTTACTTATAAAAAGCTTGGTTAATTAAATGATTGGACATTTTAATTGCTTAGTTTTCTTAAGGACTTAAACTTTTATTTCGCTCAAACTTTCCGCGAATAGTTTCATTAGATAAAAATAGATACTCAGCTAGAGTTTATCCCACCCCCCTGTAATTTTATTAGTGATAGATGTGAAAATATGAACTTCTTTTTTAATCATTTTAATCATTAATAGAATAAAGTGACGGGGGGGGGGAGGTCATGGGATAAAATGGTTTTTTTTTAAATTAAATATTAAATTACACATTGTTAAATTTATGTTCTAGTCTCGTTCTTGCTCTTTATATAATTTACTTCGGTTAATGCAAAAAAAAACGTTTATGGATGATTTAATTGAAGTCCAACAGTCGATTTGTTTGAGTATACAAAAAAATTGTGATGGTATGATGCCTGAAAACTTCTATATTTAAAAACAAGAAAAGTCAAATTATTTACCAATATTCCTGGGTTTTAGAAAATAGAAAGAAAAAACGCATTTTAAAACATTCCAATGATAAAATTAGAAAAAAATTATAATTTATTTAGTTATTTTTTTCAGTGTTTTGCAAAGTGGGAAAAATGGGTTTTCGAATTATTAATCCCTACCTTTTTCTTTTTTTTTTTCAAATAAAATGTCACCAACAGATGATATTTATATTTAAAAAAAATGGACGCCATTTACTTGTTTCATTACAAGTTATTAAAAAAGTCTTAAACGAAATAAAAAATTGTCTGCGGAACAAATTAAAAATAACATCAATACAGCAAATATTCATGAATCAAAATAAAAGAAAATTATACTGTCATATGTTCCATTTCGAAGATAATAAATAATAACAATAAATCGATTTTCTAAAATGGCGGATTACAGAAACAGATTTAGAAATCTTTAACAAAAACAGTCCCATAATAATAAAATATACTGAGTTTTTAAGAATTGACTATTGTTATTTATTCTATTTTATTCAAGCCACTACTTTGACTACCAAAATTTGCCTTTTACATAATAAATTCCATGAATCCTACAAAACAAACATTTTACTTCATCTATCATAGAAGGTAGGTTACCTTAGAAAAATAATTATTAAAAATATTTATAAAACCCTCAGTATTAAATAAACTATATGATTATGTTTCTAATAAGTGAACGTTTTTGTAATTTTACAAAAAAAAATCATAGAGAAATTGGACATTGAACGTCAAAAATAGAATTTTGAAACACATTTCCCCCCATCTTTCCCTATACCAAGATGCAAAACTTTAAAAAGGATATGTAAATAAAAAAAATAATGAGATCATACATAACTTCCACATTTTTAATTTCAATGTTTCTACAATTTTTAAAATCAGCCCTAAAAAATTATTTAATATAAATGCGTGATCATGCATATGAATTTTAGATAAAGCACATTTTAAAAATTAGAATTGAATTCGATTAACATAAAATTGCCTTAAGGAAAAGTTGGTTAATAAGATACAAAAGGGTAATAAAGACAATGTGCATATAAACAGGAAAAAATTACTCGTCGGACTTTACAGAAAGGGGATAAAACAACAGTAATTATCATATAATAAAATATTTGGTTGGTTTATCTGCAAAAAATCAGTAACCACTTTGCTTAGCAGTTGTAAAATTGCATTTATGAAGTTGACAATTTATTGGTATTTTTGTTTACGTATTTTGTTAAACATTGAAGTTTTGTGTTAGCTACATTATATTTTGCATATATAATAACCTTTGTTTTGTAATATGTATTTAATTTTATTATTAACAAAATTTGTTTTAAATGTTAAATTATGTTAATTAAAATAAGGGATAAATTAAAACTTTTTGACGATAATAAAATACACCTAGTTCTAAATATTGATTACGAATTGTTAACCAATTTACCGCAGTCAGCTTATGAAAAGAAAATAATGAATTTAATTAATGTTACGAAATTATTATTTGTGTTAAATACTACTTTGGAATATAATAAGCTATCTTATATGTTGGGTATCATAAATCCTAAGTTAGTCATTGCATTTTGCAGCTTTATAGAAAAAATAATAAGATAAAAGGTAATAGATATATTGGGGAGTTAAATATGTTAATTATTCATTGTTGTTTAACTGGCAGTATATTGCTGTACTTTGAACGATTTCTCTTAGTGTTTAAATTTTGACACTTAATCATTTAAATATTCATATTAAAATCCACTACCTTGTAAGCTTATTAGAATTAGGCATTCGTTTTCTGCCTTAAATCCAATAAAAAAACTTGACTTTTTGCATTACCTAATTTACATATAACAAAAGCTCTAACTTTTATATTAGAGTTTAACGTTGGCCACTTTTTATTTTAAATGTTTGCATCATATTAAAATCCCTACCTGTTAAGCTTATTAGAATTAAGCATTCGTTTTCTGCCTGTAATCCATTTAAAAAAACTTGACTTTTTTGCATTACCTAACGTATATATAACAGAAGCTCTAACTTTTATTTTGATGTTTAAATTTTGACACTTTTTATTTTAAATGTTTGCATCATATTAAAATCACTACCTGATAAGCATAGTAGAATTAAGCATTTGTTTTCTGCCTTAAATCCATTAAAAAAACTTGCCTTTTTGCATTCCCTAATGTATATATAACAGAAGCTCTAACTTTTATTTTCGTTTTAAATTTTGCCACTTTTTATTTTAAATGTTTGCATCATATTAAAATCCCAACCTGATAAGCTTATTAGAATTAAGCATTCGTTTTATGCCTTTAATCCGTTTAAAAAAAACTTGACTTTTTGCATTACCTAATGTACATATAATAGAAGCTCTAACTTTTATTTTAGTGTTTAAATTTTGCCAATTTTTATTTTAAATGTTTGTATCATATAAAAATTACAACCTGATAAGCTTATTAGAATTAAGCATTCATTTTCTGCCTGTAATCCATTTTAAAAAATTGACTTTTTTGCATTACCTAACGTATATATAACAGAAGCTCTAACTTTTATTTTGATGTTTAAATTTTGACACTTTTTATTTTAAATGTTTGCATCATATTAAAATCACTACCTGATAAACTTAGTAGAATTAAGCATTTGATTTCTGTCTTAAATCCATTAAAAAAACTTGCCTTTTTGCATTCCCTAATGTATATAT
Organism: Troglohyphantes excavatus; assembly: GCA_963932185.1. Classification (NCBI taxonomy): domain Eukaryota; kingdom Metazoa; phylum Arthropoda; class Arachnida; order Araneae; family Linyphiidae; genus Troglohyphantes; species Troglohyphantes excavatus. The sequence goes on along the minus strand of OZ010676.1, from coordinate 13,481,050 downwards.
AACAAAAGCTCTAACTTTTATTTTCGTTTTAAATTTTGCCACTTTTTATTTTAAATGTTTGCATCATATTAAAATCCCTACCTGATAAGCTTATTAGAATTAAGCATTAATTTTCTGTCTTTAATCTATTTTTTTTAAAAAAAACTTGACTTTCTCGCATTACCTAATGTATATATAACAGAATCTCTAACTTTTATGTTAGTGTTTAAATTTTGACACTTTATAATTTAAATATTCATATTAAAATCCACTACCTGTTAAACTTATTAGAATTAAGCATTCGTTTTCTGCCTGTAATCCATTTAAAAAAACTTGACTTTTTTGCATTACCTAACGTATATATAACAGAAGCCTCTAACTTTTATTTTGATGTTTAAATTTTGACACTTTTTATTTTAAATGTTTGCATCATATTAAAATCACTACCTGATAAGCTTATTAGAATTAAGCATTAATTTTCTGCCTTTAATCTATTTTTTTAAAAAAAAACTTGACTTTCTCGCATTACCTAATGTATATATAACAGAATCTCTAACTTTTATGTTAGTGTTTAAATTTTGACACTTTATAATTTAAATATTCATATAAAAATCCACTACCTGTTAAGCTTATTAGAATTAAGCATTCGTTTTCTGCCTGTAATCCATTTAAAAAAAACTTGACTTTTTTGCATTACCTAACGTATATATAACAGAAGCTCTAACTTTTATTTTGATGTTTAAATTTTGACACTTTTTATTTTAAATGTTTGCATCATATTAAAATCACTACCTGATAAGCTTAATAGAATTAAGCATTTGATTTCTGTCTTAAATCCATTAAAAAAACTTGACTTTTTGCATTACCTAATGTACATATAACAGAAGCTCTAACTTTTATTTTCGTTTTAAATTTTGTTACTTTTTATTTTAAATGTTTGCATCATATTAAAATCCCAACCTGATAAGCTTATTAGAATTAAGCATTCGTTTTATGCTTTTAATCCGTTTAAAAAAAACTTGACTTTTTGCATTACCTAATGTACATATAATAGAAGCTCTAACTTTTATGTTAGTGTTTAAATTTTGACACTTTACAATTTAAATATTCATATTAAAATCCACTACCTTGTAAGCTTATTAGAATTTCAAAATAATTCACCAGAAATTTTGAGGGATTAAAAAAAGCAATTTATGTATTTCATTCGAAATAACTTACTGACCGACTTTGCTGAAAAATTGAAAAAAAGAGTGAAATTTACTTCCTTATTCGTCGGAACTCAAAGATTTTTCCTACATCACACAATTATCCTTTCTCATGACACATTTAATTTTTTTTAAATATATAAGTCAAGACATCCAACTATCATCTATTGATTTTGCTAAATTACTTTTCTGAATTCAATTTAAAATAAATGCTGCTTTTCCAAAATCCAATAATTGATTTCGAAAATAAATTTACCAGTATAAACTACATTACAACGATTTTAATGGATTTCCTGCTTTATATAATAGAATAGAGGTTTTTCAGAGTATGATGTGGTTGTTTAAAGAAATGTGTGCTCAGAAACAATTTAAAATGTAATTGCGTTTTAGAATCTTTAATAGAGTATTAGAGAAAAACAACTAGTTTTCTCACAGTAAAAGGAACTGGTTGAAAATAAGAATTTCAATTGTAATTTGAACACCTTTTTGGAAAAGCTTATTGACCTATATTTTTATTTCGAAGCTGATATTTTAAAAAAGAACCAGGATATTTGGCATTGCAACTAAACCCTTCTCAGATTTGTGGCAATGTTTTGCTAGATGTCAGAAATAGAATGATTGGATAATATTTTTTTTTAACCTTTTGCATTTAGATGTTCCATTTTAACCCCAGGTAAAAAAATCAGCAAACAAAATTTGTGATGGCGGGTTTTTCAGATGCACACTGAAGGACCACAGTATTTATCCCCTTCCCAAATTTTTGTTATTATTTTATTATATGTTATTATATCCCATATTTCCCAATTATTTAAAAACTACACTGTTAAAAATATGTACTTATAAATAAGTAAAATGTACTCATTTTCTATTACATTCAATGCTTATCATAGCTCCGAATACATAAGATATTGATTGATATTTACAACTAAAACTTATCGGGAATCGAACCCAGATCCTCAGGTACCACAGTCCAGGGACTTATCCATTGTACTACCAGCGCGACGTGAATAATTTATAAACAAAAGAAATGTTAAAAAAAAGGTGTGCCAAAAGGATGGGAAGTAAAATAATTGAGTTTTAATAACTCACTTTCCATTTAAGCAATCGACATCATTTGATGTGGAAAACCATCTTCTGAACACCTATTTTAAGTTTGTCAGGTTGCTTTGTAAAACTGGCTTGAACAGAAACTGAGATTAGCAATATTAAATCACACTGCCCATTTTTGAGAAAGTACGGTTACTTAAATCTGAGTACGTCATCGCTCATTTACGATGCAATTGTACTCAAAGAAAAACGAATATGTTCAGGTACTCATTTTTAAGTATCATCTTTTTTACAGTGAGTTTGGGATACGAGGATGTTCAATTTTAGCATAGGACTACTAGAGTAGTTCCAGTGAACGCGAGCTGAAATTTATTCATATTTTAAACAATAATTTACAAAAGAAAATAAAGGTTTACATTTATATTCACGGGAATGAATTCAAGCATGCAGCTGTGAACACAGGTGTTTTCTCGCTTTGTAATGCCAAAAAATGTATTGTTTTCTCACCTCATTCACTGAACATTAGGGTCACAGAATACTTAGGAGAAATTTTAGATTTAAATATAAAATCTAGGGCATTAAGTGAAAAGGAAAACTTTAAACAACATCTCCGTGACGAACGGAACAAACCTTAACATCAATGACCGAAAATCTGGTTAAATCCTTACAGGGTCGCCCTTTGCAGCCGCAGGTTCAAGAGCGAACTTAGCAGAGAGCCACATTTTAACCTCAATGCACATTTAATAAGTACGAATGAAACTTATTAATAAGTTTTCGGATTTTTCACTGTAAAAAAGGTACTTAAAATGAGTACCTGAACATACTCGTTTTTCTTTGAGTACAATTGCATCGTAATGAGCGATGGCGTACTCAAATTTAAGTAATCGTACTTTCTCAAAAATGGGCAGTGTGATTTAATATTGCTAATCTCAGCTTCTGTTCAAGCCATCTTAACAAAGCGACCTGGCAAACTTAAAATGGGTTCAGTTGATGGTTTTCCACATTATTTGATGACGATTGCTTCAATGGAAAGTGAGTTATTACAACTCAATTATCTCATTTTCCATTATTTTGGCCCACCTTTTCACATTTCTTCTGTTTATAACTTCTTTACTTCACGGTAAGTCTTGTTTGTAATTGTTGATATTTATTGAAAGTGATTTATGAAGGCAGCCTATGTAGGCAAGCAACTGCTATTTTTATTAATTTTTGCTCATTGCACTCATTTATGAGTACACGTCTTTTTCAAAAATAAAACATGTATTCGGAGCTATAATAAGCATCGAATGTAGTAAAAAATTAGTACATTTTACTTGTTTTTGTTTACGTATTTTTAAAAGTGTTGAATCGGATTTTTTATCAACTACAAATATTCTATATGCTACATATCATTTGAATAGAATATTTGTTAGAGGATTTTGTTACATAAAAAGTCTGTATTATTTTGATTTTTTTTTTTAATTATTTTGATCAATACAAGCCTAATTCTCTATCGAACAAGACCAAATTTATGTCAGTCGTGATATTTGTCACGAAGAATGGATCCCTCTATGGGATTAATGATAGAAAGTACAAGCCAAAATTCTTCCCAGAAGCACTTTTGTACATTAAAATTTTACAGTAGGAATTTTTAAAATGTTTATTTTGCGCCTACTCATAACTTTCTGAATTTTCTTGTGGTAGTACCGTCCGTCCTGCTAGAAGGAAGGAAAAACCTCTATATGATCGTAAAGGTGAGTCCTGCTGGCAGTACTCTCCAGAAGGACATTGTACGTTCTACCATTAACATGATGTTTCTATCCTGATATTTCATGTAGCTAATTTTTATGAAGTTTCGTGTCAAAAGTAAAAAAACAAGAAATTATTTGTACCTGTAACTTTCTTATTTTATGTGTTTTTCTTTGATGAGCGCGGGTCCCTGTGCGGTGGTACGCGTCGCACACACCGAAAGGCGTCCTTGAATCATTTATCATAAAACTTAAACAACTATGGAAGCAAAAAAAGGCAGTTTCCGAAATACTTACCTTTCATTTCAGTTTCAACAACATTTTTTTTGGATTTTTGTTCAAATATTTCTTACACACTAATGGAAACAATAAATGTGTGTTTAAAATTAATTGTGTGCTGATAATAAAACCATTATTTTGGTACAAGGCTAAAACACATTCAAATAAACAAATTTATAATATTTTGATAATTTAAAAACAATAAAATTGCAGAAAATTATATTAAACTAGAAAATACTCAGTGTGTAAATACTTTATGTATAGCCATAATGTCAATTTGCTGAACAATAAAATTGTGAAAAGGATATTAAACTAGAAAATACTCAGTATGTGAATACTTTTGGTATTCACTGTATAACCATAATGCCAATTTGCTCAATAATAAAATTGTAGAAAAGGATATTAAACTAGAAAATACTCAGTGTGTGAATGCTTTCGGTATTCACTGTATAGCCATAATGCCAATTTACTCAATAATAAAATTGTAGAAAAGGATATTAAACTAAAAAATACTCAGTGTGTGAATACTTTTGGTATTCACTGTATAGACATAATGTCAATTTGCCCAACAATAAAATTGTAGAAAAAGATATTAAACTAGAAAATACTCAGTGTGTGAATACTTTTGGTATATACTGTATAAATATTGTCAATTTTCTCCATTACGATCTCCTCAACTATTAAAATATCACGCAGTTTGTATTCGGGCTAATGTATATATATATATAGCTTGAGTATTTATTTTTTAAATTTCATGTGTAAATTTTAATCCTTAACGCTCGAGATTTATTATTATAATACCTGTATATACCAACAGATCGAGGGGGTGTGCTTGCGCACTTGAGCCGGCCGTTTGGCGACAGTTTGGGGACAGTTTGTAACAATCATTGCAGTTTTATCGCGGGGCCGTAAACCACTGAACTCTAACTGTAACTTCTGGAAGGCTCAAACCTTGTTTCCTTTATGGGTGCGTTGAAGCCAATGTGGAAGCAGCCATACTGTACCCCAAATTTTTTTTAATGATTTAGTGATCTTTTTTAATACCATAGCATTGTAGAAATATTAAACGTATATAAATATTATATTTTCTTCTTGTAGAATTAATTTTTATATTGCCAAACGAATAATTTTTGCTCTTGCTTTTTAACCACTTCGACTTTGACGTGCAAATGACTTTCTATTTTAATAGCAGATTGCATATAAAGGGGTCTAAAAGAAAATAGGAAAAACTTAGCTAGAAGCAACATGTCGGCTTATTTTAACATGAAATATATACGAAATATTGCGGTGTCGATGAAAGTGGGGTTCAGTTGTTAACCCTCCAATTGGCTAACTAAAAAAGTCAACAAAATGTCTTGCCCAATCAAGAAGTTACAGTTGGAGATCAGTGCCGTAAATTTACGTACGTACCATTTTTACAGTATAAAAATAATTTATCTATCAGTAGAACTCCAATTATCCAAATCAATCGGGACCAGATGCCATCCGGATAATCGAATATCTGGATAATTGGATAATTCCTTCGAGCATGAATGGACTGTAGTAGAGCGAATATGACGTCATGATCGTGAAACCAACATCTCAGACCGCATGGCCTCAGACACGTGACTTCTTTTCAAAATTATGAATTAAAAAATACTCGCGATTGGCTGATGAATTCGGAAATGTGTAACAGTGAAAATTTATGAATGGAATGACGTAATTAACCACGTGTCTGAGGCCATACATGTTGGCCTCACTTTGATGTTAGCGAGAGTATAACATTATGTTTTCTCTACTATGAAGGAATCATGCTCGAAGGATAATTCACGGGAAAAAATGTTATTTCTTAGTAAAATAAACGAACATGTAACGTAATGTAATGTAATGTAATGAAAAACGAATATGTAATGTAATGAAAAACGAATTTGTAATGTAATTTAATAACCGTTAAAAGCAATACCATTCACCGATTAGAAACTAGTAAAATGTGGATTTTGCTGATTTTTTTTCTCACAGCGATCCGGATCTGGATAATAGGCGATCCGCTTTGTTTGATTCGGATAACTGGAGTTGTACTGTATGTAAGATATCACAGAAATGTCTCATAGAGGAGCCTTTTGGTTTCTATTGCATTAATACATGTATCCGCAGCGGAGCCTTTCGAGCGTTAGCGGTTAATAATTAATATTGGGGTTAATCATTAATATTGCATTTTAATTAAAGTTGTGTCCTGTTTCGTAAGATTCTTTTAGTCTACTTTAAAACAAAAAACAGGCCAGAAACCAAAAGCCAATGTCCTTTGCAAAAGTAACTACTCCCATTTTAGTTCTAATCAGTCTAATTTATGACAAATATTTGAAATTGAATTCGTAAAATAGAGCATTCACAGGCAAAACATAAAATATAAAAACACACTTTTCCAAGGAGTTAACAATAAACTTGAGCCACCCAACAAAGTGGAACACCCAATACGGATGTGGATAATAATAGTAATATTAATTAACTTTCAAACAGTAACGGAATTAGCACGTGAGAAAATTTACATCCTTATAGTTAAAAAAATAGTTTTGTTCATGCAATAATATAATGTGAATGTTACCCATTTTGATTAATCGAAGTTTAAGGAAGACGATCTCTCGCCTTAACTTATTTTAATTAACCTCCTTTCTGTTTAAAAAACGTATGCTGAGGGTAATTGATTGCAATTTCTATCAATAGGTCGAGTGGAATTTTTAATTTTATTCCACAAAAGAGAAATAAAATAAAAGTTTTCAAAAATCAGTACTTTGACGAATCTTTACTTTGGCGTTTTCGAAATCTGTAAGAGCCTTCGTGGCCGAGCGGTTAAGGCATTCAGCTACTAATCCGAGGATTGGTGGTTCGAATCCGCGCGATGGACTTGACAAAAGAAAAGTCAAAGTAGGGATCTTGTGATCGGAGGGTTTCCAGTTTCGATACAAAATACTAGGAATGTCGTCCAGAACATCCACAAAAATTAACGGCGTGTATACGGGACTGGTGCACGATAAATCTTATCGGGGTCCAAAGTCCCGATGTCTATTGAAGGCGTTGGGTGCCAGTTCAGGTGTTTCCTCGTCATCTGACCATGGTTCTAAAATAACGAGGTGTGTGTATGAATGTGTATGTGTTCCCGGGTCTTTCCTTCGAGATTTACCCCGAACCGTCATCAATAGCCCACTGTGCAGCTCTAGTGCGACGTTAATTAACAAAACCAAACCAAACCAAACCAAACCTCGTCATCTGACCATGATTCTGAAATAACGAGGTGCATGTATGAATGTGTGTGTGAATGTGTATGTGTTCCCGGGTCTTTCCCACTGAACTCTAACTGTAACTGCTGGAAGGCTCAAACTTTGTTTTCTCTACGGGCGCGTTGAAACCAATTGAAAGCTGCCATACGGTGCCCCAATATTTAAAAAAAAATGATTTAGTGGTGTTTTTTATTACCAAAGCATTGTAGAAGTATTAAATATATATAAATATTATATTTTCTTCTTGTAGAATTAATTTTTATATTGCCAAACCGATAGTTTTTGCTCTTGCTTTTTAACTACTTCTACTTTGACTTGCAAATGACTTCCTATTTTTATAGCAGATTACATTTAAAATGGGTTTAAAAGGAATATAAAAAAACTTACCCAAAAATAATATATGTCGGCGTATTTTAACATGAAAAATATATGAAATATTGCGGTATCAAGAAAAGTGGGCCCCATCATGGCGGCCTCCATATCGGCTTCAAGTCAACAAAATGTCTTGCCCTATCCAGAAGTTACAGTTAGAGATCAGTGGTCTTTCCTTCGAGATAGACCCCGAACAGTCGCCAATAGCCCGCTGTGCAGCTCTAGTGCCACGTTATTTAACCAAACCAAACTTAAAAAAAAGTCATTTCAATAGATCGACTTAGGCCCCCTCTACACGTACGAGCTAAACGCGCGCCAGCTTTTGCAGATGACTCTGCGATTGGTGAATACAAACCATGTGGTTTGAATGCTACAATCACATTATATTTATATTATAAAAACAATTTACTTGATCTCGCATTGATAAGGTTCCTTATACTTACTAGTCAAGGTTTGGTTTGGTTAATTAACGTCGCAATAGAGCTGCATATTGGGCAATTGACGACGGTTCTGGCCTATCCCGAATGAAAGACCCGGGAACAATGCCTCGTATTTTTGAACCATGGTCAGATGACGAGGACAACACCTGAGCTGGCACCCAATACAACCGCAATAGGCGTCAGGACATTAAACCACAATCAGATTTATCGTGCACCAGTCCCGTATACACGCCAGTATAATTTGTTTTTGATATTTTTAGATGACTTCCTAGTATTTTAGTAGAACAGCTGGCAACCCTCAGATCGCAAGATCGCTACATTTTTACCTTTCTTTGTCAAGTCCATCAGTCGGGCTCGAACTCGCAATCCTCTGATTACTAGCCAAACGCCATTATCCACTGGGCAACTGTTACTAGTCAAGAATAGATAGACGTGGTTTAAAACTACCAGGCAGTGTCCATGGGTCTTTCCTTTGAGATAGACCCCAAACCGTCGTCAATAGCCTACTGTGTGGCTCTAGTGCGACTTAATTCAACCAACCAAGTTTAGTTTGGTTTGGTTAATCAACGTCGCACTAGAGCTGCACAGTGGGCTATTGGCGACGGTTCGGGATCTATCTTGAAGGAAAGACCCGAGAACACATACACATTCACACACACATTCATACTACATGCACCTCGTTATTTTAGAACCATGGTCAGATGACGAGGAAACACCTGAACTACCAACCAACCAAGAATAAGTACAAATAAAACAGAAAACTTAATAGTTTAATGATTATAATAATCTATTGAGTATAATAATCTCCCCTGATCACAAAATTTATCAAGATAACGCAGTTACCGGACTTTGTGATCGGAAGTTAACAAGATCTAACCCTGTAATCCGTACCAAAAGTCCGCTGCTCGGAGAGGACTCGAAGGGTTACAAATTTTGTTGCCACCAGTGTCGGAGATTGAATGGGGCTAGGGACTAAAAGTGTGGTAAATACCTGTACTATTTCTATAGAAATTTGTTTCAAAAAATTGGGAGGAGCATTATTATCTTAAGATTCAAAGTGCCTGGGCTAAAATACTTTGTTACAATATGAAATATATTCTTAGAGCTGCATAAATCAGACAAGTTAAAGTGTCTATTGTGTTTCATTTTGGAATCCTTAGAAAATGTTAATTTTAACAATTATATAAGTTTGAGGCTTCTATTGTCCAGCAGAAGCTTAGAGAATTGGAGCATCTGACCCAAGGTCGTCAAATAATCAAACTGTCTGTGACGGACATTAGCGCATTTACCCTCTTGTTTAGGTAACCTGAAAGTCGAGCTTTCTTTTCTTCTGACTTTTCCTGTCTTCAATCATACGTTTACCGAAAGTTATCGGCCATATTGAGCAATGAGTAATCTCACTCTCCTTCCTTTTTTAAATGCTTCTGCTCAACTATAATAAAATGGGAATGCCATGGGTTTGTTTGACAGAAACTGGTTTCAAACAAAGCATAATCTTGATAACGTATTAGGACCTTGATTATCCAACCTGATTGTGGCCAAAGGCAAGGCAGTTCAAATCTCAGGTTGAATGGCAAATAACTAATAAATAAACTCAAAGTAAACAATCATGTTTTTATTAAATATGAAAGTTAAAAAGGCAATCAATTGTTTTACAGACAGTGGCGTGCGAAACTTTAACGCCCTAGGTTTTTATTAAGGATTATGCACAACTAGCATGCCAGGATATGGAATTGTACAACTAGCAAATTCATTATATGGAATTGCACAACTAGCAAATTCATGATAGGAAATTGCACAACTGGCAAATTCATGCTATAGAATTGCACAACTAGCAAATTCATGATATGGAATTGCACAACTAGCAAATTCAGGATATGAAATTGCACAACTATCAAATTCAGGATATGGAATTGCATAACTAGCAAATTCAGGATATGGAATTGCACAACTAGCAAATTCAGGATATGGAATTGCACAACTAGCAAATTCAGGATATGGAATTGCACAACTAGCAAATTCAGGATATGGAAAAGCAGCTCTAGGCTCAAAACCATATAACCAGCCACTTGGTGGAGAACGCCTAAAATCCTCGTTAAAATAGTGGAAATGTAAATAATTTTAATGGAATTTTTTTGTATACATTAACGTTTTTTCAGATTTTTAATTTTAATTAAATTATATACCACATTTAAATGAATTATTTTGACATTCAATTATATGCCCAAATTGGAGCACTGAAATCATGTTCGTTTGCAGAGCCTCCATTATGGTAGTGCGACAGGTGCCTTCGCACGGGGTCTACGCTATGGGTGGAGCCCGCGCTCACAAGAAAACACTTGATTTCGTTTAAAAACTTCTAAAATCGTTTTACGTAAAACATCTTTAAATTCAGCTATATTGGAACATCAGGATAGAAGCAGTATGTTACGCTTTCAAGCAGATATCCCAGACACAACTTCGAAATACATTTAATCTAGTTTGATAGGAAAATAGGCGCCGATACCCAGAGACTGATTTACGGGAGGGCATTCGGGGCACTCGCCCAGGGCCCCCATTTTAAAGGGGCCCCCAAAAATGATTTAATGCTAAATATATGTGAAAAAGTTAAAAATAAATTTACTAACGAATTTTTTAAAAATCAATTAAATTTATTTTCATCAATATTTAAATTTAAAAAAAAATCAATCGACAATTGTTTTACAAAACTTATATTATTTTACCCAATTAAATCAATTTCACTTTTCAGCGCGTTCATGATGTATGTCATCTTTTGCATCGCGTTTTTCAAAGATATGCGCTTTGGATCACTAGTAAAATTAAATTAATGATCAAGTTCCAAGACCATAAACAAGCTGTGTTTACTAATCGCACGTAGATTTGTCGTTTACGGATACTTTTTTCCTATACTAAATTTCCTAATATTGTAATCATTAGGGATTTGCTAGCTATAAAATGGGTAGAACATACGAATCTGGCTCAACTAAAAAAAAGCTAAAAAGGAAGAAAGAACAGAACTAGAAACGTATGATAAAACTCTGTTGCAGTATTGATCATTAACGTTAATTCAAATTCTCAAAAGATGAAAATTAGTAGTTAAAAAAAATATATTTGTGTTTAAAATATATTAAAGCTGACTGATTACGTCATTTTGTATTGTGTGCTTGTGCATAAATGTAGCAGTTTTATTTTGAATTACGTCGAGGGGCCCCCTATAGTTCTTTTGACCTAGGCCCCTAAGCTTGTAAGTCGGTCCCTGCCGATACCTGGATGGGGAAAGCTTTTTTACTTTCCTTCTGTTGGCGACCAATCCCTTATTATTTCTGTATTCAGCTGGAATGACGTTTCACACAAATTCTGGCAGCGCTCCAACACATCCCCCCTCCTCTCTTCGACTTGTTTTATGTATATAATTTAATTTTATTTATATTAGACTGCTTTTCTAAGGTTTTTAAATTTAAATAACAATTAGAAAAAAACAATTTAAGCACAAAAAGAAAAGTTTTCCCGTTACTTCTATTTATGCATTTTCAATTTTATTGTATAGAAAATATTGCAAAAACGGAGGTGCCGGAACCGGTATGGCTGCTGCCATACCTACTTTTATCTAAAAAAAATGTAGCGTAAAAAAAAAAAATTTAAAAAAATGCTCAGATGTAAAATAAAAAGTCCAAACCCTTTTTCCCCCACTGCTATAAATTTAGCCTTTTTTTAAATAAGTTCCGGTGCCACTGAGCAAATATACACGTGATTCTAGTGTTCTAGCATAAAAAAACACAACTTAAAATCTAGTTCAGGGGGCCCCGCTACTGGTTTTGCACAGGGCCCAGTGCAGTGCCCTGGGCATATTTTCGGGGGTTGAAACAGAAAATTTCCCAATTTAACGATTCGAAATTCTCAACTTAACTATTCAAAATTCCCAACTGAAACAGTGCTGAAAATTCCTAGTTCCAACTTAATCAACATTTTTCATAGGCGTAGGAAGTAGGGGGGCTGGGGGTGCTCGAGCCCCCCCAGGAATTATTTTGAAGGGGCTCAGCCCCCCCTAATATTATACTATTTTTTTAAGAAAAATTACTTAAAAACTAAATTGTAGAAATAGAGAATTCATACAAAGAGGCATTCGAAAGGAAGCGTCCCTTATTTATTCTAAACGTGTTTTAAAGTGGGGGGAATTTGCTTTGAAAGCTACAACGCTAAAGCTTTAAAGAGTAATTTTAAGAATAATTTAAAAATACGCTTTTAAATAAAAAAAATATTATTTGTGGACATTTCAGAAATTATAATCGTATTTCCCATAATTTATTCCCTTTGAAATAATAAACCATCAGATTCATGCACTATTTTCTAAACAGCTTATATAGTTGAAATTTCTTCTTTTAGAAAATTACATTTTGTTAAAGAAAGTTAAATAAAGACGAATTCCTCAAATCTGGAAAAATTCATATTTTAGCGTACAATACGGACATTTGAAATGACTATTAACCTTTTCCTGGTTACTTTATGTTCTAAAGCTGTCCAAACAAAAACGGATACAAGTTAAGCACTTGTTTGTAAAAATTTAAAGCATTGTTTGTTTTTTAATTGTGTAATAGCTCGCAACTCCGTACTATTTTATATTGTATAACAATATATATATTGAAAAAAAAATTCAGCCCCCCCTGAAAAAAAGAAGTTCCTACGCCACTGACATTTTTCATCTTTTTTTTTTTTGGAGCATTTTGGAGCATTTTTTCACAAGCATGGATTTGTAGCACCCATATTCGAATGCAGTGTCCGTTTTGAGGTCTAATTTAAATGTAATCTGATATCTGACAAGTTGGGCAATTTCTAATCTTCCCTAAACTTTGATTTGTTAACAATCTTAATTTTCTTCAGACATAAATTTTCCCAACTCTGGGTTTTTGGAAGTTGAAATTCCCAACTTTCAGAGTTTCCAAATTATTGGGGGGAGGGAGTCTGGCTGCCCCCCAAAACCCCCCTGGTGCGACAGGCCTGGCCAGTGTTCTGCCAAGGACGGGCCTGTTCGTTTGTGTCTCAAAAAAAATTTGAACCGCCTTTGTCAAAAAAATTTCAGGTTTTTTTTAATGTTAGTCTTCGGGCTAAAAGCTAAAAAAAATTACATTGTCGAAATAGGACAATGTTTATATTACCAAGAAAAAAAATTAAGTAATAACAAGCAATAAATATTAATATAAAACATTTAGTATAATTTTTTACTAAAAAAAATGTGGACCGAAAGTTAAATATATTAAAATCAATATATATTAATACCAATTATAAGTTTGAAATAATGGACGAATAGTTAAAGATAACACAGACAAACAATGTTAAACGAGCATTAAAAGTGGAATTCAGGAATAATTTGATTTTAAATTCACAATAATAACGTTAAAAACTAATAAAACAAATGAATACATTTTTCTAGTTTGAGTAGTCACCAAAAGATGGCGCACATTTCTAAAAAAAAAAAAAGGAACACGGACAAAATCCACCCGAGTCGATTCAATAGCATTTTTCCAAACATCTGTCTTTCTAGTGTCAGACAGCAAGCTTGTTTGTAGTGGAGGGACAGTAGGGAGTTAAAACATTGGCTAAAAAACATTAGCCATGGTCCATCAAACGGCAGTATCGCCTGTAATGTCTTCCTCTGGACTAGGAAATACTGAAAGTATTGGCGAAGCCGCAATTGTGTTGATTTCTATTGGATCTATTTTGATTATTCTCTGTGCTGCTGCGATCATTTATGGTCTTCGTCGAAGAAGACATGTTTCTGCTACTCGTAAGTTATATTTTAGTATCATGTTCACTTCTAAGTGTAGTGATCATCTTCTAACAGTTGAATTATATTTATTTTATTCAGTTGTGCATAAATGTCAAACGAGCAACTTCAAGAAAAAATTTTACTTCTATTTACAATTACAAGGTTATATGCTAATTTTTTGTATTATTCCAAGATATTTAAAGGATTTTTTTCTCTGAAATCATTTCAGTATTAAATCAGTGTAGATTAACGTCAACTTTAAGTTTAAAATGAGTGGATAATGGTTAAATACACCGCACTCAATCAAATGTCAAACGAGCATAAAAGTGCAACTTCAGGAGTAAATTTAGACGAAATTTACAATAATGTTAAATACTAAATATATTTTGTATTATTCATGATATTTAAATGAATAATACTCTGAGACTATTTTAGTATTGATTCATAATATGTCAAACATAAATATAAAATATTATCCAAAGGTGAAGATATTGTGTGTGTACTTTGTGCTAAAATTATATATACTTACTTTTAATGGTTCAAATTAATCAATTTCCTATTTTAGTATAATCACATAAACTTCTTTTTCTTGTGAATTCCTATTGGATCCAATTTCATATCTACAGTAGAACTCCTATTATCCGAACTACAGTTATCCGGATCAAACAAAGTGGATTGTCAATTGTCCGAATCACTTTGAGAAGAAGAAAAAATCACCAAAATCTACATTTTAAAAGTTTCTTATTGGTGAAGGATATTGCCATAATAGTCATAAATGGCATTACATACTAAATAAAAAAAAATAACTAAGAAATAACCTTTTTATCGTGTATTATACAATTATCCGGATATTCGATTATCTGAATGAGATCTGGTCCCAATTGATCCGGATAATTAGAGTTCTACCGTACTACCTTAAAATTTTATAATTCCTTTTTGTGGTTTGACCTTTAAAATCATCTATTATTTTCCTCTGTGGCCTACTAGCTGCATTTCTGTTAAAAAAATTTAAATGATTTAGTTTTAATATTTTGATCCCTGTGGTTCATGTTAACCTCATAGCGATGAATTCAGCATTTTTGCCTTGCATATGTGTGCTAAAGATGATAGGTTCCAATTCTGGGTAAGCTTGGTTGTTTTGTATGGCTTGAAATTAATATTAATAGCATTATTGGGCTAAAAAGCCACCATGTTGGGCATGTAAACAAAGCCACCGAGAATTGATTTAGGTTTAGGAACATTTTATTAAATTTGCTTGATATAAAAAACTTTCTTTGGTTATTTTAAGCAATTCAAAACTAATGTGACAGATATACCATGGTCCGTACTGTCCTTAGAAACACTTTATTTTCATTTCCATAAAACCCTTTATAATAATCCATAAAAGCCCTTAGAAACTCCTTATCATTATCCAAACGGTCCTTAGAAACTTTCAAGTTACTGAATGCTCTTAGAAAGTCCTTAAAACAGCTACGTTTAAATCATCATTTCACTAAACCTCTATTAAAAACGTTTGATCTGAATGCGAATTAAATAAATAATTCAAATTAATAACAACTTCGTATTCTGAGAAGAAACTTGTGGCTTCTTTGCACCCCAATAGCTTTTAGCTGCTGTACCTTTCCTTTTTTCCATTAATTTATTTGTAAAAAATTTCAACATTTTTACTAAGAAGCTCACGATTTACACGATACAAATGTAGACAAGTTAAAATTGAGGTCCTCGTACACACAAATTCTAGTAGGGGATACTTTCCTTCTCTCTTGAATTTGACTTTACACTCAGTAGCGTAATAGGCACATCCTAAGCGGCTATTGCCATGGATAACCTTATACATATTTGGAACAACTTGATCTTGAACCTCTAGTCCCCCTTTCTCCCCTATGAGCAAAATCACCTGGTTGAATTGATCATTTTACTAAGAATAAAGACACAAATTTATCAAACCAATACGTAGAAAAGATAACACCACAATCAGGTTTAATCACTTTTAGTCCCTTACTTGTATTTTAATACTCATTTAAACTCATGCAAACATTGTAGTAGTCACTTTGTTACTACACTGATTTTCGAACTGTATAGAATGGGTGAAATCTTTCTTTTTGGTTCATAATCTCGTCGAAGCTAGGCTCTTAAATCAGTGTGAATATATAGTCTGTTACGATATTTGTTTTTCATGTAACAGTAGGTAGAAAAGGCTTATTTATATCTATAACTAGTCTAAAAAGGGAAAAAATACCTTAAAGCTTTCTCGCCAATTTTTTTTTTTGGTCACTTTGGACAGTTAACATAAATTAGTTTCTCCTTTTTTAAAATATTTACCATTGTTTCGTTATTTACTTTCAACACTATAATTTTTTTTCTTTGTGTCTCTGAGGGCCCCTTAACATCAACATGTGGACCCCGAAGGGGTACGCAAACCAACTTTTGGGAACGAGTTCTATTTTCATGATAATATCTTAAAATTGGATATTTTTTTTTTTTTAAATACCAGAGCAGAGGTATCGGATCTAATTTTTAATATGTATATGACAAGGAAAGACTTTCTTTCTCTTCTATGTACAGCATATTTTGGATGAAATAGGCATGCAGGAGATGCCTTGCCTCCCGTACCTGTTCCAGCACCATTGTACATTGCATTGTAAAAGAACTCAGGAATTCTTAGCATCATTCCAAACTAAAAAGTTTAAATCAAGTGTGTACAGAATAGAATGCTCTTTTGAATGAATCAGAATCATTACTCTGTTGTATCCATCACCATATTGTATAAAGTTATTTAGAAAAAAGATTATGCAAATGTCTTGTAGATGACTACAGAGACGGAAAAAGATAAAAGATGAATAAGATATATAAGTAATTAAGATACCCTTATTTTATTCCTTTATTAAAACCTCGTTAAAAATAAATCATTCATCCTTTTTCTGTTGATAGATGCTTTTGAACAAGATTTTTTTTCCCAGCTTGTATTTTCAACCTTTGACTATATATCACCCACCCCCTATATTTTACCCATGGAAGTATCTCAGTAAAAGAAAAGAATTCATAATATATTCCTATTATTGAAAAGGAGCTTATATTTATGTCAATAATGATTTGAATAATATCCAAAGATAGTCAGCGCTGCTGTTTAATTATCTTTCTTGGGGAAATTTGGTGGGACACTGAATATTTTATATGGACTTGACAATATGATCTTATGTTAGATAACCAATAGTCATTAGGTAACGACTGAACAGACGCAAAAAACATTAAAATATCATCATAGTTTTTTACTTATTTTAAAAACAAACTATTACTAGTTTAAAGTTTTAAAATATGAATGAATTAAGCAAATTGAAGGCATTGATTGAATTATATATTAAACTGAGTTTTAAAATCTGATTTGACATTAAGTAAACATTAGAAAATAATTTTCTAGAACAACTTCATAATACTATTTTATCGTTAGTTGTTAAGTATTATCCTTTAAAAATTTGTAAAATTGTATCTTACTTTATACAAATAAACATTTAAATGTTATACTTAGAATTTATAAAAATACTAAATGGAATCTTCAATTTTATTACTAACCACCAGTGACAGCTCACGAGGTGAAATTCCACATGACATTTAAAAAATGAATAGTGACTAAGTGAGCATTATTTAGTTATGTCACATTATTTTTCATCCTTTTGTACACCCATGTCACTTGCGATAAAGTTTTGCGGTTTTAAAACAGTCATTAAAAACTTTAATTATGTGCATTTTCCTAAAAAGGCCCTTAGAAAGTTAGTGGTTTTGATTTCTATAAAAAGTTACTTAAAAGTCAAAGTTTGTGAAAGAAATTTCAACGTTTTCAACAATAAAATTTCAAAATGTTGTTCAACCACCTAATCTTCCCTCCCCCATGTCATGCACTAGTCAGACATGATACTTCCCCCAAAGTTTTGGACCTGCCCACAAACCCAAGAAAACCTGTGGGGGGGGGGGGGGGGGGTTAAGCAATAAAATCTATGCTTGAGTAGTTTTGTTAAATCAAATCAAAATTTTGACTTTTTTTTAAATCATTTGTTATTTCTTACTTGACTCAATCTAAGTGTATCATAATTCATATTAGATAAATATATACCCTGCAGAAAAATCACTTTCTTTTCAACTAATAATACCTTAAGCTTTCTAATTCTATCTGCAATATTTGTTTTTTACTGAACAGGTTTTTTTAAAAAGTATACAGTATAAAAGAACAAGAAAATTACAAGTCAGTTTTATATTTGTAAGTTATTTTATTTCATAACGTTTTACATTATAATAATACCTTAAGCTTAAGTAATAATTTACTTAAAATTCTAACAATTTAGCAAATATAATATATTAAACATGAACGTGTGGATTGCAGGCAGGGGGATACCTTCGTCTTGTATTCCTTTAAATAATAAGTTTTCAAATACGAATAAAATCTGAAAGTATCAGTATAACAAAAAAAATAACTCTAATGTTATAAATTTAAAAAATAATAGAAAACAACTTATTTTTTATTTTAATTAATTATTATTATTTTGTAATAAAATTTTCTTTCAGACTAAAATTGTTTTCTAAATAAAATTTAAGCTCAACAATTCTCATTTCTAGGTAAAATCTTTTTTTTTAAAAAATGGAAGGAAAAAACATTATTATTTTTTTTTTAAATAAACCCTTACGAAAATGTTTTTGAAACTTTATTCTGTTGAAATGCAATATATTGTTTTAAAAAAAAAGCATGCATATTTTATTTTTAAGACAAGTTGGCAATAAATTATTAACAAATTTAGTAATTTACACATTTAATAAACAATAGTTTTAAAAATAAAACAAATTTAATTACAAACTTTATAGAGATAAATTTATGCAAATTCGTTGTCAAATTAATTTGTACGGTCTATTTTTTTTAATATTGGTAGGTATGAAGTTGTAGCATCAATTTCTTAACATGCATTATCAATGCTGTTTAATTGGTAACTGCTTTAATAAAAATATATTCAAAAACGGCATTTAAACTGCCAAATTTTTGTTAAATTTGCAGGTATAACAAAACTTGTTTTCTCTATGCGCGCGTTGAAGTCAATTGACAGCAGCCATACTGTACCCCCCCCCCCCCCCCCTCCCCCCCGTTGCATTTGTATTTTAATAAAAAAGTTTTTGCTCTTGCTTTCAAATGACTTTCTATTTTAATAGCGGTTTGCATTTAAAATGGGTTTTAAAAGAAAACAAAAAAAATATCTTAACCACTTTCAATTAGCTTCAGGTCAACAAAATGTCTTGCCCAATCCAGAAGTTACAGTTAGAGATCAATGACTGGAGTTAAGGAAAATATAAATTTAACTATAACGCACCATTAAATTTGATTTATGGATTTTTAATGTCATAAAAAGATGTATTTTTTTAAAGATAAATCGGAGAAACTAAAAAAATTAGGGCCTTTTGACCTTTTAACTTAGAATTCTACTCATTGATTCTAATCCAAATACATTTAAAACATTCATTTTAGCAATTTGCATTATATCTTGGCGATCAATACGATATTTTCATCTTCAAAATAGTCATTTAACAACGCGCATGAAACGAGACATGCACATACACGAAACTGGGAAAAATATTATTTTCAGATCTTTTAAAAAATTTAATCCTGAATTTAATTTATAAATCAATCTGAAGCAGCCTCCGGCCGTGCCATACCGGGTCCATAACCTAAAAGGGGAAGAAAAAAAAAGTTTGACATTTAATGGTCTTCCATTACTTGAATACGACTTCTCTGAATGAAAGCCTTGATATTTTGTTTTTAAAATCATATTAACTGCAATTTAAATTCACTTACGAATTATTCATACAGACCGGGCAGACATGTTTTCCCCAACTTCCTATTGCCGCATGTTACCTTCTTTCCCCGTGGAATCCATTATTGACGAAATCTTAAAACTTTCGTTTTTACAACCAAATGCTACAAGGATGTATTCAAACAATTCCAAGCATGCATTGTTAGAAATATATATTTTTAACTTAGCTCATTGATTTTAAATGCAATCAATTGATAACGAAATAAAATTATTTTGTTATGTACGGCATTTGTGCAGTGGCGACTCGGTAAGTTGCAAATGTGGTAGTCTTGAATGGTGTTGTCGAATCATAAATTTACATTTTAACATATTAAATTTTGTAAACCGAAAAACGTATTCCATTTATGGAAATTTTGTAGTCAAAGACAACTAAAGTCCTTACAAATGCAAAGAATTCATTTTCCTGTCTGATGGAAACAAGCAATGCAAATCTAATGGTTCGAACGGAGAACCATGTCGTTCCGTTTACATCATTCTGATGTAGTTCTACGCATGCTCAGTAAACCTTCTTAGTATAGAGCTGAAAATTTTACAGACCGGACGATAGGTGGCGTTAGTTCGGGAGAGAGGAAATGGAGATTCAATCCCTTTACACGCATTTTGAGGAACATAAAATTATTTGTATATACATGGAAAGTTTTATCTTTCAATGGGTAATATTATATTATAAGAAATGTAGTGCTTCAGCACTTTAGGCGAGCCGCCACTGTATTTGTGAAACATATTCTAAAAAATTTCATTGCTGATTTTTTAAAAAAAAAACTAAAATTTGCACTATCTTTTTCAATCAGTTTTATACATGATGTTCAATAAGTATCTTTACAACTTTGACCATCAATAAAACCTTAAAGAAGTAAGATAGCTAAGTTTTGTTGCTTGTACATGTAATAGCTAACACATGAAGTTTTATTTGAGCGCATTTTTTTAAATGTATGTGTTGCTGATACATGACAAGCAACATAACTTATTCCCTTTAGGTTTTATTACGTGCGACCGTTGTAAAAACAATTTTTATACATCTATCCTCAGGAGTAAGCTCCGTGCATTGATGGTTTATAGGTTCGTTAAATAGTTTTGGAATGTTCTTGTTTTTAAAAAAAAATGTGTACAAATAAAACTTCATGTGTTGCTGATACATGTACAAGCAACATAACTTAGCTATCTTATTTATTGTAGATTTTATCGCGTGTTAAAGTTGTA
This sequence comes from Troglohyphantes excavatus, assembly GCA_963932185.1. Lineage (NCBI taxonomy): Eukaryota > Metazoa > Arthropoda > Arachnida > Araneae > Linyphiidae > Troglohyphantes > Troglohyphantes excavatus. The sequence goes on along the minus strand of OZ010676.1, from coordinate 13,459,934 downwards.
AAGATAATTCTTAAAATATCCTGTATTATCATTGTAATGATTTATAATACCACTCCATAAGATATTTTTTTTTATACAAAATATAATAACTATTGAACTGAAAAGGTTACTTATGGAATACCGACCCCCCTTTGGTAGATCACTCTAAAGAACCTTATCACTTCGTATTGCTAATCGAAAGCGATTTCGAATGTTATTGCAAAGCTAATGTATCCTGCTGACAAAGTGGGTCCTATCTCCCAACACCACACAAAGGGTTAAACAAGTCCTCCCACCATTTGTATGTAAACAAGCTCGTTCAAGCAATTTCCCCAAGCTGTATGGCTTGGCTATCTCTTGTACCTGCAACTATGTCATTGATCGTTTTTAACAAGCGTGACGAATATCCTCATTACAAGGCTGGCTGTTTGTCGTGATTTTTTAAGGAATCAAAGCGTGAAGTCAAGAAACTTTCGTTTGTTATGGATTCTGCTCTCATTCTGTAGAATCTGGGTCAGCAATGCCTTGTAGCCATTGTGTGCGCATTTCAGGAATTGGCGATCTCTCCGTTCTTTGGGACGCGAATCCAGGAAGTTACTACCTGCTTTAGTGGCCAGTCTGGGTGAAGCGAAGATAAGATAGTTATTGTATAACAGAAACCTTTGACAATTGCCGATGGTTATTTTTCGCCACTTGATATTGGTCCAAGGATAAATGCTTGAATGCGCGAGCGAAAAAACCGGAGCTTATGGGAATGGTGACCCCATTGTTAAACGGCCAGTTCGCTTCTGTTTGCTGAGAAAGTGTATTTTGTCTCGGTTTTCGAATTCGGTTGCTCTTACTTTCTAGTTTACTCATTTAAAAAAATAATAGCTGCATGGCATCGACTCTTGAGTAGTCAAGCACAGGAAAACGGCCGTAATGGAAATGTACACTACTTGGAGAACTTCCAAAAATTAGTCCAATTGGTAGGATTCTTAATCGAAAGTGTACGAGATCAAATCAAGTTATCCCAACCAAAGGTTCGTCTATGGTCTATTAGTTTCTAATCTATAGCAATTGTTACAATTTTTCTCTCATCAGTAGTCTACTAGTCGTCTTTTATTCTACATTGGGCATATCCAAACGGACAGTGGTCTTTTATTGTCGTAAACTTAAAAATGTCAATCTGGATAAAATATATCCAATGATTAATTCTCGAATTATGAGAAAACAAGTATAATTGACGAATTTGTTTTTCTACTTACTCGTATTGCATAGGCTATACATTTTAAAACATGCTTATGTAAATTGAGTCACCTATTTCAATTTGTCCACTTTGAAAAACTTACGGTAAATCAATTTTTTTTCGTATGAAATTTTAATTCTAACACCTTGGAATTCAGCAAAGTATGTTGTTTGATGTGTAAAACAATACATTTCGCTTAATTCAGGTGTAAAAATAAAATTTAATGCAAAAAAGTGTTTTATCGTAAATTTTATAAAGAGGACAAGTGACGATTTAGAATTAGGCGATTTCATTGAAATATTTAATGAGTCGTAGTAAAAAGTTAAAATGAGTTTCTAACATTTCAGAAATTAATCTTTTATTCAAACTATAGCTATATTTTATCTTTATTTTATTATATTCTATGTCCAAACATATCGCAATATTTGTTTTCAATAAAAAACAACTCCATTAGTAAGAGAAAAGTTAAATAGCTACCTCTTGTAGAATATTGTAGTAAATAAAAATTGTTTCACTTAATTTAGTAATATCACTTCGAGAAGACGAAATCAGCTACGCGCGTTGGAAGATTCGACAGATGATAATCCATACAATAAAACGCATCTCTTTATCTGAAAGTACTGAAAATAGTAAGTTTCGCATTCAAATTATCGTGTCATTTAATCTAACCAACTCCATGATACACGAATAATTTGATTAAGAATAAAAATATAAAATGCGTTTGTTTAGCATGGAGTGGAAGGGACTTGTTGTTCTTAAATTGAAATGTTATATAACTTGGAAAACTATTAAATGGTACACTTAAAAGTCCTTAAGAACTCCTTATTTTCGTTTCATGTTCATAAGGGTCCTTATAAAGTACTTAAAAACTTCTTATTTGTGCCCCAAGGGTTCTTAGAAACTTTCAAAATATGGAAGGCTCTTAGAAAGAAAGCTATTGTTTAATTTTCATGGTTGGTTAAATAACGTCGCACTATAGCTGCAGTGGGCTATTGGCAACGGTTCGGCGTCTATCTTGAAGGAAAGACCCGAGAACACAGCCTAGTATTTTTTAACCATGGTCAGATGGCTAGTTTAATTTTCATAAATCTTTTCACTCGAGGTAAAACAATATTTGTCTTACTTTCCCGAGCGGTTCAATAACATTAAAGAAAATAAACCAACAACCACTCGAACCTCTGGTCTCCCTATGAGTGAGATCATCTAGTCGATTCGAACAATTGTTGGGCCTTGCGAAGTAACAGCAAGTGATGTCATTCCAGTAAGAATCTTTTCAATTCGTCTCGCCTACAATTCGATTCGCCTTGCAATTTGAGTTGTGCAGGGTGAAAACCACTGAACTCTAACTGTAACTTTTGGAAGGCTCAAAACTTGTTTCCTCTATGGGTGCGTTGAAGCCAATGTGGAAGCAGTCATACTGTGCTCCAACATTTTTTTTAAAGTGATTTAGTGGTGTTTTTTTTAATATTATAGCATTGAAGGAATATTAAATGTATATAATTTTATATTTTCTTCTTATTGAATTAATTTTTATGTTGCCAAACAAATAGTTTTTGCTCTTGCCTTTTAACTACTTCGACTTGCAAATGACTTTTTATTTTAAGGTATCCGAACACGTTCGAAGCACTTTTTTTAAAATGTGTCAGATAAAAACTATTTAATGCTATTTTTAGATTATTTGTTAGTTAAAACTAATTATATATCATGAATATTTAAATTTTATTATTTTAATTATTAAAAAAAGTTTAATAATCATTGAAAATTTTACGTTTTTTTTCAAAAACTTGAAAACTTATACAAGACATACAAATCAGTTTATATGGAAAATTTTACTTTTAAAATAAACTACATGTTATTATCTAGTGTTCCAAGTAAAATTAAACATATATATAAAAAATTAAATTTTTGGTGACACACCGAAAATTTATTATAAGATTTTTGACAATTTCACAACCTTATAGTTCAAAATTTAGTCCATAAATAAAAATATATTAATGATTTTCAAACAATTTTAGTACATGCACTAGAATACACTCTACTGAATATGTACACAAAATTTAAAGACAATATAACAATAATATTTTGAGTTATGATTTTTGAAATTTGATGTTTTTGAATAAAAATCAATTCTGAGAAAAATGCGTTTAAAGTATAAATTTGTCTATTATTAATATTAAGAAAGTTTCAACACACTTAAAATCCCCCCAATTTATATGTTATACCCTCCTCTTGCTCATCTTTAGCCAAATTTCCTTTTTTAGCTAATCTATTTTTTTTCTGACAACTTTAACATTAGGTAAATTAGGATTTCAGCAGCATCGGCAAGTTTTGTCTCCAGTGTTCTGAATGCAGACTTAGACAATGTGCCGATATCAATTGAAGAACATAGTTTTTTATCAGCCAAATTACCCTTTCCCAATGAGTCTTAGCCCAAATACAAATGAAATATTTACAGAACGCAATTTGTTTGATTTTTCAGAGGTGCAAAATGTATTTTTGTATTCGCAGTTTTGACAATTCACCGTCATATTTGATGCCAGTCCAAATACAGACTCTTGTAGAAGACACAGTCTACTGCTTAGGCAATCAGGGCAGCACAAACACTTTATCACATTGGAGAGAATTTGAATATTAATTATTTAATTTCCACTTATTTCAGTTCGAGAATAATTGTCCAAATAAGAAGTCATAGTGAGCTTCTTTTCACTTGCTGTATGCACGTTGTTCGACGCAGATGAATCAGTTTCAGTGGAACATACATATTTATTTCCTCGGAATTTTTTCTTACGAATAAAACTTTGGTTTCTTGAATTCCCCAAGGTGTTTTAACATATATGAAAGAAAATTTGGAGAGTTAATTAAGTTAGGTCTTTAAAAAAAATGATTAAACAGATTATACAAAAATAAATATTGCTGCTTGTAAAGAAATAAACAAGAGAGTAAAGTTGTTGACATTTTTAATACAAAAACTTCTGATATAAATGAAAATATTTGGTGGCTAGATTATAGCAACATTAAAATAATAAATATTGCAATTAAAAATTAAAAAAGGTTGAAAATTAAGAAAAAAACGATGTTTCTGCCTCATTTCCGGTTTCGGAATGCTACTTCCTGTTCCATTTAATACGCTTCCACTTGGACTTTAAATTACTATAACTTTTGTTCTAATTGACGCACAACTAAAGTAAAAACTGTTTTGGAAACTTAAAAGTGCAGAAAATCATATTTTTAAATAAAAAAAATTTGGTAATTTCAGTCAAAATCACCTTATTCAACGTGTGCGGATACCTTAATAGCAGATTGAATTTAAAATGGGTTTCAAAAGAAAATTAAGAAAAAAAACTCAGCCAAAAACAATGCATGTCGGATTTTTTTAACGTGAAAAATATACAAAATATTGCGGTAGTGTGAAAATGGGGCACAGCATGGCTGCTTCCATATTGACTTTAAGTCGACAAAATATCTTGCCCAATCCAGAAGTTACAGTTAGAGATCAGTGGGGAAAACTACTATCATTTAAATCATTTTACTAAACCTCTCTTAAAAATGCTCGATTTTAATGTGAATTAAACAGAACTTTGTATATATGAGCAGAAAACCCACTGGAACCCAATAGCTTTTAGCCGATTGCACATATTTTTCTCTTTTATATTCATTTAGTTAATTTTTTTAAAAATATTTTTGTTATTAAGAAGCCTAATTGTAAGATAAAAACTCGTCTTATAGAGCATTGCGTTAAGAATATTAAAATACAAATGCAACGTTAAAATACGCAATAAAAGTCCGTAATAATCCGGACATGTTTCGGGAGATACATCACCCTTCATCAGCGGAAAATGTAAAGTCTGTGTGTAATGAAATATAAATAAACCCAAAGAAATCTAAAATGTTGCCAAAGACTAAAAAACTAACTAAAAACTATTACAAACGGTTGGAGTTAACTATTGTGTGCCAACAAGCGGGAAACATTGGGACCGCAAACGTTTCATTGACAACCGAATCAATATTACTAAAAATATGAAACGCCTCCAGGAAGTCAAGTTCAAATGGAGATTTAGGTTTGCAAATTAAATGTCTAAAAAATTTGCAAATTAAGAAATCTTAAGATTTCGTATCAAGGAGCACCAAGCACATACTGTTAAACAAGAAATAAAGAAGTCCTCCATTGCCAAGCACTCTTGGGAACATGGTCATATATTTAATTTTTCTAACTCACATTTAATTTGCAAACCTAAATCTCCATTTGAACTTGACTTCCTGGAGGCGTTTCATATTTTTAGTAATATTGATTCGGTTGTCAATGAAACGTTTGCGGTCCCAATGTTTCCCGCTTGTTGGCACACAATAGTTAACTCCAACCGTTTGTAATAGTTTTTAGTTAGTTTTTTAGTCTTTGGCAACATTTTAGATTTCTTTGGGTTTATTTATATTTCATTACACACAGACTTTACATTTTCCGCTGATGAAGGGTGATGTATCTCCCGAAACATGTCCGGATTATTACGGACTTTTATTGCGTATTTTAACGTTGCATTTGTATTTTAATAAGCCTAATTGTAACTTTTCATAACAAATGTATCAATTTTTTCGCATTAAAAATGAGGTCCTTATAAGTTGGTTTTAAGGTACTTAAAAAGTCCTTAGAAGCAAACCCCTTTATTTTTGTTTTCGGAGAATTACAAAAAGGAGAAATCGTCAATTTATTCAAAATAATATATTGGTCAATTTAATGTATTGGTATATTATAAAAACCAATATATTAAACTTCGTCTGTGGTTTATTCCTTCCAGCTGTGGAAGAGAAACATCTGCGCAGGATGCAGATCGGTAGACAGCTGCTGAACATCCGAAGAGGAGGGAGGGATTTGGAAGTTTTTTTTTTAAAAAGGCGCATATTTCCTTTTACCTCAAATGTTATTTTATGTTAAGCTTATCGTTTATGGGATACCGCAATTAAGTTTAAGTTAAGTTATTCAAATTAGAAAATAATTTATTCTGAAGTTAGGGGTTTTACAGTTTATTTACTAATATTATATTAATATAGTGAAACTGAAAATGCATGTAAGGATTTTTTAATATATCGGCTATTGTATAGTAAACTAGTTTTTTGACTGCTCGTTGCTAGGGAGCCCGTTAAGGCATATGCATTAAAAAAAATAGCCTTCGTCGGGACTCGAACCCGCGATCTATTGTCCCGCGCGGTACCGATTAAGCCGCAAAGACATGTTCAAGATCGTTGAAATATTTTTTAAGGTGTTTCTTTATGCTATATTTCTAAAATGGTTAAAATCACTTTTAAAAATAAACAGAATTTTACAAATTCGAGCCTCAGGTGCGCATCTTGAGGATGAATAATACTTATATATAAATTTTTAGCCTTTTATACGCAGAAGTAAGTGTTTTGTGATCCACAGACAGACACTTTCTTTTATTATTATACATTAGGTATTAAATTTAAATTTTGCAATTATAACATTTTATTTTTTAATGTAATATAGATGAATCTTATATTTCTCTGCTGCAAAAGGACTGTAAGTCATTTACCCTTACCATGTTTGAATGGGGGAAGGGAAAGGCGTAAGTGAGACGTATTAATATATTAGTCCCAAATCGTGTAAAGGAGTCTGGGCAATTGGACATTGCACCCACTTTCCCACTATTTTTAAACTTGAGCAAAGTTCCACAATTTTGCCGCCTACACAGGTCCGTCGCAGCGCACCTACACAGGTCGGATCTAAGCAATGGCGGGTTTAACAGGCGACAAATGGTCAGTTGCCGCCTGGGCCCTTTTACTTTGGGGCCCCCTTGACTCCAAAATTTAAAATAGGACAGAAAGAGAAATAATATTTTTTTTTGCATATTTCACTGCAGTTTTCTCTCTGGATTCCCTTACCCTTTCTCATATGTGTAGATAAATGCCCTTCTTCGACGGGCCCTTACCTTTTTAGTGCAGTACAGGGCCTGATTACCGAAAAGGCCCGTAAAGACAGTACTTATGTCACATAGCAATAGATTAGCAGACGCATGGCCTTTGAAAATGTAGCAATGGGACACTATGAACTATAACATAGATTTAAAATGTATAATATTTTTAATAGATTTTAAAATTATTATTTTTTGGAGGGTCTATACAATGACTCTCGAAAATTAACCCATTTGAGAGATTTCTATAAAAGTGATTGTATTAAAATTTCAGAAAGAAATTACAAAGATTTTCTACGTCACACAAACCCTGAGACCACCTCCCCTCATGACTCGCCACAGTCCCGCATGATAGACCCCTCCCCCAAGGGTGGGGTGCATAACGTAATAATTGAAAACTGAGCCCCTCGAAAGTTTGGCCACCTGTGCCTTTTCTCTTAAATCCGCCACTGGGTCTAAGGGTCGTAAAAGATATCTTTACTACATAAATAATATATATAAACTAAAAGTGCTAAGTGATGCCTTAAAGCTATCATATAAGCTATTAATCAAAAGAATCAGTTAAATAATGTAGTATCTAGCTTGTCTGACACATTTGGGCTTCATAATTTGAAAAAGTGACAAATCGACTAACTTTACGCAAATTAAAACACTAAATATCTCCGTTGATTTTCTATTTAAAAAAAAATATTCTTGTGTTAAATTAAAGGTTGCACTGATACGGTTCTACCAACACTGTTTTTATTTATTTACGAATTGTAGTTCGGGTTCTGTGCTTTGGCGAGGGGGCGTTGTTATTTCTTCTTTTTTGGTTGGCGTTGCGAATCCGACCAGGTTATTATTGCATTATTGCTGCAACGAGATCAAATTGTAACCAAAAAAGATAAATGGAAACTATAAGTCTCAACTTCCTTATGAAGTCGCCATAGTGACTTCCATTGGAAAAGACCTTGGATCAGTGTGGTCATATTTTTAGACGTTCATTAGATCATCCATTCGTCAAGCGAGCATAAATATCTCAAAAGGCAGAAGTAATTATGTCATGTTTTAAGACAGTCGCACGATAGATAAAAATCTGCCTAATGAATGCGCTCATTGGTTTCTGTAATACCGATTTTAAGCAAAAAGTTGATTTTTTCCAAGGTTTATGATCTTCGGCTAATTGAAGCAAGTGAAAGATGACCTGAACATACGACGTTAAGTAAACGCTCGTGTGCGCTGCGCAGTGAAGCTGTTGAGCTGTAGTGATTAGATTAATATAATTCCATCTCGTAACTCGGTTTAGTAAAAACACTTTCAATTGATCCAAAAATAATCCTATGTTTAAAAAGACCACTTAAACCGATCCCTCCTCTAAGCTTCTTCAAAGACTCATACTCTGTTTGAAACGATTTTATTTTTAAACTAAGGAATGAAATGTACGACACTCGCAAATTTGCCTGATTATCAGCTTTTAATTTCTTTAGCTTACTGGCTTACCTTTCGTTTTTTAACTCTCAAGCATACATTTTAAGAAGTATTTTATATTTACTACTTGACCTCACTCATGGTTAACTGTTGCAGGGCATCTCCCAATTGAACCTACAGTTAGTCGCAATACTTTTTCATCCATAAAATTTATATTACCTATCGGTATATCTGAGACATTTGCATCTAAAGAGGGTTTAAATGCTTTTACTTTAATTAACTCTCTAGTGCATAATTTTTTCTTTTTTAATAATTTATTTTTTTCGTTTTCTTTTTGCCTCTGGACCGCTGAAAAAATATACAAAAAAAAATCCTAAGTGCTTGTTTAATTAAATAATTAATTAAAGCCGTTGTGTAGCGTATATGCAACATCATGTGTAATTACTAAAATAATTTTCAAAAAGTATGAAAATATAGTTAAATACAATCTACATACCTCTGGTATTAGCTAGGATTTTTTGTAGAGCCAGATTATACTTATAAGTAATAAAACAATCTTCGAAAACTTCACCTTCACGAGCCAGTTTTAGAACAACAGACCTAGATGTAACTGATTGCCTTTATCACAATCATTTTTATAAAGATAAGGGACCTTGCGTCGGTTATAAGAAGCAATCCTATGGTTCCTTATTTTAGTAAAATTATTTTTTCCCCTTTATGCCTATGATAACACATTCCTGTTCCTTTTTGTCCCTTTTTTTAAGATGTTTGGTCCCTTTTTCCCCTTCGGACATATGTAAAAAGTGTTGCATTTATCAACTTTACATGAAAGTTATGCTCATGACAACTACATTCACAAAATAAAAATATTACGTCTTGTAACATTCTTTCCGCTATGACATAACCTTCAATTATTAACATATAAAATATTTGCTAGCCTCTGTGACATTTACCTCTGGTGGCCTTTTCTTTCAATGCTGTCTTTCGCTTTGTCTCGCTATGGGTCGTTGCCTACTGGACTCAAAAGTCACTAACCTATACCTCAATTAGTTTCCCAAACAAGTCTGAGCCAAACCGCGAAGGAAATGGCTTGTTCTTAAATAGGCCATCTTACTTTCTCCGTTAGGTAAGACGCCTCTTCTTACTATTAAAGTGACGCAAGTCACTGATGTTTAACTGCTCAATCAATTTCATCATTCATTACCTCAAAGAGGCTGTAGATTTCGAAACCAGGGATCGTACAGTCCTTAAAAACTACTTAATTTGGTGGGTAATCCTTAATTTTGTTGAACTTTTGATTTTTTTTTTGCAAAATGATTACCGTTAGATGTCTGTCGATTTCTTAAATTTTGTGTTCATTAAATTTTACTTTTGAGGTCACTTGAACCTGGCTTTTGGGGAATTTCGAATTTGAAGTTAGACTGGTCTTTTGATCTTTTCCTGTCACATTTAATCTTGAGCCACATTACAAATACAAATATTGACGACCAACAACAGGCTCAAGGCCCAACAAGGTTGGTTCATCTAGTACCTCTTAACTATCCCCCAATGCATATCTAACTTCTTCTTAAAATCCGTTACTCCTTTACAATTAACAATATTCACTGGCAAGTTGTTCCATTTGTCTATTACCCTATTATAGAAAGTGTTTTCTCCCTTCCCGATTAAAATGAGATTTGTTTAACTTACACCCATGAATTTGAGATAAACTTAAGATATATATAGTTAAACAATTGAGAGTATTGTGGACTTTTAATTTAGGACTATATTGGAATTCTGATTTTTATTATATATAAGGGGGACATTATAGTTTTATTTTGTGAGTATATATTTGGGGGAGGGGTGAACTTCTGAAGTTATGTATACATTCTACTGTATCTTTCACTTTTGATCTGGGATAAATTTAAGTTTTAAATTTGGTTGTGGAGGTTTAGTCTTGAGGAAAGATGGGATTATTACATCAGGGGTACATTGAAATTCTACCAATTTGATCTTAAGGTATTTGACTTAAATTTTATGATGCATTGTACTTTTCATCTGAGTACTGTAATGGTATTTAGATGTTTCGAAAATAATATTAGTAATAGCGAAAAACACCTAAAATAAAAATAATAAACTAACTTAAAAACGTTACTGCCTAACAAAAACAAACTTTTTTGTGTAGGTGAGAAGGGTTATGAGAGAAGGGGTACTCATAAATAAAAATTTTATCAAGGGGTACTTGAGAAAAAATATTGAGAACCACTGCTTTGTATAATTAAAATAATTTAAATGCGATTAATTTTTATTAATAAACTTAAAAGAATACAATATCTGAATTATGTTTATTGTCAAAATAATATGACACCTGAATTTTACTTAGTACTATTTGAAAGCGGAGGTACTGGCTTTTCCTAACTTTTCATTTATTTCCTCAGTAGGCCATGGTTAGAAACCACTCGTAGGACTCATTGTCATAGTGCTGCCATCTATTAGGTAGCAGCGAAACCATTATTTCGAAAAAAAATCATTTCCCTTTGTTCAAGAAAACTTCGAAACTTAATGAATTAGGAAGAAATTGATTTTGTGCATACATTTTAGTTTACCTTTTGAGAAATATATCTATATTTGAATTTGGAGAATTTATATTTTTAATAAGTCGATTGACGTTATTTATAAAAGGAATAAGTCTCCAAGGATGCCGATAAGATATTCGGATCCTGATTGTGAGATGAAATATTTGAATTGGATTCATGACGAAATATTTTGATCGGTGGATGATCTAGCTATAGGACATAGGGACAATTTCCCCCTCCCAGATTTTCTAACTAACACTACTTAAAATGGGTATTTTTCGTTTTAGGGGGAATTTTTTTTAAAAAATCAAATAATTCAACTCCCAATTTCTATTATAACAAGCGTTTGAAAAACCTAAACTTCTTTAAAAGTACCAAAATTTTGACTAGAATTCAAGTTCAGATTACATAAAGTTAGAATCAGAAGAGTGGGAAAACACACTTATATTTTTAAAGCTCTAAAATCAAAAATTGATGTAATTTTAGTAATATTTCAGTAAAAGAAAAAGTTTTTACAGTTGTGCATTCATTACAAAAACTTTGCTAGCAGTCACTTTTCCCACTTGACACTAACTAATAAGTTACGTGTTTGCAACAATTAGGACATTTTTTCGTGTGTAACAAATAATTAAACGTTGTTAAACTCTATAGAATTTCAAAAAAAAAAATGTCAATTTTCCAAATTATAGGGTGACTTCTTGTGAACGAGGGAATACAATTTGAAAATCCTTAAATGGTTTATTTAGTTAAGTTTTAACAACGTTTCTGTAAAAGAATATTTTAACTCTTGGGAGGAAAAAAATTTATAACTTTTGAACAGAATTGATTATTTCATGAAATTATTTTGGAGAAAAACTTGTTAAATTTTTCTTGTACTTTTTTCGGAATTACACATGTTTTCAATTATGTTTTGTTATGTTTCAATTATGTTGTTTTTTTGTTTGCAATTTGTTATGTTTTCAATTATGTTCAAATTTAAACCTTTGTAATTTTATGGCTTAACTTCATTAACAGCAGTCTAGAAGCAATTATGGTGTTCAATAAGAAAATATAATTTAATAAGACATCTAATATAACATTACTTTGTTAGATTATTTATCAACAAACATCTAAAAATGGATAGCAGAACTATTAAATACAAATTTCAATATATTGCACCCATTTCCCTACTAGACTGTATATTAAGTAACCAAAAACATTTCTAGAAATGGATAGCAGAACTATTAAATACAAATTTCAATATATTGCACCCATTCCCCACTAGACTGTATATTAAGTAACCAAAAACATTTCTAGAAATGGATAGCAGAACTATTAAATACAAATTTCAATATATTGCACCCATTCCCCACTAGACTGTATATTAAGTAACCAAAAACATTTCTAGAAATGGATAGCAGAACTATTAAATGCAAATTTCAATATATTGCACCCATTCCTCACTAGACGTATATTAAGTAACCAAAAACATTTCTAGAAATGGATAGCATCTCCTAGAAACGGATAGCAAAACTATTAAATACAAATTTCAATATATTGCACCCATTCCCCTACTAGACTGTATATTCAGTAACCATAAACATTTACTAAAATAATATAAACAATCGCTTAAGGTATTTTTTTACAGTATGGGAAAGGGTTGCCTGATTAGTAAAAGGATTAGGACAAATAGAATTCGAAAGAGGAAAATCGAACTATTGTATCATATTAATACACTACTATTTTAATGCCTATAGATTTGGAAATATGATATGCTTGCTTGCATTCAATATTGGTCAGATTCACATAGATTAAATGTTGAAATTACCCGTTCTGTATAATGGTTTGTATAAAAACTAGATTTAAATCATTATAAAAGAAAAAGATATGACTTTAATTTTTTTAAGAAGGTAGCTGATAACTTATTTTTGAATGGGAACAGTTTCCTGACTGGGATTCAGCAGCCGTAGCGAATGTTGCTTGGCGACGAAATTCAAACGATTCACTTCTATTGTCCCAATTCCACATTAGAAATGAACCGCTTGAATTTCGTCGCCAAGCAGGGCTCTCTTCCCGGTGCTGAATCCCAGCCAGGAAAATTTTCCCTTTTAAAAATAAGCACCTCAATTATATTTGGTTTATCTGACCCGATTTCAAAGTTTTTTTTTTCACATTACATTATCTTAATTTTCTACACTACTAAAATAATGAATTAAGTTAATTACTTTGCAAGTTAATTAAATTAGAATAAGTAAAAAAGGGGATATGTTCCACATAGACTTAACATAAATCATATCCACTTTTAAATCTTCCGATTCAATTAGGATTGATTATCATTGAGATAATCAATCCTAATTGATAGATGTGTTCCTTGGACAATGGTCCTTTTGTGCATCAACCCTCGCTGAATCAAATATATTTCAATGAAATTTGATATCGTTTGATAAAGGTAACTATTGTAGCTACAAAATTATCAATGCTGGAGTTTCACGTGACATATCAACATGGAAACTTACTAGTAGTTTCGATTTCTTCCCTACAGCAGACAACTTTGCTTTTGTTTGTTTAGTCGCTATGCTTGCAATTATGGGAAAGTTTGTTTATAATATTTGTTTTTTCCAAATAAGTAATATTTTTATTCCATATATGAAAAAATTTAAGTACAGAAATACTTATATTAAATTTGTATATAATTAGAATTACTACAAAATACTGAAAAATACTTTTATTTCAACACAAAAATACTTGATAAACGATGACTACAATCTATCTCAGTGTATGTAGTAAATATTTCTATATTGAGGTATTATTTAAAGATTAAAACTTAAAATTATAGTACAGGAGCTAAAGCTCCATGCTAACCACTACGGAACTTCTTCGGCGTCGCGGAACTTTCTCCACGTTCCGTTGGAACAGCGGTCTTCTTCTTCTCGACGTGAAATTCCCCCATTCGGAAGAAAGGTTTAGAAAACATTCGTCCTTGGCTATGCGGGAGTCTCACATGACGTCACAGAAATGTTAAAACTGATTTTTTTTGATGAATTTTGTATTCTTTTTCTTGTAAGTAAGAAAGTAAATATGGAAAAACATTAAATGTGTAACATTCAATGTATTTTTGAAAGCCAGAAATGTGTTTTTAAATCAACGCAAACCCATGCGAAGGACTATTTTTTCTACCTTCGCACAAAAATGAGTAAAGTGGTCGGCGACTCCTCGTTCCACTGCTTATAGTTATATTATTCTAGCTCGATATGTATAATTTACAAAATGTCGGTTCCAACAGTTCTCAGAATTTAATTTTATAATAATTGATTTTTTTTAAGATTTTTAATCCTTTTAAAGTACTTTTTATATTACTTAAACCCTCCCAAATAATATAGTAGGTACACTGTTAAAAATAGGTACTTAAAAGTATGTCAAATGTACTCATTTTTGATTACATTTGAATCTTATCGTAGATCCGAATACATAACTCAGAATAAGGACATGTACTCAATAATGAGTAAAATTAAAAAGAACAGTTGCTTGCTTACATACAACCAGGACTTACCGGAAATCGAACCCAAACCGTCTGCCTGACGTTGTCCTCACCGAAGTCCAGGGCCATATCCGTTGTACTACGAGAGCTATGTGAAGAAGTTGTAATAATCCAATTTAAGCAATCGACATCAAATAATGTGGAAAACCATATTTTGGACAACTATTTTAAGTTTGTCAGGTAGCTTTGTTAAGATGGCTTGAACAGAAGCTGATATTAGCAATATTAAATTACACTGCTCATTTTTGCGAAAGTACGATTACTTAAATTTGAGTACGTCATCGCTCATTTACGATGCAATCGCACTCTAAGAAAAACGAGTACCTCCATGTACTCATTTTTAAGCACATTTTTTACAGTGTTATAGAACATTCCACTTTTTTGTCCAGTGTTTAAAGAACATTCCACTTTTTTTGTCCAGTGTTTAAAGAACATTCCACTTGATGCTATAGAAGCCATATTCTGTCATCCAAACAATAGACTTATATCTATACCTTTGTATAACATATCAATTCTTTATTGAATCACAGTATAAAGCTTAACCGTTTTTGTCTATCTCCTTAGGTATCCCTTCCCTGACAGAAAAAGGCATCTACAACCCAACTGATTTCATGCACAGCTTAGCTGCTTGGGACCGAACCCATTCAATGGATGATATGCTTGAAAAAAGGAGACGATCTGCTTGGACTCTGGAAATCTTCGAGAATTACAACTCCAGCGAGGCGAAGAACGACAGGAAACTTCATTCTGAAACATGAAACTTCCAGCTAGTGTTTAAAGAACATTCCACTTGATAATATTAACCAGAACAAAGCTCATTGGTGCTCCAGGATAAATCTCGATTGCAGAAGAATATTTCATGTTATAAAACTTATAATAGTGCAGCTGTTTTTCAACCACCCACATCCACCCAGAAGTATTACTCTCAGCTGAGATATTTCATTCTATCGTAACTGATGTACAACTTGAGCATTTGAAAGTACATTAGAACTCCAGTTATCCGGATCAAACAAAGCAGATCACTAATTATCCGAACTCCAGTTATCCGGATCAAACAAAGAAGATCACCAATTATCCGGATCGCTTTGAGAGAAAAAAGTTAGCAGCGAAATAAAAATGAGTTTTTTTTAATAAGAAATAACCATTTTTAAAATTTATTTTTTGTTAATTATCCGTATATTCGGTTATCCGGATGGGATCTGGTCCCAATTTATCCGGATAATTGGAGTTCTACAGTACATTTAAATACCTTCTTGTGTGTTTAAATATTTCTTGCCGACTTTCAGGAAACATACTGAATATTAGCTAAATAAGATCGATCATTTTTAATTTTCTAGATAACTAAACAAGAATCATTTTAGGCATGTCCGTAATTTATTTGTATTAATTTAAATTGTGTATTTTTTACCAACGCGAATACTAAATTTGACATTTATTTTAATTTAGTTTTATAACATTTTTAAAAAATTTTAGTAACTGAAGAAAGCCAGTTTGTTTAGCACTACTGAATCTCAACTATCTAGTTATAAACTAGTTGAGTTGTTTGTATATTTATTCTCATTGACAATACCATGTTAAAGTGTATGTAAGTTATTTACAACGTATATTTTATTTTAAATATGTATTGCATTACAAACATTAAAAAGTCACATTTATTTTAAAAATACATATAATGTATAGACCATGTTTGCCAAACGCCAGTCCTTTGAGCACAATTTGACTAACTGTAATCAGTGATTTTGGACTTTTAAATATACATTTCATGTACTGACACAAAAAATTACCTTGTTGTAAAATGTTTGAATATCATAATTTATATTTTCTTTTCCCATTTTTCTGTCTTAAACAAACACTTAAATTAGAAATTTGTGCCTGTAATTGCTGTAATGGTGTATATAAATGTTTTGCTGTATAATAAATTCAAAAACTTTATTTTAAATATGTGTTTTTATTTCTAAACAATATATATATAATAATGTGTGTGTGTGTAAATTTAAAATTGGTTGTCTGTTTTAGTTATAAAAGCAGCAGAGGTGACAATCATTTCAGTGAAATAAATTCGTCTCTGGGCTAAATTTGAAAGAAAGAATATTACTATATAAACTAAATAAAAATTATTTTTAAAAAAATGAATAATGAAACTAAATTTGGTAATAAAATAAGTCATATTTTGTAGTCATTATTGTAGTATTTAATTATTAAGAAAGAAATTTTTAAAATTTATCATTTGGGTAATATTTTACATATCAAAACCTGCGCCATATGAAATTTGGAATTCAATTGAATGAAAATTTTATAGCACCTCATTTTCTAAATTAAAATACTCATCTTTTAAGCAATTGTTTTAATAATTTTTGTATAATCTGTATAGTGTTTAAAAATTTGGTTGCACAAATGGCTTGTAATAGTGAAAAAATAGTTTGCAACATTCTAGTTAGCATATCACCAAACTTGATATTAGAGGAGGTTCCAGTTCAACAAAAAACTCACCGCATAAAAGGGGTTTGCTTTGGCGTAGTTGTAGTATAATCTTGAGTTAGGGTCAAATAAGTGTTAGTCAAAGAAAAAAATAATAATATTTCTAAAACACATATTTCTACCCAGCCTGTTGATTTTTTTTTTTAATTTTTAAGTATATCTAATTAATAAGCTGTGATACTTTAAAATTATAAATAGTTTTACTGTTTGTACAACAGGTAAACAGAATTCAAGTCCTATTAATTCAAATGTTGAAATATAAAAGTTATCTATTTTTATAAAGAAGAGTGTCCAAGAGTTTTAATCTGAGCTTGATAAAATTTTACATACTTGGACCTTCAAAACAAGAGGAAGGTCATTGCCAATAAGATCATTCGGAAATCCACCCCCATGTCCCTTAACTCCCCTTAAAGCAGAAATGACTTACTAAAACTACTGAACTATAACTTCTAGAAGGCCCAAAACTTGTTTCCTCTATTAGCGCATTAAAGCCAATGTGGAAGCAGCCATACTGTACACAAAAAAAATTAAGTGATTAGTGGTGTTTTTTAATACCATACCACTGTAGATTATCAAATGTATATAAATATATTTTCTTATTATAGAATTTTTATACTATAAACAGACAGTTATTGCTCTTGCTTTTTAACCTCTGACTTGCAAATGGCTTTCAATTTTAATAGCAGATTACATTTAAAATGGGTTTCAAAAGAAAATAGATGAAAAAAACTCAGGCAAAAGCAATGTCGACTTACTTTAACATAAAAATATACTCTATCCACTCTACAGGAAGGATTTTTCGGTACACGAAAGAAACGAATCTGACATCCTTCCAAATGCGAGATCATTACACACATGCGAGTGTTTGGTTTGGTTAAATAACGTTGCACTAGACCTGTACAGTGCGCTATTGGCGACGGTTCGGGGCTTATTTCGAAGGAAATAGCCGGGAAATATGCCTCGTATTTTTTAACCATGGTCAGATGACGAGGAAACACCTGAACTGGCACCCAACGCCTTCGATAGACGTCGGGACTTTGGACCCGATCAGATTTATCGTGTACCAGTCCCGTATACACACCGATAATTTTTGCAGATGTTCTGGGCGACATTCCTTGTATTTTGTAGTGAAGCTGGCAACCCTCCGATCACAGATCACTACTTTTTTACTTTTCTTAGTCAAGTCGGTCGTACAGAATTGAATCAGGAACCCTTTGATTCCCAGCTGACGCCTTTTTCCACTCGGCCACGGAGGCCTCTACATGCGAGTGGAGCTTCTCTGGCGGTTTATTAGCATCGGACCGTAGGGTTTTGGTTAGTTTGTTTAATTAACGTCGCATTAGAGCTGCATAGTGGGCTATTGGCGACGATTCGGGGTCTACCTCGAAGACTGGTGCACGATAAATCCGATCGGGGTCCAAAGTCCCGACGTCTATTGCAAGCGTTGGGTGCCAGTTCAGGTGTTTCCTCGTCATCTGACCATGGTTCTAAAATAACGAGGTGCATCTATGAATGTGTGTGTGAATGTGTTCCCGGGTCTCTCCTTCGAGATTGACCCCGAACCGTCGCCAATAGCCCACTGTGCAGCTCTAGTGCGACGTTATTTAACAAAACCAAACCAAACCGAGTTTCGATTAAAATGCACCAGTCTATATTCACGCTGGTAAAAATTGATGATAAGTTTGTAATTTAGTATCGAATTTGACAATCCTCTGATCACGAGTTCGCACATCTTAAACTTTTGTCAAGTACACATAGCGCTTCGTACTGATACCTCTCGGCCAATAGGCTGACCTGTTATGAGTGGCAAAATCTGCCATTCGCTTTATGGACCCGTTCACTTCAGACCGACCCATAACAAAAACAAACCTCAAAGAGCAAAAGCCGCTCATTTCTATTGCGGCCTTAGTGGCGAGCAAAAAACTCATCAAATCATCTCTATTATTAAAAAAAATACCTCATGTGAAGACTAAAGGAAAATTTAAATAAAATATAGTGCTTTTGTTTCCAAATCCAATTTGTTTTTGTGATGTAGGAGGTCGACATATATCAATCACGTGTGTCTTTATAGATATTTGTAGTAATGGGTAGTTATTCAGAAGAAAATGATGAATTTACTCATGACATTACAAAACTAACAAACCTCATAAGCCGGTTGTCAATACACAATGAAGATGTTGATGACTGTATGACAGAAGTTTTTGAAGACGAATCTTCAAAAGAAACAAAAGATAGTTTTGCCAATCCTTATGTTTTATGTATATCGAAAGTATTCAATGGGCTTGGAAACGTTTTGAAACATATTTTGACATGTTGTTTCATGACGTTATTCATATATTTATTTATTATATCTCATAATTCTTCCCAAAGGTTTGTGATGAGACATTGTCAAAATTATATTTATCCAACAATGCGATCTATTCGAATATGGACATTGCCTTTCTTGCAGAATTATGAATTCTTATCAGGTGAAGTATTTTCAGAAGTTTATGAATTTGTTAACATTTTAAAAACTTCTTTAATCAAGTTTTCTTTTGCTAACTATGTTTAGCAGTCATGTTTCATAGCATGATGTTCACAACAAAATCGGGTTAATATATCATATACGGTCGCTTTTGGGGATTTTTCTGAAAATCTTATATTCGCAGCGCTAAAACGTTGCTTGGCGGCAAAAACTAGTTTGTTTGCCAATCAATGAACTCCGTTTTCCCCCTGCATCAATGTTTGGCGCTGGGTTGCCAGACTTAGTCGAAAAATCAGGGCGACCGTAAAAGACAGATTAACCCAAAATTGGTTAATCTGTCTTATTGGGTCCCCCCTGGTGACTTTTCTGAAAATCCTATATCTGGTTTGGCTGTTAATCAAATAACTCCATTTCCTCCCCGTATCAGCATTTGGCGACAAATTAGAATGACCCTGTAAGGCAGATTAACCACAAAATCGACTGTTTCTAAGCAATATTTCAAAAACATAGGACATGTGTTGCTAGTATGTTTACTAAAAATGGTACATTGTTATCAAAAATTAATAAAACATATCAGTAACATTTGTGTCAGCAAAAACCGCTGCAATTCATATGTAAAAATGTGATTGTAGTACATACCATGATAAATTATGTTTTAATGGGTTTAAAATCAAATTAAATTTTTATGTTAATTTGGGAAATATGAGTACAAAATTTTAAATGTAATTATATTTAATCATTCTACATGTATTTTATGATTTTTTTTCTTTATTATACTCACATGATATGTCATTCTCTCAGACTTATAAATATTTAAAATCATTCATTTATAGCTTTACAGAAATTTTAAAGATTTCTCAATTGCATTTATGCTGTTATTCTTTTATTTACAAATTAGAAAAAGAAATAGTATGCAGCAAAAATACAAACATTCTTTTAATAACCATTGCTATGTAACATATACACTCACTGCCAAAAGTTAGCATGCAGTGGTAAAATGCGGAAATATCGACAAGTACTGCTTTGATTGACACAAAATGCAGCAGAAAAGTAGCAAATATGTTTAGGCATGAAACAAAACAAAGGATTAACATACAAAGATGAAAACAATGTTGAATTTCCATAAGTTATAAAAGACACTATATCGTAGCCATTAACAAAATGTTTAAAGCCAAAACCAACATTAACAAGGTATGTCAGCACCCCTCATCTGAATACAAAGTTTAGAACATGTGACCATGCAACTTTGTGAGAGTGGCTAGATTTGGGAAACATGTACACACAGCATGGCCGGGGGCATCCCAATGATATTCAACGGAATTAAGGTTGGGCGAGTACGCCCGGCCACTCTATGTGCGCAATCCCCTCTCGGGTAGTTGTTAATAAGGATAGCTCTATGGCGAAACGCATTATCATCCATTAAAACAAAAGCAGGACCAACTTCTACTGCGTAAAATCTCACAGTAGGGTCCAGGACTTCATTCCGATATTGAACAGCCGTCAAAGAACCCTGTCTAAAAATGTGCAGGTCGGTGTGATATCCCACTGTTTTCCTGCCCACAACCATGATGCTTCCACCTCCATGTCACTTTAGATGGGGTTTTCCCAAGAATCATTTAGTTTTTTTCACTATGGATTCAATACTATTATTTTTAAAACAAAACTATTGTTTACGTATTGAGAAAGTTTCAACTTTCCATCTTCTAATTAATAATTACTCTTTACTTGCACTGCTATTTCTTTTATATCTATTTTGAAATGCTTGTTTTCTATTCTGCTTAAAGGCTTCAATACTGTTGACTGAGCGACAGCGAGGTTTCTGTTTTAAGTCAACCTTTCAGCATATGTTTTTTAAGATTTTTTTGGGGGGAGGTTTACTGTTCCTATAGAATTATTAGTTTATTAATATGCATGTGATATATTTTCCTTATTACTACCCCTTTTAATCATTATATTTTAATTGTGATGTAATAATTTTAGTTTGTGTCTATAAAACTCTTTTTACCATCCCACGTAAATTATCTATCAGATTCATGTTTCTTTCTTTAGTGAAATAGTTTTCACTGACGACTACAATTCCAGTCTCAATTTAGTTGTATCAAACTACCTATGCGAATATTTTGATGCTAACTTTCACACAGGAACAAAATAAGTTTTTTTTAGTGCCTCCACATATAAAGTCCATGGACCGAACCATTTCAGAGTAATGACTAGCATTCTTGACTCATTCTAATTGAAGAAAATTTCTAAAAATCCCTGTCTTTAAATATGAAAAGTCCCTACCAGAGGGGACTTTCTCTCATTCTTAATGTAACCCTTATGTAGTAATGAAACATTTCAGCTCTGGAAGAATAAATGTTTTGAACCTAACTTATTGTCCCTTATTACTGTACTTTTTTACACTGACCCCTAAAAATCATGACACTGCCTTATTAAATTTAATCTTTACATGCATTTTTACAAAATTGATATAATGATCAATTCTCTTTATACTATTATAATAAAATCTATTGATTATTACTAGATTGGCATGAAGAAGAATGTTTAGTGAAAAATCCTTTTTACTATGAACTGCCTTTAGATTGTTGGCCATGTGAGGATATACGCACTTTGGTGGATCTTTCTGGCTATGCTAACTATAGTAGTTACTATGTACTTAATGAGCAACCATTTATAGTCAGAGTAAGTTTAACCTCTTTTATTTAATGTTTTTGGTATTACTTTCTTAATATAATTTTTTATATACATATTTCATTGTTTATAGGACACTTTACAAAACATTGTAACCTTTCGTGATTTGAAGATTCTTTATAAAGATTATAACACGACACTAGATCGGGGGACTGCAAGATTTTCATGCAGTGAAAAAGACTTTTGTTCTCCTAAAGATGTATTTGCAAAAAAATCACCGTCAGAGAACACATTTCAAGTTATGTGGTAAGAATTGTTGATTTTTTACATTAATTTTGAAATTTTAGAGGCTGTCCATAAATGATGTCACACCTTTTCTTCATATCCCCCCCCCCCCCCATGTCCGACTTCATCGTACCCCCCCCCCCCCCCCCCTCTATCACATGTCACATTTTCTTACCAACAATATCAATCTAGCACATAATAAATTATATATACATATATTAGCAGTTTAGAAACAAAGCACTAAGTTATAGGTGGTATTTAGAATTTTATTTTACAACTGCAAGTATAGCTCAGTACATCATAATCGATTTAAACTGGAAGGTAAACGGTTTGTTTCTGCAATTTTTTGTTTGTTGTTTCGGTTTTCTGCTTATTTGCAATGTGTTTTTTACATGATTTGTGTGATGTCACACTTCTTGTACCCCCATCACAAAGTGTTACAGCTTCATGAACTAATGTTGCATTTTTATATACATATTTCATTGTTTATAGGACACTTTACAACACATTGTAACCTTTCGTGATTTATAGATTCTTTATAAAGATTATAACCCAACACTAGATAGAGGGACTTCAAGATTTTCATGTAGTGAAAAAGACTTTTGTTCTCCTAAAGAAGTATTTGCAAAAAAATCTCCATCTGAGAACACATTTCAAGTTATGTGGTAAGATTGCAATGTTTTTTTTTATACGACGTGTGTGATGTCACACTTTTTGTACCCCCCGTTATAAAGTGTTACAGCTTCATGAACCATTGTTGCATTTTTATATACATATTTCATTGTTTATAGGACACTTTTTATTTTACAACTCCAAGTATAACTCGGTACATTTGTTTACAACATCACTTCATAATCAATTTAAACTGGAAGCTAAACGGTTTGTTTTTCTGAAATTTTTTGTTTGTTGTTTCGGTTTTCTGTCTATTTGCAATGTTTTTTTTATACGATGTGTGTGATGTCATACTTCTTGTACCCCCATCTCAAAGTATTACAGCTTCATGAACCAAGTCATTTCCCTCTGTCCAAGCGTGACATCATTTGTGGACGATCCCTCAGTTATAATTTCTTTTATAAATTTATCACCCATACAGAAAATTAATTTTGCTAGTGAGTTTTATTGTAGATGTATTTGGTTATAATTTAATCACATGTAGTATACTGTTTACCATTTCTGTTTTGGCCTATATCACATGTTACCCTTTTAATACTTTCTTTCACTTCACACACTTGCACTTAAATATCTTTTACATCTGTACAATATATTTTTATTGAATATCTATATACAGTCGAACCCCGTTATAACGAACCCTCAACGGACTGATTCAGAAGTTAGCTATAGCCGAGGGTTCGCTATATCCGATTTTTCAAATATTGGCCATATGAAACTTCCTAAAGTCCTTAAACACGTTTATTTGCTAAGCAAATTAATTATACTGAATTACAATTAGTTATGGGCAATAATAAAGTAAAATAAATATTTGTTCTTAAAAAACAATGACATTAACTGTACTACTTACATTTATTTATCTGAAAAATGAAAATAAGTTGTGATTTTCAGTTGAATGGCTAAAACAGTTTTTAATGGTGGATTCGATGACCAGCCTCCAAGACTTCTCCAACAAAATCACTGCATCCAGAAGGGATATGTCTCAATCCTTGTTTTTTTTTCGTACCACTCCAAGATACGCAATATCAACTGCTTCCTATAGTGACATTTTAGGCTACGGTTTACACCTTGATCCATAGGTTGAAGCACTGATGTTGTATTGGGGGTAGGAAGACTAGCTTGATGTACTGAAGATTTTTTAAATCGATGCATTTGTCTATTAAAAGAAGAATTTTATGGTTTTTTTTTACAATTCTCTATGCCATTGACGCAGCTCTTTTTCAAACAATTTGGATGCCATCCACGCTTTTTTGTTCACCTTGTATGCCACAGGTAGTTTCTTGACGTTTTTACAGCACCTTGGCTTTCGCGATATGCCATATCACAGTCAATTTTCTTTTCCCTGATCCGCAAGAACAGTTAGACTTAATTTGGAGAGTTTTCCCCTGATTCCATTTTTCTCCTTTAAATTTTAACGTTTGGTTAGGAGTCATTTTATAAAATAACCCAGCTTCATCAGCGTTAAAAATATCCTTTTCATCGTAATCATGGATGATGTCAAGTCCCACATTCTCCATCTAATCACTGACATCTGAAGAAGAGACACTAGTGGCTTCGCTCACAATTTTACTGCATGCAATGTTGTTTCTCTTCTTAAACCTATCTAACCATCCGTTGGAACACATAAAATCCTTTTCATCAAAACGTTCTGCAAACTGATTTTCTTTCGCTTGGAGCATGGCCCTGTTACTGGGAGATTTTTGTTTCGTTGAATGCTGAACCATTTCAATAGAGCTTCTTCCACATTTTCGCTTTCAGCTTTTCTCAGCTTCTTGGTTCCGTTAAAAAATGTCTCGTAGGCTGAGATCAATATTAGATTTCGAGAGAAAAAATTCTCTGCAAATGACAGATTGGCTGTCACCGTTTTCTATTTTCTTAATAATTTGTACTTTATCCTCAATGGAAAATGCTTTTCGCTTACTAACAGGAGCCATTTTAATTCGCAAGTCAAACGATCATCAGCAATAGAATGAAAGGAAGGCAAATAATGTATGTTGAGCGGGGGAAAGGGGAGGAGCTGAGAAAGGGAGTGAGTCTATTGTCACCTTTGAGGAAACTGGCTTCTGTCAAAGGAACAAAGGGTAAGGAATGTGGTCGGGCGAGAAAAAATTTCCGTGAAAAACCTGAAACTCAAGTTTGAAAGTGCGAATGTTAGTTCGCTATATCCGAATTCCTTACTTTTGAAAATCGTTATAAGCATTTGAAAATACATTAGTGACATAGGAGTTTGGTTGGGACCATTTGAAAAGTTCGTTACAACCGAGGGATTGTTATATCCAGGGTTCGTTATACCGAGGTTCGACTGTAGTTCAAAATTAAAATGCATTTTTTACTTCTAAAATAATTTCTATATCATTAATTTGTTTTATACAGGAAAATTAATCGTGTAGCTGGCGCTCATGTAGTTCGAAAAATCTTTCCTCGTCCATACTTCATTCCAAATAATAGCGAAGTTGCCTTAGAACGTTTCTTATATCTTAGTGGACCAGAAGCACCCCAATTTTTCTTGGTATTATTTAAGTTGTGACATTTTTGTTTCATTTTGATTCAAGCAATGGCTCAATAACTTGCACTTTATAAAATTTTGAGTTTCAAAAAGTTACATTTTTATTTTCCTGCATTTTATCATTAAAATAAGCTATTTATTTTGTTAAATATTTTTAATACATTTATTTTAACTTTAACTAAGGTAAGTGCACCAAAACCTGACACTTTAAGAAATAATGTTCAATATTATTTTTTAAAATCTCATAATGTCTATAGTCAGTGACTTAGTTTTTTAACAACTGTTATAATGCCAAAAATAAAGATAAAAGCTATTTCCAAGCAAACATAAATTTTTAATAATGTATTTTTTATATCCTTGAAATGTCTCTAAAGCCAACACCAACATTTTGCAATGACCTAAAACTGACACTTTAGGTACCTAAAGTTGATGTCCATATATTATTTTTAAAAAAAACAAGCACAATGTATATTTATTGTTTAAAAAGTTTTTTAATAAATTATTTATTGTTAATAATTCTTGTTAATAATTTATTGTTAAAAAAGTTTAAAAATATGAATGAAACGTCAGTTGTGACCTATAAAATTATGTGAAGACAAACAGAAATGGATATTGAGGAAGTTAAAAAACATTCATCATCAAGAAGTTATTGTAAATAAAATATTACTGGCTTATTTTGAAATTTTACAGTACATGATTTTGCAAATTAAAACTAATAGTGAGTTAGGCTAGATAGAGTATTTATGACGTAATTACAGTAGACGCTCGTTTTTACGAACCTCTATATTACGAACACTCACGATTTTACGAACTAGTGTCTGGTCCCGAACATGGTCCCATAGGCATAATGTTATTTTTAATTCTCATTTACGAACTAAAATTTTGAAAAATCTCTTTTTTGCGAACTCATTTTCAGTGATTGTAGAGTGGCACTTTGACACTCTACAATCTTGACAACTTATTTTCATTTGCTTGAATGAGGAAAATTATAGGAACGAACATTCTGATTAATGTAATGTGCTTAAGGAATAATTGAACTGCTATGTTTTAAAGCTCAACATCAAAGACTTCAAGGCATCGGACGGTTGGCTGTAAAAATTTAAATCCAGACACGAGTTTGAACGGTTATCAAGACTAAGACCTCTTTTGAGGAGGACAATAGTGAAATGCTTTCAAACATCGATAAAATGAAAACATGTATTTTCCAAAATGTTGTTTTAAAACAGAAAAACTAGCGCTTATTCTGATGCTTGATTATTAATAAAGGTATACTTGATATTTTTTATTTAACTATTTCATTTTACAATTGTTTCTTATATAGAATAACTATATATAACTATACATCCTAATATAATCTTTAAATAATGCTTTATTTATAAAGAGAAGACAGTTTAATAAAAATAAGCATACAATTTATCTACTTTTTATGATATTCTATTTTATGAACTTTCGATTTTACGAACAATGTGGTTGTTCCCTACGAGTTCGTGAAAACGAGCGTCTACTGTATTATCATTTTGCATGGAAAGCTTCATAGCGTATGTTATGTTGCCACTGTGCTATGTACCTTTTTTTATGGAATCATTAAGAGGTGAATGCATTTTTATTGAGGTTTAGATTGTACAGTTAATGAGTTATAGAACATTGATAGTTATTAAGAGGTGATAACAAACATTGATATTTATTTTTGTAGTGAAATAACTTGTCTTATTTTTATTTTACAATCTCTAAACTGGACTCTAATTTAAGGTACAATCCCCTTATCCTGACACCCTTGTGTCGGCTTATGGAACATGTTTTTCACCTTTCTAAACCTAACACATTTTTTAAATGTTCAGTTAAAAGACATTATGGAAGCTAATTTATAATAACTTTAGACTTAATGTTTACTGTCCACCCACGAAAAGAACTAGTTTGTGCAGGAACCAAGTCCTATTTTTGCGATCTGATTATTAACATTTAGTTTCAAATTATTATAAATCAGCTTCCATAATTTATGAAATATAGCCTTAAACTGAACAATTTAAAATGTGTCAGGTTTAAATGGCTGAAAAACTTAGTGTTCCATAACCTAACACAAGAGTGTCAGGATCAAGGGAATAGGTAAGGGATTGTATCTTAAACCTGACACCCAATCTATAGAGCTTAGTGTTTGAGGTTATGTGTCTAAATAACAATACCACCAGTTATTTCACAACAAAAATAAATAACATCAATGTTTGTTGTTTCTATAGCACATTGCCTAACTGTACAATCTAAATCTTAATAAAAACACACTTGCCTCCTAATGATTCTACCAAGAAAGGCACAACAGCTCAGTGACAATAGAATATCCACCATGAAACTTTCCTTCCAAAATTACATTAACTATAGCAATCACCTGTTCACTTGAAACTCAGCTCAGTATAATCTATTAAAAGAAATTATACCAACCTAAAACATCTAAATTAGGGTATTTCCGTATTTCAAATTAAACAATGCGTCAGATTTAGGTTTAGTGTCAGGTTTAGGTGCTTTTACCTTAATTCAATAAATTAAAATAATCATGTTGACATGTGAAAAAGTCTAATAAAACATTATTCAAATTCTTAGTGTTGTTGATATGCAATGAAAAATCATTAAGCTTGTTTGTTTCTAATATATTACCAAAATAAAAAAAATTAACATTTTTATTTTTTATTCAGAAGGACAGTCAAAATATTTCTGTATTAAAACATTACAGTAACACAGTGCATTTTTCTGCAACAACACATTTGTACAGTAGATCACAATTTTCATTGTTTTTTAAAAAAAAATATTCAGAAAAATATTCATCGAAAGACAATGACTTCTCATTGTGGGTCAACTGCTGAATCAAGGAAATAGGTTTGCTCTACGGCAATCTTTCCTCTAAGCTTTTATACAGTTCTGTTTCACATTTATAATATTCGTTTTCAAAAAAAAAAAAAAAAAAAAAATCATTTAATAAAATAGTAGTAAATTATTCTGAAACTTCTTTCTTTTATGCTTCCCGAACGTATACTTTATTTTATAAAAATATGAATACATTGTTGTAGTAATAAATTAATTTCTTGGAAACGCTTCATCCCATTGTTTGAGAACCAGATTTAAGAGTATATATATATTAAATATGCTTCCGGCAATTCTGCCGCTTTTTATTCACAATAGATGGGATATGGTGTTAATGAACATGCTCAGAGACAATTATTCTGTTGTAAATTGTCTTTATAACTGTTGGGGCATCAATGCTAGCTAGCCATTAATAATTTACTGAAGACAATGTATCTAACTTCTCAAAATACAAATAATTTATGTGTATTATTTTCTTGTAAAATATCCCTTTTCATAAACAAGTCTAAAATGTGTTACACTACAACTTAATTTTAAGCATTGCCGTTTTCTCTCACACTTAAAAGTTTTAATCTAATGCTTTGGTACAGTTCAGACAAACATGTTGAAGTTGGCTTTTACACTAAAAATAAATGCACATCTTTATAATTCTAAATTTTTTTTAATTATGCTTCCACATTTAATATATATATTTGCCAAATGTTAAGGTTTATAAAGAAGACCCAACTTTACACACTAAATATTCTGCAAAGTCTAGATTTCAACTGAACATATTTTCAATCAAAAGACAGGTGAACTTATGACTTTTCAACTATGTTTTAAGATTCAATAAAAGATTATCTCACCAATCTTCTAAAAAATAAACAGTATAAACAATATTTTACACTAGGGCAGCAATGGAACAAACATAAATGTAAAAATTTTAGTTTAAATATAATATAAATTATACATATATAAAATGTTCAAGTGTGCTTGCTGTTTTAATGAATGTTGAGCCATTGCTTTATTTATGTTCTGTATTATTTCAAACCTCTATATTTTATTTATTTTTATGTTTTATTTTTTAAAGTAAAAATATTTACCCACACTTATATTTTAATTAGAATATATTTTACATCTCCACTTATGGCAGCTTTTTAAAGATTGCACATTTTGTTTCAAATATAATGCTGAAAAAAAATTAATATATCATATATTGTTGGATTCTTAATTACTTTTGTTTCGTTATTTTCCCGTGAGGTGTCAGCACCTCTCGGATTGTATTTTGACATTTAAAATTTTATTTTGAATCTGGCAATGAACAACTATTTTTTAGATTTGTTTTGAATTTGAATGGCGGTGGTCGCTTGTAGTCGGCCTCCTGCAAATTTACATTTCT
The DNA here is from genome assembly GCA_963932185.1 of Troglohyphantes excavatus. Classification (NCBI taxonomy): domain Eukaryota; kingdom Metazoa; phylum Arthropoda; class Arachnida; order Araneae; family Linyphiidae; genus Troglohyphantes; species Troglohyphantes excavatus. The sequence goes on along the minus strand of OZ010676.1, from coordinate 13,430,066 downwards.
CATTTTGAATTGTTGCATTTATGTAGTGTGGTGTATCTTACTTCGTAACGATTAACAATAAACAAATCGTTTGACATATAGCTATCGACGCGTCTTGGTTTTTCACCACAACAACTACGCTCATTTTATGGTCCGTCTCCGCTGCAGTAAACCCAGCTTTTTGCCACTGCTCTATTGTGACTGTATTAGTTTTGGTTCCGTTTAGTATCGCTCTACACGGGACACCTGTGATCATCTAGCTATCACGTTCGACTTTTGTAATCGACGCTGCTACCGATTCTTGATGTTGTTTTAGTTTTTGTTTGGAAGACACCATTTTGCCACTGTCGTACAAGTTTCGCTTTTGGAAGTCATCGTTCTTTACATTTTCTCATTGTACATGGAACACAGACTGATATTCAATTTCAAGTTTCGCTTCCTTCATTTGTGATTTTTCTACTGTGTTCTGCTCGTCTGTGTGCAAGATTGTGCCAGTGTGTATTGTCATGTTGGCGGCAACAAATTTCGGTTTCGTGTCAAGTTCTTCACTTATCAAGGTTTTAGGCTATGTGTGATGTTGTTTTGTGCCATTTGACGTCATGATTGGCGGCGTCAAAAAATTATATTTCGTGCCAAGAAAATTAGTGTGGTATCAAGAACAACTGTTCGGAGTGAGTGGGTTTTGGTTTTACATGCTATTCATTTTGGTTTTCATTGTTCACGTTTGCATTAGAATTTATGTTCTTTAGTGTTTTATTTATTTGTATATTATGAATCATCTAAACAAAAGTAAGAAGGTGCTTTATGCATCATTAAATAAATTAGAAGAAAATGTGGATGGTGATACTTTTGGGAGAGACATTGATAAGGTCACTTTGTTTTCATGTAAGGTAAACGATTTGGAAAAAAAGTTTAATGTTCTTTTTGAGAAGTTCTTTGATACCTGTAAAGAAAATCAGTTAGATGCCTTTGTATCTGAAGCTTTGGTTGTTCAGGATACTATTGATAATCTAAAATTAACTTTACTCCATCTTACAAAAAAGCTAGAACCTGTTAACACTGCAAGTTTTTCACAACAACAGGTACTTAGTGTCAAGCTCCCTGAGTTTCACATTCCACAGTTTTCTGGCAACTCGAATATAGAATGGCTCTCCTTCAGTGATCTCTTTTGGGCAAGCATTGGTCAAAGTAACCAAATTTCTCAAGGGCAAAAATTACAATATTTGAAGGGTTCCTTGTGTGGGGATGCCCTTCGTGTCATCCAATCCCTTCACATCTCGGATGCTAATTTTGAAATTGCCTGGAATCTACTGAAAGAGAGGTATTCAAACAAACGTGAACTTGTGTTTGCATTGCTAGAAAGGCTCATGTCTATGCAACAGTTGAACACTGAAAATTCTCAAGCTCTCTTGACCATAGTTGATTCCACTAAGGAAATTGTTCGTTCACTGGAGAGCATGGACATGAGCATTGAAGGCTTTGCTGACACGATTGTTTTATATTGTGTGATTCAGAAACTGGACCCATCCACACGTTCCTGGTGGGAAAGAAGTTTGGAATTCGAAAGTATACCAAAATTAACCCAGTTGTTGCAATTTCTCACCACTCACTCCCGAACATTGCAACAATACAAGGGCCAAGTTAATAAACGACAAGATAGAGTTTCAACGTACACTGCACAGGTTGTACCTAGTCAAGGTCAATGCCCCTTTTGTGATTCACCTCATAGTATTTTCAATTGTGATGAATTCAAGAATTCATGTGTTCAAGAAAGATTCGATTTCGTAAAATCTCAGAGGTTGTGCTTTAACTGTCTATCGCCTCACCGAGCAAAAAATTGCAAAAGCAAGAAACTTTGCCGTCATTGCAACTCCAAGCACAACACATTGTTGCATTTTGACAAAACTTATGCTAGCAGAGGAAGCTGCCTTTCTGTTAGTGCTGATGCTGTTGACACACAACCACATGTTGCATCAGAAAGGGTTGAGTCTGAGCAAGAGGTCACAACTTTTTCATCCTGTGTTACTCAAGAAACATCTAAGCAAACTCTTTTGTGCACTGCCAAGATCAAGGTTTTGGATGCAAGCAACCAGTTTCAATCCTTTCGTGCCTTGTTAGATCCTGGATCCGAAGCTTCTTTTATTTCGGAAAACTGTTGTCAATGCCTTGGGCTATCAAAGAAAAGATCCAAGCTCCGAATCACTACTCTTGGTTCAGCTGATGCATTTACAAATGGCATCACAGACATTCAGTTTACTCCTCACTTTGACTCGACTCCAGTATTTTCAACATCAGTTTTCGTCGTTAGCAAGATAATAGGAGATCTCCCACACTCTCAACTGGACTCAAAGTATTCTCAGAAATTTTCTGATCTCATCTTAGCTGATCCTGAGTTTTATATTAAGGGTCCTGTTGACATACTTCTGGGTGTGGACTTGGCTCTCCCATTGCTTTGTGGGGATATTATAAAAGACAAACCAGGAAGTCCCTTTGCCGTCAGGTCTAAGTTGGGATGGATTGTTGCAGGCAGTGTTGCTGTGGGACCTGCAAGGTCTCATCTTCATGTCAATAGTATCCAAGTTGAGACAGACACCTTGAGCTCAAACTTTTGGAAGATGGATTCTGTCCCCCTTGCAAACCCTCTCCCTAAAGAAGATCAAATGTGTGAAGAACACTTTGTCAACACCTTTACAAGAGATCAAAATGGCAAGTATATTGTGAAATTACCCTTTCATAGTTTACCATTGCAGTTGGGGGATTCCAAGGAAATGGCTTTGCAACGTTTTTTTTCGTTAGAGAGATCACTGTCATCAAAATCTGATGTCGCCAGGCAATACAGAGACTTCTTGTGTGAGTACTTGAAACTCGGACTTATGGAAAGGATCCCTGATTCAGTATGTGACGGGAATCCTGTGTTTTGCCTACCCCATCACGCAATGTTGATAGATACAAGCATCACCACAAAGCTGCGTGTTGTTTTTGATGACGGTGCCAAGTCCTCTACTGGTCTCTCCTTGAATGCTATCTTGATGACGGGTCCCAGAGTTCAACATGAGCTTTTTCCTATCCTTCTTCGGTTTAGGACCTTCAGGGTAGCAGTCTGTGCAGACGTCAAAAAGATGTTTCGCCAGGTTTGGGTTCATCCGGAGAACACAGATTTGCAAAGAATAATTTGGAGGAATTCACCCGATGAACCTATTGGTGTGTTTCGTTTGAAAACTGTAACTTATGGAACTGGTTCTGCAACTTATTTGTCAACAAGAGTGATGAAACAACTTGCATTGGATCAAAGGGAAACCTTTTCCTTGGCATCTACTGCTTGCCTTCGTGACTTTTATGTTGATGATCTTCTTTCTGGTGCTGCTTCTGTTGAGGAAGCCACAAATCTTACCTGTCAAATGCTTAAAATGATGTCTCTTGGTGGCTTTCCCTTGGGGAAATGGATTTCAATTTATCCTTCAGTTTTTGAAAGTGTTCCGGTTGAGTCAAGAGCTCTCAATGCCTCAGTCGCTTTCGACAATGACAACACTGTCAAGGTTCTTGGAATTGTTTGGCATCCTTCCAGTGACTCGTTTAAATTCTCTATTTCTTTGGGTGAACACGAGGACTTGACAAAGCGTAAAATTCTTTCAGAGGTTGCTCAAGTCGTTGATCCATTAGGCTGGCTTGCACCAACTGTAATCGTTGCAAAAATCTTCCTCCAGGAACTTTGGAGTTTCAACCTTGACTGGGATGAAGTCCTTCATGAACCACTTGAAACTAAATGGGGAGATTTTAGGTCGCAGCTACCTCAACTTGCTCAATTTAAAATTCCCCGTTACATTCTTCCTCCGCAGCCTATAGATATCCAGATACATGGCTTCTGTGATGCTTCTGAAAAAGCTTGTGCATGTATTTATGTTCGTTCTGTGAATTGCAATCAAACTACTATTGTTGCATTCTTGACATCAAAAACAAGATTAGCTCCTTTAAAAACACAATCCTTACCTAGACTTGAACTTTGCTCTGCTTTACTTTTGGCCAACCTTTTTGAAACTGTTCTACCAACCTTAAACTTTGCAATTAACAAGATGTTTGCTTGGTCTGACTCTCAGATTACTATTTCTTGGATTACTTCAGAGCCCTGCCGCTGGTTGCCATTTTTTGCTAATCGTGTCTCCAAGATCCAGGAAGCAATCCCTTCTGTGAAATGGGGTTATGTACCTTCTCGAGAGAACCCTGCTGACTGCGGTACTAGAGGTCCATATCCACAGGAACTTGTCAACTGTGATTTGTGGAGATTAGGTCCTACATTTTTGTGGCAACCTTTTGATCAATTGATTGAGGAACAAACACCAGCAGAGTTTTCTTTCGAGAGTGTTCATTTACAGGAGTTGAAAAAGGGTAATACCATTGTTGCCAATACTTTACTTCACGATGATTCTATGTTCAGCAAGTTTTCTTCCTTCACCAAATTTTGTCGTGTTGTGGCCTGGTGCAAAAGATTCTTGAAAAATGGTACTTTGCCCTCCCAAGGTAGAATTACTGGCCCCCTGTCAAGTGATGACATCTCAGATGCAACTACAACAATTGTTAAAGTCGTTCAACAAAAAAGAAGAAATTGTTTTAGTGAATTTTTCATTCTAATTTGTTATTTTTTGCTTTTTTTGTCAATATTTGTTATACCCTTTTGTGTACTTTTTGTGTTGCTGTATTTTTTATTGTGTCCTTTGTTTCATTTGTCCATTGCCAGGTTTCACACTGTTGAAACCCCTTAGTGTTTCAAGGGTGGGAGAATGTTGGATTCTTAATTACTTTTGTTTCGTTATTTTCCCGTGAGGTGTCAGCACCTCTCGGATTGTATTTTGACATTTAAAATTTTATTTTGAATCTGGCAATGAACAACTATTTTTTAGATTTGTTTTGAATTTGAATGGCGGTGGTCGCTTGTAGTCGGCCTCCTGCAAATTTACATTTCTCATTTTGAATTGTTGCATTTATGTAGTGTGGTGTATCTTACTTCGTAACGATTAACAATAAACAAATCGTTTGACATATAGCTATCGACGCGTCTTGGTTTTTCACCACAACAACTACGCTCATATATTAATAATACAGTTTAAATATTGTAACTCCTTATCATTCTGAGTGATGTTTATTTCATGTTAAAGTTGAATATGTTCAATTCATGTTTCAAATTAAAGTATTGAATACTCAAATCTTTAAGAGACTTTAAAAAAGGAGCATATTTTTTTTAAAAAATCGTACGAGCTGGCAGCGATTTAAATGTGAAGTGAAAAAGTAATTGCATGTTTTAAATGTAGATTTTATTTAAATGATCATTTTTATAGTTTAACTGATTACTTTAATCACAAATCTTGATGAACAAATCTACATATAAAAGTTTTATAAAGCAAAATTAATCATTTTATTATTTTTTATTGTCATTTGTATGTATAGGTGAAAGCTTTGGAATATTCCAGGGCAAAAAGAAACATATTTTCAAATAAATGCATAATTTTATCAATTGATTCTATAGTTAAAATATTTTGTGTTGAAAATTTGTTTTTATTTATAAAATGGGTGTGTTAAAATCATATTATTATAAATTTAAGATTTTTTTAATATAAATTACATTATTTATATGCTTTATATTGAAATATATATGATTATCAATTTATGGTTAAGAGGCACCTTTGAAATAAATAAAAGGTGAACTTAGCATAATTAATTTGATCTTTCATTCCGTTTATTACATGAATGATTATTTTTTTTAGCCCTTAACAGAATTTGCAAATGTTTGGGTAGCACAAGGACAAGGATACCGACTGATAGTTTTAGATCCATCTGTACCATGTGCATCAAATTGTTCAACAGTTTCTGTACTTCTTCGGCCACGTGATATATGTAAGTACGCTAATTGAATACTTATATATGTGTGTGTATTTACTGGTTGCATTGCAAGTCTGAGTTCAAAACATTTAATTAAAAGTTATCGAAACCATTAATTTTATAATCACTCAACATGATTAATCACATAGTTTCTTATCTTTACTAAATTAGCCAACCCACAAGAATGAATAGTCTTTACATCATGAAGGTAGAAAATGAATGCCACAAGGCATAGAAAAACTGACATACAAGACAGGAAAAATCTGGGGATTGATTAAGGAATCTAGGGAAAAGTTACAGACAGCAGTCCTCCCTACCTCCATGATGTAAAGACTATTCATTCTTGTGGGTTGGCTAATTTAGTAAAGATAAGAAACTAGGTAATTAATCATGTTGAGTGGTTATAAAATTAATGGTTTCGATAACTTTTAATTAAATGTTTTGAACTCAGACTTGCAATGCAACCAATTGTTTCCTGGAAGGGCATTTAGGGAATTTTTGGTGCTGCCTCACTTAAAATGTCCCTTAAGGATTTCTCATGGGAATGATGTGTGGGCGTAAAACTATTTAGACTTTAACTTGAAATGAAATCGCTGTGTCATCAAAATCAATAGTAAAGGATTACATTCTTGAATTAAATTATGAAATGAGCAATGTGTGGGAAGAGCTTTTTAGAATGGACCGGATGGGAAAATCAGTTGGAATAAAAGTTCAATATTGGAGGGGTCGTATTTAAATTAAAAATGTGAAAGATAAAAGTGATTGTTTATTGGAATTCCTCTTACATATATATATATGTAATATTATCCCTAAGTCAGGGCAATATTCATGATGAAGGGAACTTCCAGTCATGGTCAGAGAAGTTAACGAGCCAATTACATTATTAAAAGATGTTTATTTCTCACTCGGGGTCGATCTGGCAGCATGTTTACAGAGCAAGTGTTAGTAACTGAATGACTCTTCTTAAAGGCATTATATGTATACAGTAAAAAGTCCAAAATGATCTAACATTCAGAAAATTTTCATTTTTTTAAAAAAAATTCTAAACTTGCTTTTTTCACAAATCAACAAATTGGACGGAAAAACGTGGAAGGAGGCGAGAGTGAAGTTTACCATGTGTTAATGACCTCATAAAGATACTTTGGCACACAAAATGGACAAACTCTGAATGTGAAGAAATTCCGTTTTTACATTAACGTTACCAGTGCTTTCCCATAACAAATCAGCAGGTTGGGAGAGTGGAGGGATATGGAGATTATCACATAGGCATGCATGCCTCGCGAAGTCACATCACTCCTAGCATACAAAATGTGCAAACCCTGAATACATTGAAAGTTAAAAAATTTCGAATATTTTCAGTGACGAATCGGCCTGTAAGGAGATTGAGGAGTTGTTAAGTTTACAACGTGATCTTGCATCCATTTAAACCTCGCGAAGTTATCCAAGCTTTTTGTCACACAAAATGGACAAACCCATACGTGGAATATTAAGAAATGTCAATTCTGCTACAATAATGTTTTTTAGCGAAACATTACTGATTTAGGGATTTTTTTTATGCATTTTGGCTTCAATAAAATAACGGCTATCAACTCTTTTTTTTTCTTCTCTAATTAAGCGATTTCTTTGAATAATTTTGATATGCATGTTAAAGAAAATTTAAATTTAATGTGGGAAATTTCAATTCTGGACCAGAATTCGGACTTGCTGTCGCACATAGTATGGAATATTAATGAATATCGCAATGATCTAAAATTCGGAATTGCTGAAGTCCCGACAATTCAGAATTTAGGAGTTTCTACTGTATATATAAATTTTTAGCAGTAATTTTATAAAATATCACGTTAGTATAGTTTATTTACATGGAATTTAAGAATTCATTTTTATATTTAAATATTTGAAAGAAATGTAAATTTTATAAGCAATTTTCTTTTAATTTGTAAATTATAGCAATAGGTTGTGAAAAGGCTTTGCTTTTTTAACAAAAAAAAAGTTTTTATAAAGACTTGCTTTTTTCTAAATCTGACCTGAATAACAATAAAAATTAGTTTGCTAAAAAATAAATGATAATGTTATTCTCTAAATGTCATTTATGATATGAAGTAATTTCTTCTACGATTGTCCAACTTTTAATTTTGATTGTTGGATTGTATTTGTGCAGCTCCTTTAATGAGAAATATTTTATCAGACAATTTTAACCATATCAAACTTTATTTTATCAAGAGACAGCTTCTTTCCTTAAACCTAGTTTTTGAGGTACAGCTTGATCTTACTATGCCAATAAACTTTAAACATACAAATCTTTCTTTTTATTTTGGTTATCAGCATTTTTACTAACACCAAATAAAACATTTTGAATGGCTAACACTTAAGTAAATGACCTTCCATTCAAGGCACATACAGTTTGTTGAAAGTTTGCCATCTATTGTTTAAGTGTAGAGGTGAATTGTTATATTCTGTTTCATACAAAATACATAGACTCGTGGGTTTAACTATGATGTTATCTAAAGGCAAAGAATTTTTAGAATAGTTGACATATTTAAAAATTAATCAATATATTTCTAATTGAAATGTATAGTTTAATTTCAGACAATTAAATTTTCTTTTAGTGTACTATAATTGGCAATTTTGGAGGCCACGTTCCCGACCAGCAAATTTTAGCCAAGAAATGAGTGTAACATTTGTTGGATCATTTTATTGAATGTTTACTATTGTTGTATAAAGATATTGTTGTGTAAAGAAATAAGTGTTTAGAAAATATTAAAACGTTTATTAATAAATTTGTGTAAGAGTCAAATTGTTTTTTTTATCCTAAAGTATAGGTTTTGACTGTTTTCATCCTCAATTATGAAATATGTGAAAAATAAAGATTACCTACACGTGTGTAAAAATAAAAATATTTATTTCATACAAATATTACTGAATATATTTATATTTTATTTAACAGTTATTCTTAAGTCGTTAGCAAAATTATACCTGGAATTTGAAACTAATTAGATATTTAGGGAGCATGAAATTATATAAAATACTAAAAATATGTATAAACAATACAACAAAACTGGAAGTATATATAATTATTAAAAACAAAATATATTTATACAAGCAGGTTTTAAATTCAAAATAAAATGTTAGATATTCTGGTTATATTCTAAGCATAACAGTATAGCTTTTTTGCCAACTAGTTCTATATGATAAATTGATGCTGAAGTTGTATATTTATTCTTTATTGACTTATAAAACTTGATAAAATACTAAAATAAAATGCAAAATGGACGGAATGTGATATGGTAAATATAAAACTGGATAAAAATACTAATACAAAATAGACAAATATGTTTTTAAAAAATATACCGAAAATCTCGATTATATGGAACGTTACATACAACATTTACAAATAAGATCTGTAAATTATATTAGCACTCTAATTGAAAGCAAAAATTACTAAATGGATACAAGAATCAAAAGAAGTAAAACAAAGCTTTCACCTTATGGAATATAAAGTATGTAGTTAATAAAATGAACCACTGATTACCAAGTAAGTATTTTCAAAGTGAAAGATTTGTAGCTCATCATTTATTGTTATAAGAGATAAAAACAACAAAAGTTTAATTATCCCAAACATTCAAAAATGGGTCATGTAGGCGAGTTTGAGTATTTTGAAAATTTATGAGAGTTTATTTTTACAGGATAGAGTCACACTATTTTCCTTCAAAACTTCTGTTGACTCAGCTTTATATTAAGAGTTTAATAAGAGAGAATAATCTACTTGAGTATTCTTTCATCATCAAAGGAGAAATACTCCGTAAAATAGGTATTTCTAGGCATAGGTAAATATCACCAAAAAAATTATCAGATCCCTTAATAAGTTCAAACTAAGCTTTCACCTCATGGAATATAACCCTAATAATATCCCAACACCCAGGACAGTGGAAAGAAACAAATAAAATAAGAATACATTCAACAAGACTCGCAGAAAAACCTGTTAATTTCATAGATCCGAAGAAAGATTATCATTTGTATCTTGCGCTAATGTAAGGGATATAAAAAATTAGTAAATTAGCATAATATAATTGGATCCTTAAGGATTTATGGGGTGCTTCTTAGGAAGTAGATGAAATACAAGAAAAAGGCCAATTATAAATATTAAAATTTAAAGCATTTTCACTCATGATTTCGAAAGTGTTATAATATAATGCCATCTTTAATTTTATATCAGGGAGAAGGAGGGCATTTCTTGCACAATCTTTATTCAAAACTTTTGATTGACTTAGCTTTACATAAAAAGTCAAAACATTGATTTACAAATAGTAAACTTATAATTGGGGTATAAAATTTAATTATAGTTCAGAGTATAGTTTATGCAAATAAAAATATTGTATATGAAAATACATACTATAAAGTTAAAATTCTAATATAAAAATCGAATATATGTACAAAACATGACAGGCATATTATCAAATAAGTGTTAAACTCCAGAACTTTATATTTAGATATGCAGTAATAGTATTAAATTTTTGTTAAGTGTGATTTGATGATTTTGTTTTTTTAGCTCCAATGTAAAGGTTGGAGATATAGATTAACACTTAAATGACAATATCGTCTTCCACCAAGATATGTGCCATTTACCAATGAGAAAACAATGCATACATATATTTTTATAAATAAGATGTAATTTTTACAAGCCCCATCAGCTGAGTTTTATACAGTAAAAAGTTATCACAAAATGCAACCAGGGATAAAAACAGCCTAATTTTAGATAGTAAATGTCTCTTAAACTATCATTTTGTAATTCACAATCACTTATATAAAATTTTTAAAAGGAAAACAGATTTTTAGGAAATTTAAAAAACACATTTCCATTCTTTTTTTTTAAAATCATCTCAGCTACACTTAACATGTGTAGAGATTATTTTCAATAGATAGAACATCTTACCAATGATTAATCAAGTAATGAAAATCAAATTAGCCCATATTTAACATGCTACATTGATTTTTTTTTACATATCACAATTTTAATATCTAGGTTACACTCTCCATAAAAAGTATGTTAAAAGTACCAATAATAATAAATATTTGCTGGCATGCAGTAATTGTCCATTATTGCACCATTGGTCATATTCGCAAAAGCAGTATGTCACATCATCCCAGTGTTGACTAAAAAAATACCATTACAGCATCAGAAAAATATAAATGTTCAAATATAAATTGAATGGATACTAAGAAATTGACATGTTTTAATTAAAAAGTAAATTCTATACATATACATGCAATTAACAGTAGATAAGTAGAATCGAAATAAACTCAGGCTTAGTAGCAGATATAACTATCATCTTTATTTCTTTAATTTAAGATAGAAATTTATAGACTATTTAAAATAAAATTTAAAAGATAGAGAGATTAAAGATAAAACTAAAAATATACTGTTCAATGCTGATTATTAACTTTCTGTATTGTTGAGCTGTAGAACCATTTACATAATTTGAAATTTCTTTGGACAGTTCAAATAATTTTTTTAAAAATTCATAAATTTTAGACTTGGCAATATGGAATATTTGAAGTTGCTAAGTAGCTCTACAGTAACTAACATAAAGAAAACACACACAAAAAATAACTAAACATAGCAAATTGCAAAATTTATTATCTACATATATAATTCTGTTATGCGGTGATAAAAAATAATGCTATATACAACATAAATTTGTTTACAAAAATCTGTTGTGTCCGCATTTGTATTTTGCCATTATATAAGCCATACTGTCTATTAACCCTTTCAATTTTTTGGGAATAATTATTTTGATGTCAGCTTAAATTAGGAAGAACATAAGCCTTATTATATTTTTAAAAAAAGAAGTTTTGTAAAACATATCCAAACTGCAAATGAAAGTAAAATTGAGGTGGCCCCATCTGTTAGCAGTTTTGCAAACTAAATTCCCATAAACTCTATCTGTATGACGTCATTACTCAGTACATAAAACATCCCTGAAGGATTGCTACCTCCAAGGGTTGACGGAGCCTCCCAGTTTATTTTAATGTGGTAAAGTAGTAATTACTTTTATTACTGCTATATAACAAGTTATCTTCTAAACCCAAGCAAACTCAATTTTTTTTACCTTTGATTTTCCACTGACTTTTTATAATTATGATTTAGATAGTGGAAATAATTTTTAAAAGCTAGTAGCATCCATATTTTTCTAGACAAATCATCACTCCTTTGAAACTACTTTCAAACATTTTAAAATGTCAATTTTATTATAAGTAGAAGTCTTAATAATTTTTATGTGTTACTCTAACATTTAAGTGCATTGCAGAAAAAATGTCTACTTTTTAACATAACAGTTTTTCATACAAAAAATAAAAACATTCAAAAATAAAATAAGCAGAATTTAATCTACTGAATAAAATTCTGGAAAAAATATATCCGATTTTACGAAAGTTCAAAAAAGAAAACAACATACTTGTTTATTTCCAACTGTGGTATTTGATTTTCAACATACACTGCAAGCTTAGGTTGCTTAGCAGCTGGTCGACATCCATCATAACGATCAGCCGGTATATCCTTCTTTTGTCCTTCCAAGTTTGACAAACAATCTCTCGTAATAAACTTATTCACTAAATTAAAATTCAAAAATTAGAAAAACTTTGTTTTTTAACATTGGTACAACTTTTCAATTTTAAGAACTAATTTTTGAGGCAGGTAGTCAACATACTTAAAATAAAAATTAAGGACATTTTATTTTCATTATCACACTAGAACAAAGCAGAAGTTTAGGCTATGAAAAGTATTTTCTTAAACCTTCTCTGTGTTGTCCAACTAACTGCATTACATGGCCTAGAAGTAATTTTAATATAAATATTAATAACAAAAAGCAACATAAGTTTATGGGTGTTCATTATTTTACAAATCCTTATCCAACAAACTAACATCACAGATTTGATACAATTACATCTAGGCTATGTCAAGAAGAAAACATATTAGAAACATTCCTACTTATCGAGGTCTTTCCTGTGAATTAGAATTTATTAATAAATTGATTTTTTAATGTAAAGTATGTTGTCTCTTTATCCATAAAAAAAATTCTTACCTCCTTTTTTCTCAATTACTTTCACACACTTATCATCATCTCTTGGGCACGTTATTGCAGAATGAATTCGCCAATCAACATAAGATTCGTCGCAACCAGGTTCAGAACTTACACAACTATAGCACCATAGATCACAAGAAACTAATGTGAAAATAATATGCATCAGAAAAATTAAAATTAGAAAATTTTAAACAAAACAATTGAATTACAATTATACATATTTTGGGTCTATAGATTTTAATTTAAAAGATAATTGATTTTTTTTTTAGGAAATTTATAGCTTATAACATTAAATGCAATGCAAACATAATAGAAATATTGTATACAAGTCAAACTAAAGTAAAATATTCAGAAAAAATTAACGAAGAAAAGTACGGTTGAATTGAAAAACTGTGGCTTTTAAATCAAATAAGTAGTAAATGCTTTGGGCCATTGAACTATTTATGAAGGTAGCAGAAACTTATGTGATGATCCATAGTAAATTTTTAATTCAAATCTACTTAATACTATATTTGTACATTCGAAATAGCAAGAGATCATGCAATTAAATTTACTATTTCTTATTAGCTGGATGTGAATATGTGAGGTTTTAATACAAATAGCAATTTTTCTTCTAGTACATTTTTTAAAAATATGTAAGGGCTATTGAGCACTTTTGAACTTGGAAAGATTCTGCTTGGTTCCTTTAAGTAAACATGCAGTATCTCACTTCACAACCATCATGTGTAGTACAATAACAGCACCCACAACATATTACCACTAAGACTATTCTGAAAAGTCTGAATTGGCAATTAGGGGATTAATTGCAATAATTTAATCTTGCTTTATTACAAGATATAAATTTACTAAAAATCCCCTGCACTATGATATAAAGCATTTGGCAAATATTTCACTGTCAAAAACGTTCACAATTTTTTAATTGTCAATTAACATTTTTTAGGAAGTTTAAACTATCATGTATATGGAAAATAATAAAATGGATCATAGAGATACAGCAGCCAAAACAGCAAAGTAAATCTAAATTAAATTCTCTCAGATGTAGTAAAAATATTTTTTTGTTTGCATTTCCTCCTCTCTCCAAGTGGTGATATTTTAACAAAAATGATAATGCTTTTTTATATGCATGCTGACTGCACTAATTAGACAATTTAATCTTTATATAATGTAACCTAGTGTTTGTTTAAGCCACACTACATAAGTAGGTAAAACTCTTGTTGTGGGAATCTCAAATGTCTATTAATAACACTGAACTAACTGTAACTTCTGGAAGGCTCAAAACTTGTTTCCTCTATGGGAGCATTGAAGCCAATGTGGAAGCAGCCATACTGAACCCCCCAAAAAATTTTAAGTGATTTAGTGGTGTCTTTTAATACCATAGCATTGTAGAAATATTAAATGTATATAAATATTATATTTTCTTCTTATAAAATTAATTTTTATATTGCCAAACAAATAGTGTTTGCTCTTGCTTTTTAACCACTTCGACTTTGACTTGCAAAGGGCTTTCTATTTTAATAGCAGATTGCATTTAAAATAGGTTTCAAAAGAAAATAGAAAAAAACTCAGCCAAAAGCATACATGTCTGCTTATTTTAACATGAAAAATATGCAAAATATTGCAGTAGCGATGAAAGTAGGGTACAGTTGTTACCCCTTCAAGTTAACAAAATATCTTGCCCAATCCAGAAGTTACAGTTAGAAATCAATGATTAATAATATTGAAGCTATTTAATGTTTTCAAGTTATGGTATAGAGACAAGGAATGTTGAGTGTGTTCAGAGCTGGTGCTTCCACTTTTTATAGATTTCATGTTTGTACATATAATGTTAGTTCTTATTTGAGCATTTGGCTTCGTAACAGATGTTTCGAAAAGCTATTTACTTTTAAATGTGGTAGCTAGAAGATGTGTTTGCAATAGGTAACCAGTATATTTGTTTACTATAGATATAGCCGATAGAAAATAAAAAATATTTGTAAACTTTTAATTTAACTTAATTAATACCTCTAGACAATGGGCTTTTCTGCAAAGCCTCAGATTTAATTCAAAAGATAGAGAAAAGCAGACCTCGAAAAGATTTTAAGCGAGAGACCATTTGAAGAGGATACTACCATTATTGGTAAGTATAAGCCATTTCTCCCGCATCATATGGAAGAGTTGGCAGGTTTGATTAAGGTAAGGTTTTCAATTTTAACTTGGAAAAGTGCCATAATTAACAACTCCATGGGAGTAAAATACCCCAAAAAGTCTGTCCCATGGTAGGGTGAAATATTTGGCAGCAAGGCCACTAATGCTACTGTCCAGTTTTATAATCAATGTAAGAAGCTAAGTTGTAGTGTGACATAAACAAACACTAGGTTACATTTCATAAAATGCACATATGAAAAATTTATTTTTACAGTGTTCACGCTAGGCGTTTTTTAAAGGGCGACCCGCCCTGTTCATTCTTTTTTCATCTCAATAGCGCCCTCGTGCCTTTTTCTTTTCAAAAATGTCACTTCCTTGAAAAAAATTTGCCCCCTTTTGCCCTTTTCAGTGAAGCCCGAGCACCTTTACTTCTTTAGATGTATTTAAAAAAGGCATCGAATTCAAATTTTTTTTGTGGAAATCGTTTTATCAAATTTTATTTTACGTAGAGGGATGGATGACAAGGGTTATCAGATGAAGGGTTTTTTTCACGGAATACGTGAGAGAAAAAAGATTGATAACCATTGCTCCAGAGTGATTATTTCAAATCGTAAATATTGAGGTTGCGTTGGGTGCCAACTCGGGTGCTGTTCTCGTCATCTAACCATGTTTAAAAAATACATAGCATTGTTCCTGGGTCTTTCCTTCGAGATAGGCCACGAACGGTCGCCAATAGCCCAATGTGTAGTTCTAGCGCAACGTCAAATAATCAGATCTCTCACTAATAATCGGGCACCCATTCCTCCTGACAGCGATCTGATGTGTCAATGAGTGGTCATGCCTACCCCAAACTTTTTTTTGGGGAGGGAAGTACCCTTTCAAAAACGGGGTGCCCTTTTCCTGCCAACAGCGCCCTGCCTCTTTTTATTTTTAGAGTGAACACTGATATTTGCATACACTTTGTACTGAATTTATTTTCGACTGTCTCTTAATATGTAGCCCATTGTGTATTAACAAGTTGATTAAATCACATATAAAGTTGAAATTATATAAATTTCATCCTAGGAACCAAAAACTGAAATTATTAAAAGTCTTTTTACTACATTTGTTCCATTAAATTCTCCAAATTAACACTTTAACAAAAAATCTCCCTGTTGGCCAACACCAAATCACTAACAGCTTATAATGCAGCTGTAATTAAATCAGTGCAATCCCAGCAGTAGTGCTTGGACAAAGGTTTTTAACATATAATAAAATAATTTTATTTATTATTGAGTTTTGCTTAATTTTATTAAAAAAAAATTTTAAATATTTAATCTGAAAAACAAAACTGTTATATAAATAACCTATCATAGCTTCCGTTGTTATGACGTTAAATAAATGTTTCCATGCTTATTTAATTACTTAACAATAACCAAAATATTAAATATTCATGACTATTAATATAAATCGTTGGAATGAAAAGACAACTAAAGAATCCATCTATTCAGTATTTACCAAAATAAACAAACGGTTTATTAATAACGAATTTTTTCTAATTAGTTATTTAAATATATATTATTTTAATATTCAAAATAGATACTTACTCTGTGAAATTAGCGACAAAAATAAACAAAATCTAAACATTTTAAAATTAAAAAAAAAAAACTTAAATTTTGTAAACAAACCGCACCACACCTCGATTTGCTTCCATGTGTGTTGCCATAACAACCATCCCATTTCACTACATATCCAAAAGTATTTTGATTACTTGATTGGTTGTAAAACATAAAACCAGAGCTATACAAAGAACTCTCGGCGACGTTTCGGGAGCCCGATAGTCCAGTGGATAAAGGCGTACAGATGGTAATCGGAGGATTGCTAGTTCGAGCCCGGTCGAAGGACTTGACAAAGAAAAGTAAAAAAGTAGTGATCTTGTGGACCATGTTTAAATGACGAGGACAACATCTGAGCAGGCACCCCACCCACCTGACATAGGTGTGAGGTTTGGTTTGGGTTTGTTAATTAAAGTCGCCCTAGAGCTACACAGTGGCCTATTAGCAAGGATTTGGGGCTGATCTCGAAGTAAAGACCCGGGAGCAATGCCTCGTATTTTTGAACCATGGTCAGATGAGGTATGAGGACGTTTGGACTATGACATATTTAACGTGCACCAATCACATTTCCACGGATATTTCAAAAATATGAAGCATTGTTCTCTGGTTTTTCCTTCGATATAGACCTCAGTGCAGCTCTAGTGCGACGTTTACTCAACCTATTTCCAAGGCGGATGTTTTTTTGGGGGGGACAACGAGAAACTGTTGGTTATTTAATGAACGTCGCACTAAAACTGCATAGTGGGCTATTGGCAACTTTTGGGGGGTATCTTGAAAGAGACCCCGGGTGCCTCGTATTTCCCAAATCTCCCAACCACCGCGCCGTCGGTCCATGGATTACGCAGTTGGCTATTGGTGACGGCCGGGGAACACTGCCTAGTTTTTTAACCATGGTCAGATGGTTAATATACCATGTAGACATCAAAACTCTTGACCACGACCGATGTAATATTCTGGGGAACCACCAGTATAGGGTTAAAATGGTCCAAACCCCTGAGTTTATAATTTTCTCCTCCGACATAATCTGATTAATCCACAAAAAACATGATGTTCTATTATTAGTGTTAGCAATTTATATGAAAAGACATTTTTTAGTGGTTCTCCCAAAAAGATGAGAGATTTCTGGTATCACCATAGGAGACCACAACATAAAGTTAGGGGGGGGGGGTGCAAAATAACATTCAAAGTACTGTAGCTGGTTAGTTTCATCTGGACCCTCAATGTCTGAAGTTTCGAGCGAGTCCAGAGGGAGTTTCAGCCAGTTTTAGTTGAAGAAATTAAGTCATGTCGCAGTTGAAGAAACGCATTCATTTATCTGCTGAGGCAAAACAGAAAAGAAGTAGAAGAGAAAATTTTAAGCAAGATAGAAATCTCTAAGAAATATGGAATTCTAAAGAATAGCCTATTGATAATTTTAAGATCAAGAGAAAAAAAAATCGTTGGATATGCAAACAAGACCAACAAGAGTGCCCCTCTCGAAAATATTTTAGAGCAGCAAAATATCCCAAACTGGAAAAAGCTTTGCTTGCTTGAATGAGGAAAATTATAGGACGAACATTCCGATTAATGTAATGTGCTTAAGGAATAAGCCTCTTTTTAGGAGGACAGTAGTGAAATGCTTTCAAACATCGATAAAATGAAAACATGTATTTTCCAAAATGTTGTTTTAAAACAGAAAAATTAGCAATTATTCTGATGCTTGATTGTTCATCAATAAAGGCATACTTATTATTTTTTATTTAACTGTTTTATTTTACAATTGCACTATATATAACTTTACTTTCTAATATAATCTATAAGTAATGCTTCATTTATAAAAAAGACAGTTTAATAAAAATAAGCAAAAAATTTACTACTTCTTATGATATTCTATTTTACAAACAATTTGGTTGTTCCCTACGAGTTCGTAAAAACGAGTGTCTACTGTAGTACATTCTTAAGAACTCATCCCCCCTCCCCCCAGCTCCACTGAAATCTTAGTTGCACCCCAGGTAATATGCACCAGTCCCCTATAAACAGCTTATGTTTCTTGCAGACGATCAAAAATTAAAAATGGTAATCCTCCAATCACAAGCTTGCTACTTTATCAGAGACGATATTCAAACTCACAAACCACTAAAGTAGTTAGTAAAAAATTGCGCCATAGTGGTTTAGCTTTAGAATTTATACAATTAAAAAAATTACGAGTCAACGTTTTGGTACAACAAAATGAAAACTTATTTCTTAAATTATAGACAGTTATGCTTTCATAAGATATTGTATAAAAAATTAAAAGTTCATTGCTTTGATTGATACAATGCAAAAATGGCCTACATGGAGAACAAGATAGAGGAGTGTTAATATATACGGATTGAGAATGTAACCCCTCCTTTGAAAAATAAAATATAATTTGCTGGTATGCCAGCGATTTTATAAATCCAGAAAAATACTCCATTTTACAATATTTTTAAATACGATTTTAAATCTATATCTTTTAAAGTAATTAAGATTTAAAAAAAAGCATATCCTAGAACATTTTTTAAACTTCTATTGAATGAAAAAATATACAATTTAAAAAATTACTGAAGTCTGTATTTGAAAGTAATCATAATAAAAACTTAATTTAAATAACCTGTATTTTAATGCATGGAATTAAAAAAAACTGTATGAACACAACATGCCCATTGTTTAAGAATATTGGTTTTAAAATACACTAAAAATGTTTCCATTAGATATTAAGAAATTATACATATGTTCCTGTAAAAAAATAAGCCATTTATCCTTTATTGATCAAGACCCCCCCCCCCCTTCCCAAATTATGGAAATATTAAAAAAGAACAGATTTAAGGCAGAAGATGTGTATGGGAAATATGTTTGTGTATGATAAATAACTTTTATAAAACTTAATAACTAAAATTTTTTATTTGTTCATCAAAAAATGAAAATTACAATATTTATATCATAACTATACTATAATCATAAAGAACGGCTTTTACAAAACGTCAGATGGTGTTTAAGCTCATATAATGAATGTTAATCTTAGGACTAAATATACAAAAATTACCCAACCCTTTTAGCTGATTTTTCAAAAGAATCAATATGCGAATCTCAATTTATTACTGTACCCTAACTGATCCAAATTAGGTACACATGCAAATTTTATCATTGGTGGCGGACCACACATCAAAATGAAAACATCATCTGCAGGAGGTGGCAGGTGTTCTGTAATCATATCAGCAGATATGAATCCACTACTGTACTTCCAACCTGAAACGAAGATTTGAAGTTCCATTTTATAATTAATTTAATAGAAAAAATGCCACTAATTTTAAATAAGTTAGTAATAGGGTGCTATTTTTAAAAAAATATTTGTTAGGTATATAGCAATGATAAGGGATATATGATATGATGAGATATATGATATTTAAGGGATATATGATATGAATCCGCTACTGTACTTACAACTTGAAATGAAGAATTGAAGTTCTATTTTATATTTAATTCAATAGAGATAATACCACTAATTTTAAATAAGTTATAGGGTGCTATTTTGAATAAAAAATTTATTTGTTAGTGATATAGCAAGTAGCCAAAAGGAATGATTGATCAATATACAAGTTATAAAGTTCTAGTTCAGCTGTCCCACAAAAATTGTTATTGCTCCCAAAATGTTTCAGAGTTCATTATTATTTTCATGTATTCTGCTTGCATATATAAACAACAGTAGCATCAATGTTTTAATTGCCCCCCCCACAAAAAAATACACAAAAAAAATTGACAGATGGAAACCCCTTTATGCACCCTTCCTTCAAAGTAATCAAATTTGCCAAATAGCTAAAAAATTTATTGCTGAAGTAAAATGTCTATAAATTTAATGTTTTGAAAGTATGTCGAAAAAAGAATAAATTGAGCATGCTTATATACCAACAAGTAGGTTTTTATTTTTAGCAGGATATAAACTTTTATATTTAAAGCCATTTTCTTCACATTTCAAATTGATTAAATGTTTTATATTTATTATAATTTAAAGAGAAAATGCAATCTTTTATTACAATAGCAACCATCAGGAAATTGAATTCCATTTTAATACTGTATCAATCAAATAAATTAAAGTAATATATGGAAAAAAAAACATATACAATTAAAAGCATATTCTCAATTGCTTTTGCACTTCAAACTGTTTAACAAACAAACAAAAGTTAAAACGGAATTTTTTCCACATCTATCTTTACTTTTTTTGTGTTTGGTTGTAAATGCGCGAAATTTTTTTTTACAGACAGACAAACAGACAAAATGCTGAAAGGTCAAATTAAAATAAGGACCTTGCTCAGTCAATAATTCACAGCTAATTTTTTTTATTTGTTTAAAACCCAAGATATTTATATTAAGTAATATTAAAAAATAACCAATACATGATACCTCAACACACAGAGGCAGATTTTTACTTTTTTTATTTCACCCTTTCACTTTGAAACAAAAAATCTTAATTATGATGCTCTCTATCTTGCAGCAGCAGTTAAAACAAAAATGAATAATTTACTCTACAAACAATTTCATGTTTAATAGTAAAATGACCATATGATAGTAGATACAAAACACTAGCTGAATGTTGAAATAAATATTAGATAGCAATATATGTTTTGTTTGCTATATATTTTCTTTCTAATACTCTGTGCTATGATATTAATTTTCCTTTCAGATTTATTACAATTTGATACTATCAGGTACTATAAAACTTAGTTCGCTTTAGTCTTAATTTTAATATTTTATTGGCAACAAACTGGAGCAGCACAGCAAAAGCAATGTCGTTGCAGCTATTATGATATTTTTACAACCAAATAACTAGTTATTATGTTTACACTTCACAACAAATATTTAATAACAATGTTCTATTGCTCATTATTTTTTAACTATAACTAATATCTTTTTCACTTAACAGTTACTTGTAATAATAAGTAATATCTTATATCAATAAAGTTATTTGTTACATAACAAATAACAACTAAACTATATTGATACTTAAAATAGTTTGTGATATATAGCCATTAAATTTAAATGTTGACTAATGCTGCAGTTGGATCAAAGATTTTGCTAAGATACAATAATATTTACAAAAATCATATACTTATATAACCCAGAAAAGAAAATTATTTAAAATTAGATATAGTTATAAATGAATTCACAAAAAGGGGAGAGAGGGGGGGGGGGGGGCAATAAATATGACAATGTTTTTTTTTAATGTTAATTTACTTAGAAATAACGACATCAGAAGGTGTCAAAGTCTATAAATTTAAATTATTTTTTTTATATAGATTTATCTTAAAATACTTTTTACTAAAACTAAAACACAAAATATAAATTTTACTGAAAATGTTGTATCTTGGTTAAAAAAAACGCATGGGCAACATTATACTAGTTATGTTTTATACAGTGCAAATACTTGAAGCAAATACTTGAAAGCTGTTATACAAACAAAAATTAAACTACATCATAATTATATAAATTTTTTTAATGCTTATTTTTATAATTTTTTACCCACTAAAAAAATCTCAGCCATTGTTTACATTCTATGCATTGTACTACTCGATATATGGTAAACATAAGTAAATAAATAAACATAGGAAAATTTAAATTTCTATAACAAATTTTGTATTCTCTTATAACATTATAAGCTAGAGATTAATAAAACTAATGAAAGAATTTTGTTATCAGTGCTGATTTGATAAAGCAGCACAGGGCGCACATGGTTTTTAAAATTGACTTAGATTCTCAGAATAAACATTAGAATTTGTTACATTAAAAAAAATACAAGGTCTGACTCTGTCTTGATCTAGAATTAATTTGTAATATCCTTTATTTTTCCCAAAAACATGAAATTGTAATTTTCTTAAACTTTGCGATTTAAAGTTTTATGAACATTTACAAAGTTCAAAATACCAGAGATAAATGCAAGTTCTTTTTTGCAATAAATACTAAAACAATATTATTAAAAAGTCAAATATTTGCTCACATCTTTGCTTTAATAATTATTTTTTTAAATTTTAGTAAAAAGCATACCATCAGTAGGACGATCAATAGTAAACCACAGCTTTAATCGATCACTATGTTTTGCAGCAATATCTTCCAATTCTTGTCTTAACAATATATCATCTTCAGTCTTTAAATAAAGCACAAAAATACAGATATTATATATAATGTTTATAGTATAATGAATTTATACAGGACAATAACGGAAGAAAAATTTATTTATTACAAGCAATTATGATAAGTTCCAAGCATTCGACATACCACCATTTTTAATGCACGGCTAAAAAAACTCCATGTTAAGAGTTAGGTATCCATTTTAATAATAAACATGGAAGTTTTCCATTTGTTGGTTCATGAAACTAGTAAATTGTTTTGCAAATTTCAATAGTGTGTCGGTAATTAAACATGGAGCCTTAAACATTAAACAAACCTTTGGAGAAATCTTTGCTCTTTTAAACATAAGAGCAGAACAGTAAATTTATTTTATATATTTCTAGTCTTTAGAAAATATAAGTGACATTTGTCTATTGTCGATCAGTAGATAACAGCTATTTTCATATAAAATAAGAAAATCCTGAAGAATACCATTCGTTTATTTAACATAAAATTTTAAATAAATGCATGACATATAATGTCTCATAAGGGGTTATTTTAATGAATAGGATTTATTAGTTGCACAATTCTAAGCCTATTAAAACCAGAAATGCATCTTTATGCTAATTCTCGAATTTTTGTTCTTCCTACTGATCGGTGAAAGTGTTTGTAATGAAGTGAGGTATTTAAATAGAGGTAAAAAGCAACAGAACAGTGTATATTAACAAAAATGCTTAATTTATCAAGAAGCTCGATTTTATTTCCATATCAATTCACATCTCTAACATTACCCACAAAAGGATATAATTATATATACAGTAATTGTCCATCAAAACATAAATTATGAATAGTATAACCAAACCTATTTTAAACTAATATTTAAAGTAACGTAATAGCATCAATATTATTAGGATATTAAAAATTGCTAAAGGACATCAACTAAGCAGATAATTTAAAATATATTTTTAATGTTTAAGACATATAAATAACATGTTTACATACTTGGTTTGCAAATAATAAGGACATGTTTAGTGTATCATCTGGGTCTTTGAGAACATGCTTAATGAGCTGCAACATGGGTGTGATACCTAAAAAATATCAATTCAATATAAAAAATAAATATAATACAAGATTCCAAGAAATAAATGCAATTCAAGGTTCCTACAAATAAGAAAGAGTTAGAGGTGCACTTAGATAAGATTATTTCTCTTTATAAACTTCTAAATTCTTATGATATATATATATTAATGTGAAATATGAAAAATAACTTTTCTTTTAATGAGAGTCTGGCTCCAGATAACTGCAAGTTCAGTAACGCTCACCAATACTAGTTTTAGCAAATCATCAAATGAGTTTCAGAGCATTGACCAATCGACTTATCGAAACTATGTAAACAAAGTGACATCACAGAGGTTATTTAGTCAAACTATACAATAGTTTTAAATCTGATTTCCATTAAAAACACATATTTACATTTTAACAGAAAATATTAAAAAATACTTCCATGACACTAAATTTTATACAATAAGACAATTAACAACTGAACTATTTACTAAGAGTTTTAAGATTGGTTTACTCTTTTGACAGTCAATATATTACATTTTTGCAAAAGGAAATTCCTTTAAAAAAAATATTCTATATTGATACAAAAAAATTACAAATTATTAGCTAATCATATAAAGTTACTATTTGTAATATGGAACATGTATTATAAAGTATTAATACAAACCTGTTCCACCAGCAATTAAGCCCACTTGTTTTACTTTCAATACTTGTGGTGGAGATTTGTTATCAGGCTTGACACTAAATTTTCCTGCAAGATAAAAATTTCAATAAAAGTAAATTTTAAAAGGAATATTTTTTTTTTTAAATACATAGTTACTTAGGATAATTTAACAAGGTACAAAACAATTATTTAATACTTAAGAAATAATTATTTAATAATTTAAGAAGAAAATATTTATTTCCTATTTTCAGTTGCTTTCGACTTTTAAGCAAGTAGATGTTGAGCAAATGTATAATTTGTAGATGTGTAAATTTTAAGCTATCACAAAATGAATTGTCAACAGCTTTTGGAAGTTCAACTACTTCTATGATATCAAAGCATTTAAATAAAGTATTAAATATTAATCAATGGCCATCTTTAATATACTCCTATAATATTGACAATACAAGTTCAACATATTACATACCTAAGGTTAGCAAGCTGCTACAGGCATAAACATTTAATTAAGTAAATCTTTTAATTAATTTTTTGCCTGTTTGTATAGACTTTAACTTTTATAGAAATCTTAGTAAACCTCTTTAAAGTAGCCACCTTCTCACATATAGAATCCCTCATGTATAGAATTATTTTCAGAATTGTCTATTATAATGATAATTACAAAGATGAAATTTTTTAGTTTGCTTATAAAAAGGTTTTTAGGTAATAAGCCTTAAAAAGTTTTTTAAAAAAACATTAAGAGAAGAGAATTTTTTTTAGTTTTTACTGATAAGAATCACAATTTTATCTAGGTGGCTGAAGCTAAGTAACAACTAGTTTTTAGGAAGTTTAATATCTAAAACAATCCTAGATTGTCATAAACTGCTGGTCACAAAGAAAAGAAAATGACCATTATACATTTTTATTCTAAGTGACAGCATATTATTTGTATTAAGAAACATATAATTTTTCTTAAGAACTGACAAACTGATGGTTTAAGTTTCTGCATTTTAATATTTGTTTCGGTTTATAGTACATTGTGTTTTTTTTTAATTTTTAATTGTGTGTTTTTTTAATTTCTAATTATAAAAATATTCAAGAAACATGGTATACGAGTAAGGTTATCTCTAATATGAAACTCAAATATTAAATTGTCTCTCCTGAAAGCTTAAGGAATTGTAGCTATGTAAGTACATTTTAGGAGCAACCGCATTCATCTGAAACCCTTTTTTACAAAATAGTCCTTATCAGACATAACTATTTATACCCTTTCTGATTAACCATGCAAGCAATTTATATTGAAGTCAGTCCCAACCATAAATTTTTTTTGCAAACAAGAGTTTCATTTTATTTGTCAGCCTCTCAAAATTGATTTGGGTCATTGTTAAAATAGTGTACCTAAATACTGTCACAAGGTCTAGAAACCTGGAAAATACTATTTAATATTACACAAGCTAAACTTGTAATAAACAAAAATATAAAAATTACTTTTATAATATTAATGCATTTTGAAGAAAATAATTTGAGTTGATAATTAAGGTAAATGAAGAATATTTATATAGTTATATGGGAAAAAAAAGGAGCTACCATTTTCATCTTGGCCACCGAGACCAAAATAAATATTTTTTTAATTTGAAACAAAATGCATGAAGAAATTTGGATTGGGTTTTAAAGACAAAAATATTTATATTGTTTAGTGATTATTTTCTTAGATTTTTTAGCAGACAATGGCAAAACAACAATTTTTTTTGCAGTTTTCTACATTAAATTGCTGAAAACCATATATATTGTCAAGCGCTTTGGCAGAGAGTATTGTCGAAAAATTGGCAGTACTCCTTCATTGATCTAGATCATATATTATTTGTGATAATGGTAGTGATAATTTAAGCTGTGTAGTATACAAAATCAAAATATTAATAAATACAAAATATTTTCTGATTTTTAACAACTCAAGGATTACTTCTAAAGATGTGTTTAGAAAAAACATTCTATATTAAAAAATATTTTACTGATTATTCAACAAAGATGTGCAAACCTTTGCCCAGATA
The DNA here is from genome assembly GCA_963932185.1 of Troglohyphantes excavatus. Taxonomy (NCBI): domain Eukaryota; kingdom Metazoa; phylum Arthropoda; class Arachnida; order Araneae; family Linyphiidae; genus Troglohyphantes; species Troglohyphantes excavatus. Next base: position 13,403,569 of record OZ010676.1, on the reverse strand, counting down.
CATCAATTTTCCAGAAGGTCCACGGACATCAATAGAATCTCCAATATTCATATTTTCAAGATACTGAGACATCTTTCCGCCATCAGGAAACTTCGGATGAACTCCTTTAAAGTATACCTTAAAAAAATTAAGTAATGTTTCAATATCGATTTTTAAAGGTTCAGAATTTTAAGAGCTACAATTTGCGAATATAAGGACGGTTTGGCTGATATGTGGTAAAATCCAAAAATGAATTAACATAATTTTCCATTACCAGGCAGATAGATCTTTGGCCAAATGGTGTGAGTCCTAGTTCAATAGGTTGTCCAATAATAAGTTAAATACCATTCAAGCTATAAGGTAAGTTGTAAACTTTAAATGTTCTTATCATGAAACACTGTTATTGGACTTATACCACATGTTAGCCAAGCTGCCCATATTTAAATTAATAATTATTGGTATGCTCAAATATATTACCTTAATAACAAGATCAACATAGCCCTTATCATCTTCACTTGAAACTGGTGTATAAGGTCGTATGACAATGTTCCCATCAATCTTAACACTCAAAAATATATGTTGACCTAGGAACAATAGAAAAATTACATTATATAAAAGTTATGAATATACAAAAATACCCAAAATTTTGAGTTTAGCAGATGAATAAGAAATTAGAAATACTAGAAAACATGCAAGTTAATAAATAAATTCAATCAACATATCATTCGTAAAAAAATATTCAAGTTTATAAAGTGAAGTTTTATAAAGGTCTCAAAAAGCTATAACAACGAATGTCAAATGGCTTTTTGTGAAAAGTTGAAAAAAGACAATTTGTGATATAGTTTTAATATCTTTAGTTAAAAATTAAAGATAAAGATCTAATATGTGAACTAATTAGAACATCTTGTTGAATGAATGAAAAAATTATCCAACTACCTAGGCGAAAATTATATTACAAATTTGGCATATTAGCTTCTTAAAAGTAGAACATATATTAGTAGTTACATATTTTAGTCTTGAGAAAACTAATACAAACTGGTCAGCATAATTTTAAGGACAAAATAACCAAAAGATATTGCTGTGTATGCTGAAAAGCATATCAATGATTACTTACCAATTGGAAGTCCTAAGACATGATTTGGACTTGGTAAACCAAAACGAAATCTTCGGGTATCATGGCTAATTTCCTATAAAATAAAAAAGGTATATTTTAAATCAAATATTAATTAGTACATTGAACACTTTTCTATTCAACATATATATTTTTTTGAGTTCAGTGTTTTTTATTTATTAGGTACTTATTTTTTTTTTAAGCAGTTAAGAGTGAGCAGAATATTTTTATTTATAAAGCCAATAATTGTCAAATAAAATATACAGTAAAAGCAAGTTGGTGAGCAAAAAAAATATTTCGACAAAAAGAAGATTTGTCGCCAAATATGGATTTATTTCTCTCTTCCAAAAATAGTTTCTATTTGGGAATCGGAACTGAAGTTTCATATTGCAAGTTTGAGTGCCCAAACAACAGCTTGATCTTTAAAATACAATCTGAGAGGTTATTGTGTAGTAAACTTATTGAGTCATGATATTGAACACGTGTTTACAAATTGCGCTGATTTGACTGATTGTAAACAATCCCTCGATTTTGCTGTAACGTTTTATCAAAAATAAATGTAAATGAGGAATTAGTTGGGTATGGAAAATGACATTAATTCATTCAGTTAAAATAATCTAAAGAAAACTTTGTGTGTAATTGTGAATTGTCTTCAATTGGAAATAGTAAAAGGTGAAATAAATTGGATCCTAGTATAATGACCCTAGAATACTTTTTATATTCAATTATTCGTGAAGCTATTTTGCTGATTGAATGAGTGTACTTTACTTTAAATCGCTTCATTTATTCCTACAAAATTACATTTAACTTTAGAAACAATCATATTGCCAATTGCTTTTCTCTCTGCAGGTGTTCCTAAAATTTCAGCAACCCTAAAACGAAATTGTAATCTCAGAATCGTTTTTCTTATAGTATTAAAAATTGTGTTTGCTCCGGTAACCCTAAATGTCACCCAACCATTGCACAGTAATCGCAATTTGTCGAGAAAAAAGTAATATTAAATTAAACGGAAACTCCTGTTTCCCAATCATTCTGGATAAACAGGCTTTACTGGAATCGGAATCAAATTAATAAAAATATTGAAAAAGTTATAATTTTTCTTTAAAAAAATTACCCATTAAATTTCATATTAAATAAATCTAAAGTTCCATACAGTAAACAACAACTTTGGACCATGGTACAGCCGGGAAAAAAAAAACGAACCAACGATGATTATTTCGTTAGTTTTTATAGTAGAACTAAACTTAATATACCATTTTGTAGGGAATAAAGTCTACTATACATTGATATACAAAAAATTTGCATAGGGGACTATCTTCATTCTAGAATCCGCACCAACTTTAAAATTTTCAATAGCAACACCTACTTTTGATAGCGCAGAAATGTTCCCCGACCTCAAAATAATCTAAATATCAATTTTCATTAATTTCCTTTAAATGCAGATATATTAGACGATATGTATCTATCTTATTTGAGGGGCTACTTCCACATTGGACAAAGTATTAGTGAGACTTCGAAATGAAGTACGCTGGAAGAAAATGTTTTGGAGTTAGCCATGGTTCTTCTTTTCCCGTGGTCATTCATTCCCCCACTCCCGTAAATCCCACGCCTTAATATAAGAATGTAGAATTTTATGCCAACGCGATCACAGCGCTTTTAATTCTTAAAATTAGTAGATTTCTGTTAAGTTCTGCAGATTTTAAATTTGTGTATGACCCCTTAAATGATCATTTGATGCACATTTTAATATAGCCAAAAAACTACAAATAGGAAAATCATGAAATTTTAGATATGCATATAAAACGTTTTCTGAATCCATCACTATCAAAATATAGCATGGTTGCTATTCATAAATTTTATGAATAATAATATCCTAATTTAAATAAAATTAAAAATATACATATAAGTAATGAAAGTTAGTGTATTTTATTTGGGTCGTTTAGATGTAATACAGATAAAAATATCAGCTTAATAAAATTATTATTTCGAAAGATATGATTAAAAGTTTAAGAAATTCATTTAACATTACGAGTTCTAAACTTTCGATACTCATAATTAAAAAACTGCTTAACCAAATGACTTGCAAATTGATATTCAACGATAAATTTTGTCATAGATTCTAAATATTGAATCAAAATTGGGTGTTGCAATTGGAAATTTTAAAGTTGGTGGGGATTTTAATATGAAGATAGTCTCCTATGCAATTTTTTTTGTATATCAATGTGTAGTAGACTTTATTCCCTACAAAATGGTATATTAAGTTTAGCTCTACTATAAAAACTAACGAAATAATCATTGGTGGTTCGTTTTTTTTCCCCCGGCTGTACATCGAACACACAACAGATTATTTTATACAAGAATCTTAGGCAATCACTATCTGGATATGATTTACAATTATGATGTACTGTTTTAGAAACTTTCATTTGGAATAGATCCTATACTGTCACCTTTTACTTGTGTAGCTTCTGAGTGGCAAAAATTCAATCAAGCAGGCAGGCAATCACATAGCACATCGCGTTTCATGTATTCACAAGAAACATTCGTCAAAATGCTTTTTAAATGCATTTATATTGTTTCTAACTATTTTGCAAATGCAACAATAAAACATTTGCGACATGGCTTGATTTTTTTTTTGACACCAAAATGTTTTTACCAAATGTACCAAAAATAATTCACACATACTAAAAAAATATTTTTTATTTACCTCTTTCTCTATAAGTTTTACACTGTATTTCACTGTTGGATCCATCAATAGCTTTGGTGCAGACTTTCTTTGAAAAAAGTAGCGTACTACAAGGGCAGTAACTGTGAGAACTCCCACAGTAACAACGCATGGCAAGATCTAAAATAATACAAAATGCAGGTTTCACAAATATAATACAAGATCAATAAAACCTATATAGGAGTTTTCTTTCCAATAAAAATAAAAATGCAATTACGAGAAACAAGGACATTAATTTTGATTTATAGCTTTATTGTATAGAAAAAGCGAGTATAGTCCAAATGCATTTTTTTTATCAAAAACATAAAGGAAATTTTGGTACCACTATCCCAAATGAATATGCAGTACGATGACGTCATAGGTTGCCATATTGAAAGACGTCGCAAGAATCAGAAAATACCAACAAAGTCAGGTAGGGTTGCCATAATACGAATTTATCCCTAAAAAAACATGCAAAAAAACTTGCTCCAAATGTCCTATAATACATCTATACCAATAATTATTGATGTTGAAATCAGACTTCATAATGTGTTTCTTGTTTTTGAAATATCATGAGCTAGGCATAACAGCCAGTGTAAAAAACAAGGATATTTGCTGCATTAAAAAATTATGTAAACATGGAATGTGTTATTTATTTGAATGGAATATAAGTTTTATTTCTAATGCATTTCACATGTTTCTAAATGTGATCCAAATTGTTATTATTTGAGATTTTGGCTTCGGCAAGGTTTTACAGAAAAGCAATTTTCAAATGTCGTAGCTAAAACATTTTTTTATAATAAGTAGCTGTATGTTTACAATGGGTAGCCATTGATCTTCCAGCAAATGTAAAACATTATTAGATTGTGTTCCGATTTAGTTAATACTATATAAAATGGGCTTTCCTGCAAACTAGATTAATTTTAAACAATAAATTAACATAAAGTGCCTAATAACAATTAACATGTGCTTTTCCCGACATGACGAGACACCATAATCAACTGCCCTCAATGGGGTGTGCCTGTAACGCTTGCTCCACGGGGGTACCAGCTATATACGAATGGCATAGCGACGCCACTTGCAGCTTTTTCCTGATGTTTTCCTAGCATTTTTTTTGCAAAGTGCATGCAGTACACTTTTTTCCTCCAATTTGTCAAACTACTTTGTCCATTATGTATTCATGTGTTGATTAATTCCCAATCTTATAGCTGAAATAATGCGAAATTCATCTTTGGCAATATTTAAACTTAGCGACTTTTTATCACCAAAAAAGTTAAACACCAGAAGTCTTTATACTGCTTCTGTTCCAAAGTTTATTGTCTCATGCTCATGGCACTGGGAGAAAAATATTTCCTCAAGTTTGACATTTAGCCTTTATCAATTTTTACCATCTTGGACCTTGAGAAACTTTTCTATTTTTCCTTGAAGGTGATTCATGGGCAAAATGTCATTTTGATTCCTGAATCGATAAGTAACAAAGGTATAGGAACAAAAAATGGCATCTATTATTACACATTAAAAAAAAAGGAACAGATTGTAGTATAAGACATTTGGCGCGTTTTTTTTTTTTGGCGACGAAAAATTGCCGTTAAACATAGCATTGAAAGTCTCCACAAGAATCGGAAAATACCAACAATGTCAGGTGGGGTAAATAAACGCCCCTATAAAACACGCCAAAAAAAAAACTCGCGCGCCAAATGTCCTATACTACATCTGTACCAAAAAAAATACCCAGGATGAACAGAAGAACAAAACGTTTGCCGGGTTACCACCCACATTCTGGATTTGAAATTAGGACGTTTGTTGGTGTATGTAGTTGACAAGGGTGATCCTGTCGCTTTCTAGTATTGTTATAAATCTCGCAACACTCATAAACGAAAATTGACACGAAATGGAGAAACTATATCTGAGATAAACGAATCTCGGTTGACATTGCACTAAATTTTTGCGAAGTCATTTAACTTGCCTGCATTTTAGCTCAATTCATTAGTTAAAATTATAAAATGTATTACATTAAAATATAAAGAAAGGTAATAAAATCACAATTCAAAAATTAGTTGGATCTTTAAATTTACTTAAAAACTTACATTCGAAGAAGTAAACATGTTTATAATCCGGAATTTACCGTCCAGCTCCAGTTCCTGTTTTCACCTTAGACAGCTACAGGCGCAGAGAAGAGTGGTAGGAAGAGTGATTCTCAATATAATGAGAATGGTTTGGTTTGGTTAATCACGTTGCACTAGAGCTGCACAGTGGGCTATTGGCGACGGTTCGGGGTCTATATCGAAGGAAAGACCCGGGAACACATTCATACATGCACCTCGTTATTATAATGAGAATGAGCAGGCTTCTGTTCATACTTGAACATAAGAGAGAATCCCCTGACGTCAATAGCCTTTTGGTGATTGCTCGGCTTGTTTATATAAACGTTTAATCCTTCAAAATGGGTTATTGTCCATGTCTCGTCCAGTTATGCGCTTTACGCGTGCCACTCAACATCTCTAACTCAACGCCATGTTTGAACAATCATAGACATATAGGAGGTAAAAGGGGCTTCGCCCCCACGGTACTCCGCACGCTTCGCTCAACCATTCAAAATGGGTTGCTTTTGATAGTTCAGTAGCTTGAATAAACGTCCAATAAAGCTATACATGCCCACGGCGCTGGCTCGCTCAAGTATTGTCTATATCCTTTCACTTTAAAATAGACGGCATTTCTAGCTAAAGCTGTGCAATGGGCTGTTGGCGAAGCAAATCTGGACCGAACGAAAGATCAAAGACCTACCTTGTAATTTTGAACACTATACAAATGAAAAGAACACCTGAAGCTGGCACCACACCGCCATTTGAATAGCCGTGAGGACATTGGACCACGACGGTTGGTTTAACGGCGCACCAATTTGGAATTGGTTAATTAACGTCGCACTAGAGTTGCACAGCGGGCTATTAGCGACGGTTCGGGCCTATCTCGAAGGAAAGACCAAGGCCTCCGTGGCCGAGCGGTTAAGGGCGTTAGCTAGAAATACGAAGGTTCCCGCCGGTTCGATGCCTAGAGCTGAAAAAGTGGGCTATTTGGACCACGACGGAAAAAATATGCAACAGTCGGCGAAATATTTCTGGAGGGCGAAAGGAATGAATATGACAACCTAAACCGATTATCAGATTGCTAAATACATATGCCGGGAATCGAACCCGCTACCGCCGGTTACAAGTCCGACGCTGTCACCATTGGGCAATGGGTCTAAGCCTCTAAGTTTCAAATTCAATTCGTAATATTTTGTGAAGTTGAATGCATATGTTAGGTTTGTCAATATTTAGATATGTCTATTACAATCTCGGAATATTTTTACCTGGGTGCTCAGTACAAATTTTAGGCTGAACCATGCTTCAAAATTACCCAGACAGTGTTCCCGGTTCTTTCCTTCGAGATAGACCACAAACCGTCGACAATAGTCCACTGTGCAGCTCTAATTAGACGATAAATAACCAACCAGTACAAATCTTAAAAATATTTTTTATTTTTAATATTTTCTTAACTAAAAAGTTCACGAAGGCCTCCGTGGCCGAGGGGTTAAAGGCGTAAACTGGGAATACGAAGGTTCCTGGCTCGATGCCAGGCGACGGACTTGACAAAGAAAAGTAAAAAAAGTAGTGATCTTGTGATCGGAGGGTTGCCAGCTTCGCTACAAAATACTAGAAAAGTCGTCCAGAACATCCGCAAAAATTAACGGAGTGTATACGGGACTGGTGCACGATAAATCTGATCGGGGTCCAAAGTCCCGACGTCTATTGATGGCGTTCAGGTGTTTCCTCGTCATCTGACCATGGTTCTAAAATAACGAGGTGCACCGCCTGGACGAGTTCGACAAATTTCAAAGGAACATACTCAGAGTATACATTACCAGATCTAGGTGGTTTGTCAGAGATACAGACATCGCTTTTTCACTGGGTATGCCTTCGCTCTTACAACACATCGGCAAACTGGCTGAAATTTTTTACAGCTCTTTAGAGCACATTGATAACGAGGAGCTCCAAAATTTGGAGAGATACGATCATACAGAAATCCAAAATATCCATAGACCCAGAGCCTCTCTACTTCTTGCTGCAAGATAATCTTGTACGCTTGCAATCGGCGCGCTCTCTCCTCGACCTTTGTAAATAAATGTAAATACGTTTGGAAATAGGGGAAAAAAAACAGAAAATAAAATAAACAACTTGTTTGAATGTTCTTGGAGGTACACCACTGAGGATTCTTGCTATGTTAACTACCTCACGACTTGCGGATCTATCTGCTGACTGGACCCCCTTCGACCGCTGTTATGCCTTTCCCCCCTCCCCCTGTCTACCCTTATGATAAAAGCAGTGGCGGATTTAAGGAAAAAGGCCCAGGCGGCAAAGCCAACGAGGGGCCCAGTTTCATACATAAGTGGGGCCGTTCGTATATTACGTCTTATATAAGCAGGGGGTCTTTCATGCGTAGTAAGTTGTGGTTACGTGAAGTAAAAAAACTTTCTAGAAAAAAAAATTATAAAATTTGTTGCACAAACTTTGATATGAATCACGTTTCTCAAATTCACAAACTTTCTAAAGAGATGTTTGATAAAATAACAGAATCGAAGTTTTAAAGACTGTTATTTTAATGCAAACCTTTATTATGACATGATATGATATGAGATGGGTTGGGTGAGATAAGGTTTACATGAAATGGGGGGGGGGAGGGGGGGGGGGATGTAAGCGGAAATACAAAAAAAATGCAAAATAGCGTGACGCAATAAAAGTGAACGCTCTTGTTAAGCATAACCAAAAATTTATAATTGAAGATGCTCTCCCAAAAAAGGCAGTTCAGGGAGGAGCGCGAGTTCCTTATTATAAGTATTCTTAAAATCATATACTTCTTTCTTCTTTTAATTATTTAAAATTCGTAGTTAAATTGACATTTAAGGGTAATTAGATAAATATAAAGGTCTGATAAGTTATTTTCTGCAGTAAGAAATACACTTAGTAAAGCATTACTAAAAAAAAGTGATGAAAGTAAGGATGTGTAATATGAAAAGTAAGGATGTGTAAGGATGTGTAATAAGGGGGGGGGGGGGGGGGGGGGGATGTAAGCGGAAATACAAAAAAAATGCAAAATAGCGTGACGCAATAAAAGTGAACGCTCTTGTTAAGCATAACCAAAAATTTATAATTGAAGATGCTCTCCCAAAAAAGGCAGTTCAGGGAGGAGCGCGAGTTCCTTATTATAAGTATTCTTAAAATCATATACTTCTTTCTTCTTTTAATTATTTAAAATTCGTAGTTAAATTGACATTTAAGGGTAATTAGATAAATATAAAGGTCTGATAAGTTATTTTCTGCAGTAAGAAATACACTTAGTAAAGCATTACTAAAAAAAAGTGATGAAAGTAAGGATGTGTAATATTAATAATCGAGAAATAAAATACGAAAATGTCCCCGTCCCTATCGTTCTCATCCGACGGGTCGAATTAAAAAATAATTCAATTTTGCATATTGCATCTATCATGACGAAAACTTAATAAATGTAAGAAGTATTGTAGAATAGTACTTGCAAAAATTGTATTGTTATTAGAGTTTATTTTTTGTATTGTAAAACTATGTCAAGTACATCAGCTTTTTGAGAAACTGAGACTTTTGTATTATCAATACAAGAATAGAATACATTCTTTTAAATAATTTTAATCAATATCAGCTATTCCGACGTAAGTAAAATCGTAGTGAATATTTTAACAAATAGAACTAATCACTAATGTCGATGTTTCTTCATTTTAATTAGGTAATTGAAAGGCAAACTTTATCACAGAAACTACTAAGTTTAATATTAAATTTAAAATTATATTTACATAATTTATACTCACAATAGTGCTGTTTTAGTAAAGACCGATATCGTAATTCGAGCTATAGTGATTAAAGTATTCAAATAATTTCTATTTATATCCGCTCTTTTTAACAAAAATTATTTCATTAATTAATTGTTTAATGTTTTTATGAAATTTTTTACATTGTCAATTATTCGTGTATAAAATTTATTTCAAGCTGATGCTACCCTACCCTCAAAATTTCTACACCACAACAAAACACAACCAACGTGAATGCATATTGACCCGGACAGAAAAGCCCATGGAGGAAAAGCCTCTGTACAGACGTATTATCTTAATTTGGCATCTGCAATCGAATTCGCAATCTTTCGATTACGAGCTCGTCTTAATTTCCCGAAAACACACCTATTATAGTTAAAGGATCGTTTTTTCTCAGCATTTAATTATATTAGCTAAACAATTAATTAAAACCGATTAATATATTAAAATATAAACTTACATTTTTAGTAGTTGAATTAAAATCATTAAACTCAATTCCGAGCAGACGTGCCAATTATTGAATTGCTACATTTTTAGAGACAAAAGAATGCGTCCTCCGCGAAAAAGAAAGTATCGAAGTCTCTCCCTCAACCGAAAGCGCGATTTTAAATAATAAAAACCCATCGAAAGTTCTCGAAGATTCCATATGGAACAGGTAAAAACTAGAAAAAAAAACATAAAGAAAACGCACTGCGTAACATTGTACAAAATGGGAAGACCCAACCAACCAATCACAAAACGAAGCAAAAAAAAAAAAAAAAAAAAAATCCTAGACACCAGACAATAAATTTGTATAGGATGGCGCTTTGAATATTAGCTCGAAGAAATATTGCATTGTGGAAGGCAGAACCAAAAGTGTTATGTAAAACAAAAGTGATTTCGAATAAAAAGGAGAGGATTTTTATTTAGACAATCACCTAACACAATTAAAGAGAAGTTATTTTAACAAAAGAAACACTGTGTGACGTTCACGCAAAAAGCAATGTCGCAGCAACTTTTCTACAATTTATGTGTACTTAAATGAAAGTTGAGACCTCCATGTCGGGAGACCCTAGATCCAGTCCTTACGTGCCTTAATGGTAAATTAGGCCCTGTTCAACACAAATACAATATGAGCTTTAAATAAAATATTTTCAACGATCATCAAGTGAACAATCGTACAGTGAAATGTTTATTAAAATATGCTAAAATATAACAGAATTTTTTTTTCTGGTGATTTTAGAATTTTGGGAGTCGAGGGGGCCCCAAATGGGTTTAAGACAAGGGGCCCAGGCGGCAACTGTCCATTTGCCGCCTGTTAAATCCGCCACTGGATAAAAGTATCCAATGCAGCCTTGTGCTCATGTTATGTAACGATATATTTTGTTATACCGGAGGCGAAGGCCACTTCGTGGCCATGTCCTTCGTAAACCTTATTAAACTTGACTTGAATAACGAGGTGCATGCATGAATGTGTGTGTGTGAATGTGTTCCCGGGTCTTTCCAGGCTTCCGTGGCCGAGCGGTTAAAGGTGTCAGCTGGGAATACAAATGTTCCTGGTTCGATGCCAGACGATAGACTTGACAAAGAAAAGTACAAAGTGGTGATATTGTGATCAGAGGGTTGCCAGCTTCTCTACAAAATACTAGAAAAGTCGTCCAGAACATCCGCAAAAATTAATGGCGTGTATACGGGACTGGTGCACGATAAATCTGATCGGGGTCCAAAGTCCCGACGTCTATTGAAGGCGTTGGGTGCCAGTTCAGGTGTTTCCTCGTCATCTGACCATGGTTCTAAAAATAACGAGGTGCCTGTATGAATGTGTTCCCGGGTCTTTCCTTCGAGATAGACCCCGAACCGTCGCCAATAGCTCCCTGTGCAGCCCTAGTGCGACGTTAATTAACCAAACCAAACCGGGTCTTTCCTTTTTTTTTTCGAGATAGACCCCGAACCGTCGCCAATAGCCCACTGTGCAGCTCTACTGCGATGTTAATTAATCAAACCAAACCTAAAATGTTCACGGGTCTTTCTTTCGAGATAGGTCACGAACCGCCGTCAATAGTCTACTGTGCGACGTTTTTTAACCAAACCCATTTAAAAAATAATTAGCAGGATTTAAAAAATAACTGTAAATCTGAGATCTTTGAATGGTTTGGTTAATTAACGTGGCACTAGAGCTGCACAGTGGGCTATTGGCGACAGTTCTGGGCCTATCTCAAAGGAAAGACCCGAGAACGATGCCTCGTATTTTTGAATCATGGTCAGATGACGAGGACAACACCTGAGCTGGCACCCAACGCTTTCAATAGACGTCGGGACTTTGGATCCCGATCAGATTTATCATGCACCAGTCCCGTATACACGCCGTTAATTTTTTGTGGATGTTCTGGACGACATTCTAATATTTTGGTAGATCTTTGAATGACGATGATATAACTTACAAATGAGAAGGTAATAATTTGGAAATATTTATAGATTATCTATGATCTGTGTTGAGCAAGATAAATTTATAAATATTGTTAATGGTATTAAAACAGGGAAAGCATTTTAATGGATTGGTTCGAGTTTTATGGCACAACACATTAAATGGAAGATTTCAATTTTACTGACAATGTATGGAAAGGCAACCTGGTTGGCAGTGGTAAAGGGGACATATTAGGTGTGTGTTGAAATTATAAATTGTTTTTACATCAAATGGTCAACCAAAAAACACGAAGCACTGCGGTTTTAGATTTGTTTCAAAGCCATAATATGGACAGGTTTCAGAATTGAACACTAAGTAAATATTTAGGAGAAAGTGCTCATAATAGTCTAAGATTTGACATATTTTAAACTGTTGAGATTAAAAACAAAAGCTTAATAACCTAATTCAATTAACAAAACTTAATTAAAAAACAAAATTGCTATACATTTACTATTATAATTTTGCACCTTATTTTCAAAATGCAAATGTACATTCAGCAATGAAACTCAACTGGTTTATGCTTTTTGAATGGGTGCCTAAATTTTCCTTTGTCCTGGAACTACAACAACTTATAAAAAAATGATAATATTGTTTAAAATAGTAAAATTATTTTTTAAAAAAAAAATTATTGCAGAACTAAGTTTTCAAATTTTTTAATTTTAATTGGTATTAATCAACACAAAATGTTGAAACTTGTATTTTTATTTAAATAAATGCTTGTTCACAAATATAAACCTGTTTTAAAAACTATTAAACAAAATAGTGTAAATAATAATGTATAACAGAATTGGTTAAAACATCATTTGAAAAAGAAATGAAATAATTCTTTACCATATCACTCATTAATGTAAGTTTATCAGCCACATGCCATTTTAATTTCATTCTTATTAAAACATTTATGTCTTAATAATATATTATGTTTTAGCTAAGAAAAAAATATAGAAATTTCTTTTAACTATAATCGTAGCTTGCTTGTATACCAATAGTATTATATATTTTTACAGTAAAAGGCTGTTTACAATTAAAATAGATTCATTTTATAATAACTAACTAGTAATCGTTTAAAGTAAAATTCCTGAAAATGGAAACACTGGCATGACATGACTATATTAGTCAGAATATTAATAAACTGGTTTTTGTTCAAATTGATATTGGTATAATAAACATTTTTACAGTAAAAAATAAGTTAAGGCCAGTTTTTTATTGCAAGGTTTAACATATTTACAATTTATTGCTAGGTATTTTATATTTACAAAATTGGCTGAAGTATATAATATAATATTTACATAAAATACTCTAGAGCTATGCAAAAGAACTAGAATAAATAAGTATTTAATCTTTAAGACTAGAAGGATTTGTTACATTTTTAATAAGAGATATGCAATTCAATTTGTTCATTTTGTACCTGTTAAAAGTGCTAGAATTGTAAAAAAAATATACATATTTTTAAACTAAATATATTCTGGTATTTTAAATAAACTAATTAATATCATATATTTAAGACTAGTTTTGTAACAAATATGTTTTGACTACCTTTTAGTAAAGACCTGGTTTCATTCTTACAACACATCAAATAAAATACATTTAAAATGAACACTGAAAAATATAAATGATATCTAAAGTTTGAGAAAAGACATATAAGAATTCTTTACGAAAAATGAGAAAAACAATTCGTTTTGTTAAATAATTAAAATAACAAACATTGCTTTTACTTTGCAATATATAGATGGATTTCAAACAGAATTTTAGACCTAGGCATATATAACACTTACAAAAATATAATTTCCAAAAAAGTTTACATAATTTGTTTTAATAACTTATTTAATAAAAGGGGCAAAAATACAATTACCAATCAATATTTTTTTTTCTAGATCAACTACTCATTTTTACAAAACTGGATGTAAACCAAACTTCATTTTTCAGAAATTTTTATAAAAACTGTGTTATTGCCTATATTCTACAGCATATTCTAAAAATGGTCAGTTTGGACTGGGGTTTGGTTTATATTTCATTCTTCAATAGAGTGAAGTAAATATAACATATGTTTAAACACTTTAGTAAATTGTTTTTAGGAATCATTACAACAATTTAGTTATTTAATTAAAAGTAACAGCTTATGAACAAAGAAAGCAGGCTCTTTGGAAATTTAATAAGCTATAAAACAAGAGCAATTTATTGATATAATTTTAAAGTTTAAATATACCAAGGGTCAATCATCTATTGTAAATGGCAGAATAAATACCATTTTAACTTATTTTTAAAAAAAAAAAAGCCATCTTTGTTCACTATGTTTTTAAAAAGAATAACAAATTAAAAAAAAAAAAAATTGCAAACTCAAAAATTAAAACACATTTAAAAACACAAATTCTTCAGGGTCCAAACAAGTGATAGGGACCGGGCCCCAAGCACTAGCCAACTGATCAGTTAAAAAGTATGACAACACATTATATTCCTTCGCTATATTTTTACATTTTATATATTAGCTGGGCTTTCATGAGTTTGCAAAGAGGTACACTAATTTACTGCATACAACTTTTAGAGGTTTTTTAGTTATCATATAGGATTTGTCAAAATGGTAATATAGATCTTACGGGAAATTTTTTATATGTAAATGAACTCTGAAAAGAAAATGAAAATTGGAGGTTTGGCTTGATTGTTCAAAATGACTTTTTTTAAAATTAAAGTAAAGGATTTTGTTTCTCTATTCAAGTAAATAGGTGTCTTAATAGGAAATTTAAAAAAAATTACTAGTGACATTATACAGTATTTTTATAAATGAAAACTAACTATATTTTAAATGTAGCTTTATAATTCTAGATGAAATATTCTAAATTGAGAGCCAGTTTATAAGAGACTATACATAGCATACAAACACTATAAAGATGCAATTTATCTTAAATAACTAGATAAACAATTGAATTCTTGACTGAACTATTTGGGATTTTCTTGCAACTATTTATTCAAGTAGCTAAAAAATAAAAATATATATTACAATTTATGTTTTTTAATTTTGATATCATATTAAAAAATTTAAACATTGCATGAATTGTTCATATATTCTAAATTACAAATAATTTTTTCTTCTCGGGAGAGTAACTTTCTTTTAGCAAAACACTTTTCAAAATAGGTTTTTTAAAAGCAGTTGCATTCATAAATGTTTGTCACTATGGGAAGCTAGATAAGTAGTTTTTTCAATATAATTCGTTCTATTGTGGTATTTATTTGGTTTATTATCAGTGTAATTAAATTATTTAGGTATTTTTCATGGGCTTTTGAAGTTATTAGTGTATTTAGGAGTGAATTAAGTGTTGCAGTTTGCGCGTAACGTGTCTATGGTAAGATCTATAGGAAATGAGGTAGGTAAAGTCAAGCCGAGAGTTGTGAGGTGTTGTTTGCCGGGAGCCAAGATCTCAAACCTCACCAAGGCAGTGAAAGCAGGGGCAGTACAGACTGAGGACAAGGCTGTACTATGGGTTGGTACCAATAATGTTTGTCAGTCCAGAAATTTTGAGTTCAAGTGGGATTTTACGGCTCTCCTTGAAGAAGCCAAAAACAAGACAGGAGATGTGAGAGGGCTTAGTTTGCTGCCAAGGTATGGTATTCGTTGGGGCTGGGACAACCAACGAATCAGAGTTTTAAATGGTTTTCTATGGGATACATGTAAGGAAAAAACGTCGGTTTTGTGGATGTTTGGAAGGTGAGCAAGATGGACTGGTTATCTCAGGATGGTATTCATCTAAGCAGAACAGGTAGCCAGGCTGTGAGTAAGTTGGTACTCGAGAGTTTGCAGGCAAAAAACTAGTTTTGAGACAGGAGCCGAACATTCACTGGCAGGTTGATAAATTGGGATTAAAAAATCAATTTTTGGGAAGTCAGGAAAGAAATCTGTTATATGCAACAGGGTCTACAGCATCTAGAAATAATGCAGCGGGTGAATGTTCGGATATGTATATTAAAGAACAGTTAAGGGTATTTTACTGCAATGCAAGAAGTATAAGGAATAAAATAGAAGAATTAAGGGGTATAGTAGCAGCAGAAATCGATATAATTGGGATTACAGAAAGCTGGACAAATTTTAACAATTTAGCTGCGTTATTAGAAATTAAGGGTTTCATTATGTTTCGCCAGGATAGAATTGATAAGAAAGGAGGTGGTGTGTTGATTTATGTAAGAGAAAATTTAAATTGTTCGGAAGTAACTTTTGAATGCAAACCTCAATGTATTGAATCCGTTCGGATAAAATTAACAGATCATAAAGGTAAGAATTTGGTTGTGGGAAATGTTTATAGACCTCCGAATAGCACTGTTGAACAGGATGAAATTCTATTTAATCATATAAATGAAGCATGTAAGAAAGGAGAAATAATTTTAATGGGAGATTTTAATTTTCCTAACAGTGACTGGAAGGGTAACCTAGTTAACATTGGAAGAGGGGCAGAAATCTTGGATACGATTCAAGATTGCTTTTTAGATCAATTGGTTCATGATAATACAAGGGGTAATGCGTTATTGAATTTGGTGTTTAGCAGTTGTGAAAATAGGGTACACAATTTAACAGTGAGCGAGCATCTAGGAGAAAGTGACCACAATAGCATTAGATTTAACATTATGTTTCAGACAACTGTAGATAAAAATAACAGGTTAATTCCAAATTTTAGAGAAGTTAATTTCCATAAGTTATGAGCTGAGGTAACTAATGTTTTTAAGGATGGGTTGGAGCATTCTCATATAGTAGATCAATGGAAGGAATTTAAAGATAAATTAAATGTAGCTGTTAATAAGCATATTTCGTTTAGGCAGAAAGAGGTAGTTCGAAAGCTTTCTCCTATGTGGTTTTCAAAGGAAACAAAACGAGTTCTTAAGTTAAAACAAAAGACATAAAATATTTAAAGAAACAGGTAGGGACACTGATGGTAAGGAGTATAAAAAAGCTAGAAGGGAGTTTAAGTATATCAGTAGAAAACAGAAATTGGCATTGGAGGAAAAACTTGCTAGGGATATCAACAATAATCCAAAGGGATTTTTTGCTTACGCCAGTGGAAACAATAAAGGAAAAAATCATCTGGGTCCACTCGAAGATTATCAAGGCAATTTAATTTAAGATGATGTAGGAATGGCTAATATTTTAAATGAATTTTTCATGGGAGTTTTTAATAAGGACTTCAAATCTGATTTCATGCAAATAGAGGATAATAGGCGTCCGGTTATTAAAGAATGCAATTTTACTAGAGAAGAAGTAGTTTATCATTTAAGAAGTATTAAACCTTTTAAAGCACCAGCACCAGGGCCAGATGAAATTTATCAAAAAGTACTAGTGGAGTGTGCGGAAGAACTGGGAGATGTTGTACTAACTATTTTCAAATCGACATCTTGTACAACAAATCTTTTAAAATTCTATGATAGGGTTACTGAATAATTAGATAAAAGGAACAGTGTAGATGTAGTATACATTGATTTCCAGAAGGCATTTGATAAAGTTCCCCACGGGCATTGCTGTTCAAGTTAGAAAGGTTAGATATTGAGGGTGAAATTTTACCATGGATAAGGAACTGGTTAATTGGTAGGAGTAAGCGAGTACAAATTAAAGGTAATTACTCTCAGTGGGCAGAAGTTAAAAGTGGAGTGCCACAGGGTCCTGTCTTAGGTCCACTTTTATTTATTATTTTTATTGATGATATTAGTTGGGAGATTGGGGGCAAGGTCAGCATCTTTGCAGATGATTTAAAAATTATGGGGACTGTGAATTCTGGGCAACACATAGAGCAAACAAGGTGATTTAATAAAAATATCAGAATGGGCTGTTAAATGGGTTATGTCTTTTAATATCAGTAAATGTCAAATGTTGCACATGGGTATCAAAAATAGTAAGGCTGCATATGTTTTACAGGGTGCAGAAATAAAAAATAGCGAGATAGTAAGTGATCTGGGCGTATTAGTAAATGAGGATTTTAAAATGAGTCATCAATGTACAGTGGCTAGCAAAAAAGCTAATAGAATGTTGGGGTACATCAGAAAAAGTGTTTCATCAAAATCTAAGGATATTATCTTGCCATTGTACAGAGGCTTAGTAAGGCCCCGTCTTGAGTATGCTATACAGTTCTGGTCACCATATCTCAAAAAAGACATTGAATTGTTAGAGAAAATTCAGCACAAGGCTACTAAAATGGTTCAAGGGTTTTCAGGCATTAATTATGATGATATATTAAGAAACTTGATGATATATTAAGAATACTCTGGAAGAGAAAACGGTTAGGGGAGATTTCATTCAACTATTCAAATTTATCAAACAAGGAGATGTGGAAGGTTTAGATTTTAATATGAGTGATAGAACGAGAGGTCATGGGTTTAAGTTAAAAAATCCCATTTTAATTGGGAAGGGAGAAAACACTATTTCTATAATAGGGTAATAGACAAATGGAACAACTTGCTAGTGAATATTGTTAATTGTAAAGGAGTAACGGATTTTAAGAAGAAGTTAGATATGCATTGGGGGATAGTTAAGAGGTACTAGATGGACCAACCTTGTTGGGCCTTGAGCCTGTTGTTGGTCGTCAATATTTGTATTTGTATTAAAATTTTGCTTAATATTTATTTTTATTACAATTTAACAGTCTGAGGTTCAAGGTTTTACATTTTCGCAATTAAAACAAGTATTTGATTGTTAAAATAATCATTATATAATTTTTGGTACTATTAGAGCTTACATTGTTACGGAGAAAATCCTTTATTTACCTTTCTCTTAAAACTCTAAAATCTTTTTAAAATTGACACCAGCTTCCTTTTGAATGGTATACATTTTAGATTAAAAAACTATACATATTTTAAATTCAAATCTTGGTTTATAGCTTTTTGATTTTAATAGATAGATATTTGAGTTTTGACCACTAAAGTGTTAGGCTATATAGTCCAGTTAATATACATATAAAAACTACATGAAAAGAAAGTAAAGTAAAAAAATACACATAAAAAAATAAAATAAATTAAGTTTAAATATTAAAACTTTTAAAAGAAAAGCTCTTACTCATGTTTTACTAATCTACATCCTTGAGTTATTTGAGCAGCTTCATTTGTAAAATGGCAAGCAAACAGTAACAAATTCCGAGGCTGAACTTTCCAAGCAAATCTCATGAATAACAGCGAATAAATACTAAGAGCTAAGGAAAAAGAAATAAAAAAATTAAAGTAAAAAAATTGAAGAACATGAAGCATTATATTTTCGAAGGAAGTGAAATATCCTTACCTACTGTCATTTTCCCACTTATCATGCTAGGATCCTTTTTTATATCTGCTATTGCTGCAATGGGTATTCCCCAATTTGCCACTGAAAGATTTCAAAAGTATTTTTTTACACAAAATTTAATTCTGTATAATAATATTTTCTAACAGACACAGTTATAATTATTTAATAATATGGAATTTAAGTAAATTTAAAATAGTCACAATTTTCATAAAAGTAGGAGGAGGGTTGGTTTATAGACTAGCAATTACAAGAAAAATTGCCTACAACAAGAATGGACTTTTTGACAAAACATGTAAAATTTGACTGCTTGAATGTTTTTACTAATACTTGTTCATTATGGTTTGTCCTTTAATCATTTCTGCTACTTTGTCAGCAATGAGTGATATATTATCACCAATATTTATGTTGTACAGTGATAGTCAGAGTTCACCTCATTTCAGGTAAATAATATTTAAGCTAGTTGATGAGATTTATCAACTTACTTAGTTTAACTTTGTTCTTTCGGAGTTAATTTTTGGATTTTACTTTTTTGGGGGTTATGCCTGTGAAAATAAATTATTACTTGGGTCCTGTTGTTTTCATACCTGCTTATAAACGTAGAGTAATGATATAAATAGTGGAATAAAAATGCTTATTTCCATGTCCCCATTATTGAAACCATGTGATACGTGAAGAGATTTTCTCGCCCACACGTAAAAGTTCTTTCCGCCTAATAGATTTCCAATAGGACAGGTGATGGTTCACGACAATCGCAAACAAAACATCACAGAAAATGGTTGTAGTGTGCCATTTATAGATGAAAGGGGGGAAAAATTCAAAGGAGGTCCATATACATTCCATTGGTAAGTTTTTTGAACATTAAATTTCAAAACAAAATTTAAAATTATGTAAATTAATCAAAGAGTATTTTGTTTAAGATGAGAGTTATGAATTCTTTTCTTTATTTTTACTAATATAACATGTTTCAATTGAGAAAACTTTTATAGGAAATTAAACTACAGTTTAGTATTTCCTGTAAGTAGTAAATTCGATGTTTCATAAATGTTAAATTTTGTTTTTATTAAGGTTTTTAAGACTACGCTTATTATTAAGTGTGCCAATGTTACTTGGCGTGCCTTGGTAACTTTCAGAACAAAATCAAAATATTGTAATATGGTTTTGTTTTGAATTTAAATACTGTATTTTGAACAAATTTCAACATTTTTGGTTTATTTTTAAATTATTAAGATTTTTATTGTTGTTTACTCTTGTTATTTTGGCTTTTTAAAAATTTTAATTTTAATGGAATGAGAGTCATTCAGATTGACCAAACAATATAAAAATTATTTTGTTGAATACTCATAACATGAATAAAAAATTGAAAACAATAAAACTTTGTTCAAAATATTGGAAATAAAAATTGTATGTAGTTTAATATGATGTTGTATTTGTAACATATGACATGATATATAAAATAGGCAGAGGAAATTGGGCATATTTTATGTGTAATGTTGTGGCTGTGAAATAAAAATCAACCAAGTGAAAGTTCTTGTTATATAGATTTTGATTTGTTATGCAGTTTCTATCCTAAAATTAAATCTGCAAGAAAGCATTAATTTTACATGACCTGTGCTGTTTTCTCTTTTAGCACATTACATATAATAAAAAGAAAATAACACATAAATGTTAAATCCCTCATTTAGAAATTTTGATTGTAAATAATTTGATCAAACTCATATCAAAAGGTAGTAAGTTTACCAGGATTGTAATTTTTTGTGTATCCTGGATTCTTAAGTTTGTAAGGAAAACTTCTTTACATGCAATATAATTTTGTATGAACATTTTCATCACAAATCCGAGTTTTCTAATTTTCTTGAAATTAGAAAAATATTTTAGCCCTATACTAACTCAAACAATTAAATAAAAATATCCAAGACAAAGAATTTATTTATTAGAAACCAACCATATTAATCTTAAAATGCTAATATTACTTATAAATCTAAATGAGGAAATTGTGTTAACTCTGCAGTGTTGCCATACCAATTTTTTTAAAAAAAATACTTCAATTTTTTTTTATAAATAAACCGTGCTAATTTTAAAGAATTGACCTACTTTTAATTGTATATAATTTTAAAGTCTCTACCAAATATATGTTTAAAATTACAACTTTTACTTATAAAAATGCAAAAAAACTTTAGAGTCAGTGCCTGCAATAGATGCAGGATTTTACATAATATAGAATACTATTGTATTAGTCTAGAATTTCAAATACATATTAAAATCATGTTATATGCTTGATAACCATGGTACACCAAAAGTGGGTGCCTAAAAGTGAGGAAGCTACATATAAGATACCCCCGTGGAAGAAATTCAATCAGTGAAATTTACCTTCCCTCCCCCTTTTTTTTTTGAGTAAAATTATAAATGTGGCATACATTATCCTTTCTTTAAATTCATCTAATCTGTAGCACTTGAAAATTGAAAAGCTATTGATGCAGAAGGGAGGCAACTCACATTTTCTTTTATGGTACATATAAAAATCAGGCTTAATTTTAACGAATGCAGTACATAAAAATAAAAAGTAAATGAAAGCACATGAGTACAGGCATACTTATTGAAGTTGGTTTGATTCATCTCATGCTATAATTTTTCATAAATTTGGATAAAATAGCCAGCCTTCCAGCTGTTAAGGACAAATAGTATTAAATTGCTGGCATGCTTATTGCTAATAGAGTAGAGAATCATATAATTGAAATTATTAAAAATATATATATAGCCTTACCAGGTCCCCAGAAATGCTGAAATAAAAAGAAAAACAATGTTAAATAATTACAATAATAATATAAAATTGAACATGTTTCAGAATCACTATGCTTTCTTTAATATTTAAGGGGACATAATGAATCAAATATTTAATTACATATTCAATAATTCTACAAATTATCACAACATTTTGCATAAATTACGATTCAACAAGTAATGAGAGTGTTTCTTAGTTTTTCATTGTTTATAATAGTATAAAAAACTGTATAGAAGCACTATCGTGATTTTTTCTTGCTAAATTTTGGGAATTCGTCAAGTGGAGATAATTTAACGCAAATGGCAACCCAAAACCTTGATTTTGTGACGTATCATTGGGTAATGGTGCATATGCATTTCAGTGTAACATATAGTGTTTCATATGCATATAGTTTTCGAAAATGTTATTGTCAAATTTTATATTGTGTTTGCAAAATATTGCAGGTTATTAATTTAGAAGGGATATGAAAAATGTGTAAACGCAGAATGTTATATTGTCATAGATTCACAATAAGTTTTAATTTTCAGATATATTTCCCGTTTGTGTATACTGTGAATATTTTTATTATTTGCAATTTTGACATCTGCATGGATGTTTGAAAGAAACAGATGTATTATAGGACATTTGGCATGTTTTTTTCCCCTTGGCGACAAATAAAGTCAGATTTTTTTTTTTTATATCTGCAATCCTAAGTAAGGAAGACGTAGGCCGAAAACCACAATTGTCTGGAGCCATAAATCGAGGTTACGAGTCTATAACATCAGCGCATGGTTCGTGTGCGCGCTTAAAATTGTTAGCAGATGTCTCTCACTTTTTTCCCCTCAATTTGTTTAACTGTGCTTTGTCTTTTGTGCATTCAAGTATACATTAATTAAAATTTTTAGAGTTGAAATTATGTGAAATACACTTTTGCTAATATTTATACATTTGGATACTTTTTTTGTCGCAAAAGAATGTAAACACCAGAAAAGTCATTATAATGCTTCTGTTCTTAAAAAAACAAATATTAGATAAATTAAACAAAAATGTGAAGGTACTTACAGTACTGTAGTGGGAAGAAAACTATCACTTCAGAATATGGACATGAATATGAAATATAAGAATGAGTTTTAAGTAAACATGATTATCAATATAAATTTAAAATACTTTAGCTTTAGTATATATTTCTTCCATTTGTTATAGAAATACAAAGATAATATTTGTAAAGTTGAAAGCACCTTGTGCATGTTAAAAGTTTAATTAAATATGTATATTAATTAAACATTGCCAAGTAGAATGATATAAATAAGGTAGGCCATTTATGAAATTGGAGAAACTGTAAAATACAGTGCCATTTTTTGTTGTTGTCAAAAGTGACATCTCTCACTATCAAATGACCGAATAATTTAACCAAAAATCTATCAAACCAGAAAGAGACTGCCATTATAAAATGACGATTTTTAATACATTTGGTAGATGGTTACACAAGTTGTAGAAAAACTTTTTTTCCTAAACACTGATTCTTAACGTAAAGAAAATCAGAAGATAATTGTCGTTACAAATTCAACAGTTCAGGGGAAGGCAAGAGAAATGGTAATTTACTAAGAAAGGCAAGGAAGGTTCTGGATTAATGTGGGAAAAAAAGGCAGGCATCTCCTTAGAAACACTTAAAACAAACACTGATTTATGTATAAAAGAGTAAATTATTGAAGGCAATAAAATAATTTAGAAGATACAATTGGTACCAAATCGGTTCAAATACAAATCTAACACCCGGTGGCAAATTTTTACATTTTAAAAGGGTGTGTGCCCCTACAAGTAACCTTTGTATAGATAGCGTCCATTCTTCAAATGATCTCCCCATAATATCTAAACATGAATTTTTCTACATAGTAAAGTCTAAACCATACCAAATCGTACTAAATCTAAGAATCGGACTATTCCTAGTCTGCAGTTCCCCCGCCAAATGAAACATTTGGTGCAGTTGGTGAGCAATAAAGTTTATATTATTAAAGCAACCCTAATTTATGACATACACAAGCTTGATTACATCGCAAGCGGAGGAATATTTTACACATGGTTGGTTTAAAATGTTTTTGACACGGAGGTAAGAGTTGGGTTGTTGACGTATTGTGTTGACTTCGCTGCGGATATGTATTTTAAAAGTAAATATATATTAAAAGAATTAAAACAAGAAACCTGAATATTTGTTCGGTATTTAGAAGTGAGCTACTGGCTATTGAGGCCGCACTTGAGGCCATTTTGGAGGAGGACAATTTCAGAGCTATCTGGATTTTATCAGATAGTAGAAGTTCTATACAACACTTGCAGGACTGGAACAACGTCGGTGATCGTACTGGCCTCTCCATTTTGAACATGTTGGGACTCCTCAGTCCGGCCCATGAGGTGCACCTCCAATGGATTCCATCCCATGTCGATATCTTTGGAAATGAGATTGCCGACGACTTGGCGAAGAGAGGCTCGGCGGAACCATTTCGCTCAGACTCCTCCTTCACATTTGATGAACTTTTCTCCATCAGGAAAATCAAGGACTTAAAGGTGTGCAGGGTCCTCCCCACCCCATGGATGGTATAGGCGGGACAGCCCCGGTGGATCTATTGGCCTCTCTTGTGATGGAGCTGACCAGTCGGCATTGTCTAGATTTGCTAGTGGCCACTTGTGAAGTTGTTTTTATGAAAACGGCGTTAAGCGGTTTCCGGTATGCTCCAAGTGTGGAGTGGAGAGTGCGACCCGGAACACATTCCGTCTTGTCTTCGGCTCACCAGGGACTTTTTAGAGACGGATCCTTTGCAGGCCCTGGATTTTTTTAGGGTGTGGGGACTCATGGAAGCTGTCTAGCTGCCGCTAGCCAGTGAAGGACTAGTAACAACAAAAGTAAATATCTTAGGAAGTTGGAGGTACAAGGCAAACTTGTCGTCATTGATTGGTGTATGATGCTTAATTGCTGGCGAAGACTTGTCGCTGCAAGTAGGGTTGCCAAAATATAAACTTTTTCGCCCAACCATTTGTCGCCAAATCCCATTTGGCGAGGGCACCGGACACTAGGAATTAACCAATAAACTTATTTAAAAATAATGTATTTTTCAGTATAAATCTGGTTAATAAAATTTGTAAATTAAGCCAGATACTAATAAGAAATTCTATATTTATTTAGTGAACTTAATCTTTTTTAAAAAAACTATAGAGAACGATAAATAAGTTTTTAATATTTTGAATACACTGCATGACATTTGTATCACTGGAACATATAGAATTATCCTAATTAAAAAGAGCTTATAAAAACTAAGTAACATCGTCAATTGCTACAGGAAAAATTTTAGTTTATATATCAGGTTGCAAAGGTCACAGAAGTTATTTCCTACCAAAGTACTGAATGCACACGGAAAAAGCTTGTTATTGCAAGGTCGCAAGGTTTTTTTTTATATACGAGAAACACGAAAAAAATAGGAATAAGATTTAGTTTTGTTATCAAATGATATAACATACATGATACATTTATTAAGATTGATAATATCATTAAGAAACTTCGATTTTGTCCTTGAGAGCAGACGACTTTGTGTTGTCTTATCTTATTTTAAATAATGTAATTAAAAAATTCTACTCCATGTAATTGAGGCTTAGTAAAACTGTGGATAATATTAGATTACCTGCATAAATAAGTTCGAAATTCTTTACTTTTCACTTGCTTAAAAAGAGAATTAACAAATTTCGAAGCCATGCCTGATATATTTTTTTGTTTTATGTTGGTGTTTTGTATGTTATCGTTTTTGATGCCAAAAGCTAATTAAGTTCGGACAAAGAACATGAACACAATCTAGAATTAAAAAAAAAAAAAAAAACTTTAAGAAGATTAGTAATTATTTTTTTATCGATTAAACATTTTTTAATTTTCTTTATAAAATATGTGTCAGATTTTGCCGTGCCTTAGAAATAGAAAAAAGCGACAGAAGATTTTTTTCAGGCGTATACGGATTGGCTCAGCGTAAGTATTGTAACATCATGTTGCTAAGCAACAGTAGAGTAAACAAATGCCCAGTTGATGTTGGTTTGATAGTGCGAGTAAGTTGAAAAATATGAATATATTATTCTATGAAAAAAAATGCAGTATTGTGTACAATCATTTACAAGAAAGATTTTGAAATTTTAATTAGTTTGTCAATGTGTTTTGAATTATAAATTATATTCACTCATATCATAGAAATGTTATTATATTAGCAACGTATTGGAAATATAGGTCGTAAGAAAAGCAAGTGAGAATTTTTAGATAATTGATTTAAAGTGTTAAGAAATTGTTAATTTTTTAATTAAATTGTTAAAAAGAAACATATATTTTTTACATAGCATGTATTCAAGGCGTCAGAATAAAGCTGTTAGCAGCAAGGCTGTCCTAGATTCAGGAAAAGATGTGGAAACTCTTCGATCTGAAATTGAAAACGAACAACGGATGACGTACGTATTCCATTGTTGTAGTGCATGTGTTCCATTGTTGTAGACATTCTTTAATTTATCATAATAAAAAATATACTGTATAAGCATTTAATGAAAAAAAAATGCACATAGTGCTCATTGTGTCTTAGATTCAAATAAGGATTTAGATGTATGCATGTTCAGTATGTATTATACACACCAGATAAGTATGAAGTTAAAACTAATCTACTCTGAATGAAATATAACATCCTAATTTGTGTTAATATTTGTTATGGGGCCTATTCTAACAGGCAGTCATGGCTTAATTGGGCAGTTGTAGAAGCAAAGTGGGCAGTAAACAACAACAGGTATGGGTTAAAAATAAACATTTGTCATCCTTTAGATATTTTATGTATGATTCGCAGACAATTACAGCTTCTGTTGAACACTACTTCATTTTGAATTTTCCAAAGTGATCAAAGGATTGTGAAATTAAATTAAATTGCTGCATAAGTTTTTAAAAAATCGCTCACGGTTGAAGGGGGTTGTTGCTGATATAGAATTGTATCAAGTGTTAAGTATGCAGAAAGTTACAGAATTAAAAATACATTAAAACAAGCTCAAAGCAAAAATTAAAAAAAAAATTAATATAATTATTAATTACAAATTTCAGTAAATACAAAATGTTTAATGTGTTCAGAGCTGAATGATAAGCTTTCGTTTTTGCTACCTTTAATATTTTTATATATATGCCATGCAAGTTTTTAATATTTAGGTTTTGACACAAACATTTGGAAAAGCTATATTTCAAATGTGGTTGTCAAAAGATTTGAGGAGCATGCATAGAAAACCAAACATACCAAAAAATATTTAAAAAAAAATAAGATAAGCATTTGAATTTTATAAAAAAGATTATCTCTATCCATTTTTGCATGCATGCATCTGCCAAACAATGGGCTATTCCAATTAATTTTGAAGATATGTTATGCTAATGTTCATTACATGGTAAGATGCCATAAGTGACTGTCC
Source organism: Troglohyphantes excavatus (assembly GCA_963932185.1). Lineage (NCBI taxonomy): Eukaryota > Metazoa > Arthropoda > Arachnida > Araneae > Linyphiidae > Troglohyphantes > Troglohyphantes excavatus. The sequence continues at coordinate 13,376,005 of OZ010676.1, read as the reverse complement.
TAAGTATGGAAATAAGAGGGAGGTAAAAAATGACCAGCCTCGTAAAAAATACTTGATGTTTGATAAATTGTAAAAATATTGTTAGATTAACCAGTATCCAGAATGAAACTGTTAAATACCTATTTACAAAAGATTTTAACATCAGAAGCATAAAACAATTGTCTCATGTTGTTGATGGATGTTTATGAACACTGCGATTGCAAGCCCACTAGGGCCACATTGTCCCGTTTTTTTATATAAAGGATAAGACCAAGTTGCTGTGTTTTGCATCAAGCGTTTTCATGCTTACTGTCATGTTTTATTTTCGACTTATCAAACTTTGCTTTGCCGATTGTGTATTCATGTGTTGATTAATTCTCATTTTTAGAGTTAAAATATAAGAATTGCATCCTTGGCTATATTTAAACTTTTGACGACCTATTTTTTGTTGTTGAAAAGAGTATTTATACTTACTAAATCTGTTCTTAAAACAAAATTCTTATAATTTTTGTGATAGCTTATATAAAAAATATGCTTTTAAGAATACTTTGAAAGTAAAACCTACTATCATACAGTTTTAAAAAACGTTGGATTATCAGAGGTTGTATGGAAACAGGAGGGGCTGTGTGTGGGGGGAAGGGGGGGGGGGGGAGAGGGAAGAGATGTACAGACTATTAAAAAATACTTTTGCTTACTACTGCTTCTGATTAGTTATAAAAGTATTGTGAGATTAACCAGTATTCAAAATGAAAATTTTGAATATTTACAAAACTGTTTAATTTTTATTCAGTATATTTTCCCAGTAGCATGTATTATTGTTGATTTGTTTTTGTACATAATAATCAAAATATGAAGTTGGTGCTTATCAAAATTTTCTGTAGTGAAATGTTGGATTTATCAATTGAGGAGTTGCAAAGAACTATTGATGCATTGGAACAACAAGTGGATCATACTGATATTGCTGATGGTATTTGGTCAAAAATATTGTTTTAATCTGCACTTTGTAAAGTTTCTAAAATCACTTTGCATTAGCTTGCACTCACTAACATCAAATCTGCTGCAACTAAACACTATTCCTTCAAACTTATTAACTTGAGATATGTTTTGTTGTTTATTATCACTTTTGTTACTTCATCTGGGATTGTTATTTGGTAAAACTATTTCTTAAATCAATAAAATTTAGTTTTTATTAGAATCAATATTTGATTACTTTTTACTTCTTGCTTTAGCTTATTTATCACTTAAAATATGCCAAAATGCTTATTTTAAGATACATTTTTACATATAAATATAAAAACCTGACTAGTAATAACAGTTTACTTTCTGCATTTATGGTAGAAATTAGATTCAATGTGTTTTTTAATATTATGAATTAAACGTTATAAGTGTAGGCATATTGATAATATCTCTTTAGCTTTTCCCTACAAGTTTACTTATCATAGATTAGAATGTGTCAACTTATTTTAAGATACATTTTTTATCTGGAAGTATAAAAACCTGACTATTAACCATATATTTATGATTGTATATATTAGTATAAATAAATTATTTTTTGTTCATAAATAAAATTTGAGAAAACATCTTTTAATTTGAAGAATCATCTGTGAATTTTACTAATTAATAATTTGTATTTAGTTTTTATTTACATTAACTAATAAATTTTTTTTAGAGGATGAGTGGAAAGTTCGGTATTATACGCAAGTTGAAGTAAATGAACAACTGGAGAGACAGCGGGATTGGCTCATGGAAAGAGTTGAAGCTGCTAGAAACCAAAGTCAAGAAGGTCAGTACACAATTTTAATTTCCTTTTGTGATGAGGCCAATTATGTACTTTTTATATATTAGAAAATTTATACTTTTTGAGTTTAGGTCAATTTTTATATTTTTAATGTGTAAAAAATAATTATTTGTATGCATTTTATTTAAAAAGAAGTTATTTTTGTGCTTTTTGAAAAATATTAAGGTTTTTTAAATGAAAGGTATTTTGTACATTGCCAAATTAAAGTTTTGTAGTTGTTTTGCAAAAGGGGTATATTTTCCTTTTCTTGTAAATTATTACAATTAAAATTAAATGAGCAAGTGGAAGAAGACGTTAACTAACATTTTTGAATACTTATAATTTTGATGTTGATGAAAACTTTTAATACATATGCGTCTTCCCTCAAAATTGTATGGCCTCTGCTTGATTTATTTAGGCAGATACAGAGGAGTAAAAAGTATATGTTTCACTTATAATGGTTTGATTTCATTAAGCTAACCTAAATGCCAAATGTGCGAACCTACCACCACTAATCACCAGTGGCGGCCCGTGGTCGAAAATGTTAATGCAGCCGAAATCATGTAACTACCCCCCCACCCCCCTCCACTTTCCACAACCATACATGAACGGACATTCTTTAAAATTTATTACTCAAATCAAAGTTTCCTTTCAACTTTTATAAAAGATAACATGTAAAAAAAATAGAAAACACTTGCTTGTTTTTTGAAAATTACATCAATCCTCCTCTCAAACTTGCGAATCGGTCTATTTTATAATATTAATTTAAGTAAAGAAACAACAACACACATGTAAACTTATCGAAAACTATTTCCATTTGGAGAGATTCTTCGACATTCTAGTTTTCCTCCACCCCCGCTCCGCCGATTCAGCAAGGAACCAATCATTTAATCATAATTCCAAGTACAGCAGATTTGAAAAAATCCTTTTGAGCTGCGTTTGTGTCGTCAATCCTCCATTTTAGCGTGTTGGGGAAGTCATACTATGTAAGGTTGCCATGGCAACGATGCAGCCGATTTCGAACTGCGCTTTTTGGCTGCATTATTGATTGAATAATTTTTTTCTCTCCTGAATTTGTGCATTACGGAAACAGGTTTGCTATTTATCGGAATTTTTTTACTTAGAGTTGAAATTTCATCTTCATTTCCAATTCTAATCTTCATTTAAGAAAATTAGTAAAATATATCATTTTAGTTTTAAAATACACTAATAAAATTAGGTGCAGCCCGGCTGTACTTGCTGCACTTCAGTAGTATCTTTATGATTTCTTACGGTATTTTGTTATTTTTACAAACTTTTCTGGTTCACCATGCATTTTTTCGTCTTCCCATACTTTTCTTTGATTCTCATCAGTCAATTTACAGACAAAACCTTTGGAAATTATAAATAATTCATGATTTAAAATGCAAATGTAGATATTGTTCCAATACGATTCAACTAAATTTTTATAAGCGAAATAATCGTTTGCGTTTCAGATTATTTTCAATAAAAGATTAGTATAAAAAAAATATTTGCAACTTTAAACAATGTAATTAAACAAGCAAAAAATATTAATTACGATCACATTAAAAAGAAATCCTGACGGTAAAATGTTTTTAAAACAAAGTTTAGCTGCTTCAGGCAATAAAATCGAAAAGTGTCGACTTTCTAACAGTTAAAAATATAAAACATTAATTACATATTATGATTCACTTTATAAAAATCGTTTTATTACTCTACTCCAAAATCATCTATTCCAAATCATTTGCAATTCCATTTGAGTTCTAATATAGGAATTATTTTAGTGTGCACAGATATTTTTGTTATGCTTGTGTGTCGTTATATCTATGCTAGGATACCTTTAAAAGGTAAGGTATCTTGATTTGAGATATATTTTTAAAAGTGTCTTGATTATTTGAGTATTATATAGTCTAAAATATATAAGTAAATTATGAACTATAAATTTATAGACAAATTTTTGAAGTACACATTGATTTTTAGTATAAATTTATTTCAATAATATTTATACTTCTAAAATCTTAAATAATTTTAAGACATAACTTTAAAAAAATGAGATGTAAAGTAAATAGTAATATTGAAAGAATATTTTCAAATGATAACAAATATTCATTTGTTCGGAATAATTTTATTTGATACACGAATTTTTAATAAATTTTTTTTCTGTATGCTTAAATTCTGTGATAGAAAAACAATCCTGTTAAAGGTGTTTGAATAACCCGCAATCAAACTCTTTTCGAAATCAAGCTTTATATCCATAACAGCAATATACCAATATATATTTGTCCGTGTGGTTTTGTCAAATAAAAAATTGCAGCCTTTCTTGTTTTTGCGTGAAGAAATTGGAACAATAGCTACTTTATTAACCTAAACAAAAGCTTACTGAAATACAAAAAATCTTCCATCAAAACAGACAGCCAATGAGAACGATTAGAAAACTCACATAGTGACGTCAAAAATGTCCTTCCCTGCCCACTTTCAAAAAGCGCTGGAACCGGCATACCTTCTATTACTACATAGTCTCCACTATCCTTGGATAACCTTAATCTTTTATCTGGATCTTCAAGATAGACAAACAAGCATAAAATACACTGTATGGTCAACAAAGCTTTTTAATTTACTGATTATTTGCAAAGTATTTAATATAACTGTTTAAGAATATTAGGTTCTATTCTCAAATAAATCTAATATTTTTAGTAGTATAGAATATGTTAATTATTCTTTTTTCATATCCTTTGCTTTATGAAAGTTAATTATTATTAAAAATCAAGTTTCTATTTAATATAAGTTATTTTAATTGTTTATATCAGTTAAGCTTAAGTCATTAGTTGTAATTTTTTAATAAAGAAATGTAAATTGCTCATTGAATTATGTATATTTAGTCGACCCAAATTCTTACAATTAAAAATATTTATTATGCAATTTTGCACTGTATTAATATATGAATTTTCATGTTCTCCCCAGTTCATGGAAACTAATTTCTATGTTTGCATCCTTAGTTAATTTATATTTAGCAATATATATTATTCATTATTCAGGTGTGTCTGCATTGTTGGCAGAGCTGGATTTAGACAGCTTAACTGAGGTTTGTACAATGTCTATTGTATATTTTCACTATTTAAGTAGTTTAGAATTGAAGCTTACAATTCCTATAGCAGGAGTGTATTGGAACTGGCTCAGTATACCACTACTTTTTTCCGAGCCGTTAACAGTGTACCGGTACTTTTGAGGTCCATTTCAGCACACCAGAACTTTATTGCCAGCATTAATAATTTTTATTCAACTTATTATATAAATCAACTTCTATCCAGAAAAAAATAATGTAGTTAAAGCTGCTCAAACCAGTCACATTGGGAGTCAATATTTTGAAATTACCAAAGAATGATTTGTGACTATGCCAATCAAAATTATGAAAATCTTGTTAAAAAAGCATGGAATAATGTTATTTGCAGTTTATTGGTTAATAAAAGATGTTAAATAGAAGAATTTGAATTTATAACTAAAATTTTATATGTGTTAGTTTTTATGTGATACAACTATGTATGATTATATTACATTCAAAATATTGATTCAGCAACCAAATTTCGAGGCAAATTACAATCTCTCATTATCTAACCATTAACAAGCCACTCATTTATTAAATAAAAATGCAAATTCAGCAAAAATTAAATCTTTGTAATATATTATTTATTGTGATAGTAAATAAAATGTCATTTAAATTCAATTACTAATAGAAAAATTATATTTTTAATTATTTTTTGATAATTAAGGGTATCTTTTAATAATTGACAGTAATTATCCAGAGAAAAGGAATTTAAATAATTTAGTATATCAAACTACTTCTGCATATTAGCAGGTTTACAGATTAGTAATTTTTTTTTATTTAAGAATAGAAAAATACAACCCTGTACATACTTATTCCTTGCCCTTTTAAGTTAAATACATGTATTGAAACGAGTCAATGAAATAACTTAATTGGCAAAAAATTATTTTCTTTTGTAGCATATTTAACTTCAAGATATTTGAAAAATGAAATGTATACAATAGTGATAGGAACACAATTGTATACTTAAGTATCAGTGAGGGAAATTAAGTATCAGTGAGGATTACTAGTTTGTTAATAAATAATTTATTTAGGAAACTATCTTTTATATTTTGAAATAATCTAATTCTTTTTTATTACGAAAACAATGGAAATCGTTTATTGTAAATTAATATGTATACAAGATCTTGGTGTAGAGTGAAGAAGATTATACTTTTTCCAAGAGATTAGATTAAATGGCTTATTTGAACTAGTATATATATATATATATATATATATATATATATATATATATATATATATATATATATATATATATATATATATATATATATATATATATATATATATATATATATATATATATATATATATATGCTGATTTGTAAATATTTTTTTACCATTTTAATAAATGTAAATTTGATTTAATGATAGCTTTAATAATTGTGAGATAATAACTAAATTACAAGGAATGCAAGATGTTCTTTATGAAAATAATGATTTTATAAAAGTGAGCAAAATAATAAGTAAAGGCATTTATTTTTCATTTCAATTTTAATTATAAACACAGTGAGTTAGCCAACTTTTGATTAAAACTATAATACTTTTAAAATTTGTATTATTCTGCAGAGAAATATTTAAAAAAACAAAAAACGAAAATTATGTGGTGAGTGACTATATATCCGTTTTTGTTGCTTTGTTTCAAATGTAACAGACAACAATAATTTAAGAAAATGTGAATTGCACTCTTTTGAGAATTACATGTATATTTAATAATTTTGAACTATGATTTGCAGAGTCAGCTGCTCCGATATTTGAAACAACTTGAAAAGGATAGAAATTCTCTTTACAATGAATTAAGAGATAAGGAATGGAAACTGGATCAAGAATCTAAGGTAATATATAAATTAAAAAAAGAAAATATAAATGCTAATGTATATATTTGAAAAAATATTATTTTTGCTAGATAAATTTTGAGAATACTTTTATATTTTATTAGGATTACTGATGTACTCATTAAGTTTATTTTACAATATTACAATATAATTTATCTACACTAATGAAAAGTTTCTACAAAATAATTTTTCTCATCTAATTCCAATCATGGATTTTTACAATCGAACAAATATTTATAATTGAAAGCAATGCAGTACAGTTTCATTAAGTTATTTACATTTATTACTGTGAATAAAACAGCAAATTCAAATTAAAGCAAGATGCTAAACTTAATTGTATGTATCTCAAACCTATAAAATATATTAAAAGCAAAATTAATAGTAAATCACCCTCGTAGCTAAAAGTAATGCACATTTTCTGTCATCTACTTTTAAAATATTTGGTCTAGTAAGCTTTTTTTATTATCAGTATACACTTTTATTTAACTCACTCTGCCTGATGTTGTGGCCTCAAGTCTTGCAACCTAATTTAAATCTTCCAAATCTCATATCGACTTGAAACTTGCCTAAATATGTTAATCCTGATGACAGTACAATATTTATCTGATGATATATTTTAAATTAATACTAACTCATGAAGAATTTTCTTTGAATTTGAAAATTTTGCCTGCAACATGATTTGATCTAAAAACAATTGACAATGCAGTTTTGTTTCAACAAAATAGTTTCTGAGTTCTTTTTTTGTGTGCTGCTATTCACCAAATTAACATATTTGCTTTGAATTTCAATTTAAGTATTAAGTGAAAACTAGTTTTTAACATTGATTTTCTTTATGTTATTTTATAACTTTTAGAATGGTGATTCTTTTGCATTGAAAATAAAAATAACTTACACAGAACACCCTACAAAATACAACCACCAACCATGGATAAAAATAGCACGATGCATTAACCAATTGCACCTTTGGGAGTTTAGAAGTAGTTTTGAGTATTATTTTAATATTCATCACTAAAAAGTTACAAATAATAAAATTTTAAAAATAACTTTTTCAAATGCACACTTTTATTATATTAATGCGATTATTAAACGTTAAAAATAAACTAATGTTCTAAATTTGCTAAACATAAAAATGTGGTATACTCAAGGAAACAGTTTTAGAGTTACATATTGATGAGCACTCCACATATTTATTTTGAGTCAATTTACAGCATTAGTTTAATTAAATGCATTTTTAATGCATTTAATATAATAAAAGCACAATTTTTTATTTAATTTTTTTTAAAGAATACAAGCGAATATTTTCTTTTGAATTTAAGTAAGAAGATATAAATATTATTTATTTCAGTATTCTGTAACACAATATATTAAATATAAAAGTTTGATATTTGTGCGTTTTAAGTTATTGTTCTATGTCCTAAAGTGAAAAAATGGTACTTGTATCTTTTATATGTAACCAAACTGTCAGAGTTTTAATAAATTGTACATATGTTATATTATTTAACTCAACTACCATTTCAAAAAGGAGTTTTTATTCTTAAGTTATATGTGTGATTTCTTTTCAAATATGCTATCTAATATCTACTTTTTGCATTGATAAATTTTAAAAGCTATAATGAAGTATTTTTTTATGACATTTCATAAGTATAATGATACCCATAAAGCTTACATGGACAGTTTATATAAATCCTAAACTCAACTACCATTCCAAAAGGAGTTTTAATTCTTAAGTTATATGTGAAATTTCTTTTCAAATATGCTATCTAATATCTACTTTTTGCATTGATAACTATAATGAAGTACTTTTTTGCAGACATTTCACAAGTATAATGATACCCGTAAAGCTTACATGACAGAAATAACCGAAGCCATGTTAAATTTGGAGGCTATGAAAAGCCGTCTTCGCACATTTGAAGGAAGTGAAAATGGATCCATTGCTAAATGTCCACGCCATTTAAAATATCTGTAAGAATTTTGATTTTTACTTAAAAATTTCAAGACTTTCAAAGAGTATAGAATACAATGTTTAGTTAAGCTTTTGAACATTGCAAAAAACTATGTGTAACAAGGAACTGTTATTAATATTCTTCTATAATTCTCTTGCTGGTTGATCTGGAATATTTTGTTACTGGGATCACCAGTTTTTCCAGCAACTTTTTTATTTTGAATTCGTAAAAATACTTTACAAATATTTTTACTCTTTACTTCATTGAGGCACAATTTAAAAGGCTAATTGAAAGAAGCTTTTAAAAAATCCATGCATAAAAAAATGAAATTACTTGTAGATTAAACAACTTTAAAACTTCTTTATTTTATTGTCCACTAGGGTGGGCTCTATTTTTTAAAAATTGTTCTCACAATAGCAGGCAAAAAGTGCCATTCCAGATGTTTAAATAGTGTGCAAAAATTTAAAATTATGTTCCTTTATCTTAACACCTCTACCAAGCTGCAAAATGGGCAAATCTAGTATTTAAAAAGATATGGAGGCCTGGTTATACCCAGTATGTAAAGTATACGGCTTAGTAGTCAGAAGATTGCTAGTTTAAATATCTATGCGTACTTGACAAGTTGTAGCGTTCTCAGAATCAGAGGGTTGCCAGATTCATTACTAAAAAAGTCATCTAAAACATATCCACAATTTTAACCGTTATGTATAAGGAACTGGTGCAAGTTAAATCTGATCGTGGTCTATTGTTCTGACCCCTATTGAGGTGAATTGAAATTTGAACTATGAATTTACATATTTCTGTATTTGAAATATTTAACTTCAATCCAGTATACCATAATAAAAATAATTTATAGTCATAAATGAGCTGAATATAAAAGGGGGCAAGTGTCTGAATTTTCATAAATGCTATTACGATAAAGAAGCAAAAAGTTAATGTTAGGAAAAGAAGTTTATGGATAAATCAGAGGACATTAAGACAGAAAGATGATTACTGAAAATACTGATTTAAGTTAGAAACTGAATAATTACAAAAAAGTTTCATGGACATAAATACTAATATTGAAAGATAAAAAGTAAAAGAAATAAAAAAAAACTCATGCAATCAACTTTTAAAAGATAAATGTGGAATTTCTTAATGTTGAAAGCAAAAATATATTTTTGGAAATCCAGAAATATCACACCTGTAGAACATTGTGCATTCAGTAAAAAAGATCTGCTTAGAAATTTGCATGCTAAAGAATTTAAGATTCACCTACCCTTATTGTCCACTCAGAGAGCTTAGCAATTTTATAGTTTTACCTACATGATTATCTTGCAATTTTTTCGATTCAATATTTTAAAATATTAAGTGTTTGGTTTCCTTAAAATATCTTATATGTGACATTTTACTTCATAATTTAATAATTTTTCATGTTTTGCCTATTTTATGAATAAAATGAAAATATTGTATTTTATGTTATTACTCCATATAATACAGCTCAATATAATATTCACTCCATGTTACTCTTCTTTCAGAAATATTTTGCCTGATCAAAGAGTTATAGATCCAAGGAAGGGCCCTATTAAAAAAACGGCTGCTGTGCGAAGTCTACCAAAATTAAATACCGCTGATAAGGATTTTAATGATGATGATGATATGCTTGATAAGCAAAGTAAAAAATCTGCCGAATTTTAAGAACGATTCTCTATGTACCATTTCATTTTCCATATAGTCCTAAAATCATTAAGACTTAACTGTAAATTTTCTTTGATATTTCATTTCCTGTGGTTATGTAGCTTAAATAAAGTTTAGTTAATCATTCAGCCCTGTCATGTGTGCTTTATTTAACTTATAAAACCTATATTTATCTTGAGAATTTGCAAAAATATTTGCACATTCATTTCCAAAATCATCTATTTGTTAACTTTATATAATGATCCATCATCTATTTTATTTCTAGATCCTTAGAACAGTAGAATTTCAATTGATTTAATGTTCAAAATAAAGGTAGACTGTTATGCAAAGGGCTACTGAAATTAAAATTCAGCTGATTAGAATTGTTGTGATGATGATAAGCTTGATAAACAAAGTAAATAACTACAAACATTTAAGAATTCTTTACCTCTTCATTGTGCATACATTTCTAAAACATTTATTTTAACTGCAATTTTATCTTTAATTTTCTTTGGTTATATAGAATAAATAAATTTTATTTTAATAATTCAAATCTGTTGTACATTTTATTATTTTTTTAATTCTGATAACTAATATTTATTTACATGTAGGAAGTATGGCAAATGTTTTTCAAAATCACATTTTCGCTAACTTTTTTTAATGGATTTATATCTAATTTTATAATATTTGGGATATATAATATTTAGTTTTCATATTAAAATCTCCTTTATAAATATATGGGGTTAAACAGGGTTCCCACGGGTCCTTAAGAAATCCTTATTTTTGGTTTTCATTTTAAGATCCTTTTAAAGTCCTTATTTTTGACTAAGAATCTTTAGAAACTCCTTATTTTTCCTAGCCACAGCAATTTTCTATTTTTTGGGTAGTTAATTTTTAACAGATTGTCAACTTAACAGCTAAATGGAGCCTCTGACACTACTGACCATAGTTATTTGATGACCCAGTTACATTTTTTGCGAAAAATATGAATATAGAAATTATGAAATGTACAAAACAAAGCGCCTTTTTTTTTAAGTTAAGTTTTTTAAGTTTTTACAAAACTTCTATTTCTGATAATCAAATGTTTAAAAATAAACACTAAAAATGAAGAATAACCATTATGAATTAATATAATTTGCTCTAAATTCGCCAAAAGAAATGTTCATTTTCAATATTGGAGAAAAGGCCATTGAAAAATGCTAATTTTTCATTACAAATTGTCTAATTTAAGTTTTATTCTTTTATGTACGTATCTATTTAGCTCTAAACCCTTTGATATTAGCAAAATCTTAAGCAATATAGAAAATTGTTATGGATTTTAACTATTTCTTAAACCCATTTTATATGATTTATGAATGAGGTTTTCTGCTAAGATACCTTTTAAGAACAGCATTGTGTTTAGAAAACAACTTTTACTTAATATGAAAGAAGACTACAGCCATTTGTATTTAAATTTTTCCTACTGCACAATAAAAAGGGTCCTTAAAACATTTTTTTGCGCTTAGAAAAGTCCTTATTGCAAAATTTTTTTCTGCAAAAATGCTATGTGTCTAGTAAATTTTTCCATCAGTGTGGTAGTACATAAGGAGCAAATTGAATGATTAAACATTCTGTAAAAATAAATAAATTAAAGGTTAAAATAATGTTTTTTCAAACTTTACAATAGAGTTTTGTAATGTGATACGAAACAATTTATACAAAATTTTTGAGAAAATAAATTGTACATATTTGATTTTCGAAATGTTGGCAAATAACAATGAAATACTTGCTGATATATTCCCAGATAAAACCTAAATATTAAGATATGTTTTGTTTAACAGTAAAATATTAATCGGTTTGGAATGTATTTTCAAATGACATAGCTATCATAATTATAGTATAATATAATACTCTTTTAGTATTTATTTATTAAAATATATAATAAAATAAATATTTGTAAAAATCTCATTCACTTTTGAAATTAACTGAGAGAAGAACATTTTAATGCAGTAAACAGCATTAAAAACTTGAACAATAATTCCAAAGCACCCATAAAGATTACTCTTAAATTTTAAGTTGGAATAAATAAACGTCAAATATTACATAGTAAAATATATATTTTTATAGGTATATATATAACAAAACAGTCTCATAATTACATATTTAAATTTAAACCCTGTAATACAGCGATTCTCAACCTGTGGGGCGCGCCCCCCTAGGGGTGCTCGAGCACACTAGAAGGGGGGCGCGAGAATATCCAAGAGAAAATATTATTTAAAAAAATTGATTAACTGACTGCTGCGCATGCTCGAGACAGTGGCGTACGCAGCCCCCCCCCCATCGGTATGAAGTTTTAAAAAAATTAATACAAAAATAATGTTTTTTTCCCCAATTAATAAACATTTCCAAAACAAAATAAAGTTTAGAAAAAATACAAACGGCTTTTTTTATTTAAAAGTGTGTGTGTGTGTGGGGGGGGGGGGGGGTCTCGTATAATCTTTTCCCAACAGGCAGACAGCTAACAGCCATTTAGGCACCTTCCTATTTCCGTCATTACAAAATATTCATCGTTTGACAGGAAATAAAAAGAAAATGTAAAATAAACAAGAAGCTATCTGTTTCGATTTTAGAGGGCGGGAACAATTTTGGCACCGATATATATCTACGTTGAAAACTTAATAAGTCAATACGAAATATTTTTTTTTAAATGGTAAATAAAATATTGCATTTTTTTTTGGTTTAGAATATTTTGTTTCAAAAAATTTGTCGACGGTCATTTAGAATATATCTTGTAAGTCTTGTAGTGTAGAAGTAAAGGATGACTAAAATAGTCAGGTCAAAAATAAAGGTAAAATGAAAAGATGTTTTGAACAGTTTCTACTTTTTGTACTCCTGAAAATTGGACTTTAGTTTTTGAGGCCTTTTATTTGTTTCGTATTTTTGAAAGTTATGGTGCTTTGTTTTGCCTTTTAAAGTCAAAATGAAACATGTATCAGATGATTGTGTTAAATTATTTTCTAGAAGAAAGCTAAGGCAATAACAATCCAGTTTAGTTGCTTTTTTTCATTTAAAAAAAAGCGAAGGAAAAGACAACCCAACGATTAATCAGGAAAGGTGAGATTATTCCATATGTGTTTTTAAAAGACTTCATTCCTATTGTCAGTTCCCATGCATACTAATTTAGAAGAATTATAACATTTGTACTGCTTTTACTTTAAAATTCAATTGCTAAAATACAAATGACTTATATTTTGTGCAAACATATGCAACTTTTTTTAATGTATGTGAAAAACAATGGCAGATTCGTAAGTATGAAAATTAATTGGGCCCGAATGACAAGTAAACTCAAGCATAATAATCAATAGTTAATGTGAATAAAATATAGTATAAAATAATCTTTTTTTCAAAATAAAAACCGGCTTTAAAAAAAACTCTAAAAGTTTTTTTAAAAATAATTATTAATTTAAGGAACAAAAGTGGATTTTTTTTTAAATATTTAAGTATTAATTTTATGGTCATTATCACTTTTTGAAATTGGCTCTAAAATTTAGGTGTGGTTTTTTTGTGAATTGGCACAAATTGTTTAAAGAGTGGTAAAAATTACAAAATTAATTCTAAATGATTATTTTTTTTTCACTAGTCCCTAAATTAAAATTTTTGTACTCTGTAGTATTTTATTTCTTAAAGTATATATATATATTTTTAAATCAAACAGTAAAATTAACCTCTTCGAGCATGTTTACATAATGGTCTGAAGAGACTGTGATAGTCTGTTCATTTTCCTCGAAAAACCATGGGTGATCTGATGGGACGTGCGTCTCCACGTCTCCGTCGATGAAAATTATGATTGAAAACTGGGCCGCGAATACTGAAAGGTTGAGAATCGCTGCTGTAATAAACAAAGTATAAAATCGTTAAAATTCGATTATTGGAATACTCTTTGGAAAGATAACTTATCTAAAAAAAGAATGATTTAAAAATGTTAAGATACACTTAACATGTCATATTTATAAATGTTATATATCTTGAAAAAGGACATATTTTATTTTTAAATAAAAACCTCTATCAAATACAATTTTTCTAATGTATTTTTGTTCCTTATCAAAAATTGCTTTACCATGAAATTAATTTGAACTTTCATGTTAAATTACACTAAACTTAATAGAAACATTAACTCGTAATAATTTAAACTTTTATAAAATAAACAGTATTTTTTTATTAATATTTAGATCTTAGGTGTAGTAATGTTGTATAGTTAAATAAATCGTAATTGGTTTAGGAAATTTTCTATCCACAAGGGGAAAGTGTGTCCTTTTGTCTCCTAAGGAAATTCTGCAAAATAACGAGTTAGGTTTTTCCGTGTGAAATTCTAGAAAATAGAATTCTTCGCTCTAGGGATAAAAAAAATATTCTAGGACAGGTAATGCCTCCTAGCTACAGGCCTGGGAACGCTTTTCTTTAACTTCTGTTCATTGATAGTATTTTCCTCTGATTTGTACTTGCTGCCTCATACTAATTAAAAAATTCTTATTCTTTTGTAAGCACCTCCAATTCCCAACATTTTAAATTGGCAAAGCAAAGCTTCAAGCAGAACTTTATGAAAGGCCTTCTGAAATCAATGTAGACCAGAACTTCACAGCTCTTTCAATCTAACTCTCCAGTCACCTTATCATAGAATTTTAAAAGATTGTTACCAACAAAATAAACTTATTTCTTGAAATTTACAAAATGCACTAGCATTTTGCACACAGCAGGCAATTAACATTCCCATTATTCCTGCAAAGTAAATTTACTTTGCCATGACAAATGATAATTTTATATCTAGAAAGCAATTTTAATATGAAGTTATAGTAAATAAATAAAAAAAATCTAATGTTAATATATGCTTCTAGGCAAACCAAAGACTCACTGAATATAGGGCCGGTGTCGTCACATTACTCGTGGTATGGAGATTAGGGTGCCAGCTAAGGTGTTGTCCTCGTCATCTGGCTGCAGTTCAATATTTCAAGACAGTGTTTCTAAGTCTTGTCAATGGAATAGAATATGAGCCATTGATAACTGTCCATCAAATGTTATATTGAGTGAATCTATTAGATTATTATTAATTTTTCTTACTTCAGACGAATATCTGAATTAGATATTTGTCAAGTTTAGTTATTAATTACACTAACAAATGGGTTTCTTTTTTTAAGAAAGGCAACCATGTATCACAAGTAAACATTAAATTTAAGGCTTATTCAAAGTTTGGATTTAGATTCTAAACAAGGGAGGGATGTTGGATCCTCTATTCTAACCAACTGTATTATTAATATGACTTTTTTAATGATGTCAAAGCACAGCTGTAAATAAAGCAGGGCCTATTTTAACATAGAGTTGGTGGGGATTTTTCCCTACCAGTGTGTAGAAATGCCCCACCAGTCATGCAGATTTTCCCCACCGGAATTTTGTTTTGTTTAATCAAAACTTGAATCTGTGGCATAGGAAATAATTACGTTAGACAAAGACAGATCCCCATTCCTGTGGAAAGGTCCGATTTCGACACTCAATCTCCTAACGAGGGAAAAAAGCTTTCACACCCCTCCCCTGCCCTTCCCCCGTCTAGCTATTTCTCATCCACAAAAATCCTTTTGTTCAGAACCGAGTGGTCGAGCAATGGACAATATATTTCGGATTGCCTACTGTTCAAAATCGTTTTATTGCACCCTTCCTTATCTACGCAGGATCTCTTAAGTGGGCACCAGCTGTTTTTTATAGTCGGGAAAACCCTTGGCATATATTTGTTTGAAGGGATTAGGGCAGAAATATATGGCCTGGAGGTATGGGGGGGGGGGGTGTCATAAGGGGTGGAAAAGTGTTTTAATGGATCCTTTTGGTATGGAAATGTTGCCAGTACAAAAAAGCCTGTTCCAGTATCATTCCTTAGACCGATTTTTCACTTCAATTTTAAAAGATATTTTTACCTGCATTTAACAGCTACAAAAAGTAAGTAAATTACATTTATTTTTTTATGTTGATTTCTTTTACGGTGTGTAGTTTAACTAAATGTTATTTGTATAGTTAAAAGAGATTTATAATTAATAAGAGATTTAAATAAAATATTTTTAGAATACAAATAAATAGAATATTATTGTTCATCTTATAAAGTAAATGCTACTTATTAATGCACATTTTGTTTGTAATATGCTCGGGTACTAGTCTAAAATTTACCTAAGTATACGGATTTAGATGTATATATACTATATATTTAAAACTTTATTTGTGTGAAGTAAAATGGCGGAAATGTAGAAAATATATATTTTAAAATACAAAACATTAAGTTTCTTAATAAAAGAATGTTTTAAAAAAAAATTGCATTATGAAAACAAATAAAACACACTATTATGAATCGTTAGAAAATTTCATGAATTCGATAATTTCTTTTAAATAAACTTTTTAATTAACTTTTTATAAAACTAGGGGGCTCCGCCCCCTAGTTCCGCTAACGCTCCTGCTAATTGAAAAGCGAAACATGTGTAAACAAACAACAGCATAAACGCGCCAAGCATAAATAGGCCTAATCGCCAACTTATATTTATATAAAGTAAGATCATTGAGAATTGGAGCTAATAATAATTCGCCGTTGGCAGCCAAATACATGTTGGCATTTCGTTCCGAAGTATCTTTTAATAATATTTATAGTACTTCACATAAATAGTTACATCTAATTTATTTTTTAAGATAGAATTTCAGTATTGATACCATTCAAGAAAGAAAGATTTTACGAACATAACTATATTTTTTAAACGGGAAAAAAGTATACTTTTGAACTACTTAGAGCAGTTTTAATTTATCCGTCGGTATAATACGCGTAAAATTGACGATTATTTCATACATTTCGTCACTTGTTTAAAAATTTATAACTACAAAACTAAATCGAAATTGAACAAACGCTCTGGTTCATTTATAGCCAATAGTTTAATTTATATTCCTAATTTTTTTGTTGAAAATTGGAAGACAAGTATCCAAAAATGTATGAATTGTTTTCAAATTTTCTAAAATTATGACTTTAACATAAAATAACGTCTAATATACTGATCGTATTGAAAAACAAATATATTCATCTTATTACCCAAACATTTTTTAATAAACTGGCATAATTTCATAATTTTAGGACATTTACTTTTAGAGATGCAAACGGAACAATGAGACAAAAAGTCGCAAATTAAAATTTGCTCGAAATATCCGACATTTTTATCTTTCTTCGCTATTTTTTATACCTATCTTAATTGATCATATCTAATTTAATTGTAAAGATAGAAATATAATCTTTATAACATCGGAAAGAGGAAGTTTTAACAAACATTAATATATTTTTTTGAATAAGAAAATATGTAATTTTAAATGACTTATAGCAATTTTGAAATCACGTTTCAAAAATGAGGGTGAAAAAACTTCAAAAAGTGGAGCGTGTTCAAATGTTTAAAAAATTTATAAATCCAAAACTAATTCGAATTTTAAAAAATGCTTACTTGGATTTCCAGTTCAAACCTATTTGTACACTCCCTAAAAAAATTGGATCTCTCCTCTTAATAGTGTTTCAGAAACTCGACGGACAAAATTACTTGTAAGCGAAATTTTATCAACGACGACTTTAATATTAAATAACTTATAAACTAATAACAGTATTGAAACAAAAATATATTCTTCTTATTTATCAAACATTTCTTAACAAATTCACTTAATTTCGTAATTTTAGGACTTTTACATTTTGAGATACGATCTGAATAACATTAAAAGAACTGAAAATTCCCCGTAGGTCTTATTTTTTTTTAAATAGAGAGATATATAATTTTAAACTAAGTTTATTAAATTAGTTTAAAATTTGCTATTTTAAGTACAAAGTTTTCATTAACATCTGAGGTTCTGCTTTCTGCAGAATTTAATTTGCCCCACCAGTTAAAATTCCTTAAAATATGCTCTGAAATAAAGGGTAAGACATTCATTTTACAAAATAATAATAAAGTTTAGAGCTTAAGTAATGTTTACAACATTGACATTTTATTCAAAATTGCACAAATAGAACATGTTACAAACAGCATGCAGTTATAACTTTAAAATTTGTTCCATCGAAATTTTGCACAAAAACAGAATTCCATAACACGAATACACAATAACCTACACAATGCTACACCGGGGAAAAGGGACAATCTAACAATAAAGAAAACACGTTCAGACAAAAAGACAATTTTTAAAAACTCAGAACTTAATGGTAATGAAATAAAATAGGAACATCACTAGATAACTTTGCAGATATGCCATTAGTAGAATTATTTTATAAATGGGTCAAATCAACACAGTTATTTTCCTCACCATCTCTGATTTTTATCAAATTTGGTGAACTTGTTATATTTACTAAGAATGTAAACCACACAAAATTTTAACCTAGGTAACAATCCTAGGTGTATTTGTTTTTTAAATATTTGCATTTAAAAATTTCCGAAAACGTACAATTTGTCCTCCGATAGCTGCATTTAAATTACCATAACTCCTGTTCTAATTAATACATAGAAAAAATTTTGGTATCGTTTTAAAGCTCTTTAAATGACCTTTAATTCCCAAAAAACGAATTTCTCAATTTCCACTATATTTTTTCCCTGAATACTACAACATCTTAACTACATGCATAACAATTTTCAAAATAGGACTTAATGGGATCACAAAAAAAAAAAAAAAATAGAAACAATAATATACAATATTTAAATATTGACATAACCTTTTTACAGGCTTTTTTAAATTAATTATTTAATTACTATTCTTTGTTTAATTTTGCAGTTAATTGCAGCAAACTTCACATACAACTTCAAATTAATTATAAGGACTATTTACCTTAATTTAAATTAAGTAATTTTTCCATGAACACACAATTTTGCATATTTCGACAGTGCACTGCAGTGTATTTTGCTTCACCTATATCAAAAGTTGAACAAGTTAACCAATATATTGTATATTTTTGTTTCTTAATTTTCTTTTGTGTGATCCCATTGAGCTCTTAATTTGAAAATTGGTATACATGTAGTTAAGATGTTGTAGTATTTAGGGAAAGAATGTAGTGAAAATTGAGAAATTCGTTTTTTGGAAATTCAAGGTCATAGGTCAAATAATATGAACTCGAAATGTTTTCCACCAAACCTTCATGTGTTTCCTATCATTTTAAAGAGCTTTATAAACGATACCGAAATGATTTCTATATGTCAATTAGAACAGGAGTTAAGATAATTAAAATGCAGCTATCGGAGGACAAATTGTACGTTTTTGGCCATTTTGAAATGCAAATAACTAAAAAAAAATAATAGGCTTAGGAGGTTAAAATTTTGCGTGGTTTATTTTCAGATTAGGTATAACAAGTTCACCTAATGTTTTAAAAATCTGAGATGGCGCGGAGAGAGAATGTATTTTCTTGTGTTGATTTGACATGGAATGACTCAAATTTGGCATTCACACATGTTAATGAATAGGTAACGAAATTCGCATAAATGTAGTTAAAGCACAGATAAACATAAATTTTTCTATAATACAAAAACAAAGAACATTGACAAACTCCTTTTTGGAATTCACTGCAAGTTCAGTACCATCACAACACAGGTCAAGCAAAATCAGTCTAAATACTAAATTTTAGTGGAAGATATAATTTGAAATATAATTACACAGTTTAAGTGTAAGGTTGTGAGTGTAGAATGGTAAAAATTTAAAATGTACATACACAACCACTTTCAATCTTTTAAGCATAACAGTATTTGTAAAATTTAAATTTATAAAAACCATTTTTTTAATCATTTTCACCATTTATATATATATATATATATATATATATATATATATATATATATATATATATATATATATATATATATATATATATATATATATATATATATATATATATATATATATATATATATATATATATTTAACAAAAAATTAAATATTACTATTTTGTAAATATTTAAATTTGAAAAATAGTCAAGATTTCTTTCATTTATCACAGTATTTTTGGTTTCATTTTGAATTCTGTTTGGGGTGTAAATATCACTATAAATTAAGAGTGAAATTATTAAAGAAAAATCGTAAAAAGCATATGACTTCCACCCAGGACAAATGTCCTGAAAGGTATATATAATAGCACTCGTATGAAAATCTGAGATATATAGATTCCCAAAATCTCTGAGTTGTTAGAAATGTTTGTAAAATTGCACCAATAAGAATATTCATCACTGTATAAAAAATTCTTAAATAGGGTAACCGCCCTTGAAAGCTTCAGTGTACCCTCTAGGCATTTTTTGTAGGGCGGTCTGCTCTGTCAGCCCTTATTTCATCTCGATAGCGCCTTCGTACCCCTTTTTTAAAAATGCTGCCCTCTTTTGAAAAAGTTCCGCCTGCTTACCCTTTTCAGTGAAGCATAAGCGTCCTTGTTTCCCTAGCTATCTTTTAAACAGGCATCGATTTTTTTTTGCGTGTGTGTAAATTGGAATTCAGCAAATTATGACAGTAGAAAAACAAACTCCGTTTTAACTACGATTGTTGTGCAATCGCGATAAATCCTAAGGTAATTTCGAGCACGGGGCATTCCACGAATTCTACTGGTTGCCTGTGTCCGCATATGAAATTCTAAATTTTTTTTAAAGAGAAGATGGTTCGGGGCAAGGTTACAAAATTAGGCAATGTCAACCAACAAATCAGACCTTTTTTTTGTTTGGTCAAGGGTCTGATGTTTCAACAGCTGGGCGTGGCTATCCCAATTTTTTTTTTAAATTGCCCTTTTAAAAAACAAAAAGTGCCTTTTCAAAACCGGGGTGCCCTTTTACTGCCAATAGCTTATAGTACTCAAACATTCAGTTGAACCAAATGTTTTTATATGTTTACCAAACGAACAATATATAAAATGTTTGGTACATCTATACCACAAACAGCCACACTTAAAATATTTGTAAAAAAAAATAGTAAAACAAACTTTTTTTATATAATAAAATAAAGCAAAATTTGGTATAAAAATACATATATTGAACAACATTAGAAAAGAGATTATCAAAACAAATACAAGTTTAATGTTCATTAACATCATGCAATTAATCACAATAATTATAAGAATAATAATTATTAATCACAATTAATCACTATATTAATCACAATAAAATTTTTATAATTATAGAGCAGAAAATTTAGACGATCTACATTTTCACATGTTAGTCTATTGCGTTTCTCTTAGAAACATTTCCTGTTTCTGAAAATAAAGCTGTCAATACAGCTAGTATATAGAAATATTGTTTAACGAAAATTTTGTTTTTATTAGTGATAATCAGATCAAACAATATTTTTTAGTTATTGGAAAATATCAATATTAATGAGAATATTTTTAAAGCAAAACTAATTTAATAAGTCATTTCAGTAAAACTTATTATAATATAGATTGAGAATTGCGAAAAAAATAAAAAATAGTATTAATTTGTATGAAATATTACAGTTTTGAATTAAACCAAATACTCAGTAGAAATTTTAACCCAATATTCATAATTTGGTATTCGGTCCATCCCTAGGCTTTTGGAATGAGTATCAATTAATCAACTAAACATATCACCTTTTTGGAAGATCCAGGCTGGTCAGCAACATCAACCAAAGCTGGTCGTTTTAATGCAGATCTTATTACTCTCCGACGATTATAATAACCTATATAGGATTTAACGGCCATTACACGCAATAAAATGACTTTTGGTTTTATTAGATTACAAAAGCCATTTACTTCAATCTCGTGTATCACATTATCTTTAATATCTGTACATAATCTATTACTTGTTATCTTCAAGCTTTCTATAGGAAGAAAATTCCCTGCCATGGGTAACTTGTATAACTCAGGCAAATCTCTCTTGTTGAATTGATTTAGAATAACCTGAGTGCAAAGTTCGGCATCTTGCAATATAAATCGATTCATGTTTACATCTCTCTCTACTTTAGCATAGTCAGAATGCTTAAAACATGCACCCATATATATACATTTTGCAAATATAGCTTGAGAGGGGCACAAATTAATGGCATAACTGAATATGTCGTTGTAGTTATTCAGCACCTCCATAAAATATGCTATGATGTGATGTGCTCCAATAGAACAGGCAAGAAATATAGGAGTAATACTACTACGTTCGTCATTGTAGTCGGCTCCATTCTCCACTAGAAACTTCACTACCTCTAGGGAACCACCTACCTCTAGGGCAGCACCACTTACAGCAGCATGCAGGACTGTGCAGCCTTCGTAGTCACATGCCGAAATATCGGCTCCAGAGTCTAAAAGCAGGGCAACTGCCTCTTTATGTCCTGACAATGCAGCCACATGTAAAGGTGTCTCCAGTTGAACAGATTTAGCATTAGGATCAGCACCGCTTTCCAAAAGAAACCGCAACACGTTCATCCAACCAAATGCAGCTGAAAAGTGCAGGACAGAAAACTTTTGTGGATCGTAAAAATTACGCCTTCCGGATAAGTTAGCGAGCAGCTGGATAACTTTGTCTTGTTTCTTTTTATGAGACTTTTTCATGGGACAAGTTTTATCAGCTACTACTTGTACAAAGCGGTCGAGGAGATTTTTCCCGCAATTTCGGTGCAGTATACGGAACAAAGTTCTTCTAAATAACAAAATACGTAACTTTATTTTATTATGGAAGAAAACAGCAGACAGTATCTGCCTCGGGTAGAGTTCCTCAGACACCCCGTTGGCAGCCCTAAACCACGTTGGCGATAACTTGGCTATCCCACTATGCCTAAGGTCGCCAAAACCAGTTTCTCCGCGTATACCGTTAGGTTTTCCCTTACGCGTAGGGGAATGGGAAAACAGAGAAGGAAGGATATGAACTGTCTGTAGCTGTATCTTAAACGGTTCTGAATCATCTAAGCTTTTTATTTGGGGAACGTAGTTCAATTGAGCATTTTTGTTAAAAAAAACCAATAGAATTTGGATAAGATTTCGCTGCATGATGTTAATTATTATTAATCTTTTGCCTTTTTTAAGTCGTATTTATGGGGGATTAGACTAAAAAATTGTGATTTAAAATAAAACGTTATCGTAAAATTGTTTGTTGAAGTAGTGTAATTAACAAATATAAATTACGATTTTTGTATCGAATTTTTTATGCAATTATTGGTTAGAAATGTACTAATATTGGAAAGAAAGTTAGAACACTAAGATTTTCTTTCACGTTTTGTATGTCTTTGTTATTAATAAAAAATAATTAAATGTCATAATTGCTATTACCATTAATCAATTAAGATATATTAAATCATGTATCTTAGATTATTTTACATTTTAGCCATATAATTATGACACAAATATTACAATAGATTATGACACAAATATTTCAAGTTGATCATTAATAGTATTTCCAATATGTTTTTCGAAGATATTTACACATTAGCGAATTATTCAACAATGTATAGGAAAGTGAAGTATGTATTTTTTATTTTTTACTGATTGGGTATTACTTGTGAAGTGGGCTGTTTGCACTAAAACTGACATAGTTTCTTGTCTTTACGTTGTGTTTTTTGTTTGAAAAATAGGGTGGGTCGAAAATAATGATTTTTTTAATGCGCGTGGTAAAATTACCTCATATAATAATAGAATATGACGTAAAGAAATACAAATTGGTTGATATCTTCCGATTGTGCTTTGTACTAAAAATTTTACGACATTTAACAAATTTCTTTTTTTTTTAAGTAAAACCGTTATTTTAGACGACTGATGTTATAAATATTTGTAAATAGGTACTAAAGCGTTGTAAGGCGATTATCTGTAAAATGATTAAAACAATGACACTAAAAAAAATTCTGTTCCTCGAATGTTTTAATTTATCGAACTACAAAATAAACATAACAAACTATATCGTCTTAATCGTATAATTAATAATATTAAAAAAATTACGAAATTTATTTAATTTCGTCAATTTCTATAAACTTTTGGTACAATGCGTGATCGGAAGATGTCAATAGATTTTTATGGTTTTTTATTATTATTATAGGTTTGGTTTGATTAATTAACGTCGAACTAAAGCTGCACAGTGGGCTATTGGCGACGGTTCGGGCCTATCTCGAAGGAAAGACCCAGGAACTTATTATTATAGGAGGCAACTTTTCCGCACTAAAACGTTTAGGAAAAAAAAATTCGAACCACCCTAAAAAAAAAATTTGTATATTGGTGTGATAGCTCGAATATCGTTATTATTATTATGTCATTTTACTTTACTAGAAAAGTTATTCAATATGTGGGTTCGTTACATAGAGATTGTGTGTTGAATGATCAGCCTTTAAAAAAATCCTTCCAAATCGATAACATGCACATGTTATGTAATCTAAGTTAGAATATCTCGGAGGGGGATACTTCCCTATAGCTATAGATCCACCACAGTAAAGTAGTACGTATTAAAAAGAACATTTTAAATAGATTAAACATTTATAATTTTATTTTTTCGAAAATGCCTCAAATTTTCCGGTGTAGAGTGCCTTTAGCTAGTTTTAACCTCGGTATAAGCGAAATCGAAAGAGAAAAACTGTTGTTGTTAACCCTGACGGGGTCGCGTACTCGATACTACACTGATTGCAATAGTCATCTAAATATGGAATTTGAAATAAGACAATTTTATACAATATAGTTTTAAAGAAAACCGCACACAGTTGAGATTTAATGTTTCAGTAATTTTAATAAAAATTAAGTAAAATTTTATTCCAATACTTGAGTTTATATAGATGAAGTTGTATAATGTTAAAAAGATTTTTATTTATGAAAATTGCTCTTCAGTGCTCTATGGGTGTGATGTTAACCGGGAATAATTTTTTTTAGGAATTCGTCACTGCCCAACAGTAATTCCTATTCAGAACGACCGTTCAAAACCATTCGGGATTCGAGTACAGTACCTTTAGCATGCGAGACTCGGATAAGTGTAGATCGAATTATTATATTTAGCAATATACAATCTTAATATCTAGGCAGGGGTGATCGTGAAAAATATCTATTCGGGATTCGAATACACAGGAGCGGATTTAAAGATCATTCCGATTAGAGGCAGTTACTAAATGTCAAAATTTAAAAAGTTTTAAGTAAGCAAGTGACGAATAATGATTTGGTCGATTACCGAATATTCGGTTGACTTTGAGGCCGAATACCAAATATTCGGCAGCCGCATAACGACTTCCTTTGAAATTCTATATACAGGTAAACAATCCAAGTACCTAGGGTAAAGGTTTAGGACGTAAAATGTTCACTAAACTCTTGAGAAGCAAATTTGAAAAACTTTCTGAAACGCATGCTTGACCATAAAATACCTTTCTGTCCCTGCAAAAGATATTTTAAATTTTATCATCGATTAAAAAAGTTGCATATTTGAGATAAATATTACATTACATTTAACAGAAACTTATTTTAATTTAGCTATATTTTTTTACTAATAACAAACGATTTCTTAAATCTGATTTTTTCCCTTCCAAATTCTGTTTTTGCGCCCTTCTTTAGGAATAAACTTTTTTTAAATGGGTTAATTTAATGTATAATCTCTATTAAAAAAACTTACTTCTTACAACTGGAACCTTCGGAAATACTGCCTCCTAATTTAGAGCTACGGATAAATGATAAAATTGAAAAAAGGTGTTTTTTTTTTAAAATAAATTTTAGAATTAAATCCCCTTAAAGTTGTAAAGAACATATTGATACCAAAATATCATATTTCGAATTTTTGGACAAAACCTGTTTTTGCATCTGGGCTACTCATATGATTTAATTGAGATTTATAGTATAATTTATTTGTTATTCTTTAATATGAGGAATTATGTGAATTCAACGAGTCAAACTGTGTCATAAACAGCATGAATGCGACTTCAAAGTACGCCTTTCAACATTTTGTTTGCAAATATTAATAAAAATTTATTACGTTTTCAATTGTAAGAATATTTTTTAATTTTTCCATTTAGGTTTTATGTAAGTGAACCTTCAATTATAAATACAATTTTGCTATATTTGAAAGTTTTCCTAAATCTATTTGTGTAATGAAGTTTTTAAAACCACAACGTCTGGCCGATCGCTTGTACCCCGATGGCGGGATAGTCATGGACACTTCAAGGAGTTTTTGTGGCACATGCGAATATGATTTTTGTGCCTAGTTTGCACAAATTATATTTTAAGGCGATTTTGCAATATTTAAAAAATATTTTTAAGATAAAAAATTTCTAAATTGCAAAATTCCAAAGTTTTTGGAAAATAACTAGTCTCTAGTGTCAAGAGTAGTTTTTAGATAAGAAAATAAAATCCAAGCTAACCTTAATAATGCAATATATGGGTAGAAATGAATCTTTAAAAAATTATTTGATTGTATTGCGATATATAATTGAAATAATAAAATATAAATCTTGAAAAATGTCAACGCTTGACAAAAAAAAATCCGTATAAAATCATTTATATTTTTCTGTCTTCACTAAAATTTGGTTCCCTTATTTAACCAGCGCCCTAAGCGATTACTTATTCGTTTGGGTCTTGCTTAAGACCCAAACGAATAAGGTAGAATGGTCTCTTGATGAGTAAACACTCAAGTTTTTTTTTTTTTAAATATGTTAACGTGAAACATTTTTAAAATCAGCTACATGGGATGTCAGGGTAGAAATTCGTTTTTTTCGAATGATCTATTTTGACATTATAACTCTGTGACAAATAGCACGATTTACATAAATTTGGTTTCATTCAAAAGAAATTTAGATACCATATTTACGTAAATTATTTTAAATAAAGCAAAACATGTAAAAAGCGTTAATGGATGCCCGTGGCGATAGACAGAACATTTTGTTTATCTTCCCTCTATTGGTGAAGTTTTTGTTGGTGTCCAATATCTATTTCTATAATCTAATGAAAATTACATTTTACATTAAGCTCTTCTGTCCGTGATTCAAAACAGCCGCATTCGAGATTTTTCTGTAAATTTTGTTTTAGAAAATTATAACTCCATTTTTAAAGTTAAAGGTATGTTCACACTTTTGTTTAGTTTGATAATCGAATAACGCTCAATTTATTCGATATCTCAATTAACCAAAAAAAAATCGATTTACCTAATTGCATTCACGCTGGTTTTTTAGATTATTTTAGGGGCCCACAGGCCTAATAAAATTCACGACTAGGTGCGTTCAGTTTCTTAACCATCGCCGGACGCTCTTTAGGAATTTCGGTAATTTGAAACCGGAAAAGGGGAGGCGTATTCAGCCACCTGCAAGGAGGGGGAGGACGGTCCCCCACCGAAGGGTTCAATGGAGTCTTTCTCAGGGTCAAGTGAATGTCTAGCTTAATGTGACCATTTTTTCTCCTGCTCTATTCTGGTGGTACACACGTCTGCAATGTGATAATGCGTTTTATACATGTTTCATACTAAAAAATAATTCTATAAAAATTACTTTTTAAGATGATCGTAATGTAGTTTAATAATGCATAATTTTTCAACAATTCAGCTGCAACTAATTTTTCTTTTAAAATGGTGTAATTTTAAATGTCAAGTAGTATTTAGAATTTTTTTTTTTTTAGTGGAGTAGAGTAGTATTTAGAGTAGGACCTACGATTTTAACAAGTTTCAGTAAAATCGGATCATTAGTTTCCGAGATGTGAATAAACATTACAAACATCGTTAAAAACCTACATTAGTAAACGTTTTTAAGCTTTTACTTAGAAGTAGAGACTGCTAAATTAAAAAAAAATTGGTATGGATCGATAAGTTAAAATTATGTGAGTAAAATAAGCTTATTAAATAAAAAGCTTTAGAATATATTTTACTAATATAACTCAGGCAGTGGCATAACAAGTGAGAGGGGACTCAAGTTGAAAATAAAGAAATCATTGTGAAAAAATCTAGTGCACAATATACGCAATTTTCAATCTAGCTTCACCAAAATCTACATGCCAAGAATAGTTTTTTTTATGTGATTTAGTTTTTAGAGCAACTTTCAAAAGTACTTGGATATTTCTTAAATTTCTAGTAGTTCTGGAAAGAGTAGACCTCACGACCACAAAAAACCAGACAAATACACTCGCTAAAATTCGGTAAATTAGTCTAAATTCGGTAATTAGATGGTCTTCTTAATGCACTTTCATGTTGTGAAAAAGTAATAACTATGATGCTTTTAAAAAAATTAAACGATCAAAATACTTTGCACGTTTATGTGGTATGAATACTTAACTTTTTGTTAAAAAACAAAATGGTTATTACCTTTTACCCTTACTTCGAACCCGATATTACTTAAACAGACATTTACGGCATCGTATTTTCGAACCGTGATCAGATGACGATGCAAGTTCGAATATCGTCTCTGACAGCGTAGAGAATTTATGATCAGAGGGTTGTCGGCATTGTTCCTGATCATCCGTAAAAAAACTTCCGCCGTGTATAGGAGACTGGTGCACATTTAATCTGTCGTAGACTGAAGTTTTCACGCCTGTTTAGGTTGCGTATGGCGCCATTTCAGGTGTTGCCCTCGTCATCTGATCAAAATTCCAAATTGCGAGACAATGTTCCCGGGTCTTTCCTTCGAGATAGATCCTCATCTAGTGCAGTCACACAAAGAGTATTTGGGGGGGGGGGGGGGGTAAAACATGAAATTTCCCAACTTAACTTCGAAATTCTCAACTTTTAGGATTTCCAGATTATTGGGGGAGGGGGGGGGGGGGGGGCACTGAACCATCGCTAAAAAGCTGTAGTGCGGTGTTAATTCAACTGACCACCCATCCATTTCCTGAAATGGTACCTAAATTGAGTAATTTAAACGTTATAGCAAAAATATATATATATTTAATTAGGTTCTATTTACGAGAGCCCCAGTTGCTCAGTGGATAAGGCGTTCAGCCACTAATCAGAGGATTGTTGGTTCGAATCCGTGCGATGGACTTGACAGAGAAAAGTAAAAAAGTAGGGATCTTGAGATCGGAGGGTTGCCAGCTTCCCTACAAAAATACTAGAATGTCGTCCAGAACACCCAACAAATTATACTGGCGTGTATACGGGACTGGTGCACGATAAATTTGATCGGGGTCCAATGTCCTGACGGCTATTGATGTTGCGCGGGAGCCAGCTCAGGTGTTGCCCTCGTCATCTCACCATGGTTCAAAAATACGAGGCATCGTTTCCGGGTCTTTCCTTCGAGATAGGCCCCGAACCGTCGCCAATAGCCCACTGTGCAGCTCTAGTGAGACGTTAATTAACCAAACCAACCAATTTATATCAAAAGGGTAAAGTAATATATATATATATATATATAGTTTTGTTTTGGTTAATTAACGTTGCACTACAGCTGCACAGTGGGCTATTGGCGACGGTTCGGGGTCTACCTCGAAGGAAAGACCCGGGAACACATTCACACAAACATTCATACATGCGCCTCGTTATTTTAGAACCATGGTCAGATGACGAGGAAACACCTGAAATGGCACCCAACGCCTTCAATAGACATCGAGACTTTGAACCCCGATCAGATTTATCGTGCACCAGTCCCGTATACACGCCGTTAATTTTTGCGGATGTTCTGGACGACTTTTCTAGTATTTTTGTAGCGAAGCCGGCAACCCTCCGATCACAAGATCACTACTTTTTTACTTTTCTTTGTCAAGTCCATCGCGCGGGTTCGAACAACCAATCCTCGGATTAGCAGCTGAACGCCTTTAACCGCTCGGCCACGGGGGCCTGAAGTAATATTATAACTTACATGAATGTTCAATGGGATTTACTATTGTAAAGTAACTGCTGATAAAAATCAGTTGGTTGGTTAATTAACATCACCAATAGCCCATAAGAGCTACACAATGGGCTATTGGCGACGATTCGGGATCTATCCCGAAGGAAAGAGCCGGGAACACTCGTCTCATAATTTTGAATTATGGTCCGATGACGAAGACAAAATCCTGACCTGGCACACCACACTACTTCAATGGCGTGAGGACATTGAAGAAACGATAGATTTAAAGTGTACAAGTCACCTACACTAGGTCAAGGTGGATATTTTTTGGTGTGCGAAAGGAACCTTTAGAATGATATATTGGCTTCATACTTCATAATGAAATCTTTGGCAAATCAGCGCTTTCCACTTCATGAAAATTTTTTACACTAATGGTTTAAATTGTCAACTAGTCAAATAAAACTGTACAACTTGTTGATATCTTCTATTTAAGCAAGCACTCGCCACTACCTGTGCTTAGAACTGAATTTGCATCATCAAAACACATAAAATTATGCGTGAAATTTAACTCACCTCCCACGCTTGGCAAAGAACAGATGATTGGGTGTGGGGGGAGATTAAAGGTTAACCTGGTCGACGCGGCCCACCTTCACACAGTAGGCTGATTTCCATACGAGTAAAAGAAGGAAAGGTTATTATCAACTTTTTTTTATGTGGCTTAAGTTTCTGCCAAGGACCCTTGTTCTCGGACTGATTTTAAACGTGTAGTTATGTCACATTTTTAAAAAAAAAAAAGCACAACTATTATTGAAATTTTTCCGGTTTAACTCTTTTAAAATCTAGTAATGAACAATATTTGTAAGAATTATTAGTTAGCACTATGATAGTTATATGGATAATACGTAGTAATCTATATATACTCGTAAGGCAGCGGTAATTGCACCCCTTCATATGTACGTGACGCAATATATTAACTTCACGTCCCTCCTCCCTCTATAAAGATCTTTATGATTATTGTAATGTTATTTTACCCCCAAATATATCGTATACCTCAAGGGTTAATAAATGATCATAAAGATGTTTGTGGATTCGAATGGTTATTAATTTAACTAATCTTGTTACTTAGCTAAATACACTATGAATTAGAGTAACTAGAACTTTTTAAAAATCTAAGTTGGTTATAAATATCAAGTTACAAATTAAAAAAAATTGTAGGGCGGATGGTTATTTCAACAAGAAACACATGTTAAAGCCAAACAAACTTCTAAAGAAAATGAATGCTAGGATTTTTTTTTCTTTCATTTTGGCTATGTTTTTAGTATGAATTTAAAATAAAATTAAAACTTATGTATTGAAGGGTTAACTAATAATAATTAATAGCGCTTTTTATATCTTGTAAGGGATTAATATTAAAATACTATCATAATTAGCAATAATAACTATATGATGGTTCCTGCGTAAGATAGTATCTCAAACTTCTTAGCTCCCAATATTTAATATTTATGATTCTTAATTTACATTCTACTACAGTTTAATAGCTCATTGTTCAGCTCTAGTGCAGTTGGTTCCCATAGATGTAAGAAGGAAAGGTAGAGGCTCAATATTTTCTTCCCCTACTCCAACCATAGGATTTCAGATCAAAATTTTCTATTAATATCCCAAATAGGATCTTAGACACAAGGAAAATGTTCATGTAATTTATTCAAATTATGTTCATTTTAATTTTAAATATTAACAAAATTATTAATTTATTAAGAAATGTATGCAAATAACTAGATAATAAATTATGGATAATTAACATTTGTTAATTAATAACTAATTACCATGGCTACTAATACTAATTACCATGACTACTAATACTAATTACCATGACTACTAATACTAATTAGCATGACTGCTAATATAAAAACGTATCTTATTTCAAATAATAAGAACGGTATTATAGTTTTGCGTATATTTAGTCATCAGTAATATGAATAGAGAAATGCAATATACATATATATATTTTTAACGAAGATAAAATTAAAGATACGCTTTCAAAGCTGCAAAGATTTCACTTCGTAATTTTTTCTTTCCAAAAACACGCGTTTAATTCATAAAATGTGTTAAAGCATTCAAAACATTTCTAAGAATTATTGCAGACAAAAGCTTAAAAGTAGGGTTTTTTAAACATAAAATAATATTTCTAAAGTTTAGATGTCCAATTTATATCTTTTTGAAAAATAATATTTTTTCAAACTGATACTAGTAATTTGTTTTTCCTTCCTAGTGCAACGCTATTTGAATCCAACATTCATTTTAGGAATCATCCTGTCTCTATACTGCTCTTATAACTTTACCCTGTATCCATCCAATACATCCCTATCTTTTCCCCTACTACTAACAACTTTGCTATATTGAACTATTTATCGCTCTTCTGCTTGGCGTAATTCTTATTTGGCGAGAAACGGGGTGCATTCGGTACTGCGACCTCTGCCTCTCATCTTCCGTCATTTCATCCATAATTGATCAGGCTCTGTTTGTTGCTTATATTTTATAAAAAAATGCACATGCCAATTTGTAAATATCACAGTTATATTTGGTTTGGAAGAAAATGTCAGTCAACTGCCGGTCTCCTGTACGAGCCTTAACGCAGCCAAAATACGCTTTCACGAAAACTTTCGCACCTCGTAGGGCATTCGAAACTAGACAATTTTTATGTTTTCACTAAGACCTCTTAAATTGTGTTTTTAGTACAGTTTTGATAATTGATAATTTTAAAACAAAAAGAATGTTTTGTAACTTTCGTTTTTTTTCTTCATTCAACGGGGCTGTGATCGCCCTGTTGTCATATTATCAGATTGATTTATTGTCTCTGGTTGGTTCACTTAACGTCGAACAAGAGATACAAAATGAACTGTTGGTGATAGTTACGATCTATCGTGAAGAACCGAGAAAATTACCTAATTGTTTTGGAACCAAGACCCAGTTCAATACCTGAATAGGCACCCCACTCTCTAAAGTTCCACACAACGATTGACAAGAAAAAATTTGAATCACTATAGATTTAACGTACAGCCGCGGAAAAAAAAAAACGAACCACCGATGATTATTTCGTTAGTTTTTATAGTAGAGCTAAACTTGATATACCATTTTGTAGGGAATAAAGTCTACTATACATTGATATACAAAAAATGTGCATAGGGGACTATCTTCATACTCGAATCCGCACCAACTTTAAAATTTTCAATAGCAACACCTACTTTTGATAGCTCAGAAATGTTCCCCGCCCTCAAAATAATCTAAATACAAATTTTCGTTAATTTCCTACATTTATATGCAGAGATATTAGACAATATGTATCGATCTTATTTGAGGGGCTACTTCCACAGTAAACAAAGTATTAGTGAGACTTCGAAATAAAGTACGCGGGTAGAAAATGGTTTGGCGTTAGCCGTGGTTCTTCTTTTTCCATTATCATTCATTCCCCCACTCCCGTATACCCTTCGCCTCTATATAAGAATTTAGAATTTTATGCCAACGCGATCACAGCGCTTTTAATTCTCAAAATTAGTAGATTTCTGTTAAGTTCTGCAGATTTTAAATTTGTGTATGACCCCTTAAATGATCATTTGATGCACATTATAATATTGCCAAAAAACTACAAAGAGGAAAATCATGAAATTTTAGATATGCATATAAAACGTTTTTCTGAATCCATCACTATCAAAATATAGCATGGTTGCTATTCATAAATTTTATGAATATTAATATCCTAATTTAAATAAAATTAAAAAATATACATATAAGTAATGAAAGTTAGTGTATTTTATTTGGGTTGTTTAGAAGTAACACAGATAAAAATATCAGCTTAATAAAATTATTATTTCGAAAGATATGATTAAAAGTTTAAGAAATTCATTTAACATTACGAGTTCTAAACTTTCGATATTCATAATTAAAAAACTACTTAACCAAATGACTTGCAAATTGATATTCAACGATAAATTTTGTCGTAGATTTTAAATATTGAATCAAAATTGGGTGTTGCTATTGGAAATTTTAAAGTTGGTACGGATTTTAATACGAAGATAGTCCCCTATGCAAATTTTTTGTATATCAATGTGTAGTAGACTTTATTCCCTACAAAATGGTATATTAAGTTTAGCTCTACTATAAAAACTAACGAAATAATCATCGGTGGTTCGTTTTTTTTTTCCGCGGCTGTACACTAGCTCCCCCTACATGGCTTATAATTGGTATATAACGAGCATTTAACCCACAATCCTGCAATGATAAATTATAACCAAACCTAGGATCTGTGGTGTCCGCGAATGGTAAGGACGCCGGATAATCCGGTGGGTTTCCGGGTTCGATTCCTAGTAAGCATGTATAGTGAGTGATCTGATGATGTAGGCTCTGACGGAAGAGTAACGGATTTACTGCCGGAGGGTAGTAGTTCGAATCTTGATAGCGAGTACAGCAAACTTATGTATGGCTTATTTTAACTAGTTGGTAAATTGAAATATATATGTCTTTGATTTCAGTGTACTGATTTGTAAATATTTTTTTTACCATTTTAATAAATGTTCATTCAAGGCATTTAATTTTCATTTCAATTTGAATTATAAACACAGTGAGTTAGTCAACTTTTAATTAAAACTATAAAGCTTTTAAAATTTGTATTATTTCGCAGATAAATTTTTATTTAACAAAAACAAAAAAAATATATGTGGTGAGTGACTATATCCGTTTTTGTTGCTTTGTTTCAAATGTAACAGACAACAATTTCAATTTTGGAACAGTTTGGGAATTTCACTCTTTTGAGAATGACATGTATATTTAATATTTTTGAACTATGATTTGCAGAGTCAGCTGCTCCGATATTTGAAACATTGAAAAGGATAGAAGTTCTCTTTACAATAAATTAAGAGATAAGGAATAGAAACTGGATAAAGAATCTAAGGTAATATATAAATTAAAAAAGAAAATATAAATATTTGCAAAAGAAATATTTGAAAAATTATTTTTTTTGCTTGAAAAATTTTGAGAATACTCTTATATTTTATTAGGATTACTGATGTACTCATTAAGTTTATTTTACAATATTACAAATTAATTTATCCACACTAATTAAAAGTTCCTACAAAATATTTTTTTTCATCTAATTCCATCTTGGATTTTTACAGTCGAACAAATATTAATAATTAAAAGCAATTAATGCAGTACAGTTTCATTTAGTTATTTACATTTATTACTGTTTTTTTCATCTAATTCCAATCTTGGAGTTTTACAATCGAACAGAAATTTATAATTGAAAGCAATGCAGTACAGTTTCATTAAGTGATTTACATTTATTACTGTGAATAAAACAGCACATTCAAATTAAAGCAAGATACTAAACTTAATTGTATGCATCTCAAACCTATAAAATATATTAAAAGCAAAATTAATAGTAAATCAGCCTCGTCAGTGGCGAAGGGTCCAGTCATCGGTAGATTCGCCGATGACCACAGAAAAATAAAAAAAAAGAGAAAAAAAAATTAATTGCATTAATTTTTTTTATATATATATTTTATCTATTTAAAAAAAGTGTTTTAAATATATTTTTTACTTATTTAAATTTTTTCTAATATTAAAACATGTCAAAAAATTAAACCATTTATTAAATTCACACCGAAAACACTAAAATATACCCGCAATTTCAAAACCAGCCAAGAAACTTGAGTCTGGCTCTGAAAGTTCCGCCAAAGTCATCGGCATTAGCTACAACATCCATTTTGAGATACATCAACCAATCAGGTGGACGCTTACAAAATCCTCTTCAGACTGTTCACTAGACAATTTAAATTGAAAAAAAGCTTCCCCAGTCATCTGGTCGTATCACCTATTCCCTCAATAAACCATTCGTTTTGTACACAGGAATGGTTGCCAGGTTGGCTTGTTAATAACACATTTGGCAATAAAGATTTATCCTTAAAACTTTTCAATATATTTAGTCAAATATAATACTTTCCGTAGCTGTCTTTTTCAGATTTAGAATTTTTTCTTTATACCGTCTGACTGACTTGTCATATCGTTGTAAAGTACGCTTGTTTTTGTGTTTGGGTTAGTCTGACTTTAAATTTTTTAAGGAACTATTTCTGTATAAATTATTTTATTACGTTATGGAAAAGGGTTTTTCTGTCTAATAAAATTAGCAATTAACTAATTATTCATTTTATTACGCTGTTCACTGTTTAAGTAACTGCTTTATTTTTAAATGAACATTATTTTTTTTAATCGCAGTACAATAGCTAGGCTTTGGATAATCAGGTTTCTGTTTTATTTAAAATCAAGTAAATAATATATTTTATTCTTTTTATAACTGGTACTCACAATATATGCCCACTAATACGTATATTTGCGTCAATCGTAAAAAAAGGAATAAGAAATAAGGAACAATGACAATTCTTTCGGTTTTAAAATTTGAATTGTATTTAGTAATACAACACTTTGTCCTTATTATTCCTGTTATTTTATTTATTAATTTTGCGAATATGGATATACAAATACAAATACAAATACAAATATTGACGACCAACAACAGGCTCAAGGCCCAACAAGGTTGGTCCATCTAGTACCTCTTAACTATCCCCCAATGCATATCTAACTTCTTCTTAAAATCCGTTACTCCTTTACAATTAACAATATTCACTGGCAAGTTGTTCCATTTGTCTATTACCCTATTATAGAAATAGTGTTTTCTCCCTTCCCGATTAAAATGGGATTTGTTTAACTTAAACCCATGACCTCTCGTTCTATCACTCATATTAAAATCTAAACCCTCCACATCTCCTTGTTTGATAAATTTGAATAGTTGAATCAAATCTCCCCTAACCCTTCTTTCTTCCAGAGTATACATATTCAAATTTCTTAATCTATCTTCATAATTCATGCCTGAGAACCCTTGAACCATTTTAGTAGCCCTGTGCTGAATTTTCTCTAACAATGCAATGTCTTTTTTAAGATATGGTGACCAGAACTGTACAGCATACTCAAGATGTGGCCTTACTAAACCTCTGTACAATGGCAAGATAATATCCTTAGATTTTGATGAAACACTTTTCCTGATGTACCCCAACATTCTATTAGCTTTTTTGCTAGCCACTGTACATTGATGACTCATTTTAAAATCCTCATTTACCAACACACCCAGATCGCTTACAATCTCACTATTTTTGATTTCTGCACCCTGTAAAACATATGCAGCCTTACTATTTTTGATACCCATGTGCAACACTTGACATTTACTGATATTAAAAGACATACCCCATTTAACAGCCCATTCTGATATTTTTGTTAAATCACCTTGTAATTGCTCTATTTGTTCCCCAGAATTCACAGTCCTCATAATTTTTAAATCATCTGCAAAGATGCTGACCTTGCTCCCAATCTCCCAACTGATATCATCAATAAAAATTATAAATAAAAGTGGACCTAACACAGAACCCTGTGGCACTCCACTTTTAACTTCTGCCCACTGAGAGTAATTACCTTTAATTTGCACCCGCTGACTCCTACCAATTAACCAATTCCTTATCCATTGTAAAATTTCACCCCCAATCCCTAACCTTTCCAACTTGAACAGCAATGCCTTGTTGGGAACTTTATCAAATGCTTTCTGGAAATCAATGTATACTACATCTACACTGTTCCTTTTATCTAATTCTTCAGTAACCCTATCGTAGAATTTTAAAAGATTTGTTGTACAAGATCTTCCTTTCCTAAATCCATACTGATTATCTGACAGCAAGCTCTCTGATTCCAAAAATGATATGATGCTGTTTTTTATT
Source organism: Troglohyphantes excavatus (assembly GCA_963932185.1). NCBI lineage: Eukaryota > Metazoa > Arthropoda > Arachnida > Araneae > Linyphiidae > Troglohyphantes > Troglohyphantes excavatus. Next base: position 13,338,215 of record OZ010676.1, on the reverse strand, counting down.
AATGTTTCAAAAATCTTGCATAACACTGATGTTAAACTAACCGGTCTGTAATTACCAGGTTCACATTTTGCCCCTTTTTTAAAAAGCGGAGTGACATTTGCTAATTTCCAGTCTATTGGTACATTACCCGAATTATACGTCGATTTGAAAATAGTTAGTACAACATCTCCCAGTTCTTCCGCACACTCCACTAGTACTTTTGGGTAAATTTCATCTGGTCCTGGTGCTTTAAAAGGTTTAATACTTCTTAAGTGATAAACTACTTCTTCTCTAGTAAAATTGCGTTCCTTAATAACCGGACGCATATTATCCTCTATTTGCATGAAATCAGATTTGAAGTCCTTATTAAAAACTCCCATGAAAAATTCTTTTAAAATATTAGCCATTCCTACATCATCTTGAATTAATTTGCCTTGATAATCTTCGAGTGGTCCCAGATGATTATTATATAATACAACATGGACATATAAAAACGCTGTATTTTGACTGCTATGTTGTTATTTATAAGAAAAATGGAACTGAATTTAATAATGGAGATTTAAAAAAAAATATTTTAACTAAATAACACAGGATAAAAGGTACGTAAGTGGACAAATATAAATATTATGTATGGCCAGGTTTGCATGTGTAAGGAAATTGGTCAACCTAGCATGCCAATAATTTGATTAAACTTTGAAAAAAAAAGGATCGTTTATTTATTGCGTACCGTTATTTTTATACTACCTCCACCTTCCATGCACACTTTTTTCACAAATACTTTTTACAGTTATGGGCCACGTTTTTTTAATTTATTTTAATTATCTTCTTTTAATGTGTTATGTTTTGAATAAATTGAATATTAATTATTATTTAATGGTGAATATAAAAATTTGAAATTTTTCATTTAACAAAATTTTATTTTATATAAACTTTTTTGAAATATATGCTTATTTTATTTTAAGCATTTTTGCGTTGTAAAATAAAGTGTATTATTTTTAGTATATTCCTATCATTTTATATTTGGTACGTACTTGAGTATATTTATAAAACGTCTAGGAAACATTTCCAACATTTTAATTTCTGTATTGCAGCTTATTTACGTATATCATTTAAAATATTTAACTTCAATCCAGTATACCATAATAAAAAGAAATTATAGTATAGAAGAGGGGGAAAGAATACTTATTGGGTTTAGCAAGTTTCTGAATTTTCATAAATGCTATTACGATAAAGAAGCAAAAAGTTTTAATGTTAAGAAAAGAAGTTTATGGATAAATCAGAGGACATTAAGACAGAAAGATGATTACTGAAAATACTGATTTAATATAGAAACTGAACAATTACAAAAAAATTTCATGGACATAAATACTCATATTGAAAGATGAAAAGTCAAAGAAATTAAAAAATTCATGCAATCAACTTTTAAAAGATAAATGTGGAATTTCTTATTGTTGAAAGTAAAAATATATTTTTGGAAATACAGAAATATCACACCTGTAGAACATTGTGCATTCAGTAAAAAAGATCTGCTTAGAAATTTGCATGCTAAAGAATTTAAGATTCACCTACCCTTATTGTCCACTCAGAGAGCTTAGCAATTTTATAGTTTTACCTACATGATTATCTTGCAATTTTTTCGATTCAATATTTTAAAATATTAAGTGTTTGGTTTCCTTAAAATATCTTATATGTGACATTTTACTTCATAATTTAATAATTTGTCATCTTTTGCCTATTTTATGAATAAAATGAAAATATTGTATTTTATGTTATTACTCCATATAATACAGCTCAATATAATATTCACTCCATTTAACTTTTCTTTCAGAAATATTTTGCCTGATCAAAGAGTTATAGATCCTAGGAAGGGCCCTATTAATTAAAAAAACGGCTGCTGTGCGAAGTCTACCAAAATTAAATACAGCTGATAAGGATTTTAATGATGATGATGATATGCTTGATAAGCAAAGTAAAAAATCTGCCGAATTTTAAGAACGATTCTCTATGTACCATTTCATTTTACATATAGTCCTAAAATCATTAAGACTTAAAGGTAAATTTTCTTTGATATTTCATTTCCTGTGGTTATGTAGCTTAAATAAAGTTTAGTTAATCATTCAGACCTGTCATGTGTGCTTTATGTAACTTAAAACCTATTTTGATCTTGATAATTTGCAAAAATATTTGCACATTCATTTTCAAAATAATCTATTTGTTAACTTTATATAATCAAATCTTTTGTGCATTTTATTTTTTAATTCTGATAACTTATATTTATTTACATGTAGGCTTTGTATGGCAAACATTTTTCAAAATCCCATTTTTGCTATTTTTTTTAATGGATTTATATCTAATTTTATAATATTTGGGATATATGATATTTAGTTTTCGTATTAAAATCTCCTTTATAATTAAAAAAAATCCCTTTGGTATATTGAAGAATATTTCTACAATTATATCTCTGATGATTTTGAAATATTGTTAAACAGGGTACCCACGGGTCCTTAAAAGTCCTTAAGAACTCCTAATTTTTGGTTTTCATTTTTGAGAGACTCTATCATCAATTTTCTGAAATTTTGCTTGCATGAATTAAATCAGGTATTTGATTGGTATCTTAAGTATTTCTGAGACATTCAGTCATAAACAACCATCCTAACATCATTAGATAGTAATAGTGATAATAATCAGAGACTGATTTACGGGAGGGCATTCGGGGCACTTGCCCAGGGCCCCCATTTTAAAGGGGCCCCCAAAAATGATTTAATGCTAATTATATGTGAAAAAGTTAAAAATAAATTTACTAACGAATTTTTTAAAAATCAATTAAATTTATTTTCATCAATATTATATTTTTTTTTTTAAAAATCAATTAAATTTATTTTCATCAATATTAATTTTTTTTTTTAAAAATCAATTAAATTTATTTTCATCAATATTATTATTTTTTTTTTTAAATCAATCGTTAATTGTTTTTCAAAACTTATATTATTTTACCCAGTTAAATCAATTTCACTTTTCAGCGCGTTCATGATGTATGTCATCTTTTGCATCACGTTTTTCAAAGATATGCGCTTTGGATCACTAGTAAAATTAAATTAATGACCAAGGTACAAGACCATAAACAAGCTGTGTTTACTAATCGCACGTAGATTTGTCGTTTACGGATACTTTTTTCCTATTCCAAATTTCCTAATATTGTAATCATTAGGGATTTGCCAGCTATAAAATAGGTAGAACATACGAATCTGGCTCAACTAAAAAAAAGCTAAAAAGGAAGAAAGAACAGAACTAGAAACGTATGATAAAACTATGTTGCAGTATTGATCATTAACGTTAATTCATATTCTCAAAAGAAGAAAATTAGTAGTTTAAAAAAAAATATTTATATTTGCATTAAAGCTGACTGATTACGTCATTTTGTATTGTGTGCTTGTGCATAAATTTAGCAGTTTTATTTTGAATTACGTCGAGGGGCCCCCTAATGTTCTTTTGCCCTGGACCCCTAAGCTTGTAAGTCGGTCCCTGATAGTAATAGTAATAGTCACAGTAACACTGTTATTATTTTTTTTGTCACAAGTCCAAATTTAACGCATGTGAAATTTTCTGATTACTAAAAATGTTCTAGTTACACTAGAACTTGTGTGGTATTGTGCAGTTTTGTATTTGTAACACCAATTCTTTTGGAAGAAATTAAAAAAATTATAAAAAACAAAGAAGACATGAAGAGTTCTAAAAGGGCTTTTTATTTCATTGGCTTTATTAGAAACCTAGCTATGTGGTTCTATGGTGCTGGGCACTTCTTAAAGTATATGGCATCTATAGTTTTGGACTCGGAGACCTGAAATTTTGTACAAAACAAAATTTATATACTTTTACAATTCGGTATCAACGTGAGGCCACACGTCTAAAATGTCTCTGTCAAACGTATCTTTTTTTCACACTACTACGTACAAAATTTCGGATATACGAAAGCCTCACTCTATTAACTATCATCCAGGATATGGGGAAGGAGTGTTGAAAATTCTCAACAGTACCGTAAGCTTTGGATCGTGAAAACTTTATACAGTCACCTACTTCGCTTGGCCTACTCTTTATTCCGCTTTTTCTTAGCTCCTGTAGACTTTTGGCATTATTTTGTTCGTCTTGGACTGCTCTTTCAACCTGTTTAAATTTCCTATTCAGTAAATGAACTTTTGTGTAATATTTTGATTTTGGCTTTATACTGAAATCTTCGACAAATCGTTTCTCTTTGCACTCTACGCAATTTTTACACAAATGGTTTAAACGGTTAACTAGTCAAATGAGATTGCAGAACTCACTATTCCCATCCATTTCAGCACGCACTTACCATGATACGTAGATTAGAACTGAAGTTAGGCCAGTTAAACAAGCCGGAGTATGCCCAGTATTTGACTCACCCCCCCCCTCCCTCACGCGGTGGTATAAAGGTCAGGGGGAAATGTATTAAAGGTCAAACTAGTGGACATGGTTGCTTTTCTCTGCACAATCGTAGGTCCTTTATTGCTATAGGCTGATTCCCACTGAAGTTACGGGGCTTTGAGATATATAAACACTTTTCATGACACGCAAGATTCTGCCGATGACCACTGTTCTGCCTAGGATCAATTTTAAAGAAGTATTCACGTAAAAAAAAAAGCGTCACGTAATTTTTGCTCGACCCAATACGTTAACGGAATCTATACGATCTAGAGCAGAGAGTTGTAATATTAAATAGAGAGCGCCTTCAATATCAGACTCTCGTAAGGCCTCGGTGTCAACATTGAAAAGAAAAACCAACATCACGTGGTTATAGCGCTGCCACATTTGGAGTTCAGACATCTGCAGGAGTTTCAAATTTGGCGCACTTTCTTCTTTTTTGGTGATAAGGAGTTCTGTCTGTATTCAACTTCTTAACATATATGTACGTATTTACTTATTTTCAAACAATATGCGCTAAATATTTCCTCTTCATTAACGAAACGAAAATATTTTATTTGTGTTCAATACTCGAAGAAGCGAAACTCTTTATATTTCTCAGGTTTTATTGTTCATATTTTCTTATTGAAGTATACAAAATAACAATTGAAAGAACTTCGCTTACGGTAATTTTTTTTACATAAAAACGTAATGCAATTATTTCAAAACTACAAAGTAAGAAAAATCTCCTTAATATATCTGTTAAACTCCCTTAAATTGTGCCACTCGTTCAAAAAAACGATATTTAAATACAAAATTAAAGACAAAACCACATTACAACACTTTGATCTCGTTTAGTTCTTAAAGTCGCCAAGTAATATTGACGCATGAATGAATTGGCATTTCCACATATCACGTGGTTTCAATGATGGACACACGGAAATCAGCATTTTTTTCCTCTATTAGTATCATTACTCTATGATCTAGAGTACCTTAAAACGCAGAATGCCACTAATAAATCATACTACGTTCTTCAATCTGATATAGTAAATGTTTTCTTATTAGTTTTAGTTTTGATATAATAAGTTTATTTGTTAATTTTGTTTTAAACTGACTATATAACCAAGCATAGTGCTGATACAAATATACAAACGAAAACGTTGGTGTGAACCGATTTTAAAATCAGCTGCATGGTGAAACAGCAGGTTTTAAAATCAGCAGAATGGAAACATCAAGTTACGATTTTAGGGGATCCATTATTATGACACGATAACTCCGTGACAAAGAGCAAGATTGACATAAATTTGGTCTTGTTTGATAAGAAATCAGACGCCGATACGTGTGATATCTTAAAATAAGACAAAGCATATATGTGACGTGGATGAAGTTCGCGGCGTTATACGGAACATCTTGTTTATATTCCTTCTTTGGCTATGTTTTTGTTGGCGACTAATTCCTATTTAAAACCATTTTGGCCGATCAAAGCACAGATATTTTTAAAATAGAAAAACGATACGGCACTCGTGAGAGTTATCGCTCTGAAAGAATGTCTTTTATCTACCGGGAAAATTCGCCAGGCGTTTACATCAGAGTTGAATTTATTACACAATCTAGAAAAAGGATACACGACTTGTTTCTATTCAAGTCTTCAGATTTCGTGTATAGCTCTAACTTAGCTCCAACTATCCGAAATTTTATGGGGGCTGACTATACTGTTAACACGAGACGCATCACTTGTAACAAAGAAAATGTCTTAATTAAATTTTAGACTTAAGGTCTTTATGCAACGCCGGTTTTAATTTTTTTCGGTCCTACGTCAAGTTTCTGAAGCTGCCCCATCCCATCCCCCTCCTCTCCCAGTCTGTGATTTTGAAATAATATATAATATTTGTACTTTAGAACAGTAGCGTACGTAAAAAATTGTTTGGGATTTTTTTTTGAAGGGAGGGGGGCCACTATTAGTCCAATTTTTGTAATATTAAAAATATGTCTAGATTTTTTTGTTTGTTATTTTTTGGCGAAAGAGACAAATATAAAAACATATATATATACAAATCTGTAGCTTACGGCCCGCTGCCGCAGGCTATGACCTAGTGGTAAATCCGGCACTGTCATTATGGTATAAATCAGACACGTAGGTAAGGGGGTGGTTCAGGGGTTTCAAACCTGAAGTTAAGAATAAAAAATTGAAAGTTAAGAAGAAAAAAAAAATAAAAATCGAATTACAGTAAAAATCATAAAAATTTCCATTTCTTATATAATATTTCTTGTAGAGGGAAAACCTGGTATTTGCCGGAGTCTTACCTCGGAAAATAGTTTTCAAAAGGCGTCAGAAACATGTTTTGATGTCATTTTTATCTCAAACTAAGCCTAAAATGTCGTCATCGTTTTTCGTTATTTAGTATTTGGATTTCGGCTACAAAAGGGATAATATCGTCAAACTGGGCCGTATAAACAAGTTGCTCCAAACATATATTATTCTAAACAAGGAATCTCAAAATTTAAATTTATTCTCTAATTTATTTCCTATTTCTCTGTGAGGAGTGACATTTAGGAGTGACATTTACTAATTTTAAAAGTAGGTAATGGCTGATATTGATAACGATTCCATGAAAAGTAAATGATGTTGCTGTTTCGATATTTATCTGCCAATTTATTCTGGTGTACTTAAATAAAAATTAATAAGTTTTTTTAAAAATGGGGGTGAGGGGAGTTTTGAATTTTTGAACCCCTATCATGAAAAATCTATACCTACGTGCATGGTATAAATTATTAGTAAAAAGTTGTCTAAGGATTGAACGCTTAAAAAGTTTCAATTCAAAAACGTCAAGACAACGAAAATCAAAGAGAAATCTCGATTTTGTTACAGTTAAAATGGTTATTTTTCATTCGTTAAACTTGTATTATGCTCTATTACCGTGAAAATGTATTGGGTTTTTCACTTTAAAGAGAACTGCCAACTCGTTGAGTATGTCACACATTCGTTTATAATACAATTAGTTTAAACAATTACGAGAAGTTCAGATCCATATTTTTAAGTAGAATTTCGTAACACTGCAACCCTAGGGCTGCTTTTAGTAGGCGCGGGGCTCTGTGCGAAGAAAGCCACGGGGCCTCTTGAACTAGATTTTAAGATTTTTTTTACAAAAAACTAGACTAGTTCACATGAAATTTTGCACTTTTTTTTATCAACCCAGCAAAAAAAGTCAGCATAAAACCTTCATCAAAATTTTGAAATCGAAGGTTTTATGCAGGAAAACTGCAGTTTTTTTTGAAGATCTATAAAATTAAAGGTTTTTGTTTCAATGTCCTTCATAAAAACTGTAAAAAACTTTCATAAAAAACTGCAAAAAACCTTCAATTTTTAATCATGGAGGGAAAATGAAGATATTTTAAAGGTTTATGCAGGAAAGTTAAAAACTTCAAAAGAACTGCAGTTTTTTGCTTCAATATCCTTTATAAAACCTTCAAAAACCCTTCAATTTGACAATTTTGATGAAGGTTTCATGCTGACTTTTTTTGCTGGGAATACATGACACAGCGGGTTGTATAACTAACATGTAGCAAAGCAATGGAAAATTTTCTGTTTGCGTATAAATTCATTTTTTTTTAAAAATAATTATTTAAAATATTATTTGTAATTAAAATATTACAGCAGTGTAATTTAAATAAAATAAAAAAAATTCATAAAACATCGAACCCTAGGGGGGAGGGGAAGTAGCCGAAGCAAGGTCAGAAGAGTTTTAAGTTGTTTTATGTCATTTCAAAAGATAGGAATCAGTCGTCAACATAAGGAAGATAAACAAGCAATTTCGTGCCCCCACCCACGCTCCGTACGTGATTTGCTTTATTTCAAGATTTTATACGCGTTATTTTATGTGATACGCGTTACAGCGTCGGAAAAGATCACTCAAAAAGCATAGCACGGTGTTTCTATCTTGATACCCCATGTAGATGATTTTAAAGACGTTTTACGTCAAAAACTGATATTAAATTAAAAAAAAATTAAGAAATTAAGTGTTTCCTTGTCTGCGCGTGGTCCCACCCAAAGCTCAAGGCCCTGTGCGAAGGCACCTGTGACACCCTCTAAGAGCGTACCTGATTGTAGGTAAAAACCATAGTAAAATTAAGTTTTTCAGTTTGCTTATATTATCTTATACTACAAACTTTATGCGGATTGACGTTTTTAAATACAATAAAAAATTACTTTTTACTTATATGTTTTGTAATTATTTTTTTATGATGATGTTTTTTTATTTATGATGATATTTTTTTATGATGATGTATTAAAGATGTTCATAAACATGGCATGATATTTTTTTATGATGATGTATTAAAGATGTTCATAAACATGGCATGATATTTTTTTATGATGATGTATTAAAGATGTTCATAAACATGGCATGATATTTCTTGAAACACGGAAGTTGAAGATTAGAACTTTGGGTTGTAATTTCGACACTTAATTATTATCTTTTTTTTTAATACTATTATCTTTTATCAATATTGCATTGACACCTTTTTTCCATTTAGTTTCTTTAAGGAACGGGTTTGGAGAATAGGCATACAAATTCTAGTCAAACGATAATCATTTCTCCTTTGTTAAAAGTGTGGTGAAATACTCACCTATCACAGTACTAAAAAAATGCAGTATCTTGTCACAAATCGGTAGTCAGCTTTTCAAGTGATAAAATCGTGATTCTTTTCACGTGATGTTTTTTAATATTTATCCCTGATTACAAATTTGTAATAAAAGATGTGTTCAACTCTTTGTTGGTTCTTCCGACAAAGGAACTTAGATCACGATGAAGCTCTTGGTTGGAATTACTTTGCTTTCACTATTCAGCTTGTCTTTTGCTGACAAGCTATTACGGTATGTTTACCTTTCAAGTTATATAATCCTGAAATATTCCTTATTCCTTTAAATTTTCAATTATTAGTTATGCAGAACAGTATTTAGGAAAGTCTGTAATTGTTATATCAAGTCTAAAAATAAAATAATCTTTGTTATTCAATTGTCTTTTAAATTCATGCATACATTGTTAAAATTAGGTACTTAAAAATAAGTAAAATATACTCATTTTTGATTACATTCGATTCTTATCGTAGCTCTGAATACATAAGTTTCAATTTCGAAAAATATATGCATTGAAAAATGAATACAAAGATTAGTTGCTTGCGTGCAGGCCGCCTTCATGAATCACTTTCAATAACTTTCAACAATTACAACAAGGACTTACCGGGAATCAAACCCAATCCGTCTATCTGTTGTCGTCCAGACCGAATTCCATGGCCTTATCCATGGCTATATCTGTTGTACTACGAGAGCTACGTGAAGAAGTTATAAACAGAAATAATCTTAAAAAGGCGTGGCAAAAGAATGGGAAGTATGATAATTGAGTTGTAATAACTCTGTTTCCATTTAAGGAATCGACATCAAATGATGTAGAAAACCATCTTCTGAACAAATATTTTAAGTTTGCCAGTTCGCTTTGTTAAGATGGCTTGAACAGAAGTTGATGTTAGCAATATTAAATTTTACTGATTATTTTTTTGCGAAAGTACGACTGCTTAAATTTGAGTACGTCATTGCCCATTTACAATGTTGCACTCAAAGAAAAACGAGTACATCCATGTACTCATTTTTAAGCACATTTTTTACAGTGTACATTTAGAGTTTGAATTTTTCATTAGTAGCTATTAAAATGGAAATGGTATAGTACAATTCTTACACTATGTATAATAATAAAAATAGTCTGAAAAATATAAATATTTTATGTATATTTGGCATCATTTGATTGAATATGAAATAAACTTTGTTTTTCAATTGTTCTTTATATCCATGCATGCAATTAGAGTTCGAATATTTCATTTGTGGCTACTGTAAGGGAAATAGTGTAGTACAATGCCTATGCATAATAATAAAAATAGTCTGAAAAGTATAAATATTTTATAGATATTTGGCATTATTTGATTGAAAATGAAATAATCTTTGTTTTTCAATTGTCCTTTATATCCATGCATGCATGTAGCGTTTGAATATTTCATTTGTAGCTGCTGAAAAAGAAATTGTATAGTACAATTCCTACACTATCTATAATAATACAAACAGTCTGAAATATATAAATATTTTTATATATTTGGCATCATTTGAAATAAAACTTTAATATTAAAGTTTCGAAATATAACCGTTTGCACTCGAGATCTGACTCTCAATCATAAAAATAATGACATGTTATTTTTTTTATCCTTGTTCTTCAAATTGAAGGAGAACTATGTGTTCTTAAACATAAAAAACGCTTCCTTTTTGCTAGTTTGTCCTTTATCTAACTCCATTTAAAAGTATGACATCAATTGGATATTCAGGACAGTGATTGGAGCAAAAAACAGGATTATATATATATATATATATATATATATATATATATATATATATATATATATATATATATATATATATATATATATATATATATATATATATATATATATATATATATATATATATATATATATATATATATGTTCCATAAAAAGAACGTAAATATCAAACACTTGTTCCTCAAGTACAAAGGGTTAAATTTAAATTTGCGAGCATTTTAAGTTTGGGACAAGTATGTAATTAAGAAAAAGTCGCTTATTTTGCCCGGTTTCTATTTTTTGGAGCCAAAATAAACCCAAAATAATTTACTTTCCTGTTATTTTAATGGCGGATCAGCTTTTATTTATGTTTGATAAAACAACTTCTACACTTATATGACGCATAGTACTCATTATAATGGCCTTCTCTCAAAAAACAACAACTTTGAACAGTCAAGTCACCTGAATGTGTTCTTTCCCCGGGCTGTTTTTTAGACCCGCCTACTAATTTATTCACGTTGTATATCGAAACAGAACCGCCGGCATTGTTTGTCTTCCGAGAAGAAAGGGGGAATAGAAAATGAGCGCCCAAATATCGTAATGTCGGTTTGGATCCTTGTAATCAATCCCAGACTCGTCTCGGTTGACTGCGTTTCAGCCATCTTGCTTCTCGCGCAGCTGAAGACATTAAAAGAACCAGACCTCTAATCTCTTTTTAAATAAACTTAATAACACAGAAGTCGCCCCAAACCTGTAAATTCGGTACGAACTGCATCAAAGAGGTTTCACGGTTGAGTGCTTTGGAAGAAAAATTCTCTCATTTTAGGAATTGAAGGTGTAATGAGTTTTCTTATGCCAGATTCATTTCCGATTCTGTTTTTTATTTAAGCGAAAACAGATCCTAAATGTCTTCTGCGATAGATAAATCGTTTGGATTTGGGAGACCCGAGCCCAAATAATAATTTGTTTATTAATGAATTCAGAAATACCTTTTTTTTTAGTATTATTAGAACATCTTTTTCTAAACAATAATCAAAAACAAAAATATATTAAAAAAAATTATTTTTGTTATTTTTTGCATTTTTTAAGCTTAAAAAGACTTTTTTTAAAAACACTACTCCTCTTTCAATTTTGCATGTTTTTAATTTTTTTTAATTGATTAAATAACGTCAAAGTACATACTACAAACGTATGACTAGACTTTTGCAGATTTGTGTTTTAATTGTCTTCAAAAAATTATTTTAAGTTCAAAACCCCCAAAATATTCAAATTTTTAAGTTTAATAATTTGTAAAAAAATAATTTATAACTTAATTTAAAAAAGCTATACATACGTTTATAAAACAAATATTAGAGCTTCAAAAACTATTAACATTTTAGTTTGAAGTTAATTATTTACAAAGCCTTAGCATTTTAAACGTGACCAAAATTAAAAAAAAATATTTTGAGTAAATGACGATTGTTGCAGACGAAAAGTATGTAGAAAGATGATAAATGGTATATAAACTTCTAAAAAAACATATGTTCTGTTTCTTTTACTGTTTTGAAATTTTGTACAAACCTTTTTAAGTACGTTTAGCATTGTTTTATAAAGAAAAAAAAATTGCAATTTTTCCGGATTTTGGGGCTCGGGTCCCCCTTAATGGAGGTTGAGTTTTTGGGAATACCTTTTGTTTTTCGTGGCAAGAAATTAAATCTTAATCAGTGGCGTCGATTAGAAAATAGGAACATAGAAAGGCAGTTGTCCCGTACTTAAAAAAATAGTACATTTCCGCAGGGAATACAAATCATAAAGATTGTGTTGCCCCGGTTGTGCACTGTTAAAAATAGGTACTTAAAAATAAATAAAATGTACCCATTTTGATTAAATTCGATGCTTATCATAGCTCCGAATGTATAAGTTTCATTTTTGAAAAAGACATGTACTCAAAAATTTAAGAAGAGCAGTTGCTTGCCTACATAGGCTGCCTTCATAAATCACATTCAATAAATATCAACAATTGCAACTAGAACTTGCTGATAATAGAGCCCAATCAGTCTACCTGATGTCGTCCGCACCGAAGTCCATGGTCTTATCCGTTGTACTACCAAAGCCACGTGAATAGACGAATAATAGCCATACATATGCAAATTACTCAATATAAAAATAATTATTCTTCGAAACAAACCCCTCCTTTTTTACAATAGTCTACTAAAATATTTATTTTATATTTATCAAAAGTACAATTAACCTCTCACTGTAAACCCAATGTAGTTAATCTTGATGATCTAAAAGTTAATTAAAATTAAAATTGGTGATTGATCATTTCACTTATAATTTTCTGACGCTTATACTTTTTGGAAGAATTAACTTTTCCAAAATTTTAAAATTTCGATACATTTATGAACTAAATTCTATTAAAAATACAAAAAATCTGTACATTAATATAAGAAAAATAAAATTGCCATTTATATGCAAATAACTCAATATTTACATGTTAGTTATTTTTCTAAGAAATTAGTGCTAAAACACTGTTAAAAATAGGTATTCAAAAATATGTAAAATGTACTCATTTTTGATTACATTCGATGCTTGTCATAGCTCCGAATATACATAAGTTTCATTTTTAAAAAACACATGTACTCACGATTGAGTAAAAATGAATAAAACGTGCAATAGATTGCCTACATAGGCTGCCTTCATAAATCACTTTCAATAAATTACAACCAAGACTTACCGGGAATCAAACCCAGATATGTAGGCACCTCTGTCCACAATCTTATCCGTTAAGCTACCAGGGCAACGTGAAGAAGTTATAAACAGAAGTAATGTTAAAAAGGTGTTCAAAAAGAATGGGATGTAAGATAATTTATTGTAATAACTCAGTTTCCATTTAAGCAATCGATATAAAAAAATGTGGAAAACCATCTTCTGAACAACTATTTAAGTTTGTCAGGTCGCTTTGTTAAGATGGCTTAAACAGAAGCTGAGATTAGCAATATTAAGTCACACTGCTTATTTTAGCGAAAGTACGATTACTTAAATTTGAGTATGTCATCGCTCATTTACGATGCAATTGTACTAAAAAAACGAGTATATTCATGTACTAATAAGCAAATTTTTTACAGTGAATAATCGAATATTTTTACAATTAGTACCACATACATTTTTCTCCAATGTACATAAGGTTAGATGATGTAAAAAATTTGACTATTTTTTTAGTCTCGCGCTCCAAATCGACGCTTGCGTCGCCAATTTAATAATCTCTTGAGATCTGGTTCACTAGTAAAAGGTAGAAAGAGGCATATAGTTACCGATACTCAAGGGTTTGTGCTTGGTTGCTATATCGGAGCTGCGAATGAAAATGACAGAGATGGTGTGAAAATAGCGCTGGATAATATGAGGAAAAAACACACTAATGTTAGGAAGATGTGGGCTGATATGGGATATCAAGGAAAAGATTTAAAGGATCACATAAAGAGAGAATATGACATAGAAATTGAATTTGTCAAAAGGCCTCCGTGCAGATTTTGGGTGCATAAAGATACACCACCAGAGCTATTACCAAAAGTGGAGCCAGGATTTAAAGTGCAGCCGAGAAGGTGGGTTGTAGAAAGGACTTTTGCTTGGATAAATAGGAATAGGAAGCTATCGAAAGAATATGATTTGCTGACAACATCTACTGAAAATTTTATATATCTGGCTATGAATAGATTGATGTTAAAGAGGGAATATGCCTAAATTTAGTAGTTTGCGGACAAGCTCTAAGCTACTTGCATGACAATAAAAGAGGTACTGGATGACAAAAAAGGGGCTACTTTGATGACTTACTTGACTACTTACCTTTTTTGATACTTAGCAATAAGCAGATTATAATTAGGATTTTAATGATAATAAAATAGATAATATTCAGATCCTATTAGGATAAACTGATAAGCGGACGATTTTTTTAAAGCTCTTAATGGCTTTTTTAATGGCCTTTTTAATAACGTTAAATTGGTGTATATCACTGATACCAATAATGTAAGCTCCATCGGGAATGAGAAAATGCTGTATGAGTCTGGGATGTTAAGATGAACTGCAAAATGAAAAAAAGTGAAAACTTCCTGACATTAATTACTGAAAAGGATTATAAATTAAAAAAGGAAAATATTTGTTTGCATTGGCGAAGTTTATTTTTTTTGTGATAATCCTTTGAAAGGTTCTTTTTGGTTTTGTTATGAAATGAAACAAACAGATCATCTACAGATTGTTTAAATGCTCATTGGAGCAAAAGCAATATTATGCATATAAACTAATTCTTCTTTGGACTGAAGCGAATTAATTACATTTTTATAAATATTTTAATTATTTTCAATTCTGGATGGTAAAATCCCCATTGAATTATACTACTTTTTTATAACTTAACGAGTATTAGTTTAAAGTTATTAACTTTTATAGAGATTAATTTAAATAGTAATATTTTTAAGAAAATAAAAATATTGCAATTAAAATTAGATATATTAACGTTTTTGATTTTTCCTCCAGAATTAATTAAATTGTTTTTATGATTAACCTGAAAAAATCCTAAAGAATGTAAATTTCACATTCATATCAGACAAAAATATTGAAAATGTTTTTTCACATTTACACTGACATAGTTTTGTTATTATTTAGAGTGCCTCTTTCTCGTACTAAGCCAGTGCGTCACAGGCTTCATGAAGTTGGAACACCCATTGAAGTAGCCCTGCCCAGGCACTACGCAATTCACAAGTCCCCGTTTCCTGAGCCATTATCTAACTACTTAGATGTAAGTTTTTATATATGATATAAGATATTCTGTCATATGCATCCCCCCCGTGGATTAGTAGCCAACCTGCTCCACGCGTTTTTTTTTAATCCCATTCCTCTACACGTTGGTAGATCATTTATCTCCTTAGAATGATTCTTCTTTGAGTTATGGGGTTTTGAAATATAAATAGCAATTTTTTTTATGTCGCGCAAACTTCTGTATTAATTAAGCATTTAACGAAATAACCATTGAGTGAAGCATCTTTAAACGTTTTCCCGTAAATAATTTTATGAAATGACCATTGGAAAGTTAGACTTTAGACAATACATGAAAAAAAATCGTGTTGGTACAGTCCCCACTGTACTGTAGGGTTTGGTTCGTGAATACTTTGCCCATGCACCTGCTCGGCCCTCTCATTTTTGAGTCTTCGGTAAGTTTTTTAAATTTAGAATTTCTGATAGAATTTTGTTCGTATTGAACTGCTCTTTCAACCTGTTTAAGTTTCCTATGCCGCAATTGAACTTTAAAGTAATATTTTGGCTTCATTCATAGTGAAATATTCTACAAATCGGCATTTTCTACTCCACACAATTTTTTACACATTTTACATTTCGTCGTTTTCTTCCATTTAAGAATGCTCACGCCACGATCCGTCGATTACAACTGAAGTTATAGCGTATAAACAGACCAGTGTATGCTCGAAATGCGATCCATTCCCTCTCCCCTACTACACGGTAAAAGATCAGAGGGGAAGGGAATTAGTACCAAACCTGTACCACGCGGCCTGTCTTCCTAGATCAGTGATCGGCAAACTTATTAGTCAATGGAGCCAAATATCAACAGAACAACGATTGAAATTTCTTTTGGGAGCCAAATATCAACAGAACAACGATTGAAATTTCTTTTGAGAACCACATTTTTTAAACTTAAACTATATAGGTAGATACATTGTTATTAACTTAATTAGGGTACTCCTAAGCTGGTCTTTGCTAAAATCGACCTCAATCTGATTGAGGTGCTTTCGCTGAAATCAACCCCATCCATCCACACTCGTCTTGTATTTCGTCTATCTCCTTTCGTTCATCCTCTTTAAATGTCCAAACTATCTTAACATACCTTTCTCAATCATAACAATAACTGACAAACACTAATGTGAACAATTGCCTTGCATCTCCTTGGAAAGTTTGGGTAAGTCAAGTTTGTATGTTGTTGTTTTTAATTTTTGCCCCGAAGTTTCAACGCGCCCGCCCGCACGTGGTATTTTGTGGAAGAGCCGCACTCAAAAGACCAAAGAGCCGCATGTGGCTCGCGAGCCGCAGTTTGCCGACCACTGTTCTAGATCATTTATCAGCTTAGACTGATTCCTCCTAGAGTTATGGGGTTTTGAAATATAAACATCAACACTTTATATGGTACGCAAGTTTAAGTCGACAGCTGCCATACCCGCAGGACCAATTTTAAAGACGCATTTAGGCCTAAAATTGAGTAACTCATTAAAAGTCTAGTCACTTTACGAAGTATCCGGTTACTGCACGAGTAGACGATATATATACAGTAGAACTCCAATTATCCGAACTCTAGTTATCCGGATCAAACAAAGCGGATCGCCAATTATCCGGATCGCTTTGAGAAAAAAAAATCCGCAAAATCCCTATTTTAAAAGTTTCTTACAGGTGAAAGATATTATTTTTAGAAGTCATTAATTAAATTACATTACATACAGATTCGTTTATTTTTTACTAAAAAAAATAACCTTTTTTCCGTGAAATCCAATTATCCGGATATTGGATTATCCGAATGGGATCTGGTTCCAAATTATCCGGATAATTGGTATTCTACTGTATTAGTCATTGAAAAGTTTAAATGATCTTATTCAGCATTGCGTTTTATGAGTAGCTTATAACCAAATGTTTTATATTTACAAGCACAAAATATATTTTTTATTATTGTTTAAGTTTAATAATCTTTTCCCATAGGCTCAATACTACGGTCAAATTTCAATCGGGACTCCAGCACAGACTTTCAAGGTTGTGTTCGATACTGGATCTTCCAATCTGTGGGTGCCTTCTAAAAAGTGCAAATGGACAAATGTTGCATGTCGTAAGTTTAATATACTTGTTAACCTTAATTCCCAATACTGAAATACATGTTATCGTTTCGTTTTCAACAACTGTATTGGTGAGGGGAAACAAAAACAAAAAAATAGTTAAAAATATATGTTAGACATTAATGTAACATGAATGTCAATAATGAGATAAATATATTTAACAATATAATTATTTATTTATGCATTTATTCATTTTTGGCTTTTGTGTTAAACAATATGTTCTTGCAGTGAATTGGGCTGCAGATTTGATTCATGAATGTTTTCTCTCTAGAGTCCGAAAAAATTCCACCAACTAGATCAAAATGATCAACATATATGAATATTTTCATAAAAAATTGAACTTTTGCGGAATTTTATATTTTTAATGTTTTCGTGAGTCTTAAGCGAAAATACTTTTTACACAATAAAGTTACGTTTAAATAAGCGGAAAAGTTTTATTAAAATACTTTTTTCTTAATGTCGGAATTCCAACTGCATTTCGGATTAAGGTTTTTATTTAAATATAACCTAAATTAATGTAGTAAACAAACAAGTATCTTACTCTTTACATTTTTAATAAAAGCTACGTAGAATATAGATTTAGAATAATACGATTAGATAGTTTACCATAAGAGTGATTTTTAATTATTTTTTGATTATATATTTTTTATTTAAAGTGATTGTTTGTTGATAGAATTTTATAAAAATTACTGTTCTACCAATCCATTCCCAGTTTATTGCGTTGTCAGTTCATTGGTTTTCTCTACAATAATTTAACTGTTTTAAATTATAAGTATATAAATTACACTGTTAAAAATTATTACGACCTTGCATCAAAATTTGATACCCATGTAGCTACAACCAACATTTGGTGCTTAGTTTCACTATTTTACGGTGCTACCACGGATAACACTTAGTGGTGAAACGCTGCACCAAAACTCATATTTTTGCTTCACCATTTTATGGTGAAACGTTGAACCAAAATTCGAGTTTTCTTAGTGTTTTAGTAGTAGTATTTTTGTAGTGAAGCTGGCAACCCTTCGATCGCAAGATCACGACTTTTTACTTCTCTTTGTCAAGTCCACCGATCGGTCTCGAACTAAGAATCCTCTTATTCATAGCTGAACGCCTTTATCCACTGGGAAACGGAAGCCCTTGTTCGTCGTTAGCTTTCTTGTAGGAGATTCCCCGGTTTATTGATGTAGCGACAACGAAAATTTCTGTTGCAGTTAAAGAGGTTGAACCAATTATTGGCGAAACCTCCGCTTTTTTCCGATAAAGGATTTTTGGTTCAACCTAGATTTCACCATAATATGGTGTAATTTGCCGCAGACCTCTGTTTTGCACCAAAATATGGCATATCGTTGAACTGAAGTTTTTAGCAGTGTATTGTTACGAAAAAGTAAATATTTTGTAAAAAGTAAGGATATTATAGAATTTTTATACTATATATCAAGAATTATATTACAATTGTAAGAATATTAGAAATTAAAATTTTGATTTTCAGTTCTCCACAATAAATATGACAGCAGTAAGTCGAGCACATATAAAGCCAATGGAACAGCTATGGAAATCAAATATGGAAGCGGTAGCATGACTGGGTACCTCAGTACAGACACTGTCCAAATTGGAGGAACTACGGTAAAATACTCTTATACACTTGTGCAAATACACGTTTCATAGGTAATTCTGTAGTATTTTTGGTTGAATAAATTAAAAAAAATCTTAATTATATTTGAATTATAATATTTAATTTGTATAATTCAACATTTAATTATATTTCATTATGCGACATTTTAAAATTAAAAACGTTAGTTATTTATATGGCTATAGCTTCTAAATTATGCCCAGTGGCGGATATTGAAAATATTGAAAAGGGTGGCGCAAAAGTTGAACATTTAATGATATTTCTTAAATTCTCCAAAATAAGTAAGATTATT
Organism: Troglohyphantes excavatus; assembly: GCA_963932185.1. Classification (NCBI taxonomy): domain Eukaryota; kingdom Metazoa; phylum Arthropoda; class Arachnida; order Araneae; family Linyphiidae; genus Troglohyphantes; species Troglohyphantes excavatus. The sequence goes on along the minus strand of OZ010676.1, from coordinate 13,318,684 downwards.
GTTTACTCTCTCCGCATCATGTTTGCCAACGAAAACAACATAGAAATTTTCTCATCTTTATATATATTTCTCTTACGCGGTGATTGAAAAACGCTGTTTTTCTGTACGCTGAGTGGCAACAGTTAGTTTGTTTACGAAATTCTGTTGTGCCCGTATTTTTATTTTGCCATTATGTAAACCATTTTGACGATTAGCCTCTTCAATTCATTAGTAAATAATTATTTTGTTGATGTCAGTTTAAATTAGGAAGAATATAAACCCTATTACATTAAAAATAGAAGTTTTGAAAAACACTTTTGAGTTTTCAAATAAGCGGAACCCATAATGCTAAAAATTAAACTAAAACGCAGGAAAGGTGTGAAAATAACGTGGAAAATAATAAATAATGGTAGAAATAAAATAATAAATAATGGCTTGCCAGTGGTTTCATTGTTTTCATTTGTAGTTTAAAAGAAATTAAATGATTTTATATTGATTTACATGGCGAAAAAATGTATTGATGCCAAGATGAGTTATAATTTAAATTTAGTTTCAACGTTTAAAGTTTTTGGTAATATAATTAAAAAAAGTATTGTTACTAGAACACATTGTTATTGTGTCCTACCTTTTAGCGAGCGAAGCGAGAAGTGGTTTGCGGAGCAAACCTATGAGGATTGCGTAGCAATCCTCCGGGGGTTGGCGGAGCGTTAGCAGAGCAGGGGGCGGAGCCTCCTAGTATAATAATTAGTTATAAAATCACATTGTTAGTTATTAAACATACCTACTTTATGATAATTTATATTTTAGTGCATTTTAATTGGTAGGGGAATTTATTCTAAAAAAATACAATAACTATCAAGATCTATGTTGTTTTTAACTATGCAAAAGTTACTATCCAATAGCATGCGGATTCTTAGATTATTTTAAGGGGCGTGGTCGTGGCCCCCTTAGTGCCCTCCCCCTGTATCCATCATTGAATGTGCTACAAAAATACAGCAAATAATTTTTTTATGAACTTAAAAATGATGCCTGTTGCTGGGAAAACAAGATCCAAGAAGAGAAACATACGGATATGATTTTTAAAAAAATATAATTACAAAAATTTGAGACTAGTTTCAAAGAGTATCACTTTGTACAATTTATTGATAATTTTTTTCTTAATTCTTGTCAGTTCCGTTTATTTTATACCTATTAAACTATTTCTTTAATATAGATAACTGCTCAGACTTTCGGAGAAGCTATAACAGAACCTGGATTGACCTTCGTCGCTGCCAAATTTGACGGAATTCTCGGAATGGGCTTCAGTACGATTTCTGTGGACGGAGTAGTACCCGTTTTTGACACCATGCTGAAAGAAAAAATGGTGGACAAGCCAATATTCTCCTTTTACCTTAGCAGGTAATTTTTGAAAAATATAAATACATAGAATTAATAAACTTAAAAACAATTAAAATAATGAAATATACAGGGTGGTGCAAAATGAACGTTATGGTTTATATGCTTTATAACTTTTTTTATTTAATATTGCATTTTTTCTTTTGCTTCAGAATTGTGTAAAGAAGGCTTGGGGAATTTGAAATGGAACAGTACACATACTGCATATTGCCCATACTGCAAGGGACATAATGGTCCTGTTACGGGAGCTCTTCGGCGAACACATTATTTCGTGTAGGAGCGATTTCAATGGGCCGTCGCGTTCGCCGGATTTGACCGCTCCAGACTTTTTTCTTTGGGGCTATTTGAAAGAGAGAGTATACGTTAATAAGACACAGACTATTCCTGAACAGAAAAAAAATATTTGTAATGAAATCCGTGCCATAACCCCTGAAATTTTTAGAAAAGTTATGCAACATGTGTTGGAAAGAGCACGACTTTGTGAAGCAGAAAATGGGCGACCCCTGCGAGACGTACTTTTTCACGTTTAAGTTAACAATATTCTCCATTCATATGCTGTATTTTGACAAAATAATGTTAACTATTTATTTAAAAATAAAAAATTATAAAGCATTTAAACCATAACGTTCATTTTGCACCACCCTGTATATGATGTACAAAATGATTGAATGAATAGTTATAACATAACGGAATATTAAGATAATTCACAATCAGATATAATTCTTTTTAATTCTGAATAGGTCGTCCTAAATCTGTAGTGATACTATAACATTTTAACCCTCTAGTGCAGGATTTTTCTTTTTTAATGACATAATTTTTTCCCACTTTTTTTGCCCCTGGACCGCTGAATAAATATACAAAAAATCTTTAGTGCCTCTTTAATTAAATAATTAATTAAAACCGTTGTGTAGCGTATATTCATCATCATGTGTAATAGCTAAATTAATTTTCAAAAAGTATGAAAATATAGTTAAATACAATCTATCTCTGGTAGTAGCTAGGATTTTTTGTGGAGCCAGATAATACTTATAAGTAATAAAACAATCTTCGAAAACTTCACCTTCACGAACCAGTTCTAGAACAACAGACGTCAAAGCAACTTATTGTCCTTATCATAATCATTTTCATAAAGACAACGAACCGAACGACGGTTATAAGAACTAGGCACGTGGTTCTCTACGTCACAATACTATAATAGTTAACATAAAACTCAATAGAAGCAACTAGCGGTCATTTTAAAGTTGTGTAGCATATATGTTACACTATGCACTAGAGAGATAAGATGCCACATTATAGCTGGCTTTGAAATTCTATAAAATAAAAATCTCAGTTTTTAATATTTGATTTGGATAATAAAAATGTAATAAAATCCCATAGTGTTCGGTTTTCAAGAGTAATAAGGCAGTAGCAAACAAAAAAATAATATTTTTTATTTTTACAAAAGGTCTTTAAAAAAATTACAATTATGGTAACCCTTTTAAAGATAATATGTTTGATAGTGCCTCAGTTTAATTTAATTGGGATAATATAAATGTAATAAAATCCCATAGTGTTCGGTTTTCAAGTGTAATAAGGCAATAGTAAATAAAAAAATTAGATTTTTTTTACAAAGGGTCTTTAAAAAATCACAATTATGGTAACCCTTTAAAGATAATATGTTTGATAGTGCCTCAGTTTTTTTTAAATTTAATTGAGATAATATAAATGTAATAAAATCCCATAGTGTTCGGTTTTCAAGAGTAATAAGGCAGTAGTAAACAAACTTTTTATTTTTTATTTTTTCAAAAGGTCTTTAAAAAAATTACAATTATGGTAACCCTTTTAAAGATAATATGTTTGATAGTGCCCCAGTTTAATTTAATTGGGATAATATAAATGTAATAAAATCCCATAGTGTTCGGGTTTCAAGAGTAATAAGGCAGTAGTAAACAAAAAAATTAGATTTTTTTTACAAAGGGTCTTTAAAAAATCACAATTATGGTAACCCTTTTAAAGATAATATGTTTGATAGTGTTAATCCTTTCTATTTAGAAATCCCAACGCCAGCTCCGGTGGAGAAATTTTATTCGGTGGAAGTGACTCCAAACACTACAAAGGGGATTTTACATACCTTCCTGTGGATAAGAAAGGATACTGGCAATTTAAGATGGATGGGTATGCATAATTCATATAGCATAGAAAGTACACTGTTAAAAACAGGTACTTAAAAATAAGTGAAATGTAATAATTTTTGATTACATTCGATGCTTATCATAGCTCCGAAGACATAAGTTTCATTTTTGAAAAAGACATGTACTAAAAAAAATGAGTAAAATGAATAAAAAGGGCAGTTGCTTGCCTACATAGGCTGCCTTCATAACAACAACTCTTAACCTACTTTCAATAAATTTTAACAATTACAACTAGGGCTTACCGGGATTAGAACCCAATCCGTCTACCTGAGATCGTCCACACCGAAGTCCAGCGCCTTATCCGTTGTATTACCAGAGCGACGGGAATAAGTTATAAATAGAAGTAATGTCAAAAAGGTGTGCCAAAAGAATAGGAAGTAAGATAATTGGGTTGTAATAACTCAGTTTCCATTTATGCAATTGACATCAAATAATGTGGAAAACAATCTTTTGAACAACTATTTTAAGGTTATTAGGTCGCTTTGTTATGAAGGCTTGAACAGAAGCTGAGACTAGCAATATTCAATAATGAGTACTCAATAATGAGTACATTTGACTTATTTTTGAGTATCTACTTTTAACAGTATATTATCTATTCACCGTTTCTACTCTTTTTATACAGTAGACGCTCGTTTTTACGAACTCGTAGGGAACAACCAAATTGTTCGTAAAATCGAAAGTTCGTAAAATAGAATATCGTAAGAAGTAGTAAATTGTATGCTTATTTTTATTAAACTGTCTTCTCTTTATAAATAAAGCATTATTTAGAGATTATATTAGGAAGTAAAGTTATATATAGTTACTTTATATAAGAAACAATTGTAAATAAAATAGTTAAATAAAAAATAATAAGTATACCTTTATTGATGAAAAATCAAGCATCAGAATAATCGCTACTTTTTCTGTTTTAAAACAACATTTTGGAAAATACATGTTTTCATTTGATCGATGTTTGAAAGCATTTCACTATTGTCCTCCTCAAAAGAGGCTTGTTCCTTAAGCACATTACAATAATCGGAATGTTAGTCCTATAACTTTCCTCATTCAAGAAAGCAAAGCCTTTTCCAGTTTTGGATATTTTGCAGCTCTAAAATATTTTTGAGAGGGGCACTCTTGTTGGTCTTGTTTGCATATCCAACGATTTTTTTTCTTTTTCTCTTAAAATTATCTATGGACTATTCTTTGGAATTCCATATTTCTTAGAGAATCTCTAAAGATATGAGCTTTTAAACTTTGTCTGATGTCAGGTAAACTCTAGCGAAGTATGAAAATGAGTTCGCAAAACAGAGATTTTTCAAAACTTTAGTTCGTAAATGAGAATTAAAAATAACGTTATGCCTATGGGACCATGTTCGGGACCAGACACTAGTTCGTAAAATCGTGAGTGTTCGTAAATTTGAGGTTCGTAAAAACGAGCGTCTACTGTATGTCGTATTGCATTATTGAGTTCTTTCTATAAAATAAAACAGTAATAGAATTTCAAATAATACATTTAAATTATGAAAGTTTAAAAAAAAAATTTTAATGCAGTATTTCCGTAAATGGGAAAACGTCTGCCTACTGCGCTGGTGGATGCGAAGCTATTGCTGATACTGGAACTTCTCTTATCGCTGGTCCTCTATCCGAAATTGATAAACTGAATAAAGAAATTGGAGCTACACCACTTACCTCTGGAGAAGTAAGAAAACTTAGTGAAATTTGTCTATATTAATAAAGTATGCAAAAAGCATTTATTATTTGTTTCATGAAACACAAATTGTTATTCATCCAATTATTGTAGGGAAAATTTCAACAACAAACATATTAAATTAATATAAATATATTATATTTATATTTAATATTAAAATTTGGAAATTTAATAATTTCGCAGTTACTTAACATCTGATAGTTAAAAAAAAATATTTTTGAAAATATTTATTTTCATATGTTTGTTAATTTTTCACCTATCCATATTGTACTGTAGGATATATTAAATATTATTAATATTATTACTGTAGGATATATCTACAGAGGATGCAAAACATGTCCGATAATTTTTTTGTTGTTTAAATCGTATATTTGTTCTTCAAAATTTGATGATTCTACCGTTATTTAAGATATAATAATTATTAAATATTTAATAAATGAAATATGAAGGGGTGAGAAGCTAAAAGGAGTACAAGTGCCTTTAAAAAAAATTATTAAATATTTAATAAATGAAATACGAAGGGGTGAGAAGCCAAAAGGAGTACAAGTGCCTTTAAAAAAATTATTAAATATTTAATAAATGAAATACGAAGGGGTGAGAAGCCAAAAGGAGTACAAGTGTCTTTAAAAAAATAATTATTCAATATTTAATAAATGAAATATGAGGGGGTGAGAAGCCTATTTAATAAATGAAATATGAAGGGGTAAGAAGCTAAAAGGAGTACAAGTGCCTTTAAAAAAAATTATTAAATATTTAATAAATGAAATACGAAGGGGTGAGAAGCCAAAAGGAGTACAAGTGTCTTTAAAAAAATAATTATTCAATATTTAATAAATGAAATATGAGGGGGTGAGAAGCCTATTTAATAAATGAAATATGAAGGGGTAAGAAGCTAAAAGGAGTACAAGTGCCTTTAAAAAAAATTATTAAATATTTAATAAATGAAATACGAAGGGGTGAGAAGCCAAAAGGAGTACAAGTGTCTTTAAAAAAATAATTATTCAATATTTAATAAATGAAATATGAGGGGGTGAGAAGCCAAAAGGAGTACAAGTGTCTTTAAAAAAATAATTATTAAATATTTAATAAATGAAATATGAGGGGGTGAGAAGCCTATTTAATAAATGAATATGAAGGGGTAAGAAGCCAAAAGGAGTACAAGTGTCTTTAAAAAAATAATTATTCAATATTTAATAAATGAAATATGAGGGGGTGAGAAGCCTATTTAATAAATGAAATATGAAGGGGTAAGAAGCTAAAAGGAGTACAAGTGTCTTTAAAAAAATAATTATTAAATATTTAATAAATGAAATATGAGGGGGTGAGAAGCCAAAAGGAGTACAAGTGTCTTTAAAAAAATAATTATTTAATATTTAATAAATGAAATATGAGGGGGTGAGAAGCCTATTTAATAAATGAAATATGAAGGGGTAAGAAGCTAAAAGGAGTACAAGTGTCTTTAAAAAAATAATTATTAAATATTTAATAAATGAAATATGAGGGGGTGAGAAGCCAAAAGGAGTACAAGTGTCTTTAAAAAAATAATTATTTAATATTTAATAAATGAAATATGAGGGGGTGAGAAGCCAAAAGGAGTACAAGTGTCTTTAAAAAAATAATTATTTAATATTTAATAAATGAAATATGAGGGGGTGAGAAGCCAAGGAGTACAAGTGTCTTTAAAATAAGTGTTAAGTGCGGTTATGAATAGCTAATACATATGAAATGCTGGTGACAAAGGGATACAATAAATGTTTGTCATGTAGTATCAAGTACTTCACGGATCAGCTGTTTTGTTTTAACTCTAAACTGAGTTTTCGCAAAAACTTGTACCCTTTGGCTTCTTACCCTCTCATATATATTTTCGTATTCTGATCAAATTTACCTCTAGAAATTGCACAAAAAGTGACATTCCCTCTGTATTATGAAGGGTCTCTCTATATTATGTATGTCTCGTTACATTTCAAAAAACATTTAAATAAGATAATAATTTATTGCAATATAGAAGCACATTGGATAGGTCGAATTGTTTTAAGAAATATATATTTGTGATATTACGTTATATTTCATGACTCATTTATATTTGTATAAATTACAATAATCTCAAATAAAATTACTAAAAAGCTAACTGAAGCAACTTAAAAAGGTTATTTTTTAGTGAACTACAAAAATATATATATGTTGAAAAAATATAATTAATGGAAAACATTTACTACACAAAACTCATTTATTATCATTAACGTATTGCCTTTGTTATATATTGAAAAAAAAATTCATGAAACAATTAATCTTAAGTTGTTTACATCAGTAACTTTAAGTCGATATAATATTAAAAATTATTTTTTTAGTATATCGTGGATTGCCAATTGATTCCAAAACTTCCCAAAGTATCTCTGACTCTTGGAGGCAAAACTTTTGACTTGCAAGGATCTGACTATGTGATACAGGTAATATATTTTGATAGTTAATCGATTAAAATTAGAATTATGTGTGAAAAAGTGTGCAACATATCCAGCGTGAAAAGAATGTGAATATTTTCTATAATAACAGACAAAAATAATATTGCTTTCTTTCAGTTACTCGAAATTATACAATGATGATTACATTTTTAAAGTATTATTATAAAACATCCAAAATAAAAATGTTTAAAACGTATTAGAATAAAAGTAGTTTGTTATTTATTTTGCTATACTTGGACTTAAAAAAGTCATTTAAATCGAGAATTAATAAAAAAGAGTAATTAATAGAAAAGGATCAAGGATTTTTGGTTCAACCTAGATTGCAGCATAATATGGCGTAAGTTACTGCAACGCACCAAGATATGGTGCAACGTTGAAGTGAAATTTTTAACAATGTATTGCCTCAAGGATAGTGAAGACTATATATAGAAGGTGCGCTTGTTTTTCGCTTTTTGAAAGTGGACAAGGAAAGCACATTTTTGACGTAATTTTAGCTCCGCCTTAATATGGGTTTTTGATCATTCTCATTGGCTGTGTGTTTCAAGCATTGCTACTTAGGTTCGATCCCCGGTTGGGTAACAACTGGTGATTTAATTTTTAATTAGCAAAATAATGTAAATATATGTAAATACCTGTAAATAATTGTGTTCAGGTAGCTTCACTACTAATCCGTCCTTGTTTTGTTATGTCCCCGTATTTTACTTGATTGAAATTGTAACTCATTTAATATGTCCAATACAAATGCATTGACCTGATGTTTCCAAACCCCATTTTATTGTTTCAAAATTCATGAACATGCTCTCGTGGCAGCTAATATTATTTTAATACGCTTAATTTATTATGCAAATCTTTTGCAATTTTTCCATACTGAATGTAATCCTTAAAATATAATTTAAACTCTTAAAATTCAGCAAATTCTCAATTAAAATAGCCAATATAATTTTTAAATAGTTCAGAAAAAAACGAATAGATGGCAGCACCTCACAAACGAGAGCATTAGACACGCCTACAGAAAGCGCGAGGTAGGCGTCACTATGACGTAAAAAATGTGCTTTCCCCGCCTTCCGTCAGACAGCGCGAGAACGAGCACACCGTATATATATGGTCTTCACTATCCTTGGTATTGCCTTATGTCTTAACTTATGTGTAAGCTTAAACTATATTAATTTTTTGGATTTTAGGTTTCTCAAATGGGGACGACTATCTGCTTGAGTGGATTCATGGGAATAGACATTCCCAAACCAGTTGGCCCACTATGGATTCTGGGAGACGTCTTCATCGGACGTTACTACACGGAATTTGATTATGGTAACAGCAGAGTCGGATTCGCAGAGGCCGTTTAAAGAAGAAATTCTAATATTTTTTAAATCAGAAAAACATTTATGTAGAACATTACACTAATTAAAATTTGCACGAGATGGCCGATAAACTTTTAACAGTATATTCATATGTATATTACGTTCAACCTTAAAAATGCTTGTACTTTTAGCCTGTTCAGCCAAAAACTTTGAAAATTCTTATTAAAATGTATGTTACTGTTCATTCGTTTTAAGTGTATTATGTTATAAATTCTTTGAATAAAATCGTAAAGACCTAAATGGAGACTTCTTTATTTAGTTTGTAGAAATTTTGATTAGCTTATTTAGTTTAATATTTTATTTAAAATGCACTAGTTTTTAGAATTAAAAATATATTTTTTTCTTTTACTTATTTAACCCTTGAGAAACATCCAAAATTATAGACTTTAAAAAAAAATCTAAGCAATGCATAATACATGTAATATATTTTCGTTAAATAACCATATTTTAATTTTCTGCATAGCCCCTTTTCTTTAATTTAAAGGACATATTATATTTTTAAATAAAAACCTCTATCAAATACAAATTTTCTAATGTATTTTTGTTCATTTTCAAAAATTGCTTTACCATGAAATTAATTTGAACTTTCATGTTAAATTACACTAAACTTAATAGAAAAATTAACTCGTAATAATGTAAACTTTTATAAAATAAACAGTAATTTTTTATTAATATTCAGATTTTGGGTGTAGTAATGTTGTATAATTAAATAAATTGTAATTGGTTTAGGAAATTTTCTATCCACGAGGGGAAAGTGCGTCCTTTTGTATCCTAAGGAAGTTCTGAAAATAAAGAGTTAGGTTTTTTCGTGTGAAATTCTAGGGGTAAAAAAAATAATCCAGGACGGTTAATGCCCCCTACTCAGCTACAGGCTGGGAACTTCATTCTATAACTTCTGTTCACCGATAGTATTTACCTCTGATTTGTACTTGCTGCCTCATACTAATTAAAAAATTCTTATTTATTTGTAAAATATCACCTCCAATTCCCAATATTTTTAATTGGCAAAGCAATGCTTCATGCAGAACTTTAGCAAAGGCCTTCTGAAATCAATGTAGACCAGAACTTCACTGCTCTTTCAATCTAACTCTCCAGTCACCTTATCATAGAATTTTAAAAGATTGTTACCAACAAAATAAACTTATTTCTTGACATTTACAAAATGCACTAGCATTTTGCACACAGCAATTAACATAGGCCCATTCTAATTAACATTCCCATTATTAATGCAAAGTAAATTTACTTTGCCATGATAAATGATAATTTTATATCTATAAAACAATTTTAATATGAAGTTATAGTAAATAAATAGAAAAATCCAATGTTAATATATGCTTCGAGGCAAACCAAAGACTCACTGAGTATAGGGACCGGTGTCGTCACGTTACTCGTGGTATGGAGAGTAGGGTACCAACTAAGATGTTGTCCTCGTCATCTGACTGCAGTTCAATATTACAAGACAGTGTTTCTAAGTCTTGTCTTTGGAATAGAATATGAACCATTGATAACTGCACATCAAATGTTATATTGAGTGAATCTATTAGATTATTATTAACTTTTCTTACTTCAGACGAATATCTGAATTAAATATTTACCAAGTTTTGTTATCAATTACACTAACAAATGGGTTTCTATTTTTTAAAAAAAAAAAGCAACCTTGTATCACAAGTAAAAATTAAATTTAACTCTCCTTCAAATAGAACATAGAAGATCAAATCGACTTTTAGCATGCGCTAAAAATTTATTACAACAAATTAAAAACTGTTGAGTATTCCTACTAATCTTTTGTAGAAATTTAATTTTCTCTTTCTTTTACGAATAAATTAAACAAAACACGTAAATTTATAATTTTTTTTTCTCACTAAAAGTTATGTTTATGAAAGGTTTTCTTCAAAAATATTTAGAGTAGTAAATATAAATAATAAATTTTCCTGGTTGAGTGATTTGAATAGGCAGGGGGGGGGGGGGAGGCGTGTGTAAGACCCCCTATAATGGAATCTAATGTGCAAGCCGGTGCTTCACGGGCTTTGTAAGAAATATGAACACATTTAAATATATATCAACAAAAATCTTTTTTATTGTTTGATTTTCTGTAATAATTATTAAAATATCGTAATATTAAATGCACGCATAACTAAAAGATCGGTCATGTTATCAGTTAATATGAACTATCTATTTTCATCGTCTGTTTTCAACAATGCAAAGTTTAAGTAATAGCAGGGGCGGCTTAAGGCTCAAGTGGCTGCCTGGGGCGCCAGACTAAGAAGGGCGCCAATTTTTTTTTTTTTAAATGTAAATATAAAATATTTTAGTTGAAAATTTGCAGTATTGAGTTTATGCTTTTAAATTAAATAATATATTAGAATTAAATGGGTTTTTTTAATATTAGTATCATTACTTTATTTTCGTCGATATATTATTCAATAATTAAAGTTTGAATTGGATTTTTTTTGTGTGTTTTTCTCACCTTCTTGAAAACAATACAGGTTTTTTTAGTTGACATGCGTTTATCGCTATTTGTAAATCGTGATGAATGCATACAATAAAAAATATTTGTAAAACTTGGGTCGCCAAACTCAAGTAGGTTTTTTAGTTGACAAAGTTACAAATACATACAATAAAAAATATTTATGAAAATTGGGGCGCCAAACTGATGTTTGCTTGTGTCATGAAAAATCCTTGAACCCTCTCCGAGTAAAAGTCCCTAAATGTTTGTAAATTTCGGCATAATACACATTTATTCTTATGCCGAAATATTAAGTGAAATTATAGGATAGCAATTCAATTTATTTCAAGAGCAAAAGAAAGGGATCGTCTTATTGAAAGACAAGTTTTTTGCGTACAATATTTGTTCCGGCCAAGTAAATATATTTATTTATATTTCAAGAAATATATTTTATTTGTTTATAATTTGCCTCCTTTATCCTTTAATCAGTGGCGGCTCGCCCACTACAGCAAGTACAGCCGGGCTGCACCTAAATTCATTAGTGTATTTTAAAACTAAAATCAGATATTTCACTAATTTTTTTAAATGAAGATTAGAATTGAAAATGAAATTTCTACGGTAGTAAACAAAATCTCCGATATATATCACGCATGTTACCGTAATGCACAATTCAGGAGGGGAAAAAACTCCATTCAATCAAACTGCAGCCAAAAAGCGAAATTCGAAATCGGCTGTATCGTTGCCATGGCAACCGCTACATAGTATGGAGATTCCTCCTATGCTAATGCACTGCATTTGTGAGAAGGTACAGCCGAAATGAGTTTTCTTATTTTAGCTGCACTTGAGGTTCGATATGCTGATTGGCTAATGGGTGAAACGAGAACTTACGAGATTATATCCAAACGGAAATAATTTTCGTGATACATTTACTGTGTGCTGTTGTTTCAGGACATGGTCATGCTGTCGTTTCGTTATGTAAGTTAATATTAAAATTGACTGATTCGAATGTTTAAAAGAAAGCAGGATTGCTTTAATTTTCAAAAAATAAGTAAGTGTTTTCTATTTTTTTCGCATGTTATCATTTCTTAAAAATTGAAAGGAAACTTGATTTGAGTAGTGAATAATAAAGAATTTCCGTTCATGTAAGGTTTTTGGAAAATAGGGAGGGGGGGGGGGGATTCACATGATTTCGGCTGCAGTAACATTTTAGACCACGGGCCGCTACTGCCTTTAATTCTCATAATAATAAGAAATTATCATGCTGGCAGGGAGTTGGATCATTTATTATACATAGTGACTTCCATATGAACAATTAAATATCGTTTAAAAATTTCTCCTGTGTGAACAACACATTTTGGATCAAAATTATAAGAGCATAACTTCGAATATTTCGTACGAACAAAATTTTACCTGTTCAATCCAAGGTTCTGTTCCGGTTCTGTTCAATCCAAGTTCAAAACAACAATAAATATTGGACAATATTGTAGAGAGTGGTCATAAATTGTTGCTTTAAATATTACAATGTAGTGCCATTGTGTATAATTGCTTCGTAAAGCTTATCGTAATTACATAACAATATTTGTGCACAGTTATATTAAATGATTGATATTATTTGTGTAAGTTTCTGCGTTATAGATGGTCCAGCTAAAGTTGGAGTGAAAACTGTTATAATGAATGTTCGTAACGTCGATGTTTCTGAAATGGTAAGAGGTTTTTGCATATCCTGCACATAAATGATATGCGATACAATCGTTTTACATTCTCACATAGTAACTGGTAAAACCGCAAAATACTAAAGTATTTGCAAATCAATAAGAGTATCAATAGATTGTCTCAAATGGGGCAGACTATCTGCTTGAGTGATTCATGGGAATAGACTTTCCCAAATCAGTTGGCCCACTGTGGATTCTGGGAGACGCGAATTCATCGAAAGTTACTACACGGAATTTGATTATGGGAATAGCAGAGGCTATTTAAAGAAGAAATTCTAATATTTTTAAAATCAAAACACATTTATGTAGAACATCACATTAATTAAGATTTGCACGAGGGGGTAGATTTTTTCAGTAAACTTTTAACAGGATATTCATATGTATATTACGTTCAACCTTAAAAAGGCTTGTACTTTTAGCCTGTTCAGCCAAAAACTTTGAAAATTATTATTAAAATGTATGTTACTGTTCATTCGTTTTAAGTGTATTATGTTATAAATTCTTTGAATAAAATTGTAAAGACCTAAATGGACACTTCTTTATTTAGTTTGTGGAAATTTTGATGAGCTTTTTTAGTTTTATATTTTATTTAAAATGCACTAGTTTTTAGAATTAAAAAAAATTCTTTTACATATTTAACTCTTGAGAAACATCTTAAGTCCTTACAAAATTGTAAATTTTTAAGAAAAATCTAAGCAATGTATAATACATATATTTTCTTTAAATTACCATATTTTAATATTCTGTATCACCCCTTTACTCTAATCTTTCATCCCGTCTATAAAACTCTTTTTACCATTCCCCATAACTTACCTATCCGATTCACATTTCTTTATTTAATACAATAGAGTTACCACTAATACTTTGTTGACGACTTAAATTCTCAGTTTATTTTAGTTATAACAACTTCCTACGCACATAACTTGGAATAATTTTTTCACAAGATAATTTTTTTTTCACACCACGTGAAAAATCCCTAGGTCAACCCTCCCTAACCAATCAGCTGCTTCCCTTGACTCAATCTATCCCTAAAAGTCCCTGTGTACATAAATGAAAACTACCTACGGGGAGCATTTTTCTCCTATTCACAATGTACCCAGAACCTACAGGTATACGTGCTCTGTAGTTGAATAAATGTTTGAACCTAACCTATCGGCCCTTATTATTATACTTTAACGGATGCCCCCTACTATTGAAACTCTATATAGCTATTGACTATTTGATAGCAATATACACTGTTAAAAATAGGTGCTCAAAAATGAGTAAAATGTACTCCTTTTTGGGTATATTCGGTGCTTATCATGGCTCCGAATACATAAGTTTCAATTTTGAAAAAGACATGCGCTCAAAATTGAATACAATGAATAACAAGAGTAGATGCTAGCTTACCTTCATAAATAACTTTCAATAAATATCAGCAATTACAACCAAAACTTACCGGGAATTGAACCCTGATCCTCAGGCACCACAGCCCAGAGCATTATCCGTAAAATTACAAGGGATATTTGATTATAAATAGAAGAAATGTTAAAAAGGTGTGCCAAAGAAATGGGAAGTAAGATAATTGAGGTGTAATAATTCAGTTTCCATTTAAGCAACCGACAACAAATAATGTGGAAAAACATCTTCTGAACAACTATTTTAAGTGTGTCTAGTCGCTTTGTTAAGATGGCTTGAACAGAAGCTTAAGATTAGAAATATTAAATCACACTGCTCATTTTTGAGAAAGTACGGTTACTTAAATTTGAGAGCGTCATAGCTCATTTACGATGCAATTGTACTCAAAGAAAACAAGTAGGTTTAGGTACTCATTTATTAAGTACTTTTTTTTGCAATGCAGAAACACGTAAATGCAGTACATTATTTTTTCCCCTCAAAAACATTAAGTTTGTTAACTATTTTCCAATAACAAACTATTTTACTATATGGTCCCCCAGTACAGTACAACAACTAGATAACTACAAATCAGCTGTCTATACAAATACCCATACAAAGCCATGTTATGCTAGTTTTGTATTTATCTAGTTGTAGTTATCTACTCGGGACAATATAAAGTATATATATATTGATTCGATAATATTCGATATAATAAATATATCTTATATAATACGTCAAAAATAAAAAATTCCACATGCAATGATGAACACGCTACTATCTTTTAAATAAACAAATATATCTGAAAAATATTCCAATATTGAAACTACAGAAAATAAACATTAATCCCTAACATCTAAATAAACGATAAATAACTGTGAAACTATGCTAATGGCATATTTTCACGAACATAATCTGCATAATTACATAAATTACAATCGACATCGTTGAATTAAGTTTTCGGCAGAATACCCAATACAAAATCGATATAGATACTTCAGAGTCACTTCGAAAGTTCATAAGCAATTACTATTTTTTAAATTATAAAATTGATACTACGTGTGATTTGTTAATTATATTTATTTAATTCATGAAAATCTTGATGTCCATGATGACTTAATAATAAAATAAATATTTAAATGAATTTATACATTGTAAAAAAAGGTACTTAAAAATGAACGACCAAGCGATCTTAATAAAACCTACAAACTTAAAATTAGTTTGTTCAGTAGATTTAATAACTCAGCTTCTATTTAAGCCATCGACATCAAATCATATAAAAAACCAACTCAATTATTTTACTTCACATTTTTTTGGAACACCTTTTTTAAAATTTCTTTTGTCTAAAACTTCTTAATATCGCTATGGTAGTTTATCGGATAAGGCACTGGACTTTGGTGCTAAAGGTCTGGGTTCGATTCCCGGTAAGACTTCGATTGGAATTATCGATATTTATTTAGTGATTTATGAAGATAGCCTATGTAGGCAAGCATTGTGATAATTTTAGACTACATGTCTTTTTTAAAATTGAAACGTATTCGAAGTCGTTACAAACATCGACTGCACTAAAAAACGAGTACATTTTACTAATTTTCGAGTACATATTTTTAACAGTGTATTAAAACATCCCAGCAAAAAAAGTCAGCATAAAACCTTCATCAAAATTTTTAAATTGAAGGTTTTATGCAGGAAAACTGAAGTTTTTTTGAAGATCTATAAAATTAAAGGTTTTTGCTTCAATGTCCTTCATAATAACTGCAAAAAAACTTCATAAAATCCGGCAAAAAAACGTCAATTTTTAATCATGAAATGGGAAAATGCAGATATTTTAAAGGTTTTATGTAGGAAAATTAAAAACTTAGAAAAAACTGCAGTTTTTTGTTTCAATATCCTTTATAAAACCTTCAAAAAACCTTCAATTTGACAATTTTGATGAAGGTCTCATGCTGACTTTTTTTGCTGGGATCTTTGCCTTTGATACTGTATAACGAAATAATTAATTACTATAAACATACAGCTCATTAACAGTCATATTAACCTTGGAATCATTAATTTAAGCAGTTTGACTAATATATTTCGCGGTTATTTATCTTGCAATTACTTTGACAGAAAAGCTAAGGTTGAGGGAAAAGGGGGGTGGGGTGAAAACATTGCATTGTAGGCATGACAACCACAAGCGGGCCTATGATAGCCACGGTACATTAGCCAAAAGCACATTTCTCTGCTCTTTCTTGATCATTTGGCAGTTGCTCTTCGATACTTAAACATAAGATTTTTTAAAGAGTGGATAAGGCTAATGATTATGTTTTGAAGCGTGATTTAATTCTCGTCGTAGGTTTAGTTATGCTTGTCTAAAGCGATTATTGGTAAATAATTATTACTGCTTTTTAATTTGAAAAGTGTTATTTTTAACTATTTACTTCTTATATTCTAATTTTTATTTTGCATTTTTTGGAATAAGTCTGGTCATGTTTTATAAATATTTTAAGACTGGAATTTATTAAACTCTAAGACTGGAATTTATTAAACTCTAAGACTGGAATGTATTAAACTCTAAGACTGGAATTTATTAAACTCTAAGACTGGAATTTATTAAACTCTAAGACTGGAATGTATTAAACTCTAAGACTGGAATGTATTAAACTCTAAGACTGGAATTTATTAAACTCTAAGACTGGAATTTATTAAACTCTAAGACTGGAATTTATTATACTCTAAGACTGGAATTTATTAAACTCTAAGACTGGAATTTATTAAACTCTAAGACTGGAATTTATTAAACTCTAAGACTGGAATGTATTAAACTCTAAGACTGGAATTTATTAAACTCTAAGACTGGAATTTATTAAACTCTAAGACTGGAATGTATTAAACTCTAAGACTGGAATGTATTAAACTCTAAGACTGGAATTTATTAAACTCTAAGACTGGAATTTATAAAACTCTAAGACTGGAATTCATGCTTAAAAAAGGTGAACGCAGTTATTGCGTAATATGTTTAGGTAAAATAGAAACAGTGTAACTCAAAATAAATTTTAACGTATTTATCAGTAAAAATTAATAGTACTTTATTTAAAAAATATGTTGTTGCTTCTGAATATAATTTATTATATTAATCCTTATTTATGTAAGAATATTTTTTGAGCAACAGGTATTTTATACTTTTATATACATATATTATTATTATTATTATTATTATTAATAATAATAATAATGTTTTAACTTTAATGCGAAATTATAGAAACGAATTTAAAAGATTTAAAAAAAATCATAAGTTGCATTTGTCTTGTTCATAAGCTATATTTGAAATTATCTTGTTTGATAAATTATTATAATTATATATTTTGAAAATGTAATTATTAGAAAATTTGTTTAAACTACTTAAAATAATACTTTTTACGTATTTTTAAAAACTAGGATTTTTTTATATTAGAGAGAAATAACAGTTATTTACATAATCATACACATAAAATTTACTTTTAAAACACAATAACACATTTTGGTGTTTTCCTTGCTTAATATTTGAAAATTTAAAAAGTTTGACATTATAACACGAGACTATTTTTTTTCTACAGTATAATGCGATTTTTTTTATTTGTTGAAGCACTGAAAAAATATAATTGCTATAGTTACTGTGGTTTCACGAATATTGTGAGTAAAATTTTTTTTTTCAGACCATTCTGAAATGACTGCTGAAAAATGAAATAATATTGAAAGGAAGAAACTCTCCGGATTTTAACAGATATAACCAATCCAAATACAAACACCTATAATAAAGTATATTCGGTTACATTTAAACTACTCAAAATTATTGTAGGAACTTAGAATAAATACACATATCTAATCTAACTTCACTATTTAAATTAGCTTTTTAAAATGAACCATTCAATGGGATTCATTCACTCTTTTCAGATAATTGGAATACATAACACAAACAATTTCACATGCACTTTTTCCCGAAATTAATACTTCCACTAAGGCCAAATGAAAACAACAATATGGCTTAAATTAAGATAAATATATAGCATTAATATTGTTATATAAGTCATTGCCGTTTGACAATACACTTATTGATAATAAAAAAAATAGTACGCGAAAGTAATAGTTCATTATTATAAATAAATTTAAGAAAATAATGAAAAAGCCTTGAACTAAGTTATAAGAAAATTGGATATTTATAAATATCAAGTGCCTACGGAACTTGAACTTTCATGAGAGTTGTATCACCTATTATAGTCTTCGTCGTTTCTTTCAAGTTATTCATCTCTTTAGCACAAGAATTCCGCAGGTAAGATTTTTTATGAAACTTTTAATAATAAAATGCATGGGTGTTTCTAATAAAGTAATGAAAAATGCTGACTTCAAAAATTCTAATATCAATTTTTCACATTTAAGCCCCTTCTTTCTGCTCCTGAATTTTCAGTGTTAAAAATATATTTCTATAAAATAACAGACATAAATTATATAAGCTTAATATTGCATTGCATTCATAATATGAAAATATTTAATATAAAATTTTATTTTATATTCTTAAAATTTCATTGTTTGATAAAATTAGCATCTAATTCAGAGACTTCCATTGAAACATTAACTTAAAAAAAATACGTATAAAGTAAACTTTTCTAAAAACACTTTGATGCTATTAAAAGTATGATAAAATTCCTGGATACTTTCAATAAATTTGACACTCATACTCTTATAAATGGTTAGTTAAAATGGTTAATTAAATATGCTACAATTATTTTCGTCAAAATTGACGAAAATAATATTGTCGTTATATATTTCATCATATTGTCGTTAGATTTTCGCAAATTTTATAAAACGACGAAATATTTTGTGATTTTTTTTATAATTCATTATGTTATTTTGCCAAACAATTTAATTGGAGCATATCAAAAGAATCTTTTGTCAAATTTGAACTATTATTTTTAATAGCACTCTGAAAGTTAATGCAGTTGAAAATTTGCACCGAAAATTGGGTTTTTGCATTATTTGATCTCTAGTGTGACGTGTAAATCTATATAAAAATTGAGTTTCATTTTAAATGACTTTTAAGTCAGAAACTTTAAAATATATTTAGGAATTTTTAAGCAACCAAGAGATTGTTATTTTGAAACGTTTATAGAAATGTTATTATATTGTTATAACCAACGTTAAAATTTTATGAATGATTAAACCCACACATTCTGAGGAATTGTTCTTGTAGTATAAAAATAATATTTATAATAATGGGATGGGGAATATATAAGAGAACGTTGTACTAAAAATTTTATGTTATTTTGCCAAACAATTTAATCGGAGCATATCAAAAGAATCTTTTGTCAAATTTGAACTATTATTTTTAATAGCACACTGAAAGTTAATGCAGTTGAAAATTTGCACCGAAAATTGGGTTTTTGCATTATTTGATCTCTAGTGTGACGTGTAAATCTATATAAAAATTGAGTTTCATTTTAAATGACTTTTTAGTCAGGAACTTTAAAATATATTTAGGAATTTTTAAGCAACCAAGAGATTGTTATTTTGAAACGTTTATAGAAATGTTATTATATTGTTATAACCAAAGTTTAAATTTTATGAATGATTAAACCCACACATTCTGAGGAATTGTTCTTGTAGTATAAAAATAATATTTATAATAATGGGATGGGGAATATATAAGAGAACGTTGTACTAAAAATTTTATGTTATTTTGCCAAACAATTTAATCGGAGCATATCAAAAGAATCTTTTGTCAAATTTGAACTATTATTTTTAATAGCACACTGAAAGTTAATGCAGTTGAAAATTTGCACCGAAAATTGGGTTTTTGCATTATTTGATCTCTAGTGTGACGTGTAAATCTATATAAAAATTGAGTTTCATTTTAAATGACTTTTTAGTCAGGAACTTTAAAATATATTTAGGAATTTTTAAGCAACCAAGAGATTGTTATTTTGAAACGTTTATAGAAATGTTATTATATTGTTATAACCAAAGTTTAAATTTTATGAATGATTAAACCCACACATTCTGAGGAATTGTTCTTGTAGTATAAAAATAATATTTATAATAATGGAATTGGGAATATACATAGAGTAATGATACAAATAGAGGAATAAAAATGCCGATTTCCGTGTGTGCATCATTGAAACCACGTGATTTGTGGAAATGCCAATTCATTCATGCGCCAATATTACTTGGCATGCCTTGGCGACTTTCAGAACTAAGCGAGATCGAAGTATTGTAATATGGTTTTGTGTTTAATTTTGTATTTAAATATCGTTTTTTTAACGAGTGGCACAATTTAAGGGAGTTTTCTTTTTTTGTACTTTGTACTTTTGAAATAATTGTGTTACGTTTTTATGCAAAAAACTTACCATAAGCGAAGTTCTTTCAATTGTTATTTTGTATAGTTCAATAAGAAAATATGAACAATAAAACCGAAGAAATATAAAGAGTTTCGTTTTTTCGAGTATTGAACACAAAGAAAATTATATTTTCGTTTCGTTAATGAAGAGAAAATATTTAGCGCAAATTGTTTGAAAATAAATAAATACCTACATATATGTTCAGAAGTTGAATACGGACAGAACGCCTTATCCCCAAAAAAGAAGAAGGTGCACCAAATTTGGAACTCCTGCAGATGTCTGAACGCCAAATGTGGCAGCGCTAAAACCACGTGATGTTGGTTTTTCTTTTCAATGTTGACACCGCGGCCTTATGAGAGTCTGGCATTGAAGGCGCTCTCTATTTAATATTACAACTCTCTGGGAATATATAAGAGAACGTTGTACTAAACAATTTTCTAATCAGTAAAATATATTACTGTTTAGATTATGATAGATAGATATTGATTTTTTTTCTCAACACTGTTTTATCACGTTAGTATATTGTCGCCTTAATTCTCAAAGCACGTAACTCCAAATCACGGATTCAGCACCCATAGCGAATTTTTCCGATCACTTCTTATTTTTAAACAATTCCACATTTAGAAGTGAATCGCTTGAATTTCGTCGCCAGCAGCTTTCGCTAAGAATCCGTGGTTTGGAGTTACGCGCGAATTAAGCCGACGATATATGGAGGCATCAGAGTTAAAGTGGACCGAAGTCCAATTTTTATCAAATTTGAGTTCATGCCGTCATAATAGAGTGAAAACATTTTGTTTATTCGAGTAAAAAATAACCGAGTCCATAGTTTAATTTTTAACTACAATATTTCAGAAGTATGTATTCTGTTTCCATTCCTTGTTCATTAAATAGAATTACTCAATTTTAAGAATCTTTTCTCGAAATCAATTCATGGATTTTTTCCACCTTAACTTTGAGCCCTCCATTACAAAACCCACTTTTTAGATTCAACAACCACACTTTAGTAAGAAAACACCTAACATTCATTTCTTATAAATAAGCTTTGAAAATAGAAACAAGCCAAAAAGAGTATATATCCGTGTCCATAGTTTATAGTTTAATAATCCGCGTCCATAGTTATAGTCCATAGTTTAATTTTTGACTACAATATTTCAGAAGTATGTATTCTGTTTCCATTCCTTGTTCATTAAATCAATTTTAAGAATATTTTCTCGAAATCAATTCATGGATTTTGTCCACCTTAACTTTGAGCCCGCCATTACAAAACCCACTTTTTAGATTCAATAACCACACTTTAGTAAGAAAACACCTAACATTCATTTCTTATAAATAACCTAAAAACATTATTAACAGACACTATTAAAGATTAAAAGTTATAAATTTCTAATCCGAAAACCACTTTTCACACTGTAACGCGTTTAAAAAAGATATAACAAAACTAATCATAATCAATTAAAAATACTAGTTAGTGTTCCCGGGGTTTTCCTTCGAGAAAGACCCCGAACCGTCGCCAATAGCCCACTGTGCAGCTCTAGTGCGACGTTAATTAACAAAAACCAAACCAAAAAACCAATAAAAAATAAATTAAGAATAAAAATACCCAAATTCATTCTACAGATTCATACAGATTTCTAAAAGTAAAAATTAAGTAGTTCTTAAGGACTTTTAAAGGACCTCTTATATTTTTTGGCGCCGTTGGCGGAGAATCGCACGTAAATGTGGTTTTGTAGCAAGTTGGCGCAGGATGCCTCTTCCGGCAAACTATGGAGCATAATTCCCATCCCTGTAAATGCTAAAGATGCTACATTCTTGTGAATTTCCCCGTTTTTCTAGAATGAGTATCAATTCTTTACGAAACCATAAACGAACTGAGATTTCCTAACTATGAAGTATCGTGTATGATAATGAAATATCAATGACTAAAAAATTGGACAACAGCGGTCAAAAGTTCACTATTATTTTTTCTGACACTAAATTTGTCTATAAACACAATTTCTCGTCTTGACGATTTACACTCGGGTATAAGTCAAAAGTGCGGACACGATCAAAGTAAAATCCGGAATTCTAATTGCCTAAAATTTAAAAACTCGGTTGGTTGATTGGTGTTTAATGGCGCAAGAGCCATTAAAAAACTCGGAATTTCAGATTAGACACGGAAAAATACCACCCATGTGAATCAGTAAAAAAAACGCATGTTTGACAAAAATTAAGGACCTTAGTTGAAAATTAAGGACTTTAAGGGTCCTTAATTAAGGACCTGTCTAAATTAAGTAGTTCTTAAGGACTTTTAAGGACCATGCGAACCATGCATAAAACAGCGATTCCCAATTAGCACGGACCCAATAGTCCAATTAGCATTCACAATTAGCACGGACCCCTAGCTAAAACTAAAATAGGACCCGGGACCCCTTTTCCACATATGTTCATGGAAGACCCCCGTTTCCTGGGCATGTACACTGTTAAAAATAGGTACTTAAAATTAAATAAAATGCACTAATTTTTTATTACATTCGATTCTTATCATAGTTCCGAATACACGTTTCATTTTTGAAAAAGACATGTACTAAAAAATGAGTAAAATGAATAAAAGGATCAGTTGCAGTAATGTTAAAAGGCGTGCAAAAGAATGGGAAGTAAGATAATTGAATCGTAATAAATCAGTTTACATTTAAGAAATCAATATCAAATAAAGTGGAAAACCATCTTCTGAACCAATATTTTACGTTCGCCAGGTCGCTTTGTTAAGATGGCTTGAACAGAAGCTGATATTAGCAATATTAAACCATACTGTTCATTTTTGTGAAAGTACGATTACCTAAATTTAAGTACGTCATCGCTCCTTTACTGTGCAATTGCACTCAAAGAAAAACGAGTATGTCCATGTACTCATTTTTAAGCACATTTTTTTTTACAGTGCATACGTTTCAATTTTGTTTAAACAGGAAAATAAGAAAAGTAAAATTCTGCAATTAATTTTATAATTTCTTGTAATTTAAACAGAATTTTTACTTGGTATATGGACACAAATTTACCTTATAAATTCATAGAAAAAATAACTCCACAATAAGAAATCTAATTACTTTTAGTCTCTCCTACTTGTACATTTAATACTGATTTTAACTCATAAAAACGTTGTAATAGTCACTTAAGTTAGTTACTGCATTGTTTTTCGAATGGTATGGGATGAGTGAAGTGTTTCTTTTGGGTTCATAATCTCGTCCAAGTTTGTATACAATGCTTGATATTTTCACTTTTAAATCAGCGTATATATTTAGTCTGTTACGATATTTCTTTTTCATGTTTATCGTTTTTCGCCAAGAGCGTATTAGCGCAGCGAATATTGATTTTTCAGAAAAGTAGCCAAAGATGACCGGTCAATCTATTTTAACCAACTTTTCTTTGTGACCCTGCTATATATATATATATATATATATATATATATTTATATATATATATATATATATATATATATATATATATATATATATATATATATATATATATATATATATATATATATATATATATATATATATATATATATATATATATATATATATATATATATATATATATATATATATATATATATATATATATATATATATATATATATATATATATATATATATATATATATATATATATATATATATATATATATATATATATATATATATATATATATATATATACGTTACAACAAAACAAATATTTTAACATTTTCACCCTCAGAAAACCCCAACCCATATTTCGTAATTCACTGTTTACAGTCCCCCCACAAAATCAATGTATTCTGTATAAACACCTGCAACGCATAACAAATGAGAAAAGGTATAGATTATTTCTTGAAAAGTTGATAGTGAAAATGATTCCTAACCTACGTTCTTTTAATCTATAATGCTCTTGATGTCATGTTACAGTTTGGTATTCCAGACCTTCAATAGATGGGGGCGGGGCCCGTCGCTACAAATTCGATCGCTTTATTTACAATGGGGTGCGAAATGGCAAACTTCAATGAAAGGTGTTCCTCTTTGTTGCATGTGTTATGTTATCGTTTTTACTTCTTTTAAGGGTTTCTCTATTGTGTTAAAAATATCCCAGTTGGAGGGTAGTTAGTATAATGGATATTTAATAACTATACACGACAGCAACACTACTATGTAGAGCCAAACTAATTTATTAAAAACAGGGTTAAGGTTCTGTAACCCATTTATCTAACATTATACCTAATAGGAGCTGATAAATGGGAGTTTAGCACACCTGAATATCGGTTTAGTGATCATAGACTTTTATAATAATAGCAGATGCATGTATTGATAACGGATAATATATTTGTACAGAAACTGAGAAAACTGTTAATTATCAGTATTATGTTTTTTAAAGTGGGTGAATTTTTAACAATGTGCCGTGGGAAGACACGTAGGAATAGATTTTTCATGGGAGGGGTTCTGTGACTGAGCAACGTATTTCTTTAGGTAACTTATTTCAGTGCTTCAACCAAAAGGATCCTCCTCCAAAATTAACAAACACCCGCCCCCCCCCCCCTTAAAAAAAATTTAAACTCTCCCTCACCCTATTTTTTTAACTTAATAATTTTTATTTAAGTACACAAGAATACATTGACAGATAAATATCGAAACAGCAACATCATTTAATTTTCATGAAATCGTTACCAATATCAGTCATTACCTATTTTTTAAATTAGCAAATATCACTCCTTAATTAGGAAATAAATTGAGAACAAATTTAAATTTTGATAATCCTTATATCGAAAAAATATATGTTTGAAGCATCTTGTTTATACGAACCCGTTTGACAATCTTTTCTCTTTGTAGCCGAAATCCAAATTCTAGATAATGGAACACAATGACGTCATGTGAGGCTTAGTTTGAGATAAAATGACCTCAAAACGTATTTTTGAAGCCCTAGAGCCCTTTTGAAGACCAGAGGGTTGTAATATTAAATAGAGAGCGCCTTCAATACCACTCTCGTAAGGCCGCGGTGTCAACATTGAAAAGAAAAACTCACATCACGTGGTTATAGCGCTGCCACATTAAGCGTTCAGACATCTGCAGGAGTTTCAAATTTGGCGTACTTTCTTCTCTTTTGGTGATAAGGAGTTCTGTCCGTATTCAATTTCTTAACATATATGAACGTATTTACTCATTTTCAAACAATATGCGCTAAATATTTCCTCTTCATTAACGAAACGAAAATGTTTTATTTGTGTTCAAAACTCGAAGAAGCGAAACTCTTTATATTTCTCAGGTTTTATTGTTTATATTTTCTTATTGAAGTATACAAAATAACAATTGAAAGAACTTCGCTTATGGTAAATTTTTCACATAAAAACGTAATGCAATTATTTCAAAACTACAAAGTAAGAAAAATCTCCTTAATATATCTGTTAAACTACCTTAAATTTAGTCACTCGTTCAAAAAAAAAACTATATTTAAATACAAAATTAAGCACAAAACCATATTACAATACTTTGATCTCGTTTATTAGTTCTTAAAGTCGCCAAGTCCTGCCAAGTAATATTGGCGCATGATTGAATTGGCATTTCCACATATCACGTGGTTTCAATGATGTACACACAGAAATCCGCATTTTTATTCCTCTATTTGTATCATTACTCTATGGGTAGGACCCCGGAAAATACCGAATTTTCCCTAATGCAACTCAACAAGAAGTGTTATACGAGAAATTTAAATTTTTCTAGTTTTCTACAGTATTTTATGATTTTTACAGTAATTATATTTTTAATTTGTTTCTTTTCTTCTTGACTTTCAATGGGAGGGGTTTCAACCCCATGAACCCTTACCTACGTGCTTGGCCGCGGGACGAAATTCAATTAAAAAAAATTAAGACAAGAACGTGTGTTTAGGTTTACAGACCAATTTTTATTAAAGGTTACAATTACAACAGCCTATCGCAAATGTTCATATTTAATGAAATAAATTTCTATGTTTCGTTTAATTATATATGTTAGCAATTTAAAACCACATAAAGAAAAAAAAAGGTAAAAACATAGGTAAGAAGGTAAAGCATAGGTAAGAATAGGAAGGGGATGACATATCCTTCCCCACCGTTGAGGCGAATGAAGTAGCTGTAAGGTGAGGCAGGGCAGCTGCACTGAAAAAAAAATTGTACTTAAAAATGAGTACCTGAACCAACTTATTTTTCTTTGAGTACAAATGCATCGTAAATGAACGATGACGTACAGGGGGTGAGACCAACAAAAGGAAATGTTGGACACGTGCCACTGCACAGGGCCCTGTGCTTATTAGAGAAATATGCGCAAAATGAGAATGGTACAGATAAAATTAATGTCTTATTGATTTTTCTTTTGACTTAATACTTCTTTAACATCAGCTGAATGGTGTATTAGAATAGAAACACTATGTTACGCTTTTAGGGCGATTCATTCCGACGCTATAACTCCACGACAAATAGCACGACTGACATAAATGTTATCTCGTTTGGTTATTATTAAATTAGGCTTATTTAGTTCTTACTAATAAAAATAATGCGGATTTTTTACCTAACAAAGCGATCTAATAAATACTATATGCTAATGAAATGTATCAAACATTTGTAACTACACTTATAGCGGATAAAAATCTGACAAACTTATTCATAAATTCCATAATTCATACGTTTCATTGAAATTTTTTCATAAATTTGTGTAGTGGATAAAAAGAGGCCCCTCTACTATGCTGGCACAGGGCCATGCGACAGCTAAGGGCGGCTCTGTTTATAATTATGTGCACAACAGTATTTGTCAACAAAACCCCTCGTCCCTTATATAGTTTTATACGTTTGAGAGTTAGAAAAGCAAGCATAAATTACTTTTTATTTTTAAATTCCAGTAAAAACTTTATATTATAAAAAAAATTCTTAAAAACATGTAACAACAATTAAAGAACTATAAATCTTAAAAGAATTATTTCTTTAAATTTTTCAGCGACTACAATCCTCATCGTCTTCAGATAGAAGATATTGTGCCAAAAGAATACGACGGCTTACGGACTCCCAAAGTTAGAAGTAAGTATACTATATTATGTGTGCTCAATAGGTCATTATATATTTAAAAAAAATGAGAAAATTAAAAAAAAAGGGAAAAATGAGGATAAATATTATCATTATCCATACAAAATGTTCGAGATGCTCAAGCGTAAAGTACAAATACAAATACAAATATTGACGACCAACAACAGGCTCAAGGCCCAACAAGGTTGGTCCATCTAGTACCTCTTAACTATCCCCCAATGCATATATAACTTCTTCTTAAAATCCTTTACTCCTTTACAATTAACAATATTCACTGGCAAGTTGTTCCATTTGTCTATTACCCTATTATAGAAATAGTGTTTTCTCCCTTCCCGATTAAAATGAGATTTGTTTAACTTAAACCCATGACCCCTCGTTCTATCACTCATATTAAAATCTAAACCCTCCACATCTCCTTGTTTGTTAAATTTGAATAGTTGAATCCAATCTCCCCTAACCCTTCTCTCTTCCAGAGTATACGCATTCAAATGTCTTAATCTATCATCATAATTCATGCCTGAAAACCCTTGAACCATTTTAGTAGCCCTGTGCTGAATTTTCTCTAACAATTCAATTGATTTGACTTATTACTGCATTAGGTAACACGCGTCAAAATGGTAAGTACTTGCATCGGAATAATATTGTCGTCGGGAACATGTTACTAATGCAGTGTTAAAATTGTACAAAATCTTCCAACATATTGCAAAATAATCAATGAATGATTGTAGTTAAAAACGCATATAGACATATGGTAATTTTAACGCGTTCACTGCAGGTGTCTAAAAGGATGCAAGTCGACTATAGTATTTTATGTGTTATGTTATGTGTCACGAAAGCCTTAGAAGTTTCTAAATTAATTTCGTTAAACTTTTTTTTAAAGAAAGGAAGAGATTAAAAATAAAAAAATTCTAGGAATAAATAAAAAGCAAATTTAATAAAAAAAAGGGTTGTTAATAAGGTTTAGCTAAAAAAAATGCTGGAAGTTTAGTGTTTAAACAAATAATATATTTCCTTTATAGCTGAAATGGGAAATACTATCTTTATCAATCTGAAAGATAATGTAAGGATTCTTATACAATCGTTGTCCATTTCCACCAAGTAAAATTTGCTAACAATGAAGATTGATAATTGTATTTTAGCTTAAATGTGTCATTGTTCTGTTATCTGTGACTTGCAAAATCTCCTTTGTTATACAACAGAATAACAAGTGGACAGTTTAGAAAGGTGTCGCGCAAGCTTGCAATCACGAAGATTCAGATATAATTTTAATAAAACACCTATTTACAAATTTATAGCAAGAGACCCAGTGGTTTTTCTGGTAACCACATTCGTGAAAAGAAAGCGTAAAGCACAATCTGTTTTGGGAAAATTTTAGGTTAATTTGTCAATAATAGTGAATAATTTAGGAGTTACTCTCTAAGAGATTTTTTGCTATTGTGATTTTTGTTAAAATATGTCAATATTTGACTATTTTTTGCAAATAAAATATTTAGTCTTAATTTGGCCTGATGGTTTAAAATGAAAATTGGATGCTTTAAAGTTTGCTCCATTCATTCTTTATGTCTTCTTAGTCCATGTTTGAAATACATTGAAACATTTTAGTAGCTTTACACTAAACTTTCACTAACAAATCAATGTCTTTTTTTTAAAGATATGGTGACCAAAACTATACGGCATACTCAAGATGAGGCATGACCAAACTTTTATACAATGACAAGATTATCCTTAGATTGGATGAAACATTTCCCCTAGTATATGCTAACAACCTATTGTCATGTTTAATGGCTACTGCACATTGATGACCTATTTTAAAATCCTTATTTACTAATACCCTCATATCACTAACAGAATCACTGTTATGGATTCTAGCCATTTGTAAGGAGTAGACGGCTTTTCTATTTTAGATACCCATATGCGAATCCCATTTACTATTATAAAATGATAAAACCAATATATCAGTCATTTCTTGTATATATGGTTTTTACTTTTCTAAATTTTTTTGGGGGGATATCAGTCCTTTTCTTCAATTCATCTTTTAGAGAATGTCAGACCAATTGCCATTTAAACTTTTTAAAAATTACTATTTGTTTTCCCATGTCAATAGTTTAATCCGGTAGTTCAAGGAATAAATAATGACACGCGCTGTATTAAAAATTAGGATTAAATTAACGATGCAGCAGTCATCCTCACCCCCCCCCCCCCCCTTTCACCTTGTTTGCATGTGACGTCACTCACTTTATCTAACTTAGCAAGGAATGGTTGCTAGATCTTTTTCAGTTATAATATTTCTCCCGTGAAGAAGTACCGGTGAAAATATTCAATAATGTTAATTATTTGAAATGCTTCTATATTCATTAATAATTGTCCAAATGAAATGAGATTTTTTGCATCGAATTTATCTTTCAGACAGTATACTTTTTATTTTGTAGAGTGTATTATTTACCGATAATTTTAACTTTTATGAAGTCGCTCTAAAACATAATTTGCTTTGGCGACCTGACAGTGGAAGAACTTCATATTTAGGTATTAAAATTGGGTATACAATATATATATATATATATATATATATATATATATATATATATATATATATATATATATACATTTCTGATATATATATATTTCCGTTAAATACATCCTGTATATTAATGCTCTAAATATAACGATGTAGTACCATTCTGTATAATTGTTTCGTTAAGTTTATAGTAATTACATAACAATATTTGTGCATAGTTGTATTAAATGATTGATATTATTTGTGTATGTTTCTGTGTTATAGATGGTCCAGCAAAAGTTGGAGTGACAATTGTTATAATGAATGTTCGTAACGTTGATGTTTCTGAAATGGTAAGAGTTTTTTTGTATATCCTGCCCATAAATGATATGCGATGCAATCGTTTTACATTATCTCACACAGTAGTTGGTAAAACAGCAAAATACTAAAGTATTTGCAAATCAATAAGAGTATCAATAGATTGTTTCAATCAGGAATACTTCAATATTCGTTCCTATGAGTTTCAGAAAATTTCCAAAAATTATAAATGAAAATTCCGCAAGTTCTTTAAAAACTAAAAAAAACAAAAAAAACATCTATAACTTCGTTTGAATTCCGAAATATGACAAAAATCATCAAGCTCGAACTCAATACCTTTGATATAATAATGTAAAATACCCAGACGTCAAAATTTAAAAACAAAGGCTATAAAAATATTTTATTTTTTAGAAACTTAAAGAAATACATATGTCGCTTTATAATTACTTACCCGTTCCGTTTAAACTAATATTTAGATTTAAACTTAATTCAAATCAGTGCTTTTGTTTTATATACAAGTATATAATTAAAAGATTTCGAATTAATTAAATTTTTCTTTGAATGTACATTTCAGTATCATATCATTAACATACAGTATCATTAAGATTTTCAAAAAACTGTTTTGTAGCCTAAAGCCCATTCTAAGATAAAAACTGCCGAGAATTTTTACACATGGCTATGAGATTGGTGGATACAAACCAGAGAGTTGGAATATTAAATAGAGAGCGCCTTCAATGCCAGACTCTCGTAAGGCCGCGGTGCCAACATTGAAAAGAAAAACTCACATCACATGGTTATAGCGCTGCCACATTTGGCGTTCAGACATCTGCAGGAGTTCCAAATTTGGCGCACTTTCTTCTTTATTGGTGATAAGGAGTTCTGTCCGTATTCAACTTTTTAACATATATGTACGTATTTACTTATTTTCAAACAATATGCGCTAAATATTTCCTCTTCATTAACGAAACGAAAATATTTTATTGGTGTTCAATACTCGAAGAAGCGAAACTCTTTATATTTCTCAGGTTTTATTGTTCATATTTTCTTATTGAAGTATACAAAATAACAATTGAAAGAACTTCGCTTATGGTAAATTTTTTACATAAAAACGTAACGCAATTATTTAAAAACTACAAAGTAAGAAAAATCTCCTTAATATATCTGTTAAACTCCCTTAAATTGTGCCACTCGTTAAAAAAAACTATATTTAAATACAAAATTAAACACAAAACCATATTACAATACTTCGATCTCGTTTAGTTCTGAAAGTCGCCAAGGCCTGCCAAGTAATATTGGCGCATGAATGAATTGGCATTTCCACATATCACGTGGTTTCAATGATGGACACACGGAAATCAGCATTTTTATTCCTCTATTTGTATCATTACTCTATGATACAAACCACATGGTTTGTATTTTCAAATCCCAGAGCCATTTGCAAAAGGTAGAGTGTGTTTTTCTTGTTATCGAATAATGGGCCTAAATATGTGATGTTTTACAAATTGCACGCACTAACCAGCGAGGGAGATGGGAACAGAGAAGCCCTATAAGTAGCAGAATATGAAGTATTGCCGACTGGTTCAGTAATGGGAGAGTTTCACGCCGAGAAGAAGAAGACCGCTGTTCCATCGGAACATGGAGAAAGTTCCGCGACGCCGAAGAAGTTCCGTAGGGTTAGCATGGAGCTTTAGTTCCTGTACTATAATTTTAAGTTTTAGTCTTTAAATAATACCTCAATATAGAAATATTTACTACATACACTGAGATAGATTGTAGTCATCGTTTATCAAGTATTTTTGTGTTGAAATAAAAGTATTTTTCCGTATTTTGTTGTAATTCTAATTATATATAATATAAGTATTTCTGTACTTAAATTATTCAAATATGGAATAAAAATATTGCTTTTTTGGAAAAAACAAATATTATAAACAAACTTTCCCATAATTGCAAGCGTAGAGTCTAAACAAACAAAAGCAAAGTTGCCTGCTGTAGGGAAGAAATCGAAACTACTAGTAAGTTACCATGTTAATACGTCACGTGAAACTCTCCCATTTGTATCCCGAGATGCATTGCGCCGATGAGTTTTTTTTGTGCGCTCCGACTGACTTTCAAGCTCTGCGCATAACAAAACTGTTGACAGTATCCCAAGATGCATTGGGCTGAAGGCTTCTTTAGTGCGCTACTGCGGATGTATTAGGGCTTATCTTTCCCTCTCTATTATCGTTGGCACAAGCAGCTGAGTTCTTTTTAATTACAATGAAAATCATTCAGCACAATTATTTCAATCTTTCTCGTTTATTTTGTTTGTAATACAACATTATTTTGCATTTCTATATAAATTATTTCATTAGACACAATCTCCACGGAAGGCAGATGTTTTGTTGCAGATATGATATTCGATAAAAAATAAATAATTGCTAATATTGGAAATAAGATAAAATTAGATGGTTTCGCTATTCAATGGGTAATTTGCGGAATTTTATCCAATAATCTATATCAGAAAATGATGTTCATACCAGAATAACAAGAATGAATACATTTTGATGGTACAAGTAGTATTAAAAAATAAATATTCATTTGTTCACTACTTATATATTTTCCTACATGCTATTTTTAGTTTTATAATGGTAAAAAAATACAGGAAGCTTTTGTTTTTGATCACATTTTTTAATTTATTTTATGTTTTGGATTATAGATAATAGATAACTCACAGAAGCAAATCGTGCTAAATTTATTTTAACATGCGATTTGTAAGAGATTTCCATCGATATTTTTCGTACATTCATTCCAGTATGATCGTATTTATATTATTGCTCTCTTAATGTAAATTAATCCATACACTGTAAAACAAAGGTACTTAAAAATGAATGGGGGGGGGGGGGGGCAATAATCTGGAAACCCTGGAAGTTGGGAATTTCAACTTCTAAAATTCCCGAGTTGGGGAAATTTATGCCTTTAGAAAATTAATATTATTAAAAAATGGTCAAAGCTAGGGGAGATTAGAAATCGTCCAACTTGTAAGATTACATTTAAATTAGACCTCAGAACGAACACTGCATTGGAATATGGATGCAACAAATCAATGCTTGTGAATCAACTGTTTATTATTACCTAAAATATATATAAAAAAGGATGAAAAATGTCAATTTTCAGCACTGTTGAGTTGGGAATTTCGAATAGTTGACTTAAGAATTTCGAATCGTTAAGTTGGGAAATTTCTTGTTTCAAACCCCCCTCCCACCCAAATATTTTGTGTGTAACGCCACTGCATGACACAATATGTGTGTGTGAGTTTTCCATTTTCTTCGAACATGTAGCGTTAGGACTTAGTTTATTATATCACTAAATAAGTCGTAAAAAGCAGATATTTCAACCATATAAAAAGGGGCATCTCACAAAACATCGCATGGATTCGCGAGTACACTGTTAAAAATTATTATAACCTTGCACCAAAATTTGGTACCCATTTAGTTGAAACCAACAGTTGGTGCTTAGTTTCACCATTTTATGGTGAAACATTGCACCAAAACTCATATTTTCGCTTCACTATTTTATGGTGAATCGTTGAACCAAACTTCGAGTTTTTTTAGTATTTTAGTAGTAGTATTTTTGTAGCGAAGTTGGCAACCATCCGATCTCAAGATCACAACTTTTTTACTTTTCTTTGTCAAGTCCAGCGATAGGGCTCGAACTTGGAATCCTCTGATTCATAGCTGAGCGCCTTTACCCACTGGGCCACGGAGGCCCTTGTTCGTCGTTGTCTTTCTTGGAAGGGTATCCCCGGTTTGTTTTTGTAGCGACAACGAAAATTTCGGTTGCAATTAAAGATGTTGAATCAATTATCGGTGAAACCTCTGGTTTTTCCGATAAAGGGTTTTTGGTTCAAATTCCACCAAAAATATGGTGTAATTTGCTACAGACCTCTGTTTTGCACCAAGATATGATACATTGTTGAGCTGAAATTTTTAACAGTGTAGGAACTTGATAATGGAGATTAAAGGTTTCGAGACCGAACTTCAATAATATGAATATCCTTGCATATTATTTTTTTTATAAAAGAACTTTCATTTAAATTTATAATATTCCAAAATTTAATGCTACACTGTTTGAAATTATTACGACTTTCAATCAAACTTTGGTACCCATTTAGCTGCAACCAACATTTGGTGCTTAGTTTCATCATTTAACGGTGCTACCACGGATGGTTAAGTGGTGAAACTTTGCACCAAAACTCATAACGTTGCATAAAACTCAAAATTAGAGTATTTTTTTATTATTGTATTAGTAGTATTTTTGTAGTGAAGCTGCCAACGCTCCGATTGTAAGCTGACAAATTGTCACCGATCGGGCTCAAACTAGGAATCATCTGATTTACAGCTGAACGCCTTTATCCACTGGGTCACGGAGGCCCATGTCCGTCGTTTTCTTTTTTGGATGTGCTTGTTGTTGTAGCGAAAATTTCGGTTGCAGTTAAAGTGGTTGAACCAATTATCGGTGAAACCTCCGTTTTTTTCCGATAAAGGATTTTTTGTTCAACCTAGATTCCACCCTAATATGGTGTAAAACCTCTGTTTTGCACCAAGATATGTTTTTTTATTTTTAACATTGTACAAATATTTCATCAAATCATTCAATTGTACATTTACAAAGACTTCATATTATATATTTTAATTTTCATAATTTTTAAATAAATAATTGACTGTGCCATGTTGATATTGGATATTAGGAATTGCAATTTTATAAATGTTTTTCAGTATTTTCCTTTCTGCAATTGAATAAAGAGTAATTTACATTTGTTGATATACAAAAAGAAAAAAAATCGGAAAAAAAGTCTAAAAATGTTTTTTTAACTTATGGTTGCGTGTAAAAACAACAATAAAAGGCGCCTATAACATTTATGACTTTTCTTCTTATTGTAAAGAAATACTTAGCCTACACGAAGAAGAGCAAAATGGAAAAGAATGCAAGAGATAATTTTGAACTTTTGGGTCGCAAAAAATAAAAGTAAATAAATAGCAAAGAATACGCCACAATGTCGATAAAAGCTTTTCCAATACAAATTGTTTCGGCATTGCCTTTAAAAATTTATGAAAGCTACTGGAATCGCATGTAGACCAATCATGTTATTGCATTTTATTCTTTCAAAATAAAATATAGATTTCTTGGAATAACTGCCGAATTCTGTTGAACAATTTAAAACCACTTTCTGAAGCCGTATCATTTGTAAGTCACGCTAGGGGAAAAATATACAACATTCAAAATCGATCAATAATCCAGGGGTGAAATTTAAGTTGATTAACTGTTTCAAGTATGCGCTGCAAAAAAAAGGTGCTTAAATATGAGTACCTGGACCTACTCGTTTGAATACAATTGAAACAGAAATGAGCGATGACGTACTGACATATAAGTAACCGTACTTTCTCAAAACTGAGAAGTGTGATTTAATATGGCTAATCTCAGCTTCTGTTCAAGCCATCCTAACAAATTGACATGAGAAACTGAAAATAGTTGCTCAGAAGCTGGTTTTCTGCATTATTTGATGTCGATTGTTTAAATAGAAACTGAGTTATTACAACTCAAATATATTACTTCCCATTCTGTTGGTACATCTTTTTAACATTTCTTCTGTTTATAACTTCTTCAAGTATCCATTGTAGTATAACGGATAAATATACAACATTCAAAATCGATCAAAAATCCAGGGGTGAAATTTAAGTTGATTAGCAATTTCAAGTATGCGCTGCAAAAAAAAGTACTTAAATATGAGTACCTGGATCTACTCGTTTGAATACAATTGAATCATAATTGAGCGATGACGTACTAACATATAAGTAACCGTACTTTCACAAAAATGAGAAGTGTGATTTAATATGGGTAATCTCAGCTTCTGTTTACGCCATCCTACCAAAGTGACATGAGAAACTTAAAATAGTTGTTCAGAAGATGGTTTTCTGCATTATTTGATGTCGATTGCTTAAATAGAAACTGAGTTATTGCAACTTAAATATCTTACTTCCCATTCTTTTGGCACATCTTTTTAACATTTTTTCTGTTTATAACTTCTTCAAGTATCTATTGTAGTATAACGGATAAGGCACTGGACTGCGGTGCCTGAGGTGTGTTCTATTTCCGTTAAGCTTTGGTTGTAACTGTTAATATTTATTGAAAGTGGTTTATGAAGGCAGCCTCTGCATACAAGCCACTGCTCTTTTTACTCATTGTACTCATTTTTGAGTACATGTCTTTTTCAAAATTGAAACTAATGTATTCTGAAATGTACTCAAAAATGAGTCCATTTTACTTATTTTCGAGTACCTATTTGTAACGGTGTAGTAGAAGTCTCATATGAATCTTTTGTTTATGAAAAGTGCTTAAGTTTAAAATGTACATATTTTGGAAAATTAAGAAAAACTTTCTTTTTTTTACTTAATTACAAAATATTCCAAAAAATGTGCTATTGATAGTAAAAATATTATTTAATGAATATTATAAAAATTTACATGATTCGAAAAACAATATTTCATGTAATTGAATTAAATATATTTTGGAAAAATCACCTTTTTAACAAAAATCCAAAATTGAATGGGGGGAAATTCGGCCAAAAGAATCTAAAAATAAAAAAAAAATATTAATATTTTTAGAATTTTTTTTGGGACCTAATTTCCCCCATTCAGTGTTAGATTATGAGGGTGATTTTTCCAAAAAATATTTAATTCAATTATACGAAATATTGTTTTCCAAATAATGTAAATAATGTTCATTAAATAATATTTTTACTACCAATAATATGCGTTTTTTTAATCACCCTCTTATTAAGTAAAAAAATAAAAAGTTTTTTTAATTTTACAAAAGTTTTACATTTTAGACTTACGTTCTTTTAGCAAACTCCCATTCATATTTCATTTAAAGCAGTTGATACACGGGTTTTATTATATTTGTTTTATATATTTTTTAATGTTATTTACCCTGCAACGTTCACGTTCCTAAATGCAAGGCGAATTAAATTGGAGGAGAGACAAATAAAAAAAATATCCTTACCGGAATGACATCACTTGCTATTAGGGACCGCCACTTATTACGCATGAGAGGCTCGCAAGAACTAACAATTGATTGTGTCGACTAGATGATTTCGCTCATAGGGAGAAAAGGGTGACCAGAGGTTCCAGTGATTCTCGGAGGCCTCCGTGGCCGAGCGGTTAAAGGCGTTAAACTTCTAATCCGAGGATTGGTGGTTTGAACCCGTGCGATGGACTTGACAAAGAAAAGTAAAAAAGGTAGTGATTTAATAATCGGAGGGTTGCCACCTTCGCTACAAAAATACTAGAGAAGTCGTCCAGAACATCCGCAAAAACTAACGGTGTGTATACGGGACTGGTGCACGATACATCTTATCGGGGTCCAAAGTCCCGACGTCAATTAAAGGCGTTGGGTGCCAGTTCAGGTGTTTCCTCGTCATCTGACCATGGTTCTCAAATAACGAGGTGCATGTATGAATGTGTGTGTGAATGTGTATGTATTCCCGGGTTTTTCCTTCGAGATAGACCCTGAACCGTCGCCAATAGCCCACTGTGCAGCTTTATTGCGACGTTAATTAACCAAACCAGTGATTGTCGGTTTATTTTCTTTAATGTTATTGTACTGTTCGGGAAAATAAAAAAAATGTTTTACCTCGAGTGAAAAGATTTATGAAAATTAAACTATAGTTTTCTGCTGTGCAATATGTAAATTAATTTATGTGATAAGATGATCGTTTTCTGTTATATCTAATAGAATGTGTGCTGGTCCTTGGCAGGGTTTAATGAAAAAATAAAACAAAATTGGATCAAATCTAAAAAAAATATTTTCAGATAATAACGAGTTCATAGTTTATTTTCTGATGTGCAATAAGTTTATGTGTTAAGATAATTGTTTCCTATTATACTCTTCAAGCATTAATGGACTGTAGTAGAGCGAATATGACGTCATCATCGTGATGCAAACATCTCAGACCTGATGGCACCAGATACGTGACTTCCTTTCAAAATTTATGAATGAAAAAAATGTTCGCGATTGACTTGTGAGTTGGAAATAATAGTAAATGTTTTACTTCATGAAGTACAGGATCTTTTTATGAATGAACTAGAACAAATTTATGAATGGATGACGTAATAAACCACGCGTCTGAGGCCACACATGTTGGCCTCACTTTGATGTTAGCGAGATTATAACCTTATGATATCTCTACTATGAGGGATCCATGCTCGAAGATTATACTCTAATATAATGTGTGCTGGTTCTTAGCAGGCTTTAATGAAAAAATAAAACATCAAATCGCAAAAAATTATTTTCAGATAATAACAAGTTCATCGTTTATTTTCGTTTTCTAAAGGTCAGTGAATAAAGGTAAAAAAAAATAAGCGTCTTTCAGTGTATTCGCTGTTAGCATTCTGCAGATTTTAATTCATTATTTTTATGACGCATCGAATTCCCAATAGTGATTTATTTTGAATGATCACTGGCTTCTTAGTTTGCTTAGAATTGATTACCTTTCCGCACGCATTCATTCGCTCGTGACTGAAAGCTAGGAGAAAAATGATGACATAACTTATTATATCGACAGCAAATTTGACAGCTAGTTACAGCGTCGTCAAGGATATTTAATATATGTTTTAGATCAATTCAAAATTGATTTTACTATAATATTGCTAATATTTAATTTACCAAGAAGCAGAGACTGATTTACGGCAGGGCATTCGGGGCCAGGGCCCCTATTGTAAGATAGAAAATGATTTAATGCTAAATGTAGGTGAAAAAGTAAATTTACTAACAATTTTTTTAAATTTCAATTAAATTTTGTTTATAAAATTGTTTTAAACATTTTTTTAAAATCGATTGTTAATTATTTTGCAAAACTTTTACTATTTCATCCAATTAAATCAATTGAACTTTTTCAGCACGTTCATGATATATGCCGCCTTTTCAGTGCGCTTGTCAAAGAAATGCCTTTTGGATCAATTGCAAAATTCAATTCATTAACAAGACCATAAACAAACTGGGTTTACTAATTGCACATTTGGTACAGGAAAAAAGTATCCGTAGTCGTTTACGGATCCTTTTTCCTATACCAAATTTTCTGATATTGTAATCATTAGGCATTTTCTAACTATAAAATGGGTAGAACCTACGAATCTGGCTCAACCAAAAAAAAGCTAATAGAAACGAAGGAAGAAACTCTGTTGAAGTACCGACCATTAACATTAAGTCAAATTCTCAAAAACAAAATTTCGCAGTATTTAAATTTACATTAAAGCTGATTGATTACGTCATTTTGCATTGTGTGCCTACACATAAATTTAGCAGTTTTATTTTGAATGACATCGAGGGGCCCCCTAATGTAATTTTGCCCTGGGACCCTAAGCTTGTAAGTCGGTCCCTGCCAAGAAGGGATCACATATCTGCAAATATAGAAATCAACAAACGACTTAAGGTGTACATACACACTATAAAAAACGAAAATCGGCCAAAATTTCCAAAATATTTTTTTGGTTCTATAGTATTCCCCGATTCAGTATCTTTCAGATGATACCAAGATTGAATAAATATTCCAAAAACTTTTTTATTTACAAAGAGTTATTCTATGGCCGCGCTTGCAATGGCAATATGTTTTGTAAACTTTACACTTGATTTCTGAAGAATTGTATTTTTAACATATGTCCCTTCATTCGAAACATGATAACTCAAGTTTGCTTAAACATTTTGAGAAAATTATGTTTTCTTTTAAATTTATATTAGTTGTAAGATGTTATGACCCTCCATCAAAACGATTCGTTCAAAAAATAATTTTTAATAGAATTTTAAAGTTGAAAATGTGAATAAAAAAGTGTTTTTTTAGGGACTGTCGAGGTAAAAAATTATTTAAAAAAACACTTTAAATGCTGTAATCTTTTTGGAGGGTCATAACATTAAGAAAGATACTGCGAGTAATTTCCAACAAAAATTATGCTTCTAGATTAATTACAACTTGCGTAATCACGTTTGAAAAAACATGCTAATTAACATATAAAATGCTAATTAGGTAATTTGTATTTTATATTTTTCAGAATTTTTTTAAATGATTCATCACTATTTTTAAGGTGTTTTCCTACACGAAAAAACTAGATTTTTAAATTCATAAATAAAAAAAAAATGTTCAAGTGTATACGTACACCTTAAAAACTAACTTTATGTTTTATTTAGTATATTTCTACACTACTCACTATTTTAGCAAATTTGTGCTTTTTGAACTGTAATGTCAATGCTATCTAACTGAAAACAATGTATTGTTTTGGAAAATATCATTTATTAAATTTCGAAATTGTAATTTTTTTTAAAAAAAATATACACTTTAAAAAAGGTACCTAACATGGATATCTAGACCTACTATTTTTTTATTTAATTTAAATTGCACTGTAATATATTCAAATGTAAGTAACCGTACTTTCTCAAAAAATACCAATGTGATTTAATATTGCTAATCTCAGCTTCTGTTAAATCGATCTTAATGAAACCTGAAAAACTTAAAATAGAAGTTCAGTAGATGATTTTCCACATTATTTGATGTCGATTTCTTAAGTGGAAGCTGTGTTATTACAATTTAATTATCTTACTTTTCATTTCTTTGGCATACCTTTTTTAAGCTTTCTTCTGTTTATAACCTCTTCAAGTTGCCCTAATAGTTTAACGGATAAGGCTCTGGACTGCGGTGCCTGAGGTTGTAAATGTCGATATTTGATTTATGAAGGTATCTCATGTAGGTTACTTAGTGTACTTAGCGTACTCATTTTTGAGTAGATTTCTTTTTTTAAATTGAAACTCATGTATTCGGAGCCATGATAAGCAAATAATTGTATCAAAATTGAGTACATGTTACTTATTTTCAAGTATCTATTTTTAACAGTGTACATTTTTAAAAAAGTAAACAATGTCAAGAATTCTTTTAAGGACAAGAAAGTCATTGTTTTGGGTCTTTTCTCCCTAACATGCTTTTTATATAATAAAAACATTAAATATATGTACTTTATTTCTATTATCTGCTATAAAAAAAGGTACTAAGAGACTAAAAGTACTACTTACTAAGAATTTACGGCAGGGAATTTGGGGCACTTGCCCAGGGCCCCCCATTTTAAGGGGGTCCCAAAATGCTTACAAAACAAAAAAAAAAAAGTTAATAATAAATTTAAGATAAAAACTCGTCTTATAGAACATTGCGTTAAGAATATTAAAATACAAATGCAACGTTAAAATACGCAATAAAAGTCCGTAATAATCCGGACATGTTTCGGGAGATACATCACCCTTCATCAGCGGAAAATGTAAAGTCTGTGTGTTATTTAATTTTTCTAACTCACATTTAATTTGCAAACCTAAATCTCCATTTGAACTTG
Source organism: Troglohyphantes excavatus (assembly GCA_963932185.1). Classification (NCBI taxonomy): domain Eukaryota; kingdom Metazoa; phylum Arthropoda; class Arachnida; order Araneae; family Linyphiidae; genus Troglohyphantes; species Troglohyphantes excavatus. Next base: position 13,276,482 of record OZ010676.1, on the reverse strand, counting down.
ACTTCCTGGAGGCGTTTCATATTTTTAGTAATATTGATTCGGTTGTCAATGAAACGTTTGCGGTCCCAATGTTTCCCGCTTGTTGGCACACAATAGTTAACTCCAACCGTTTGTAATAGTTTTTAGTTAGTTTTTTAGTCTTTGGCAACATTTTAGATTGCTTGGGTTTATTTATATTTCATTACACACAGACTTTACATTTTCCGCTGATGAAGGGTGATGTATCTCCCGAAACATGTCCGGATTATTACGGACTTTTATTGCGTATTTTAACGTTGCATTTGTATTTTAATATTAATAATAAATTTACTAACTATGATTTTTTAATCAATAGTTTTTTTTGGGGAATTTACTTTTCAAAACTTTTACTATTTTATCCAAATTATAATAACCTTTTAATTTTTTTCTGCGTGTTCATGATGCATATCATCTTTCAAATCGCGTTCGTCATAGGAATGGCCTTTCAATCACTTGCAAAATTCAATTCATGGCTATAAACAAACCGTTTATGGTGTTTACTATAATGGCATGCGGAATCGTTTACGGATATATTGTTTTCTTTTCCAAATTTTCTGGTAATTTAATCATTATGGATTTTCTATAAAATAAGTAAACATAACCATCTGGCTCAACTAAAAGGAAGTTAAAAGAATGAGAAACTTATGATGAAATTATTTTGAAGTACTGCACCATTAACATCAATTCGAAATCTTAGAAGGAAAAAATTCGCATTATATTTACACTTCCATTAAACAGTGCTCACTCTAGAAATAACAAGGGGCAGGGCGCTGTTGGCAAAAAGGGCACCCCGTTTTTGAAAAGGCACTTGTTTTTAAAAGGAAAATTAAAAAAAATAATTGGGTTGGGCGTGGCCACACATGGACACATCGGACCCATGACTAAACAAAAAATAGTTCCGATTTGTTGGCTGACATTGTTCTAGAGCTGCATATTGGGCTATTGTCGATCTCGAGAGAAGAACCCGTACAAAATTGATGTCTCTTTAATGAAGATATTACTTATAAAGCTGATTAAAAGGCTACTTAAATCCAAAATTTGGTAATAAAATGCCTAGCCTTGCATTTTTGCCCCAAACCATCTCCTCTTTTAAAAAAAACACACTCACAGAAAAAACTTAGGATTAGGATTTGTGGAATGCCCCGTGCTTGAAATCGCGATTTCATCGACGATTTCACAACACGCGTAGTAGTTAAAAAGGATATTTTTTAATAGATGCCTATTTTAAAGACAGCTACGGAAGTAAGGACGCAAGTATTTGACTGAAAAGGACAAGAAGGGCGGAGTTTTTTCAAAAAAGGGCGGCATTTTTAAAAAAGGGGCATGAGGCCGGTATCGAGATGAAAATAGGGCAGGCAGGGCGGTCCGCCCTTCAAAAAACGCCTAGAGTGAACACTCCATTTAATCTGATTGATTGTTATTTTGCACTGTGTGCTTATACATAAATTTAGCAATTTTATTTTGAGGTACATTGGGGGCTCCCCAAAATGTTTTCTTGCCCTGGGCCCCTAAACTTGAAAGTCGGCCCCTGCCAAAGAGTTCTTAAATATCTAAATACGTAGAAATTCGGAGAGAAGCATTTCAATTTCCTAAAAATAATTAAAGATATCACCGAATTTCTATTCGATGGCACAAAACAGGAGGTCATTGAAATCAGACTCGAAGTAAACTTGTTTTTCTTGTTCAAGATTATCTGAAAGTTTTAGTAGTATCTAAAGTAAGATTATTTGACATTTACACTTTGTTTATCTTTCTATAATAGTTACAAGAATGTAAAAGAGATTTTCGCAATGCGTTTGGTTTTGCCGAGGAATTATACTGTTAGAAATAGGTACTCAAAAATAAGTAAAATATGCTCATTTTGAATACATTCGATGCTTATCATAGCTCCGAATAAATAAGTTTCAATTTTGAAAAAGACATGTACTAAAAATGTGTTACAATAAATAAAAAGAATAGATTCTAGCCTACAAGGCTACCTTCATAAATCCCTTTCAATAAATATCGACCATTAAAACTAAAACTTATCGGGAATCCAACCCAGGTTCTCGGAGCTAGCAGCCCAATGCCTTTATCCTCTGTACTACCACCAGGGAGCCGCGAAGAAGTTATAAACAGAAGAAATGTTACAAATGAATAGGAGAGTAAAATAATTGAGTTGTAATAACACAGTTTCCATTGAAGCAATCGACATCAAATAATGTGAAAACGCTTTGTCAATTCGCTTTGTTAAGATGGCTTGAACAGAAGCTGATATTAGCAATATTAAATCACATTGCTCATTTTTTAGAAAGTACGGTTACTTAATTTTCATTTCGTTTATTTACGATGCAATTGTTCTCATAGAAAAATAAGTAGTTTCAGGTACTCAGTTTTAAGTACAATTTTTGTTTACAGTGTACCGAGGAATTAGTATCAATTTACTAACAGAAGCTGATATTAGCAATATTAAATCACATTGCTCATTTTTTAGAAAGTACGGTTACTTAAATTTCATTTCGTTTATTTACGATGCAATTGTTCTCATAGAAAAATAAGTAGTTTCAGGTACTCAGTTTTAAGTACAATTTTTGTTACAGTGTACCGAGGAATTAGTATCAATTTACTAACAGAAGCTGATATTAGCAATATTAAATCACATTGCTCATTTTTCAGAAAGTACGGTTACTTAATTTTCATTTCGTTTATTTACGATGCAATTGTTCTCATAGAAAAATAAGTAGTTTCAGGTACTCAGTTTTAAGTACAATTTTTGTTACAGTGTACCGAGGAATTAGTATCAATTTACTAACAGAAGCTGATTTTAGCAATATTAAATCACATTGCTCATTTTTTAGAAAGTACGGTTACTTAAATTTCATTTCGTTTATTTACGATGTAATTGTTCTCAAAGAAAAATAAGGAGTTTCAGGTACTCAGTTTTAAGTACAATTTTTGTTACAGTGTACCGAGGAATTAGTATCAATTTACTAACAGAAGCTGATATTAGCAATATTAAATCACATTGCTCATTTTTTAGAAAGTACGGTTACTTAAATTTCATTTCGTTTATTTACGATGCAATTGTACTCAAAGAAAAATAAGTAGTTTCAGGTACTGGATTTAAGTACAATTTTTGTTACAGTGTACCGAGGAATTAGTATCAATTTACTAACAGAAGCTGATATTAGCAATATTAAATCACATTGCTCATTTTTTAGAAAGTACGGTTGCTTAAATTTCATTTCGTTTATTTACGATGCAATTGTACTCAAAGAAAAATAAGTAGTTTCAGGTACTCACTTAGTTTTAAGTACAATTTTTGTTACAGTGTACCGAGGAATTATTATCAATTTACTAACAGAAGCTGATGTTAGCAATATTAAATCACATTGCTCATTTTTTAGAAAGTACGGTTACTTAAATTTCCTTTCGTTTATTTACGATGCAATTGTACTCAAAGAAAAATAAGTAGTTTCAGGTACTCGATTTAAGTACAATTTTTGTTACAGTGTACCGAGGAATTAGTATCAATTTACTAACAGAAGCTGATATTAGCAATATTAAATCACATTGCTCATTTTTTAGAAAGTACGGTTACTTAAATTTCATTTCGTTTATTTACGATGCAATTGTACTCAAAGAAAAATAAGTAGTTTCAGGTACTCACTCAGTTTTAAGTACAATTTTTGTTACAGTGTACCGAGGAATTAGTATCAATTTACTAACAGAAGCTGATGTTAGCAATATTAAATCACATTGCTCATTTTTTAGAAAGTACGGTTACTTAAATTTCCTTTCGTTTATTTACGATGCAATTGTACTCAAAGAAAAATAAGTAGTTTCAGGTACTCGGTTTAAGTACAATTTTTGTTACAGTGTACCGAGGAATTAGTATCAATTTACTAACAGAAGCTGATATTAGCAATATTAAATCACATTGCTCATTTTTTAGAAAGTACGGTTACTTAATTTTCATTTCGTTTATTTACGATGCAATTGTTCTCATAGAAAAATAAGTAGTTTCAGGTACTCAGTTTTAAGTACAATTTTTGTTTACAGTGTACCGAGGAATTAGTATCAATTTACTAACAGAAGCTGATATTAGCAATATTAAATCACATTGCTCATTTTTTAGAAAGTACGGTTACTTAAATTTCATTTCGTTTATTTACGATGCAATTGTTCTCATAGAAAAATAAGTAGTTTCAGGTACTCAGTTTTAAGTACAATTTTTGTTACAGTGTACCGAGGAATTAGTATCAATTTACTAACAGAAGCTGATATTAGCAATATTAAATCACATTGCTCATTTTTTAGAAAGTACGGTTACTTAATTTTCATTTCGTTTATTTACGATGCAATTGTTCTCATAGAAAAATAAGTAGTTTCAGGTACTCAGTTTTAAGTACAATTTTTGTTACAGTGTACCGAGGAATTAGTATCAATTTACTAACAGAAGCTGATTTTAGCAATATTAAATCACATTGCTCATTTTTTAGAAAGTACGGTTACTTAAATTTCATTTCGTTTATTTACGATGTAATTGTTCTCAAAGAAAAATAAGGAGTTTCAGGTACTCAGTTTTAAGTACAATTTTTCTTACAGTGTACCGAGGAATTAGTATCAATTTACTAACAGAAGCTGATATTAGCAATATTAAATCACATTGCTCATTTTTTAGAAAGTACGGTTACTTAAATTTCATTTCGTTTATTTACGATGCAATTGTACTCAAAGAAAAATAAGTAGTTTCAGGTACTGGATTTAAGTACAATTTTTGTTACAGTGTACCGAGGAATTAGTATCAATTTACTAACAGAAGCTGATATTAGCAATATTAAATCACATTGCTCATTTTTTAGAAAGTACGGTTGCTTAAATTTCATTTCGTTTATTTACGATGCAATTGTACTCAAAGAAAAATAAGTAGTTTCAGGTACTCACTTAGTTTTAAGTACAATTTTTGTTACAGTGTACCGAGGAATTATTATCAATTTACTAACAGAAGCTGATGTTAGCAATATTAAATCACATTGCTCATTTTTTAGAAAGTACGGTTACTTAAATTTCCTTTCGTTTATTTACGATGCAATTGTACTCAAAGAAAAATAAGTAGTTTCAGGTACTCGATTTAAGTACAATTTTTGTTACAGTGTACCGAGGAATTAGTATCAATTTACTAACAGAAGCTGATATTAGCAATATTAAATCACATTGCTCATTTTTTAGAAAGTACGGTTACTTAAATTTCATTTCGTTTATTTACGATGCAATTGTACTCAAAGAAAAATAAGTAGTTTCAGGTACTCACTCAGTTTTAAGTACAATTTTTGTTACAGTGTACCGAGGAATTAGTATCAATTTACTAACAGAAGCTGATGTTAGCAATATTAAATCACATTGCTCATTTTTTAGAAAGTACGGTTACTTAAATTTCCTTTCGTTTATTTACGATGCAATTGTACTCAAAGAAAAATAAGTAGTTTCAGGTACTCGGTTTAAGTACAATTTTTGTTACAGTGTACCGAGGAATTAGTATCAATTTACTAACAGAAGCTGATATTAGCAATATTAAATCACATTGCTCATTTTTTAGAAAGTACGGTTACTTAAATTTCATTTCGTTTATTTACGATGCAATTGTACTCAAAGAAAAATAAGTAGTTTCAGGTACTCACTCAGTTTTAAGTACAATTTTTGTTACAGTGTACCGAGGAATTAGTATCAATTTACTAACAGAAGCTGATGTTAGCAATATTAAATCACATTGCTCATTTTTTAGAAAGTACGGTTACTTAAATTTCCTTTCGTTTATTTACGATGCAATTGTACTCAAAGAAAAATAAGTAGTTTCAGGTACTCGGTTTAAGTACAATTTTTGTTACAGTGTACCGAGGAATTAGTATCAATTTACTAACAGAAGCTGATATTAGCAATATTAAATCACATTGCTCATTTTTTAGAAAGTACGGTTACTTAAATTTCATTTCGTTTATTTACGATGCAATTGTACTCAAAGAAAAATAAGTAGTTTCAGGTACTCACTCAGTTTTAAGTACAATTTTTGTTACAGTGTACCGAGGAATTAGTATCAATTTACTAACAGAAGCTGATATTAGCAATATTAAATCACATTGCTCATTTTTTAGAAAGTACGGTTACTTAAATTTTATTTCGTTTATTTACGATGCAATTGTTCTCAAAGAAAAATAAGGAGTTTCAGGTACTCAGTTTTAAGTACAATTTTTGTTACAGTGTACCGAGAAATTAGTATCAATTTTAACGAAAATCCACTGTCCATTATTTCCTTGTATTTAAATTGGCGAAGAAGCATACACGACTTCATCGATATTCCAATTACTTTCAATCATTTACGATGATTATTACTATGATTATTTATGATGCAATTGTTCTCAAAGAAAAATAATGAGTTTCAGGTCCTCAGTTTTAAGTACAATTTTTGTTACAGTGTACCGAGGAATTAGTATCAATTTTAACGAAAATGATCTGTGCATTATTTCCTTGTATTTAAATTGGCGAACAAGCATACACGACTTCATCGATATTCCAATTACTTTCAATCATTATACTTTCAACAACCATTTGGAGCTGGTTTTTGAAACGATAGCGTGATATGTCAATCCTGTATTTTTTTTGTCTAAGTTTGAAAATGTGATTGTAAGATTGTTTTTTGTTTATTTTCAATGCGTGTCACACTTAAATATCATGTTTTTTAATCTATATTTCTGTTCTAAAACGCAAAAACGATGATCATTCGACATTTTTGCCGTGTAAGTGAAAGGCACAAAAGGTGAAAAATCGTTTTTTATTAATGCATTTATCGATCGATATTTAGGGATACATTAGCTTTCCACTTATGTCCAGCTACCTTTTTGAAACGCGAAATTGCTTTACAAAGTGCAATGACAAGGAATATCTTTATCAGTAAATTCTCCAATCTACTGTGTCTTCTGTTTTTGTTTATAGGCAAGCACGCATTGCTTGTATACATTTATAGGCTGCAATTTAAATGTCGGGGAAGCACGGAAGATTTCTTGTGCATTTCTAATTATCACTGACGTCAATGCCTTCTTAACTTTTGTTGTGCACAGGGTGCTTATTTAGAAAAAAATTGGATAGCTTCAAAAAAAAAAAAAAACACTAAAATATTTTCTGCGAATTTGAAATAAGTGCAAAGTTTTTTTTTTTTTTTTTTTTTTTTTTTTTTTTAGCCTTTTTGCTTAAGGGGGTCCGATACCTTCGACATTTTTTTCTTTATTTTTATACTTGTACAATCCAATTTTTTTTCTCTTTTTAAATATGCATAAAAAACCATTTTAAGACGCTCAATTTTTTTTTTAAATTGCACATTTATTTTTAAATTAAAATTTTAGTAAATTTTTTAACAATTTTAAAATTCCTACTCCTTTTTTGTTTTTCAATATTTTGAAGCAATTTTTTTTATTTAAGATCTTGAATAATATGTAAATAGATGTATGCATTCAAATATTGATTCAGATACATCACTTTAAAAAAATAAAATATATTAGAAATTTTGGAAAAAAAATTGACGAAAAAAAATAAAATTCCATTTTAAGTGGTTTTAAAAAACAAATTATGGTAAAAATAGGAAATCTGAATGCATACATCTATTTAAAATATATTTATCTTACTATACACACAAAAATTATGATTTTAAGTATAATAGTAAAAAAGCCTTAGCATTTTTAGTGTTCATTAAATTTCAAAACCACGAACAGAGATATTTGCTTTTAAAGCTTACATATGATACAACTATGTTATAGGAACACATCATTAAAACATTCATAACTAAAAAAGTAATAGGAATTTTTTGAAGCAGTTTTTTGTGAGTTATTAAGATAAGTTTGAATACTATTTTTTAAATATAAAAAAAAATGACTTTTTTTGCGAATTTTGGGTATCGGACAACCTTAAAAGGTAAGCAACAGGCACTTACACTGGTGACGATTTAAAGGTAGTGTTGACACAACCTTTAAACCTTCACAAGTGTAAGTGCGCCTGTTGCTTACCTTTTTAGCAAAAGGGCAAACTACCTTTAAACCGACACAAGTGTAAGTGCGCATGTTGCTTACCTTTAAAGCAAAAAGACTAAAAAAAATAAGCAACTTTGCACTTACTTCAAATTCGCAGACGATTTTTAGTGTTTTTTTACAGTTAACACAGTTAAAAATAGGTATTCAAAAATAAATAAGTAAAATGTACTTATTTTTGATTAAGTTCGATGCTTATCATAGCTCCGAATACATATTTCATTTTTGAAAAAGACAAGTACTCAAAAATGAGTACAAAGTGTAAAAATGAATAAAAAAACAATTGCTTGCCTACATAGACTGTTTTCATTAATCACTTTCAATAAATACCAACAATTACAATCAAGACTTACTGGGAATCTGTGGCACCGCAGTCTTGCGCCTTATCCGTTGTACCATCAGGACGACGTGAAGAAGTTATAAACACAATTTTTTAAAAAAATTTGTGCCAAAAGAATGGGAAGTAAAATAATTGAATTGTAATAACTCAGTTTCCATTTAAGCAATCGAAATCAAATCATGTGGAAAACCATCTTCTGAACAACTATTTTAAGTGTGTCAGGTCGCTTTGTTAAGATGGCTTGAACAGAAGCTGATATTAGCAATATTAAATCACACTGCTCATTTTTGAGAAAGTACGGTTACTTACATTTGAGTATGCCATTGCACATTTACGATGGCATTGTACTCAAAGAAAAACGAGTAGGTTCAGGTACTCATTTTTATGTACTTTTTTTACAGTGTGTAATTTAATCTAAGAAGCTAAAAAGTGCAATCCCCAGTAATTAGAGCTAACGTGTGAAACTCGTAGTTCACTTCAATTTTAGTATCTACAAATATAAAAAAAGTGCTCTGAGTGTTATATGTTATGATAGCGTATAAAAAAGGGCTCTGAATGTTATATGTTATGATAGCGTATAAAAAATTTTGGTTTTTGTTTGGTTTTATTAAATAACGTCGCACTAGAGCTGCACAGTAGGCTATTGGCGACGGTTCGGGGCCTATCTCGAAGGAAAGACCCGGGAACGATGCCTCGTGTTTTTGAACCATGGTCAGATGACGAGGAAACACTTGAACTGGCACCCAACGTCTTCAATAGACGTCGGGATTTCAGACCCCGATCAGATTTATCGTGCACCAGTCCCGTATACACGCCGTTAATTTTTGCGGTTGCTCTGGGCGACTTTTCTAGTATTTTGTAGCGAAGCTGGCAACCCTCCGATCACAAGATCACTACTTTTTACTTTTCTTTGTTAAGTCTATCGCCTGGCATCGAACCGAGAACCTCAGTATTCCCAGCTGACGCCTTTAACCGCTCGGCCACGGAGGCCTCCGTATAAAAAGGGCTCTGAGTGTTATATGTTTTGATAGCGTATAAAAAAGTGCTCTGAGTGCTATATGTTATGATAGCATATAAAAAAGTGCCCTGAGTGTTATATGTTATGATAGCATATAAAAAAGTGCTCTGAGAGTTATATGTTATGATAGCATATAAAAAAAGTGCTCTAAGTGTTATATGTCATGATAGCATATAAAAAAGTGCCCTGAGTGTTATATGTTATGATAGCATATAAAAAAGTGCTCTGAGTGTTATATGTTATGATAGCATATAAAAAAAGTGCTCTAAGTGTTATATGTTATGATAGCATATAAAAAAGTGCTCTGAGTGTTATATGTTGTGATAGCGTATAAAAAAGTGCTCTGAGTTGTTATATGTTTTGATAGCGTATAAAAAAGTGCTCTGAGTGTTATATGTTTTGATAGCGTATAAAAAAGTGCTCTGAGTGCTATATGTTATGATAGCATATAAAAAATTGCTCTGAGTGTTATATGTTATAATAGCATATAAAAAAGTGCTCTGAGTGTTATATGTTATGATAGCATATAAAAAAAGTGCTCTAAGTGTTATATGTTATGATAGCATATAAAAAAGTGCTCTGAGTTGTTATATGTTTTGATAGCGTATAAAAAAGTGCTCTGAGTGCTATATGTTTTGATAGCGTATAAAAAAGTGCTCTGAGTGCTATATGTTATGATAGCATATAAAACAGTGCTCTGAGTGTTATATGTTATAATAGCGTTTACTTTCAGTCGATACGTTTTGACTTAATGATGACCAAACGATGGACTGATGACAGATTGATGTTTCCTCAACTAAGTCCCGAAGAAGAAAAAGTCGTTCTTGATTTGGATTGGAGGAAGAGGTTATGGATGCCTGATATATTCTTTGAAAATTCAATTGAAGGGCATGTTCAAGATACAATCATTCCTAACATGTATATTTGGCTATTTAAGAATAAAACTATTCATTTTACAGCCAGGTAAGTGAGTTCATTTTACAGCCAGGAGGTTTTACATACATCTGAGATGAATTTTTATACATTTATTTTTTTCAACTAAAACTTTAATGCAACTAGGTTTTCTTCATCTCTAAAAGCCTTTAAAGCTTTAAAAAACGTAATTTTTTTTTAAAAAAATTGAATGTTATAATGTTGCCAAACCTTTTTGCACAAGGGGAGAACATTTTTACGTAGTACTGCATCGTACTTTTTAATATTAGAATTAAAACCTGTTGGCTAAAAAAAGCTCTGTAAGTTTTAAGTTGGCACATACATTTATTTTTCTCTTAAATGTTATTACAAATCTCTAGTAATATTATTTAATCCAAATGTCAGAAACATAATGTCAAAACTTATGATATTTTAATTGCTTTCTCAAGTTTTTTCTCAAAAACACAATTTTTTAACTGCAATATTCATATCACCATTAAAAACTGAATTTAATTTACCAAAACCTCTATATATTAAATTAAATTTTCTTGATCTATTAATAGTGCTACAAAATCGGAAGACATTCATTTGAAATTATTACTACAAAATTGGCGTTATTTTAATAAGCAACTAAAAAAAATCGGCATGAGAACCCTCATAACATTTGAACGTTTTTCTGTTTAGTTTTTTATTAAAGTAATATACAGTTTTATTTGTATTAATTTGTCCTCAATGATGTATATGTCTACAGTACGTAAATGTAAAATTTTATTACTTAGTTCCTTTATTTCATGTAATTTTAATAAAAGAATCTGGAAATAAAAAAGTATACCTCGAAGTATATTATATATATTTTAATTTTTATATTTTATTTGACAATAAAGTGTTCTATCTAATATCTGTAAAGCTTAAGTATACATTTTGATATACAAACTCCGATCAAATGATTCTACGGTATTATTATAACTATTTAAAATTTGATTATGTATGTATTTACAGGATATCTGTTGAATTTAGTTGTCATATGGATTTGAGACTTTTCCCTCATGATACTCAAGAGTGCGATATGATAGTTATGAGTTGTAAGTTTATATTTAATATTTATATATGATTATATTTATTAATATTTATATATGATTATATTTATTAATATTTATATATGATTATATTTATTAATATTTATATATGATTATATTTATTAATATTTATATATGATTATATTTATTAATATTTATATATGATTATATTTATTAATATTTATATATGATTATATTTATTAATATTTATATATGATTATATTTATTAATATTTATATATGATTATATTTATTAATATTTATATATGATTATATTTATTAATATTTATATATGATTATATTTATTAATATTTATATGTGATATTATCATTAAATACTCTTTACTTGCACTTAGACATTAATGTCTTTTAGTAACCCAATAAATGGAATTGATAACTTTCTATACTCGGGGACAATCTAAGTTGAGCCTAAAGCAATTGAATATTTTATACATATCATAGCTTCCGCTTTAGGTTCAACTTAGGTTGTCCCCGAGTATAGGCTCTAAAGGCATTGTCCGTCAATATTTTAAACTTTAAAAATTCTAGTGGCTCATACAGAAGATGAAATGCAGCTGATTTGGGATAAAGAAAAAAATATCACCCAAGGCGAACATATTGTTCTTCCACAATTCGAAATAATAAAAGTTGCTAGTGGTGAATGTAAAAAAGGTATGATAGTTATTTTTTAAATGGTAAACAGATATCTTAAAATTGATATTAATGGTTATGAATTTTGTAAGTACTCAGTGAATATTAGTGTATATATATTTATAAATAAAATAACTGCATTAGTTAGAAGTATGTGGTTATCAACACATTTTAAAATTCGATACATTTTCGTCGATATAATGTGTACTAAAACGTTAAACACAAATTTAATCATGGTTAACTTACTATTTATACATTTGCACTATTATTTACTATTTGCAAATCTATCTGAATAAAAGTGTCGGTATGACAGTATTAAACATTTTACTGATTATTTTTTTAAAATTGGAACAATATAAAATAAATATAAAAAATATATTTTAGGAATAAAAATATTTTGTATAATATATAAATATAAATACTTTGGCATATATATAAATATACAGTCACTTTAATTGACAACAATTTACTCTACAGGGTGCTTAAGAATTATCTTTACAACTTTGGCAAGCAATAAAAACTAAAAGAAATCAGATAGCTAAGTTATGTTGTTTGTACATGTAACAACAACTGTTACTTGTACAAGCAACATAATTTTGCTACCTTATTTAGTTTTATATTGCGTGTCAAAGTTTTAAATATAATTCCGATATACCCATTCTCAAGAGAAAGCTCAGTCCGTTAAATGGTTTTGGAATGTTGCGCTGAATGGTTCGTTAATGGTTTTGGAAAAATACTACGTACAAATTAAACATTATGTGTTGCTCCTGCAAGCAACATAACTTAGCTATCTTATTTCCTTGAAGTTTCATTGCGTATCAAAGTTGTAAAGATAATTCTTTAACACTCTGTATTATAATAAATTTTAAATATTCAAATAGCTGTGTTACGCCATAATTGTATCCAATACATACCAAATTTAACCGCTAACCATAATCATAAAAGTAAGTGCCTTGCAAATATTAACAATTTTACTTCCGATTAATTGTGCTAGTCCCTTGTGATATATCTTTAAAAAAATATTTTTTACACAACACATTTCACTAATAAATTAATATTTATATTTTAAAGTAAAGTATTATTGTCAAATTATCATTTAAATGAAACAAGAAAACATCAACATTAAATTACATTTTACAAGTTTAAAATGTTAAATAACGGACATTATTCATATTTTGGCATCTCACCAGTACCGCCAAACTTGGCGAAAGGAGCAAATATAGGCCAGCGTCGATAAGTGTCCGAATGGAAGTATGCCTGCAGCTCAGGTAAACTTGCAATTCGATCTTGATAGGCTAACAAGTTCGGAAATTCATTAAAAATAGACGGCATAAAAAGTCTATGAAAATCAAAAGTATCATAAGCCAAGAAATCAACGTATGTCACGTTGTCTCCAACTAAGAACTTCTTATCTCCAAGAAAATCAGAAAGCAGCTTCAGTTGCGACGGAAGGTTCTTGACGTAGTTCGGTTTGAGCTTTTCGAATTCTGGACTGTAGCAGGTTTGTAGAAAATTCATGCAGAGGTCAGTCACCTGTTGCTCAAGCAGCATAACTTGGACTTTTTGCTGCTTGGTCTGGCCCTCCAGATCATACTTCTGAGCCAGATATCTCAAAATCGTTTTACTTTGAGAGATTTTGACGTTCTCGTCGATGAAGTAAGGCAAATTCGGAAAGTCCAATCCTAGAACAAACTTTTCGGCCATCCATGATGGATAAGTGTAGTACCTTTTATCCTCGAAATCGATTCCTTTGTAGTGTAGTAAGTATCTTATAGGTTCACCAAGGCCACGGATATCCCAATATCCCAACGTACCTTCAGCCATGTTAAAAGAAGGTAAATTTAATCGAGTACTTTCAGAAAAAGAATGACGGTACGAACTAGCAACAAATGTCTGTTCGAAGTTGCTTTCAGTAGTTATCTATGTGATCGAGTCTCAATCCAATCTAATAAATCAACGTCAAATTCACCCAACAATGTTATCAAGACTGTAGCATAATAGATAAGCCAACAATGGCTTGATAATATAACAATGACAATAGATTGATAGTATATCAATAATTATAGAACGCTTATATAATACTTTAAAAATAACTGTAAGAACAAATTAAACTAATGAAATGTTAAATATTGCAGAAAATAAGTATAAATATATAAAGAAGGGAAAAAACAGGTCGATAAAAATAAAATAAATATGAACCCACAGAGTAACAAGTTGTTTTCGGACATTTTTTAAACACTTTTTATGCAAGAAAATAAATATAACATGTTTATCTGAACACGCTATATTTAAGAAACGCCAAACAAACAGGCGTTGTCACGAGTCACCATGCCTCTGATTTTTGACGTCATCGCGAGTAGGCTGGATTTCTCCTTCCCCGCTCTGTTTCTTCGCTTGAAGCGCTTGGTTTTTCAAGTAGATGAATAGCATTTTTTCTTTAGAAAATGAACTGTTACGTTGACTAAACACTATTTACCTTACCTTTGCATTTCATTAAAGATTTTTAAATAAATATGCCCAAAAAAATACTCACATTAGTATGAAAATAAAAGTATCAAAGACCAAATTAACAAAAATTCTTTATTGAACTGAGCGTTTAATATACAGTTATGCAATTTTATATTTTGTACCTTTTCTGCAACTTTGATCCCAATTTTCAATGTCTCAATTTTTTTAGACTTTTTTTCAAATTAAATTTTTTATATAATGTTTTTGCCTGCAATAGTTTTTTAATAATGAATTTGTAGCTGAAGTTAATATTAGTTTTAAAACACTCTCAGAACTATGGCCCGCTTCACATTGATCATCAACAAAAAAAATTCTTTATCTGCCCTTTGAAATATACTAGAATAGTTGATTTGAATCTTAAGATGGGAGAGTAGGAGGGGGAATTAAAACAGCTCACGGGCTTCTCAATTATATGCCCGACCAATTTTTCATACTTCTGCGTCAGTTAGTTTCATTACGTGTAATTAGATTTAAATACTGTTATTGTAATTACATTTAAAAGTAAATCACTTTAGTTTTCAATGCCGTCAGTTTTGGTTGGTGGAAATAGAGATTTGAGTTTTTCTAATCTACACAAAGTAACCACTATATTTGTCATACGAATTTTCAGAAGACAATTTGGACAAGATTAAGTTTGTACGGGCATTAATATTATAGTTACTTAGAAGTCCAATTATCCGAACTCCAGTTATCCGGATAAAACAAAGCGGATTGTCAATTATCCGGAGCTCGTTCAAACAAAAAAGAAATCAGCAAAATTCACATTTTAAAAGTTTCTTATCGGTGAATGATATAGTTTTTAATAGTCATTAAATCACATTACATACTAAAGCAAATTTAATTGTTTTACTAAGAAATAATATTTTTTTCTTCTTGAATTATTCAATTATTACAATTCAATTATCTTACTTCCCATTCTTTTGGCACACCTGTGTAACATTTATTTTGTTTATAACGTCTTCACGTCGCCAACGGATAAGGCACTGGACTGCGGTGCCTGAGGATATGGGTTCGATTCCCGGTAAGCCGTGGTTGTAATTGTCAATATTTATTGAAAGTGAATTATGAAGACAGCCTATGTAGGTAAGCTACTGCTCTTTTTACTCATTGTACTCATTTTTGAGTACATGTCTTTTTCGAAAATGAAACTTATGTATTCGAAACTATGATAAGCATCGAAAAATGAGTACTTATTTTTGAGTACCAATTTTTAGCACTGAGATATTTAACAAATGTGATAATTTGCTTTCTTTTAGATGTCCGATTTTCCTGCCTCAAAGGTTCTGTTACGATGACAAGGCGATCAGGGTACTACATCACAAATGTCTACATACCTACTTCTCTCATCGTTTTCATGTCCATGCTTTCCTTCTGGATTCCACCCGATGCCGTGCCTGCCAGAGTGACTTTAGGCGTGACTAGCCTCCTGACTATAGTCACAAAGCAGTACCAAGCGTCCTTGCCCAATGTGTCGTATATAGTTGCTCTTAACATATGGCTATCGGCCTGTATAGGATTTGTGTTTGTAAGCCTTCTAGAATATGCCACTGTTATAGCATTACATACAAGACTGAAAAAAATCACTAAAATTAATGCATCAACTATAAGTGATCAGGTTCGAGCTATACATAAGGTATGTGTGAAATTTTAGGTTTAATTTGTTAATTCTGTTAAGTATAAGTAGGGATTTTGTAGTCTTCTAAAATATGCTACTGTTATAGCATTACATACAAGACTAAAAAAAATCACTAAAATTAATGCGTCAACTATAAGTGATCAGGTTCGAGCTATACATAAGGTATGTATGAAATTTTAGGTTTAATTTGTTGATGTCTTAAGTATACGTAGGGATTTTGTAGTCTTCTAGAATATGCTACTGTTATAGCACTACATACAAGACTGAAAAAAATCACTAAAATTAATGCATCAACTATAAGTGATCAGATTCGAGCTATACATAAGGTATGTATGAAATTTTAGGTTTAATTTGTTTAATGTTTTAAGTATAAGTAGGGATTTTGTAGAAAAATTCCATTTGTAAACTTCGAAAATGGGGATTTTAGAAATGAGCAATGTGTTTTTTAGTAGAAAGCTTAGTATGAAATAAGTATAAAAATGAAAAGCTTAGCATTTTTTCTCTACTTATAACACTTTATGTATTAGTTTAAAAATAAAGACAATAATTTTTTTAGTATAATATACTTATACTTAAAAAATAAGATTTTCAGAACAGCCAGATCTAGGTCATACGGGATTAAATTAACGTAAAACGTTAATTTAACTATACAACTTTACTTTAGAACTACACAGGGATTTTTTTCTTGGGGGGAGGGGGAAGGGGGGCTAGCAATCCTCTGATTTAAAAAATATGAGCATCGTTATATTGAAATATTTTCGAAGATTTTGAAGCCACTTTAAATGTTTTGGTCAAGTTTCATAATTATGCTATGATATTTTTTAAATGATACAGATTTAAGAGAAATTAACTACACTGTTAATTAATTACTGTTAATTACACTAATAACTACCATTAAAATTTAGTACGACCTTGCACCAAAATTTGGTGCCTATTTAGCTGTAACCATTATTTGGTGCTTAGCTTCACCATTTTATGGTGCTACCACGCATACCATTTAGTAGTGAAACGTTGCACCAAACCTCATATTTTCACTTCATTATTTCATGGTAAAAAGTTTAACTGAAATTCGCGTTTTCGCTACCCCATATTATGGTGAAATGCCAGTATAATTTGTTGGATGTTCTGAACGATTTTCTAGTATTTTTATAGCTATGCTGACAACGCTCCGATCGCAGGATCACTACTTTTTTACTTTGTTTGTCAAGTCCACCGTACGGGTTCGAACTAGCAATCCTCTGATTACCAGCTGAACGCCTTTATCGACTGGGCCCCTAATGCAAGAGGATTGAGGGGATTCCTCGGTTTGTAGATTCGCCGAAGGTTTCGGTTGCAGTTTAGGAGATTGCACTATTTTTTGGTAAAAACTGCACTATTCTCGATCAAGGATTTTTGGGTCAACCTAGATTGAATCATAATATGATGTAAGTTGCTGCAGAGCACCAAGATATGGTGCAACGTTGAACTGAAAAATTTAACAATGTAATTATGAATTGGATAATTAAAAATATAAAGTTATTACTATAATAATTCTTTCATTAGAATGTAAGTATAAATATTACAAAATTATTATTCAGAAGGTTACGAATCTTTTAGAAACTCCGAATAATTAAAAAAAACAGAAATTGCGAAATTTATTGTGTAAGTTTGAATAGAATTTTGGTTGTTACAAAGTATCCCCAAAATCAAAATCCGTTGCCTAGTAACTGATTAGTTACAGACATGTTAACAAATAAATTTGCCAACCTCAAATCTCTACTACTTAAATAGAGTACACTGTTGAAATCTCTTTTAAATAATGAAATCCTTATGTTTACGGAATATATTACTGGTTTTTTTTGTATAATTTTAGTCACAAAAATTCCCACTAAAAAGTGGAGCGTCTAATTATATAAATAACATGTGTTTATTTTATAGAAATAAAATATCAGTGATTAGAACGTATTTATCTACAATGTTTCTCAATTTATTAAGCATACATTCGGTTTAGAATGAAATAAAAGTTATAACTTCAAAATAATAATGGGTTTTTAATTTGTACATTTTTTTTAATTTGAAAGGAGTTTCGTCATTTATATTGAACTTATTAATTTATAAAGAATTTACCAGATTAATGGAGAATTTATTAATTTATAAGGAATTCACCAGAATTAATGGAGAATTTATTAATTTAAAAGGAATTTAATAATTTATAAGGAATTTATTAATTTATAAGGAATTTGCCAGAATTAATGGATAATTTATTAATTTATAAGGAATTTATTAATTTATAAGGAATTTATTAATTTATAAGGAATTTATTAATTTATAAGGAATTTATTAATGTATAAGGAATTTATTAATTTATAAGGAATTTATTAATTTATAAGGAATTTATTAATTTATAAGAAATTTATTAATTTATAAGGAATTTATTAATTTATAAGGAATTTATTAATTTATAAGGAATTTATTAATTTATAAGGAATTTATTAATTTATAAGGAATTTATTAATTTATAAGGAATTTATTAATTTATAAGGAATTTATTAATTTATAAGGAATTTATTAATTTATAAGGAATTTACCAGAATTAATGGATAATTTATTAATTTATAAGGAATTTATTAATTTATAAGGAATTTATTAATTTATAAGGAATTTATTAATTTATAAGGAATTTATTAATTTATAAGGAATTTATTAATTTATAAGGAATTTATTAATTTATAAGGAATTTATTAATTTATAAGGAATTTATTAATTTATAAGGAATTTATTAATTTATAAGGAATTTATTAATTTATAAGGAATTTACCAGAATTAATGGATAATTTATTAATTTATAAAGAATTCATTAATTTATAAGGAATTTATTAATTTATAAGGAATTCATTAATTTATAAGGAATTTATTAATTTATAAGGAATTTATTAATTTATAAGAAACTTATTAATTTATAAGGAATTTTACAATTTATTTTATAACTTTTGATTGAATAAAATTCATTTCAAATTGAAAGAGCTTAACAAAAAGCTTTCGATTTCCAAGAGAAGTTTTTCTTAGAGTATACACTAAAAAAATAAACTGCAGCAAATATGACACATACAGATATCTGTATATATAAAATGAAGTATTTTCACAGTTTCAATACATGTGGTGTCAATTGTTATTTAAATTAGAATATATTTTGAGTATCATTTATACACTAAAATCAAATAATTATAAAATAAAGTATTACATTCTAAAATGTTGTTAAATAAACGTTAGTAAAAAAATTGTAATGGTTACACTCCAGACTTGATAAAGCCAAATAAACCAAGTCGAGTTCTTTGCTTAAAGACTACCCAAAAATCTCCAACAAATAAAGAAATATCTATTCCATTTTATTTATAATCAAATTATGTATTCTATCGACTTTGAAACAAGATTTAATAATAAATAACAATAACAAATAACTCAAATAAATTACTTCTGTAAAAAAGATCTTCTTATTTATAGGTGTACCCCAGGGAGGTTCGTTCCCTAAGGAATGGATGGGCAAGCAAGAAAAGCAGAAGACAATCGTTCTGGAATAAGCATTTGGCCAAATTTACACCAGAAAACATTGACTACGTATCGAGAATATTGTTTCCTTGTGTATTTGTTAGCCAATGCTCTATTTATTGGGCTATATATTACCACTCATGAATGTAACTTTATTTTATTTTGTATATTTAAATAATTATTGGTTATAAGTGTAAATAAAGTATTTTATATCAATTAATCCTCAGTCAGTTTCGTAGTATTATCTTACAAAAATTAATGTATTAATTAGTGAAGTTATTCCAACGTGTTTACAGTTTTGGTAGTAATAGTATAAAAAATAAATCAAAACTCTTTATTAGTGAGTTAAGAACATTTCTTTAAATGTTTGGAATTTATAGAGTTTTTTTTGAAGGAAATGTAAACTGAACTATAAAATTACTAATTACCATGACTTTTTCGTAGAATAAAATTAATTAAAAAATAGTGAAAATTACCGAGATAATTAATTAGCCAATATACATTTATATCATTCCAATCTTCTAAAGTTCTTTCTAACTTTTATTAGGTAACAAGTTCAAAGCAATATTTTTTACATACCAATGTACAGCCAGGGGAAAAAAAAACGAACCACCAATGATTATTTTTTTAGTTTTTATAGTAGAGTTAAACTTAATATACCATTATGTAGGGAATAAAGTCTACTACACATTGTTATACAAAAAATTTGCATAGGGGACTATCTTCATATTAAAATCCACACCAACTTTAAAATTTCTAATAGCAACACCCAATTTTGATTCAATATTTAGAATCTACGACAAAATTTATTGTTGAATATCAATTTGCAAGTCATTTGGTTACGTAGTTTTTTAATTATGAATATCGAAAGTTTAGAACTCGTAATGTTAAATGAATTTCTTAAACTTTTAATCATATCTTTCGAAATAATAATTTTATTAAGCGGATATTTTTATCTGTGTTACTTCTAAACAACCCAAATAAAATACACTAACTTTCATTACTTATATGTATATTTTTTAATTTTATTTAAATTAGGATATTAATATTCATAACCTTTATGAATAGCAACCATGCTATATTTTGATAGTGATGGATTCAGAAAAACGTTTTATATGCATATCTAAAATTTCATGATTTTCCTCTTTGTAGTTTTTTGGCTATATTAAAATGTGCATCAAATGATCATTTAAGGGGTCATACACAAATTTAAAATCTGCAGAACTTAACAGAAATCTACTAATTTTGAGAATTAAAAGCGCTGTGATCGCTTTGCCATAAAATTCTAAATTCTTACATAAAGGCGAGGGGTATACGGGAGTGGGGGAATGAATGACCACGGAAAAGGATGAACCACGGCTAACGCCAAAACATTTTCTACCAGCGTACTTCATTTCGAAGTCTCACTAATACTTTGTCCAATGTGGAAGCAGCCCCTCAAATAAGATAGATACATATCGTCTAATATCTCTGTATATAAATGTAGAAAATTAACGAAAATTTATATTTAGATTATTTTGAAGGCGGGAAACATTTCTGCGCTATCAAAAGTAGGTGTTGCTATTGAAAATTTTAAAGTTGGTGCGGATTCGAGTATGAAGATAGTCCCCTATGCACATTTTTTGTATATCAATGTATAGTAGACTTTATTCCCTACAAAATGGTATATTAAGTTTAGCTCTACTATAAAAACTAACGAAATAATCATCGGAGGTTCGTTTTTTTCCCCGCGGCTGTACATTGTACATATTGCATTAGAAATACACTTTTGCAACGTTTGAAAACCAGATTTCATTGTAACTGATTCGTGAGGATTTCATAATTCTTGTTATTATATTGATTATTATTTTTTATGAACCTACACATAAAAAAATAATTACAAATATTTTAGATACTGTATTGTATAACATCCTTTAGAAGAATCATTTCTTCCTGGGTACTGAGTATATATATATATATATTTTTGTTTATTTTGAATATAGATATATAACTAATTTACAGTTTTAATTTTTGGATCATAAAACCTCCCCTAATCTCTTATTAAAGTCACTAATTTCATTCCTAAAAATGTACATTTTAATTCCCTAAATAATTTCGAAAACAAGAATACTTACAAGAATACTTTTGAAATATTTTCATGCATTTATTAATTTATTCCAAAACAAGATTATATTTAAAAGCTTTCTTATACGAAATTACAATAAGATATATATAACATACGATATTAAAATGAGAAAAAATAACATGTAAAAAATGTCACTTGAGCAAAGTTATCACAGCCCATTCAAGTGTTCAAGCTCCTGTGCTGATAACCTGCAACATGATAAAACCGAATTAAAAACAGAAACATATTGACTTTCCCACATAAAAATTGATATAACTTTATACTTGATACTTTTGAACTTTAGTTTCTTGAGATACTTGAAAGTCTGTCAAAGAGATTCTCTTTTATTTTAGAAGCACCCATTTTGTTCATTTCATTAATAATACGATAAAGAACATTTAGAACAAAACTGGGAACCTCAGCTTTTTTTTTTATTAAGCCTATTTTAATATGATTGTTTTCAGTAAAAGTTTGTAACAATTGTGAGTTTTTAGATGGTGTGATATGTGTTCACAAGATGGCTTTAGGAAATTAACGTAACAAACTTAATTAGAATATCAGAAAAACTTTAATAAATATATTTGAAATACTATAACATAAAACACGATAGAAAATTAAGTTCTTTAAAAAATTAACGAATATTAACTGGATAATTAACTAATCAACATATAGTTACAACATTTTAATCATCTAAAGTCAGTACTTTTGCAACTCTTATTATGAGACAAGTTATTTTCTAATTTTTTTTTATTCTAAGTGATTATTTTGCTCAGAAATGGCAGTTTAAAATAGTAAATAATAGTGCTTTGTTTCAAATTTAGATTACAAATCTACAATTTTCAGTTCTTTAGAACATTTAATCTAAAAATAAATTATTGAGCAGTTATAAAAAATATGAAAAGTAGGGCAGATAGGGGAATTCACGTCACCTTAATTTTTTTTTAATTATACTGTAAAATAACATAGCACTTTAAATAAGGGGACCATTTAGCTTTATAGTTTCTTACGCTATTAACAAAGGACTAAAAAATTACTTTATTCATTTTATTAATTTTTTTTAATTATTACAATATAAAATATTTAATGCATATAAAAAAAGTTTTAAACTAAAAATCTTTAAATATTCCCTCCCCTCCCCAAGATGGCGGGACGGAAGTATAACTTGACTTAAGGTTTCTTTTTATTTGTATTGTATATTGCCAACCTGGCCCCCCACAGATTCTCCTTATCGTAAATTTTATATTATTTTCAAAATAGATACACTGAAAACAAATGCAGAGATAGGGAAAAAAAATTAAGAAATACACTTAAAGAAATTCAGTTTATAAAGCCTTAATTCTCTAAGACTTCTTCATTGAGATAATTTAGAAGTAAACAGGACAACATAAAACATTTTTTTTTTTTTTTTAGTTTTTACGAGCTCATTACTTACACGTAATAAAACTTAAAATACTTATTTAAACGTAAACCGTTTGAGGGGTAAGAAAAATATCAAAATTTTAAAGTTTTTTCCACAATGTATGAAAGTATAATTTAAACTCCCAACAAATGAATTGTTATATTTTATTTAATGTTTAATTATTTAAATAGATATAGGTTTCAAAATATACCCCAATGCTTTAGATTTGAATTTTTTTTCTTCAAAGTAGAGTATTTTTATGAATTTAAAATTTATGCGCACTGCCGGGAAAACAAGATCCTTGGACGACTAAAAGGATCTTGTTTCTTGATCTTAAACACAAGATCCTTGGACGACTACAGACGTCCAAAACGATAAGTATGTTAAAACACTTTTACAACTTACTCCATCTGCCTACGAACTGCAATCTTCCTTAATTTCAAAAATATTTATCATATATTCTCAAAAACAATTTTAATTTTAATAAAATTATTAATGAAACTCATTAGGTGTGTGTACTATACATTAGATTATAAACATATTTAAACTTACCTTAAATTTTGTGTTTGAAGCTGTCACTTTAATGTCAAAAGTCTTCATAGAGGGTTTTACCATTTTATTAAAATGTCACAAATGAGCTGATACGTTTTTAAAGTCATAGTTAGTTTAATGGAAAGTGAAAGTTCCTTAAAACATAGCATAATTAGTAGACATATATTTTGAATATATAAGATTCATAATTCGGTTTTCAAAGAAGTGTTCCTTTATCACGAACTGGATACAAGTGAGCTCTTCAAACTTAAATAGACAATTTGTGATGGCAAGATGAAAAAACAAAACATATCCAATCTAAGAAATTAAATTCGCTTTGGTTCCTTGCCCTTTCCTCCAAAATGAGCTACTGGACCAAATATCGGCCACCTCTTGTAAATAGTCGAATGCAAGTATTCCTGAAGTTCAGGTAAACTTTCGATCCTATCCTGGTAAGCTTTCAGACTTGGAAAGCCTGTCAAAACAGACGGAATCAACAGCCTATAAAAATCAAAGGTTTCATAAGCCATAAAATCGACGTAGGTAACGTTGTCTCCAGCTAAAAAGTTTCTATCTCCAAGGAAGGCTTCAAAGAGTTTGAGTTGCGAGGGGACATTCACCACAAATTCTGCCTTTATTTTCTCAAACTCGTGATTGTAGCATGTGCGGATCATGCTGGTGCGAAAATCGACAATCTGCTGTTCAGCTAGCACTGCACGGACTTTTTCCTCCTCAGTGATCCCATCCAAGCAATGTTTGCGAGCCAAGTACCTTAGGATAGCGGTACTCTGCGTCAATTTAACATTGTCATCAATGTAATAAGGCAGATTGGGGAAATCGAGGTTCAGCATGAACTTGTCATTCTGCCATGAATCGTAAGTTAGATATCTTTTGTCTTCGAAGCTGATTCCCTTATAATGAAGCAAGTATCTGACAGGCTCGGCAAGTCCGCGAATGTCCCAGTACCCAAGAGTGATAGGCCCAGACATGGTTGAAGAGGAAATTGGATAATACTCGACCGGGGAAGAGAGAGCTTCACAAAGAGTCGAATCAAAGCGTCCTAATCGTAATAGTTGCTATGAACACATGACGTCACGTGGCCATTTTAGCCCGACATTTCTGGTTTCTTTCCTGTCGTTCACAGGCAAAGTGGCTTTTGTAATGAGGAAGTAAGGTTGAAAATAGGATAAGTATAATCGTTGCGCGATAAGAGTAGAATTTGGAATTAATACTATTCTGGAGCACAGCTGGAAAGATAAAGTCGCTGTTCGTTTGCAGATTAAACATTTGGATTTTCGGTATCGGCATTTCTCCATTACTGTGGTAACAAAAGGTTCGGAGTTTAAATATAACCAGTGAATGATTGATTATTGGAGATGACTGATAAATAATGTTTTTGACCTGTATGGTGCAATAAAGAATGATTTTAAAGTTTAAATGACCGATACTAGTACATACTCCAAATACAGTTGCACTAATTATGTTTTGTGTATTTAAGTTTTTATCAAACGCTTTTAAAAGTGTAAATTTAGGGTATTCTAAAATAATAATTAAAAAAAAAATATTAAAAACATAGATTTTACGAGAAACTATTGAAATATTTCACATACATAGAAACAATCAAACATGTTCAAAAGAAGTGACAGATCACTGTCATGCATTACACTCTTTCTATTAACTATAATTATGTGCCATTAAAGTGACTAATTACATAAAATCGGTAAACTTTAAAGAAATTACAAACAAAAGCAATAAAATTAGTAGAACATGGCATAACAACATGACATGACTTTTGAGAACTACTGAATCCTTAAATTATTATCCAATTGGCTAACAGGCTTTGCAGTATGACGTCCGTATCTTTACACACATTCGTCATTTTTTTACATCATTCTGAATGATGTAGAAAGCGGCCGAAAAAGTCGAACAGACTTTAAATAAAAACGTGTAAAAATAATGTCTTTCGTTAATAATTTTTTTACATGTAAATTATAAAATGCATTTGTTTTGCTAATTATAATTATAATTTTTTACAATGTCTGTATATATGCATACACTTAAAGCTGCCAACCTGTCAAAAGTTTTTAATAATAAAAAGTGATTTCAAATAATTTTTCTCATACTTTTCAGTAATTTTGACAAAAGATGGTGATACTTTTAGAGTACAAATGGAAAATACTTCTAATTTTATGCAATTTAAAGAATTTTAATGATTACAAAAATACCTTCACACATGGCAGTTCGCCTTAAGAATTTTGAATTATTTTAA
Organism: Troglohyphantes excavatus; assembly: GCA_963932185.1. Taxonomy (NCBI): domain Eukaryota; kingdom Metazoa; phylum Arthropoda; class Arachnida; order Araneae; family Linyphiidae; genus Troglohyphantes; species Troglohyphantes excavatus. Next base: position 13,250,443 of record OZ010676.1, on the reverse strand, counting down.
AATATACGCCTTAGCATACAATTTTGGCGACTGAAAAAATTGCTAGGTGCCGATCACGCCTAACTTTTATCTTCTAATTTCGAACCCTGCATTCAAGTAATATTTTTAGGTATTTATTTTAAAATTTCAGCTGTTAGATTTAGAAAATTTTAAATGAGTTTACAAATGACTTAATATTTAGAAGCTTCTTTTGTTCCCTTGGATAATAGCTGAATCGTGGAAACGGCTGTCCTACGATCTTATTCTTTCCATCTAAACCTGTGCTACTTAATTGCTAACACAGTGTGCTACTTAAGTGCTAATAACCTATTTAAGTGTTAATTATTAAGTGTACTGGACTGTCCTATTAAGTGTACTGGACTGTCCTATTAAGTGTACTGGACTGTCCTATTAAGTGTACTGGACTGTCCTATTAAGTGTACTGGACTGTCCTATTAAGTGTACTGGACTGTCCTATTAAGTGTACTGGACTGTCCTATTAAGTGTACTGGACTGTCCTATTAAGTGTACTGGACTGTCCTATTAAGTGTACTGGACTGTCCTATTAAGTGTACTGGAACCAAAGTACACCTTGTTGCTTTTATTATCTGTATTATGAAAATCGTAAGTTATAATAGTTTATGCTAGTAAGTTTAATAGTTTATGCTAGTAAGTTTAATAGTTTATGCTAGTAAGTTTAATAGTTTATGCTAGTAAGTTTAATAGTTTATGCTAGAAAGTTTAATAGTTTATGCTAGTAAGTTTAATAGTTTATGCTAGTAAGTTTAATAGTTTATGCTAGTAAGTTTAATAGTTTATGCTAGTAAGTTTAATAGTTTATGCTAGAAAGTTTAATAGTTTATGCTAGTAAGTTTAATAGTTTATGCTGGTAAAGGAAAAAGGGGCCATGGTGAAGAAATCCGCCAACACTCTGCGTGAAGCACGAGCAACGCTGGGTGCTTCAGCTAGCTTGATGTAATTTTCTCTACTTTTAAGTATTATCTAACATACAAGCAGGTCCTTAAAATTGATGTAGTAAAACCGTAATCTGATCTTATTGAGATATATTGAAAACGTTTATCCAACATAGACTATATATTAGAATCAAATTTCTTAATATTGCGTTACATTTATTCAGTATTAGGCCGCTTTTTCATACACCGGGAAAACACCGGTGACGGTGATTGCACCGGCGTTGGGTGCAACGTTACAGTATATAATGCCGGATCGGAAAAAGTTATAATTGAATAACATTGCTTCCGGCCGGTTTTCCCGGTTTCTGAAAAACCGGCTTTAAAAGCTCCGTGTATTTATAAAAAGAACGTATATTATAATAGTACATAATTTACAATCTCATTTATTGTTATATAAAAAAAATTAACAAAGCAAGAAAAAAAAGTGTCAAGTGTTTAAAACCTTTTCAAAAGTTTGAACTAAAAAGTTACTATAAAACTGAGAGAAATAGGGCCATTAACAAAAACAATAAAACGAGGATAATATTAAATTTATGACCTGAACCTCCACAGAAAGTTGCTTTGGAAGTGGATTTTCCAAGGTTACTCTGATTTCAGATCCCGTGGAAGGCACGTTTGAAACAAGAGCTCTTTCAATAATTTATTATATGACTTTAAGTGCTATTTTTTTATTAACGTGTCACTTTAAATAATGTATTCTTCATAATGACCATGAAGTATGCGTTTCAGAATGCGTAACGAATGTGTTTGTCTCTCATATAACATTTATATTTGTCGTAAATGGACTGTTTGATTGTAACTTGTATTTGGCGTGAAGAATACTCTGTTAAAAATAGGTACTTAAAAATAAGTAAATTGTACTCATTTTTGATTACATTTGATGCTTATCACAGCTCCGAATACTTAAGTTCTTTTTATAAACGGAAATAACGTTAAAAAGGCGTGAGATGATCGTTGGGAATCACTGTCCTCGAACTGTTTGAGATTCAACTAACATTTTATAGGATTAAGATATTCAAAAGGCATTTCTATATAAAATATTATTCTTATGTTACATTAAGAAATCTAGCAGTTATAATAATTTACCGGCTACTAATTCGTTAGTTTTTGGTAGAAAATGTATTGATTTTTAAAAATATATATATGAATAATTATATTACGGTATTTCATGGTGTCTAGCAAGCGTATGATCTAAACTAATTTCCTGTTGGTATAAATTCAAAACTATTGTTATAATATTTCTTTGATTTTAGGTGATTTAACTCTTTTCAATAGAATTAAAAAACTAAATATTAGAATCAAGAAAAAAAATCAGGCTTTTTTTGCACATAAATTCTAAACTATTGTTATAATTCTTGTATGATTTTAGGTGGTTTAACTCTTTTCAATGGAATTAAAGAACTAAATATAAGCAAAGAGAACAAAAAATCATGCTTTTTTTGCACATAAATTCTAAAGTATTGTTATAATACTTCAATGATTTTAGGTGATTTAACTCTTTACAATGGAATTAAAGAACTAAATATAAGTATTAAGAAAAAAATCAGGCTTTTTTTGCACCTAAATTCTAAACTATTGTTATAATACTTCTATGATGTTAGGTGTTTTAACTCTCTTTTCAATGGAATTAAAAAACTAAATATAAGTATCTAATTGTGCCCATGAGACTTGAAATTTTAAAATTCCGTTTAGTTTTATGTTTATAATGGTTTTAGAAGATAGTTTTCTAAAATGGTCATTTAAAAAATATAGTTTCTACATTGTTATAAAATTACATTGTTATAAATTACATTGTTATAAAATTACATTGTTATAAAATTACATTGTTATAAAAATACATTGTTATATAATACATTGTTATAAAATTACATTGTTATAAAATTACAATGTTATAAAATTACATTGTTAAAATCATAAGATCAATTAAATATTTTAAAATGAATTAATATATATTTATTGTTTTAAACAATTGAAAACTGGCGAACAAAAATTTTCTTTGGCGAAATAACTCTGACAATTATGTTTCAACGGGAAAAATTAACGAAAAAGCTAACATTCGGAGATGTACCCGGAGATGTCTGAATAATAGACCAGTTATTTTGCCTTCGAGAACATAAAAGAGAAGGAATAAGTGGGGAGAACGAACCAATGGGATAAAAAAAATTAACGTCTGTGCAACATCGGGTATTAACCAGTTCTATATATAATAAATAAATGTAGGGTTAAAAAAAATTAAGGTTAAATATTCTATGGTTATATACATAATTTGAGATTCAATGTTTTATTTTAAATAATTAAAATTTTCAGAAGCGATCCAGGTGACAGACCGCCTGTTCAAATTGATGATATTGTTAAACCAGGTTATGACTGCTTTCAGACTCCGCCAAATAGAGGTATGTGAAATATAAACTAATAAGTGCTAAAGTGCGAATACATGTGCAAGTACCCGGTTTGGAATTCATAGGAGAAATAAAAAAAAAATAGAAAATCAATAGAATTAAAAAACTAAATATTAGAATCAAGAAAAAAATCAGGCTTTTTTTTGCACATAAATTCTAAACTATTGTTATAATTCTTGTATGATTTTAGGTGGTTTAACTCTTTTCAATGGAATTAAAGAACTAAATATAAGTAACAAGAAAAAAAATCATGCTTTTTTTGCACATAAATTCTAAAGTATTGTTATAATACTTCTATGATGTTAGGTGATTTAACTCTCTTTTCAATGGAATTAAAGAACTAAATATAAGTATCAAGAAAAAATCATCAGGCTTTTTTGCACAAAAATTCTAAACTATTGTTATAATACTGCTATGATTTTAGGTGATTTAACTCTTTTCAATGGATTTAAAGAACTAAATATAAGTATCAAGAAAAAAAAATCAGGCCTTTGATAAATCTATAGAATAAACTGCCATTTTATTTACTTTAATCATGCACAGAAAATTATATGAATATTACATGAAATGCCAAAAATATTATTAACCTTCTTCACAATTCACTGACATTTTCTTTTCCTAAAAAAATAAAGTGGTTCCATATATTTTCTATCGTAAATCATTGTATTTAACATTCGAACATCTGTTGAGAAGGCTTCATATTATCACAAAAAAAATTAGGCATTCCGTAATTTTTTTTCAACAGAATTGAGTTAATTTCCGTAACAGTATACTTAAAAATAGATAAAAAAGAAAGTTATGATATGAGTAAAGCGTCATTCAACATGAACTGCATATATTAACTAGCAAGAATTTTCATATAATTTCCTGAACGTGATTAAAGTAAATACATATAAAATGTAACAATTTATTCTATAGATTTATTTAAAACTGATTATGATATAATGTTATGAATCTAATACAAGTTATTTATTTTATATACACTATATTCCCCATATAATCTATTAAACAGAAAGCACTAAAACTTACAGTTTGTTTTTGAGTTATTTTTTATAAAATTGGATTCTCATGAATAAGCTCTTACATTCACTAATAATCATTATAACTTGCAAAAATGTTGTAATGTTACATTAAGTCGCACATCTTGTGACCATTATATTAATATGTTGTCCTTCAAGTTATAATTAGGTAAATTAGGTAATGGCACTAATAGAATAGCAAATAATTTATGCATATCTTATTTATCTCAGTCGGTAAAGTCGTTTGGAATAATTGTTATAAATAGGTACTCAAAATCAAGTAAAATGTGCAAATTTTTGAGTTCATTCGATGTTTATCATAGCTCCGAATACATAAGTTTCATTTAAAAAAAACATGTATTAAAAAAAAGAGTACAATGAGTAAAAATGAATAAAAAGAGCAGTTGCTTGCCTACATAGGCTGTCTTCATAAATCACTTTCAATAAATATCAACAATTACAAACAAGACTTACCGGGAATCGAACCCAGATCCTCCGGCACAACAGCCCAGTTGTACTACCAGGGCGACGTGAAGAAGTTATAAACAGAATAAATGTTAAAAAGGTGTGTCAAAAGAATGGGAAGTAAGATAATTGATTTGTAACAACTCAGTTTCCATTTAAGCAATCGACATCAAATAACGTGGAAAACCATCTTCTGAACACCTATTTTAATTATTTTTGATTTGTGTTCTTTCTATGGAACAGTTATTCTTCTTTACGATCTTTTCCACAGGTTTTTTTTATACTCAAGAGGGAGAGTTGCAAAAAAGATTAACGTTCTAAACACAATATCCTGCTGTTCTCTTTTATTTTAAAGAACAGGGAAACAAAAGAACTGGTCGTTATGTTGGTGCCTGAGAGGAGCTTTCCGAGTGCAAAGGGTTAAGTTTGTCAGGTCGCATTGTTGTTAAGATGGCTTGAAAAGAAGCTGAGATTAGTAAGATTACATTAAACTGCTCATTTTTGAGAAAGTACGGTTGTTTAAATTTGAGTACGTCATAGCTCATTTACAATGCAATTGCACTAAATAAAGTGTTCCTGTACTCATTTTTAAGCATATTTTTTACAGAGCATTATTTCTCTAATTCTATATTTTTGTCGGGGAATTTCCGTGAGATTACGTTATAGTTAAAAACACTATGAACTCGAAATACTTCAAGGTATCCCATTTCCCTTAGACACTTAAACACTTTTTTTTCTTCCAGGTACGTCTTGGTTGTAATTATAATTATTGAAAGTGATTTATGAATACTTGCCTATGTAGGTTAACATCTGCTCATTGTACTCATTTTTAAGTGCATATCTTTTTCAAAATTGAAACTTATGTATTCAAAGCCATTATAGGCATCGAATGTAGTAACAAATTAGTACATTTTACTTATTTTTGAGTATCTATTTTTAACAGTGCTCATTTACGATGCAATTGTACTGAAAGAAAAACGAATATGTTCAGGTACTGATTTTTAAGTACCTTTCTTTTGACAGTGATCTTTGTGGAAATAAAGGACCTTTCATATATACAATGAAAAAAAAGAGAAAAATATAATATGTTTTCTGTGACATATTATAAAGGATATTATAATGAAACATATTAATTAAGAAATGCACCCAAATTGGATTGGATTTTTTAACAGTGCTCATTTACGATGCAATTGTACTGATAGAAAAACGAATATGTTCAGGTACTGATTTTTAAGTACCTTTCTTTTGACAGTGATCTATGTGGAAATAAAGGACCTTTCATATATACAATGAAAAAAAAAGAGAAAAATATAATATGTTTTCTGTGACATATTATAAAGGATATTATAATGAAACATATTAATCAAGAAATGCACCCAAATTGGATTGGATTTTTTAACAGTGCTCATTTACGATGCAATTGTACTGAAAGAAAAACGAATATGTTGAGGTACTAATTTTTAAGTACCTTTCTTTTGACAGTTATCTATGTGGAAATAAAGGACCTTTCATATATACAATGAAAAAAAAGAGAAAAATATAATATGTTTTCTGTGACATATTATAAAGGATATTATAATGAAACATATTAATCAAGAAATGCACCCAAATTGGATTGGATTTTTTAACAGTGCTCATTTACGATGCAATTGTACTGAAAGAAAAACGAATATGTTCAGGTACTAATTTTTAAGTACCTTTCTTTTGACAGTTATCTATGTGGAAATAAAGGACCTTTCATATATACAATGAAAAAAAAAGAGAAAAATATAATTTGTTTTCTGTGACATATTATAAAGGATATTATAAAGAAACATATTAATCAAGAAATGCACACAAATTGGATTGAATATTTTAACAGTGCTCATTTACGATGCAATTGTACTGAACGAAAAACGAATATGTTGAGGTACTGATTTTTAAGTACCTTTCTTTTGACAGTGATCTATGTGGAAATAAAAGACCTTTCATATATACAATGAAAAAAAAAGAGAAAAATATAATATGTTTTCTGTGACATATTATAAAGGATATTATAAAGAAACATATTAATCAAGAAATGCACTCAAAGTGAATGAAGGCCATTAGAGAGTCTCATAAGGGCGTGTCATATCAGAATTCATAATTAACATGAAACTAATAAAAGCCCAAACATCCCATTGGTTAATATCAAGGAAGACAGTACGAATTTCGGCCAATTATAGTTATTTCGAACGTCAGTTGAGTCGATTACATTTAGCTCCATTAAATTCTTAAAAATCAGTTGCAATGAAATCAAATACAATGGCGCATCGCTTAAAAAATCAACTTTGAAATCTAATTGAAATTAGAACGGGCTGTTTTGCAATGAGTTCCTGAAAGCAATGTCGGTAAAATAAAGGGGAAAATTAAATTCTCGGATTTGGAGTGACGATTTAGGCAAATATTCAAATCATCTGAATAGAATTCTGCGTTTCAATTATTGTAATGGATGCTAGGCCTATAGATTATATCATACGCTTTGTTTTTTCAACGAATGTCATGACAATTGAAATGATCGCCTAAAATTAAATTAAGTACATTAAAAGGCAGTATAATGAACTTCAACTGTGACAGAAATAATTAAATAAAGAAGTTGGAACCACTTTCAATGATTGGTTGGATAGAAGTAAATAAAAAAAAATACTATTGTTGTGAAACCCGGAATGAATAGTAAAAGGGAGCTGAAAACGCAACCACCTCTAACCCAATGCTCAGGAATTCGTGGAGCAGAGCCAGCAACACTCACTACTCACTTGATGTTTCTACACAGCACCATTCAGAGAAATTGTTGATACAGTTCAATTGCAGTTGTAGTTATTGTAAACAAAATTTGTTTGGAATTTGTTATTAAGTAGAATGTAAAGGATGGATATTAAGCTTTGCATTCACCTGAGATGGATTAATAATATTGTGGTTGGATTATTATTGCTGACGCAAGTAACAAGGTAATTATGCATTTTTTTTATAATATTGAATTTAAATTTTATGAAATAGGAATAGTATAAACTTATGAGAATGGGTTTACAAGAGTACATTAAAAAAAATCTATTAATTTTATGAAATGCCAGTAATTCAAAAGTATATATTTTTCAAAGTAGACCTCCAGGATCAATTGAGACCAGATCCTATCCGGATAGTCGAATATCCGGATAATTGGATAATTCACGAAAAACAATATTTCTTAGTAAAAAAATCGAATTTTGCTTTAGTATGTAACGTAATTCAATGACTACTAAAAACAATATGATTCACCGATGAGAAATTTTTAAAATGTGGATTTTGATGATTTTTTTTTCTTCTTAAAGCGATCCGGATAATTGGTGATCCGCTTTGTTTGATCAGGATAATTGGAATTCGGATAATTGGAGTTCTACTGTATATATTTATAATAATGAAACAAAGGGTTTGCCTTCCGGCATTAAAACACTTTAGCTACACATATTAGTTTATAATTTTATACATGAGTGCTATTTAACGTCCATTTTTGCACTTGATAATCAAAATGTTAACATTTCCGTTAGTTTTTTAAATGAAGTTGTGACGTTTATAAAAGCACTTTTTTTTAAATTCTATTTGAAAAGCAATAATCAACATTGTTATGAAATATTGCCAAGAAGTAAAATAATTCAAATTTGACAATTGATTTTTTAAAAATAATTTTTTACTTATAATTAAACAAAATTTTTACTCAATATTTGCTCATGCTTTCTCCTATAAAACAAATTGTATGCATTTGTGTTTCGAAGTAGTATTACTTATTTTTTTTTATTTTCATTAAACATTTATGAGTCAAAGCTTTTATGAACTTGAATTTTAAAAAATAGTCCATGCAACTTTTCGCAAATTATTTAAAATTTGTCGTCGAGTGTTAAATATATCAATGTTTTGTTCTACAATGACAACTATCTAAATAAACGAGAGCACAAAAATAAATCTTTTAAAATTATTTTTATGAAAAATTAACAATTTTAGGCATAAGGATTAATGATGTATCTTTGTTTAATCTATAGAAAAACGTTTCAAATGTAATTATTGGCTTAATGAGGCATCGTATTGATAAAATCGCTTACTTTCTGAGTTTTAACCTGGAGAATATTAAAAAGTTTTAATTTATTAACCGTGTTGAAAGAACAATTTTGAACTTAATTTTTAAATTATAATACATTACAAATCAAAATTATTTAAATGCGTATTTAAAATAATAATGATTTTTATTACAAATCAAGATTATTTAAATTTTTAATTAAAAACACTCAATGAGACCTCAAAGCGAAATCATCAATTGAACTTCTAAACAGTGAAATTATAAATATGCAATAACAAAATTTAAAAAGAAATTCGAAAATGTAATGCAATTTTTTTTAATTTAATGCAATATTTGAAAAAAGAATGTAGAAATTGTTTTTTTAACAATTGAATCGTTTATTTCAGAACCCGTGAAACAAACATTTTCTTTTTAATTTGCTATTTTTACGGAATCAAAATCTCATATAGTAAACACATTTTTTTGTGCACAATCGTGTCAACTGCCATTCCATTTTATAGGTTATTTTGTTCAGTGAATATTGCGTTTAGCGCAGAAACCCGACAAGCGACATCACATAGCGTGTTGCGGCCATCTAGCGTGAATGCAAAATTGAATCATCTGTTGACGGGTTTCTGAAATAAAAATGTTTTTAGAAATTATTTTTTACGAAATCAAAATCTATTATAAACACATATTTTTGGACACAATCCCGCTAACTTCCATTCCGTCAACTGCAAAAATAAGCCTTAAAAACATACGTTTTTACAGTAAAAACGTATTTTATTGCAAAAAACAAACCGGTAATTGCAAATTTTTGTAGTATTTTTTTTTAAAGTAAGGATTAAATATTATAATTTAATTACAGGCAACATCCACTTCGAGAAGATGTTAACTAATATCCTAAATTATTTTAAACCAAAATCTATATTAATATCAAAGATAAAAAACTTTTCTTTTTTCCGAAAATTTGAAAAGGATTTATGAAATAAACGACTTGGTGAGTTTATGAAATAAACGACTTGGAGGGTTTATGAAATAAACGATGTAAACCCTACGTATAATAAACGATGTATGGTTTAGTTTATTTTTAATTCAAAAATAAATTGTAACCTTACAGAACAAATCATTATTCTTGTTGCTCAATTTTGTCCAAACATCCAAAAAACGATTTAGGCATTTCCCTAGCATAAACAAAAAGACCTTGAATGCAATTTCGAAATCTCTTATCTAAAACGTGATAAGTGTAACTAATATTGCTATGTAACTGTAACATGACTCACGTATTTATTGAACAATGAATTTAGTGTGATTACCGATCGTATTCTAAATAATTTCATGGTACTAAGTTCATTATTCATAGTGTAAACCGAGATAATAATAATAGTCTCTGTTTTTAATATTAAATATACAGGGTTATTAGAAGTATCTTTATAACTTTGACACGCAATAAAATCTAAAAGAAATAAGATAGCTAAGCTGTTGCTTGTACACATAACAGCAGCCTATGAAGTTTTATTTGTACGCAATTTAAAAAGAAAAACTTTAATTTTTTTTTTAATTTCATATATTTTTTAAAAATTGCTTATAAATAAAACTGTATGTGTTTCTGTTACATGTACAAGCAACATAACTTAGATATCTTATTTCTTTTAGGTTTTATTTCGTGTCAAAGTTGTAACGATACTTCTCATACAGTATATTAATATTTTATTTATTTCTTATTGCACATCATATAAATCATTATTACTGTAATGATTTAAAGCTGAGATCTCATTATTCATAGTGTAAACCGAGATAATGATAATGATAATTATAATAATAATAATAATAATAATAGTCTCTGTTTTTAATATTAAATATAAAGGGTTTATGAGGTATGTTTCTTTATAATTTTGACACGCGCAATAAAACCTAAAAGAAATAAGATAGCTAAGTTGTTGCTTGTACACATAACAGCAGCCTATGAAGTTTTATTTGTAAACAATTTAAAAAGAAAAATTTAATGTTTGTAAAGTAATATATTTTAAAAACTGCTTATAAATAAAACTTTATGTGTTTCTGTTACATGTACAAGCAACATAACTTAGATATCTTATTTTTTTTTAATGTTTTATTTCATGTCAAAGTTGTAACGATACTTCTTGTATATTAATATTTGATTTATTTCTTATTGCACATCATATAAATCATTATTACTGTAATAATTTAAAGCTGAGAGTCACAAACAAGTCAGAAGTAAAGGTAAATTTTGAATTTAAACTCCTCGATTAAAAGCAAAAAATCCTAAAAACAGAAATGAAACTTCCTGATCCAAAATGATGTCGGCTTGATGCATTTAAAATATCTATAATAATAAAAGAAAGTGTTCTGTCTGTGTGTGTGTCTGTAGCACGCAAAACGCTATCTTCCACTGAAATGAATGAAGTGGATAACATGTCTAAAAATTTATATATAAATACTATTCAACCAACCTTTAATTATGCATCTGAGGCTTGACATTTTAAAATTCCGTTTAGTTTTTGGTTTTAGAAAATGTTTTTTTTAAATGGCCATTTGAAAAAATAGTGTCTACATTGTTATAAAGTTACATTGTTATAAAATTGTATTGTTATAAAATTACATTGATGAATGAAATATTTTAAAATGAATTAATATATATTTATTGTTTTAAACAATTGAAAACTGTCAATCAAAAATTGCTTTGGCGAAATAACTCTGACAATTATGCTTCAACGGGGAAAACTAACGGAAAAGATAACATTCGGAGATGTACCCGGAGATGTCTAAACAATAGACCAGTGATTTAGCTTTCGAGAACATAAAAAAGAATAAATAGGCGGAGAGAATGAACAAATGGGATAAACTTTTTATTTAACGTCTGTGCAACATCGGGTATCAGCTAGTTTTATATATAATAAATAAATGTAGGGTTAAAAAAAATTAAGGTTAAATATTCTATGGTTATATACATAATTTGAGATTCAATGTTTTATTTTAAATAATTAAAATTTTCAGAAGCGATCCAGGTGACAGACCGCCTGTTCAAATTGATGATATTGTTAAACCAGGTTATGACTGCTTTCAGACTCCGCCAAATAGAGGTATGTGAAATATAAAGGAGTTCTATAAGTGCGAATAGCGAATACTGTACAAGTACTCGGTTTGGAGTTTATAAAGAACAATCGGGAAAAAAATCATTTTTTTATAAATATACTAGCATTCCCGTGTGATAATTATAGCATGATTTCTTAAAATTCCTAATTTTTGCAATATTGTTTAAAATTCCTAATTTTTGCAATATTGTTTAAAATTCCTAATTTTTGCAATATTGTTTAAAATTCCTAATTTTTGCAATATTGTTTAAAATTCCTAATTTTTGCAATATTGTTTAAAATTCCTAATTTTTGCAATATTGTTTAAAATTCCAAAATTTTGTAATATTCTATAGTTTTATAATGTTTTTTAATTTTGTAAAATTTATAAATAGTCTTTAGTTTTGTAATATTTATCAATAGTCTTTAACTTTGTAATATTTTTAAGGACTCCCTACGGATGTTAGCGTTCAGATTGAATTTCTTAATATACGTTCTGTTGATGTTGCTGAAATGGTAAGTCTAATCCATCGTACTCTAATTATTTTGTATTAAAATACTATTTTATTTGAACTAAAAGGATTACTTCGAAATACACTGTTAAAAATAGGTACTCAAAAATAAGTAAAATTTGCTAATTGTTTAGTACATTCAATGCTTATAATGGTTTTGAATACATAAGTTTCAATTTCGAAAAATATATGCACTTAAAAATGAGTACAATGAGCAGATGCTAGACTACAAAGCAGCATTCATAAATCGCTTTCAATAAATACAATTATAACCAAGACGTACCGGGAATCGAACCCAAATACTCAGGCACCACAGTCCACAGCCTAATCCGTTAAACTTCCAGAGCAACATCAAGAAGTTATAAACAGAAGATATATAAAAAAAAGGTGTGCCAAAAGATTAGGAAGTAAGATAATTGAGTTGTAATAATTCAGTTTCGACATCAAATAATGTTGAAAACCATCTTCTAAACAACAGGTCACTTTGTTAAAATGGCTTGAACAGAAACTGAAATTAACAGTATTAAATCGCACTGCTCATTTTTGAGAAAGTACGGTTGCTTAATTTGAGTATGTCGTCGCCCATTTACGAAGCAATTGTACTCCAAGAAAAACCAGTAGGTTCAGGTACTCATTTTTAAGTACCTTTTTTTTACAGTGTACAAAAGTCAATTTCTTAGAAAAATAGCTTCTTCATCCACAACTACTTTAATTATAAGTGTAACATAGTCCATTCTTAGAACTTTGTATCTGCTTAAACAGAGCAAACAGACACTTGGAAATAAACACATATGCACTAATTCACCAACCATAACAAATTTGGGATTTTTTTTTACAATGAATCGCTTATTTCAGAAACCTGTCGAGTGGCATTGTTCTGATTTTTCTTCTTACGGAAACATAATCTCATATGTTAAACGCATATTTTTCTGCACAATCCTGTTAACTACCATTCCGTTTTATGGATCATTTTGTATAGGGAAAATTGATTTAGTGCAGAAACCAGACAAGCCGCATTAGATAGCATGCTGAGCGTGAATGCAAAATGGATTCGTCTGTTGACGGGTTTCTGAAATAATTTTTTTAATATTATTGAATCAGATTCTCATATGGAAAACACGTTATTTTGTGCACAATCTTGTCAACTGCCGTTCCGTCAGCTACCAAAATAAATTTTTAAATGTATGTTTTTACAGTAAATATATATTTTATTGCAAAAACCCACTAATTGCATTTTTTTTAATTAAAAGTAAGGAATAAATATCATAATTTACTGACATGAGCATCCACTTCGTGAATATGTTAACTAATAGTCTAAATTTTTTTAAAGCCGAAATTTATTTTAATATCGAAGATACAATGTCTTCCTTTGTTTACCGAAAATTTGAAAAAGTACACTTACCGCGTTTCTGAAATAAACGATTCAATTCCATAACATCTTCATTCACTTGCCCCATCAATTTATAAATGGAACGTAATTGATCGAAAGTAAACTTGTTTATTGATTGAAAACATATGAAGGGATCCGGAGAAAAGCGTCTAGGGTTCGGATTTTGATTTAAAATCATGATCTCAATGCATTTTAATTTTAGTACAAAGTTCTGTAATGGGAATAATGACGATAATCCTCCATAAACAAAGATAAAAATGATCATATGTCTATGAGACAAGAATATATATTTTTGTCGTTTTCAGCAGAATCACTCGTAATGGACCGTCATCGTTTTTCCCCTTGACCCTTAATATATTAATTCTAGTTTGCTAACGCGTTCTATTTTATATTACAAATTAGATTATCTTTTCACGTCATCAAACAAAAGCTATTAACTTCACGTCTAAATATAGCAGTTTATCACTATTCCTGTGATTGAGGTGGGCACTTTATAGGAGTTTTGTTAGTCCCGGTAATTTGAATAATTGAAATCAGGCATTTTTTCTTCGTCATTATATACAAATTCATTGTTATGTACAAATTCAGGGTTATGAATATTCGGTGTTGTATACAATTTATATAAAATTTTCCGATCTAATAACGAATATTTTGTAATCAATCACACAAAAGTTTATCTTATTCCTCGTTATGTACAAATTCAAGGTTATGAATATTCGGAGTTATGCAAAATTATTTCGGTATTATATAAAATTTATATCTGAGTTATGTACAAAATCTCTATATAAATTTTCCGATCCAATCGCCAAGAATATTTTATAATAAATAATATAAAATTTATTCATTGTTATGTACAAATCAAGGTTATGAATATATTTGGAGTTACGTACAAAAACTATATATAAAATTTTCCGATCCTACCGCCAAGAATATTTTATAATAAATAATATAAAACTTATTCATCGTTATAAACAAATTCAGGGTTATGAATATTCGAAGGTAAATACAAAAAAATATGTATAAATAATTCCGATCTAATAACGAATATTTCATAATAAATCATATAAAAGTTTACCTTATTTATCGTTATGTACAAACTCAAGGATATGAATATTCAGAGTTATACACAATTATTTCGGTATTATATACAATTTATATCTAATAACGAATATTTCATAATAAATCACATGAAAGTTTATCTTATTCATTGCTATGTGCAAATTCAAGGTTAGGAATATTCGGAGTTATGTACAAAAATTATATATAAAATTTTCCTATACAACCGCCAAGAATATTTTATAATAAATAATATAAAACTTATTCACTGTTATGTACAAACTCAAGGTTATGAATATTCGGAATTGAGTTCAAAAACTATATTTAAAATTTGACCCGATCCTACCGACAAGAATATTTATAATAAATAATATAAAACTTATTCATCGTTATGAACAAATTCAGGGTTATGAATATTCGAAGGCATATACAAAAAAAAACATGTATAAAAATTTCCGATCTAATAACGAAAATTCATAATATAATGACGAATGAAGCACAGTTTTAGAAAATATGAAATATAGTAATCATAAAGAAATTTCAGTTCTCTCTAAATCGAGAAGAGAGATGAATTTTAATTTCAGTTGCAGAACTTGCAGTTTCAATTTTAGAACTTGCATCAACGCAGAACTTGCTTTGAAAGTTGGGTAAGTTTCTGAATTCCTTATTAATGATTATTACATTTCATTTTTCCACCTATTTACGAAAAATTTAAACTGTCGGTTTTTTTTAACACGGAGAAACAACAAATGAAACCTTTTTTATAATTATAACACACAGAGAGCGAGATAGTAAATAATTTTTTTTCAATAATTTTATATATCGTATATATTTTAAAAATGACAATTGCTTGGATCATTCGAACATATACATAATAAGCTTTTGGGAAACGCTGATGCAGGTTAAATTGACTTTATAGTAACTATATAGTACTAAATACTTCCACGTCAAAAAGAAAATTAACGAATCTTCTCAAAAGTAAAAATATAATAATAATCAGAAAAGATATAAAATTGTATACGTTTAGACTACACCCAATGAATTTAGATTACCTGTATTTTTATAGTTAAAAAGAGAATTAAATGTATATGTGATTTCATATAGCTTAAAGTACTTTATACGACATTCAAAAAGTTCGACTAACATCTGTACTAAACGCATGTATTAATAATAGAAAACATGAATAAATAGTTATTACATACATTAGCTGTATATATATAGTATATACATTAGCTGTATATATATAGTATATACATTAGCTGTATATATATAGTATATCAATATCTAATATTGAAGAATTTTTTTTAAATATATTTTCAAAACTTAGGTAATTAGATTAAATAAGAAATTTTCTTGGAAAATATATTCAGCTGGCTCAAGTATTATGACAAATAAGAAGTTTCTAAGCAAAATAGGAATTTTCTGTAAAAAATAAATTATAGTTTTTAATTTTGTAAAAGAGAAAATACCGATATCTAAAATAGTTCAAAATGAAAAACACTAATTTCTATTATAGGGATTCATAACTTAGAGATAAATAATAACGTTATTCACGCAATTCCAAATAGACTTATATCCAATTTTATATGACATTCCGATGCCATGTCTTCCATTGCGTTGCAGCACAGTATGTTACCTCTACACTGTTGGGCGATGCGTTGTAAATCAAGAAATATATGCAACATTCACTTATTTCGTAATTATTTAAATCTATCTCATTCTGAGCAAAAACTTTCTTAAATGATGTAGTAGTATATAAAATATATATATAATAAACTACAATTTAATATGCCGGAAAATTTTAAACAAGAATCGTTATAGTTGTAGATGAATATTTATATTTATAATATTACATATGAAGGGTCAAGGTTAAGAACCATGATGGGCATCCGAAGTAACTTTGCAGAAAAATCAAAAAAGTGTCATGCACCAAACTCATACACAGCAGAATTATGATTTTTAAGCTTATTTTAAAGGACTATTCTTCTTGCTATTTTACAAATTAGCTCAAAGGAAGAAAAGCAATACAGTTAAAATTAAAATACAAATACAACGTTAAAACTACGCTATAAAAATACATAAAATCTAGACATGTTTCGAGAGATATATCTCCCTTCATCAGCAGAACCGAATATTCTGTTTGCACAACAAAATAAAAATAAACCCAGAATTTGAAATGTTTCCAAAGAACAAAAACTGTCTCAATCAGTTGGAGTTAACTATTGTGTGCCAACAAGCGGGAAATACCGGAACCGCAAAGGTTTCATTTAATATCGGATCAATATTGCCAAAAATATGAAACGTCTCCAGGAAGTCAAGTTCGACTGGAGATTTCGGTTTGCAAACTAAAAGTGGGTTAGGAAGTTAAATATATGATTATGTTCCCAAGAGTGCCTGGCAATGAAGGACTTCTTTATTTCTTGTTTGATAGTATATGCTTGGTGCTCCTTAATGCTCTTTTTGTTTGACCGATGTATGACATGCTACATTGACATGAGATACAATATATGCCCTAGTTATTAAGGTCGTCAATGGGGTCTTTAAGTTGTGTTTTTCAATGTTCTATAATACGAGTTTTTATCTTAAAGTTGTGTAAAATAATTTTTTATATCAAATAGTAAATAGTTTTAAAATTTAATTAGCTTTGATTTAAATTTGATTTTTAGATATTTCTAAAGGAAAATTTTTTTACAGCAGAATATGCAAATGAACCCGGATCTGCTACTTTTAAGCATCTATTAATAAAAAGTGTTTTATTTTAGACAAAATTAGCATGCAAATGAATTTTCACTCCGTTGAATTTTCATTCGGTTCCTCTTTGCGTGACTTCCCTCATTTTCGCATCAAGTTTGTCTCATTGACAAGAGATACTATATAACTAACCTAATAGCTAATATAAGCGTTGAGATTTCAAATTCACCAAAAAGTGAACCTTCATCGTTTTTCCCTGGACCCTTCATATATTTACTAAAATTGATGAATATACATTGCAATTATTAAACTGTGTTCGTAGACCATTCATTCATAGAATTTGTTTTAGTCTTTCATAGCCGACATCTTCCTTTACACTACTTGGAAAGATATTCGACTGGTGTATCCTGCAAAGAAATCTTTGGAAAAAGTTTCTCTACATCCTGAATGGAGAAAGATGTTGTGGACCCCCGATGTTTACTTCTACAACGCAGTCGAAGGGCATGTTTTAGACGCTGTCATCCCGTATGTTTATCTTTGGCTAAAGAATGATTCGACAGTCGTGTTCGGTGCCAGGTGAGGATCCTGTCTTATACGATATTTTGAGAAGATCCCTAAGAAACAAATTTAGAGAGTCGACAAGTCTTTTTAGGTTTTATGTAAACAGAAGTTGTTGTTCTCCCTTCGAATGACATCAATTGTCGTTTATGACAATGGTTAGAGTAGAATATGAAAATGTGAAATGACGCATTTTTGGAATAGATTAAGATTAAAAATGGGAATATGAATTTTTGTCATAAAAATTTGTTTTCAGAAGAATTATACAACATTAAGCATTAGCTCATCTTTATTATTTATTTAAAAAAAAAGGTCAAAATACAACCTCAAATGTTACAGAACTTTTGGCATTATTTGAATGTGCATATAATTTTTTTTTTATTTAAAAGTTACTTTTTCAGCGAACTTGCTTAAAAGTAAGTAATTGCTAAGTTTTAACATGTTTTTAAGTTGGATATAATGTTCTATTTTGTGCACCTAACACATTTTAAGTGCACCTAAATCACATGACTTAGATGAATGAACTAAAATTGCATCATATTAAAAAGTTAATTTTGACCCTTGTTGTGGAACATATTAATAATTTAATAATTATTCATTATTAACATCGTATATTATAATTAATAATTATTCATAATTAACATTGCATATTATAATTAACAATTATTCATAATTAACATTGTACATTATAATTAACAATAATTAAGTATTAACACTATCTCAATTAGTAATATTTTATAATGAAATGTCATTCGAGTTAGTAATAATCAAAATTGTAAATTTTTATACATTTAGTAATAATTATTTTACAATATTTTTTGATTGATTAATAACATTTAAAAGCGTCAAACTAATTTAAATTGTTATAAATACTTTATTAGCTTAACTAATTAAAGCTATTTTTCTACTTTTGTTCTTCCTTTTGTATGAGCGAACAGAGCTCATACCATTTAAATGGAGTCAATTAACTTACTTGAAATTTTAGTTAATTAGCATGACTATCATATGCAGTTATGTTAAAAAACTACGATAAATTTTGTTTGTAATACAAAACTGAAATTTATTAAATCAGATAATAAACAATATGTGCAATTGTAAATAATTAGGTATATCAAACTCTAAAAATATTGTTAGTGTATTCTTTTTCGAAATAGGCAAGTGACTGAAATAGTGAACAAGCTTTTTTTTCCCGATAATTGTATCGACCCAGTTAAATTTTGGCACAATCGAACTTGTTTAGACAGCACTTCAAGAAGTGATTAAAATTAGAACTTGGTGGGAAATAGAAATAGGCGCATTTCCAAAACATGTTAACGAAATTGGCAGTTGAAAGTTTATTTAACTATATTTAAGTTGCGCTGAATTCCATGTTTTAGAATAACACCTATTTCACCTTACTTCAAATCTATTTTCTTTGTACTTAGTAAAAAAAATAAACATACTATTTCTAAAATTGTGTACAGAGAAAGTAATGGGCACTTAAAAAAAGAAGAAGCATATTTTATTGGAAAGTTACTGAAGATAAATTTTTATGCAGTCTAAAGTTTGGTATTTTTTAACAAAAGAAATGAATAAGTTTAAGTAGTGCAGATAATATTGAATATGGTTTCTTACACCAATTCAAAAAAAGAAAATAATAAGCAACAAAATTTGATTATTTTTTTTTACCTTCAAAGTACAGAATGAATTCATATGTATTGTATTCAAATTTTAAAACACAGTATAATGTGTTGCGTGGCACTACTGTCTAAATATAAAAAAAAATTATAAATATTCAAACAAATAAAGTACTATGGCTCAAGTGCTGTGTAAATAGTTTAAAAAGGGGTACTTATAAAACAATAGAAAAACACTATGTGTGATTATTACCAAGGATTAGTTTCTGTCGAATTCAGGGATTTACTATATCATGAAAAATTTGCATGGAGTGCACGCAATAATTGAAGATTTTTTTTTTATCTTACAAAAATTAGATTTTAATTGGAGCGGATCCTCTTTAAATAGATGTTTCTCCGTCAGCTTTTAGTAAAAAAATGCAATTAGCTGAATATCTAGACTATTTAAATTTTACTGTTCCATTCTTTTACATGTTACTTTGTGAATGTATACATTTGTAATTCTTACTTGTTTGCTGTAAAATTCCAATGTGGTATTATAAAAATAATTTTGTCATTTATTCACAAAAATAAATTGTTTTAAAAATGTGAATTAAAATACAATGTCAAAAATTATTATTTATTTTACACGAAACTGCTCCTACACCATTTCTGGTTTCGTGATATTTAATTTCTGATCAAATAGATTTACTCACCAACTAACCGACAATTTTTATACATTATATCAATCAATTTACACCATTCTATTTTTTTTAGAATCTTAAATATTTAAGAAATATTACTTATTATTATTACCGATTTCTTTATGAAAAGTAGATCAGTTATAGAAGCTAAATTAAAAACGTCTTCAATGAGTATTAAAAAACAATATAAAATAATCAATTAGCGTATAGCAATTAAAAGAATAACTACACAAGTGCTCTTCCACAGTTTACTTACTGTCCTAATAATGATTGTTTCAACTTTAGGTTGTCATTACAGTTTAGCTGTGATATGTTGCTACATCGTTTCCCTCATGACACACAGACGTGTGATGTAATTATTAAAAGTTGTAAGTATTAGATTAATTGTATCGATGTTTATTATTTTAAATGTTTTATTCTTTCTAGGCGTTTGCTGAAATGACAATATCTAGAGAAGTTGAAAAATATTCGACATTTACTTTAGTATTTTCTAAACTAATGTTTATAAATCCTTTCGGAAAAATATAATATAAATGTTATATTTGTATATTTGCAATTAGGTGTTAAGGCAGCTAATGAATATTAATACTAGATCAATAAGCAATTGTGATTAATATATTTAGTAGCAAGAATAATCTACAAGTGTAGGACACAATTAAAATATAGATTGTAATTAAAATTAAAACTTTCAATGCGAACACTTTCCAATCCTAACAATTAAATAGAATAAACATCTAAGTTTTTTCCACTTTTGTAAAAAATTTTAAACCTACAAAGAAAAATATCAACGCTTTTTGATAATCAATGTTTCTCCTGTATGTCCAAAGGGATATATTATAAGGTTTGTCACTTAGGTATACATAAAAGATTTTACAACAATACTAAATTATATATTTAGCAAAATGTGTTCGTTTTTTTTTAAGTTTTCGAAAAAAATATTTCGTTTTTCATTATAAAAGAAGAAAAAAAATTAAATATTAAATACATTTTACATATTCTTGCAAAGAATAAATTGTAAATTGATAATTGAAAATCATGACTAAAAAATTATGATGCACTCAAAAAGCCAATGATAGATTTCCTCACTTTCATTCGACAATAGTAATTTTCAATAGTATATAAACAGTCAACCATGTGTTTGGCGAAGTTTATTCCTGGGATCCTTTTGTCATTACGTAAAAAATCCTTTGATATGAATCAAATCATTTCGAATGGCCAACCACAAGTATTTTAAAATTAGCAATGCTAACTGAAGAAATAAATTGAAATAAACAATATAAGATGTAAAGATCTTTTTGTAAAGGAGGTAAAAGGAATAGCTTCAAACTGAATAAATACCAGGCAGAACATCAGCCAAAGTTTGTCAATTTTTTCCCCTGAGCATACAAAAAAATATGCACTGGTAATTGTAGTTGAATAATTACGTGCATAGAATTTCGTGCACGAATAGAAAATTTTATTGATACTATTTATAAAGGAAGAACTCTACTAATTGTTTATGAACATTGTTTTGGTTCACACAAACATTCCATAATTGCTTGAATTTTTTTTCAAAATTTAAACTTTCAAATTTTTTTAAATGCTAAGGCTTTTTTAAATATATATATTTAAAAAAGCCTTAGCATTAAAAAAATTGAAAGCTTAAATTATGAAGAAAAAAAATTCCAGTTGATTCTTATATAGATATTCATAATAACACAAAATTTGTCTTTAAAAGTAATTTTTTTTTCACTTTAGTAATTAAAAATACCGAGAGAGCTAATTCACATGCCAATTTATGATATATCCCATATTTTACAATATGCTTAAAAACTTAGACATTTCTCCATTAATAATAAAAAAAAGCCTTAACTTTTTGAAAAACTTAATATCAAGGAAAAACCAAACACTGAGAAAAAACGATTTAAAGTTTTTGTTCCTTGAAAAACATACCTGTCAATCCAGCATAAAATCTCACATAACTCATTATAAAAACATAGAGTTCTAGAATTTTGTAAGCATATTTAGAAGATTTCAAACTATAATTTTAGCACATAAAAAAATTGTGAATTTTACAACTTTTTTGGGTACAGCATCCCTTAATCGCTTAAAGTTTTTTAGCATTCACAAAGTATTACTTGTAATTTTTTTTATTTAAGTAACACACACGATATCTGAGATGAATCTTCATTGGAGTGATGTTGATTCTCTGACATTAGGAGACTATATCATTTTACCACAATTTGAATTCTCCGACCCTGAACCATCGAAGTGCGATGATTATCATCTTTTTGGAAAACACGGTAAGAAATTTTGAATTACTTTTCGTCCATTCGTCCATTTATCTAAATTATTTTAGAGAACACATTTTTGTCCAAGCACATAATGCAATTAAACCGGTTTTCCCAAAAATAATTTGATTATGTGGTTTATTTTTTATACGTTGTAGATAAAAGAATAATGCAAATTGAGAATAAATGCTCAAAATAAACTAAATCATAAAATAACAATAAAAGGTTCATGTAATTCTACCAATCACAAAAATATAATGTCCGTCCTTTTTATTAAAGTTATACAGTATATGAGATTTATTTTTATATTTAGCAGGCCAAGTTGGTCGTGCAGTGGATAGCTAAGGCCAAATGCATTGGTGTGTGTAAAAGTTTTAAAGCTAATTCTCATACATACTGTATAACTTTAGTGCAGTTGCAAATACAAGATTTTTAAAAAATGACATGTTATTTAAAACTTTAAAAAGTTATGATTAATTGTAAATAGCAAAGAAACATTTTTAATCATGTGACATACTCATTTTAAGTACCTTGTGTTTTAATTTTATTGTCATTCCTTGTGTCTATTTAACCTTTCAAAGTTGGGATTAAATTGAAAATGTTTAGATAACTGTCAATCTGAAAATGAATATAATCAGTTCAATCCTATTTTTATTGCTTTTAACTCATTTTTAACAATGGAATACATGCTAATTTTCAATGAATTTTAATGTCACTAAATTTAAAGAGAGACAAAAATAGCTTAAGTATATCCTGATATGAGCATCCCAAGCTATTATTTTTTGCCATCAATTAACAACAATAGTTTATATTTTACTTTCTAAAAATAAATAATAAAAACCTGTTTTTTAAAAAGTATTTTTTATATATATTTATTTAAAAAAAAGTTTACTGCTGTGATTGTTATTCAACCAAGTTTTTAGAAGTTAAAAAAGTCACTTCATGAAGACCTTTTTATCCAAAGCCCAATTATAAATATTTAATTATGAAAACCAAAAAATTATTATGAAATAAATCTTGATAAAAAAAATTGAAATCCTAAAGTGCTAATTATAGATGGGTACAAAAAAATGTGATTACGAAGAAATATTTTTTTGGAGATATAAGATATCGGAGCTAAGTACAATTTTCAATTATAACATTATGTTATGTGGAGCCTTTAGTTTATGTTACCGCTTTTTTTTTAGGAAAGTTTGCCTGCCTTCGTGGTGTGATCAGACTGACAAGGCGTTCTGGATTTTACATGATGAACATCTACATTCCAAGCATTTTGATAGTATTCATGTCCATGTTGACATTTTGGATGCCAGTGGACGCGGTTCCTGGCAGAGTGACCTTAGGAGTCACATCATTGCTGACCATGATCACAAAGCAATACCAAGCTGCTCTTCCAAGCGTTTCCTATGTTGTAGCATTGAACGTGTTCCTGTCATTTTGCATTGCTTTTGTATTCCTTAGTCTTTTAGAGTATGCCATGGTTATAGCCCTTAGGAGTCATCAAAACCGGTGCATACCAGAAGCGAGAAAAGTAAGTTATATTTCAAAAGTAACTAAGTTTTAATGACTTTGTTATCCAAACCATTAAAACAATCAATAGGGTTTAAGAAATGTGATTATTTAAATAGGTAGTTGTAAATCAAAGGTATATAGTGGAAGGAGCTCAGATCACGTAGAGCTACAATCTCTTCCATTCAATCGGGCTTTTAAACACATCTGCCTTTTAAGAAATTATATATCAAATCTTTAAACCTTTACTTAGTTGTATTTTTTAAATTTCCATTAGAAAAAAGACATTGGTTCAATTTTTGAAAATGAATGTATATTTTATCTTGAATTCTAATTGTCTGGAAAGTAAGTGAATGGTTTTTTCTATCCTGCTAATTCTACATCTGTTCAATCTTGCCCATTGTCTGCCCCGCATGGTCTCCTGGCGACCATTCTGAATGCAGACATGTTCTGCAGAAAAGGAAATAAATTCGTATCAGGGTCATCATTTGAATAAATGGAATTCGTGGATTTCTGCTAATTTATGAAAAATTACATGTCTAGATCAGGTTATACATACTTCTTTAACAAAATTCTAGATGACTGAGATATCGCACTAAGGTAGCTGAAGATTAGAGATTTTTCTAAAAATTCTATTTAGTTATGAAATATAATTATTTGATTATTTTTCTTTTTACAATAAATTGTTAATTATTCATTCCTTTTTACAATACGTTGAAATATGAGGTCAATTTCAGTAAAAACAAATACCTGTAGTTTTAGTCTGTAAAATATAGCAGTAGTGTATTTATAATTATAAAAGTAGTACTAAATAATGTTAGTGGTAAGGTAAGTAATGGACAAATTAAAATGCTAAAATAGAATTACACTATAAACTTTGTTTCTTGTGAAGAGAGCTGATTATCTATATAAAACATTAAAAACTGTTATAATAAATTTCAAATATTATTTTTCCTTTATAGGGAACAGCTAAGAACACAAACTGTCAACCATATTGTCGTAGGGCAATTACATATTTTGAAAATCTAGACGTACTGAACATCGATCGAGTTTGTCGAATTGCATTTCCGTGCTCATTCATTTTGTTTTGTATTGGTTATTATTCATTTTTCTTATTTTGGCGAGAATAATTTTTCTAATAAGCACAAATTCTGAAATGTAAATTCTATCTCAATAAATTTTTTTTAAATATTCAGTATATAAAAATTATGTTAACACAATAGAATACAATTATTCGGGGTATTTTGAGAAATATTTCATGGTAAATCTATGGAAGCATTTTTATTTTTTATCAAACAAATATTTTTCTATCAAACTTTGCGGCCTTTTGGATATATCAATTAAAAAATGGTTGAAATCATGATAGAAAATTTATGTAAAACACAAAAAAGACAAACCTAAAACCTGATGATATAGGATCTGTTTTTGAGTTAGAAATATTTAATTTTCTTTGTAATATAGAAAACAAATGTCTTTTGTTTCGCACTATGACTTGTGAAAGTTTAAACAAAAAATCATACAAATACTTATATTTAAACATTTTTGTGTTCTATCACTTTTGGGTAGTAATTGAAAATCAAACCTAAATAAATTCTTAATTATGAAAACAAATGAAAAAAATTACCAGACGCTTTTAGATGTTATGCAATATAAAATAAAATCTGTTGGTGACAAAAAGTAATTTATTTGTTAGCTTTTATCAAAAATTTTTTACTACAAAAAAAATATGCTAATGCAGGAATAAACTTTACTAGAATCACATTAATTTAGTATTTCCGATAACAATTAACATACAAGAGGACTAATAACATTCATTAAAAATACATATATATTGGGATTTTAAAATACCAAGATCAATTTTGAAAATTATATTAAGATTATAAAATTACCAAAATAATTTTTTACAGAAATATTATCTTTAAATGTTTTGATAGCATATTAATAGAACATAAACCAATAATTCAGTAAAGTATAAAATTAATGAATCATAAACATTATTTTTAAGTATATATAATAAACTGATTTAAACAATGAAACAATAAACCAATTTAAACATTGATATAACATACAGATTTAAATATTGTAAATATTTCCATTTAGTTCAATTTATGCTTTTAAATAACAGAAATTTCAATCATAAATTGTCTTGTGTTATATAATAATGATCATATAATAATGCTTTGTATCAAGTTGATAATAACAATGCAAAGCATTATTATTTTAATCATTTCTTTAGCAAGAATTGCTGTTTGATGGTGTATAGTGTTTTACTCAATTCATTCCTAATGTATTCTTACTTACAGGATTCTTCACTCCTCCAAAAATGTTTTTTCCCTATATATACAGCCATGAACACATTAAATTTCTTAATAGTACAATATTTTATAATTTAAAGCATATAGTTAGAAATGATAACAGATTAGTTAACAGCGAATTCCTGTTCCAATTGCCATAAATGTTCCGAACGTACCACCACCTTGAATCATCATTTTACCAACACTTTGTATAAGTTCCCGTCCTCGAATTCCATATCTAAAATCAATAAATTATTATTAATAAAATAAAAGTACTTCAGTAAATGATATCAAAATAAAATGTTGAAGAATGATCTAAAAACTTTAACACATAAAATTTGATTTTTTTTATTATGTGTTACACAAACAGACAAATAGGCTATTTTTTTAAAGCACGTAATCCTGTTTTACTAAATCATGTAACTTGTGTTTTTGTGTGCATTTGGATGTGTATAAATATAAAATGTATTACAAAGAAACTTTATGCACTTGCAAAATGTATAATCATATATAAATCCCTCATATGTTTCAAAATGCTTTATAATGTAAATAAAATGCTCAGTGTCTTAGGAAAATTCCTTGATATTTTTATATAAACAAATTTACATGTAGGGATGTTTAATAAAAATTGATGATACAGGATGTTTTTGGAATTATGCATACATAAAAACCTTACTTTAAACAGCAGGTGGGTTAATTTTTAAATTATATTTGTATTAATGCATATAATACTTTTTAAAAAGTACCAAGATTTAAAGAAGTGTAAAGCAACTAAACAATCACCAATACATATCAATTAGTTGAAACATATGCAGTCACATTTGACCATTTAAAGTTGCGGAGCGCAATTATTTAAATGATGACATATAAAAAGTTTCAATACTTGGGTTATTAAATAACATCTATATTACATTGGGTGATTAAACAGTTTTTGAGATGTTTTTCCAAACGTAAGTCTAAAGAATATAAATGAATTTTTAAAGTTGATTGAAAATACTCTCAGCAACCATCACATGCACAATAACAACTAATCAAATTAGAAAATACAGCTAAACATAGATTGCAACAAGGAATCATAAAAGGCGATTTGTTACAGAAGTTCAGCACAGGGCTACTAAAATGGTCGAAGGTATTTTAAGCATGGATTCTGGAGATAGATTAAGAAATTTAAATATGCATACTTTGGAAGAGAGAAGGGTTAGGGGAGATTTGATTCAACTGTTCAAATTTAATAAACAGCGGGATATCAAGGGTTTGGATTTTAATAGAAGTGATAAAACGAGAGGTCATAGTTTTAAATGAAATAAATCACATTTTAATCGAGAAGGGAGAAAACACTATTTCCATAATAGAGTAATACATACAAATAGAACAGCTTGCCAGTGAATATTGTTCATTCTATAGGAGTA
This sequence comes from Troglohyphantes excavatus, assembly GCA_963932185.1. Taxonomy (NCBI): domain Eukaryota; kingdom Metazoa; phylum Arthropoda; class Arachnida; order Araneae; family Linyphiidae; genus Troglohyphantes; species Troglohyphantes excavatus. The sequence continues at coordinate 13,222,482 of OZ010676.1, read as the reverse complement.
ATTGATTTTAAGAAGTTAGATATTCATTGGGGAATAGTTAGGAGACACTAGACTGGACCAACCTCATTCAGCCTTCAACCTGTTGTTGGTTGCAATATTTGTATAAGAACGCAAGTCTTTTTAAAAAATACTACATTAAAAGGATCAAGAAAATGGAACAAAAAAAAAATAAGTCTTTCATTTTGTAAGTGTCACTCAATTTTAATACCAAAAAAATATATATGATCTATGTAATCGGTAGTTAGTTACCTTAATGCTGAAAAACCTCCAAACAGTGCACCAGATGCTAGTCCCACACAAAATCCAATACCAAATCCCATTTTCATTCGACTGAAGCAGGTAGGACCTTGCCCATATGCAGCAGGAGAAATTGCAGGCATATTTATCTAAAAAAATATCTTTTTTATGATCACATGTAAAATATAATATAAATCACTAAAAAAAAAAAAAAAATTCTTAATTATCTGAGTTACAAATAGTGGAATTTCAAATTTTAAAAAATGTAATAAAGAGTTAAAAGTATGTTTTTTAATTGTTTAATATATTTCACAACTCAATAAGGTTTGGAAAAAGAAAGGTGTTTTTTAAATTGAAAGGGTTTTCGATAAATACAAAAACCATTTCAATGCTATCTTTAGCTTAAAAAATAATAACCAGTTAAAATTTAAGTATAATGAAATTCATACAAGGCAACATGATTTGAATTACAGTATAAAGGCCCTATTTTGAACCTGTACCTCTAAAGCCAATATAAAAGAAATTCTGAAGCAAAAGAGTATGGATATTAAATTTACAAAGCATCAAACATTGTGACTTGCCATTTTTCATCGTCTTTAATGATTGACTAAAAGTCAAAGTAAGTTTGTAATAAGTGAACTTTTGTTATGAACTGAATGCAAACAAAATGTAATGGTTCAATCATTTAGGGCAGTGGTTCCCAAACGTTGGTTCATGGACCTCCGGGTCAATATTGGGGGTTTGCAGGGTCTAAAGAAAAAAAATGGTTAAAATGCATTGAACGATAGCCCTTGGCGAATTTTCTAAAAAATGATTAACTAATTGAATTTTGGTTAAGTGTTCAAGCAACCAAAAACAAATGGCCGAGTTGGTTAGTTGTATGAGGTTTAATGGCACAAGAGCCAAATATGGCCAAGCTGCGCCAAACACTAGTGAATTTAAACTAATATTTTCTTAAACCAACATCTTTCAAAAATTAAACGACAAGTATAAAATACACAAAGGGCAAAAGCAAAGTAACGGACGTACCTTTTGCAAGAATAATAAAAATGTTAAAATTATTTTACTCCTCAGTTATTAATTGTAGGTAAAAATTTTGGTATGTTTAAAAAGAGCACAAAATTGCCTTTCATAGTGATAAAAATTTTCATTCTCATGTGAAAATTAATTTGAGAAATATACATTTTTGAGCATGGTAACGGAGCATGGTTGTGTTGGTAACGGACGTACTAATTTTGGACACGAGTTTCACAAGCATGCTAATTGAGGCTCAATTCCTCTGAATTGATAAATCTCTTTGACATATATATATTTTTTTCAATGATTTGAATGTACTAAGTTAGAAAAACAATCACAACATTTCGAAAAAAATAATTTTATGATGGTAAAAATTATTTTGTGTCGGTAACGGACGTACCTTTTCCAAATTTTTATTGAAAATTCATGTTCTTTTCATAATTTTGTAAAGAATATCAATAATACACAAAAGTTAATTATAGGCAAGACTATTTTACATATTAGAAGAATTAATTTAACAAGATAATTACATTAATGGCATAATAATAACATTAGTACAGGTAAAATAGGTTTTTCATTGACAAATGGTGTGCATACACAAAAATTTGGGAATAACATTGTTAAGGCACTAGAAATGAAGATTCAATGAGTCTCCAAATAATAAGGTTGATTTACCATATTTAGGGAGGGGGGTAATTTTTAAAAAACTCAAATGCTGCTTAGTGTCTACGAGATCCTGAAATTAATGCTAGCGACAAAATATATTGATTTGTTCAACATAGGGCTACGAAATTGGTTTAGGGTACTTCAGGAATTAAAAATATAGACCAACTTGATCTTTAAACATGTATACACTCAATCAGAGGACTGGAGAAGACCTTATTCAACTATTTAAATTTATTAAATCAGGTGATGTTGAGGAGATAATATTTAATACAGCCAATGGGACTAGAGGTCATGTGTACAAGTTACACAAAATCAAGAAAGTAGAAAGCATTATTCTTACAATAACATAAATTGAATAGTTTACCTGAAGGTGGTTAATTTGTCAGGAGTAGCTGGTTTTAAAAGACAACCAGATAGACATTGGGAAATTGTTCCGATACGATAGTCTGTACTTCGCTGGCAGTATTTGTATACACTTGCATACAATCATCTTGATATTTTTTAAAGTAATTCAAACCATAATTAATTAACCCATCCACACCCACAATCATTAAAAAACTTGTAAAGAGCCCTGTAAGTCAAGTATATGCAAGATATTCATAATATTCAAAGATTAAGAATTATATAATACTCAAATACGATTAAAAAATTTTTGGTAGTTTCAACACCTAGCATGCTTTAAAAGGTGACACTAGCCGATTGATTAAAGTAAATGAAAAAATTCATTTTCTGAAAACTGCATTAATAAGCAATAATGTGTTTTTTAAAGACAAACTATTCAACTAATATTATACTCTTTCCATGTTGTTATTAAACAAATATCATAAAATTGTCACATAGTTTTTTTAGTAGAATTGTTACACACAATTCTGCATATTATTTATGATAAGATTTAAAAAAAATACTATTTTTAAAAATAATTAGTAGTTTTAAATTTTGTAATAAGAATATGTAATGAACTGATAAAATGTATAAGTTTATTGGTTTTATCGAGAAAAAATTGACTGTTAAAATGCATGGTTTTTGGTAACGGACGTCATTTTTATCATCATAATATTCTTTTTCTTGAAATGTTGTGATTGTTTTTCTAACTAAGTACATTCAAATCATTGAAAAAATTATATATTTGTCAAAGAGATTTCTCAATTCAGAGTAATTGAGCCACAATTAGCATGCTTGTGTACCTCATGTCCAAAATTAGAATGTCCGTTACCATACTCAAAAATGTATATTTCTCAAGTCAGATTTCCATGAGAATGGAAATTTTTGTCACTGTGAAAGGCAATTTTGTGCTCTTTTTAAACATACCAAAATGTTTGCCTACAATTAATAAATGAGGAGTAAAACAATTTAAACATTTTTGTTATTCTTTTAAAAAGTATGTCCGTTATTTTGATTTTGCTCTATCTTTAAAAATAATTAGTTTTAAATTTTGTAATAGAATATATGATGAACTTCTAAAAATATAAGTTTATTTCAATCAGAAAATAATATAAACACTTTTAAATTGGTTTTATCGAGAAAAAATTGACTTTATGAAAATGCATGGTTTTTGGTAACGGACGTAATTGTACGTCCGTTACCATGATTTACCAATTATTTTTTTTATATAAAATTTCTCTTTAAGTATAATGTTACTTAAGTCAAATAAAAAGTAAACCTAAAGTTTCAAGTTTTTCAGTTCAAAAATAAAGTTGCAGCATCAATATAAGCCAAAAATAGTAACAGACGTACCAATAAGAGCTAGAAAAAAAAATCAATAGCATTTTTAACCATACCAAACAAGTTACAAAAAATCTTAATATCAAAGTTAGATCCCCTAACTATTATGTAAACAAAACATTGCTAAAAGAAGAATATTGTTTGATATTATCCCTTTCACTTTTATAGTCCAATCGGTATCAGATAAACACTGCATGCTTCTAAGTGAGTGAGACGAGTCTAAACATGAACTTGTTAACCAAAAACTACTTATATTATATAAGCACAGTCCTTGCCCTGCAGTCAGCAACATAAAATGTGTCCTAGTACCACCGGCCGATTGGCAGAAGTGGGCCAGTCTCTGCCTCCCGTTTAGGATAAAGCAAGTGCCAAAGAGTACACTGGGGAACTCCAGGATCCCCTTTTCCGACCGCACGTGTCGCAGCACACGGCAAATGTGCAGGTCAGAAAATACTAACATTTTAAATTATAAACATATAATTTAAAATGTGGAAAAATTAAAAAATACAATTTATATAAAACCTAAACGTTGAGAAGACTACTGAACGCAACGAAAAGAAATTATACACAGTACACATGGTAAGGCTGTCGCAAAAGGAAAAGATAAATGCTAGGCTTGGCTAGAGTACATCGAGCTCGCAAAAGAGAGCCCCCATAAAGGAGGGAAAATAAGAAAAATAAATCACTAGAGCACCTCAGGGTTGTGAATCCCGTGTTTACTTAAAGTAAACCCCCCCGAGGGGAAAAAATGGCCGAGAAAGCTTTAAGTTATTTGAATCCTTTTTGCACAATTTATATGTGTGAATAAGCCTTTTCGTAATCCCTAATCATGCCTTTTTACCTACTGTTACATAAAAACCAAATATTGTAATAGACAACGTTCATGCGGATTTAAGAGTGTAAATATCAAGCTAACAGCTAAATTTGGACGAGATTATAAACCAAAAAGAAAGATTTCACTCATTCTATACAGTTCGAAAATCAATGCACTAACTAACTTAAGTGAATATTAAATTTTCATGAATGTTAAATATACGTGTAGGAGACTAAAAATACTTCTGATTGTGGTGTTATATTTTCTACATATTTGTTGGATAAAATTGTGACCATATTTCATCAAAATTAAAAGATTATAAAATTAAATTTGGAATTATTTTACCCAAACTTTCCAAGGAGATCCAAGGCCATTGTTCACATTAGTGTTTGTCAGTCATTGTTATGATTTAATTTTATAGATACCTTACATTTAATTTTTTCAATAAATAATGTTATTAAGTATGATATCAAGTCTTATTCACTGTACCTATAGCTTAACTAAGACTTTGAGTAAAGTTTATTAAGGTAATTTTAGGGAGTGTTGTGGAGTAAAAGAAGATGTAATGTCGAAGATTGAGAAAGGTGTGTTGAGATGGTTTGGACATATAGATAGGGGGAACTAAAAGGAGATAGAGGAAACAAGTATACAAGACGATTGTGGATGGGAGAGTTGAAAGGGGTCGACCTCAGCGAACATACCTCAATCAGATTGAGGACAGGTATAGCAAACCAGCATAGGAGTACCCTAATTAAGCTAATAACAATGTACCTACCTGTATAGTTTCAGTTTAAAAAATTTGGCTCTGTTGACTACTGAGTTTGCCGACCACTGGACTAAAGTATGATAGGAAACAATCATACACATAAATATATTTACATATTGCAAAGCAAAAAATTAGTTTAATTTTCACTCGTCTTAAACATTTATTTTTCTTACTTTCCCGAGTGGTACAATAACATTAAAGAATATACACCAACAACCATCAAACCTCTGGTTACCCTTCTCTCCCTATTAGCGAAATCATCTGGTCGATTTGATCAATTATTAGGTTTCGCAAGCCTTTTATTTGTAATAAGTGACGGTTATTTAATAGTAATTAATGCCCTTCCAGTAAAAATGTTTTAAATTCGCCTCCCTTCCAATTCGATTCACCTTCCATTTAGAAGCGCAAGCGCTGCAGGGTTAATAAACGCACATGGTATCTACTATAAAATATATTTGTTAAATTTTTAATATCAAGATTGAATCTACTCACTATTTACGAAAAGCTAACTTCGTTCAGTTGGGAGTATTTTCTGCTATACTTTATTAAGTTGCAACAAATCGTATTAACTTTTACGATTTTTATTTTGCTTGGTTTGTTTAGATAATGTTTGGTGATTGCCGGAGTATCTAGTTTCTGCTTCCTTGCTTGAAATAATGGGTGGTGGTTTGGTTAATGAGCGTCGCTCTATTGCTGCATAGTGGGCTATTGGCGTCGGTTCGGGGCCCATCTCGAAGGAAAGATGCCTCGTATTTTTGAATCATGGTCAGATGAAGAGGGTAACACCTGATCTGGCGCATGACGCAACCTCAATAGGTGTCAGGACATTGAACCCCGTCCAGATTTATAGTACATAATTCCCGTAAACACTCCAGTATAATTTGTTGGATGTTCTAGACGTCTTTCTAGTATTTTTGTAGCGAAGCTAGCAACCCTCTGATCGCAAGATTAGTACTTTTTTTTACTTTACTTTGTCAAGTCCATCGCACGGGTTCGAACTATTCAGCATAGAAGGTTGAGGAAGCATTTTACTTTCTGCTTTTGCAGTGTTAGTCATGTTGTTTCGGTCTGCATATTAACTACCTATACACGAGTAGACGCATTGGAAAATTTCGAGCCTTCTGATTCGTCGGTTTCACTACGTAGCTGTGACGTCACACTATTTCTCATCCATTATACTTACATTTCAATTGTTGGTCAAAAACTTCTTTCTTTACTTTTAGCTTTTAGTTTTACCGGTCATTTTTCGTCGAATAGAATTGCATTACATTTTGTAATTTTACACAATAAGGTGAATATAAAATGGGGGGAAATGTAGCTTTATAAAATATGGAACATTTTTGGTAATGGGTTTATTTAAGTAGAATTGCATTATTTAAGTAGAATTAAGTATGAAATGCACTATGGTGACAAATAAATGCCTTCCTATAAATGAGATAGAGAAATAAAAAATGTATGTAACCAAAAACAAAAACTACAATATACAGTGTACAAATTAAAGAAATAATATAGCATATTATACTACACAAATTATTTGAGAAAATAAAAAAAAATAAAAAAAAGAAGAAGAAATTTCCTTATTTATTGAAAAAAATTTAAGAATTTACTTTTACATTTCGATTGCAATTGTGTTTATTTATTAATTATTTAGCAATCAATAAACAAACAGATTTATTATCATGAAATCAATTCATTTAACCAATTAAAAAGGAATTTTTATTTGTCATCCAAAAACAAATAAAAATAGATACAAATAATACTAGAATAATATAGATTAATTTCTTACGTATAAAATTAAAGTAAGGAATAGAATTTCAAATGTATCGCTATGTGTATTGTTATGCATTACGTTAACAGATGGCGCCACATTTATTGCACTCTTCTAAATTTTTAACATTGCTACGCAGAACAATTAAATTTGGCGAATTCATTTTGTCATTTGAAAATGAGGATGGAAGTTTATCTTCCGAAAATACGGACATTTGGACGAAAAACGTCAGGTAAAAACAAACAAATAAAAGTAAATAAAGGAGTTTTCCATCAACAATGCAAATAAAAATATTATGGATGAGAAAATAATCTGACGTCACAGCTACGTAGTGAAACCGACGAATCAGAAGGCTCGAAATTTTCCAATGCGTCTACTCGTGTATAGGTAGTTAATATGCTTTCGGTCTTGAGTATTTGATTAATTAATTAACAACTCTTTTTCGTGGTGGCAAAAAAAATTAATGTATTTTTGAAAAACATGTGTTTTAAAGACTAGAATGTATACACATTTCATCCAATGACAAACATCATGCGAAAGGACTATATTTTCTACCTTGCTCAAAAATGGTGTAAAGTTGTCGCCACGCTCAGGGCCGTCCATAACTGCCGCGTGTAACTACAAAAATATATTAAATACGGACATAAAATTATTATATATCAATTTCACGTGGTTTCAATGACGGGGCCGCGACAACTTTATCTTTTATTCCTACCTTTAGTTTATGGGCGCTGCATGCATGCTCAATCTGATTCAGTGGCGTAGCCAGCTTTGGGTTACCTTGGGTTAGAACGAACCCCCCCCCCCCCCTTATAGCCAGTTTAAAATCAAAATTATTATTTTGAAAAATAATAAGTGCAAAAAAAAAATCTCTGTTTTCTATAGAGAAAACACATATCGTATTTCCTGGTCTACCCCACATGTATCTCCTGCTCCCTTCCCTTCTGTCCCCTGAAGGGATGATTTTAAGGAGAACAGTGGTCAAACAACCTTGAAGACAGAAAATTCGACTTTTTGTTGGGGGGACGATGGGATAGTAGGTCTATATGATTGTCTTGGTTGTTTGTAAAGGGTTACTTTTCTTAACACTTGAAATGGGGCGGCAGTTGAGCCGGAATTCACAATGCATCAATCCAGAAATTGCTTGCTTTGAAGTAAGGTATTTTTCCTGAAAAGACCCATTCATCCCCTACGTGCTTAAGAAAGGATTGTAATTGATTGCTGTCAAAAAAAAAAAACCCCGCCCCTAATTGTGATCCTCTTCGCTCCCTCACAATGACGGTGGAATTTTTTCCCCTTCTCAAAAATCAGTTTTCTGAGAGGTTGTATGTTTCTCATTTGAATTTGAAAATCACTCCAGTACTGCATGTGCTTGCTAAGCTTATCTGAATTACCATTTTCACGGTACGCTGTCATCAAAACATAAACTATTAGAATATTCAAGACAAAAGAAAGGAGCATCGTGCAAAAAAATTGCTGATATGTTTAAAGAATGTACTCCTTTTCTTATTCAAATATTTTTTGTTTATTGAGATTATCGTTGAAAATACCCAAACCAAAACTAACTAATTTTTTATTCCATTACATTTGCACATTTTCTGTCACTCAGACGTGTTACTTTTCACGCGGAAACGCGGTTTTCCGGTTTTTTTTTTTTAATTTGGGTTTTGATTATTCCCAAGATTGATGCACATTCGTTTGAAAAATTTTATGGGGTATTATTAAAAAGTAATATTTAACTATTAAAAATACGAAGGAAGGGCACATAATGGAAAAGTTGGCTCCATTTAGGAAGGTTGGGGTCCACAGATTCTCGTTTAAATCTGTGTTCATAACCTTTTTCTGAATTTTTTTTCTGCGGCGCTGCCTCTCGTGCTGATGATTAGGCAAGCATTTTTTCATTGCCTAGCTTCACAAATTCTACAAATCAATGTTTGTTTTATAATATTATATTTTTACCTCAATGCGCCGTTTTGCTGCGTCACGCAACCAATGAAACCTCCTTCCTCTTGCCATGCATGATAAAATTACCGGAAAATAATGATTAATATTCTGTTATTTTTAATTATATAATAAAGATTTACAAATTTAAAATTACTACTTAAAAATTATTATTATTAATTAAAGTTATTAATTTAAAATTGCTTCAATCCGGACCCCCCATCAATATTTAGCTACAGACTTAAATCCCAGTAAAATGTCAGCCAGGTTTGTTAGTAATTTAAATTAGGAAATGACTAAAGATTAACCTGCGAAAATTAAGCTTTTAATTTACATATTATTTATAACTTATATATATATTTCATTAATTAAAATTTTAATTTAAAACTACTGCTTAAATTAAAAAATATTATAAATTAAATTTACTACTTGAAAATTATTATGATTAATTAAAATTACTAATTTGAAATTATTATTAAAATTAATTTAAAATTATTAATTAAAGTTAATTAAAATGAATAATTAAAAAAAAATTCATATAAATTATTAATAAAAAAATTATTTGGTTTTGGTCGGACCAAAAATAATTTATGAATTATGATCGACAAAAGGGAAAATCGTGTATATTAGATCATTCAGTTTAACAAAACTAATGACATAGACTACAGCTTCATTTATAAAACAAAATAAAAAATATTATAAACTCTATAAATTATACAACCACAGCAAGTGAAACTATCAATTTTATTAAATATTCAATACAAACAGCATTATTTCAAAATGCATGTTTCTGATTAAAAAACATGGCACAAACAAAAAAAAATGCATTGAAATTTAAATACAATGCTGTAACTGATTCTGGGCATTTTAAAATTATATTTAGATCGTTGACATATGAATACTTTAGTTGCAAATTTATATCTATTGAAATTAACTTTTAATATTAATGACATTAGAGCTTTAATGTTTTGACATTAAAAACTGAAAATATATATCACAGGATTGCTTTGCTATGAAAGTATCAAATATTAATTCAAATTGGGTTTATGAAACACCAAATATAAACAATGATGTTTCTGTATGTATGGTATAACAAATATAAAACTATCTACATGTATATAAAGGAGAATAACTATGCTTAAAAAAAAATTGGCCAATTTCATGACTTAAAAACATGTGACCTTTATTCTTATGAAAAATATATTTAATAACGAAACAAAAACAAACACAAGGAATAGATATTTATGAATAATAATGATTATACAAAAACAAAATATATTAAAAAGCTGTCCATTTTAATTTAAGTCTATAAATAACACGTAACATTTTACAATGATAAAACTATCTCAATATCACTGGAGTTCCCCAAAAAGGCTTGCTTTGAAATGTTTAATTCATTGAGAATACCTGTAGTAGTAATACATTTTAATATTAAAAATTAATATATTTTTTATCACCGATCTATTTAAAAAATATTTTTAATCATAACACATTAATCTGCATTTAAACTTTACTTAGTAAAGCAAAATGTTCAAAGCTAAAAGGGAATGACATAAGCAAACAAATTCGAATAGTAGTATTGGCTGTGAGTGGTGACAAATTACATGTTAAGATGAAGTGATTCAATAGAATAAGTAGAATGACAAACAAAAATGTTAACTGATATTTTTAATACAAAAAACTATTTATATTTTATAATTTTAAGGGAATGGCAAAAAGAAGACTAGTCTGAACAACAGTATCAGTTGCAAGTTTTCCAAATTTATACATTGAGCTGCAGTGAATTAATAAAGTAAGATGATAAGGAAGGAAAGAAATTAAACAAATGTTTTAAATAAAAAAAAAACTAGTAATAATTTATATTAATGATAATTAAAAGTAAGTAATTTAACAATAAAAAATAGAGCTAATTAAAATAAACTGCAAGAGAAAATGTTTTAAAATTAATGTTTAATTAAAAAATGTTTGTCTCTTTTGAAATTAATTTTTATAAGTTCTGTACAACACTCAAGTGCCAATAACATAATTCAAAACAAATATACCAGAACAGGAACTACCAACAAATAAGAGCATATAATGACACACAAAATAGCTAAGATTTTGTTTACATAACATGTGTAGGTTGAAGAAACCAAATAAAACTAATTGGGATCCTTTTTGAAATATCTTAAATATACAATTACATACATTTGAGTATTATTTCTTAATTTTGGATACATGAATAGCAATAATTTTAATTACAAAATATCTATCAGTCTTAGAATTCATTTTAAACAATTGTATATGGTCGATATAAAAAGAGTGTCCTTATGATGTAAATATACAGGTACTAAAATAGTTACAAGAAACGTGTAGATAATTTGTTACATAAAATAATTTTGCAGATTTATCAAAAAGAGTTATATCAAACAAAGTGTCCTTATTAAATAAATATACAGACAAGTACTAAAATATTTTCAAGAAACTTGTAGACAATTTATAGCATAAAATAATTTTGCAGATTTATACAATTATAAAACTTTGAATATTTTGCAAAAATATTTTTATAAAAAATTTCCTTGTATAGAAAATGTTTTCTTATTCATTGATTTATTTGCACGATAAACTATTTTAGTAGAAATAGGTCAAAAATTAACACTTGTATGAATGAGCAAATTCTCATAAAAAAATCTATACCCTGTTATATGCTCATTGTACATAGAGTAACACAATTCCATGGTTAATATCAATATCTAAACTTCTCAAAAATAAACTACAAAACACATTACAATTATTTGTTCTTGTGCATGTGCTTATTTTTCTCTAAAAGGATATTGATCCTAATGAGGAATTTAGTTTTTTTGTATACACAATTGTTAATGGTACACTAATTAAATATGATGCATGTATATGATACTGGACAATAAACAATGCAATTTTCTAAAAATAAGGGAAATTTCAATATTCAATAAAAAAATTAAACATAAACTACAACATTAAATTTTGTTTGTCAAATGAAAAAAAAAATATATTGTTTAATGAAGTTACATAAAAAAAAAATTACATTGCAATTTCAATATAAAATAACTTAATTGGACCAGCATGATACTGACTAAATGATTGATACTAATTGTATCCTAATATTGAATTATAATAGAAAATAAAATTAAATAAATATAATTTCACTATATATATATATTTCAAATTAAATAAATAGGCATAATTTCAAGCTAAATATAAAATGAGTTTTTTTCTAAATTAAAAATTCTGAGATAGCATAGATTACTTAACCCACTGACGCTCAAGGCGGTTTATATAAAAATACTCTATTTTACAATATATATCGTCCTGGGATCTCCAGTTTTCAATGGCTTAACAAGCTATTTAAAATTAATATAAATGTTTTAAATATACAAAAATTAATACAAGTAATGTGATTTAAAGTTGTTATTTTCTATAAAAGTGTTTCCATTTTCTGGTATTACCTCCTTCATTTAACCATCTGATGGATAAGCAAAATTTCGAATCTGTAGGTTTGTTTTCACTGCAGAAAAGTTGAATTTATATTTCAAACACATTTTTTTTTTTACAAAAATATATTTTTTAATTATATCAGTAGAGAAGGTTTTCAAAAGTACTACTAATGCTTTATATTTGAATTTTTTTTTTAAAAAAAGAGATTTTTTATCAACTTTTACATTATGTGTAATACTGGAAAAACTGGAGATACTCGAACGGATATACACGTTTGTATCCGTCAGGTGGTAACGAGATAATATGACAAAAGAGAAACAATTACAATAGATCTCTGTATAAAAAATGTATTTATAACGCTATTTTAACATAAATAAGCACTTGAAAAAGTCATAAAATAAGTTATCAATAAATGTTATATTATATTTGTATTCTTTATGTATATGAGCTGAAGAAAGCACCTATCCTTAATAAAGGCTATGCTTTTGACACTTGAACTTGACCAATAACTTCTTCATATGTGGGAGGAGGCTCACAATCTTCAGATATCTATTATTAAAAGATGCATAATTTTATAATATAATTTTTAATATCAATTGTAAAGAAAAATAAAGAAATATTAATTTTTTGAAAGGAATGAAATTTGAATAATTTTTTGAATGCATTTCCTAGGATTTGTTACAAACATGTCAATAGTCAATGATTTTTTTCCATACAAGTTTAAATAAAGTTACTATGTGCATAAAAATGGTAAATTTTGAGATCGAAATAATTTACTGAGTTGCCAATTTCAATATTTTCTGTAATATGCAAAATTATTACACTTTTTTGGCATTAACTATATAAATCCATAACTAAGAAATTATGCAATAAAAGATGATATAACTAATTTTCACAAAATCAATATTATGCAATGAAACATTGTTTGGTTAAAAAAATATAGCTTAGTTATTTCTTTTTTCTAAAAAATACATAAAATTCTCACTTTTTGCGATAAAGCAGTATCGTATGTGGGCAGAGTTTCATCAACTGCTGGAGCAGTTGGTAGAGGTCTTTGACTGTCTCTGCTTGTAGCAAGGTAGTGAGAACGTTCTGGTATATTACGTCTGGAGAAAACCCGGTCATAAATATTTTGCCTAAAGAAATATATTAAAAAAATGGAATATAATTTTTTTCTTTACTAGTATAGTCATTAAAGCAAATATTAAATAACTTCTTATTAATTACTTCAAGTATATAATAGAACAATTAGGAAATGTGAATTAAACACTAATGGTCACCACTAAATCCTCCATATTAAAAATAATGCATTTTGGCAACATGATAGCACATCTGCCTGAAGACATAACATAACTTCATTAACCCTTTAACATTAAATATACATTGTCAGTCTGACTGCAATGGACTCTTTCTTGTTTCTTTTCTCCATACTATTGTTAACTTAATTCTTGCATATTTGCTATGCTGAATTCTTTTTAGAAGACCACAATTTTATCAAGGCAAAATTTATTAGGGTTTAACAGTTTTATTATGACAAATACACTTTAATATAAGTTTGAAATGTGAGATTTTAAGTCATAGGAGACAGGGTACTGTGAAAATATCAAGAATCCTTCTTCCAGGTAGTGACTAATTTATTCACTTAGTTTTGGAGAAGTGTTTTGTCTAATATATAATACATTTTGATAATGTATTTGTAATTCAAAACTTTTTTTTTATAAAAAATAAGTTTGTTAAAAACAATGTGACAATTTTGAAAAAAAAAATCCGATATGCAAGTGTATTTCAGACAACGTACATAAACTGGCTTAAACTTTCAGCGGCACAAGGAATATCAAAATTGTAAAGTTATTACTCTTATTTCCATATCATTCTTATTTTTAAAAAATATTTTAATAGAGATGGCTTTAAAAAATACTTCTATAAAATGCTTCAATAGAAAATTTATATGAATTGATGGGGGGAAACGAAGATCCATGGACAAATATGTTGCTCAGACACTTTTGCTTGCATTGTAAAATAACCAATATTTTAAACTAAATTCATGAAAACACTAAACAAATATTTTAAATTGATAAGTGAATTACCTTTTACAAACTTGCCATGTTATTAAAATAAAGAAAATTATACTAGCAAATGCAATAGATCCTCCAATAGCTGTTGGGAATACATGATTTGATGGTTTTGTAGTACCCTTTTCAACTGAAAAAAATATATAAAAATTTATATTTAAAGCCATAGCTTAAATGGGAAAAAATACCATTTTACAAATAATATTTAGAAAAATGTACACATAAGAAGAACTTCTGATACATAATTCACAAATGATTAATTTTTAAGATGTATAGCTATATTTTGAAATCTAAGATTCTACAGTGAGGTGAAACGAATTTAACTACAGTGTTCATTTTTAAAGAGTAAAGACTGTATAACAAATATGGAAAATAAGACTATAACAAATATGGAAAATAAGACTATAACAAATATGGAAAACAAGACTATAACGAATATGAAAAACACTCAAGGAAAGTGTAATTTCTCTTGAGAATTAATTTATTCAATTTATGGCTAATCTTGCTAATTTTAAGGGGGCCTCAAAAATGATTTATAGCTAAATATAGGTGAAAAGTTAAAAATAAAGGTACTTTTCCATTTCCCTGGCACAAATCTCGCAAAGCAAACTTTTTGGCGACAACACACAGTATACACATAACAAAGGTTAATAAATGTTAGTTCTAAGAAATTTTTACTTGAAGGCATAAACATTGTTAAATTTTTTTTTAAATGGGTCATTCATGGTACCAGCAGGGATATTCTATTTGGTGTCGGTTGTATCATTTTTGTCGACTTTATCGCCTGCGTCGCCTATATAGAAAAGTATCAAAATAAATTTAGTAGGCAAATTTAAAAAAAAAAATTAATTAAATTTAATTTAATCAAAAAATTTTTAATCAATATTTTAAAATCAATTTTTATTTTGTAAAACTTCTGCTATTTTATCCAATTAAATCAATTTCACTTTTTCTGCACGTTCATGATGTGTGTCACCTTTTGCATCACGATTGTCAAAGAAATTTCCTTTGGAGCATTTGCAAATTTCAATTCATTATCAAGACAATGAACAAACTGTTTAGTACTAATTGCACATATATTTGTCATTTACAGATACTCTTTTCCTATACCAATTTTCCTGATATTGTAATTATTAGGAATTTGCTAGCTATAAAATGGGTTGAAAATATGAATCAGGTTCAACTAAAAAAAAGCTAAAAGGGAAGAAAAAACAGAATCAGAAACATATGAAGAAACTGTTGAAGTAATGACTCCTAACGTTAATTCAAATTCTCAAAATGGAAAAAAAATAGTTTTTAAAAAAAGAACTTTTGCAGTAGCTACATTTGCATTAAAGTTGATTGATTACGTTATTTCGCAATGTTTGCTCATACATAAATTTAGCAGTTTTATTTTAAGTTACATCTTGGGTGCCCCCTAATGTTCTTTTGCCCTGGGCCCTCATGCTTGTAAGTCGGTCCCTGGACCCCCCCCCCCCCCCCCCTACTTCTTACACCTAAGATCTATAGACTGTAGTATAACCTACCAACAAGTTTCCTACAACTATTATTTTTTGCTTGTTTACCCATACATAATATTAATATGTGCTGTTGACACAAAAAAAGCCAGATCTATTTTAAGTTATAATAAGTTCATTGCACTCTTGATTATTATATCAGTCTCATTTTGAAAATATTATAAGTAAATAAAGAAACGTAAATATTCAATTGCATTGGTTTTTCCCCCCTTCACAAAAGCAGCTTGCATTAAAATGGGATAAACGAAACCATTTGAGTAGAAGTCCATAACTTTTGCCTGAAAAAATAGCTTATTTTGTAATATGTAGAAATGCAATATTCTTAAATTCCAAAGAGTATTTACATATATATATATCTTTATATATATTTCTCTTACGCGGTGATTGAAAAATGGTTTTTCTGTACGCTGAGTGGCAACAGTTAGTTTGTTTACGAAATTCTGTTGTGCCCGTATTTTTATTTTGCCATTATGTAAGCCATTTTGACGATTAGCCTCTTCAATTCATTAGTTAATAATTATTTTGTTGATGTCAGCTTAAATTAGGAAGAATATAAACCCTATTACATTAAAAATAGAAGTTTTGAAAAACGCTTTATAGTTTTCAAATGAGCGGAACATTGACGTGGCGCCATCTGTTGGCAATTATGAAAACTAGATTTCTATGAGCTTCATTTTTATGACGTATTAACTTAGTTACGTACACACTTCTGGTAGGCAAGAGTATGGTAAGCTTAACGTCAATTATGCCAAAACAAACTACCAATAATGTTAAAAATTGAACTAAAACGCAGGAAAGGTGTGAAAATAAAGTGGAAAATAATAAATAATGGTAGAAATAAAATAACAAATAATGGCTTGCCAGTGGTTCCATTTGTAGTTTAAAAGAAATTAAATGATTTTATATTGATTTACATGGCAAAAAAATGTATTGATGACAAGATGAATTATAATTAAAATTTAGTTTCAACGTTTAAAGTTTTTGGTAATATAATTAAAAAAAGTATTGTTACTAGGACACATTGTTATTGTGTCCTACCTTTCAGCGAGCGAAGCGAGAAGTGGTTTGCTTAGCAAACCTATGAGGATTGCGTAGCAATCCTCCGGGGGTTGGCGGAGCGTTAGCGGAGCAGGGGTCGGAGCTTCCTAGTATATATATATAATTCTTACCCTTTTCACATAACTTTGACACATCATTGTAGACAAACCCTGTATGGCACTCACAGGTGCTACGATAGGGAAGTTGTGTACAGTAAGAGTTTGGATCAAAGTAAACACATTCTTCTGAATAGTCACATCTTTCGCTATAGAGTTTTCCTAAAAAAAAAAAGGATTGAATTACAAAACTAATAATTTTATATGTTAGATTTATAATATTCATAATTTACAAAATTTGAATTTTTAAAAAAGTACTTCCTTTTTTTTCCTGAATATTATAATTTAAATCTATTAAAATCCAAATATAACATTAGTTTTACTATACTCGGGGACAACCTAAGTTGAGCCTAAAGCAATTGAATATTTATACATATCATAGCTTTCGCTTCATGTTCAACTTGGGTTGTCCCCGAGTATAGATGCATATGCAAAGGAAGATAAACAAAGCTTTAGAATGCAACATTTAGAAGTTAATTGTCTTGGAGAGAAATCTGCCTCAAACACTTCATCTCCCTAGTGCTCATACACCTCTTGCAGCACATACAAGATGTTTCTCGTCCCCCACTGCAGCTGCTACCCCGATATAGCCCCATTAATTTTTTTTAATTATTGCAAACACTATCATATCATATAAAGACTAATCAACTTATTGGAACTATCACTGAAAGTCCCAATAGGTCGATAAGTTTGTATATTATAATTTTTTAATTCATTACAATAACCAGCTCATACAGGTCCTATGAAGGGGTTGTTGGTTAATTCCTACTGTACGGTGCCCCCGCCAAATGTGATTTAGCGAAAATTGGTGGGCGATAAATTTTATAGTTTGGCAACCCTATTTCGTGGCGTCTCTAGCAATAGTATGATGTACGGCAACCCTACTTTTTTTTCTTGTACAGTTTCACGTTGTTTTGCAAAGGACGTGGCACCAATTTTCAGAATCGCGCCAAGGAGGCACCGTACACTAGGAATTTACCGGGTTGTTATATGGATGATATACTGTAATATTTTTTCCCCCACATAAGTTTTTAATTTTGCGAGATCCTGTAACTGGAATAGAGGCATTCTATTTTTAAAGCCAGTCTGTATGATATATACTAAGTAAATTCTTTTTTCATTCATTTTGTGTTTCTCAGTTCAGGAGTGATTGACAAAAATAAACAAAACAACATACTTTCTCAAAACTATTGTTCATTACTTATGATTTATAAAGTATTCAATAAACAGATGAGGAACGTGTATGCAAAAAACAAACATGTTGTATATTTGCAATTCGAGGAAAACCGCAAAAACGTTCGGTAGATGCATGCATTTTTATGCACCTCCCGATTTACAAATTTTAAATTAAAAGGAATATTTTTGGAATTATTATTATTTTTCTTTGCAAACACGTATAGAGATTATCCTATTTTATAAATTTCAATATATATAATATTTTTGACATATTTGGTTTTACATGCATTCTCCTCAGATGATCTTTAAACTGAAAGATATAACACAATAAAATTTGGTGTTTCTTGGAAATTTATTGAACATTCACAACAAATTGGATTAAGTAACTTGGTTTCGAAAGTAACTGCAAACGTATGTTCATAAATATTATGCAATTTGAATCTTTGTTCAATATTAAAAAAACATAACATTTACTGTGTATATACTGTATTGTGGCAACATTAAGTTCAATTAAAGAAGTTGTGTTAAGAAATTGGCTGAATGTACCACATCTAAGCTATGAGTATACTTCATTCAATATTTTAAAATGAATAATATGAAGTTTTCTTTAAGTATTAAAATACTTGAACGTACCTTTTTTACAGGAATGTAGAGAAATATTCACCGGATAATCTGGTTTACATCTACATATATTCTCTGTATCACAATAGGAATGACTTGATAAACAAAGTTTGAAAATTCTATTACATGGTTGTCCGACATGATTCCGGCCTGAAATTTAATTGCAATAAATATTATCTTCTTTTCTCGGAATTTACAAGACAGAGAACACATAAATTTTATACTGCTAATCATGATAACATGACAATTCTCAGAACCATCTTGTTATGAAATGTTTAGTTTAGAAAAATACATTTATACACCAAGCAGATAAATTTAGTAAAAAAAAAGACATTTAACAAAAATGACATATCTACCTTCTGAAAAAAGATTAAATAATAGAAGAATTAATAGTAAAACGCTTTTAACCATTGCAGACGAACATAAACAATCTCGTATCCATTACTAAACAACTATGAGCTCATAAGTCATAAAAACGGAAAAAACAAAACAAAAAAAGATCAGCAAGGTCGTTGCCCAAAAGACAGATATAAAATAAAGACATAAAATTTAAATAGTTTTGTTACTCTGACGTCATAAAACTCGATTTATCTTTATTTGGTTTAATTAATGTCGAATAAAGCTGCATATAAGCTATTTGTGACTGTTAGAGATTTACCTCAAAAGGAAGACCCAGGAACACCGTCTTTAAATATTGAACCATAGTCAGATAACGAGTACTGCGTCTCAGCTGGCATCCCACACTTCTTTGAACTTACCTACCACGATAAAGGAGGATATTTGATCAAGATCGATTAAAAGCTGTCTTATGGCCATGGTTCAAATATACAAAGGACGTCTATTGAAGGCGTTGGGTGCCACTTCAGGTGTTGTCCTCGTCATTTGATCATGGCCCAAAAATACGAGGCATTGTTCCCGGGCCTTTCCTTAGTGATAGGCCCAATCGTCGCCAATAGCCCACTGTGCAGCTCTAGTGCGACGTTAAATAACAAAACAAAACTAATCAAATATACAAAGCAGTGTTCCCTGGTCTTTCCTAGGTGATGACCCCTAATTAACCAATCAATCGATTACAAGCACAAAGCTCTCATAACCAAGCTGCAGTGGGCCATACTCATCAATTTTAATTTCA
This sequence comes from Troglohyphantes excavatus, assembly GCA_963932185.1. Classification (NCBI taxonomy): domain Eukaryota; kingdom Metazoa; phylum Arthropoda; class Arachnida; order Araneae; family Linyphiidae; genus Troglohyphantes; species Troglohyphantes excavatus. The sequence goes on along the minus strand of OZ010676.1, from coordinate 13,202,426 downwards.
ATGAAGAAATATATAAGAGAGGGTTGTATACTACAGTAGAACTTCAATTGTGCGGATCAATCGGGAACAGATCCTTACCGGATAATCAAATATCGGATAATTAAATAACTCACGAAAAACAGTTTATTTCTTAGTAAAAAACACGAATTTTGCTGTAGTCTGTAATGTTCGCCATTTGATGGATTTGCTATTTGAAGTTTGCATGCACGTTTTTCGTAAGGTCACCAATGAATTACCGTGTAGAGGAAACTGGTGAACGTTAAATCAGTCGTGCTAGGTACATGGTAGTGTAAAGGTTGTTGAATGGCGGTGGTTCTGAAGACAAAAATTTGCCTTGTCCCAATTTTAATTAAATAACAAGTTGATCATCAAAGTTTTTGATTTTTTTAAAATAAACTTTTTTAATCAAGTATTCTTTTTCGAGGAATACATTACATTTTTAAGCTAAATCATGCCCCGGCTCGGATTTGAAATCTTAATGTACGTTCCCGTTCTGTTCAGCGATCGCTAGTAGGTCTTTCGGCCATGGTATCTACGGAGAAAAGGAATGTTAATAATACCTTATAACAAGATTGGAACACAATAGCATCACGTTAAGCATAGCGTGAGCGACAGAGTGATTTAACAGGGGAATATTAATTCGAATTATTTTCTGTTGTGAAATTTCACATCACACTACGTTTAATAAATAATTAAAAAAAATATTAAAATATAGACTATGGAAATATTCAGTTTAATTTGATAAAGTTCGACTACAGTTACATAAAAGGGTTGTTTTAGATGGCATATGGAATGTCAAATTTCGCGCACAGTTTTAAGCGCACGCAGGTACTTTGCGTTAATGTCACAGACTCCAGACGTCGATTTATGGGAATTTGTTGTATCCGGTCTTTGGCCTCCGGCTACTCAGGAAAGCAGCTGGTACCCCTTCGGACAGTCGTTTGGAGCATTTCCATTCTTCGGGAAGTCGCTTGGTGCTTTATATTTCCCTACGAGCAGTCTATTTTGATAAACTTACATTTTTAAGAAAACTCCATATTTCCATTTTATAAGTTACGTCTTTATGTCTTATGAACAAAGATATATTTCACATAATTAGAAACATAAATTAACAAAATGGTCACAGTGATTAGAAAATAGTTCTTAAAATGGAAAGTAGCATAACAAAAACGCATTTCCTAAAGTAGTGAATGCTTTAACTTTTAATGTAGATTTATTGAGTATGTAGGATTTAAGTTCTTTTTTTTGGTTTTTGGTTAATTAACGTCGCACTAGAGCTGCACAGTGAGCTATTGGTGACGGTTCGGGGCCTATCTCGAAGGAAAGACCCGGGAACGATGCCTCGTATTTTTGAACCATGGTCAGATGACGAGGACAACACCTTAGCTGGCACCCAACGCCTTCAATAGACGTCGGGATCGTGCAGCAGTCCCGTATACACGCCGTTATTTTTTGTGGATGTTCTGGACGACATTCTAGTATTTTGGTAGCGAAGTTGGCAACCCTCCGATCGCAATATCACTACTTTTTACTATTCTTTAGTCTAGTCCATCGCAAGGTTTTGAACCGGGGACCCTTGAATTCCCAGCTGACGCCTAATCCACTCGGCCACGGAGGCCATATAGGATTTAGGAAAAACATTGCCAGGTGAAAAGGACGCCTAACTTTTATATCCTAATTTCGAAGACAGAGTACTAAATATATCTCTTTTATTTATCATGTACTCATTTTGTAAATAAATTTATAAATTAAAAAGTTTGCAGGTTTTAATGTAATATGTCTTAACAAATACGAACTCATTTCTAGTTAATTGCTATAATAATCAAAGAATAAGGATACAATTTTGTTTCCTTTAATGACATTTTGATTTTCAATTTTAGATGTTTTTAGTTTTTAAAAGAATACGTCTAATGTAACATCCGTTTTTGAAAAAGTAAAATGAATTGTAAATGAATGGAATTGAACAATGGCCACACGAACAAATTCAGACGATATCGTAGATCACGGGTTGGGAAACGCTGCTTTAAATCAAAATTCAATTTTGAAGATTTTTGGATTTTAATGACAATAATACAATAAAAAAAGAACAGTCAGATGCAACGCAATTACATTGAAATTTGTTTAATGTTGAGGTACAACAGAAATTTTGAAACAATCTATTAGTTCTATATTTCATTTGAAATATAGAATTGCTCCATTTGAATTCTATTTTATTTGAAATTGATTGTGCGTGAATGATAAATTTCTTTTCTAAAATGTTGCGCTATTTAACAAAAGGAATATTAATACGTTTTCCAAGAAAAACAATGACGATAATGCTTTTTTATGTTTCTTATATAAAAGCTATAATTCTCAGAAAAGTCTATTTTTTTTAGAGTAGTTTTTTTTTTATAAACCAATTCATTGCAATAGTAGTGCAATTTGATGTCCATGAACTTATTGCATTGCACTTGCACCTCTGTCTAAAAGGCTGCTGTAGTGACGGCCGTAGAATATTTTCTTGGGGGTGCGGGATCTCCTAGTTGCGCCCCCCCCCCCCTCCTAACCATAAATTTCAGGGCAAATTATATAAAAGTCGGTTACCCGATTAATTAAGCGACATATACGCTACATTTTTTTATTTGTGGAAATTGTGATAAGTTTTTCTGTTTAAAAAACAACCTTTATCCTATAAGTACATTTTTATTAAACATCAGTTCTCAATTACATTAAAAAAAATCAACATACTTCTAGATTTCGCGATGGTAAATTTCTGAATTAGGTCGGAATAATTTAAACTTTGGGCAATTCTGTTTTCAACAGATATAAATGTAAGATCCGAAAGCCTTTTCTGATAAATAATCGAAGTAAAATAAGTTTTGATAGTTGTGACATCCCATTGTTTACAGAGTTCATATGAGTTATTTTAAATGCACAAATAAAGTTAGAAACATGAGCATATTTAATTACATGATCAACAATTATAAGTTTAACTTTTCAATATGTAATGCAGAAGCTATCAGCATAAAAAATCTTCATCAAAATTATAAAATTGAAGTTTTTGTGCAAGAAAACTGTAGAGTTTTTTGAAATCTATTAAATTAAAGGTTTTTTATCCAAATTCCTTTATAAAACCTGTAAAAAAAACTTTCAAAAAGCCTTCAATTTTTAAGCATGGAAATTATTGCAGTGAAAATGCAGATTTTTAAAGGCTTTATGCAGAAAAATTAAAAAGTTTAAAAAAAATAATTAAGCCAAATTCCTTTATAAAATCTTTAATTTCTCAATTTTTATGAAGGTTTTATGCTGACATTTTTAGCTTAGAGTAAAAAAAGCGTTTAAATAATACAATATTATAAATATTACATTAATTTTACTTTAAAATATAACTTACTCGTTTCTTCTGTAACTTCAATGAATTATCCCAAGAAACCAAAAACATTGCAAGAATAACGAATTAAAAAAAATCCTCGAAAAATTATTATTTTTTTCATGTAACTACTTAACTTTTGTTATAAGTATTATTAATATCCTTCTTTCGAGAATACAATGCCTAATGTTCATACTGAAAAAATGCAACTGCTAAAATTATATCGCCCATGGGATTTTTAGGTTACGAGTGGGTGTATCTTGTTTTTCAGGGTCATTTCCTGTCTCAGACCATAACTTCAAGACCCCCACCCTTGCCTTTCAAAACGAAGACCATATTATCTTATACAAGGGATCAGTAAAAAAACTGTTTGCTAAAGAGCAGGCCTGCACTTAAACGCCACAGCAGGTCGTTTGTGATCCTATCCACAAAGCTTCTTAAATTAGCTAATGCTATTTATCGTAAATTTAATTCATCAGGGCCGCCCTTAGTGGTTGCTGGGTCTTGTGCTAACCTAGTAGCGAGATCCCTTTTAATTCTCCACACAAATTTATAAATACAAATACACTGTTAAAAATAGGTATTTCCAAAGTAAGTAAAATGTACTAATTTTTGAATACATTCGATGCTTATTATGGCTCCGAATACATAAGTTTCAATTTTGAAAAAGACTTGTACTTAAAAATGAGTACAAATGAATAAAAAGGGCAGATGCTAGCCTACATAAGCACCTACATAAATTACTTTCAATAAATATCGAGAATTACAACCAAGACTTACCGGGAATAGAACACAGATTCTCAGGCACCGCTGTCCAGAGCTTTATCCGTTATGCTACCAGAGCGACGTGAAGAAATTATAAACAGAATTAATGTTAAAAAGGTATGTCAAAAGAATGGGATTGTAATAACCCAATTTCTATTTAAGGGGGTCCGATACCCAAAATTCGCAAAAAAAGTCATTTTTTTTTATATTAAAAAAAAATATTCAAACTTATCTTAATAACTCACAAAAAACTGCTTCAAAAAATTCCTATTACTTTTTTAGTTATGAATGTTTTAAAGAGACACTATATTAATGATGTGTTCCTATAACATAGTTGTATCACTATATGTAAACTTTAAAAGCAAATATCTCTGTTCGTGGTTTTGAAATTTAATGAACACTAAAAATGCTAAGGCTTTTTTACTATTATACTTAAAATCATAATTTTTGTGTGTATAGCAAGATAAATATATTTAAAATAGATGTATGCATTCAGATTTCCTATTTTTACCATAATTTGTTTTTTAAAACCACTTAAAATGGAATTTTATTTTTTTTCGTCAATTTTTTTTCCAAAATTTCTAATATATTTTATTTTTTTAAAGTGATGTATCTGAATAAAAATTTGAATGCATACATCTATTTACATATTATTCAAGATCTTAAATAAAAAAAATTGCTTTAAAATATTGAAAAACAAAAAAGGAGTAGGAATTTTAAAATTGTTAAAAAATTTACTAAAATTTTAATTTAAAAATAAATGTGCAATTAAAAAACAAATTGAGCGTCTTAAAATGGTTTTTTATGCATATTTAGAAAGAGAAAAAAAAATGGATTGTACAAGTATAAAAATAAAGAAAAAAATGTCGAAGGTATTGGACCCCCTTAAGCTGTCGACATCAAATATGTGGAAAGACATCTTCTGAACAAATATTTTAAGTTTCTCAGGTCGCTTTGTTGAAATGGCTTGAACAGAAGCTGAGATTAGCAATATTTAATCACACCGCTCATTTTTGCGAAAGTACGATTACTTAAATATGAGTACGTCGTCATTGACGATGCAATTGTACTCAAAGAAAAACGAGTACGTTCATGTACTCAGTATTAAGCGCTTTTTTTTACAGTGTAAGTTCGATTGAAATTTATGAATATGTAGCTGACGAATAAATTTGTTAAATTTTTGGAAAGACAAACGGGATTTCTTTTATTAACATCAATGAAATTGTCAATTAACTATAAAATTTTGATGAGGTTGCATTTGATTTGGACAGGATATTTATTCGATAGCTTTGTTACATAATTTTTTTTTAAATTAAAAATAATCCATAAAGACTATTCTATGTCAATGACTCATATTAAGATATATATACTTTGAATTTGTAGTAATATATTTCCAGAAAAAAAAGTTAGGAAGGATCACTTGAAAATAAAAATAAGTTAAAGAAATAGAGTTTAATAAAATAAGTTAGCTAAATAATCGTCAGTGAGTTATATTGAGACATATACTTTGAATTTGTAAAAATACACTTCCAGAAAAAAAGTAGGAAGAATCCGTTGAAAATAAAAATAAGTTAAAGAAATAGAGAAGTTAAAAAAAATAAGTTAGCTAAATTATCCCTAATGACTATTCTATGTCAGTGAGTCATATTGAGACTTATATACTTTGAATTTGTAGAAATCACTTACAGAATTTTTGTTTTTAAAGAAGAATCAGTTTAAAATAAAAATAAGTTAAAGAAATAGAGAAGTTTGAAAAAAAAAGTTAGCTAAATAATCCCTAATGACTATTCTATGTCAATGAGTCATTTTAACACTTATATACTTTGAATTTGTAGAAATACACTTCCAGAAAAAAAGTGGGAAGAATCAGTTGAAAATAAAAATAAATTAAAGAAATAGAGAAGTTTAAAAATATAAGTTAGCTAAATAATACTTCGAGACAATTCTATGTCAGTGAGTTATATTGAGACATATACTTTGAATTTGTAGAAATACACTTCCAGAAAAAAAAAGTTAGGAAGAATCAGTTGGAAATAAAAATATGTTAAAGAAATAGAGAATTAAAAAAAAAAAGTTAGCTAAATTATCCCTAAAGACTATTCTATGTCAATGAGTCATATTGAGATTTATATACTTTGGTGGCACGGGCCCCTGTATAAAATATAAATGCGATTGCCATACTGATGCCCATCATGCCCTTTACTTCGAGCATACAGATATACCAGATAAAAAAAATACAGTTTCCGACCTACAGACATAACGTCTGCCATCTACTATTATTTCTTTCATCTACTGCGTAGTGTAATCTATTCCTTTTCGACTGTTTAACAATTGCTTCCTTTTTATCTGCTTGGGCATTTCCTATTCCTACACTTGCACTTAATTATTAGGCAACTGCTGCTTTGAACAGAGTTATTTATGACCTCGGTGTTAGAGATAACGATATATTCAGTTCCACACACTCTTTCAAACAAGTCATATTTATTTATTCACACACAGTTATTTGTTTAAAGAATGCGGTTTTAATGGGTTTTTTCATATAGTGACATTCCTTATATTTCCATCCATTGCAAAATTTACTATACTATAACTACTATAAAATACGAAGAAAACTCGAATTTTGCGTTTTATGCAACGTTATGAGTTTTGGTGCAACATTTCACCAGTAAATTGTATCCGTGGTAGCACTGTAAAATAGTGAAACTAAGCACCAAATGTTGATTGCAGCTAAATGGCTACCAAATTTTGGTGCAAGGTCGTTATAATTTTTAACAGTGTAGAACTCCAGTTATGCGAATCAAACAAAGCGGATCACCAATTATCAGAAAAAAAATTAACACAATCCCCATTTTAAAACTTTCATATCGGCGAATGATATTGTTTTTAATAGTCATTAAATTACATTATATACTAAAGCAAAATTCAGTTTTTACTAAAAAATATTTTTTTGTGAATACCAATTATCGGTTTATTTTATTATCCAGATGGGATCCGGTCCCAATTGATCCGGATAATTGGAGTTCTACTGTACGCTGCTTAATTCAAGTATTAAAATAAAATTTAATATGAAAAAAATGTGATTTAAAAATGTGAAGGGTTAGTTTTTCAAAGTGGACAAAAGATGTTTTAGAATTGGTTGATTCAATTGTCAGAAATATGCCATTCACTGCAGAATGTATTTGTCTAGTTATATTTCAGAGGAAAATACGATCTTGAGCAATATGTTTCCTCGAGCAATGAGATCCAGATGACCCGTCACACTTCTTTCAAACCTTGAGTCTGGCACTTAATTCTTAGTAAATATTTTTGGTACTTCCTTTTAAATTTCTAGCACTGGACTAATGTTTTGAGAAACGAGTTCCTGCATCATAAATGTATACAACTACCAAATTCGTTTTATGTGATTTTTAAGCTATACCTTTTTCCTACTACAATAATTTTTTGTATAGGAAAACCATTAAAATTAAAGATTTGTCTCTCAATTTCTAAAAAAGAATAGGTATATCTGTTTCATTGTATGTCAGTATGTATAGATTCTTGTATGACTTATTTTTATATTTGCATATCGCCAAAATTACTTGACCAATGTTTACAAAAAAGGTACCAAACACATCTTTGCAAGACAAATCTTCGCAAATTTATTTTGCAAGTTCTAAAGGATATTCAAGGTGTTTAAGAATGACCTTTATAAATTTAACACTCAACAATGCATTTGGCGGTGATGGTCTAAAACGTGGCTGAATTGACCAGCTGGTTATTAAGATAATTATTTAACTTCCTGTATATCTTCTTTATAACTGTGCCCAAAAATCTTTTATTTTTAAAATACAGCTAAACACTATTTTAGCCAGAAATCTTAATCTTTATATAAAAAAATTGTAATCAATATCTTAGTTTTTTACAACTTTCAAAAATTATTTAAAAAAAAAAAATCTTTATTTAGTTAGATATAGTTCAAATAAATAGTTCCAAATTCATACACACTTTCATGTTTTTATGTTAAAATTAAATTTTAATTTTAATTTCGTTTCTTAATTTAGCAACTCTTAAAAACATAAAGATTGATTATGTTAATTTTTTTCTTCATGCAACCTGCTTGCTTTCAACGTGGTATCAATTATTTGTTAACTATTTAAGATACATTTTCTAAAAATGATTCAAAATCTTTGATAGTGCAATGAAATTACACACAGTGATGTGGGGGTATCAGTAAATGAGGATTTTAAAATGGGTCATCAAGATACAGTAACTAGAAAAAAAACCAATAGATTGTTGTGATATATCAGGAAAAATATTTCATCAAAAAAATCTAAGGATATAATCTTTCTAGAGTAAGAAGTTTGTGTAATGTCTCATCTCGATTATGCTGTATAGTTTTGGTCACCATATCTTAAAAAAGACATTGATTTTTTAGAGAAAGTTCAACTAAGGACTACTAAAATAGTCCAAGGTATTCCTGACATGGTTTATGGAGTTAGGTAAAAAAATTTGAATATGTATACTTTGGAGGAGATAAGGGTTATAGACATTTGATTATATTGTTCAAATTTATTAAACAGGGGGATGTCGAAGATTTGGACTAAAATATGAGTGATTATAACCAAGGGCGGATCCAGAGATTATTGTTAGGGGGGGGGGGTAATACAGTATATTGTTATCATGAACACCAAATTTGACCCCCTTAGTATTTTTCATTGCTTAAGATGACTTTTGATAAGATAATCTTAGATGTTAGGGGGGGGGGGGTAATTTCCCCTTTACCCCCCACCTGGATCCGCGCTTGATTATAACGAGAGGTCGTGGGTTTAAATTAAATAAACTATTTTTTAATTCTGAAGTGAGAAATCATAAGATTTATTATAGGGTAATCGGTGAATGGAAAAACTTGTCAGTGAATATTTTTAATTTTAAAGGAGTAACTGATTTTAAGAAGTTAGATATTTATTATGGAATAGGTAGCAGATACACTATTAAAAATAGGTACCCGAATATAAGTAAAATGTATTAATTTTTGAGTTCATTCGACGTTTATAATGGCTCCAATACATAAGTTTCAATTTTGAAAATGACTTGTACTAAAAAATAAGTACAATGTGTAAAAATAAATAAAAAGGGCAGATGCTTGCCTACAAAGGCTGCCTTCATTAATCACTTTCAATTAATATCAACAACTACAACCAAGACTTACTGGGAATCGAACCCAGATCCTCGGGCACCGCAGTCCAGAGCCTTATCCGTTGTACTACCAGCGCGATGTTAAGAAGTTATAAACAGAATAAATGTTTAAAAGGTGTGCCAAAAGAATGGGAAGTCAGATAATTGAGTTGTAATAATTCAGTTTCCATTTAAGCAATCCACATCAAACAATGTGGAAAACCATCTTCAGAACACCTATTTTAAGTTTGTTGTGTCGACTTGTTAAGATAGCTTGAACAAAAGCTAAGATTAACAATATTAAACCACACTGCTAATTTTTTTTAAGAAAGTATACGGTCACTTAAATTTGAATACGTCATCGCTCATTTACGACGTAATTGTATTCAAAGAAAAACGAGTATGTTCAGGTACTGATTTCTAAGTACCTTTTCTTTCAATGTACTAAACTGGAACAACCTTGTTGTACCTCAAGCCTGTTGTTGGTTGTCAATATTTGTATAAAGAAAAAAGTCAAAATCATATTATATATGGATTTTATTAGAATCATTGTCATTGTTATTTATTCAGAAACATTTATACATTTTCTGTTAAGCCCCCTTTGTGAATAATTATTTCTGCGCATCAGCACGGTCTTCCAAGATTTTAATGCCGTCTGTGAACCCTTTGAGGAAGTCGTAAGCATCCCTGTCTGGAAGTCGATAGTCGCTGTAGGGGTAAGCATTCCTTGTCCTCATGGCTCTCTGGATCACGGCATGGAGTCCGTAAGGCGTATCACTGTTTCGCTTCCCATGTCCTAAAGACAAAGAGTCATAACAATGAAAGATAATAAAATAGATTAATTAGAAACATAAAATTAAACGTATTTGGGTTTCTACACTGTTTAAAATATTTACTTGAAAATAAGTAAAATTTACTAATTTTTGAGTAAATTTGTTGATTATCATGGCCATTCGAATACGTAAGTTTTGTAATGTTTCAATTTTCAAAAAGACATGTTCTCAAGAATGAGTACAATGATTAAAATGAGAAGATGCTTGCCTACATAGGCTGCCTTCATAAATCACTTTCAATAAATATCAACAATTATAACCAAGACTTACTGGGAATCGAACTCAGATCCTTGAGCACCGCAGTCCTTGAAAATTTATAAACAATATAAATGTTCAAAAGGCGTGCCGAAAGAATGGGAAGTAAGATAATTGAGTTGTAATAACTCAGTTTCCCTTTAAGCAATCGATAAAAAAAAAATGTGGAAAACCATCTTCTGAACAATTATTTTAAGTTTGTCAGGTCGCTTTGTTAAGGTGTATTGAACAGAGGCTGATATTAGAAATATTAAATCAGATTGCACATTTTTGAGACAGTACGGTTACTTAAATTCGAGTGCGTCATCTCTCATTTACGATGTTATTGTGCCCAAAGAAAAACGAGTAGGTTCAAGTACTCATTTTTAAGTTTTTCTTTTTTACGGTGTACAATTAGGCTCTATTCTATACGATTGCTCAGTTGTTAAAAACATTACGATTACCAGATTGGGATCATAAATTTAAAAGGCTCCAATCAAAAAAGACAGCAAAATACATTTAAAGACGTGGATGCAAGAACCAGACTGGAGCGTGGACTAAGCATCACCGACTGTCACTGACACTTTACACCTTTTTGAGCGAAGGTAGAAGAAATAGCCTTTTCGCACACAGGTTTGCGTAGATTTATAAACGCATTTCTTGCTTCCAAAAATACATTAAATGTTACGTATTCCATACTTACTTTCTTATTTAAAAGAAAAGAAGACAAAAGGCTCCGAAAAAATGTAGTTTTAAATATTTATGTGACGTCATATGAGCCTCCCGCATACCCAAGGACCAACGTTTTCTCAACCTTTCTTCCGAATTGTATGCGACACGGTAAAGTACATTGTCGCTCAATGGGAGTCCTCGCTCCAGTGTTTATAGTTGTATTATATTCCAGCTCAATGGTTTTACCAGTACATAATTCCTTGTTGGCACGCGGTCCAACTTCAACTACGATTTCTGTTTTGCGCATTCTTTTTCATGCTTAAAACATACTATTTTCATCTATGGTTGGTTGAATATATCTTTATGGAATATTTACATTAGCGTTTTAATTAAATGATAAGCGATGCCTAAACGAAAAATGAAAGGTTTTATCGTCAGTTTATTTGTTTAATAATGTAAATTTCACTTTCTGCTCCGTAAATTTTGTGTGCACCCAAATAATAATGTTCAGTACACCTAAGTTTAAAACTTGGGTGCACTGGTGCACCTACTTTGAAAAGTTAATTTCGGCCGCTTGGGTTTTAAAATGATAACATTTCAAAGCAAATACATAAACTGTTATTGAAAGTTTAAAGAATGTTATCAAAATCTCTTAATTTGCATTTTTAAATTAAACTTTTCGGTAAAGAATTTTGAACACAATAATAAATGATGTTCAACTTTCCGTACAAATTATGTACCAAAATTCTTTAATGGCCAGATTTTTATAAATTTATATCAAAGGTATATCAGTTTCACATTAATCATATGTAATTCAGAATGCTATAAAGCAAATCTTGTCTATGTGCGATTATTCACGTATAAATAATTTTCTTTTATATGTATTTCTTACCTCCTAGGCATGAATGTCCATAACTTTGGCAACTCCCTTTGTAAGCATGAAAAGAAGCAATACTAGTTTATTAGCCATTATTTGTTTAGATATAACATTATTTAGCCATTATTTGTTTAGATATAGCATTATTTAGCCATTATTTGTTTAGATATAGCATTATTTAGCCATTATTTGTTTAGATATAACATTATTTAGCCATTATTTGTTTAGATATAACATTATTTAGCCATTATTTGTTTAGATATACTTACATATGGAATGAAGAGTTTCAATCTGAAATACTCAAAGATAGCTTAGGAAAAGTAGTCACAAACTTAACTTTTTTAGTATTATAACCATTAATATTATTTAAAGTTGTGTACCATTCATTCATATTCTTCCCTTAAAGCAAAAGAGGGTGTCTTAGAAAAGTGGTTATTAAAAATGATAAAAAGTTATGTGTAAATTAATGATAGCGTATATGAAATTAGGGATGATACCAGAATTTATAAGTCATAAGTGATTTCTATATTCTTTTTACTCACAGATAGCTTAGACTAAAGAGTCACAAACTTTATATTTTAACCACTGATATCGTTTACAGGTCATGTGTACCCTAAAAGAATAAAATGTTTTAAAAAACGATAAAGTATGATAAAAAAAAGTTATGTGTAAATTAATGAAAGAGAATATGAAATTAGGGAAGATACCAGAATTTATAAATAATTAGTGCTTTCAATATTCTTCTAATGTTATAGCAATCTGTTCAGAAAAATAATTAAATATCGGGTTGCATATATTTTCAAGGCTTTTTAGAGGCATACCCAATAAGGGTGGCAAAGAGACTTGAAGGTTTCTTATATTAAAAATGAATATTAAACCAACTATTTCAAAAATATATTTAATACATTTTTGATGAATGTAGTATAACAATGTTAAGTATTAATTACCAATTAATTGAGTAATAAGAGAATAAAAATCATTAAAAATTCACTAACATACTCTTTTAAAAATTATTTATTTCATTCTGTTCTATTTTCAGCTTAATGAATGATAATTACCCAAATCTTTAAATTCATTTTGAGTTTATTAATATAAACCAACGACTGTTTTCTGAGTTAAATGTATTAAAAATGATAAATATGAAAATTTGTATTTCATCCGAACCTTTAACCTTATTAATACAATCATATTGGTAAAGTTATTAATTAGTTTTAAAATATTAAAGACTACTTAAAATAATAAAATTCTATATAATTTCAATAAAAAGTTACTTATATCAAAGTGGGTGGAACAAATGTTAGCATTTTTTCTGCAAAGTTTTGCTATGTCACGCAACCAATAAAACCACCACCACAAAATGAAACCACAGTCAAGCATGATAGACCCCAGTGGCGGCCCGTGGTCGAAAATGTTAGTGCAGCCGAAATCATGTAACCCCCCCTGCCCCCCTATTTTCCAAAAACCATACATGAACGGAAATTCTTTATTATTCACTACTCAAATCAAAGTTTCCTTTCAATTTTTTACGAAATGATAACATGCGAAAAAAATAGAAAACACTTAATTATTTTTTGAAAATTAAAGCAATCCTCCTTTCTTTAAAACATGCGAATCGGTCAATTTTAATATTAACTTACATAACGAAACAACAGCAGGACCATGTCCTGAAACAATAGCATACAGTAAATGTATCACGAAAACCATTTCCGTTTGGAGATATTCTCGTAAGTTCTCGTTTCACCCACGAGCCAATCAGCATTTCAAACCTCAAGTGCAGCTAAAACAAGAACATTCCTTTAGGCTGTACCTTCTCACAAATGCAGTGCATTAGCATGGGGAATCTCCATACTACGTAGAGGTTGCCATGGCAACGATGCAGCCGATTTCGAATTTCGCTTTTTGGCTGCAGTTTGATTGAATGGAGTTTTTCCCCCTCCTGAATTGTGCATTACGGTAACATGCTTGCTATTTATCGGAGATTTTGTTTACTACCGTAGAAATTTCATTTTCAATTCTAATCTTCATTTAAGAAAATTAGTAAAATATCTGATTTTATTTTTAAAATACACTAATGCATTTAGATGCAGCCCGGCTGTACTTACGCCAATAACTTATGATCGGTGAGCAAAACAGATATGATAAACGCAAATAAAAAATATTATGAAATTGCCGTTTTAATCATAAGAACACATTTCCACTCCAGAATACTTAATTGCTGGCCGTGAGGCTTTTAAGAAAGCGATGAGCTCTATGCGGTGGCACGCGCCACACACCCCTAAGGCCAACCCTGTTGATCTGAAAAACAGCTTAGAAAAATCCAAAAATATTTATCCTTTTCAAAAACATTTATCGTTTAGCCATTTCTATTTCCTAAATAGAGCTCATAGAAGAGCAGCAAATTTCCCAGCTGGGTATATAATAAAACGGCTCATTCCGCCCAACTGAAAGATTTTCACCCTAAAAAGCAATTTTTGACATGAAATATCTTCACACTTGACACGACAGCGGGTTATTTCAGCTGCTCGAGAAATGCCCTGAGTCAGAATTCGGCGAAAACAACCGCGGTGATTTCAGTTTCGCCCGCTTTCAAGGAAATGGACGGGCTTTATGGGGTCTTTGAATGCACACGCAGCGGCAAATGCTTCGCTTTCGCCTCCTGTCACTCTGGAAATTGGTTCTGCTGTTTATTTAGATTCCTTTTTTTTTTGTTCCGTGGAGTTCCGTGTGTCGTAAGTGGTGATGAAAAACCGCGCAAGGCCATGGATCGTGAAGCTGTTTATTTATGGTAGAACCCCTCAGGGGAAAAATCCTGACATTTATTATTTCACTTCTTTTCCTGTCTGTCCATTGAAAATAGGATGTCTTCAAAGCATCGGCAGAGATATGGGGAGGGGAAAAGACAGGCCCGCCCTTAGTAGACTCGGGGCCCGGTGCAGTGGCGGCCCGTGGTCGAAAATGTTAGTGCAGCCGAAATCATGTGAAACCCGTCCCCCCTATTTTCCACAAATCATACATGAACGGAAATTCTTTATTATTTACTACTCAAATCGAAGTATGTTTTAAATTTTTTACAAAATGATAACATGCGAAAAAAAAATTGAACACACTTAATTTATTAAAAATTAAAGCAATCCTCCTTTCTTTTAAACATGCGAATCGGTCAATTTTAATATTAACTTAAATAACGAAACAACAGCAGGACCATAATGGTCCTGAAACAACAGCACACAGTAAATTTGTCACGGAAACTATTTCAGTTAGGTGAGATTCTCGTAAGTTCTCGGTTCTCCCATCTATGCCCGCGATGGCCCCCCTGTGCGGTGGTAAATACACTTTGTTTCCAAATTAAGTAAAACTAATTTTAATGAAAGTTAAATTTAGTTGCAATAAAAATTTAAATGCAATTTTTTTTTAGTATCTAGAAAAATCATTTTAAAATTGTAAATATGACAACAACAAAAATAACGCTAAATTATTTATAAAATATTAGATAGTAAAAATTTGTTTTAACCCTTTCAGCGCTACTTTTTGTCGCATTGAAAAAGATGATTTTTTTTTTAAATTGCGCTTTCAAGTCATCTAAATATGATACCTAATTTTTGTTTTACATAATTTTTGGATCACTTATTTAGAAAATTATAGCGTCATAAAGGATCACTGGAGCATGGAGTACTCTTTAAATAATCCAATTTCCATTTGAACCATCAAGTTCAATTAAGTTTAAAAATATGTACTTTATTAACAAAAAATAGTAAAATATTACAATATTTTAATAAAAATAACAACATCAAAAAGAAAACAAAACTTTTTCTTTGCACAATTCTCTGTGAGAGTTACTCTTGAATTTTTTACTGTTATTTATAAATTACTCTAAAATGTTCGCTATGCGCTAACAGATTGCGTTCTTTGCTTCCTATTCATGCATGTGGTTACCATGGAAACCACTGGGTAAACTCCTACTAATTTGTAAATAGGTGGTTTTAGTGTGAGATTACCGTGAGTGAAAGGTTTAAAAAAATGCTCACCCAAAGTAAAATTGTCATATATTTTTCGCAGAAAAAGTTTATGTCTAATAACTACCCTGCTTCGATCAATTATCCTAGTTTTCCATATATTAAAACATTATTATAAAAAATCGTAATTTTTACATCAACATATTAACAAAGCTACATATTTTAACATTTTTATTTAAATTAATCATAAAAAAAATCACAAATATAAGCTAGAGTATATTTAGATATAACTAAATTAGGAAAAAAAGTTCTAAAATTGAAAAAAAAAGTTTGTATTAAAAATTTAGCTATAAGATTTGATTATTATGTAAACTTTTTCTAAAAATTTATCTTCTCTATTCAATAGAGTATTCTTGCCGGTAAATATTTTTGATTATATTTATCTTGTTGTTATAATAAGATTGTGTTTATTTGTAATTTGGAAAGACATTTAGGCTATTTGAACCTTGAGCCTGTATGTTGTTGGTCGTCAATATTTGTATTTGTATCCAAAGCTCAACTTCTATAAAAAGAAAGGAAGAATGCAAAAAAGTATTTGTTTATACATTTCTATGATTCTTGCCGTAACGTGAAAAACGTGAAATTGCTAATGCAAAAGGTTTAGTTTAGTCTAGTTTCGTATCTGAATTTATATTGTATTAAATTATATATATTGCTTCTAAATCGGGAATGGGTTACAGTGAAAATCATTTGTTTTATTTATTATTAATCTACTATAAACAATAGTCTAGTATAGATATTTCTATTTCAAAAGTATCTAATTTTTTCTGTACTAAAATCTGTTGTTAAAATGAAGTTTAAAGTGTACATTGTTGAATAAATTTGTATTTTTATGATTTCCTATTCTTACATCAGCGAGAAATTTCTTTAAAAAAACGTACCCGGGGATTCTCAACGAAATTTTTTATTTTACATATTTATTACTTCACATGATTGCTTATGAAAATACTCAGAACTGTGCTTAGATCGATTTCGAACGGGCTGAGGTCAAAACATACCTAGATATTAAGAGCAAAATTCTGACAATTGTAAAAGAAAGAGTCTTTCACATTTCTTCGAAGTTTTTGACCCATTTGCTGTTACAGATTACACGCGTCTCCAAACAATGGCAGCCACATCCATTGTCTGCAAAAGCAAACTGCGAAATGAAATGGTCAATAACGTGTCTTTCCTGGAGGGGTGGAGAAAGAAAATAACAGTTTAAAACGGAAGGTAATTGGAGAAAATGCGCAACCGTTCTTTTTTTTCTACAGAAGAAAAACAATTCTTGTCTCAGGAGTGTCGTGCATCAGGTTTACCATCTTTGTGAATGATACTAGCGCCACTCACGCAGGATTCGTGTGGTCTCTAATAGAAGCGTAATAGATTCTTTGGAACAGGAAGTATAAAAAATGAAAAGAATTCGTTTAATAAATATGTCGTCTATTATATGCTTATCAGTTTTGCGAACTTGGATGGAGACATTGAGTAGCATAGTTATAGAATAGTTGGTTGACAGCTATCGCTGCATTATCTTTTCTTTAAAAATACACAGATATTAATTAGAATTCTTGTGTTGTGTGACGTTTGGTAATTGTAGTTATTTCGTTTCGTTAAATTACCTTATTTTATGTTATATTTTGCTATTTTATTATGTGTTATTGCGTTCAATTATATGAAAATATATCAAATCACATCATGTTTATTCTTAACATTCATAAAATAAAATTTTATTTTAGCTCTTTTTGTTTTTAACTTGGAGGGAGACATTGAGTAGCATAGTTATAGAATAGTTGGTTGACAGCTATCGCTGCATTATCTTTTCTTTAAAAATACACAGATATTAATTAGAATTCTTGTGTTTTGTGACGTTATGTAATTGTAGTTATTTCGTTTCGTTAAATTACCTTATTTTATGTTATATTTTGCTATTTTGTGATGTGTTATAGCGTTAAATTATATGAAAATATATCAAATCACATCATATTTGTTCTTAAAATTCGTAAAATAAAATTTTATTTTAGCTCTTTTTGCGAACTTGGAGGGAGACATTGAGTAGCATAGTTATATAATAGTTGGTTGACAGCTATCGCTGCATTATCTTTTCTTTAAAAATACACAGATATTAATTAGAATTGTTGTGTTGTGTGACGTTATGTAATTGTAGTTATTTCGTTTCGTTAAATTACCTTATTTTATGTTATATTTCGCTATTTTATGATGTGTTATAGCGTTAAATTATATGAAAATATCGTTCATATTTGAAATCACATCATATTTGTTCTTAAAATTCGTAAAATAAAATTTTATGTTAGCTCTTTTTGCGAACTTGGATGGAGACATTGAGTAGCATAGTTATAGAATAGTTGGTTGACAGCTATGGCTGCATTATCTTTTCTTTAAAAATACAAAGATATTAATTAGAGTTCTTGTATTGTGTGACGTTATGTAATTGTAGTTATTTCGTTTCGTTTAATGACCTTATTTTATGTTATATTTTGCTATTTTATTATGTGTTATAGCGTTAAATTATATGAAAATATATCAAATCACATCATATTTGTTTTTAAAATTCGTAAAATAAAATTTTATCTTAGCTCTTTTTGCGAACTTGGAGGGAGACATTGAGTAGCATAGTTATAGAATAGTTGGTTGACAGCTATCGCTGCATTATCTTTTCTTTCAAAATACACAGATATTAATTAGAATTGTTGTGTTGTGTGACGTTATTTAATTGTAGTTTCGTTAAATAACCTTATTTTATGTTATATTTTGGTATTTTATGATGTGTTATAATGCATTGTGTTAAATTATATGAAAAAATATCAAATCACATCATATTTGTTCTTAAAATTCGTAAAATAAAATTTTATCTTAGCTCTTTTTGCGAACTTGCAGGGAGACATTGAGTAGCATAGGCTGCATTATCTTTTCTTTAAAAATACACAGATTTTAATTAGAATTCTTGTGTTGTGTGACGTTATGTAATTGTAGTTATTTCGTTTCGTTAAATTACCTTATTTTATGTTATATATTTTGCTATTTTAGGATGTGTTATTGCGTTAAATTATATGATAATATATCAAATCACATCATATTTGTTCTTAAAAGTTAATGGAACTTTATCTTTGCTCTGAATTTAAAAAAAATAATAATGAATATTTTATGTCATCAACAAAAAACACTACGCTATAGTAACATAATTAAATATATTATCTTTTCTTTAAAAATACACTGAAACAGATATTAATTAGAATTCTTATGTTATTAATTAACTAATATGAATGTGCATATCTTTCCTTTTCAAAGTTGGAATTTTGTTTTTAAATGATTAAAAAATACAAGTTGTCATACTGAAATATTTCACATGTAATAATTGTAGTTATTTCGTTTCGTTAAATAACCTTATTTTAAGCTACATTTTGATATTTTACATTGCATTACGTTAAATTATATGAAGACATATATCAAATCATATCATATTGGTTCTAAAATTCGTAAAATATAATTTTATCTTTGCTCTGAATTAAAAAATAAATACTGAATATTTTATGTCATCAACAAAAA
Source organism: Troglohyphantes excavatus (assembly GCA_963932185.1). Lineage (NCBI taxonomy): Eukaryota > Metazoa > Arthropoda > Arachnida > Araneae > Linyphiidae > Troglohyphantes > Troglohyphantes excavatus. The sequence goes on along the minus strand of OZ010676.1, from coordinate 13,182,983 downwards.
ACATTATTCTATAGAAAAATAATTAAATTAATTCTTTTTACACATTTTGCTAATGGTTATAATGGGGTAAACAATGCATAACTATTAAAAGTAACCCTCATATAAAAAGTAACATTAACTATAAAATTATGATGCAACAAAACAAGATGTATCGGCCATAAACATAAGCAATTTATATTTTGTTAAAAAGACAACGTTAATGCTACCTTATTTGTATACTAATTATTGACCTGATATTATTAATTAATTAATATGAATTAATATATATTATTGATTATCTGATTTATATATATATATATATATATATATATATATATATATATATATATATATATATATATATATATATATATATATATATATATATATATATATATATATATATATACTAGATTTTATAAATATTTTAATACACTAGAATTTTTTTCCTAAAAATATTTTAGCTTAAATATTTATTTTCCTTTAAACGGAAAATTTTATTAAAAATTAAGAACATACAAGAAAATTTCAAATTCAAGGAATTAGATGCATTTTTTAAAACGTCTTAATTGAGATGTGCATTACTATTTTTACAAAATAACCTCGAGGAAAATTACAATAAAAATTAAAAACTACTAAATTACTATGATTATTAAAATGTGCCTTTAAAATTAAAATTTCTAGGCTATTTCTATAGTAAATATAAACTTTTTATTTTATGCAAATTCAGCAATTAAATTAAATTAGCAATCTTAAGAAGTAATGAATGCGTGGTAAAAAAAAAGAATATACAATAGAAGATGATACTGTCTCATATAATAAATTATTAAATATGCATCAAATGTTGCTTGTAATTAATTCAATTAACTATTTAACATGAAATAAAATAATTTAATAAGTAATTAAATAATTTAAATTTAAATATATTTTTAAGTTAAATTAATTTTAAGATTTTTTATTAATAATTCATATAAGCTAATATATTTTAAGATTATTGATTATAAGATTATTTAATCCTTCAAGCGGCTGGCAAATTATCGAAATTCTACAGTTGTTTTATTGTTAGGAGAGTTCAAATTAAATTTTTAGAATTTTTTTTTTAAATAGATAGCTTTAGTTTCTACCAAAATCACACATATTTGAAAAATATTCAACAATAAAATATTTATTGTTGTACAATAAAATATGTATGCTAATTTTAAAATTATGTGCATTGCTGGAAAAACTTTTAATCTCATGGTGGAAAGTTCCGAGACAGCCGATTGGAGGATTAATATACCAATTCATCAAATCATTTCAACACGACAATTATTTTAGAAGTATGTATATTTTTAAAACACAGATACCCAATATGTACTGCAAGAATTTTTCAAAAGGAATTCCTTAAAAATTAACAACTTCAAAAACAAGTCCAAGATTATTTTAATGGGGAATCTTGTTATGAACTGAATATCTAGGCAAATATTCAGCAAGTATTTACTTAAAAAAATTATGCATTTGAGATAAATGCAAATTTTAATTTCGCTTTTTACCTACATTTTTTAGATGTTTTTTTAAAACACAGATACCTAATATGTACTAAAAGAATTTTTCAAAAGGAATTCCTTAAAAATTAACAACTTCAAAAACAAGTCCAAGATTATTTTAATGGGGAATCTTGGTAAGAACTGAATATCTAGGCAAATATTCAACAAGTATTTACTTCAAAAATACGCATTTGAAATAAATGCAAATTTTAATTTCGCTTTTCACCTACATTTTTGTTTAGATGTATATATTTTTTTAAAACACAGATACCCAATATGTTCTACAAGAATTTTTCAAAAGGAATTCCTTAAAAATTAACAACTTCAAAAACAAGTCCAAAATTATTTAATGGGGAATCCTGATAAGAACTGAATGTCTAGGCAAATATTCAATAAGTATTGACTTCAAAAACATGCCTTTGAGATAAATGCAAATTTTGATTTCGCTTTTTACCTACCTCCAGCATGCACAGTATCGAAAATCTCAATAACTGTAACTACTGCCGCAATTAGTAAAATAAACCGACTGTCCAACATGACTGTAATTCGGGAAATTGAATATAACCGTGTTGTCCAGCCCGACTTCTTTTGTCTACAGCCCTCGATAGCGCATGCCAGTCTATATATATATTCCCCCTGCCTACCTACTGTTAAGGGAAAAAGATGACAAATGCATTAAAACTTATGACAGGATGTTCAAACATCATTTGCTAGGTAAAACACAGTGGGCAAATGTACGATAATGCTATTTGTCCCAATGCTCTCAGCGGGATACCTAGACGAAAAAATGTGCATTAGAAAAAACGAACAGATATCATTAAGTACTTAAGTACTCGAAGATCAACAAGGTACCTCGCCAGATTAGTCTTGTATTCCCATGGTGGATGTGTTAGTTTTAATATTCGAGATCGCGATAAAAACTTTGAGCAAGGGACTTGTCGCATTTGGTGAATAAAAAATCCATTAAAACTTTCCCTAATCCGTCTTTTTCCCTTTTTTGGAGAACTATTTTTCCCTAATTAAAAATTAGTCTATATTAGTTTTAGTAAAAGGATTACATTGCTCGAATGGTTTTTGCGAAGTGTGTATTTCCCGGAGGAGGTGATTATTTTAATTATCAGCGAATTCTCACGTTATTTGTTTTAGAATATTTTAGAAAAAGAACCTCTACTGAGTAAAAAACCTAATATGGTTGATTTTTTATAGTTCCGACTATAATCATTTAAAATATTAATTCCCATTAATGGAACCCCAGATTAGATTTTTTAAGTTTTTAATTACAATTAATTTTCATTATTTTATTTAATAATAATTTATTATCAATTAGTTATAATTTTTTTTAAAACTGGGCCTTTATTTAGTGCGTTGAGTGAGGATAACTAATATCTTATGGTTAAAATTTGAAACTAATACGCTGTTAAAATTGGTAATCAAAAATAAGTAAAATGTACTCATTTTTGACATTACAACTAAGACTTATCGGGAATCGAACCCATATCCTCAGGCACCGCAGTCCAATGCCTGATTACTTGCCAGTGGCTTACCTTGTACTACCACGAGGATGTAAAGAAGTTATAAACAGAATTTTTTTTAAAAAGGTGTGCCAAAAGAATAGGAAGAAAGATAATTGAATAGTAATAACTCAGTTTCCATTTGAGTAATCTACATAAAATAATATGGAAAACCATCTTCTGGACAACATTTTTAAGTTTGTCAGGTCGCTTTATTAAGATGGCTTGAACAGAAGCTGAGATTAGCAATATTATATCACACTGCTCATTTTCGAAAGTACAATTACTTAAATTTGAGTAAGTTATCGCTCATTTACGATGCAATTGTACTCAAAGAAAAACGAGTAGGTTCATGTACTCATTTTTAACCACCATTTTTTTTACAGTGTAAACATCTTTAAGTGTTTAAAAATAGATTTTAATGGGGAAACCATCTTATGAACAATTATTTTAAGTTTGTCAGGTCGCTTTGTTAAGATGGCTTGAACAGAAGCTGAGACTAGCAATATTAAATCACACTGCTCATTTTTGAGAGAAAGTCTGATTACTTAAATTTGAGTGCGTTATCGCTCATTTAGCTTCAATTGTGTTCAAAGAATAACGAGTAAGTTCAGGTACTCATTTTTAAGAATTTTTTTTTTTGCAGTGTATGATGCTAACTTGAAGGTTTGCCATGTGTTCTTTGTTTGAACTGCGTTCTATTTAATACTCATTAACAATCATCATTCATGAAGGAAGTAAAGTGGTACTTGATTGACAGTTTCCGTGATTGTCAATCACGTACTGATATTGGACAACTCTTCTTTCGAGGGTAATTTGGTAGCAAAAATTATCACGTTACACATGTGTGAAGTAAAAGAATGGTGCTTATCTTCTTAGGTTTATCCTAAAGTATGCAATCTTATTTTATTTATGTGTAAATAAGCTTTAATATGTATTTTTAATTCAGTGGCGGCTCGTGGTCGAAAATGTCAGTGCAGCCGAAATCATGTAACTCCCCCCCACTTTCCATAACCATACATGAACGGACATTCTTTAAAATTTATAACTCAAATCAAAGTTTACTTTTAACTTTTATAAAAGATAACATGTGAAAAAAAAATAGAAAACAATTTTTTTTTGAAAATTAAATCAATCCTCCTTACTTTTAAACATGCGAATCGGTCAATTTTAATATTAATTTAAGTAAAGAAACAACAACACACGTGTAAACTTATCGAAAAATATTTCCGTTTGGAGAGATTCTTCGAAATTTTCGTTTTCCGCCCACCCCGTACCCCACCGATTCACGCACGAACCAATCATTTAATCAAAATCTGAAGTACAGCAGAATTGAAAAAATCCTTTTCGGCTGCATTTAAATCGTCACAGCCTCCATTTTAGCGTGTGGGGTAAGTCATGTTATGTAAGGTTGTCATGGCAACGATGCAGCCGATTTCTAACTTTGCTTTTGGGCTGCAGTTTTGATTCCCCCTCCTGAATTTGTGAATTACGGCAACAGGTTTGCTGTTATTTTTACTTACTTAATTAGAAATTTCATTTCCAATTCTAATCTTCATTTAAGAAAATTAGTAAAATATCTTAGTTTTAAAATACACTAATAAAATTAGGTGCAGCCCAGCTGTACTTGCTGTAGTGCACGAGCCGCCACTGTTTTAATTGTATAAGAGCATCGGAAGAGTATGTATGACTCTGCGATGATCGTAATGCTGGATGACTCGTTAGTCAAAGAAGCAAAATAATAGTTTAACTCGGATAGATAGAATTCTCACTGGTTTGGTTCGTGAATATTTTGTACTTGCTCCTGCTATTTTTGTAAGCTTTACATTTTTCCACACTTGCCATAAGTTTAAACTTCCCGGCATCATTTTTATCGTCTTGAACTGCTTTTTCAAACTGTTAAGGTTTCTTACGTCACAATTGAACTATAGAGTGATATTTTGGCTTCATAAAATGAAATTTTCGACAAAAATGGTCACTTTCCGCAAGGGCCTGATTACTGAATAGGCCCTTGAAGCCCAGGCTTACACATTACATTTTTGAATGGCCCCCAAATCAAATATAATAAGTAAATATTTATATTATATAAATATTTAACACTCCTAACGTAGTTTGCTACTAAATTTATCTTTAAAAAGTTGTATTATAAGCTACAGTAAACAAAATTGTCACTTGTCTTGTTAAGAATGTTCGAATATTGGAGAAAAAAAATCGAAACGTAATTATTATTAGGAATACTTATTAATATGTTTTAATATATTATTTTAATATGTTTTAATATATTATTTTAATATGTTTTAATATATTATTTTAATATGTTTTAATATATTATTTTAATATGTTTTAATATATTATTTTAATATGTTTTAATATATTATTTTAATGTTTTAATATATTATTTTAATATGTTTTAATATATTATTTTAATATGTTTTAATATATTATTTTAATATGTTTTAATATATTATTTTAATATGTTTTAATATATTATTTTAATATGTTTTAATATATTATTTTAATATGTTTTAATATATTATTTTAATATGTTTTAATATATTATTTTAATATGTTTTAATATATTATTTTAATATGTTTTAATATATTATTTTAATATGTTTTAATATATTATTTTAATATGTTTTAATATATTATTTTAATATGTTTTAATATATTATTTTAATATGTTTTAATATATTATTTTAATATGTTTTAATATATTATTTTAATATGTTTTAATATATTATTTTAATATGTTTTAATATATTATTTTAATATGTTTTAATATATTATTTTAATATGTTTTAATATATTATTTTAATATGTTTGAATATATTATTTTAATATGTTTTAATATATTATTTTAATATGTTTTAATATATTATTTTAATATGTTTTAATATATTATTTTAATATGTTTTAATATATTATTTTAATATGTTTTAATATATTATTTTAATATGTTTTAATATATTATTTTAATATGTTTTAATATATTATTTTAATATGTTTTAATATATTATTTTAATATGTTTTAATATATTATTTTAATATGTTTTAATATATTATTTTAATATGTTTGAATATATTATTTTAATATGTTTGAATATATTATTTTAATATGTTTTAATATATTATTTTAATATGTTTTAATATATTATTTTAATATGTTTTAATATATTATTTTAATATGTTTTAATATATTATTTTAATATGTTTTAATATATTATTTTAATATGTTTCATTTTAATGACAATAAGGGGGAAATATATTAGTGCATGCAGAAGTTCGATTTGATGTTCCAAGGATCTAATTGAGAGCAATGGAGCCCCCATTTAAAGACGGATTTCCAAGGATGCAATGTCTTAATCGGGCCCTGCTTTCCCCTCCACACAATTTTCAAACAAATGGTTTAAACTTACAACTAGTTAAATAGTATTACAGAACTCGTTGTTTTATTTAATTAAAGCTCATACTCACCACAACCCCAACAACTGAAGTTATAGCGGTTAAACAGGACAGAGTATTTCCGAAATGTGACTCATTCCCCTCCCCCTTTGGTAAAAAGGTCCCTGGGGGAGTGGATTAATGACCAACCTGATCAACTCACGCAGTTTACTCTACAAGATGGTTGATCATTTAACCCCATAGGATGATTCTCTTTGGAGTTATGGGGCTTTGAAGTATCATCACTTTTTAAGTCGTACATGGGACGATTTTCACGTTAAATTTTTTTTCAAATTACTAAGTGCCATGCTCGTTTGGGTAAAAAAATAACTACAGTATTTATTGAAGATCAAGTATTTATATCTCGGGCGGGCCTTAGAGGTGTGCGACGCGTGCCACCGCACAGGGACCCGCGTTTTTAGAGGGGGCTAAGGTAAAAAATATTATAAAATTAAATATTATTCGAGAGAAATGAATTCCTATTTTTATAACTGCAATTGTGTTATTTTCTATTTGTTTTTATTCATATATAAAATATTCTATCCCCGATTATAAGGCATCTGGCGGAAGAGAATTGAAATGATATTTTTTACCCTAAAAGAAAGGACTTAATAGACGAGTTAATTCGTTATGATTTCCTTCTGCAAATTTATTATCCATTTAAACGCAAATTTAGCACATTTTTGTAAAAAGTTTGCATTGTGTTTTATAGAAAGGGGGGGGGGTGCAGACTAAAGGGGCTAGATTCGCAGTCCATAGGAGTAGGAAGTAGGGGGGTGCTTGAGCCCCCCAGGAATTATTTTGCAGGAGTTCAACTCCCCTAATATTTTACTATTTTATGCTCTTTTTTTTTCCAAAATATATTTCATAAACCAATCGTTTCACATGCTTGTATTTGAAAGATGAAAAAATTTTCAGCCCCTCTTCCCCTGAAAATAACAAGTTCATATGCTACTTGTTCGCACTCCATCCTGCAGCTTCTAAGGGCCAGGGGTGCCCATCCCCCCCTAACTCAATGGCGCACCCCCCCCCCCCCCCCCGAAAAAAAAAATCTATACCCCCTCAAATTTAAAGCATATAATTTTATTAGAATCTAAAATTTTCGACTGAATCCACACAAAGCTCCACATTTCGTATATTATAAATCAGTTGGAGATAAAATCAAGATATAAATTAGGTTATTCTTTAACATATATACATTAACTTATATGTATGGCACTTATATATTGAATTAAACTTTCTCTCCGCATCTCTTTATAACGTTTCATTGATACAAGGTGCTTAAAGTCAGGTTCGTCGGTAAAATATAGGGTCGGAGGTAATTTTGTCGAATAAAATTGTAATTTCAGAAATTTATTAATTGTTAAAACATGCGTTAAAATTCATAATAAAGTCCATAGAACTTATTATTGTCTGTCCGCTAAGAATCGATCGATTTCGGTTCAAGAACCGCAGCTTTGTTATGGTCTAAAAATTTGGTGTTTTCCACAAAATGTCATCGATTTGTCTAAGGTGTTGATTTCAATTCCACCAGAAAATATAATTTACAAATGGATATTTAAAAAATTTTAAATCCCGGTTTTGGAATTCAATTTTGTAAACACCTAAAATTAGTTACTGTAGAAATGCTGACGGTAATCTCTGATTGTTCAATTTCAGAAAAACCCTTGCAATCGCTCCATTTAGACTAAAATAACTACCTACAATATTTTATTTTATTTGTCAGTGATATATGCAAAATCACTCTAATTAGCAGAAACACATGATGTAAATAGGTTTTACTCTAAATGCTCAGAAACAATTGCCTCTTACATGTCAGCCAAATTCCACTGAAAATGCTTAAATACTTTATATATAAGAAAGAAAAGCTTTCTGATTGAAATATAAAAAACGGCTTTTTTTAAAACACATCATGACATCAAAGAAATAAAATTGATGTTATTTACGCACGTTAGATACCGATGGTTCTACGAGTGTATATGTAAACCACATAGTTTGTATTCCCCAATCACAGGGTTATCTACAAAAGCTAATGCGCTTTAATAATGTCCCTATTCTACACGGACGTTATTTGCACACGTTAGCTTTTGCGATTACTCTGTGATTGGTCCACCACGTGGTGTGAATGCACCAATCAGATGCTTCTGCAAAATGCAACGCGGCGTAAATAGCGTCCGTGTAGAATGGGCCTTAGAATATCTGTGTTTTACTGGTTAAGTATACTTTCTCTTACCTAATGGTATAAACAAAACAGGTATATATAAAACACGGCTACATATATGGTCAAACAGAAATATTTATGTAAAAGTGGGAAAATTCATGTCTTAACGGTTAGAGATGTCAACATGAACTAAAGTACAAATTATAAGTAATGAATAAACTTGTGAAAGTTTTATTTAAAAAAAACATCTATTAAACCCCGACAAAATAGACAGGTAAACACAAAGATAGGAAAAAAAAATTATCGACTAAATTCATGCAAAATACTGAACGCTGTTGGTTTTGTTTAAAATCACTCGTGACCTTCTACTCTTATTTTTGGCTATTTTAAATATGACTATCAAATGTAAAAACTTTATTTTATCGAATTTTAAGAAATCTTTATTTAAATTAAAAATGTATTAATAATGAAATTTAATTTCAAAATGCCGTATGATATTTATCCACTTACCAGTACAGTTTATCAAACTCAGAAAATACTTTTCATTTAGTTATTTTTTTACAATTTAAATATTCTCAGCTTTACTCCACATTTAAACTGCACGTTCACAAAAACCATTCGTCCTTGCTGACAAAAATATATTATCCGTTCTTTTATTGTAACACCATTGAAATTATTTAAACTGATTCGACGCCAAGACTAAACTCAAATATAATAAAACCACCTACGCTCAGTAGCGGCGATTGGGTTCTAAAAATTCAGTTTGGCTTTCATAATACTACTCGTATTCAACGTAGATAAATATCGGCGCCAATATGTTTCCAGCTAAAAAATCAAGACCTATGGTCGCGCCTATTTCCTTTGGCTTTTTTTGTTTTTGTTTTATTTGAACGATGAGTATTTTGTAATGACAGAAGTGGCTCCTAAATGTCTGTTAGCTGTCTGTGTGCTGGCAGAAGATACAAGATAATACCAGAAAATGAAATCGATTGTAAATGTAATATAAGCACCAGAAAAAAATAGGAGAGGGTTGGGGTAGGAAATTTTTCTTTATTTCGTCAATTCAGTAACACAATTTACTAAATATTTTTTTTAGTTTAAATTTAAAAAGTATGGGGGCAACATACAAAAAAAGTGGGAGGGGGGAGCGTCCCCCCTAATCGCCACAACTGTTGCTTATTAGTGAACAAACGTATGAAAGTAATTAGTTTCTTATGGAGTTGTATATAAAAATCGTAATTTACGTTATAAGTGTTGTTGAGATGCGGAAACAGTTTATGCTTCCATCATTGCAGTTTTTTTTAAAAAACATATGCCACATATTACAAACAAAAGAATTAACTTTGTTAAAGTCACCGTTTTTTCCAGTTTTTGTTGCAGTCTGCAGTCCTGAGTTTATAGCAATCTTCATATTTATTTTTACATTTTTTCTTCCTAACGGAAAAGTTATTGCCTCACAGCGTTTTTTAATTTAAAACTCAGCACTGAAGTGTATAGTCTAAATGTATGAACCGGACAAAGTAAACGTGTATGTCCTAGATATATGAGTAACACATATTAAAAAAAATACTAAAGTTTTAAAAAAATATGATTTTTTCTCTAAAATAGTTTTCTCGGTTATTTTTACTGACCCCCCCCCCCCCCTGACCCTAAGATAAGCACAACCCTAAGATTCTTCTATATCCATTAATCTGATAATTTTTGTAATTTATTTTGTAGATCTTTCTAAAATGGCATTTAATTTTAACAGAATAAAGACTTGCATTTTCAAACAAGAGTATTTTTTTTACAATTTCGTCAGCTTTTGTGTCGAAGAGGCGTTTCTTGAAATGGCTGGAAATTCCAGTGACTACGGACGTATTATATATGCAAAATTATTTTTTGCCCAAAACATTTCCCCCTGAAAATTAAATAATAATAAAGAAATGAAAAAAAATCCCCCCCAAAAATTCTGATGGCGCAACTTGCGCCATAATCCCCCCCTGTGGGCACCCCTGCTAAGGGCAGTTCTTGGCTATATTAGAAGGAGAAAACTAGTACTACGAACTTATTACCAATTCTAAAATTTATTTCCTACAATTTTACTTTTTAAGAAAGGCTCACGTCGATAAAAAATTATAGGCAAAAACCAGTTATCGATGGACAGATATCCACAAATCCTTGTTTTATTTCATAATTTTTTTTTAATTATTAAAAAAGCGCGCTCATTAAGGCTATAAAGTTTTATTGAAATGTACTTCAAGTCTACAACCAATTTCTTTTCCCTATTGTGGGGCATTAGAATGAAATTTGTAAATTTAAAATTATAATCAATTTAAAATAATAAAATTCGTCAATTTAAATCATGGACACAATTAATAAATATCAAAATAAATTTTAATTCACACACATTTTTCGTTTTAAATTATTGAATATTTGTCATGCTTAAAGCAAAATCGGATAAAGAATTTTTCTTTTTTGACTGTAGCAATATATTTTAATCTTCTGAATCCCATGCATTTCTGTAGCGTTATCTGTATAGACAATATATCTTTGAGAAAGATAATAACTTTTCTGAGAAGACATTCCAAAGCATATTTTTATGTGCAAGGAGCTTTCTGTGATGTTGAAGAAACACTAAAATTTCTTATTTCACATAAAAAAAAAGATTTCACGCAAATGCTATATTTAATGCGATTTCGTCTCGTATTCAACCGGATTATGCAGTTATTCAGAGCAGCGAAATCATTCATCTGTGCAATATAATTCAAATAAAATTGACCCCAAACCCTCGTTTACATTTAGATACGATAAACAAATACATTTCATTCTCAAATAGGAGTAAAAAACATAAAATGGAATGTTTTATTAGCATTTAAAACGGGCCATATTATAATTGAAATGCAATAATATAGCAAAGGGGAAAAATATTGCATTCTTCCAAATTGAAATAATTTATCGTATTTGGCGAAGATTTTTTGGTGCCAATTGACGACAGGAGTCTATATATATATCTGTCTTTGAACATAATTTCTGAAGAAAAATATATTAAGAATTATTTTTTATTTATAATTGTTCACCCTGCAATTTTACATAATTGTAAAATATAAGTTTAAATATGCCTGCGTTATTATTTACTGACAATATTTCTTTTTAAAAATTAATTTTCAAATATTAATTTCTGAATTTCAATGAAATGTTTTTGAGGTAACACTTTTAAAATAAGTTGCATGGAGGTATAAATATAGAAATTCTAAGTTAAACTTTTAGGATGGCCCATTCCGACACTATAGCACTGTTCCGCTCTGCAACAAATAGCGCTATCGGCATCAATGTAATAAAGTTGGATTGGAAATTAAGCACCGACGCGTTTAAGATCTCGAAACAAATTAAAGCATGTTCGGGGCATGAATGGATACACACTGCGTCAGACGAAACAACTGGTTTATCTTCCTCCTTTGGTTAGCGAAGGTTTTGTTAACGACCTATTCCTATAATCTGCTACTCAATAAATGTATTTTTCAAAGAAAGATCGCAATAGTAGAAGGCATCCAGTATTGTCGAAAAACATTTTTGGTCGCCAAAGTCGTTTTTAACAATAATGTTATAAGGGAAGACCTACAATGTAAATTTCCAATAGGAATAATGTATGGGAAAATGGAAAAAGTTCTATAACTTTTGAATTGTTGCATATATCCATATGAAATAAAGTGAAGATGTGAAATTGGAAGATTATTAATAAAATGATGCAAGTTTCACAGAAATGCGTTCATCGTTTTTGAGTTAAAACCGCACAAACAAACAAATAAACAGACAAAAAAAAATTTCAATGCGATTTTCTGAATCACAATTCATGCAAAAAACTTAAAATGAGTGGTTTTGTTCGAATCCACAGACACTCCATTCTTATATATATATATATATATATATATATATATTGATAATAATGATTAGGTATAGAGCAAGTATAAAACTAATTTTTGAAGCTGGTTAATTTCAAGTCATTGTATCTTTTGTTGTGAAGCGCTGAATTTCCATCCTATGAATTTGTTTGAGTTGTAATTTATGATTTCAACTATTCTGTGATGTTCTAGCATTCTGAAGTTAATTCAGTCTTTAATGAATGAGTGCCAGATGTATTGCGGAAACACAGGTGGTTTGAATGATTATTTCACTAACTACTTTCTTGCTCTAATTAAGAAATCGTCTATGATGCTAACGGACTAGATTGAAATAGTTTTACCTTTAAAAAATGTTGCTTTTATATTCAAAATTTAAAATATATCCATTTAAAATGTATTCGCTGTTTGCTGTATAGAAATAAAATTAGAAATATTTTTCACAATAAAAAAAATACGTTTTCAGAGCTTCCAAAAGCGTAGAAAGCACTAAAAAAGACTTGAGTTTATCCACGTCCTTATTTTTTTAAATATTTATATTTGGAAAAATCTTCAATATTACATGGTCCAGTTGGCATCTTTGATTTTAATTATGTAGAAAATATATATGGTAATTCTTAAGAAATAAAATATATGCAAAATTGACAATCCTAGAAGAACGGCAAGCTTCTATAAGCAATTTGAAAGTTTGCCAAATCAACAATCGAATAACCGATGACTATGGAAAAATATCTAGTATTCGGTTGACAAGCCAGATTTCTCACTGTTAATCCTTGTGGCATACCAAATATACGGAATAAAAATAGGTGGTTATCATATATATTATTTCTGTATTAAAGATCCCTTTTAAGCCCCTTACACGCAACGGAACTTCACACATGTGTATCAAAAGAAAGAGAATTTCATGGACAGTGACGAATCGTACTTTCATCTCATAAATATCAACTGGTTTTTTTAAATGCGGTTAAAATAATTAATTAAAAACATTTTAAAACAAGCAATCGATAATGCCGCCATCTATGAACAGACTGTTAATTTTTTATTTTATTTTTTGACTCTAACGAATGGGTGTGTGGGAGTTGTTTATGAGATAATTATCTCACGGGAAATAAAATATATGCAAAATTGACAATCCTAAGAAAACGGCAAGTTTCTATAAGCAATTTAAACGTTTGCCAAATCAATTTGAATTTTATACAAAACAAAATGGATTTTCAAATTCTTTTTTTAAATAAATCAATTATAAATTATTCATAAAACAATAAAGTCCTACAAACCTACTTTTTAAACTTGTACGCGCCCTTTTCTTTTCAATCACAAATCAGGGCTGAATTTTGAACATAATAAATCACATTTTTAAAAGTGTAATTTCAATAAAAATCAATCATTTCTAAAAGCGATCCGCTTAGTTAACTGTAAACTCAACAAAATAAGTCACTAAAGAAGAGAACACCTTTAATATATTTACATAAATTTAAGAAAATATAATAATCAAGGGCATAATTCAGGGCGAATGCATCTCCCATTATGGAGTACTTTATCGGCCGAGCATTGACAGCCCGGGACGCAGGGTTTGAAACACTGCGATGCTAAGATCCCCATTGGCAGATTGATGTTCTCACAGGTTCTTTGGCAAGGAGGACCACATTCATCAAATACCAAACCTTCAATCTCAGAACAATGAATACCTATAATAAATAAGGAATGAATACCTATAATAGATAACAATGAATACCTATAATAAATAAATAACAATGAATACCTATAATAGATAACAATTAATACCTATAATAGATAACAATGAATACCTATAATAGATAACAATGAATATCTAAAATAGGTAACAATGAATACCTATAATAGATAACAATGAATACATATAATAGATAACAATGAATACCTATAATAGATCACAATGAATACTTATAATAGAACATATAATTAAAATTACGACGACAATGCTATAATGAATAGCAATATAATCATAACAAAGAAGTAATTTCAGTTATATTAGCATATACAATAATTTAGTATCAATATACAACAATTCATGTAAAAAGCATATCGATATTTGAGCCCTCAAGTTTCAAAACCAGATAAATCCCTTTTGACAAATTTTTCAAGACAAACAAAAAACTAATTAATTGTATTGTATTATTAATGGAAGAATTTTATCTTCATTTCCTTTTATTTACAAATTGGTATTATATAGACACAGGTCTTAACCAAATTTTAGCTCTGTTTATAAGTATTATTTTAGGGATAATTTTTGTTCTTTCGGATCTATCTTTTTTTACAACCGAGGTATGAGATATATCTGGTTTTGCAACGAAGCTGTGGCATGTAGCTCGATTACTGCGCTGCGATCGGTGCGCAGTAGCCTACGCGGAATGTTGATGTATCTCTGCTTTTTAAACTGATTTCTTTGTTTATCTGGTTTTACAACACACTGTTACTTCCACACGAGCAAAATTAATATTATCTAGTTGCTTTGGAATGTTATGACTTTGTCTACTGATAGATCTGTAGGAAAACTAAAAATAAATGACATAAACTGGAAATCGAAGAAATGGATCTATCTGGTTTTGAAATTAGACGTCCCATTTCACATATACAAAATATTTATTTTTTCATAACCTTGTTCGAATTTATGAAAAAAAATTGTTTAAATAATTCTATAAATTAAATTTTATATATTCGAAATTTAATAGTATTTCACAAAACGTGAACTCTAAATTTCATGTGTAATGTAACCTATATCTGTATATTTATTTAAATTAAATTTATTTGCTTTATTGAAATAAGCTTCAAGTGTAACTAGACTCAATATATTCGTTTAATTGAAGTTTAGATTTAAAAATTCTAATTGGATATATATTTTTTTATGATTGAGTATCTAAATGCATTTAACCTATAACCATAATAAATAGACTAGCTCAAACACATAATATTTTAAGGGCAAATTAAATATACATTAATTTACTTAAAGCTTAGAAATAGAGAAAACGCGAGGTCTTACAATGACTTTAAATTGAAGATACTTTTAAAGTTGCCAACGGGGTTTGGCAATATGACCTTGGGACAAAAGAACACATTATTATGTCTTTGCAATCGTGTGCGCAGTGAATGGAAAATTGCTTTATTTATCCTAGTAATTTAATTCCCTCCCTTAACTTCCACTTTAAAATTATTGTAATCATGAATATAACATCCAGTGTCACTAACTCAAGAATAAAAACAATTTTTTTATGAGCAAATGTCCGCTAACAAGGTATTTAAGGAGTAAACTGATTTCACTAACACTAAGCGCAATGTAAAGTCTTCTGTCCGAATTGTAGCGTTAAAATATAGATTAGTTAATTGTAATGACGCAAGCTTATTGAAGTGATAGACCCTTTAATTTTTTTAATAATATCTAATTGATGTTACTTCAAAAAATAACAAATTAAAGGAAAGCTATTTAAAGTATTTTATTTGTTTTATAATTTTATTTATTTAGCTAATTGCCTGTTAAAATGTAAATCTAAACTTATTGCAATAAATGCTACAAATTCAAGTACCAATCTCAAGAACTTAATAATTTTTTAGATTTGCAAAATGTGTCTTGATAATATATTAAATAAGCAAACTGATTTCAATAACGGTTATTGAGAAATATCGATTTTATAACATTATATACTTTCGTATATGAAATTTTTTTAAACACCAAAGCATGATTAATATATAGTAATAAAGCAGTAATAAAGTGAAGTATTTAACAATTGTCCATTTAGAAATTATGAAATAAAACTGTGTGCTTTTATAGAGCGGTTTAAATTGTGTTTAACAATTGTCGATTTAGTAATTATGAAATAAAATTGTGTGCTTTTATAGAGCGGTTTAAATTGTATTTAACAATTGTCGATTTAGTAATTATGAAATAAAACTGTGTGCTTTCATAGAGCGGTTTAAGTTGTTTTCGAGTATTTTGAATTTGAGCCATTGTTCAAATAGTGTACCCCAATACCAAACCACGACCTAGAAATCTAAAAATTATTAATATTTTTTTATGATTATTGGGTGTTAAATATACTAAACTAAACTAATTTTAAACACCAATGTAAAAATATATTCATATTTGTTAGTCAACAATTTAAAACTTGTCAAATTTTTCCTGATTTGACACTGTACAATATTTTGGCAAAAGTTTCTTATCAGAGCTCAGCATGAAGGAGCTTTTCAAAGGACATTTTTTATATGTTGTTACATTATCGTTATACATGTTAAATGGCAAAATTAATATTTTTGACAGAACAGTACGAAAGTAGGAGATATTTTGGAGAATTGAACACCTACCCTTATTCTTTAGCCGAAAGGAAATGAACATTTATATAAAATCGAAAATATTTAGCAATTTGATAACAATCGAAATATAAAATATTTGAATCGTAATTTTTTAATAGGATTAACCAATGTAAAAATATATTCATATTTGTTAGTCAACAATTTAAAACTTGTCAAATTTTTCCTGATTTGACACTGTACAATATTTTGGCAAAAGTTAACCTTATTTAAAAATTAACGAAACAAGCGGCTGCATTTAATTAAGAACTCGGGAAAGACCAGTAAAGATCACTCAAAATTTCTTTCGAAGATGTTGGAGGCCACCAGGTGCCCAGTGGATAAAAGCGTTCAGCTGGTAATCAGATGATTTGTAGTTCGAGCCCCGCAGCTCTAGCGCAACTTGACAAAGGAAAGTAAAAAAGTAGCGATCTTGCGATCGCAGGGTTGACAGTTTCGCTACAAAAATACCAGAAAGTCGTCCCGAACATCCAACAAATTATACTGGCGTGTATACGGGACTGGTGCACGATAACTATGATCGGGGTCCACTATCCTGATGCCTATTGAGGTAGCGTCGGGTGCCAGCCCAGATGTTATCCTCATCATCTTATCATGGTTAAAAAATACGAGGCATCTTTCCCGGGTCTTTCCTTCGAAATAGGCCCCGAACCGTCGCCAATAGCCCACTGTTCAGCTCTAATGCGACGTTAATTATCCAAACCAACTAAGGTTTTGGACAAATAATTTTTTTTAATTTATTCATTGACTTAGGCACCATTATTTTGAAAATTAATCATTTGTATTTTTTCGATTATTTGGGATATTAATGATACGAAAAATATTTTCAGAGTTTTTATTTTTATTTGTTTTTACTTTATGGTCGTTGGTTGGAATCTTCGAGCATAGATCCCTTGTAGTAGAGGAGTCATAAAGTCACTCTCTCTAACATCAAAGTGAAGCCAACATGTATGGCCTCAGACACGTGGTTAATTACGTCATTCCATTCATAAATTTTCACTGTTACACATTTCCCAATTCATCAGGCAATCGCGAGTTTTTTTTTAATTCATAATTTTGAAGAGATGGCACGTGATATGGGCCTTTCGCTCCGAGATGTGGGCTTCACGATTATGACGTCATATTCTCTCTACTACAGACCATTCATGCTCGAAGGTTGGAATACTGAGTGAATTGCTTTTAGTTAAATCTTATAGTTACGGCTTATATAATTGGTTAAATATTATATAATAGACTGTAAAAATACTATCTAAAAGGATGTAATGTTTTTACGATTAGATGAAAATTCTATAATTAGTAAATAAGACAAACAAAATAAATATTGGTAAAATACTAACCACATAATCCTTCGCTTCTCCAATTTAAGATAACACCAGCTTTCGAACATTCTTGAGAATAAGTTGACAAAATATCGCACAAGCACTCGTCGTTTTCTGAACATGCACACACATCGTATACGCAAGCAGCAAAGAAAGGCTCTGGGGGTATCAATCGATGACAAGGGGCGAATAAAGTTTGCTGCAAAAATATTGTTTTTAATAGATTAGGACATAACATTGTGTGATTTTATCATACACTGTATCAATCGATGCCAAGGGGCAAATAAAGTTTGCTGCAAAAGTATTGTTTTTAATTGATTAGGACATAACATTGTGTGATTTTATCATACACTGTATCAATCGATGACAAGGGGCAAATAAAGTATGCTGCAAAAGTATTGTTTTTAATAGATTAGGACATAACATTGTGTGATTTTATCATACACTGTATCAATCGATGACAAGGGACAAATAAAGTTTGCTGCAAAAGTATTGTTTTTAATAGATTAGGACATAACATTGTGTGATTTTATCATACACTGTATCAATCGATGACAAGGGGCAAATAAAGTTTGCTGCAAAAGTATTGTTTTTAATAGATTAGGACATAACATTGTGTGATTTTATCATACACTGTATCAATCGATGACAAGGGACAAATAAAGTTTGCTGCAAAAGTATTGTTTTTAATAGATTAGGACATAACATTGTGTGATTTTATCATACACTGTATCAATCGATGACAAGGGGCAAATAAAGTTTGCTGCAAAAGTATTGTTTTTAATAGATTAGGACATAACATTGTGTGATTTTATCATACACAAAAAATGATTATAAAAACGTTTTAACAATTTTGAAACAGTTCTGAAGAATTTATTTTCATATAGGTTTAGTGTTTTTATCTAGCAAAATTAAAAAACCATTTTTAAATGTTAGAATTAAACAAAAAAATTTAATTAAATAAAATCACTAAATAGAAAATATTTTCACAACATCATAAAGGTTTTAATTATAACAGAAAATAGTAGTAAATGGTCTAAATTCAATTTCGCAATGATGATTGGTTGCGATTTTTAACGTTCAAAACATATTAATATAAATTGCAATACTAGCTTTATACAAAAATTAAATAAAAATATATATATTGCTTATAAACAGGAAAATTAGCTTTCAAAGTTAGAGTTTCAGAGATTTTATTGGGTTTTATTCCAACTTTTTTTATTTGATTTTGTAAATATCGATTTATATAAATATCACGAGCAATATTTATTAACATAAAAGCTTACTTTAAGTATTGAGCATTTAGTGTTAGCTATTTTTCTGATTCTATATCCTCCTTTAGAGCAAGGATCTATATCCACTGATTCTGTACATCCACTTGGTTGAACATCACCATACTATAAAAAAAGAATTAAAAACACATTTTAAAAGTCAGAAAATAATACCTTTGTAAACGGAGCATGCACTGTAAAAAAAGTACTTAAAAATGAGTACCTGAACCTACTCGTTTTCTTTGAGTATAATTGCATTGTAAATAAGCGATGGCGTACTCAAATTTAAGTAATCGTATTTCCTCAAAAATGAGCAGTGGGATTTAATATTGCTAATATCAGCTTTTTTTTCTAGCGATCTTAATAAAATCTGACAACCTTAATATAGCTGTCAAGAAGATGATTTTCCACGTTATTTGATGTCATTTGCTTAAATGGAAATTGAGTTATTACAACTCAATTACCTTACTTCCCATTCTTATAGCACACAATTTTAACATTTCTTCTGTTTATAATTTCTTCATATCATTCTGGTAGTGTAACGGATAAGGAACTGGACTGCAGCGCCTGAGGATATTGATTCGATTCCCTGTAAGTCTTGGTTATAATTGTGGATATTTACTGAAAGTGGTTTATGAAAGCAGCATATGTAGGCAAGCATATACTTTTTTTACTCATTTTTGAGTACATGTCTTTTTCAAAATTGAAACTTACGTATTCATAGGCATGATAAGCATCGAATATACTCAAAAATGAGTACATTTACTTATTTTCGAGTACCTATTTTTAACAGTGTGAACAACCATATACAAGTAAAATAATATAAACATATTTTTAGTTTTTTCTCATTTTCTTTTCCACATACATTTAAATACTTTAAATATTACTTTATACACAATTCTTACTTTCCAGCTATTGCCGAATTTAGCCTCTGATGTAACAGTTTGATTTGATGGAGTCCTCATATCATCTTCAGGGAAATTGTTAAAGTTCCCACATAAACCACACGTTTTCCCTCTGTAGACACCAGAAACTGTCACTTCGACGTAACCGTCGCCATTCCACAGCACCTAAAGGAAATTATGATATTTAATCTAAATATCCATTTTTTTAGTTATTTTACTGGAACTTAATTACAAACTAGTTCTTACATAAATTCAAAATTATAAATATCAATTTTTTGAGTTATTTTACTGAAACATAATAGACAAACTAGTTATATTATAAATTCAAAATTATAAATATCCGTTTTTTGAGTTATTTTACTGGAACATAATATACAAATTAGTTCTAATATAAATTAAACATTATAAATATTTATTTTTTGAGTTACTTTACTATTAATTCGAAATTATAAAAATAATTTTTTTGAGTTATTTTACTGGTACATAATATATACAAACTAGTTCTAATATAAATTCAAAATTATAAATATCAATTTTTTTAGTTATTTTACTGGAACATAATATACAAACTACTTCTAATATAAATAAATTCACAATTCACAATTATAAATATTCATTTTTTTAGTTATTTTACTGGATAAATAATATACAAACTAGTTCTAATATAAATTCAAAATTTTAAATATCGATTTTTGTTAGTTATTTTACTAGAACATAATATACAAACTAATTCTAATATAAATTCAAAATTATAAATATCCATTTTTGAATTATTTTACTGGAACATAATATACAAACTAGTTCTAATATAAATTCAAAATTATAAATATCCATTTTTGAGTTATTTTACTGGAACATAATATACAAACTAGTTTTAATATAAATTCAAAATTATAAATATCTATTTTTGAGTTATTTTACTGGAACATAATATACAAACTAGTTCTAATATAAATTCAAAATTATAAATATCCATTTTTGAGTTATTTTACTGGAACATAATATACAAACTAGTTCTAATATAAATTCAAAATTATAAATATCCATTTTTGAGTTATTTTACTGGAACATAATATACAAACTAGTTCTAATATAAATTCACAATTTAGAACGGGTTTACTAACTTAAATGTGCATAGAACATGGATACTCGATTTTTTGGAACTAAATGAATGAATAAGTTCATGAATTTTTTTAAAGGGTTAAGTAAATGAAGTTGTTAATGAAGGTTTGTTGAAAATCTAATCGTACAAATTGTCTTTCTATAAAATATTTGACAACGCTATCGGCAATATTTTATTAGCGTACAATAACATGCAAATAAGATATTAAACTGCTAAAATAAGTTCCTCGAAAAATTCAGAAAGATATTTAGACAAACCTGAACGCCAACGTCAGTAGTAACTAAAACTGAAGGTCCTGTCTTCTCAACGTATAGAATTGGATTTTCAAAATAAGGCAGATTTTCGATAAATTTACCTCTCACCTAAAGAAAGGATGCACATTAAGTAAAACAATTGTAGAAAGAATAACAATGTTAAATTTAATATATAATATTTTTTTAATTAAAAAATAAAGCTTAGGATACACTTAAGAGCTATTCTGAGAGATAGATACTATCCGTAGAAACTAGACGAGAATTTACACCAAAACGTCACTTTCAGTAAATATTTATAAAAAATGCGTTTTACGTGCTTCAATTCAAGACCACAGATTTTGAATAGTTTTCTAACTATCAGAAAGCTTACACAAGTTGACTAGCATCTTTTACACAAAAAAATTTACTTGAAACTGTCTGGGAGCTTGAAATACTCTACTACTATACAGGTTGTATGAGAATTATCTACAACTTTGACGCGCCACAACGCATTTGGCTGTAGCGGTCCACAACGGGGCCAAGTTGGCCAGTTAGTTGTAAAGATAATTCCAATACACTGTATATTCTAATCTTAAAACTGGAAATGACTGACATATATTGCAATAGTACAGTATAAGACTTACGTAAACTGTAGGGCCTGCCCTTAAATCTACCGATGCATTTTGTAGTACAACGACCACTCGATGAGTCCACGAAACTCCATTAAACCCTCTATCATTGTTTTCAACCATGATGGAAAATTTCTGTGTCCAACAATCAGCTGTTAACACGTAACGACACGTCCCCTGAAAACTAATGCTGGCGCCATCAAACGTTCTGTAGTGGGGATCCCCAAAAGCAAGGCAAGTAGCAGGTCCTGAAAGCACAAATAAAAAGATTTTTTTAACTTCCATGTTAAAAAAATCTTTTACTCTAAAGATTTAAAAAAAATTTAAGAATAAAAATTTTACTGAAAGAGAACTGTAAAGATTTGATTCATTAAAAATATTCTGCATTCTGTCATTAACTTATAATAAATTTACAAAAAGTTCTTAATAATTAATTAAAAATATGCCACCTGTGGCAGAAACTCACACTGAATTTTCTGAACCTGTTCTATAATTAACTCGAGTACTAAAATTAGATGGTAGCAATATAACTTATTTATTGTTTTAATTCGAATTGATAGGCTTTATTAGGTTTAGTATCAATATAATTTAGATATTCACCATTTAATTGGTTATTTAAGAAGACTTAAAGATGAAATATGTTTCGATTAATTTTCTTGAAAAGTAGCTAGTTCAGGCTAATTAGAACAATTTTATTGAAAATAATGTCTTTTAAAATTCTGTTTTAATTCGTATTTTTCAAATAGTCAGATTTTTAATAAGAAATTTAAATTTAGAAGATAAAAAGAGGGTATAGTCGACAAACATACGACACTTTTTCTTTTTAACTAGTCTTTAGATAATAGAAATTTCACTTTGACTTAGTAATAACGATATTACAAGATTAAATATAATTTTCATGCAATGTGCGAAATACAAAAAGCCAGACGCTTAATCTGGAATTTTCACACATGAGTGGGTAATAGTATATAAGTAATGCAGATATTCGCCTTTTTTAAATTTAAATGACAGAAAAACTTTAAAAAGTTTTGAAAAGTGATTTACGGGTTTCATATATATTTATTAAAATAAAAATATATTAAGCATATTGGGACTGTTTTTTATACAAAATTATCATTAGATTTCTTTTAAAATTATAATAACCAAAAATTTTCAAATAAATTCTCAAAATAAGTTAATATTCGAGGAAAACAATTAGTTTACAAAAAGAAAAAAAAATTAAGATCTCTCATGTAAAATCAGTATTATATGCCAATGTTATTTTAGCCCAAAAACGATTAAACTAACTTTTTTTAAATTTTCAAACTTGTTTTAAAATAGTTATAGTTTAATAGACTGATATATAAGATACACATATTAAAGAAAACCTTAATATTGTCTACGCAATAATTATAACAACGCCTTGATATTTTGTACGCAACTTCAAGTACGTACTTGGGATACATTTGGGACAGCACTGTCCGGGATCAACAGACGGTATTTCATCTGAAGTGCAATCAAGGGGAATGCACCTTTCGTTCTGACAATGCATTTTGCCTTGCGTACAGAGACAAGTAGTGCAAGGATCAGGTTTCCAAGTTTGACCATTCTGCAATGAAAATTCGAAGAAAAAAATAATACTTGAGACATGTTATTTAAAAAGGAATTTATAAAAGAATTTTTAATGCATTACACCTGGACAAATAGTATCTATAGGAAGCAAAAATAAATTAAAAAGAGAGATAAAGAAATATATTTTAAATATTGATGAAGAATCCTTTTTAAAATCTGTAATATAATTTAATACTGCCCAAATAATTTTTGAAAAATTTTGATGCATTATTTTGTTGAATTTTGAAATTAATCTTCTGTTCAACTTAATTGTCATCTTGTATTTGTTTTTATTTTATGTATATCGGTTTTTATGATATATGTATTTTATTGTACATGTAGTTTTTTAAATTTATGTATTTTATTGTATATTTAGTTTTTAAAATGTATGTATTTTATTGTATATCGTCGCCTTAGAGCAACAGTAAGATATGAGCAAAAACAGAGTTGCCTATAAAATTGATTTTAAATTTGCTGTGTTTTCAATGCTAAATATCTAAGGCTGTAAAGGGATGTCAAAGAAGACATAAAAATGTCCGAGTGTTCCACTAAATAAAGACACATTTGGTAATATTAGCAAGAGCGAAGACTCATTTTCGTTTTTTTTAGATGTTTTACTGTTGCTTTGAGGCGACGATATGTAGTTTTTTATGTATGTATTTTATTGTATGTGCAGTTTTATTGCGTTGTATGGACGCGTCTTAGGGCTCATTGCCAAATTTGTGTCTAATAAATAATAAAAAAAATAACTATTTAATTTTTCTCGGGTGTCGCCTATGAGGAGAATAAATAACACTGTTTGGTTCTTCTTAAACCTCGTGTTCAGAACAAGCAATAGCAGCGGGTGTTTGAAAATCATGTTCTTTTGCAAACTATTTATTTCGCTATGCCAAAGAGTGAATTCCATTTCTACCGCTTACAACAACGGTAGCCATCCTTTCTCGCTTAAGGTCAAAATAATTTAATTTCAAAAATCTTGGTCAGTGTCAATGACCGCAGTACAAGAGTCGCATATTATTTATCCGGAAAACATTGCGGGCGTAGATCTAACCCTATGAATTCAAAGAACATCTTTGAAATTTACGTTCTGCCTACGGGGCAGTTATTCCGCATTCTGATCTTTTTCCCAGAATTTGTTATGCTCATAAAGAGAAAAAACCATAATCTGTTTTGAATCTGTAAGAGAATCTGCATTGAAAAAAAATATCGGTGTTTTGTAAACAAAGATCATGCTGTGCTCGTTTATTTTAAAGGACATGGAACTAAAATAACCGGTTGTTATGTCGTCTGACAGAAGACAGAGGATTGCAAAGGGTTAATTTTTTTTAATTCATTAAAATGCTTTTTTAAAATTAATAATGATATATCTAAGAGCATTAATTTACTAGAATTATACTATTTTTGTATCTAGAACAACTAATATTTTTGATTAGTCACGCATTTTTTTGTTATTTCAAAAGCAATTTTCCTACATTTTGTTTACACACTATGTTAAATATTTTGTTCTTTGAATATTGCAAAAAATGTTAAGGTACGGTGGGGGAATTTTTTATAAAAAATTAAATACTATTAAATTACGCATTGTTAAACATATGCTTTGATCTCGTTTTTTTAATTAAAAAAAACTATTTCTTTAATGGAATACATTTCAGCAAAAAATTAAATTTCTGGATGATTTAATTCAAGTTCAAAGCCGATTTATTTGAGTATACAAAAAAACTTGTGATAATTTAATGCATGAAAACTTCTCTATAAAAACTATAAAAGTCGAATTATTTACCTTTATTCCTGGGTATTTTTTATAGAAGAGAATCCTTTTAATATATTCCAACGGAAAAAATAAATTAATATATATTCTACCTTATTTAACTTTTTTTTCCGATGTTTTGCTAAGTAGGAAATATAGTTTTTCGAATTATTAATGCTAAAGAATAGGAAACTTTGAAAAAATTGATGATTTTTGGCAAAAGTAGAATTACTTTAAAAAATATGAATTTCGAAGCTTATACATAATAAGAATTAACTGCAATATATTTAACGCTGTTTATATGTTAAAATAATTAATTTACACATAAGGCAAGGGCGGGCAAAGGAGGCCACTGTCTATTTTCTTCCCTTGCGGTGCTGTCACGAAGCGGCAAACACATCAATTACTCCGCTAGTTTGCTATCACAGTCATACTGAAGTTTGGAGCTGTTCTGATAACTTTTTTTGTTGAAAATATACAAGATTTTCATGTTTTTCAACGTGCTGAAGTAAGGTGTAAGCGTATTGCAATAACTATTATAAATATATGTTAATAATAAATACAATTAGCAATAATCCCTTAAAACTATAGAATTTAAGCTTCAAACGTATGTGTTGAATTTATGCCAGATTTAGTTATTTAGCCTGTAGAGTCGCATTTATATAATGCGATCAAAGAGGGAAAAGTGGTCATATCACTAATTCCATAGAAAATGAAGGGTGGATCAGGTGTTCACGTTTGGCAAAAGAGGCTTATGCCGAGGAGAAAGACAGTGATTTGAGCTGTGATGTGCGTAAATATTTTGACAAAAAGGCAATAGTTAACAAATTTTTATTAAGCATTTTTTAAATGCTGAGTGAAGGGCTTTTTTTGTTGAAAATATACAAGATTTTCATGTTTTTCAACGTGCTGAAGTAAGGTGTAAGCGTATTGCAATAACTATTATAAATATATGTTAATAATAAATACAATTAGCAATAATCCCTTAAAACTATAGAATTTAAGCTTCAAACGTATGTGTTGAATTTATGCCAGATTTAGTTATTTAGCCTGTAGAGTCGCATTTATATAATGCGATCAAAGAGGGAAAAGTGGTCATATCACTAATTCCATAGAAAATGAAGGGTGGATCAGGTGTTCACGTTTGGCAAAAGAGGCTTATGCCGAGGAGAAAGACAGTGATTTGAGCTGTGATGTGCGTAAATATTTTGACAAAAAGGCAATAGTTAACAAATTTTTATTAAGCATTTTTTAAATGCTGAGTGAAGGGCTTTTTTTGTTGAAAATATACAAGATTTTCATGTTTTTCAACGTGCTGAAGTAAGGTGTAAGCGTATTGCAATAACTATTATAAATATATGTTAATAATAAATACAATTAGCAATAATCCCTTAAAACTATAGAATTTAAGCTTCAAACGTATGTGTTGAATTTATGCCAGATTTAGTTATTTAGCCTGTAGAGTCGCATTTATATAATGCGATCAAAGAGGGAAAAGTGGTCATATCACTAATTCCATAGAAAATGAAGGGTGGATCAGGTGTTCACGTTTGGCAAAAGAGGCTTATGCCGAGGAGAAAGACAGTGATTTGAGCTGTGATGTGCGTAAATATTTTGACAAAAAGGCAATAGTTAACAAATTTTTATTAAGCATTTTTTAAATGCTAATAATTTTGAAATAATTAAAAAAATTAATTGAATGTGAACAATTTAAGTTAAAATATAAGTTTCAAATGAACTAAAATGTTTCACAACCTTAGTATTGAATAATAGTATTGGTTTCATGTTAGAAATTACACATTTATATTCTTTAAAATACTGTCAAACAGTTTTTTTATCTGCCTTTTTTTTTGGGGGGGGGGGAGCACTTTACCCGACGTAGCAGTGTAAAGTGCGATAAGGTAGAGTTGCGGGAAAATTACCTTTTTGCCTTTAAAAAAAATCGAAGACACAATAACACAAAAAAAGACACAATAATTTTTTTGCATAGATCTAAATAGTGAAACTGACTTATGCCAAAATGTCATTTGTTTTGTTCAATATTTACTTATTGAAAAAAAAAAATCATAGAGGGATCACTTTGCCCACCCTTCACTTAAGGCTTACTTTTTTGTTTAATATAGAGAAAAATAAAAAAAATCGCCTGCAGAACAAATTAAAAATGAAGTCAATGCAGTAAAGATTTGTGAATAAAAATAAACGACAAAATATACTGGCAGGTCAAGGATAGTGAAGACTATATATAAAAGGTGTGCTGGTACTCCCGCTTTCTGACGGAGGGCGGGGTAAAGTATTCTTTTGACGTCATAGTGACGCCTCCGACTTCTGTGGGCGTGTATAATGCTCTCGTTTGTGCAGTCGTTTTTGTTGTCTACTTAATTTAACAAGAATTCTTGTTTTTAACTAATCATGAATTTATTTAAAAGAAAACAGTTAAAATTTGCTTCAAAAAACAATTTTAATCGAATTCCAGAGTTGTTTAGTTATTAAAATATTAGGAATGAATTTCGTTCAATTTGAACTAATGGTTCGTGAGGTGCTGCCATCTATTAGTTTTTTTTGCGAACTATTTAAAAGTGATTTCGCTAACTGAATTTAGTATTTGCTGCATTTTATGAGTTTAAATTTTATTTTAAGGATTGAATTTAGTATGTAAAAATTGAAAAAGATTTGCTTAATAAATTAAGCGTATTAAAATAATATTAGCTGCGACGAGAGCATGTCCATGAATTTTGAAAGAGTAAAATGGGGTCAGAACCATCATGTCAATGCATTTGTATTGGACATATTAAATGAGTTACAATTTCAATCAAGTAAAATACGGGGACATAACAAAATAAGGACGGATTAGTAGTGAAGCTACCTGAACACAATTATTTACAGATATTTACATTCGTTTGCTAATTAAAAATTAAATCACCAGTTGTTACCCAACCGGGGATCGAACCTAAGTAGCAATGCTTGAAACATACAGCCAATGAGAATGATCAAAAACTCATAGTAAGGCGGAGCTAAAATGACGTCAAAAGAATTCTTACCTTGCCCCTTTCAAAAAGCGAAACACGAGCACACCTTATATATATAGTCTTCACTATCCTTGCTGGCAGGTGTTGTTTTTCGAAGGTAATAAATACCTAAAAAAGTCGATTTTTCAAAATGACGGATTACAACTTGCTTTTAGACAGCTGTTTCAAAAACAGTCCCGTAAAAATAAAATATATTGATATTTTAAGAGTTGATGGTTGTTATTTATTCTATTTTATTCAAGTTACTAATTTGACTAAAATAATTGTTTTAATAATTCCTTTTTACGTGAAAAATTCAATTTTTCCCACCTTTGAATCGAAGAGAAAAAATAATTATTATAAATATTATTTCAAAATTCAATAAAAAAAAATATACGATTATGTTCCCAATAAATAATTGAACGTTCTTATAAAACAATTATAATTAGAAAAAAAAATTCCCTGAGGGAAATTGGACATTGGAAGTCAAAAATCGAGTTTTAAAACCCATTTCCCCCCCACCTTACACTATATACACATGTCCAAAAAGACACATATATTAAAATTTGAAAATGTTATACCTCTACTTAAAAATACATACTTTGTAGAAAGCTCTCCCATAGTCACAAGATAATTCAGTTGAGGATGTACAGACAGCACAGCACTCTCCAGGAAACCGGAATTCAGTCATACCAGCTTCACAACTAATTGATGGACAGGTAATTCTGCTACATTTTATGAATCCAAACTAAACAGAAATTGAACAAAATGTCAGAAAAAGTAATTATCATACGTTTTTGCGATCGTGAAAAAAATATATTTAAAAATAATGATTTCGTAGTAGTAGAACACGTGTTCTAAGAGTACATTTAAAATTGTACATGAACATTGACAGTACATGAATAAACACAGCGTGTTAGGAGAGTACACGTCTAAGCCACGTGCAGTAAAAATGCACATAGGGCAGTCATTGACTTTCACCTAATCTTGCGATTACCCTGTGCAATAGGAAGTGTGCAATTTCCACCAAATTTATTTGAAAATACTCTCTTAGAGTCAGACATTGCTCTCACTAGATATTTTGATGTTGTCCAGTGCGTTTGCGTCTGATTGCCAAAAAAATTCTGTCTTGTGCATATGATGGCCACATGATATTTCCACCACAAAAGTAAAACCCTGTTTAATTGTTGACGGATTTCAGCACTGCTTGCCGAAAATTAGTGGAAAAGGATATGCTTTTTTCTCTGTAAGTATTGTGTCATACACGGCAACTCGTCAACAATTTTAAGCGTACGCACGTACCGTGTGCTAATGTCACAGACTCCGAACATCGATTTATGACTCCGGGCAATTGTGGTCTCCGACCTTCGGCCACCAACTACTCAGGGTAGCAGCTTGTACCCACTTCAAGCAGTCGATCATGGTGCTTACAGGCAAACCTTCGAGCAGTCTATTATAGCACTTCGTACTCAAATGCTTTGTCTTATAAAAAGCCAATGCGTGTCAAACTACTGTTTTCACGCACGTAAGAGTAATAAGTATTTTTCTTACTTAAGTTGAGTTGTGGATTAAATTATGTTTGTGGAAAAGAAAGGACCTATAAACAACATACATCCATGGAGTTAATGATATATTTTATCCACAGGCGGGAGGTTTGTTTTATTAGTATAGAGTAGTCATCGAATATGTGTTTTAGGAGGGTGGGATGGGACGTGTACTCTTCCAACACGCTGCGATTATCGATGTACTCTCCGAATACTAATTTCAGATGTACTCTCCGAGCTCTACACCAAAATCATATTATACAAAAATATACATTAATAAATGTAATTATA
Source organism: Troglohyphantes excavatus (assembly GCA_963932185.1). Lineage (NCBI taxonomy): Eukaryota > Metazoa > Arthropoda > Arachnida > Araneae > Linyphiidae > Troglohyphantes > Troglohyphantes excavatus. Next base: position 13,152,486 of record OZ010676.1, on the reverse strand, counting down.
CTCACGTCGCAGAAACATTGATTACAAGGATCATTTGGCATAAACCACAAATCCCCATGAAGATGTTCAAGTCCTTCAGTAATGCAAACTACAAAAGAATGTAACCCCAGTGAATATAAAATAAATTAAAGCTATTATTATCAGTATTAATAGCATTTGCATGAGTTCACTTGCCTTTGCATTTAGGACAGCATTCTTTATCGTTTCTTATCAATTCCTCAGGAGGACAGTTAAGAGGAGGACAGAATTCTTTTGAACAAATCCACATGAAATTTTCCTGTAAAGAGTTTTTTCTGTATTGCAAAAGTAAAACTGTTTTACCTTACATTTTCAGAGTAATCTGCGTAATACTAATTTATAAATAAATTTGATTATGTCTGTCAAATTTCTTTCGTTTTAATAGAAGATAACCGCAACGTGACCTCCCTTGACAAATAACCCTTTTATATAGAATATAGAAGAATTATCAGGTTTCATTTATAATTAACGTTGAAGTTATTTCTTAAGCTAATATTTTTAATTTGCTATTAACACTAGACCAGAAACTACTAATTGCTTTACGTCGGTAATCTTAACATGCAAAATTGAATCTATACAGAAAAAAGCTTTAATAGTTTATTTTTATAGGTTACATAAAGTTTTTAAATTTTTTTTTATCCCGTTTGTCAACCCTCTAACGCACCAGGCCGTATATATACGTCCATTGATCTCCAGTTTTTTTTAACAATGCACCCAATTTTTAAATTCATAAAAATACTTCACTTTACAATATTTTGTTAATTTAAAGTTTTGAGGTAGAACTTACAAGCTAAATCTTTACAATTAATTAAAATAAAATTACATAACATAAAATAGCACGTTCAGAAAAATTTATTTAAGTATACAAGCAGTGAAAACAACTTTACAATCGCAAAAATCGCGTAAGCGTCAGTGTGTTATTAAAATCTAATAAATTTCAAGACTAATGAAAAGACACACACATCATATAAAAACACATAAAACCTTTAAATCTTTTAAGCTTAAATCAAGGTTGAAAGTCAAGAGTTTTTTAAAAACTGTTCTTCATATCGGCAAAATTATTCTGATTCAAAATAAATGTTTAAAGTTAAAGCTAACTTACCGAACATTGGCAAGCAAAACATGGATCGGGATATGGATGATATAAATGCCCTATTTGATCTCGCGTACAGGACGAACCAAATGCAGCACATGTTGGGCAACATTCCCCAATACCAGGTGGCTTCACAGACTCTTCTGGACAGTCAATTAGTACGGGACATTCATGTCGAATACAGAATACATGGCCAGAATCACAAGTGCAAGTATCGCATGGACGAGAAGGAGGGGAAAATCGCTGTCCGGATTTATACTTTAGGCCATCTTGTTCACAGTCTGGAAATATAAGTTTTATAATATCTAGTTTTATGATGCTTTCATTATATTATGAGGTAAACTGAACAGTGATTGGTTATCTGTCATTGACTGATTAGTCCTTTACATTAAATTTATAATTATGTGTTATTTATTATTTAAAAAATTAAAACATTAAATGGTCTTTTAAGACGTTATATAAACTAATCTATTTTTAGTTTGTACTGTATATTTCTTTGTTTAATGTGTCAACACATTTGACTACTAAGTCTTTTTTTTCAGTTTTTGTCCTCTATTGAAGTACACAAACTTTTTTCTTCTAAGAATTCTTATTAACGTTAATGGTGCAGTACTTTTACACTGTAAAAAGAGTTACTTAAGATGAATATCTGAGCATACTCGTTTTTCATTGAGTACGATTGCAACGTAAATGAGAGATAACGTACTCAAATTTAAGTAATCGTACTTTCTCAAAAATGAGCAATGTGATTTAACATTGCTAATCTCGGCTTCTGTTCAAGCCATCTTAACAAAGCGGTAAATCCATCACTTACCCTGCAAAGCAAATTCCAGCTATTAAAAAAAACTTAAGTTTACATTTTAAATTTACTACTCAGTTAGTTTGTTTAGTTTTCATTCAAACTGTCCAATATTATGCGACGTTTAAATAACTACTTTTTTATTAAAGTATTTTGAGAGCGAAACATGACATTCCGTATAGTTAATCATTTTCATCAAATAATCCACATTTAAATTATATGTAGTCAATCAATAACACCTAGCAATCAATCATAAATGTCATTGACATTTTGCAAACAAATAAAATACGGACGAATACTGTTTTTGTGCTACAGTAGAACTTCAATTATCCGAACTCCAGTTATTAGGATCAAACAAAGCAGTCGTCAATTTTCCGGATCCGGAACACTTTGAGGGAAAAAAAAATCAACATAATCCGCATTTAAAAAAATTCTTATCGGTGAATGATAATGTTCTAATAGTCATTAAATTACATTACATATTAAAGCAACATTTGTTTTCTTAAGAAATAACCTTGTTTTTTCGTGAATTATCCAATTATCCGGATATTCGATTATCCGGATGGCATCTGGTCCCAATTAATCCGGATAATTGGAGTTCAAGTATATTTATATACAGAATTCAATAGGTACTGGAATAATGTTTCCAGGAAACATATGACTTCCTTTTATTAATTAACATTTTGAGTACAAATTAGAGCGCACTTCTTTAATGACCAATCACTGTTTTGTTTAACCTATCAGGAAAATATACTTGATTTTTTACCTGGACAAATAGGACAGCAAAAGCCAGGTACGGGAACTGGTTCCACACATTCTACAGGACATACAATATTTGTACATGATACACTCCCGCCTACGCATTTACAGGAAAGACAGGGGTTACTGGAAGGCACCCAAGTCGCGTTATTTTCATATTCGTTTCCTTCATACACGCAACCTGAAAACATGTAAGTAAAGAATTTGAAATTAGCAGAGAATATAAAACTGTCATCTTCATATGAATATTATTTTACACATTTTGTGTATTATACATAAAATTAATCGAGAATAATTTAATGAAAGTTGAATTGTAGGAATTTGAGATAATTCGAAATATTTTCGATGATATTAGAATCATGTAATGATGATCCCAATATCGAATGATTACATACCGTGAAACACACACGCACGCACGCACACACGCACGCACACACACACACACACACACGCACGCGCGCACACATACATAATTGTTGAGAATTACGACTAATTAACATGAAAAGTATATAAGGTATCACAAAAATGACTCGTAAAACAAACATAAATTGTGCATAGCTACAGATATGGGTTGTTTCTGTTATACCATGTTAAAAATATCTCAACGTTTAGTAAAGCTATTTTTTATTAAATCATTATAGTAATTAAAGATATTTTTGTAAATGTGTGTAAAAGTTAGACATGTGCTAGGCTGTGAGGTTTTTATTTAATTGAATCCATTTATGATATATCTAACGCAAACAATACTTTTCGATACGATAAATGATTTGTTTCAATTATTTTAATGACAAATTTTAAAATTAATCACATGAAACACTTCTGTGTTTTGCTTTAGTATGTAATGTCATTAGCATTACGAAAGACAATTACTAAAATTTGATACTTAAATTCAAACTAAAAAATTTACAAATACGATTACCTCGGCAAGTTTCACAACACTGTCCTGGAAGTCGAACTTTCAATTGACAATTCAGTTTTGGACAAATTTCAGACGTACATTTAACATTTCCTTCCTACAAAGAAATATTAAATTTGAATATTATACATTCTTAAATATTTTTATTCAATGTACCCTTAAATACTTTACAATGAAATATCAATCATACTACCTTATTACATTGGAAACTTGAGGTGGAGGTTATAATAATATTACTTAACCGTGTTTATTTTAACATCTCAAAAAAGTTTCATGGGAGCAGAATATATATACCGTCTGTTTTCAAAACCAGATAGATACACATTTTCCACAAAATCATTTTTTATATTTTTCACAAAATCGTTTTTTATATTTTTCACAAAATCGTTTTTTATATTTTTCACAAAATCGTTTTTTATATTTTTCACAAAATCGTTTTTTATATTTTTCACAAAATCGTTTTTTATATTTTTCACAAAATCGTTTTTTATATTTTTCACAAAATCGTTTTTTATATTTTTCACCAAATTGTTTTTTATATTTTTCACAAAATCGTTTTTTATATTTTTCACAAAATCGTTTTTTATATTTTTCACAAAATCGTTTTTTATATTTTTCACAAAATCGTTTTTTATATTTTTCACAAGTTCTTAATGTACTACACCACCGCAAAGCTGTATTGATAAGCATATTTAGAGCCCAGTCTAAAAATCCATTCAACGTCAGGGATTAAGATTCCAAAGTCAATCGTTTTTTGGCGTGTCCTGTGAAATTTATGAAAATGGATCTATCTGGTTTTGAAACTAGATGACTCTATATGGAAACATATATTGTCCCAAGAGCGACTTACCTTACATTCACAACTTCGGCAAGAGTCGGGGTTAAAACGCTGATTATTGACGTAGTTTATTCTTTCGAACATACATCCATTACAAATTGGACAGCAAGGATCTGGGATTGGATGCGTGCAATTTCTTTCGCAAATTTGTCGTTTGCAGGCAATATGACCGTCCTGTAAAAATGTATTATTTTTAGTTTAATACGATGCTCTGTTTGTGATTATATAATAAAAACATTATATTTTTGCGTTAAGTACAATTAATATGGCCATCAAAGTTTGCAATCAAATTGTGCCAGATACTTTGAATCTTAACCCGGAAATGTCAACGAAATTTAATTTGATATTTTTTGCTTAATTCTCCATTTATACTGAAAAATGAAGTAAAAAAACCCTGATTTGAAAACGACGTATTTGCCTTGATATATAACACATAGATAAGAACTTTGATTGGACAAATTCTGAAAATAGTAAAAAAATAATATTAGGAAATTTCGAACTGTAGAAGATATCCTCTTGCTAAATACTTAAAAATGTTCTAACTAAATGTTATTACTTTTAGAATAAGCTAAAAATCTAAAAGTTGTAGTAAAAATAAAGGAAGTTGAATAACTAAAATGAATTATTTTTACTAAATTAAATTAAACTAATTTGAACACTGCAAGTTTCTAAAAAAAATGGCATCAATGATACAACACAAGTCTTTCATCAATAACTGTAACATCGTACATCGTTTACAGTTAGTAAATGCACTGTGATATTGATTAGATTGTATTTTGATAGAAGTAAATAACAAATAATTAAATAGTATGCTCAATAGAAAGAGAGAACTTAAAGAAATGCAATTTTTAAGTTTATAAAATATTTTCCTTTAATAGATTTTTGCGTTAAAAATAAAACAATGTGTTGGATCTCACTATTAATATATTCAATTCAAATCCTATTACCTTGCAAATGCATTTATTACAAACATCATCTGGATGAGCAAAATATTCATTTTCATCAAAATGAGAACCAGATACAACACAACCTGAAACATAATTTTTAAGTAAGAGTTGTTCATATAAAAAAAAATTATAGTTGACTAATAAATGGTTAAACATTTCAAAATTATTGTACATATCTAAAGGGTCATTCCAGGGTATTTGTCCCTTCAGCAACTTTTTGTTATTTATTTTATTATATGTTAATTAAGTTAATTAACATATAATAAAATAAATAACAAAAAGTTGCTGAAGGGACATATACCTTGGTATGACCCTTTAGATATGTACAATAATTTTGAAATGTTTAACCATTTATTAGTCAACTATACATTAACCCATTTTTTTAAAAAACTAACTAAACTGAAAATTAACTAAACCCACTTAAACAGGGTTTATTTTACGTTAATTAACATATCATAAAATAATAATAATAAGTTATGGAGAGGACAAATACTGTGGAATGGCCCTAAATAGAAACCTTGAAACTTTTTATATTTATGTCGAAAAAAAAATAAAGCAAACCAAAGCTTAAATTAAATGTTTAAACTAAAAACACTTTAAATAAATCTCTAAAATATATTTTTTTTTCCTATTATTATATTGCTGTTTGTATGGTACGACAACATCAACTACAATAAACAACTGAGTATTAGCTTGGGGTGAGTGCTATGAATGTGGTTCTTGGATGACCAAGACAATGAATGGCCATTTGTGTTTTAGGTGTAGCAAATTTAATTAAAATTTAAGTTACACACAGCACAAACACAGTATTGGATACAAACTACATGTAACCGAGCATGGGGAAAGCTGGCTCTCTACTGACGAGTTGATCCCGCCAACCAGTAGAGGGCGCTATAGTCGCCGACAAGGGCCGTTGTAATGTAAGTAGGGTATTTTACAACTTTTTAATAAAAATTTACATTATTTCAATTGGAAATTTTCCGTTAATAAACAAGTACTTAAACAAATCAATGAATGAAAAACGCAGAACGATTCTTGTATTCTGAAGCGATAAATCTATTTTTTTATTATTCTACATGTAGATCGAGTGGATGTAATAAGAGTCTAATGAACAAGGTATTAAAGATTCCATAATTTATCAAATTTAAAAAGGAATAGATGCATTAATTCAAAAATGAACTCGAGCCTCTATTAAAGTAACTATTGTAAGGATAATTCTTTAAATTATAAAGTCAGTATAAATGCATACGTAAACTTTTTTTACTTCGTAAATGAAAAAAAAAAATTAAAGAGGCGAAAAAAAGTAAAAGGAGCGTGAAAATTATATTGATACCAAGTGTTTGAAATGTCGTAAAACACTCAAATTAATATATTAAATTATATCCCTACCTGGACAAACTGGGCAACAAACTCCTGGTGGTACCACAGGATTAGCGCAAAATGGAAGACTACATGATAGCTTATGACAAGTCACTGTTCCACTCTAATAAAAAAAGAGGAAGAAGAATGGTTAAATCATATCAAAATTTAGTATTATTTTCATTAAACGGATATAGTATGGCTTTTCGAGAAAAGAAAATACATTGTTTTCAGAAATAAGACCTATTTATAACGGGTTTATTAGACAGGTTTATTTGTACTTTTAAGACTCTAATTATTACACATTAGGATGTTTATAAACATATGGGAAGGGTGGAGAAAGTTGTTACTGGTTGTTTTCAAATCGTGCGGTGCTGCCACGAAAGCGGAAACGTATAATTACTCCGCTAGTTTGTCATCTTTATCATACTGGAGTTCGGAGCTGTTCTGATCACTTGTTTGGAAGTTATTCGAGATCTTCGTATCTTTCAACGTGTTAATGTAAGTATTGAAATAATTTTTATAACTAAATACAAGTTCCTAATGTAAACGATTAGCAGTAACCCCCAAATAAACTATGTGATTTAAGATTTAAATATATATGTTGAAGGAAGTTAGCGTTAGTTGTTTAGCCTACAGAGTCGCATTTATGTAATGACGTCCAGGAGGGCACACTGGTCACGGCCTGGCTACTTAGCCATTAACCATGTCCACTCTGCATAACACAAAATCTTTTGTATTTTTTACGCACAGATGGATGATTATGGATTATGCGAGGAAGAAGACAACTATTTTATCTATGATATGTGCCAATAATTTGATTAAAAGACAATCCCTTACAATTTTTTTTAAAAAAAATTTAAACAATAATAATGCTAAAAAAATAAGTTTCAAATGCACTAAAAAGTTTTACAACCTTAGTATTGAATGATAATATTGCTTTCATGTTTGAAAATATACACATTGATATTCTTTAAAATACCATCAAACAGTACTTTTTTTATATCGGGCATAGTTGGTGGCTATTTTGCTCTGCCTGTCCCGTAGGGCAAAGTGCTCTAAGATTTGGGTAGGGTCGCAGGAAATTTCTTTTCTTTTACCTTTAAATAATCAAAATAAAGTCACGATATTTTTTTTTGCATAAACCTAAATAGTGAAACTAACTTACGCCAAATTTTTATTTGTTTTTTTCAATTTGTTCTTATTGAAAACATATTTTACCTGAGCGTAGCCACTATGTTCACCTCTCCCCCCTTAAGTTTTAGAACACTTAAACAAATTTACTACTTTATTTAGGTAATTTATGAAATAATAATGTTTTTCAAACCTTGCAAATGCATTCATCACATGGATTTTCAGGTGATATGAATCTCTGTTGGTTAGTGATATTCATTCCTCCATAAAAGCACCCATCACATAGTGGACAGCAGTTGAAATCCTTCAGAATCGGATGGAGACATTGAACGCAGGAGTTTCTTTCACATACGACTTGACCTTTCTGAAAATAACAATGAACAAACCTTGTATTTCAATACAGTGTTAAACATGCAAATAGACTAAATAAAATGCTCTAAAACATTATTAAAAAAAGTGTTTCTTAATCAATTCTAAAGGAAATGGGATACCTTGAAGTATTTCGAATTCATGGTGTTTTTAACAATAACGTAATCTCACGGATATTTCACGATAAAAATTTAGAGAAATAATGCACTGTGAAAAAAAGGTGCTTAAAAATGAGTACATGAACGTACTCGTTTTTTAGTACAATTGCATCGTAAATGAGCGATGGCGTATCACTTTAAGTAATCGAAATTATATAGGCAGCCTATGTAGACTAGTATCTGCTCTTTTTATTGATTTTTATCCATTGTACTCATTTTTAAGTACATTTCTTTTTCAAAATTGAAACTTATCTATTCGGAGCCATGATAAGCATCGAATGTATTAAAAAAGGAGTACATTTTACTTACTTTTGAATACCTATTTTTGACAGCGTGGATCGCTTGAGTGGTCATCATATTAGATATAATTTGTAATTTAAGTGCTTTTTTATATATTAACCGAAACATTATTTCATATAGTATTTCGACAATTATAAAATATTTTTAAAAATCATTGAAATTAGGAATTGAGTAAATTATCTTTGATTAGCTTTCATAGAAGTTCTAAGGAACAAAGGCATTTTACAAAACAGTATTTTTATTATGTTTCACTCAATACTTTAAGTATAAATCATTAATATTTTATTTCTAAAATATTGTTAATTATGCGTTGCTTGTGGTAGTTTAAGGGAAATTATCCAAGCAATGAAATGTAGTAAGCAATCGAGAGTTGAAAGTAGATGCGAGACATTTTTTATATATGTATAAACTGTAATTATTCGTTATAAGAGTGTAAATATTTTGTTCACGTATCAGGTTTTCTAATATTGGTGCAGCCAAACGGATATTTATTTTGTATACAACGAAAAATTAGCATTGATTTCCATCCTACATCCGAATTTATCATTTATTATTTTTTTGTTTTATGGAATCTGATTCATTTCACACTCATCAAATAAATGTTTAACGTATATATTAAGAACATGTGATAAAATGCAGAAAAAAAGTAGTGTTATGCAACTGTTCAACAATTATCGAAATATAAGATTTTTTAAGCAAAACGTAATTAAAAAAACAAGTGGAAGAAGGGTTTATATACATTTAAAAAAAAATTTATATAGATGAAAGTTTTAAAGACATATGGGTTTTCTCTGTAAAATTGGTTGTATGACTCAGATTTATTTATTTAGACAGATACAGAACAGTAAAAAGTTTATGTTTATAATGGTTCGTTTATAAAAATTCGTTATTTTAAAAAACTTATAATGGTTCGTTTTCATTGAGCGAACCTAAATGCCAAATGTGCGAAAACGCGCCAATTTTGTTAACCTACTACCATTAATCACGCTCACAATCGATGAATAGGAGAAAGTCTCGTGCCAATTTTTTCATTGGCGAAAAATACTGGATGCTCCACTGAAAGCGACTCTTTTCTCCAAGATTGTTGTCAGTGAAAAAGCTGTTTATTTTAGAAAGTGATTTTTGTCAGTTAACCATTTCTTCCACTGGCCCCTTCAATCATAAAAAAGACTTACCGAACATAAACAAGTTTCACAAGCATCCTCTGTATTTGTGAAATTTGTGTTATCTATGTAAATTTCTCCTTGGAATCGACAATTTACACATTCCAAACAACATCTACCTGGAGCAGGATGCAAACACTGGTTGGCAGGACATATTTTCTTTTCACAGTGGATGTCACCGTTCTATACAAATATATTTTTCGTTTAATAACATTATAATCTCAAATTATAGATGTTGCACATACATTACTTCAAAATATTTTTTAATCTATATTAAATTGTGCCACTTAAATTTTGAGGTTTTTTTTCTGTACTACTTCAGTAAAATTATTTGTACCAATCCAGTATGAGTTGCTTAAAGGTTTTATAAAAGATCATGTTAAATAATCTATATTTGCTTTTATTATTTTTCAATGGGCAGCAAAAACAATTGTGGTACATATATATATTATTAGATTTTATTTAGATAATAAATTGTTTATACATTTCATGACATACGTAAGAGGAAAAAATTAGAAATTTGGAAAATTTTGCAAAGCAAAAAAAGATATTAAAGAGTAAAGTTAAAGAATGCAAGTGACGAGAAACTTTAAAATGTTACGTAGGATAATATTAATATATGTTTTTTTTTAGCAAAAAGTAATAAATAAATTAACATAGAACTACCCTTCATCTTATTTTGAAATTAAATGACAAATAATAAAAAAAAAATACATAGAAGTCTATTGCTATCTTTCTGAAAAAATATTTGTGTTTAATTTAAACATCTTAATATCTAAAAAAGCTGTTCCAAATTAACGTTTCTCATAAATATACAATATTTTTTACAATTATATAAACAGTTTAACAATTTTAATTTAATCAAACGAGTGCTGTTTATAAATGAGGTACAGAAAACTATGTTAGCTAAACGTCGCTCTTACCAGGCATATACATTCTTGACAAGGGTCTGTTTTATGAGGAAAACGTGTATCAAGTTCCTGCCTCTTCCCATTATAATTACAGTGGTCAGGGCAATATGGGCAGCAACTACGATCATCCGTAATAACGTTTTGACAGTCAACTGGATCACATGGTTTTCTATCACAAAGAATTGAACCTTCCTGTACAAAAAAGGGTAAATAGTTTGTATTATTAATTATAAATTTTAATATAAACTTGTTCAAATTGCAACTAACAGGCTCAAGTGAAAACTTTAAAAAAATATTTAACCTTCTAAAAACTGCCTTATAGATACCACACATTGATGTAGTTTTAATGTATAACGATTGAAATAAATTTTGTATGGATACTAAACAACATACGACCAACATAGTCAAAAACAATACCCTGAAGCATGGATAAATTGATGAAATTATATCTTTTGTTCATTTTTTTTAATATTGTGGTAAACCATTAACGTATAATAGAAGATATTACTAGTATTAGTTGGCAATCATGTTATTTTTAAATTTTGTGAAACCGAATGTCAGTATTTTCTGCACAAAAATTTAAACTACTCATCACTGCATTGTTTTAATCTAGTCAATAAAAAGTGTAGAGTTTTTAGAGAGAGAAAAGTGTTGAGTAGAAAGGGAGAGTTTTTTGTAAAGTTGGTAAAACTAGTTGCTTTAACTAACCTCACAACCAGAGTTTGGCATATTAATAATTTTATTTAATTAACTGGTACTAATAAGAATTTATGTATATGTGAAAATGTAATCTGTAGAAATTTTTTTTAAATATTACCATACAAGCACATTCAGAGCAAGGATCGGTTGGATCATCGAATTCTGCACCAAAGTGGTATACTGTTTCCTGGTATAGACAACCTAAAAATGAAAACCTTTAATTATTAAATGAATATATGTACACAACAATGTACAGTCTCTATTAGAAATACTCTAACTTAAAACAGTTTCACCTTTAACAATGTATCATTATATGTGTAGGTTACAGTCAAAATTCACTATCTTCAGTGTTAAAAATACTCGATCTGGTAATATGTGGAGGTAATTTCATGAAATCTCTATATAATAATGCGCCTTTGATAATCAAAGTTACGATAATTATTTATTTAAAAAATTTTAAACAAAACGGCGTATATGATTTTCATGGATTGTTTTTCATTCGTCAATTTATGTGAGAGTTTTAGGGTAAGTAAATTTAGATAGAGGTCCCCAAAAAATGTCTCGACTACAATATATTTGGAATCATATTATTTATTCTCTTAATTTCATTATATTGTACGGAATTAAAGATGGAGTTTGTAAGATTTGACTGTGATATTTTCGTGTGATTGGTTTCTTTTAAGTAAAATTGTAGAGTGAGTGCACCAGTTACCGACCACGTACCAGTTACCATCCATTAAAAAAAATTTAATTAAGATCATATCATTAAGTTTTTAAAAGTCCCTTCAATCAATGCTTCTCAAAGGCTTTTAAAATATTGGTAAATTTCATTTTACAGCCTAATGTGAGTTCAGTGCACTGTTCAAAATACACTCTCATATTTGACAAAACTTCTGTCATTTTGGACGAAACAGACGCCTACTGTATGCTTCGATAACATATTTCGTCAAACTGAGTAAATTCATTTTGTCGTTTTTTTTTAATGAAATTTATTTCTTAAAAATGAGGCAATATACGTATAAGTACCAGTTATTATTTCAAGCCATTGAAAATGGCCGTAAAGGAACCTGAGTAAATTACTGTCGTCAAAAATGAGCACCTAAAAAGGCCGTAAAGGAATCTGAGTAAATTACCGTCGTCAATGATGAGCACCTAAAAAGGCCGTAAAGGAAACTGAGTAAATGATTTGTTAAAAATTTGAAGATTCTTGTTTCGTCAAAAGTCACGTGATGAAATGACGAAACTATTGTCAAATATGACGAAAGTAGCCTTGAGGATCGTAGTAATCTCAAAAATAAGAGTGTTATTGCTAAGAGTGTAGTCACATACATTTTTACGTTTGGCAATTGTTCTTAACTGGTAGGAAATTGGTACAACGGAAAAATATGCAAAGTATGATCACATAACATAAATATTCTCTATTCATACTTAAAATAATTTAATATAGAGTTTGCTTCCATCATTCGATACTTAATATAATCAGATGGACCTCGTGATGGCGCAGTGGCTAGAGCACTGATATTTCATGCGAATAATCCGAGTTCCGTTTCTGATGATGACGTCTTAGATAAAACCCTTTTGGCCTATGAATGAGCACAAGAAAAATCTAAGGATGCAAAGGCGTTACTTTGTTCTGTTTATTGACAATTAAAAATAAGCTTGTATCTGATCAAACGAGCTTAAATTAATGGAGAGCTATTTGTCACAGAATTAGTGTCGGAATGGATCACTCTAAAAATGTAGAATTGTGTTTCTATCCGGATACCTCATGTAGTTGATTTTAAAGATGTTCACGTCAAAAGAAAAATATAAATTCAATTTATCTAATATTTCCATTTTGCGCCTTTTTCTCTGAGCACAGGTCCCTGTGCGGTGGCATGCGTCGTACACTCCTAAGGGCAAGCATATACTGCTTTAAAATGTTTCTCCTTACCTAAATCGCACACAGGACAACAATCCTTCACAACAGGATTCAAACAATAAACAGTGTCACATTTCTTAGGTCTGCATTCAATATTTCCGTTACTGCAGGTGCAAGTTTCACAATTGTTTGCAGGATCTATGAAAGTTTCTCTATCAGCAACAACTTTTCGGCCATGCAAACACCCTATAATAATACATTAAAAATATATTAATCTTTCATACAGATGCTGAATTTTAACACTTAAAGTCATATACTCGATTTAATTTAAATATTTTTTACCCGAATCACATACAGGACAGCAATTTTTCATAATTGGGTGAGAACAGCGAGGTGATTCACATGGTCTTGGATTGCACACAATACTTCCAGCTAAACAAGTGCAAATTTCGCATGGCCGATTATGATAATCAATTCTTGTATTAAGTTCATAAAACTGACCATCGGACATACAACCTAAAATGAAAATGTAGTAAGTATACTTTTAAAATAATTTCAAATATCGTCGTTCAAAGTACAAAAGGTCGCATGTCAATTTTTTTTTTATTGCTATACATGGCAGTTTGTGATTTTCAGTTGGTGGCAAAATCTCTAATGTCATCGGCTAATCCAATAAAAGATACAATCATACAGAGCCGGATTTAGAGTTAGTAGGTCCCTAGGCTGAAAATGTGTTGCCGGCCCCCCAACTACTGGGTGGTATGGAATACCCCTCCAGTAAAATAAGGGGGGATTTTTTTCAGAATTTTAATTCGGGATTTAATTCATTCGGAAATAGATTGAAAAATATATATTCCAGAACTGCAAACTAAATCATTTTTGAGTTCTAATAAAATTGGGATGCACTGTTTTTTTGTTGTTGTTTTTTTTGTACATTTCTAATCCTATGTTAAACAATTCATTAGTTTCAAAGAAGAACATCTTACGTTAAGAAAATGACATTTTGAATGCCAAATTCTTCAACAAGGATCATTCTTCTAATAACAGTACTGTAAAGCTTGGTTCGTAGACCCTCAAATACAGAACACTATTGAGGACAAAGAACACTATGGAGATCACCGGACACTCTTGAAACTACCGGACAACAGTCTTGAAACCACCGGACAACAGTCTTGAAACCACCGGACACCAGCCTTGAAACCACTGGATAACAGTCTTGAAACCACCGGGCAATAGTCTTGAAACCACCGGACACTAGTCTTGCTACAAAGATATACATGTCCATCGCTCGGTGAAAAACACAGCCATGAGCGTTTTATTCCTTCACCATTACTAGTTTTCTACTCAAAAAAGCTTGTTTGGCACTTATAAAAATTTTGCCTTTTTGAGTGATTTATTTTCAAACGGGTCGTTGTCACAAGTTGAAGTGTTGAGGCACTAATTTTTTTCAGTAATCTATATTATATTTGGTGTGTGGTGAGAGCCCCTAGGCTGCAGCTTATGTAATGTAGCCTATGCCTAAATCCGGCCCCCGCAACCAAATGCCGAAAGGTTCTATCTTACTCCTGAAAAGTGATAGGGTTACCTTTAACTTACGACCTTGTGCGTTTTGAATGACGATATAGATATTTTACTACTTCGATTATGGTAATACTTATTAAGATGATTTAAATATCAAAATGTTTTAAAGAGCACACAATTTTTTGCGTTCATGTAAGTAAAAACATTTGAATCATATTATCCTTTCGTAAAATACTTCAGTATTTATAACCGTTAAAATTATTAGTAGCAACTTTATTAATAATAGAGCATTTAACAATAACTTTTATTAATAGAGATATATAACCTTTATTAATAGAGATATATAACTTTTATTAATAGAGATATATAACCTTTATTAATACAGATATATAACCTTTATTAAGAGATATATAACCTTTATTAATAGAGATATATAACTTTTATTAATTGAGATATATTTACCTGAATCACATACTGGACAACAGTTTTTCATAATAGGGTGGGAGCAATGAATGGAATCGCAAGGTTTAGGGATGCAGGCAACAGTTCCAGCTGAACAAGTGCAAAGGTCGCATGGCCGATTATGGTAATCAATTCTTGCATTCAGTTCATAAAACTGTCCTTCGACTACACAACCTAATTAAAATGAAAAACAAAATCTAAAATAAGCTCAAACAAGTAATAAAAATATTAGATTTGAAAACTGTGTAGGAAGATATTTGAGAAACTGAGATGTTGAAGGTGTAATGGTAGATGTTTTGATCCACCAATATATTTTATGTCCAATGTAGAAGATACATTATGTCGTAGTTAATGTAGAAGATATGTATGTTCATCTGCATATTTTTTATGAATTAAGAAATGTAGTATATTTGTCTAAAAAATACACGATGGATACAAAAAAGAGCAAATTTACATTACAATTATTGATTACCGTTACTAAAATAAAGAGAAAATGCTTTTTATTCTTCTCACATTTATTAAGTCAAAGAATTTTTGGAATTTAGGCATTTATTTCTAGATAAACTATTTTAAAAAGACAAATTTAAAATACATATAAATAAATTTCTCCATGTTATCATGTTTAAGCGAATCAAATCAATTTTCTTAAAAGTTAGTTATCATTCTTTAATATTTTTTTAAAAAAGCAAAGATTTTCTGGTTTTGAGGTGGTTTAGGTATTTTTACAATTTTTTTTGTATTATATAATTTGGTAGGTAAAGTATTAAAAGAATAATAATTTTGAATTCTTCTTTTCTATATATTTCGTTAGATACCAAATATAATTTTAGAAAAATGTTTTGTTAAGCTACTAAACATTAATGAAACTTTATTTTAAATTAAAATTTTATTCAAAAGACGGTAGGTTTGGTTTATTAACGATTTAATACTTAGAAATTAATATAATGTTAAATTTAATATAAGGTCTGTATTTTAATTTATGGATGATTTATTATTAATAATATAATTATTTATTTTTGCAATTGTATGCTTTTACATTTTAAGATCATAAATTAAAATGGTATTGATGGGTAAAAAATAATATAAAAATTGAGTTTTTAATAAAATTTAATAATATGATTGAATATTTCATAATAATTCTTTAACTGATGGTTTTTGAATATTTCAAATTTATCTAAAATATCTAATAAAAGAAACCCAATCAATTTTACTATTTTGTATTTTTTTTCTTGATAGTTACCTGATTCACATATGGGACAGCAGTTTTTCGTGGCTGGATTTAAACAGTCTGTTTTGAGGCACTGCTTAAGTAGACATTTCATACTACCTTTTTCACACTTGCAACTTTCACAAGGGTTCTCTGGATTAGTGATTTCTTCTCCTGGTTGATACGTTTTACCATTAAACGAACATCCTAATCAATAAAATAAAATTCTAGTTAAAGGTAGTATGCAAATCATATATTGGGAAATTCTAGAATATCTTTTTCAAATCAAGTTTTTTTTAAAATTGAAACTTATGTATTCGGAGCCATGATTGGCATCGAATGTACTCAAAAATTGAGTACATTTTACTTATTTTTGAGTACCTATTTTTAACAGTATACTCACCAAAATAAAAAATTTATTTATAATAATTAATAAAAGCATTCTTACCGAAATTACACGATGGACAACAGTCTTTGACGATAGGATGCGCGCAATGTATGACGCCGCAAGACTTAGACTTGCAGTCAATATTTCCATTGATACACATACAAATTTGGCACCCATCTGGACTAATTACCTCTTGACCATTCTTAATATTTTCATTGTTAAATATGCAATCTGAAAAATTTGTAATTGTCATTCCAAGACCTTTAAAACATAGAATTAACCTACTTCATATAAAAATAAATTAATTTTTAAGATTGTTGTTATAAAGACTCAAATAAAATAAAATAGTAATAAAATAGCGTACCACATAGTTTACTAAAAGCGTAATCAATAGCTTACCCATATAGTTGCTTTAAGTTAATAATTAAAATATAATTATGTTTGACCTTTTTTTATCTACAGTTTAATGGAATAATTCTCTGTCTTTCATCATTATCTCACAAACCCTTCCATTAATTTATATCTAAGTTATACTTTTGCATGTCGGATATAATTTAAGTCATTGTTTTAGGTTTCGTTTTATTCAGTTTATTATGTCACAATTAAAGTTATCAGTGTTATAAATCCGCAAATACAAATTTTATTAGACTAAATTAAGAATTCTTGTTTTGTTTTTGAAAAATGTTTATTATAAAATGCTTTGAAAGAATGACAGATTACTTTTTAGGAGTCCATTTAAACAACCTGTAGTTTACTAACCTTTTTTTAACTTTGTTTAGCGTTGGAAACCATAAACAATAGCTTTAAACGTATTTTTGTTTCAAAACTCTTCTTCTTTTTATTAATTTGAGAGATGCCAATTTTTAAAATACTACTATTTTAATTATTATCACTTTAATTGCTATCTAATTATTAAATTCCTTAAGTAATTATCTAACTTGTATACTTTCGTAACAACTAACCTTTACAAACTGGGCAACAACCATCCGTTGAAGGCCTTTTACAATTTACCGGTGGACACTGTTTAGGTTTACAAGTCATATTTCCATTTTGACAAACACACTCTTGGCATGCATTGGCAGAGTCCTGGATAAGTTGTCCTTCTTTGTAAAGCGTCCCATTGATCATACATCCCTCACTGCACACAGAGCAACAATTCATTTGAACTGGGTAAATGCAACGAATAAAGGGGCAGTGTTGTTCAAAGCAGGTTACCATTCCATTCTACAGGAAGATATATAATTGACTTTAAAGTTGTATAACTAAAGTAACTTAATATTGTATAACTAAATAACTAACCCCATTTCAATAAGGTTTAATTAATTACGTTTTCGCAATATGAATATAAAATGTACCAGTGTTCACTCTAGAAATAAAAATGGGCAGGGCACTATTGGCAGGAAAAGGGCACTTTCAAAAAAGTTTGGGGTGGGCGAATCCACCCGTTAACACATCGGGATGCCCTTTGCTTGAAATTACCGCATATTCATCGCGAATGCGCAACTAGCGCAGTTAAAAAGAAGTTTTTTTCTTCTGTCTTAATTAATTTAATTCCGATTTACACTTAAAACCTTAAGATCAATGCCTCTTTTTAAAGACAGTTAGGGGAGCAAAGACGTCTGTGCTTGATTAAAAAAGCTAGGGAGCAAAAACACTTATACTTGACTGAAAAGGGCAAAAGGGCGGAATTTTTTCAAAAGAAGGCTTCCTTTTCTCCAAATAGGCATGAGGGCGATATCAAGATTTAAAAAGGGCGGGCAGGGTGAGAAGCTCTTCAAAAAACGCCTAGAGTGAACACTGAATGTACTAATAATATAAACAAAAAATACATAATGTGTAATAATCTTCATTTTGATGTAAAGTTAAGCCCACTAGTTTCAAAACCAGATACATCCATTTTTATAAATTTTAAAGGAGACGCTGTAATGGTAATGTTACTTTTCATTACTATAATAATTTTGATCATATCTCTTACATCTGATCATCAATGCGTTTTTACTCATGTAATTTTTAAAATTACAAATTCTTGATAATGTGGTAATACTAATTTGTTAGTGTACCATTTATATAAAAAATCATACCGTAAACATTGAGTTGTAAAATGTGTAAAAATGTGCCCTTAATAAGAGCTTTTTTTCTTCAAAATATTAAACTCATATTACTAAAACTTACTGCAATGTTCAGTAGGGCACACGCATTATATGACCCTTCTAGTTTCGAAACCACATAGATACATTTTCGTAAATTTCACAGGAAACGCTAAAAACTATTGACAGCTACGTACTTTTTGACCTAAACGCATTACTTTGAATGCATTTTTAGACTGGATTCGGACATTTTTCGTCAATACCGCTTTGCAAGGTGAAGTAGTCTATTGAAAACTTGTATAATTGTAATAAAAAAAATCGATTTTTCGAAAATGTGGATCTAACTGGGTTTGAAACTAGATGGCTCAATTTATATAGCTACATTTTACGGACTACAAGTCCTTTAAACTATTGTGTTTTACTAAAGAAATCTTATTCAATTAATTGTAATTTGTGTTACAGAAAGGGCTTTTGGTTTGAAATTTTTAGTATTAATATTATCAATTTAAAATACATATGTTACTTTATTTAAAGGTGAGATTGAAATTAAATGATTAAAAATATTTGAAGAGGACATAATTCATCTAAAAAGGACCTCAGAATTTTGTAAAATTATCATATTTAAATTTTCTTCCTTTTCATTAACATTGTTTTGGTAATTTACAGTGATTATTTATTTTTTGAATGCAAAGAAATTTTTTTTAAATCTATTTTAGTGAATAATTCGTCTTCTCATAGAAGACGAATTATTGTATCACTCACTGACTGTCAAGCAAATTTCTCAATTATAAAGCTATTTTCACTGCTTTCACGTTTATTGAATTTTTTCTGTTCTGTGAATACAATTTAATATATTTTTTAAAAACTTTAAACAACGAGGGAAAAGATAGCTTTTAATTTGAATCTCAAATCCTTAAATTTGAAAACTATTATAAAGGTGATTAATTTTATAGTTTTAAAAATGGAGTGTATTGCTTGAAAACTGGTGATCCTAGGACGTAACATTACGCCCTTGAGAGTCAGTGGATTGACCTTTTCTTATACAACGTTCAGAAAGTAAAATTTTACCTTTGACGTTCTAATTTCCATAATGACCATGAGATTTGAATCATGTGATCATTTGCAGTCAATCAAATAGAGATTTGTCATGTAATATGTATTTTGTTTTTGAACATTTCAGAAATATATTTTAAATCCTTTATAATCTTT
The DNA here is from genome assembly GCA_963932185.1 of Troglohyphantes excavatus. NCBI lineage: Eukaryota > Metazoa > Arthropoda > Arachnida > Araneae > Linyphiidae > Troglohyphantes > Troglohyphantes excavatus. Next base: position 13,132,288 of record OZ010676.1, on the reverse strand, counting down.
CAAAATATTTTTTTGAAATTTTAATATTATAACAGAGAAAAATATAATTGAAATCATACTTGGCAGCTGCATATTTCGCATGGATTATCTGGATGTGTGAAAACTGTTCCTGATTCATGCGTCTCATCAAAAAAGTAACAATCTGCTGAAATTACAAATCATTTACATAATTAAAAAATTTTAAATTATAAAAAAAATTATGTTTAATTATTAATAAAGAATTCTATATCTATGTTTATTTCCAATGCATAAGTCACAGGAAATTTCCCAATCTTGTAGGTCATTAAATGTCTCTAGTCAATAAAATAAGTTTCCCTGTTTAGAGACATCTGTAGCTAAAACTAATGAACGGAATTACACCAAATTTCATAGTAAGGATAATGAAAATATGAGGAAAAGATTTCTGTAAAAAAAAATTTTAGTTAAAAAAATCACCTATACCTTGGCGCTGTCCGAGGTATAAAAAATGTAAAAAAAAATGCAATAGACATACAAAATTAATTTAGTAAATTAATAATAAAAAATAATAAATTAATTAGTTTAGAAATGATAAATTCGTTTATTCATCCGAATCAGGACGCACAGAGGATACAAATTGTTGTACAAGAAAAGTCAGCCGATTGAAAATAGTTTATGTGGTTCTGAAGACCCTAATTCTGATGAATAAAAGAGTATTTCATTTTAGTTTAATAACTAAATTAATTTGTGTTTTTATCGCAACTTTTTTACATATATTATACCCGTTTTCGTCCCAGACAGCGCCAAATTTCCCATATTGGTGATTTTTTAAACACAATTTTTTAAACGCATATCTTCTCCCCATGTCTGCAATATCATTATTATGAAATTTGATACAATTCCGTTCATTAGTTTTAACCACAAACGTATCTAAACAGGTGTACTTATTTTATGACCACCCTGCACATAAATTTCGCATATATAAAAGAAAGTAGATAATTACTTTATTAATTTCATATATAAAACTTGAATTAGTTAAAAATCTAAAAGTGTATTAAATGTTGAATAAGGTAAAACAAATATATAATTATTTTGGTACACAGCATACATCTTCTTTCTACGCTTTAAAAATGCATCCAAGGAAACAATTACCTGCGATGCCCTTACGGCATCTTGTAGCCACCTCATCAATGCAACTGGTTTCTGAACAGCTACGTTTCTCACAGTTAACTTCAGGATATTGGCAATAACATTCACTACATTCATCCTCTGGATCCCTAAAGCGCTCTCCGTCTCTATAAAAACTTCCCTTGTATTTACAATCTGTCAGAAAAGGATATATATATATTAGAGCGCGTGCAGAAGTAATATAGATAGATAGATAAGTTTATTGTAGTGGGCCGTAGCCCATTTACAAAGGTTGACAACATATTTAACAAAAGCGGATACAAAATTAGATAACACAAAATACAAGATAATACATTTTTAAAAAATCTAAAGCACAATTTGAACAAATATGCAAAAAAAGACAAAAATAAATTACATGAGCAATTATAATTAGGGGTTTAATCTGTTATTTCTGTACAAGTTCGCTGATCAAGTTCTCCCGGAATTTATTTTAAAACAGTGATTGCGTATTTATAAAAAAAAAAAATTGTAAAATTTTAGGAGGGTTGAAATGTTACTGGATTCAATTGATGATAAGTATTTTCGTATGAATGCAACGTAAATTGGACAGACTAAAAATATATGATCCCAGGTTTCATTTTCTGTTGTGTTGCAAAATTTACAGGAATTATTAGGAAAATTTCGAAAGCAACTCCTTTAAAAAATGTACGTGCAGAAGTAATATGTATATAATTAAGCTGCAGGAATAAAAATACAGGGTGCACATATATATATATATATATATATATATATATTTAATTAATTAAATTTCATGTGTTGCTATTATATGTACAAGCAACATAATTTAGCTATCTTATATTTTTTAGGTTTTATTGCGAATCAAAGTTGTGTAGATAATTTTTAAACACTCTGTACTTATTAAGTTATTAAGTGTTTAATATACCCGAGAAAGAGCATAAAAATCATTGGGATTATAAGAAAAAACTAGTTTGTATGTATGGAGCAACATTGGAGTTATGCAAATGAATATTTGAAATTCTTTTACCGCGGCATATTGGGCAGCAGTTTCCTTCCATATAAATTGGATTCTCACAATCGGTTGGTGGACAATACGTTTGTTGGCAAGAAACTACACCACTTTCACATTGGCAGTCTCGGCACTGGTTTTGAGGATCGTGAAATGTGACGTGGTTGATGTAATTTTTCTCACCGTATGAACAACCTGAAAAAAGATACACAATTTATTGGAATTTATAAACAAATCTAATTGGGAAAATATTTTCAAAATGGTCAATATACTAGCAAAAAAATCAGCATAAAAACCTTTTTCAAAATTGTGAAATTGGAATTTTTTTTAAGGTTTCATAAAATAATTTTAAACAAAAATATAATTTTTCATTTCCAATTCAATAATTTCAATGCTTCAAAATGGAAGGTTTTTTCAGGTTTTCACAGGTTTTATGAAGGAACATGGATACAAATCTAGAGTTTTATCCGAGTTCGATATCATTTCGCATACTTGACCTTCATGCTAACAGAAAGGTCTCGTTTACATCAGATTACAAAGAAATAACCTTTTTTTTCGACAATTACTCAATTATTTTGATATTCAATTATTTTGATATCCAATTATCCAGATATTCGATTGTCCGGATGATATCTGGTCCCAATTGAACCGGATAATTAGAGTTCTACTGCATTTCATATTTTTGCGATATTTTAAAAGCTTCTGTATTTCCTAAATTATCAAAAATTTCCGATCTTTTCGGTTTGTTTCCTATTGTCATCAACATCCTCATTCCTCAAATGTTATTTCTTACTTTAGGCTGGTATTTTGCATGTAAATCGTAGAAACAAATATGTACATCCAAAGCACACTATTCTATATGTTTTTGTTTTTTCTGCAATTTCGAAACCCTGTCTTTAATTCTACTTTTGTCGACAGCCTATTTGAAATTTATAACTGCTATAACTTGTTACGACTGCTTCCTTGATTACTTCCGTATATATTGCTTATTTTTAATTCAATTAATGAATACTAAAAATCTTACCATCGCAAGAATCGCAGCAATGTCCAAATTGAGGATTCGGACAATCTGGATTTAAGCAAAGCACTGGGTGACAGCTGGACATCCCATCTACACAAACACACTCGCTACAGGGATTACGGAGGTCTAGGAAGTTTTCCCAGGCGTCGTATGTCTTGCCAGCCTGATGGCATTTCACCTCTGGACTGCAAATCGGACAGCAAAGACCTTTCAATTCTTCTGGATGCATGCATGGCAATGGGTCGCATATAATTGTCTGACATGATACAGTTCCATTCTAATTGACAAAAAAAATTATAAAATTGTAAGATAGTACAGTAGAACTCCAATTATCAGGAGCAATTGGGACCATCCGGATAATCGAATATCCAGGTAACTGGATAATTTACGGAAAAAATGTTATTTCTTTGTAAAAATCGAATTTTGCTTTAGTATGTCATATAATTTAATATAATTAATATGACATATAATTTAATGGCTAATTACAAAGAATATCGCTCATCGATAGGAAAGTTTTAAAAATTTGAATTTTGCTGATTTTTGTTTTTCAAAGCGATCAGCATCCGGATTGTTGACGATCCGCTTTGGTTGATCCGGATTACTGGAGTTCGGGTAATTGGAGTTCTACGATATTTAATTTCGATATCGACAAAGTTGATTTGTAGCAAAATATCTCTACTTTATTTAGATTTAGTGCATGTTTGATAAAAAACAATAACAATACAAATTATTTTTCAGTAAGATTCTAAGTTACACTAAAATTTAAATTTTAGGAGTTGTATTTTATTTTGGCCTATCCCATGTTATATCGTTTTTTTATAGCACAATGTAATTTTTTTTTACGCAAATAGTACTTCACAATGATTGATTATTCAATTACGAATTTACTTTTTGTTTATCTTTACAAAACTATACACAAACTAAAAAGTATATTTCATTTCGGAAAGGAAATATTAGTATAATTTTAAGATTGGAGATATCGTGAACATTTTACCTACAAAATATTTTTAATATTCAAAGTATGCGAACACCCTAAAAATTTCATTACAAATGTTTTTTATTTTGACACCAAAACACAAGAATAACGAAACTCCATGTTTATTTTAAAAAAAAATTACCGAACTTAAGTTTTCTTGGAGAATAAATATGTTTCATAATAATACCTCACACTTGCATATCTGGCAGGGGTCATCTTCGTGTGTGAATTCTTGACCGTTCCTATAGAGCCTATGAGTGAATTCGCAGTGGTCACACTTAGGACAGCAGACACCAAAGGGTGCCGCAGGGTGTTGACAATAGGTGGCTGGACATTGCATTCGCTCGCACTGGACTATAGAATCCTAAATTGAAAGAAAGTAAACACATTTGAGGAATTTACAGTCAAAATGAGTTAGAACAACACTGATACAAATAAGTACTCAAAAATAAGTAAAATGTACTCATTTTTTATTACATTCGATGCTTATCATAGCTCCGAATACGTAAGTTTCATTTTTGAAAAAGACATGTACTCAAAAATGAGTACAATGAGTAAAAATTAATAAAAAGAACAGTAGTTTTCCCACATAGGCTGCCTTCATAAATCACTTTCAATAAATATCGATAATTACAACCAAGACTTACCGGGAACTCAGTTTCCATTTAAGCAATCGACATCAAATAATGTGGAAAACCATAATCTGAACAACTATTTCAAGTTTCTCAGGTCACTTTGTTAAGATGGCTTGAACAGAAGCTGAAATTAGCAATATTAAATTACACTGCTCATTTGTGAGCAAGTACGATTACTTAAATTTAAGTACGTCATCGCGCCTTGTTGGGTCTTGAGCCTGTTGTTGGTCGTCAATATTCGTATTTGAAGCAATTGTTCTCAAAGAGAAAGGAGTATGTTCAGGTACTAATTTTTAAGTAAATTTTTTACAGTGTTGTATTATGAGTTTCATACATTAGAAGGCCATAACGGAGGTAAATCCATAACTTAACACGGTCAGTGCGGTACGGGGTCAATTGACCCCTTAACTGACTATCCCCTACTACTAACCTAAGCATCTGGGAGGTAAACTTTCAAAAATTTCTATAGCTGATTTAGCTTTGAACCTTTACATAGAGTTGAAAACAGTATGGCTGTGTATATAAAGTCCAATAATCTTTCAACATTCAATAAAAAATAGCACGTGGTCAAATGACCCCGTACAGCACTGAACGTGTTAAGTTAATGAATCTTCAGATGAATCGATTCATGACCTGCCACCGTAGAATACTGGTTTACAACTATGGAGTGAAAAAACATAATACTGTTTTCTTACAAATTATTAATTTTCCGGGTACTGGATACTTTTAACTAAAGAAAAAGTACGGGGTTGATTGACCCCGTGGCGCACTTGTGGATAAATGCGGATGTGACCGTCCGCACTGAATGTGTTAAAAAAACACAAAATGAGATTAATTAAATTTAATAGAATTATTTTTAATTACGTATTAAGTATTAAAGCCGTATATTTATTAGTTAGATAATAATTTATAGTAAATTATTAGTTTTTGTGGTTCAAACAGAGCCCATACCCAAGTCGCTTAATTTTAGGGTAATGTTTAAAGGCTAATTCCCATTTTATAAATTAAATGTAAATTTTAAATCCACTTTGTATTAAATTCATTAAAAATGCGCATATAAATTCATTTTATTAATTACCTTGCAAGTGCATACATCACACTCATTTGTCAATGACATCCAAACTTCTCCTTCCTGGTAAATCTTTTCTTTCCGACTTTCATCTACACAATATTGCAAGCACTCTTCGCAACACTGTTTTTCTGGCCTTACGGTATTCACGCAACTCAGTTTGGGACAAGCTTGTTGAAAACATCGTACATTACCATTCTAAAAAAATACATTGCAATGGGAAAACAATTAGGTTTCGTACTATAAAATAAATTCAAACAAAAAGCTCGATTTTTAAATATATAAATATGCCCATTAATATCCTTTCTTTTCAAATAAAGTGTTAAGTATATAAAGGTGTTTTATGTGACAAAAATGGAGGGTAAAAAAGCATCCTGTCATATAGTTGTATATTTATTATTGTTAATTAACGTTTTAAAGTACATAGATTGTGGTTTATATATATAAAAAATATATTCTCAACACATTTAACACACATCAACAACTTGTATATACCTCATTAGTTCGATTAAGACGCATCGACAAAATACATTTCTGTGTCTTATAAATAACTCCACCAAAATCGCAAATAGGTAAAAAAAAGTTTTCATATAAATTTTATTAAATATTTTGTAATAAAAGCACCTAAAATATATTTATTTTTAAAAAAATATTTAAATTAAAAACATCGTATTGAATTTTTTTTAAATAAATTTTCCGTTAATTTCACATTATTTATATTGAGCATATAAAGTAATTAAAAACAATTAGACACTAATGGGATAGAAAAAATCAGACACTAAGGGGATAGAAAAAATCAGAAACTAAGGGTATAAAAAAATCAGAAACTAAGGGAATTAAAAAAATCAGAGACTAAGGGGATAAAAAAAATCAGACACTAAGGGGATAAAAAATTTAGACACTACGGGGATTAAAAAAAATCAGACACAAAGAGGATAACAAAGTCAGACACTAAGGGTATAAAAAAATCAAACAATAATGGGATAAAAAAAATCAGACACTAAGTCGATAAAAAAATCAGACACTAAGGGGATAAAAAAAATTGGACACTAAACGGGATAAAAAAAAATCAGACACTAATGGGATAACCAAAATTAAAACGTAAAACTGTTTTCAACTTACTCTTCGATTGATATATTCAAAATTTCAAAACGTTTTTTACTAAACAAATATATCAATACTTATTCCAATAAAAAGGTAAAGAATTATCTAACGATTTAAATAAAACTGTACCTTAACCTAATTTTAAATATACTTTGCTTAATTTTGGAACATAAATGTTGCATATAGATTTAAAAAAATTAATTTTAGATTTTAAATTTTGCTGGGAATATTGCCGGATGTTATTACTCATAAAATATTACTATTCAAGTTAGTTATATCCAGAAAGTGGATAAAGCTGTATAAAATATACTTACAGTACATTCACACTGTAAACACGGCTCTTCTGGATTTGGAGTGAAGCGTTCTTTATTTCTCAAAATACTTCCTTCATATTCACAACCTTAAAAATTAGAAATTTGGTTATTTTGGCTAGATGATAGATTTAATTAAAAATCGTCATTTTGACTTGCTAATCTTTTGCTATCGTAGTAAATAAAATTTTCTTAACTAATAGTATCATAAAAATGCATTTGCGTTTCTGAGTAATAACTATTTCATCTAAATCCAATATAGTTTGTATACATAAAATTTAAACATCCAATTGTTGATAACAAGTAATTTAGAAAGTTACTTATACTAAAATATGACGATTGGCTAGTAAGAACGGATACTATATAAGCCATCTAGTTTCATAACCAGATAGATCCATTTTCATAAATTTTACAGGAAACGCCAAAAATGATTGTTTTTTTACTTCCTTCATATTCACAACCTTAAAAATTAGGAATTTGGTTATTTTGGCTAGATGATAGATTTAATAAAAAATCGTCATTTTGACTTGCTAATCTTTTGCTATACGTAGTAAATAAATTTTTTGTAACTAATAGTATCATAAAAATGCATTTGCGTTTGTGAGTAATAACTATTTCATCTAAATCCAATATAGTTTGTATACATAAAATTTAAACAGCCAATTGTTGATAACAAGTAATTTAGAAAATTACTTATACTAAAATATGACGATTGGCTAGTAAGAACGGATACTATATAAGCCATCTGGTTTCATAACCAGATAGATCCATTTTCATAAATTTTACAGGAAACGCCAAAAATGATTGGTTTTTTGTACTATTTTTGTAAAATTTGTGTTTACAATCGACAAGTAGTTTTATTTTTTCATGACTTTGAATGGATTTTTAGACTGGATTCCGACACTTTTGGCTAAAACCACTTTGCTAGGTGATGTAGTGCATTGAGAACTTGTGAAAAATATATAAAAAAGATTTTACAAAAAATGTGGATCTATATATGGTTTTGAAAATGGACGGCTCATATGTAGTATAATATTTAATTACTTGACTATGTTAAGGTTTAAAGAGTAGAAATATTCCAGACTTCTGTCACTTGTTTTTGAAGAAAGAAAAAAAGAAAAGAAAAAAGGAAAGGGTACAGGAACAAAAAAAATGGAAATAAAAGAACTTTTTGAAAAGAAAATTTAAATGTAAATACAATAGCACATAAAAGAAAATACAAGTAACAAAACATATATAAGAAATCAATAGGAAAAAATATATGTCGTAATAATTGAAACTCTATGAAAACTGTAATAAAATTAATATTTACTAAACCTAAATAAATATGATAATGAAAAAGTTACAGGATATAATGTTAAATAAAAATTACTTACCATCGCATATTGGACAGCATTGACCAGGGATTTTGACAGGATTGGTACATTGGGGATTGCAATGGTGATCTCGTCGTTCACAGTACACGGCTCCTTTCTTTAAAACAAGAAAAACATGTTATAACAATATTGTTTTGTATCAAAATAATTTATGTATTATTTTTATACCATTAGTCTTCCAAATAGTAAGATATCTACATTGTATGATTCACACAAAAATGCGGGTATCTAAAGTTGCAAATGAGGGTAATGTGGTAAATGTGCACTGTAAAAAAAATTACTTAAAAATGAGTACCTGGACATATATTCGTTTTTCTTTGAATACAATTGCATCGTAAATGAGTAATGAGATACTGAAATTTAAGTAATTGTACTTTCTCAAAAATGAGCAGTGTGAATTAAATTGCTAATCTCCGCTTCTGTTCAAGCCATCTTAACAAAGCTACCTGACACACTTAAAATAGTTGTTCAGAAAGGGGTTTTCCACATTATTTGATGTCGATTGCTTAAATGGAAACTGAGTTATTACAACTCAATTATCTTACTTCCCATTGTTTTGATACACCTTAAGAAAATTTCTTATGTTTATAACTTTTTCACGTCGCCCTGGTAGTACAACGGATAAGACACTGGACTGCGGTGCCTGAGGATATGGGTTCGATTCCCGGTAAGTCTTGGTTGTAATTATCGATATTTATTGAAAGGGATTTATGAAGGCATCCTATATCGGCTAGCATCTACTCTTTGTATTCATTGTACTCATGTTTCAGTACGTGTCTTTTTCAGAACTGAAACTTATGTATTTGTAGCCATGATAAGGATCTAATGTACTCAAAAATAAGTACCTTTTACTTATTTCTGAGTACCTATTTTCAACACTGTGTGTAAAGTGTAGGATCTGTGGCAAAGTATAAATAATTGGCTAAAAGCTCAACCATTGTATGTACACTTTTGTAAACTTAATTATTATTTTGAAAATTCATACAATATTTGTGCAGGAGAAAAGAGCTAGACTCTCTAACTTTACATAGATACTTTGTTAAAAATGCACTGTTAAAAATAAGTACTTGAAAATAAGTCAAATGTGTACTCATTTTTTATTACATTCGATGCATATCATGGCTCCGAATACATGAGTTTCAGTTTTGAAAAATACATGAAAAATGAGTACAATGAGTAGATTATTGCATTTATAGGCTGCCTTCATAAATTCCTGTTAACCCTCTGACGCTCATGGCGTATATATACGTCCAGAGATCACCAATTTATCCATGAATGCACTCAATTTTTAAATTCATGAAAATATTCAATTTTTCAATATTTTTTAAATAAATTTAAACTAATTTTCTGAGGTATACTTTGAAAGCTATATCATTACAATTTATTAAAATTTTTTACTTAATTAAAATACAATTTATAAAAGTGCTTCCCTATGAAAAATTATTCTAACCTCCAAGCGGTGAAAATAACTTTACAATTGCCAAAATCGTGTGAGCGTCAGTGGGTTAATAAATATCGACAATTACAACCAAGTCTTACCGGGAATCGAACCCAAATCCTCAGCACCGCTGTCCAGTGCCTTATCCGTTAAAATACCAAGACGACATTGACATTAAGAAGTTATAAATAGAAGAAATGTTAAAAAAGTTTGCCAAAAGAATGGGAAGTAAGATAATTTAGTTGTAATAACTCAGTTTCTATTTAAGCAAGCAACATCAAATAATGTGGAAAACCATCTTCTAAACTACTATTTTAAGTTTGACAGGTTTCATTAAGATCGCTTGAACAGAAGCTGAGATTAGCAATATTAAATCACATTGCTACTTTTAAGAAAGTATAGTTACTTGCATTTGAGACGTATCGTATGTCATACGCCCGTTTACGATGCAATTATACTTAAAGAAAAACATAGGTTAAAATACTCATTTTTAAATACCTTTTTTTTACAGTATGGACATACAATGATTGTGTTTTTAGCCATTATTCCAGTTTTCCGTTTTGTGCAGTATTTTTTAGTTATTGCTCTGCGTTTGCAAGAAATCTTCTTTCTGCAATTTATTACTGAATTTTACTTTATTCAACTTACCGTATATAAGGCATTATTATAAAAATAAATCATGAATAACTTTTCTAATTAAAGTTTTTAAAGCTGAAAGGCGTTTACATGAAACAAAATTATTTTTGTAATTGAAGGGTTTGCTGCAAAAAGGATGTAGCTCCAACCTAGGAGAATTTGGAGTTACATGTACTATCTTGTGGTAAAAAAAACTCAAGTTACTCAAGAAATGGAGCTATCTGTCTCATTATTTTGTTGCAATATAGAGGTAGCTACTGGAGCTACCGCTATTTTCCCCCAAACGACTGATTTGCTTTGCTTACAGGAAGGTTATACAGCCCTTATAAACGGTAGAGTTTTTGGTTCTTTTACGTTTTGTGGTTCTACAATGGACTACAACCAGACAACGCAGCAGATGAGCCGGACATTACAGAGGGGGAGTGTGATGATTAAAAACGTAATTTTCTGTTTTTAAAGCCAAGTTATATGCTATATTTCAATTGAAGTTTTTTTTAAATTAAATAATATTATAGTAAATTGTATTTTTTTTTTTTTTGAAATATTTTTCATAGAGGTGGACAGAGCATCTATTTGGTTGCAAGAAAGAGGTAGCTCCAACAATCTAACATGCGCCACGTCATCTGGAAGATCTATTTTTGAGTGAAAATACTGTCATAATATGTATGAACAATTGAGAAGATTGATTAAAAAGAATATCTTCACACAACTTGGAATTTTGAATTTTTAAACTTTATTTACGGTTTTCTGCAAACTTGAACAATTGGAGCTACCTCCTTTTTACAGAAAACCCCTCAATTCTTGTGTAAATTAAATACCCCTTCTTCTTAAATACCCCTTAATTCTTGCGGTTGTTTTTAAAATCCCGTAATCTTTTTCTGTTTTTACTCTAATTTTCAACAGTACTTAATATTATTTTCATAATGAACTATTTCAAAAAGCTTTTGCAAAGCACAAAATAAATGTATTTCACTCTCGTAGAAGTATTCACTGATGAAATACAACTATTGATTAAAAAGTTTTAAAAAAAATTAAGTAATTTCAATACTTGCCTTCTTTTTTTTCAGAATTATGTAAATAGCCTGCATTTTCTTATACTATAGGACACCATCTGGATGTTAACCTCCCCCAAACCTGCAAACACAAATATTTTTCTTCATAAAAATATAAAAGTAGTATAGTGATCACGCTTTATTACATCCAGATAGTAATAATATAGGCTAAGAAGCAATGCTTTGCTATTCACATAATTCGTGAATAAAAATATCTTCTGGATTTAAGGGCCAAGGCAAAAGCAACATTTAATAAGAAAATACAAGCAATTTTAATATTTATCTCATTTCCGCTCAATACATATCCATGAAATCGCAACTAATTACAAAAATGTAAAGCTACAGGATGGCTAATCAATAAAGTATCCCAAATCACCTGATCAATTGAATTTCACGCAGCATATTAACACTTATGGCTAATATAAAAAATAATTAATATGATACTATTAAAAACATAAAAAACAGTGATTGTCTATTAATTTATAGAATCCTTCAGAAGGAAAATGGCAAGCATGTAACTTTCTATCGGATTAAACAGGTCTACGACGGAAAAGTAGTATTAGCATAAAATTACAATAGTTAATTTTCGTAATTTAATGATTTGGGAATTCAGAAAGAAAACAATAAAAAAATGGTGACTAAATTTTGTTCACTTACATCACATGTGCAAGAGTAACAGGGCTCGGAACTAGGTTGAAACTTTGTGCCATTCTTGTAAGCGTGACCTTGAAAGTTACATTCCTCACAGACATAGCAGCAACTTTCAGGTTCTTTTACAGGATTAGCACATGTCATTTGAGGACAACTAACAGATTGACAATCCATATTACCTTCAGAACAAAAAAGGATTATAGATACAATTCTAATAATTACTTTAAAATCTGAAGTGTTTTAGTTTATTAATGAGAAGATTTTTTTTTATTACACTGATCTAAAAATGGAGCACTGTCAAAGAACAATTTTTAGTTGGAATGGCATATAGAATTAATATTATCTATATGCCATTCCAAATAATAATTACTTTAAAATCTAAAGTGTTTTAGCTTATTAAGGAGAATACTTTTTTTATTGCACTGATCTAAAAATGGAGCACTGTCAAAGAACAATTTTTAGTTTGAATGGCATATAATAGAATTAATATTAAGTTGGGCTTAACATTTTTAAAATAAATAAATGTGCTCAATAAAAAAATGAATTTAAGTTTTTCGATTGTTTATTTTCTCGATTTATTTATTTATTCTGTGTTCTATTTTAGTATCTTATCAACATACACTTGATTTTTTTAAACTACGTAGACTAGCTTTTCTTGGTTTAGAAATTATTCCAGGCCAACTTTTTGTATACCTGTTTGATTTGATTTATTTACTTTTATCATATATAATAATTGCTAAAAACAATTTTCATTATATTATATTAATATTAGTTATAAAGCATCTAAAGTGTTCCCTTCTCAAGTAAGGATTTTTTTTTATTATTACAAACATTTCTAACAATATATCGCTAGTTTTCTTCACTCACCATTATAACAATAGCATCTTCGACAGGGATCACTTGTGAGAATTTCAGCGTTATTCTGATATACACTTCCCGATACCAGACAACCTAAAAGTTTAAAAATAATGATGAATGAGAAAATAAAATTCTAAAATGTATTAAAAAATTATAACCGGTAATAATCATTATTTTTTACGAGCGATTGTTTTGTAAACAAGTATTTAGCAGGCTTTAATAATTTAATCTTTAATAGATTATAGTATTTACAATATTTATCCTAAGTAGTTATTTCATTAAGTTATCATACCTAGAAATATATAAAAGTCTCACCATTACATTCTGGGCAGCAAACATCAGGTCTCTGAAGTGGATGTGTGCATGGAATTTTACAAACAATTCTTTCACATTTAGTGATACTATTTTCGCACGTACACACTTGACAGATGTCAGAATGGTGAACCCATTTATGACCATGTTGAACTGTCTGTCCAAGACTGTTGAAACAACCTGCAGAAAATACTTTAGACTCAGAAAGGATATTTATTTAAAGTCATTTGGTGATTTTAAATTATATTTCTATAAATTTACACACAAATAGAAATTGCAACAAAATAGTTTACCCAAATATTTTAAACCCATAAATGGATTTTGAAATTTATATTTAAATCTCACACACTTTTTCAATAAGTGCAAATTAAATTTTAACAGTATTAAACTTAAAACACTGTTAAATTTTGTTTTGGAAATTGTAAAGTTATTCCCAGATTTATAGTACTCAAATAATAAATATTTTCTACTTTATAAGTATTGAATTTTACATCACTGAACCAACACTCATTCCCTTCAATAAATAGTGTTCAAAGATTAAAGGCACGAAGCTTTTATTTTTAAAGAGATTTTACTTTTTCTTCCAAAGATAGATAAAAATTGGACACATCACAAGAGAAGTAACATTTCGACTCAATGGCAGCGTTACTATTTTTCCGGTGACAAAAACACAATAATTCTAATTGTGTATTTTCTAAATTATGTGTGACCACAGCCTCTAAGTCAGAATTTCTATTTTGCCGTAGCTAACACGTAACTATTGCCTTAACAACCGTGTGTGCCAAGAGTTTTCAAAAATTGAAAATTGTACTCATCTATGATTAAGGTACGTTAATATAGCCTCTATTACATTAAAACAACTTTAAAGTATGAACATGTTTATAATTTAAAATTCCCATTGGCACACCTTCTGGTGTTTCAAATTTGTTTGTTTGGTAATTAACGCGGTATAGAAAGTGTTATTAAATATGTATTTTATTATTAACTAGGAGGCTCCGATTTTTGTAACAAACTGATGTTGCCATTCCGTATAGAGAAAAACACACACACATATATATAATTCTGATATTAGTATTATTACAAGGTTTTTTAAATAAATTAATAGAAAACGATGTGATCTAACCTTTGCATACTGGACAGCAAGCACCGGGCGGAAGTTCGGTAGCTTGACAAAGCAACCTAGGGCATGCTTCTCGTACACAAGTAATATTCCCTTTTTGGCAAATGCAGCGTGCGCATGAATCATCGGGTGGGGAAAACTGCATGTTATCCGGGACCACGTGATCATTATATTTGCAATCTGAAATGGGGAATGATATATTTTAATTTAAATGGAAAAAACACTAAAAGAAACTGAATAATGGGGCAGTAATACACATTGATGTTTGACGTTACGGGAATATTCATATAGCAGCCATATATCATTAAAAACGTTCTTTTTGAGACACAGACCACTCGAACTTATCCATAGCGTGGAAAACTTTAGTCGTGGGGCCGATTAGTAACATTCTGTACAAAATCTTACTTAAAGATGTTTACACTGTAAAAAAAATGGTGCTTAATAATGAGTACATGAACCTACTTGTTTTTCTTTTAGTACAATTGAATCGTAAATGAGCGATGACGTACTAAAATTTAAGTAATTGTACTTTCGAAAATGAGTAGTGTGATTTAATATTACTAATCTCAGCTTCTGTTCAAGCCGTCTTAACAAAGCGACCTCAAATAATATGAAAAACCATCTTCTGAACAACTATTTTAAGTTTGTCAAGCCGTCTTAACAAAGCGACCTGACAAACTTAAAATAGTTGTTCAGAAGATGGTTTTCCATATTATTTGATGTCGATTGCTCAAGTGAAAACTGAGTTATTACAACTCAATTATCTTGCTTCCCATTCTTTTGACACACCTTTTTAACATTACTCCTGTTTATAACTTCTTCACGTCGCCATGGTATCTTGACGGATAAGACTCTGAACAGCTGTGCCTGGAAATCTGGGTTCGATTCCCTGTAAATCTTGGTTGTAATTGTTGATATTTATTGAAAGTGATTTACGAAGGCATCCTATGTAGGCTAGCATCTGCTCCTTTTTTTTATTTTTACCCATTGTACTCATTTTTAAGTATATGTCTTTTACAAAATTGAAACTTATATATTCGGAGCCATCGAATGGATTTAAAAACGAGTATATTTTACTTTTTTTTTAATACCTATTTTTAACAGTGTAGTTGCATTAGCAGGGCCTGATTACCGAATAGGCCCGGGAAGCCCAGGCGTACAGTTTACATTTTTGAGGGGGGCCCCAAATCATACATTTTATATAAATATTTAACTGCCCTAACATAGTTTGCTACTAAATTTACCTTAAAAAAGTGGCATTATTAATTTTAGCAAAAAAAAGGTGCCACTTGTGTTACATTTGTTCAAATATTGGGGGGAAAATCAAAAACATACAGAATATTAGGAATATTCATTAATTATTAATATTTTTTAAGATAATTTAGTAATGTATTTCGTTTAAATGACATTCAGGGGCAAGGATTTTAGTGCATGTAAAACCTCGATTTGATGTTCCAATGTCTATCTGAGAGCAATGGGGCCCCCATTTAAAGGCGGGCTTTCCTTGCTTCAATGTCTTAATCGGGCCCTGTGCATTAGCATTCTTTCCCAAGATAAAACTCACTGTTGCATAGTGCATTATCACTTAGTACTTGTTGGTATAGACTTTTATAAAAACAAGGCACCAAAGTGTATTTCGCAGCAGTGTTTTATGTTTTGATTCACATGACTAATCAATCATAATTATATTTATAGGTATAGACAGACGAAACGGGTAGCTAGAAGAGATAGGTAAAAAAAATATATTGGTTCTTTATTTTAAGTTATCTGAACCAGGGCCTTCTTTAGTAGCCACGGGGCCCAGTGCCAACCTCGTAGAGGGCCCTTTTTTAATCATCCACGCAAACTTATGTTTGTCACATTTTTGGAAAGCTAATCGTGATTTATTTAACTTACAAAAATGGACATTGTTTATGTAATCATAAATTTTCAACTTCAAACGTTATATGGTTAAATTTAGTTTGCATAAACTATTTATTAAATTTACAGATCGTTGATAATTTTATTACGTAAAAATTCCACATTGTACTTTCTCTTTTAATAAAGATTTAAAAATAATTCTAAAAAGCTAATGCGACGTCAATGAGTCATAATTCGGATTATATACTTAGAATTTGTGGCAAGAATTTGTGCAAATACATAATCGGAATAAAACATTTGAATTAATGAACTTGAAAATAAGAGGAAGTTTATTCCTTAATAGGAATTAAGGGGTAAAGAAGAAAAACATAGAACATTAATTTTTTCTTTAACAATTATAATTTTACGAATTTTTTTCTGAGTGCGAGTCCCCTCCAGAAGGGCGATGCCCTCTGCAGCGGCACGTGCCGCACACCCCTAAGGTTGGCCTTGACCTGAACACTATGATCTACATGGTATTCTTAAAATATCCATAAAAGGTTAGATAGATTTAAAATTCACGAAATTTCTGGATTATTTGTAATCAGTAATTAGTCATTTTTTGCCTAAAATATGTCGTCATCATTAATGTGTGAATTATAACTAAAAAATCAAAATTTCCTCTGTACAAGCATTTTTTTTCATTTCCTGGCAAAATGTTTGAAGTTATCAAAAATATATACAGTAAAACTCCAATTATCCGAACTCCAGTTATCCGGATCAAACAAAGTGGATTGTCAATTATCCGAATTCCGCTAGCTTTACGAAAAAAAAAATTAAAAACTCCACATTTAAAAAAATTCTTATCGGTGAATGATATCGTTTTTAGTAATCATTAAATTACATAACATACTAAAACAAAATTCGTGTTTTTTACTAAGAAGTAACTTTTTATTTCGATTATCCGGATGGTCCCAATTGATTCAGATAATTATAAAGTGCTACTGTATTACAAAAATTTTACATATTTTGTTTACAAAATATTTATTAATTATTTTTCCGACAGTAAATATTTAAAAAAAATTTAATTAATAATAATAATATTCACAGCGTATACCTAAAAAATAGTATATTTACCAATGCAAGGTGAACAGCATTCCCCAGCTGGCACAACACCATGCGTACATTTTTGGTTTGGGCAGCTTTCTTTTTCTGAGCATGATGCGATACCGTTCTGCACAAAAATAGTTTAAAACTTAACAAACTTAAATATACACAAATTGAAAATATTAAGAAATATATTTTGAAGTTCTTATTTTTTTTAATGTGAATAATATAAAATATATTAAAAAAAAAAATTAACATATAATTTATAGGTAAATTTAGATACAAAATGGTCCTGTATAAAAATGAGGGATTGATTAATATAAATATTAAAAAAATAATTACAAAAGTTTACATGGTCCAGCATGAGTTTAATCTCGATAATGTTATAACGGATAACAAATGAAATAATATTTAAGCGAAAGGTTATTTTATGAACATAAATACATAATACTTAAAAACAATTATTTCATTTAAAATGTAATGATGTTTCCTTTCACCTTGTATAAACTTAAAAAGCTAAATTCTTTCGAAAGTGTATCCATACAACTAATTCTTTATATTTTAACTTAAAATATGTTTTATTTTGAAATGATAATGGATACTATAAAACGAAGGAAACACACAATAAATATAAGGATTTGTTATTTTCTTTGTTGATTTTTTCTGAAAATGTATTGATACTCTAACAATGCGACATATGTGTATAAATAAGTAAACAAAAATATTTAATACCCACCAAACAAACACAAGTTTCACATGATTCATTAGAGATCTTCCATCTTTGTCCATTAGTATACACTCTTCCATAAAATGTACACTCTAAAAATAGAAAAGATTGTATTAAAATTGTAATACTAGTAACTTTAAATAACATAAAGTAGTTTTATAGTGTTATTTCATGCGTAACAGTGTCTGAATATAAAATATTTAAATATTATATATGAAATATTTAATTTCTTATCATTTGGAATGAAAGATTTACGACTTGGAAAATAAATGGAAAAAGACGGTTGCAAATATTCCCGGTAAAGTTCAAATTTATTTCAAAGAGGAAAATTTAATAAAACTATTAATTATTAAAAATTAAAGCTAAAAGTTTTTAGAATTTTACGAAAATAATGCTAATTAGGAAATTAATTGTGCATATTGTTGACTCAATTAAATAATTAATCATACATATTATTGACTTAATTAAATAGTTAATGACCTAATATTTTTGAAAAAAAAATTGTTTACAGTTTTTCGGGAGGGGTTTGGATCACGTCCACATGTACACCCCCCTTCTAAAGTACATCTTTGTACTGTGTCCCTCTCCCTCTTGAGTACATCTTTGTACTATTGTACCCTCCCCCCCCCTTTTTTTTCTGGATCTCCACCACCTATGGCTTTATTCACGAATAATCTTCGATTGAGATCACATGTTTCTATTTCGAAAACAACTTCAAATCAAGATTACGTTACCATTCAATTGGCCGAAGTGGCCTATTTTCAGATTTTTTCCAACTAGCCCATGTTGTTATGAGCACTGTTTTATTTTTACCTAAAAATTACCGTGCAAAGACCCTAACCTCAGCATCATGCAGCAAAGTAGTAAGTAAATTTAATAATTTTGATTTAGAAATATAATTAAAATCACAAAACAACACTTTATAAATTGTAATTTACTAGTTGAATATTTTGTACGCTTCCTATAAGCATTCATTTCGAAATCTACAGATTCCCATTTATGCAGTTTTATGTTCTTTCACAAATATATATATATATATATATATATATATATATATATATATATATATATATATATATATATATATATATATATATATATATATATATATATATATATATATATATATATATATATATATATATATATATATATATATATATATATATATATATATATATATATATATATATATATATATATATATATATATATATATATATATATATATATATATATTGGGGGGGGGGAGGGTGTGAAACAATAAACTTCCCAACTTAACGATTCGAAATTCTCAACTCAACTATTTGAAATTCTCAACTCAACTATTCGAAATTTCCAACTCAACAGTGCTGAAAATTCCCAGTTCCAACTTATCGACATTTTTCATCTTTTTTTATATATATTTTAGGTATAATATATTAAACAGTTCTCTCACAAAGCATTGATTTGTTGCATCCATATTCCAATGCAGTATCCGTTCTGAGGTCTAATTTAAATGTAATCTTACAAGTTGGGCAATTTCTAATCTTCTCTAGTTTTCATTTGTTAATAATATTAATTTTCTTCGTCCATAAATTTTACCAACTCGGGATTTTTAGAAGTTGAAATTCTGAACTTTCAGGGTTTCCAGATTATTGAAGGGGGGGGGGGGGGGGGTCGGACACTACATGTTACACTAGTACAGACTAGAAGAATATTAAAATATTTACTTGGACACACAGGACAACATCCACCAGGAGGAAAGACCGGAATTTCACAAGTATCTTCTGGATCAGGACACTTTACTGGCTGACAACGGACCAGTCCTTTCTACAAGGATATCAATTCTTTAACTATACATGGCATAATATTTATATCAGTCTAAGAATCATAAGAATCTAAAAAAGTTAAACATTCAAATAATTGTGGGGCTCTAATTAACAAGATTACAATACGTGATATTGAGGTAATGCATCTCAGTGTTTAAAAAGTTCTGATTTGGTTTGTTTCTTGCAAGTTTTTGCACAGAAATTACTTACATTACATGAACAGTTTAAACAAGGATTGAAACTTGGATTAAAGAGATTTCCATCTTCATAATCTTTTCCATCATATTGGCATCCTAAAATGACAAAACAATTTTGCATGTGAGGAAAATTTTACTTTATTTTTAATATTTCAAATATATATATATATATATATTTCGAGAGACTACACTGTTACAAATCGGTACTTGAAAATAAGTAAAATGTACTGATTTTTGAGTACATTCAATGCGTATAATGGCTCCGAACATATAAATTATAATTTTGAAAAAGACATGTACTCAAAAATGAGTACAATGAGCAGATGATTGCCTACGTAGGCAGCCTTCATAAATCAATTTTAATAAATATCGACCATTACAATCAATTCTTACCGGGAATCGAACCCAGATCCTCAGGCACCGCAGTCCACTGCCTTATCCGTTAAATTACCAGGGCGATATTAAGAAGTTATAAACAGAAGAAACGTTTAAAAAAGTGTGCCAAAAGAATGGGAAGTAAGATAATTGAGCTGTAATAACTCAGTTTCCATTTAAGCAATCGACACCAAATAACGTGGAAAACCATCTTCTGAATAACTGTTTTAAGTTTCTCAAGTGTTATTAAGATCGCTTAAACAGAAGCTGAGAATAGCAATATTAAATAACATGCACATAATTTTTGAGAAAGTACGGTTACTTAAATCTGAGTATGTCATCGCTCGTTTACGATACAATTATATTTAAAGAAAAACAAGTAGGTTCAAGTACTCATTTTTAAGTACCTTTTTTACAGTGTAGTGAAAGAAAGAGTATGAATTTAATATACAAAAGATTGATATTTTAGAAGATAATACTACACAATAGATAACCTCTTAAAAGTTTTCACTGTGTTATGAGCTGTCTAGCTTCAAAACCAGATACAGGGTGGTGCAAAATGAACGTTATGGTTTAAATGCTTTATAACTTTTTTATTTTTGAATAAATTGTTAACATTATTTTGTCAAAATACAGCATATGAATGGAGAATATTGTTAACTTAAACGTGAAAAAGTACGCCTAGCAGGTGTCGCCCATTTTCCGCTTCACAAAGTCGTGCTCTTTCCAAAACACATGTTGCATGACTTTTCGCAAAATTTCAGGGGTTATGGCACGGATTCCATTGCGAATATTGTTTTTCAGTTCAGGTATGGTCTGTGGCTTATTGATGTAAACTCTCTCTTTCAAATAGCCCCAAAGAAAAAAGCCTGGAGCGGTCAAATCCGGTTATCATCAAATCGCTCGTTATCAAATTGTTAATGAAATTGGGGTTTTCTCCTGCTTTTTGCTGTAACGCAATAGCATAATCAAGCCGTTGCTGTTAGTCTATACTATTGTGTACTGTTCCATTTCAAATTCTCCACCCTTCTTTACACAATTCTGAAGCAAAAGAAAAAATGCAATATTAAATAAAAAAGTTATAAAGCATATAAACTATAACGTTCATTTTGCACCACCCTGTAGATGCAAATTTTTCGCAAAATCGTTTTTTAAAAATACTTTTCACTAGTTCTCAATGCACTACATCCCATTGCAAAGCGGTATTGACCATAGGTGTCTGAATCCAGCCTAAAAATGCATTCGAAGTCATATGTTTAGAACCATAACTACGTGGCTGTCAATCGTTTTTGGCGTCTCTTGTAAAATTCATGAAAATGGATCTATCTGGTTTTGAAACTAGACGGCAGATAAAAATTTTTTAAAATAATTTAAAACATCAAGTTGCAATTTGATTTAACACAATACCAGTATTCCTCCTACTTGATCTTAAGAGGATCGCGTCTATTATTGAATACAAACGCCTCAACTATAGATTGGCCACTGATTGTATTTTTAACATCATGACGTTTCAGTCTGATAATGTAACAAGAACTAAATAGCACCTGAAATAAAAGTGTTTAATAAATATTTTTTAGAGACCTTTACAGGGAGGGTGGTTGATATTTCAACCAGAATCCCATGTTAAAACCAAACATCTGCCTTCTAAAGGTTAATGATGTCATGTAAATTTTCACAATGGATGCTATATGTTTCTGGTAATAATTTTATATAAAATAACTAATATGGTTATCATTTATAAAATTATAAGAAATTTATTCATTAAAAATTATGTGTCTATATCAGGGTTCGAAATTAACTGGTGCACAGTGCATTTAAATTTTTTTGCAGTGCGTCTAAATTTTTTATTCGGGTGGACGCAGTACATCTAACTTTTCTGAAAAACCTCCGATTTTATATTTCGAATTACTTAATTCTTTAAAAATCGGATTTCCCAGAGTGCGCGCAATTCTGGATAATTAACTCATAAATTGCTTGCAAATCATTTGACCAATAGCAACATTAGAATCCGATTTGCATCCTGCGCGCACATTACATAACGTGATTGTAGTC
Source organism: Troglohyphantes excavatus (assembly GCA_963932185.1). Lineage (NCBI taxonomy): Eukaryota > Metazoa > Arthropoda > Arachnida > Araneae > Linyphiidae > Troglohyphantes > Troglohyphantes excavatus. The sequence goes on along the minus strand of OZ010676.1, from coordinate 13,109,508 downwards.
AGATTTTACCAGTAATCCCTTGTTGGCACGGATCCAACTTCAACTTCGAGTTGTATTCTGTGCCTGCGCATTAGAAGCTAATCTTTCTCGTAAATCAAACGTATTATTTTTCTCCCTTCCTCGTTCACACTCTTAAAAAATGCCTTTTCTTACACAGGCTTTTGTTAGTGCGTGGTGGTTAAATATATCTTTATTGTATATTTACAGTGACGTTTTAATTAAGAGATAAGTGATGCCTAAACAAAAAAATTAAAGGTTTCATTATAAGCGTATTTGTTCAAAAATAATTTGTAAATTTTACTTTTTGCTCGGTAAATTTTTTCTGCACCTGCTTTGAAAAGTTAATTTCGACCCCTGGTCTATATGATAATATACACAAAATAAAGTGTAATGAAATGTAATAAAATGCTATGAAAATGAAGAATACCTTTTCTGCATGTATCACAACATGGATTGAATTCATAACCAGTATCTTTGCAAATCGAATGAGAGCAGTCAATTTTCATGCAAGATATATTCCCTTTCTACTGAATGGAGAATGAGAATCATGTAGTCAATTTCTCTATTTATAATGCATTTAATATTATATAGTTTTATATTGAAAAATATTAATATTTTAGTCACAAAATAAAAATATTTAGGCTACTTATTAGACAAATATTGATAAATGAATAGAAATGTAAATTTATTTATACATGTAATGCGATTGCACGTTTACCTGACATTTGCATTCAATGCAGTTTTCTAAATTAAAAATATCTTCGTTTTTCACATAGCTACCACGATATTCACAATCTGAAAAAAAAATTCAATTAATGCATAACTTTAATGGCCAAAAAAAAAATTAATAATCTCACATTACTCTTAATTGTAGTCCAAATATACGCTAATCATATTACTAAAAAAAATTTCACACCTATGTGTGACAGGTATTATAAAATTTTGTATATTAAATGGTAAATCAATAAATTAATATTACCACATGATCAAGAACATGTAATTAAAAAATAATTGCAAAATCAGGTGTAAAAGAGATTATCAAATTTTTTATAGTAACGAAAATTACCATTACCATTACAGTGTCTACAACATTCACCGTTAGTTCTAGCTGGATACTGACAGTCTGGCATAGCACATTCTATTACTTTGCAATGAACATTACCAGTCTAAAATGAAAAAAAAAATAAGTTCTGTAACTATCTCATGTATGAAAGTGAAATTAAGAAATAAATATAAGGATATGAATAATTTTAAAATAAAGTCCGCAAGCCGGTCTCACAAAGTAATTTTTTTAAAAAAATTCACTGGAATTGGAATGGTAATATGGAAAAAAAGTTAAAAAAATTTTATGAGGACTTTAAATAAATACTAACTTTTCCAATTTTAATGCGTACATAGAATATTGAAAATGAAGTACAATTGACTTTATTCGTGGAAATGCTTTTTGGTACAAAGTAGTAGTAATTACATATATGGAAATGTGCAATGCAGCAGCCCATTAGTAAAAACACTTTAGAAATTATAAGGGTCCAACAGACTACATTGCTTGACAATTGGTAAAGAAAATAAGAAGCAATAAAATTGTACCAAATTCGTAACTTATACTATACTAGTTTTAGTTTTATATGTACATTAAATTGACTTATGAGCAAATAATTATTCCATGTTAATCTAATGCATCACATAATATAATCATTAAAAACAGTAAATTAACTTTCCAAAATTGTTCATAGGAATCCTTAAAATGTCTCTTAAGCGTGCATACACGCGGACAAATTTTTTTAAGATATGAATACTACTTTAATGGTATATTTAATAAAATTATTATTAATTCCATGCAATTACCGATGGAGAAGTTAAAATATTTCATGAAATGTCTAGCAAATTTAAGGCATTTCCCGACCATGTGTGTCTTTTATCTAAAATTATTGTCGAAAAATCGGCCCATTCAATTTCTTAGACTTCTATCATTATTCATAATGGGTAACTAGTACCTATTAACACTAATGTGATGACTTAAATGACACAGATAGAAAAAAATTACAATGTCAAATTGCAATTCTTAAAATAATAAATATTTACATTCAATGTTAATTTCATATAGCAGTATTATCATTTAATATAAAAGCATTGAAAATATAAAATATTAAGACTACAGTGTTAAGTTTAAAGCGTATTACATCACATGTACAGTTATGACAGGGACTCTCCATCCAATAGGATCCTTCTCTATGGGGTCCACACATGGAGCAAGTTGGACAGCATTCTCCATGAAGAGTCACCAGAGCGCTCTTCATGCACGGTTTCATAGGTGCACATTCTACAGTGGTGCATAAGATAGAACCACTTTTGCAGGTACAATTTAAACACGGGTTTTGAGGGTCCATAAAAGATTCTCCATTTGCATACAGTATCGTATCTTTCATGCATCCTAAGGGAAAAAATAAGACAGTAAAGTTTTACTTGTTAATTTTTTGTTAAAAAAATTCTATTTATATTGTCATTTTTTTCTACTGCCTATCTAAGTTAGCGAATTAAAGTCTCGTATTCGTTAATAAGATTTTTGCACTCGGATGTCCCCAGGGAGGGGACATCGGAAAGCTAACAAACTTCTTGGAGCAAACCTAACAAACTGCTTGGGGCAAACCTGACAAACTATTTGGGGAAACTCTAACAAACTACTTTGGGCAAACCTAACACACTACTTGGGGAAAACATAACAAACTACTTGAGACAAATCTAACAAACTATTTGGGGCAAACCTAATAAACTACTTGGGGCAAACATGACAAACTACTTGGGGAAAATCTAACAACTATTTGGAGCAAATCTAACGAACTGTTTGGTGTAAACATGACAAACTACTTGGGGAAAATCTAACAAACTACTTGGAGCAAATCTAACAAACTACTTGGGGCAAACATGACAAACTACTTGGAGAAAATCTAACAACTATTTGGAGCAAATCTAACGAACTATTTGGTGCAAACATGACAAACTACTTGGGGAAAATCTAACAAACTACTTGAGGCAAACCTGACAAACTACTTGGAGAAAATCTAACATACTTTTATAAGGGGCATAAAGATATTTCTGCAACATTACATACTTAATTGCGGTGGATTTTAATACAGATGAAACAATAAATGATTCATAATGCTGAGGTTTAAAGTCTTAAGGGAAGTATACTTTTCGGGAAATTATAATTGTTATTTTACTAAAAGTAATATTTTAAATAAAAAATTATTATTTTAAAATTTTAAGCACAATTTTTTTAACAAAACCCTTGTAAAATGAATTCAAATTTAGTTGAGGAGATAATATACAATAGGAAAATTATTTCATGAACGCAATATCAATCGATAGATCGATCTGTCACCTATACAACCTTTTAGGTTTTTTAAAAAGGTTGTATTGGTGACAGACCGACAATGCAAGACCTTACGTGGAAAAATTATTTAATAATAATCTACAGATGTCCACAATGAAAATTTGAGCGTACTAAAAGTTTAAGCTAAATAAATTATTTATTAAAAAAATCGACATAAATTTCTTGTAATTCTGACTTAAATAGTTCTTAAATACTTAAACAGTTCGAATTGAGTCACTTCAGTAGTGTTTTTTTTTGTTAAAGTGTTCGTAAATGTGTTTTCTTGTTAAGTTTGCAAGAGTGAAAACATATATTACGGTCATATTGAAAAACAGACAAGAGTAAACAGCCTTGCAAACCACGAAATATTTAATTACCATATGTATTTGCGACATTTCCATTTTAAAGAGTGATAAGTTTAATATAAAATATACAAGCTTATAAATTGAAGTTCTGATCATTGACAGAGAACACGTAGTTGGTGCTTTTTAGAGAAGTTATTACCATCAATTGCGCAAATTGATCAATTTGTCCTTTCCCAAGGGCGTAAGTTTGTAAGAACAATAGTTGTTGTCCAAGTAACCAGTCACATGAAAATCGTACAATTTGCAAAAATAATAGTCATTTAGAAAATCATTCTTTACACAATATAGCTTTGTATTGGTATCACAAACTAATGCCATAAAATATTTGAATACGGACATCACTGGGTTTTGTGAGGATATCCCATATCGTTGACATCGCGTGATCTGTATGTTCAATCTTAATTAATCACATAACCGTCAAATGGTTGTTAGAGTGTACATTATATTATTTATTTTAATAATTTAGAGTGTACGTTATATTATTTATTTTAATAATTTAGAGTGTACATTATGTTATTTATTTTAATAATTTAGAGTGTATATTATATTATTTATTTTAATAATTTAGAGTGTACATTATATTATTTATTTTAATAATTTAGAGTGTACATTATATTATTTATTTTAATAATTTAGAGTGTACATTATATTATTTATTTTAATAATTTAGAGTGCATATTATATTATAAATTTCGAAATGTGTTGAAATTTTCGCTTTTTATTAGAAAGGAAATATATAATAACAAAATGTTTATATTACCATCGCACACTGGACAACAAGAGCCTGGTACAACAACAGGATGATCACATGCTGTGTCACAATTTTCTGAAGAACACGAAACAAATCCTGCCTTTAAAGAAGGAAAATATTATAGGCAAAAGTAAAACTACATCTAAATTGTAAAGTTTACACAAATTTATTTGTAGGTACATATATATAAATTTTGTTCATTAAAAATATAAAATAATACGTACACAAAAAATATTCACATTTGTTCTTAAAATTTACTAACGATCTATAACTAAACTCGAATATTTAAATATGAGTAATTATATATGTTAATTTATATATACAGACCAAACATTAAAAAAATAGCTTTAGATATATTCATAAAATTCAAGTACAACCTGGCAAGAACAAGTATAACATAATTCCTCTTCCCACTCTTCTCCATTAGATTTGACATTTCCGTCCAAAGATATACAATCTGAAATTTAAATTAAAAACACACAATAGTTTCAGTTTAAAATTAATGTTAAATACAAAATAGACATGCACTATCAAGGAGATTCTCCGAAAATGTACAATAAAAACCGATTTCAGAAAAGAACGCTGAAATTTAAAAAGTCTGCGTATTACTGACAAAATCAATCCATCGAGTGGTTTTAAATGCAATAAATTAATCATAGACAAAAGTTTAGAAAGTTAGATCTTTTAAACTAACTTTTTTTTAGATCTTTCCTGCTTTCATATTTGATACTTTAACTAGTACCATAAAAAGAAGCAATTTCTCCGAATTCCGTAAGTTTTAATATTTTTAGCCAAATTGAAATAACTGTTGAATGAAAGAGCTTGATAAGTAATAAATTTGCGGAAAAAGTATACGCAAGCAATACAGTGTGTAGGAGAAGTATCTTTACAACTTTGACACAAAAAGAAATTATTTAGTTATGTTGTTTGTACATATGACAGTATGTGCTTAATATGCTCATTTGATTTTAAATCTCTACAGGATGAATAACAACATTAAAATTTATTTTATTTATTGCCAAGAAAGTATACGCCACACAATATGAATTCACGTAACATATATTTCAAATGAATACATTGAACCTTTTCAAGGGGGCTCCATAACAGAAAAGTTGCACTGGATGTGGGCTAATTCATAAACGAGGAAAAATTCGCTTTAGGAGGGAGGACAAAGATCTCAAAGCTTTGTGAAAGGACAACCTGCCTTATAATAGGAGGCGTGTAATTGTCACACGGATGGATAGTTGACAATCCTTTCTCAACGCATTGAGATTCGCAAATTCGGGGTAGGTACATTAAAGGGTGGAAATACAGAAAAGCTCAACAGAAAACGGTAAGTAAAAACCATTAGTGAAATGTCACTTGTCCGAAGTCATGTAATTACCTGTTCTGCCACAAACAGCATGCTTCAGACCTCACGCGCGTTTTAAAAATTCTTCCCCCCTTCCGTGAATGGAAAGTGTCCTATAACTCTGTACTCTATGGGACAGATGTTGTCCTAGTCCACACATAAATGTTAAAAAGCACATTGATTTATTGTTATTATGTACATGTACGAAATCTGAATTGAATCCTGATGTATGATTTTTAAAAAAATCACCTTACATTTATTTCTAGATGAATGTACATTATTTTTCAAAACGGGAGAAGGCTTACCATCTGTATTACATGAAACAGCTTTTTGCGATATTACATTGAAGAAGTTTCTATCGCAAGATCCGCAACCAAATTCTCGGCATTGAGCGCTTGGCAATGTCGGGCATATTTGTGAATGGCAGGTAGAGAAGGGGCAAGGAACGGGAGGCTTATGCAATTCGCATTTTGAATGATGATGTAATTGAAAACAAAATCTGAAAAAGAAAATCATAATATCAAATTAAACACTTCCTATTATGAAAGTTTTACACAAGTAAAACCTTTGTCTTATAATAATAAAATATAACAAAGCGGATGCATAAAGTTTTTATAATTATTTTATTGTGTGTGTGGGGGGGGGGGGGGCTTGGGCCCTGGGCTCAATACAAAAATACTACTATGTAATAAAGTTACAAATAATATTTGTGTTATATGTAATGCAAATACAAATAAGGACAACCAACTATAAGCTTTAGGCACAGCAAGGTTGGTCCTGTTTATTTAGCACATACTCACGCTTCCCCAATGCCGATACAATTGTTTTTTAAAACTATCCACTCCCAAAGAATTGACAACATACTCAAGCAAACTATTCCATTTGTCTATTACCCTATTAAAAAAATATCCTAAATCCCGATTAAGCTGTGATTTGCATAATTTGAATCTAGACCTCTAATTACATTGGATTGACAATATTAAATTCCAATCCCTCCACATCACCCAATTTTTATAAATTTGAATAACTGAATAAGGACCCTTTTAATTCTTCTTTCCCCGACTGTATACATATTTAAAGTTCTAAGCCTATCTCCATAATTAATTCCTGTCATTCCTGTCCATACCCTGAGTAATTTTCGTAGCCCTATGCTGAACCCGTTCAAACAAATCAATAAGATAAAATGACCAGAATTGTACTGCCTATTGAAGATGAGGCCTAACCAAACTCCTATACAGTGTTAAAATTGCCTCCTTAGATTTAGATTATACATTTTTTTGTGGGAATACATACCTTTCCTCAGGCATAGGGGGAATCCATAAATCTTTTGAGCCAGCAAAAGGTGAGTACAGATGTCCCTCTGCTTGTTCTAGATGCAAATTGTATCTTGAATTTCTGTTTAACCAGTACAGATTCAACCACCATTTTGGAAGATTGGACACAAAGTCACATGTTCTTTTAATGATATTCAGCTCATTGAGAGACAATGTTTTCATTTGCACCCTTGCATTCTTCATAAATATAGGATAGAAAGGCCCATTGAAAAAGTAAGAGCAATTGTTTCGGTCAAAGCCATTAGCATCAAATCCATATGCATCATAACCATGAAAATCAAAACCTGATGAGCCGAATCCGAATTGATCAAATTCAAACCAAGGTGAGTTACTCATATTAACACTCAATTTGTGTAAGGACTCCGACATGCAAATGCTTTTAGAATTACATCCTCTCCTGTCAAAACCGTAACGATTGAATCCTTTGCGGCCATACCCATTGACATCAAACCCATCTCTATTGAAGGAGTCTCTATAAATTCCATCTTTCTTCCATCCCATTTGATCATACCCAAATGAATCATATCCTTCGATATCATAGCCTTTAACATCAAAACCTTTGCTTTGCACTTCAGCGGTGTTAAAATTTACCGGGTTATACTTTGAACCATCTACACACGGAGCCCCTTCAGTAATGTCTTTATAATTCACACACAACTGTATTTCAGACAAAAGAACATCGTCTGAAACAATACTGAAAGGGACCAGAGGAACATATCTTATTGTTTGTTGAAATTTCTGAACGTTATTGGGATATGCAGTTGTCCAGTCATTCCAAATCTTATCAATAAATGCATAGTGTGAAAAAAATATGGGGTCATATGAGGAATCTACTGTGGCCATGTGTCCACCAACAAATAGGTGGAACAATCCACTAATTGTATCCATTTGTAAGCTGAATTCTTCAAATGTTTGTATCCTCATAAATTTTTCTAAATCAATGGCATTAGGTAAGAGCACTGACGAATTGAATTCTCTTCGTAGGCAATTTGTCCAGTATGAAGGAAAATAGTTCTTAAATGGATGTTTCATCACACAATTATTTCTTGATTTATCGCCATTACCACCAAACATGTTAGCCTGCCACACAACCGATGTTTCAAGCTGACCAACATCGAGCGTCCAATCAAAGTAAGGAATCGTAACCGAGCAATCGATTTCTTGCAATTTCATTTCCGAATATCGAAGAAAGAAGCGATGCCAAGGTAAGAAAAATAGATTCCCATGGGTCTGGGGCACAAATTCGCGGTATATATTCGTTAAACTTTGCCAAGCTGATGTCATTGCTAAAACTTTAATAGCGTCTTGGTATCGCTTCCACTCTTCAAAAGTCATATCCCGTACTTCTTTGCGTATGCTTATTGTTGTGCATGGACAACTTACTCGACCAGAAGTAGTGCATTCACACGTTCCACAGCCCAGTCCAAATTTCGTTCCCACTAATAGTGACTTCTTAAAAAAACTGCAGCCACATTGTTCCTCACAAAAAGTGTCTTCGCATTTCTTTCCAGGACTGAAAGCTATGACTTGCTGTAATGACGATGCAGGTTCTTTTTCAATATTTTGACAATCTTTTAAACTCATTACTTTGCATTCATAAGACCATCCTGAACTAAGTCCGTAATAATCAAAACCATCTTTGGAACGTCCGGAACAATCAAGACCAGCTCGATTATAACCTTCTTTGTTGTATCCAAATTCATCAAAATCGATATTTCCATCATGAGCTCCAAATTTATTATAACCTGAAATTAACAAGTTAAAGTTATCTCACAAATTCAAACCAATGTTTAGTTAATAGCATAAACTTGATAGTAATGTTCATAAAATGTTTGTAAAGTATGAACTTAAACAGCATTTATGAAATATATTTTTTAAAAAATCATGCAGCGTGCAAACAAAAATCCTTTAAAATGTCAATCAAATGTTTATATTGTAGTTTGGTAGCTTACAAAGTACTACATTTAAAGACAATATACACATTATTATTTTCAGTAATTTTTCAATCACAATGCACAAATAATAATAGTACGAGGTCTAAAAGGAATTGCCATTGTAAAAAATATGCTTATAAGTAATAAAAATATTAATTTTCCTGAAAATAATAAAAATAATTGTTAAATTTAATAAATTTTGCATTATTATGTTGCCGTAATTTTAAATTCTTAGTCTTCTGTCATACATATTAACTGCATTGTCAGTATAATGTACTATAAAGTACACTAAGTACTATGTTTAAATGATACAAAAAATTCATACTATTTGGAATCTTTATATACATGAATTATAATAGCAAGAATGTAAATAAAAGCAATGTTTCATATTTTTATACGCCATATCATTGGCAATTGTGCACAAAAACTTATCTTTTAAATTATAGAATTTTGGGTAAACGAATGCAAATTACTATTAATAGTATTATATATAATTAAATTTTTTCATCATTCATTATAAATTGCAATTTGACATTAAGAAAATATGGACCGGTTGACTGCAAAGTGGGTCATTTGTCCAAAAACCGAGACAAGAGCGCTTCGAGTTGGCTACTCGCCTTTTATATAATGTTAAGTGGACTGATAGGCAACTCATTATTGGGCAACCTATTGAAATTGGAGCCAAGCCACTTAGCCAAAAACGTTGCCACTTAGCCAAAGTTCGTTTTCCGATTTTTGTGGCTTATAGCACTTGGCAGCTAGCCTATACATATATGAAGGGATTTCTGTGCTAAATCTGGTTATACAGTTTAAATTTTATACTATTGGTATACATTTAAAATTTTATTTTTGATATTTTCAATAAATATGAGTAAAAATACTAATTTTGAAAAAATAAAAGTATTTTACCAGTAAGATTGAACATATTGAAGTGATGATAGCCATTCTTGTCATAGCCGTATCTGTCAATACCATTCTTAGTAAATCCATATTTGTTATAACCTACAAAGTATGTAATGGAAAAATAAGCTGTTGGCAATATTACACAAAAATTCGAAAGGTGAACAAATGTTTCTTCCCTTTAAAGAACAGAAACTTCTTAAAAAGGCAACTTAGATATCAATATGTTGTTAAAAAGGCGAAAGAGGATTTAAATTGAATTGCAAGGTTTGAAGCCACAACAATAGACAATTAGTTCAAAGTATGTAATAAAAAAGCAAAATATATGTAAAAATATTCTTATTTTTTGCTTAGATTAGCTACCTATTTGAAATGTTATGCGATTAAACCATTGCTTAATACTTTACAAATTTTTGTTTAATGAAAAGCGCGTCTTTTTATTTTCACCAAGGTTGTTACTTGGCATATTATTATCCACTGAAAATATACTTAAAAATGAATAAAAAAATATACTTAAAAATTAGTGCCTGAACCTACTCGTTTTTCTTTGAGTGCAATTGCATCGTAAATGAGCGATGACGTACTCAAATTTAAGTAACCGCATTTTCAAAAAAAATTAGCAGTGTGATTTAATATTGCTAATCTCAGCTTCTATTTAAGCCATCTTAACAAAGCGACCTGACAAACTTAAAATAGTTGTTCAGAAGATGGTTTTCGACATAATTTGAAATCGTTTGCTTAAATGGAAACTGAGTTATTACAACTCAATTATCTTACTTCCCATTCTTTTGGCACACTTTTTTTTTAACATTTCTTCTGTTTATAACTTCTTCAAGTCGTCATGGTGGTATAATGGATAAGGCGCTGGGCTGCGGTGCCTGAGGATCTGTGTTCGACTTGGTTGTGTAAGTATTGGTTGCAATTGTTGATATTTATTGAAAGTGATTTATGGAGGCAGCCTATGTAGGCAAGAATCTGCTCTTTTAATTAATTTTTACTCATTGTACTCATATTTGAGTACGTGTCCTTTACAAAATTGAAAGTTATGTATCCGGAGCCATTATAAGCATCGAATATACTCAAAAATGAGTACATTTTAATTATTATCAGGTACATATTTAACCGTGTATACCTGCTACGTTTCCCAATATCTTTCATTAACATTTAAAAAAAAATAGAAGATCCCCATTTTTTTACTAAGTACAGGTGAATGTATATATTTTGTAGTTAATTTATAAAGAGATACCACGTAATTGACTTATGAAAAATACCTTGATAATCAAAATTCTGATATCGAAATATTCTCTTATCTCCACCATATCCATTTTCTACCGTGCGCAATTCATTCTTTAGCGATTTTCCTTCAGCTGTAAAACCATACCTGAAAATAAACAATTATTTAGAAAATACAGTCATGTTTGATTTAAACTACTCTACAAACTAATACAATTTAGCTACCTATCATAACCGGCAGAATTGAAGCCTGGTGCTCTCCCCACGCGTTGAGGTCTTCTCGAACAACATGCACCAATTATACAAGCAGTACGGCATTCAAAGTACGAAGGGAAATTGTTTGCATTACCGGAACAACCTTGATACATGAAGGAAAAGCATTCTTGTTTTTGCACATTAAAGTACCAACGCTTTTGTGGAGTTCCGCAAGTATTAATCACTAGACAAAAATAAGCAAACATAAGATTTCCACACAATACAAGCACTCACATACATTATATTTAAAGTGTTATACAGGGTGCGTTCCATAAATAATGCGACGAAATTCATAAAAAATCATTTATTCGACATTGTCGTACTATTAGTAAAAAATCCTCAAAATAGCACCCTCCTGCGTCGATACATTTATGGAGGCGGTGTTTCCAGGCCTGGAAGGCATCTAGGAAGGCCTTCTCCGTGAGGTCCTTCAGAGCCGATGTAACATGAGCCTGGATGTTTTCAATCGTGTCCCAATGTTTCCCTTTCAAGGCTCCTTTTAAGCGAGGAAACGAAAAAAAAGTCTGGGGGAGCCAGATCAGCACTGTAGGGCTGGCTAGAAAGGTGGGGCTAGAAACCCACCTGGCTAGAAAGGAGGGTCGCACGCTGCCGAAGTGATATCAAGGACGCATGGAAACTTCATCACGATAACGCGCCAAGCCACAGCTCCTTCGTTGTCAACGATTTCCTGGCCAGGACGCATACCCCACTGGTTCGTCAGCCTCCTACAAGCCTGACCTGGCTCCCCCAGACTTTGTTTTTGTTTCCCCGCTTAAAAGGAGCCCTCAGGGAAACATTGGGACACAATTGAAAACATCCAGGCTCATGTTACATCGGCTCTAAAGGACCTCCCGGAGAAGGCTTTCCAGGATGCCTTCTAGGCCTGAAAAAACCTCCTCCATATATTTATCGAAAACCTCCTCCATATATTTATCGAAGCAGCAGGATTGAAGCAGGAGGATGCTATGCTATTTTTGCTATTTTTTTAACTAATTGTACAAATATGTCAAATATATGATTTTTTATGAATTTGGTCGCATTACTTATGGAACGCACCCTGTACATACATATTCAGACACATAGTATGGTTAGTAAATTACATTAAAATGTGTTGCGAGATAAGTTGATTTACACTTCTAAATAAACAAAAGAGACATTAAGGTAGTACAAACTCTAAGGAAATAGATTATTGACATCAAAAATTAAATACAGATGTTACTAATGTTTTATTTAATCGCATTTAGAATTAGGAAGGAAATTATATGCATTGACTGACCGAAATGTTATGACCATATACATATCCCATTCGCTTCCATGTACTATACACGGAAATGTACGGCAAAAAGTGCATTCAAAAATACTTTGAGAGGATCCTAAGATTAAAATCTACTGTAATTTTCTGCATTATAGGCAATCGGTTGTCCCTTACTAAACTGGGCACTCTTATTTCAGCTCGAGCATTCAGTAGAGCTGCTCTTGAACATTTCACAAATGCAGAGTTTTAGCTAATGCTCCCTCCATAACTCCGAGTTCCTCATCTCACGTTCAACGTCCGTCAAATCGCGTGTTTTTTGCATGTGCATGTTCAAACAAAACGTGTATTACCGTTATGAGAAAGTTCCTTTCTTTTTTTAATACCTCCCACGCACTCTGACAAAAACTGTGTGCAGATTTACTTAAAAAAAAATTTTGTATAATATTTTGGTCACTTAATGTTCTATAATCACCAGTTAACATAAAACAATACAAATATTTAGTTTTAATTAAAGTGGATGAGCAGAAATTATATAATTTTCATTTAATATTTGTAAAAAAAATTATAGGCAAAAAAATATCAACATATATTTAAATTTCATAAAAATGTTTAATGTTTTACACTTACGCTTTCCTGGGTCTTGCGGTAGTGAGCATCGTTGTGTAGATTCTTGTTCACAGTGTTGGCCTTCAAAACCAGGAATACAATCACATGACACCAGGTGAGGTAGACTAGGCCATTCAGAGGGCGTGCAGATGCCTCCATTTTTGCAAGGATTAGGACTGCAAAAATCTACAATAAGCATAATTATAATTTGCGGATTTACAAAAATACAGCATTAAAATTTTGCTAATTTCCTTAAATACATCCATGTTCAACAATCGTGTTTTTTCAAAGTTTTTTGATTTACTTAAGATAAATAAACCTGCAGTATACAAATACATATAATGTTAACCTCTTTAGATTACTTTGTCAGTTTATACACAAAGTGGATATTAATAGAAATAAATCATATATATTTTAATTGATTCAAATATTGAATTATCAATAACACATTGCTATTTACATAAAGAGTCCAAATTTCCTTCAAACAATTTTCGAAAATATAATCAGCTCCATAAGTAATAATGAGCTTTACAGGTAATACAAGTAATAAGTAGCTTCATAAATATTATAAGTAATAAGTATCTCTATAAAAAATATAAGTAAAAAGTTGTCTTATAAGTAATAAGTAGGTATATAAGTAAAATAAGTAACAAGTAGCTCTATAACTAATATAAGTAATAAGTAGATATATAAGTAAATAAGTAATGAGTAGCTCTATAAGTAATATAAGTCATAAGTAGCTATATAAGTGATATAAGTAATAAGTATCTGTATAAGTAATACAAGTAATAAGTAGGTCCATAAGTATTAAAAGTAATAAATAGCTCTCTATAAATAATCTATCTCTATAAGCTACTCTATAAATAAAATAAGTAAGGAATAGCTCTATAAGTAATAAATAGGTATATAAGTAATAAGTAGGTCCATAAGTAATATAAGTAATAAATAGCTCGATATGTGATATTAGTAATAGTATCTCTATAAGTAATAAGTATCTCTATAAGTAATATAAGTAACAAGTATCTTTATAAGTAATATAAGTAACAAAAGTAGCTCGATAAGTAATAAAAGTAATAAGTAGCCCCATAAGTAATATATAATTTTCCTAATGAATTGAAGTAAGATATTTAGGATCTGTTTGAATTATATTAAGTTTATCAAGAAACTATAAAGAAAAAATTTAAAAATATGAAATAAAAATTACAAATTATTATACCAATTTTTGGGTCTTTACACACTATGTCTTCATTGTTAATATGGCATATCATAGTGCAATTTCCACAAAGAGAAAGTCTACAAGGCGCATAAGTGTAGTACGGGCATTTTAAAAGAACTGATTCCTCACAAATTGGAATTTCAATCTAAAAATTACATGTAAAAAGTGCATTACAAAAACGTCATGGAATTTTTAAGTAATAAATTTATATGAAGTAAAATAAAAAAAAATCTGCAAATTTATGAAGTAAACAGCAGTATTATCCCTTGATCACTTACTTCTATGCAAAACTGTTCCTTGAGCATTAATAATTAAAAATATGCAATATTTTATCCTTTTAAAAAATTTGAATTAAAATAAGAAAAATAAAGAAGTTTTCAGAATGAATAAAAAAATAATGTTGTATTTAATATTTTATTAAATAATTATTTGCATTCAAATCATTTAACTATATTTACAAACTTACTTGGTTACTAGAAGAACATAAAGTTTCACTAGAGTCACTTAGTTTAGGAGGAAGAAAGATATCAGCAGTGAAACAAAACTGCTCACACCATTCGGATTTAATGTCTATAGGCTAGAACAAAAACAAAGTATTTTATAAAATATTTTACAAAGTATTTTATAAAATATTTTACAAAGTATTTTATAAAATATTTTACAAAGTATTTTATAAAATATTTTACAAAGTATTTTATAAAATATTTTACAAAGTATTTTATAAAATATTTTACAAAGTATTTTATAAAATATTTTACAAAGTATTTTATAAAATATTTTACAAAGTATTTTATAAAATATTTTACAAAGTATTTTATAAAATATTTTACAAAATAATAATGTATTGAATATTTTACAAAATATTAATGTAATGAATATTTTACAAAATATTAATGTAATGAATATTTTACAGAATATTAATGTAATGAATATTTTACAAAATATTAATGTAATGAATATTTTACAAAATATTAATGTAATGAATATTTTACAAAATATTAATGTAATGAATATTTTTCAAAATATTAATGTAATGAATATTTTACAAAATATTAATGTAATGAATATTTTACAAAATATTAATGTAATGAATATTTTACAAAATATTAATGTAATGAATATTTTACAAAATATTAATGTAATGAATATTTTACAAAATATTAATGTAATGAATATTTTACAAAATATTAATGTAATGAATATTTTACAAAATATTAATGTAATGTATATTTTACAAAATATTAATGTAATGAATATTTTACAAAATATTAATGTAATGAATATTTTACAAATATTAATGTAATAAATATTTTACAAAATATTAATGTAATGAATATTCTACAATATATTAATATAATGAATATTTTACAAAAATATTAATGTAATGAATATTTTAAAACAAATCTGCAAAATCATTATTCTAATATCAAAATCAAAATAATCTTAGTTACATCCTTACTTGAGGTGCATGCAGTGCATGTAAAAACAAACGTCATAATTCGCAAGAATAAAATATATATAAATATGAAATAAGAATAAATATAAGAATAAAATATATAAATTTATATAGGGTGATTGATCACAAATTGTTGGGTGATGGTCATTGCCTGTATCCAATTTAGCTGTATTTGCGTAATAAAACATTACTTTTTACCCAACTATGTCGTAAGCTTATATTTTATGCAAATCTTTTAGTTTTAGTAGCAAATAACAAAGTAGTTAAATTATTTTTTTAAAAATGGTTTATTATGTGTAGTTAAACTGCTGAACAATGACCATCGTTCAACCGTTTGTGGCCACCCTGTATATTAATAAGGTTACATACTTGAAAATTTGACTGGATTTCGAAATTATCAGGTTGTACATTCCACATATGATTCATCGAAGTTTCAGGAAAATCCTGCGAGGACAAACAAGTTCTAGGTAAAGTCTTCAAAAAATTTTCTTCCTGGTTGTATAGCACTGATTGAATGCGGTGCCCGGTATTTACCATAGCTTTCATTTTAGCATCGCACGGACTTTCAGAGGAAGAATCAAAGGAACCAGTAAAACACTCAGAGAAATCATTACCTGGAATATTCATATATGAAAAAAAGTTTATTTAATTTAGATAAAATATTTACACAGAACACGATAAACAAAAAGATTATTACACATTTTAGAACCTGAATACATCCCTTTATATGCATTGAACAAAGATTCTTTAAATGTATGTAATCTATAATACAGCTATTTTCTTTTTGACTGAATGCCATAATATATTAACAAATGGTGGTTTTTTAGCAAATCAATTTCTGTTGTAACTTAAAACATTTTTAAAAAATCTAAAAAGGGTTACCATATATATTACTCGTTCCATATTGGTCTCTATCTTTGTCAGATTCACCAGACGTAGCATAAGAAATGCAAAGATTTCTCTCAGAATTCACTAAGAACTTTTGTTTCACATTAAAAGGCACCAGGTTTGCATTCAATATCTCATTTTTATACTTCTCTAAGTTCTGAGTAGCATAACGACGTTCCCACTGCCAGAACAATAAATCAATGTAGGCATGTAATGAGTAGAAAATTGGATCGTGCGGACTACCTGAAAAAATAAAACACATAATTTAAAAACACTAACAACAATTTATGTAATCTTAATTAAAAAAAAACGGCCAATATTACATGTGTGGGGGTCACTTCATATACCCGATACTCCCATTTGGGCACAAGTGATCACTTTAGCCTGAGTAGTATAGTATCGGCATATCAAGCAGAACGTTCCCGGTTCGATTCCGAGTGACTGTCAAGCGCACCACAAAGCGGCGACCCCGGATTACGAACAAAAATTAACCTTCTGTCAACGTAACCTGACAATCAAAAATGCAACACCGGTAAAAATGCAGTGTGAAAACACTTCCCGGGCATCAAACAATCGTCCCTCCATTCGACTCACTGAGGGGGAACTGTGGGGGTCACTTCATATACCCGATACTCCCACTTGGGAACGAGTGATCACTTTAGTCTGACTGGTATAGTACCGGCGTAGAAAGAAGAAAGTCATCGGTTCGATTCCAAGTGACTCTCTACAATTAAAGTTAATTTAACAAAATGTATCCCACAATCAAGCTTATTTGGTGAACAAGTAAATTTAACATCAAACCTCTTTAGCATGGCGGAAACATCTTTAGCATTTGCGGAAAAGCAAGTTTCTTATATCAATAAAATGCACCAAACAGTAGAAAAGGAACATTTTTCAAAATAAAATATGAAAAACTAATTAAATATGCACTTACTTGTTGTAGCCATGTCGCCTCCAATAAAACCATGTATATGGTTTGCGATTCCATGAAGCATTGAGGTGAACTCAAAGAAATCAGTCTTAGACAAGGCAAGGGCGACATCTACCATTGTTGGGACATTATTATTACTTCTGACAGCTCTCTTGATGCAGGGAGTCCAAGGTATACCGCTTTTGGAAATGGTATGTCTCTGGCAGTAACTACCATTCTCAGTCAATGATCCAAAGAAATCTGATCTCCACACCATGGAGGATGCCAAATTACCTGCGTCAAGAGTGAAGTCAAAGTAGGGAATAGTGATCGAGCAGTTGAGTTCTTGCAAATGGCGTTCCATTGTGCGTAGGAAATTTCGATTCCAGAATAAGAAGTATTGCGGAGAGTTGGCGTGCATAATGTGGGTGACGTAGAGGTTTCGTAAGGATGTCCACACGCTGTTGTCCCCTCCTATTTGAAGGTAGGAAATGGCCTCTTGGTATTGGATTCGCTCGGAGTAGCTGAGTTCTCGGATTTCACGCCTTATGTTGACAGTTTGGCAACTGCAGAAAAAAGAAAACTTATGAAATAGACCCGAAACTTAAACAATAATCTATTAGTTTTCAAAAAAATTCTGCAAACAGCTAGACAAAGAAAAACAAGTCAACATAAAAACTTCGTCAATTCTGGTGAAATTGAAGGTTTTATGATAGAAAACTGCAGGTTTTTTTGAAGATCTATGAAAACCTTTAAAAAAAAAAACCTGCAGTCAATGAAGGGATTTATTCCAAATTCCTTCAAAAAAAGTTCCATTTTGAAACATTAAAATTATTGAAAGGAAAATGCAGATATTTTAAAAGGTTTTATTCATAAAAATTAAGAACTTTTAAAAAAATGCATTTTTTTGTTGTTGTTCTAAATTTCTTAATAAAACCTGCCAAAAACTTCTAATTTCACAATTTTAATGAAATTTTTATGCTGAATTGTTTTGATGCAGAGTTATAATCTTATAATTATTTCCAAGCTTACCACGCATGCTATATAAAAAGTATAGAGATTTTCAAGCAAAATTTTTTTTTGTGTGAAATTTTGAATTAACTTTTCAAACATATCACTATTCAGCGTTTTAGTAAATAGGGATTTTAAATGGGGATATCAATGTTGGGATTTATTAAAAGTAATGTATCTAAGGGTGCAATTTTAACACTATATAGGAGTTTGACTAGTCCTCATCTTGAATATGCAGTACAATTCTGGGTACCTTATCTTAAAAAGGATATTGATTTATTTGAACGGGTTCAACATAAAGTTACGAAAATGATTCAGGATACTTCGGGAATGAATTATGGCGAGAGTCTTAGAATTCTAAATATATATACACTCGAGGAGAGAAGGATTAGAGGGGACCTTTAGCCCAGTAGAGATAGGTTTTTGGCTTGCAAAAAATGGAGTAGTTTTGATTTTCGGGTATGTTGTATGTATCGACCCCCTCGTGAAAAATCCAAGTTTTCGACCTCCCACCCCTTGTGCGTTTTCCGCCATCTTGAAAAAACCGCTAAAAAAAGGCACTTTTTGAAGTTTTTCCTCAATAACTCTCTTCCAGTACATTTTAGAATAAAAGTCACAATTACAATTTTAAAGAGCATTAAATTTCCTACAAATTTCATGTATAACATATTGGAAAATTCTGAACATGTACTGAGATATAGGGCCGTAAAAATCTATAAAAATTTCAAAAAAATGAAAAAAGTCAGATATGTCGTTAGTTTTACTTGAATAACTTCTTTTTGTGCAGCTTAGCGTAAAATGCATAATAACCAATCTTGTAGAGGATTAAATTTACTACAAGATCCATACAAAATATTTGTAATTACTAAGAACAGATTCCGAGAAATGTTGAAATAACTATTTTGGTGAAAGTTGGTTGTAAACTGCAAATATCACCCTTTGTTGAAATTAGTATTCCTGAAAGTAATATCTTTAATCTATTATGTATGTAATATATACATGTAGTTCACGTATGTAGTTCATGAACTTGCATGCAATACATGAGATTTATGTCAAATTTAGGAGAATACAAAAACTTTACAATGAAAAACACAAATTTTTAAAGCATTTACAAATACCTATATTTAAACTTAATACAATTTGAAAATGCATCTTAACTTTTGTTTTAATGATATGTACAAAATCTAAAATTAAAAATCCATCATAAAATTTTGTTGTTTTAGCACAGGTGTGCTTGATGTATATAGTTCATTACTTCAACCAATAGGCAGTAGATCGAAAAAACTCGTCTTCTTCCATGTTCAATTCAACCTCTGGTGCATTACTGCTTTACTGGAATCCACAATAGACATACTACGGAGCATCGAAGCTCATGTTTTTTTGCAGCTGCATTTGTTACCACAAATCTTTTTGCATTGGCACGAAATCATGTTAAGCAATACCTGTGGAGCTGGTTCTTTATTCATTGGGACTGGAGTTAGGCCACCAATATCCTTCTTCCAGCCCCATGAGAGCGTCTTTTTCATACCCCATCCAGGTTTGAATTTACAAATAAGTTATACATGCATGATATTGAACTGCATCCTTAGTTGGATGTAGTCAAGTCAAATTGAATTTTGTGTTTATAGCAGCTTTAGAAAAGCGAAGATAGCGCAACTCATCTATAGAAGTGTTTAGGTCACCGCCAAAAATAGCCACAAGGAAAGTTTCAGTGGCTTTCGTGATGTTTTCTTTTTCTGCAACTGGATCTTTGAAAATGGTAATACTTTCATTTTGGAATACATCACTTTCTAATGTGATACAAAACTACATTTTCCCCTGCCCAAATAGAGCGGAGATTGTATCGCAGCCACTTATCGCATGTAGAAAAATAATGTTTTCCACAATATTTTTATATATTTTGAAGTACAAGGCATCTGCCATGTGACTCCTACCAGATTTGCAAAAGAACACATTGTCTGGTGCTAAACCCGTGACCAATACTAAAAGGTCAATGTATTCACAAATAACTACAACAGAATCGTATGCATCTGGGATCACAGACGTGCTAGGAGTAACAGAAATGATCACTCCCATTGCATGACATGTACCTTCTCCATTCAGAGTGTTAACGTTGAGGTCAGCTTTATCAAAAATGAGTTGGCAGAATGCACTTTTCTTGAGGGTTGTGTCCGCATGAAGTACAGCAGATAGCTCAAATATAAAAACTTCATCATAACTGGAAAAAAATCCCAAGGATGATAATAAGATGAAGCCGTGATCCAAATTTTTTGTACAAATAAGTACCTACTCCGGAGAGAAGGGATGACAAAAATGACCGTGATCTTACTGCGGCTATCACTGAATGTGACAATGTCACATTCAGTCCATCCAGCTGGTCTTTCTTGTCTTTCATAATCACACTTTCCATGAAATAAAGTAAAGAAGGTGGTATCACATACTTCACATCCTGAAGGAAGTCAACTGAAGGTGTATACACACTATTGTCATAAACGTGAGAACGAATGTCTTCTGCGATGTCGTAAGCTGCAACCTGAAGGATACGAAAACGTTCTTCTTCCAAGTTTGTTTTCCTTTCGCCGTACCAGTTATCACTGAGAATTTTGTAACTAGTCTTTTTGAAACATATCACTGATGTATGGGGATGTGAGTCAGCAATCAATACATCATCTCCAAATTGTTTCCGAAACCTCGCTTTTAAAATTCTCATATCTGAACGAAACTCTCCTTCAATCTGATTAACCAAGTCTTCAAATAAAAACTAGCACCAGTAGAATCGGGTAGAGTGAACAAGAGTCGAAGTATTTTATGCGCCCATTGGTTCCTACATGCATTGACAATACTCAAAATTGATTCTTGGACAGTTTTCCACACAAAAATACTTTATCACGTCTATCCAAAGTGTATTTTTTTCTGCTTCTCCTCGAAATCCTTAGGTAATTCGTTTCCACAGAGGAAGCAGTGATGTTTGAAAGTGAAAACACATTCATTCAACGATCTACGGGATGGTCCAGGCGCAGTCTGAGAAGCTGCCCTTCGGAGGTAAGCTGCAATCAGCTTATCATTATTAGTTCCTTTGGCATAAAGTATTGAACCCTGACTTCGTTCACATTATTCAGAAAGGCAGAATGAGTTGAAAGTTTACGCTTTACACTAGACTCACGTAATTCGCCTAGCTCTTTCACTACGAACGTTTCACCTTCACTCAAACTTTCAGCACAGATAAAGCACACAGTTCCATGTAAATTCGACATTTTGAACAAAAGAGCACACACTACAGAGCTTAAAAACAAAAAAAATTAGCAAACACAACAGAACGAGAACCAAAACTCTTACAACTGGAAATATGCAAGAGAAGGAAGGGAAAGTACGTACGACATTGTTATTGTTATTTCAACATTTCTCGTCATCTATTGGTAGTAATTACAAATATTTTGCATGGATCTTGTAGTACATTTAATCCTCTACAAGATTCGTTATTATGCATTTTATGCTAAACTGCACAAAAAAAAGTTATTCAAGTAAAACTAACAACATATCTGACTTTTTTCATTTTTTTGAAATTTTTATAGATTTTTACGGCCCTATATCTCAGTACATGTTCAGAATTTTCCAATATGTTATGCATGAAATGTGTAGGAAATTTAATGCTCTTTAAAATTGTAATTGTGACTTTTAACCTAAAATGTACTGGAAGAGAGTTATTGAGGTAAAACTTTAAAAAGTGCCTTTTTTTAGCGGTTTTTTCAAGATGGCGGAAAACGCACAAGGGGTGGGAGGTCGAAAACTTGGATTTTTCACGAGGGGGTCGATACATACAACATACCCGAAAATCAAAACTACTCCATTTTTTGCAAGCCAACCTCTTTTTTTGAGCTATCTCTACTGGGCTACTTATTCAGTTATTCTTATCAAATTGGGTGATGTGGAGGGATTGGAATTTAATATTGCCATTGTGACTAGAGGCCATGGATTCAAATTATACAAATCACAGCTTAACCGGGACGTTAGAAAGTATAATTTTTTAAATAGGGTTATAGACAAATGGAATAGTTTGCCTGAGTATGGTTGTTAATTCTTCAGGAGTGGGTAGTTTTAAAAAGCAATTGGATCGGCATTGGGGAATCGTGAGGATGATAGATTGACAGGAGCAACCTTGCTGGGCCTAGAGCCTGTAGTTGGTCGACATTATCTGTATTTGTATTTATTTATTAAAGCAAAATGAAAAGAGGATATTGAAAAGAAATATAAAATAGTAATTCAAACCATTACACAGTAATACAATATACTAATATATAAACTAAAATATTATATAAAAAATAATCTTGTAGCACTAAGCATCCATCAATAGATTTGCCATTTTTAATTTAAAACTTTCACAATATATTATCCTTCTTACAAATAAGAAAGTAATTCGCAAATTTACCTGCAAAAGATGTGTTCGTCAAAGCATTCACATGAATCGCAACCAAAAGAGAACTTGGATCCAGGACTATAAAGAGAGATTCCAGTGTGGCAAACTTTTGAAGCGATCATAGCGCATCCTTCGTTAGGACACTTTATCCCTGGATAAAAGCCTAGAACTTCAATGTTTCCATCTTGGCATAATACCTGACAATTCTTCATTGTTTCCGCCTAGTCAGAGTTAAACAAACTTTATATTTGAACAAAATGTACAGAATTTGTTTATACATTGTCAATTCATCAATCAGAAAATAATAATACTTTTATTTCTAAATAAAAATGCCTTTAATTCAATTTTTTTTTAAATTTTATTTTTCACGCGAACATTTGTTGATTGAAATAATAAATACCATTATTTTTTTTATCATTATCAAATATCCATTAGATATGGCATTTATAATTTTCATAACATATTATTTTTAGATTTTTCAACAAAAAATGGAACACTTGACATCGTCAATTTTACGTATGTCCGTCAGAAAGCAAAAAGTGAAGAATTTGGAAATTTTAATGAAAATTGATGTATGTATAAGTAACAAAAAATCCAAATCTGATTCAAATTAATATTTTATCAACTTAGAAAATGTAAGAGTAAATGTTAAAAACGCTTAAATAGAAAACTTTTAAACCATATTTTAAGAGCTATAAAATTTAAAGTTCTTGAACAAAATAATATTATAATTGTTATTCTAATATGAATTTTATATCAAATAAAGATTGATATTAAATTCTTTAACAAAACTGAAAGGAAAAATAAATGTTCTAAAACCATCCAATAGAAAAGAAGAAAAAAATATATAAAAAATTCCTTAGTTTTTGATTAAAAAATTATTTTAATTTACCTAAACACCTTATATTCAAATTAAAATTCTTAATTCTAAAAAATAAAAGATAGATCTACCATTTATTTTTAATAATCGAAGTGTTTATAGTAAAAGTTTATTAGGGAACACTCTGCTTATGAGTTCTAATTTGCGATTGGTTGAGTTTTGTGAAGCTAAGGATTTTAGAAAACAAATTGAAAAACTTGCATTGCATTTCCAAAAAGATATATTTCTCTATATTCTCTTACTTGACAAATCATGTCCGAAATTTCTCCAATCTTCATTCTGTAACAGCAAGTACCTTGTAAACAGGACAGTGAACAAGCCTCGAAAGTAGGGAAAATTGAACTCAATTCAAAACATCCTGAAAGGTTGAATGTGTGATTATTTTAAGGGTGTGATCTATATATATATATATATATATATATATATATATATATATATATATATATATATATATATATATATATATATATATATATATATATATATATATATATATATATATATATATATATATATATATATATATATATATATATATATATATATATATATATATATATATATATATATATATATATATATATATATATATATATATATATATATATATATATATATATATATATATATATATATATATATATATATATATATATATATATATATATATATATATATATATATATATATATATATATATATATATATTTTTGGAAATATTAAGATTATTTTACAAAAACGGATAGAAGCCATCCTTTTTTTTTAAAAATAACATTCGATGCTTATGTCATTTTTTGTATTTTTTTTTACATGTTTGGTTTTGCATGAGCGTTTCCCATGTATTTTTTGCACGGCACTATATACATTTAATATGTTTATTATTTCCTCAAGCATTTTGTGAATATTTTTTCAGTTGTTTTCACTAGATGATCCCAGATACAGTATGTCCTGCGTTCCATTACTTGATACGAAAAGTGAAATAAATATAGCAAATCGTGGCTTTGAAGTAAAACCACATATATTTCAACCAAAGATTTAAGGTAAGGAACATGTCATCGCTTTTTTTTATCCGCTTTTTTCATCCCAACGTCGGTGACAGTGGATTGGTTGTTTTCCCTCCGAGCCATGAAACCAACCATCCGGGATCAGAATCCTAGACGGACGTGGTGCATGACATCTGCAGTTGAAAAATGCGATGGCATGGTCGTCCCTTTAGCAGTTGTAATAGGGGGCGAAATGCAAGCGGTTCACTTTTAAATGTGAATGACCTTGATGCTGCGCTCTAGAGAGGAAAAAAAACGACCTTGAATTTCGCCTCCATCTACGGCTGGGAAATCTTTGATTTAAATATACGTGGTTTTACTTCTAAACTGAATATAGTGATAAATTCTGAAATTTTTAGGTTATGGAAAACAAGAATTTTTTTAAAAACAAAATAGCAAAAAATATAGAGTCAGAGTCGCTCGATCCCAAGGTCATCGGACTAACCGGGAGGGGAAAAGTTTTGTTAAAATGGGTAATTCTAGATGCTTGAGGATGAGAGGGGGGTGGGGGGAGTTTCTATTATAGATCAAGGGTTCTCGATTAGCATAAGGGAGACCCCAGCCCCAAATCCTAATTTATTTAATATTAATGAATTCAGAAATACTATTTTTTTTATATTATTAGAACATCTTTTCCTGAAGAATAATCAAAAACAAAATATATTTTAAAAATTTATTACTTTTGCGTTGTTATTTTTTGCGTTTTTTAAGCATAAATAGACTTTTTTTAAAAACACTACTCCTCTTTAAATTTTTAATGTTTTTAAATTTTTTTAATTGATTAAATAATCTCAAAGTATGTACTACAGACGTATGAATAGACTTTTGCAGATTTGTGTTTTAATTGTCTTCAAAAACTTATTTTAAGTTCAAAATATTCAAATTTTTAAGTTTAATAATTTGTAAAAAAAATAATTTATAACTTAATTTAAAAAAGCTATTCATACGTTTATAAAGTAGATATTAAAGCTTCAAAAACTATTAACAGTTTAGTTTTAAGTTAATTATTTACAAAGCCTTAGCATTTTAAACGTGCCTAAAATTAAAAAAAAAATATTTTTAGTAAATGACGATTGTTGCAGGCGAAAAGTATGTAGATAAATGATAAATAAACATCTCAAAAAACATATGTTCTGTTTTTTTTACTGTTTTGAAATTTTTTACACTCCTTCTTAAGTACGTTTAGCATCGTATGAAGAAAAAAAGAATTAGCAATTTTTTCGGAATTTGGGGCTCGGGTCCCCCTTAATCCACTAACCCCTAGCTAAAACTAAAATAGTACCGGGGACCCATTTTTTCATATATGCTCATGAAAGTCCCCCGCATTCTAAGAATTAATGCGTTACAAATTTGCTTAAACGATTTGTGACGTCCCCGCGGACCACCTAACATCGTCCGGTTAACCCCCAGGGGTCCGCAGACCACCTTCGGGAACCACTTCTCTAGATTGCATATATTTTCATTCATTACATTATATATTACAATTAAAAAACTTTTTAATTAATTCTTATTATAATACTTTTATAGGTACATTACTATTTTTACAGGATACATAACTAAGAGAGGGGAGTTACTTTATTTACTCGCATTAAGATCCTAACTATATAAGTATTAATATACCATTAACGTTAGTGGCATTTGACATTTAAACATTAATAAAAGCACTGGTTGAACTAAGAACTAGATAAAATGCGCTGGAAATAAGAAAATAGCTGAAACTGTACCTGAAACAGTTGATTTGCACTGATTGGAATACGAATCAAAATACCACAAAGGTTGGGTGTGATTGCAATGGTCATCAGTTTGGATCGGCACACAGCTAGTCACGGACTGCTCACAGAGTGGACCTGAAAATCCATCGGGACAACTGCACTGGACCGAATGGTCGCCCAGAGATCCCATACAAACGCCGCCATTCAAACAAGTATTCTCATTGCATTTCAATTCGCAGTGAGGGGAATGAAAGGACGTGTAGCAATTTATGGAATCAATCTGAAACATAACAAAATAATTAGCAATGTCAAAAATACCATAGTTTCAATATTTTTAGTCTTTAAAATTCATATAAATACTTTCGATATATATTACAATTTACAAAAGGTTATTTTTTAAGCCATCTTTAAAAATGTAATTTATTAATTTAAAAAATATGAATGCTATATGAACGTATTTTACAAGAAAAGTCCAAATTATATAGATCGTAAAACTGGAACAGCTGACTATGATGTTGGTTTGCATAGGTGTTAAATGAGACAGATAAAAAAAAAATATATGTGAAAAAAGCAGAAGAACGTCAAAGTATGCGTATTTTTTATCAGAATGAATTAGTTTGTTCGGTCAAAAAAATTATTTAAAAAAATTTAAAATTTGTATGTAGAAATTAATAAAATGCAAAAATGCACTTTTTAATTGGTTTTCACGGTATGATAAACGTTTGTTTATATTTATTTAAAATTTAATCTAAAATTTTTACTTTATTTAAACAACGTCTGTTCATGTAAATATAATAAATATTTCGAAAATTCAGTTGTATGTCGACATGATGAAAAAAAATCAAAGTTATATATTTAATAATTTTATTTATTACTTCAAGTTTCTTTAGTGATTATAAGCACGTTTTATTTTTCGTCGGTTTTACGCTCAGACCAAAATTATTAAATTTACTGAACACAGTAAGTTTTTTGAAGGTTAAATAATATTAAGACACACATATTTCCTAGTCTTTATAGTATTTGAGGATCACCCAAAGTTATAGTCCAAATGAAAATTATTACATTGTTTAACCCTTTGTAGTTTGAGTCCTTTTTCACTGGGGGAACCAGAAAATCGGGACGACTTTTCGCATATTTGGTGAACTTCTTACAGTGGTGTCTGAGAGTCAGCTCTCGAGTTGACGCATCAAACCAAGTGGTGCCTGAGAGTCACCTCTCGAGTTGACTCATCAAACCAAGTGGTGCCTGAGAGTCACCTCTCGAGTTGACGTATCAAACCAAGTAGTGCCTGAGAGTCACCTCTTCAATTGACGCATCAAACCAAGTGGTGTCTGAGAGTCCCCTCTCGAGTTGACGCATCAAACCAAGTGGTGCCTGAGCGTCACCTCTCTAGTTAACGCATCAAACCAAGTGTTGCCTGAGAGTCCCCTCTCGAGTTGACGCATTAAACCAAGTGGTGCCTGAGAGTCCCCTCTCGAGTTGACGCATCAAACCAAGTGGTGCCTGAGCGTCACCTCTCGAGTTAACGCATCAAACCAAGTGGTGCCTGAGCGTCACCCCTCGAGTTGACGCATCAAACCAAGTGTTGCCTGAGAGTCCCCTCTCGAGTTGACGCATCAAACCAAGTGGTGCCTGAGCGTCACCTCTCTAGTTAACGCATCAAACCAAGTGTTGCCTGAGAGTCCCCTCTCGAGTTGACGCATCAAACCAAGTGGTGCCTGAGAGTCACCTCTCGAGTTGACGCATCAAACCAAGTGGTGCCTGAGCGTCACCCCTCGAGTTGACGCATCAAACCAAGTGTTGCCTGAGAGTCCCCTCTCGAGTTGACGCATCAAACCAAGTGGTGCCTGAGCGTCACCTCTCGAGTTGACGCATCAAACCAAGTGTTGCCTGAGAGTCCCCTCTCGAGTTGACGCATGAAACCAAGTGGTGCCTGAGAGTCCCCTCTCGACCTCAAAAGGTTAATAATAAAAACTTTTTTTAATTGTTCCAGTAAAAAAAATTGCCAAGTAAAGATTGTTTAAGAAAAACTATAAAATAGAGTACCTCACATCTGCAAGTTGTACATGGATCAGGATACCAAACATCACCATCAGCATAAAATATCCCTTCCGATTGGCAACGGCTAACGCTTCCACATTGGCCAGACAGAGAATTTATATGAAGTTGTAATGCTGTATTCTATTGCAGAAAAGAAAGAGAAAAAGTTTTCAATGCATTTCAAAATACTGAGTCATAGATATCAAATTTATATTGATTGTTAAAAAAATCCATTTAAAATTGCAACAGTGTTTTAAAGCCCGTCTCATAATCACACATTCAAAATTTTTAAAAAATACTATCATAGTGTGAAAGAGAAAATAATTTAATTTCTACATGCAATATTAGCCCATTTCTTGACATGAAGAATATTCCAAAATGCGAACGACTTAAAATAGAATTCGGTTCACATTGATTGTAGTCCACAACTATTGATAAAAATCATTCAAACTATTCTTGTGCATTTACATACTAGTAATTTAAATCAAGTTACAGACGCCGGTACCCGCTTTCATTCTTTCCAGGAAACTCTTTTTGAAAAAAAAATTATTTAAAATTTGGCTTTATATTGAGTTGACATTAACTGGTCATAATCATGATAAAAATCATCAATAAAAAAATTCAAGTTTTAGAATATTAATTTCCTGCAAAATACTGCCATCTAAACTAAAATATTGAAAACTCATAACTTTTAGGAATCAATTTTGTATAGCCATATTTTAAAAGGGTGAACTTGAAAATTATTTTTTGGGTTGAATTAGAAATATTTCTGAGTTTGAGAGTTGCCATTTGTAATATCACAAGATATCATAAAACATTTGTAATATCACAAGATATCATAAAACATTTGTAATATCACAAGATATTTGTAATATCACAAGATATCACAAGACATTTGTAATATCACTAGATATTACAAAAAATGCATAGCTGCAGAAGCCGTAACACACAAATTAGACGAAAGTGTAGACACTGTTTTTAATTCTAGCACAACAGAATAGCTTTGAAAATAATGATTATAAATTTTAAAACTAATCAAAATAGTTTTTGTTTTGCTTAAAGTTTCTTTAATATAGCTCGTCAAGGTAAGACACAACTTTCACAATTTTAATTTACAAGTAGATTTTTACATAAACCATTCATAAAAATTATAATACATGTTTAAAATAAACATTTATATCACCTTATGTTTAAAATCGTCTAACTCCTGTTGTAATCTGTCATTCTCTTCTCTTAAATGTAAAATATTAGACGCGCATGTATTAGAACTTTGCGGTAGAATATGTGAGCTGTTGGTTAAACCTGGAACAGAAATGTATAGTTCAGTCAATTGTCAAAATGGAAAAAAAACAACGGCTTAAATTAACAAAAGCAGACTCTAAACACTTCTAGATCATGTATACTCAGTCTATAAATACTGGTGAAGGCCTAAAATAAATAAAACGATTTTGAACATTCCTCATAACTTAAATTTTAAGAAATATATAAATGTGGACAGCAATCAACCTAACACTGCAAATTTTTATTACAAAATTAATATATGTATTTCCTGCAACTATTATAATTAATATTAAAAAGTATCACATGATATTTTTATCACCCGTTTTATAATTTGTTTTTTCGTGCATATGAAAAAATCTTATGTAATAAATAAAAATAATTGTATATATCAAGACTGGTTATATTAATTAAATATGTAAATTAAAATCAAAATTATCAATTTAATAATTTTAGTTAATGCCTAATTAGTTTTAATATTTTCGATTAATTTGAATTATTTTTTTATAATTTCGATTAATTTTAATAATTTCAATTATTTTTAATAATTTCAATTATTTTTAATAATTTCAATTATTTTTAATAATTTCAATTATTTTTAATAATTTCAATTATTTTTAATAATTTCAATTATTTTTAATAATTTCAATTATTTTTAATAATTTCAATTATTTTTAATAATTTCAATTTTTTTTTAATAATTACAATCATTTTTAATATTTTCAATTATTTTTGATAATTTAAAGTAATTCAATTCTATATATAGTGATTCGATTTTTCACTAAGTTACAATCATGGGTTCTCCCCCCCCCCCCACTCACCCCTATCTCTCCATAAATCTGGAAAAACAATTTAGTCCACCGAAAAATTACGAAATTGCATTCAGTTGAAAGTTAAATTGGTATTGAATCCGTAGCCTGAAATAAAATTTTCCCCGTAAACTATTAAATTTAAAGTTCAAAAGGGATTTTATCAGACTCCTAGTAAGCTTAAATAATGGAATAATTATAAATTTTGAATGTTAAAAGAAAAGTGCTCTAATGCAAGCATATCGATAGCATGACACACAACAAGAATTAACAAATATTTTCCCTTTTGACGTGAATACATCATTAAAAGCGGTACGGGTATATAGCCGCATGGGGTCGCAACTCAACCTAAACAACGACATCTGTAAAATGCTCATAATTCCAGGGAGGATATCTGGGGAGGAAAAATGAGCTATCATCATGTAGAGGAAAGTGGGATATTTCGAACAGATTGATTGTTAACCCATCTGACCTTTGTATCGCGTGGGGAGGGAAGAGGGGAATGTTGTCTTTGGTTGCAGTATAATCTCTCGGCTTCATAACTCCAGAGGAAACCAGCCTATGAAGAAAAATGACCTACCATCATGTAGAGGAAGATGAGGTCCAATCCTCTCTCTTATCTTTGTATCGCGTTGGCGGGAATGAGTAAATTTCGGTCAAAGAAGCGGCAGGCCGAGCAGGTGCAATATTCATGATACAAACATTATAGTACAGTGGGGATAGATGGTACCCTGTGCCTGCCCGTTTTTTGTTTCATTTTTTTTAATCACCCCAAAATTTAGCGCCTCTTCAGTCCGACAGAACAAGCGACCGCTTGGACCTTAAACCTGCTTCCTTTCTAATTAACAGTAATTAAAAAAAAAAAATCAAGGTCAGAGTAATAGAATTATCTTTGTCACTCTTTCTTTAGACTCATGTTTACTACAGAAAAGAAATTCTGTAGTAAACATGAGTCTAAAGAAAGGGTGACAAAGATAATTCTATTACTCTGATTAAAGTCGACGATTAGGAGTAATTTTATCAGAAACAAGCAAATACAAACTCACCCCTGGTATCAAAATACGTTGACAACACTCCATGAAAACTTGACAAATACAAAACACAGCCCCAGAGAACAACAATGCTGAAGTAACAATGCGTCCCCATGACCGCAGAATCATGGAAATTCTGGTTCCTTGTGTTTACTCCGAAAATGCAGCAAGCTTTCTTGAGGGTCTTTACCCAATCGGCAGTCTTTCACGAAAGCCCAGGATCAAACCCCGCTTGAGTCATTTGATATCGTACTTCCTTTGACTAACACAACCGCCCCATTCATAAGACCTTTGACCTTGGTACTTCCCGTCCGTCACACTTCCAACTCCTCTTGAGACGCTACAACCAATCGAAGAAAAGGAACTTGCCCTTTAGTAAATGTTTATACCATTCTATGTGGAGACTTAGTTGAAAAATGTACACAATTAGGAGTTCTTTTAATAGCGTGTGTAAGTAAATTTAGAATTAATGACAGAAATTATAAGATCTGTCTCCGCTTCTGTTTGGGCTAGAAGTGTAGTGTAGTGTAGTGCTTAAAATAAAATGCGTGGAACGCTGCAACTCACCTTTTCCCTTATTTGACATTGAGTTATGAAAAATAATTACAATTTAATTTCGAATATTCCTTTTTTATGTCTTCCACAAGATTAGCTTGAACTGAAATTGAGTGGCGAAAATACAGAAATGATATCATATTATAAAAAATATTTTCGTTTTATTTTAGCTTTTTATTGTTACAATGGGCTTAAAGCAGGGCCGCCCATGGCAATCGAGGGGCCGGGTGCGAACTTAGAGGCACCCATTTTATAACAATTATAGGATCCTGTATTCATAAAACTGAACATACTCCACATAAAACTTATGAATAAATCCGTTAAAAGTTTGAAAAGCCAATCGGGATTTTTTATCAACTTTAAACGTAGTTGACAATCAACTACAAAAGTTTGACTCGGTTACATTTTTAACTTGCATAGAATATTTATTAGAGAAATTCGTTACGTAAGCAGTTCGTATTATTTTCTTCTTTTTTCATATTAAATTTAAAAAAATACTTTTCTATCGAACAAGACAAACTTTATGTCAGTCGTGCTATTAATGTCAGTCTTGGAGGTAGTTGTCTGAATGATCCCCCTAAATCTTATAGCATGGTGTTTTTATCATGATACAATGTATAGTTGCTTTTAAAGACGCTTCACGTTAAAAGTAAAAACATAATAAATTAATTTTATCTGTAACATTCTTATTTTTCTCGGTTGTCTTTGATGACTGTCTCGGTTGTCTTGAGCGTGAAGCCCCTTCAGAAACGTGGGGCACTGTGCGATGGCATGCATCGCACACCCTAATGATGGACCTGGCGTAAAGTTTTCAAAAACATTAAATACACATTTTAGGTGTTTCTTAAAAACACCTAAAATTATATTGGATATTAAGAGCACACAACTTATTATAAAATTTGATTATTCAGTGTTCAAATTAACCAGAAAGCTATATTGACTCGAATTGTTGTCGTAATAATTGAAGTACAGATTTTAATTGTAATTACAAAGTTAAAGAATTACTTACAGATTTTCAAGAATAGAAATTTTTCCCCCAAGCGAACTACAAGGTTATTACTAAACGAGAATGTTGAGTAGCCCAAATGCAAAACGGGTTATATCCAAAAATGAGATTATGATATCATTAGCTAGATTACATCTCTTTGAATGATAATGAAACAGCAAAAATCAGTTTTTATTTAATGAAACATTCCTACGCAAGTTATAAAGTTTGATCGTTTTACGTGATTTTCTCAAAAGTTAAAAGTGGATATAAACAGTTTTGGACTACTCAATTCTAATGAGTAATTTGCAGATTAATTAGCAGGTGTACGAACAAAAAACAGACAAATTATTCGTATTGGTGACAATATTTGAAATCTGTAAGAATTGAGACAGAGGGAGGAGAGGAGGTATAATAAGAGTTCTCTATAGGTTTTCCTATGCAATTTTTAAGCAACTTTCTAAGCTTTGTATAAGAAATTCCCGTCGTCGAACTTGTCTTTGCAAATTACTAGTGTCTTAAAATATTGGATTGTTTCATCCGATTCTTATTGAGAATATTGAGAGGGTTCGTGTCCGTCAAGAACAAATTTACGGCTAGGTAAATTAATATTTAAGTTACCCGACTTTTCCAGCGTATTAAAATGAACTACCTGTAAAAATTAAATATCAACCAAGTATAGTATCAAAAATATTTTTAAAATCACTTTATTACTTCTGTCAAAAGGAGGAAATTATGTAAATGATGGCAAGAAGATTAAAGACAATTAAAAAAAAAATCTGATTTTCATTTAGGTCTTTTTTTAATTTAATATTATTTTCCTTTGCTTTTTTTATCTTATCCCTAACAATTCAAGGTTTTCCAAATCAATTGTTTCTCTACCCAATAGTGAAGAGGCCACCAATATATTCAAAATAAAAGTTTGGATTTGGCAAAGATGTCCTAACCATTTAACAGCTAAAGCATATCGATAATCACTATACATGAGAATCCTAATTTATTTTACCTGTAATGAGTAGGAACACATCAAAGTAAAAGAAATCTAAAACCATCAAATGGAAATACATCTCTTTGAGGCTGATTAATGATATTGTGGGCAATTTTTAATTGTTTATTATATTTTAATCGCATTTATCTCAGGGAAGATTTGAACATGCTTATACAATTTTTAAAAAACTAATTTACTAATATTTTGGGTCGTTATCTTTTTTAAATGTATTAGGGTGCACATAACTAGTCTCATAATTTGTCAACAATGAATTCGCTATTCCTATTGCAATATTCATTTCTACTCTTAATAGTTACTCTAGTAGTACTCTTTGTAGTGTTCATCTCTAAGCATTCTCCAAGTATAAAATACTGAAAAAGGGGTATGTTGTAGAAGAATTATATTATACACTAATTGAAGTTGTCCGCGCTTTACACAGAGTGTTGGCCGATTTCTTCTGGCGGTTTTAACAGAAACAAATAAAAGTTGGCAAAAAGTATACTTACTTGAACAATTTCACGGGTAACTCTGCCTTGTATCGAGGAAGTAAGCAACTAATGACCAGTGGGAACTTTCTAATTTTGAAAAGTGCTGTTATCTTGATCCAGTAAACAGTACCATCATTGTTATCAACTAAAACCTCTATTTTTTTTTGTAAGCAACCTAAGAAAATAGTCAACCTGTGACAGTGTTTTTTAAAAAAAATCTTTAAAAAAAACTAAAAATTATTTCGATTGTAACAACTGAGATACAAAATAAAGTATATGTTTTGCACTATCACAATTCAATCAACCTCACTTTTTAATTACTTTTATGTAAAACACACAGTATAAGAATTTATAAAACTAAAATTTAAATTGAGTCACATGACTTTTTAAAGTATTTAATCATTTGACTTTAAAAAGTTAATGTCTATAATTAGAGGATTTGAAATAACCAAAATATGTAATACGATTTTCTTGAAAGAAATTATTCACATAGTTTGAAAAAGTCTCCGTTTTTCTTATTGCATGCATTTGATGTTAAGAGGAATGATGGAAAGTCAAACAGATTTGAAAAACCATCAGTTTTTATTGATTTTAACTATAAAAAAATAGAAAAATATATGGCAAAAAAGTCATTTCATAAAAAATAATGACAATGAGTTTTACATATCAGAATGTTTCAAAATAGCATTTTCCAGAACAGCAACACAAAAATCAGCATCAGCTTTAGTTATGCACATTGGTGGTTTTATTCTGAAAACCTATAAAATATTTTTTTTTAATTGAGATAAGAATATATAAAGTAAAGAAATAATAAACTAATAAAGCTAGAGACAAAGAGGGACACATTTTGCCACTAATATATGCATATTATAAATAAAATGTTCTAAAGTTTCTGGAAAAATTAAATATATATTGTCAACTGGGATGACTGCCCACTTTTCAACTTTACACTTGAATTTCAGATACTCCCGACTGAGTTTCAAAAGAAAAAAATTGCCCCATTTGTGCGACAGAGTTTACAATTTTTTTTAAGTGTGTTTACAAGTTTTTTACATGAATTACTTAATCCGTTTAAGTTAAAAAGTGGGTAAGCAAAGTTATCTCCACAAAAGGGACAACTTAGCTTACAAACTAATTTTTCACATAAAGGCACAGAAATAATTTTCGAACAATAACTCGTCAGTGGGGTATTAAAGAGATCAGAACAAGAAGAATAAAAACATTTTATTTTAAAACTCCGAAATAAAATTTTGGTAATGTAACTTTTTTCCACAATATTATGCAATAACTTTTAAAACATGAGTAAAATGTATTACTGTGGTAAACTTATAAATAAACTTAATTCAAACCAGAAATTGGCATAATAATTAAGGAATTTTCTGGGGAAAAAATATTGAAAATTTTAAACCACTTGCAAAATCAATGTAAAAATTGCAAAAAAAAAACAAAATAATCTTTTTTTCTGTGGGTAGGCTTTTATAATAACACCCTAGTGTTAAACGTTTGACTTGACTGGTCTTTCTGTGAATCTAAATTTTTAGTTTTTTTTATGATATTATGTGTCGAATTGTAATTGGACTGTTGTAAAATCATCCGAATTTTAAAAGCACTTGTGCATTAACAAGGAAAAACATTGATAGAATCTACAAGTAAAAACAACAACGCAATTTTTGGAAATGACACATTGCCCTAAAAATATACAATATGGAGATTAAACAAACTTTTATTTGCATGAAAGAATAAAGATGTATTTGACACACACTAATTAAGGTTTCTTAAGTAAGAAAGTTGCAAAAGTGATAAAATCATTCAGTATCAGTGTTCTGTTGAGTTGCTTGGTAGTAGTTTCTTGACTTAATTGGAGATAATTAAGTTTTAAGTTTCAAAAAAAGGGCATTTTTTTATCTTGTATTTTCTTTACTAAGATCCTTTAAAGACAAATTAGTATTAAAAGGGATGGGGTGCCAAAGTAGATTATCACATTTTGACTGAAAATTAAATTTTTTCCATAATTTGCTCAATGAAAAAACATTGTGTTATTTTAATAAGTATTTTCAGAATAGCCAAAATGCTGACAATTGAAATATCTGAATTTTTAGAGATTTAGTGAAAAATTTGCAAATTAATTACAAACTTTAAAAAAAAAATATCGAAAACTAGGGTACCCCACAGGGTTAGAAAACAGTCTTTACTTAAAGAAAGTAAACCCTTAGTCTTAGAGGACAAGGTTTGTAAAGAATCCACATTTTAAATTTCCATTTTAAAGATTTGTAATTATTAAATATTGTAAAGGGTTATTTGTATATATAATTAAAACAAAACATTAAGTGTTTAAAAAGATATTCAGATATTCACAAAATAAGAGATGCTGCAGCAAATAGAGAATATCATACATTTCCATAAAGGCCACCTCGTCCAATGAGAAGGCTCATGCATTTTGTTTCTTCAAAGATTGCATCCATTTTCGGCTTTGGTAGCGGTAGCTTTGTTTTCTTTAAAAAATTTAATAAAATATAAGCAATCTTACATACAATTATTGAAATATTATTAATATTTTAAACTGTATATTTTGTTGGAACATATCCATGTTTAAATATATCAATTCATTTTGCTAATTTTCAATAACTTAAAATTAGAAGTTACAAAAATTGGAAAAAAAAATTTTACTAAGTATTTTTAGTATTATAGAAACTATACTTCTCTTGAGACATAACAAAAGGAAACAAACAGGTGATCATACAAAATTTTTTAAATATATAACTAACACAAAAGTATGTAATCTTTTCTATTAAATTTTATAATTTTATTTTATACACTATTATATTAAGATAAATATATAATAACAGTGGTAAGATAAATAAAATAATTTAGTTTAAGTTTTAAAACTATCATGTTTTATTTTTATTACCTTGTAATCAACTTAAAAGCGTCTAAAAAATAGAATGGTGATATATTGTGAAGATAAAAAGACACACTGTTAAAGAAAACACACAAAAACATACTTGTACTTAAAAAATGAATGTTTTTTTTTAAATAAAAAAAAAGGCTAGAAATTTCTCAAAATTTCATACCGTAATGCGTTAATAGTTTTTACTGTGCTTCTACACTTCACAATTGTTAAGCCAATTACATAATCTGTTTGAAAGTGAAATGTATTTAATCCCATTCAGGAACAAACAAGTTAGACTGAAACAGTTTTTTCAAAATAATAAATTGGAGTTCTTAAGAAGGACTCGATCAAAGCAAAGTCCCACAACTAAAAATTTTATCTATAATTAAAAGAAATACTGTAAGCTTCTATGTATGAAAATGCAATGTGTGCTGTTATTTTTAAAATATTAATAACTTAAACAAAATTTAAAAAAGTGAACATCATTTAACGATTTATAATTAATTAGTAAATTAAAAAAAGATATTAACATAATTTTTCTCACTTTGTCAGTGACCATTTCTACACCAATCATCAAGCCTTTGCCTCTTACATCTCCAACAATTTCATATTTTTTTCTAAGCTGGGACAGTGAATTAAGTAGGTAGGTACCAACATGATGACTGTTTTCCATCAATTTCTCTTCATCAATAACCTTATTGAAAAATCAAAATGTTTTTAAAACTAATACAGAAATGTCAAATATTGTTTGCAGGATTTAAAAAATATACAATGAAGTAAAAGATCACTTAAATACAAAAATGCCAAAAATCATATTTGGCATAATACATATATTTTACTTAGCTTACAATTCATGTTAAATTAAAGATAGAATAAGGTTCTCTATATTCCCTGGGAACAATGATTCACTTTAGCGAGATCTCAATTGCTATATTGCTTTTAAAGGTCGTTGCTACTTTTACATTTCCTGTAAAAGTTAGAGTATAAGGACCCTACCTAGGCCTTACCCTACCCTTAAGTAATGTCTTTTTATTATACACAGGGAAAAAATTATCATAACTCAACAACACTAACCAATTTAATATTTGGTTAATAATTTTGGTAATATTGCCTTCCTAGATTTCATTTGATATGAAAAACTGTTAATAATGTGATCTTATAAAATATTTAATATACATGTTTTAAATATTAAAAAATGACAAAGGAGAAAACAATTTCAGGTAAATGATAAATATTTTTTTTTATCTTAACTTGTAGGTAAATAGTAACTCACAAAACCTAAAAGGCAATCCATTTTTAGAACATATGTCGGTACAGAGTTACACAAATGAGTCATAATTAATTAGCAGTTAACAGGTGACCATAATAAATTAGAAAATATTTAAATTTTATTTCAAATGAGATTTTGTCTTCATTTTAGCATTTGAGTTTAATAGTATTTAAATGTTACTTTAAAATATTTTAAAAGCTAATATTATTAGAAATGCAAAAATATTCCTAAGAACTAAGAAATGAAGTATTTGTTGCAACAACCTAATAAAACTATAAATAATCTTTGTTTTAATAAAATGCGTTTGTTTACATGTTAAACATATTAAAAAACTAACTGAAATATATATTTTTAAAATCAAAGGAAACTTTAAAATACATAAATTGAAAATAAGTAAATAATTTAAAATATTAAATCTCTTAGCTTTTATCAGTAATTAGAAATCTAGCCTTTTCCAAAAAGACATACAGAAATTATCTTTCATTGTTATAAAAATCAAATATTGGGAAGAAAAAATCATTTTAATCAAATATTTTTTAAATCATAAATAAAATTCTCACTGGTAGAAAACTTGAAAAAGCACCATAAAAACAGTAAACCATTATTAAAAACCATATGTCGAAAATAAATTAAGATTCTTCTGATATCTTTTCAGCTCAAACATCCAGATATATTAAATTTGATTTTGATGCAATACAAACGGATTAGGACACAAGAATTTTAACTTATGAAATGTAATAAGGGGTGTTGCGCAGAATTATAGTTTAAAGTAAACAGGAATTATAAATTATACATTACATCAAGAACAGCAGATCCAATGGCACAAGCTACAGGATTTCCACCAAATGTATTAAACATGAGTGCATTGTTTAAGTGTTCAGCTATTTCTTTTCTGGTAATTACAGCAGCAAGTGGATATCCATTTCCTATACCCTTTGCAACAGTAACTAAAAATTAAATATTCTGAAATTATGATATTATTAAACTACTTAACAAATTATTTGCAATACCTGAATGAAATTCTATAAAAAAAATATTCTGAAATTATGATATTATTAAACTACTTAACAAATTATTTGCAATACCTGAATGAAATTCTATAAAAAAAAATTCATTACAAAAAAAGGATTTTAGAAAAATGTGCTGCATTTGCAACTATGCCAGGTGTTTTTAACCGTAATATAAACTACATAAGATAATTACCTATATCAGGCATAACATTATGATTTTGAAATCCCCAAAACTTCCCTGTTCTACCAAAACCAGTTTGAACCTGAAATATTTTAAAATTAAATAGTACTTCGATAGTGTTATGAAACTCTATATGTATAATATTTTTTAGTTTAAAAGTACAATAGAATAATACACTTACACTTTATCATTCTTATATGTTGAGTATGTATAATAGTATAATCTTAACAAAAATTTATGTACGAGTTTGGTAAAACTTACCTCATCCATAATGCAAAGTCCCCCACGCCGTCGAATAATTTCATACGCTCTCTTCAGAAAATCTTTAGGGAACTGAACTGTACCACCAACACCCTAAACGATTGATACATTTTGAAAAGTTATACATAGTAACATACGACTATAGTAAATTATAAAGCAAAAAACAAATCTTTAAACCTGAATACTCTCAGCAAAAAAGCCTGCAATTTTTTGTGGAAGAGAGTGGATTAAAGTTTCTTCAAGTTGTTCAATATACATATCACAGGCTTTGCACTGGTCAACATCACAGGAACATTTTCTATCAGTCTGAACCGGTGAGTCGCGGCAATTTGAGCCACCCCATAAACCTCTATATGGATCTGGATTCATAACCTACAAAGCACGATTTTCTTTGTTACATGCATATTATTTTTAAATAATAAAGAAATTTTAATATTAACATTATTTATCAATTAAAACAGTGTGGTTATAAATTCACAATAATGTATGGAATAGGATTTAAAGAAAATTCTACAAGCATAAAAAAATTAGGATTATGTCAAAAGATATTTCAAGTAATATAATTTCGTTTATAAATTCAATAAATTAAAAATCCACAGAAACATTTAGAAAATAGTATACTTAATGACATTAAAATTTTTTATAACAATATAAGTTCAAAAAGATTTGCTTAAAACTGTTTACAGGACACATTATACAAACATACTTAATCTGCCATGCACTTTTTATGTGTAAACTATCGTCTATGTTATAGAAGGAGTACATTAAAAAATCTTTATCCTTACACAACATGATATTTGAGAAAAAAAAATTATGAAAAGTGTATATATTCAAATTGCTTCAAAGTTTAAGAAACTACAAATAAATTACTTTATAACATCTAAAATTTAAAACAGATAATATATATTTAATTTAACTAGATTACCAAAACGTTTTTGGGATGAGGAAAAGTTTGCTTTAAATTGGGCACAAAGATAAGGAACGAATGAGAAAAGGGGATGTGCTCTATGTTAAATCTATGACATATACCCTTTTTACAAATTCTGATTCAATATACAAATGACAAATAAGGATTTTTGCAGTATAGAATAAATATGTTTATGTGCTGATGAATCTGTGATTGAAAATAATATCCTATTTAAGTCATTAAAAAATCACATACAAGAAATTTAACATTTACATACATGATGTATTCCAAATCCATTAGGAAAAGAATGTTTCCATTTACTTATTCCACATAATCCTACAGAATATGGAGTATCTCCATGGTAAGCATTTCTGAAGAAAATAAATTGATACTTATTTTTCCAATAAGAATACAGTAAAAAAAATAAAAGGCATGATTGCATAAACCAATTTTTGCATTAATTCCTAATATTTTCTCTTTCACACTCCCTTTCTCTGGGCAAATCAATATATCTTAAATAATCCCACAACTACAGTTATATACTTCAAAAAATTAAATTATGTAATTTAAAAGAAAAAAAAGATTATTTCACATTTCAAAATCATGGTATATATTTCAAGTTTAAAAAATGATCTGTGGTATGCTTCAATAAGTAGCTTTAAATTTATTTACTTTAAGTATTTATTTAAATAATGAAATGAAGTGGCATAGCGGACAGGACCACTATGTGGGGAGGAACAGACTTCAAGGGTGCCTATCAAGACAGTGAACAAAGCATTTGTACAATTATCACAATTCAAAAATAATTCTAAATCTAAACGAAAAAAAAAATACATAGCTGCTATTGTAACAACAATAATGTTTTCATTGCATAGTTTATGCAAAACAGTTGACTTAAAACCATTTCTACCCATTTTACAAATTTAGAAAATGCAACTACCTCCCGCAAACTCAATATCTTGTACTAACATAAAAGCATTTGTTACACAAAATCTGAAGTAAAAGTACATACCCAATAAAATATTATTTTCATTCCTATAATTCTAGTATTGAACTTTATTAATGAGAGTTAATTTTAAATAGCAATAATTAACAAATTACTTTAGTTAAACAATATTTATGTAACAACTTAGTAGCAAGAAAATGAAGTAAATATATTTTATATGGTTTTCATATATAAAAAAATCTTAC
Source organism: Troglohyphantes excavatus (assembly GCA_963932185.1). Lineage (NCBI taxonomy): Eukaryota > Metazoa > Arthropoda > Arachnida > Araneae > Linyphiidae > Troglohyphantes > Troglohyphantes excavatus. Next base: position 13,066,740 of record OZ010676.1, on the reverse strand, counting down.
CTCAAAGACAAAATATCAAAAGCACCAGTACTAATTCTTGCTAATTGCAATGCTAAATCATTAGCTTCAGATCCACTATTGCAAAAGTAAACTACCTATGAAAAGATATGTATGTCAGAATAAAATATACATTTCCGTTATGCAATAAATAAAAAGTGTTTTAATCTTTTTAATAAGTATAGCTATAAAAAAATTATTGATTTCTGTCAAAAAATAAGTGTAATGTAGAAAACAGTTATATTATCAATTCTAATGGAATATTTTTGACTTCTTAAAAAACTAAATCTATGCATTATTTATTAAAATAAGGTTCAAACAGCATATTGTGGATTTGCATTTCAAAAATATTTATCTTACAAGTAAGTAGATTACTGAAAATTTAACCAATGAACAGAATTTAAAAGACTTGGATTTAAAAAAAAAAAACATAACAATTAAGTTTTTAAAACATTTTTACCTTAGAGATATTAAAAATTTGTAAGAACATATATAAATAAGATCTGAAAAACAACCACATAATAACAGTCATAAAGGAGCTTTTCTTTTATAAATTACAACTTTGGATCTAAATATTATATATACATGAATATTATATATATACAAAGAAAAAAATACATTTTTATATATCTTAAACAAAATTTCAACTTAATTAGTCCGATTTATTAGAAAGTATTTGTAATGCTCACCTTCAAATCTCCAGGAAATCGATTAGTAAGCTTTTCAGCATATTCTGATAGTTTTGGGTGTAAATATATATTTGTAAGATGCCATAACTTATTTAACTGGTCTTGAGCTGCCTTATTAACTTTTCTAGGAAATTAAAGAAATATAAAAATTATTAAGAATAAAACAGACAGAAAAAAAAATCAAAGCAGAAATATATTAGTTATTTATTAGTGTATATATGTGCATTATGTTAAAAATTCAAAGTCAATGAGAGAAAACCTAGCTGATATTTAAATGAAATTAAATTTTATTTATAGTAATTGCCCTATATTTATAATAACTATAAATTCTTCACATATACTTTGTATAAATTTTCAAAACCTAATTACTAGCAAAAATATTCTTCATATATATAATTATATACATAAATTTTTTGTTTAAGAGTGCTTGTACTTGGAATATTGCATCATTGAAATTATTTTTAATTTAAATATACACCATTTCTTCTCTCTCTCTCTCTCTCACTTGGAGCCCTATCACATAAATATCTCAGAAATCATTTAAGGATGTAATAATTAAACATATAATAAAAAAATACAATTTTTTTAAAGTTAAGTAAAATTATTTTAAAAAAAACACTTGATTAATGAAAAACAGTTTTTAGTATATTGATGTTACGCTTTTGTGTATATATAATCTTGTGATTAAATGAAACTATGTTATGTATATAACTTACCCTTGTATTATATAAGGTTGTATATTATATTCTTTGTAGTATATTATATGATCTTTTTTAATTTTGACACAAAAATGTCTTCTTTGATATATTGCATTTGGAAGTTAAAAATTGTGTTCATATTGGGTTGCAATACATTTTAATGCCACTGCTAACATTTTTTGTAAATGACAGTTAGTAAATGACTCGCTTTATATTTTTTAAATAATGCTAATCGCAGTCTGCAATTTTTTAATATATTTTTTTAGCACATTATTTTTATATAGATTGAAATACTTTGAGAACAAAACTTTAATTTAATAACTTACGGATGACAGTGTCCCACACTGACAGTAACAATGCCACCAAACATATCTAAATATCGCTTTCCGGTATGATCCCAAACATATTGCATGTACCCTTGAGACACCATAATAGGATCCTTGTACAATAAAGGAACACAGGATGCAACATTATTTTTTCTTGTTCCAAAAACATCATCGTAGTGAGGTCCCTATGAAAAAGGAAAAAATATAGCATTTTGAATATTCATAGATTGAATTCCAATCAACAAATTTAAACTTATACAATAAACATATTTTCATTACATTTCTCTCCATTGAGAGCTCAATTTATAGATATGTCATTGCAATTAATATTTTTAATTGCAATTAAATATCATCAATGCATTGCAGCTTAATTAATCCCCCCCCCCCCTTCCAAGATTTTTTTCACACATTTCTCAGACACAATTGTAAAATTTTGAAAAAATTACAACAGTGAAATATAAAAAAAAATATTAAGGTAAATGAAGCAAAATTATAAGACATTAATGAAAAATGTTTGTAAAGTTAATATATATGCTAGTGCATTTTGTATTATTCTTCAAAAGGAATTGTTAATGTTTTTCAATATTGATCAAATGAATCTTTAAAATAAACTTAATATGAACTTCAAAAATATGTTAATGTTTTGTTAATTAAAGTTATTTTTCAATTGTGAACCATTTGAACTTGTAAAAAAAATAGTTTCCTCAGTAATTTTTATAGGACCAATTATACTCAATTTTATTAGTGCAAATATAAAATTTTGTAAACAGGGATGACATTTCTCTTCTTAAGGTACAATTGTTTGGAATAGGAAGACATATTTTGATAACTAAACTCTAGCAGAATTTTTCTTTGATTTCATTAACTGTCCATTTTGTACATTAGGTAGATAGACCACATACAAAATGCACACTGTGCTAATCCTTTTTTATTATTATTAATAAGTTATCACTAAAAAGTTTTTTTCCAAAAAACTATTAATACATGCAAAAACCTTCACTCATTCCTCCTTCCAAGATAAAATTTATTAGAATTGTAACTTTAGCCATATGTATTATTATATTCATGTGCTTAGAGCAACTATTTTAGCTAGTTTGTCAGGTAAACTAAAAATATGTTGCAAACATTTGGAACAAATTCTAGTGCCAGTAAGTTTGGATTACAATGATTTAAATGTATCAAACTTTTGAATTCAAATTTACAGTATTTCCTGAAATATATACCATCTAACAAAAATAGTGATTTGAACATAAAAAGAAAAGAGGGGAACAATTTTAATGTTTTCTTGGAAATGATCATGAAAACACCATAAATATATTTTGGTCATAACAGAAAAACTATTCAAAGGTGGCATTCTTTACAATTAAAAACATATTGAACAAATATCTATACAACTCATAATTAAAAAATAGTTTTAAACTTAATCTCATCAAGAAAGAAAAATATAAGCAAATCACCTTATATGGCTCAGGTTCAAAAGAAGTTTGTGGCAAATTAGGAATTTTCACAGTGCTACAAAGCCTATAACCTACGAAAAAAAAGCATACAAAGTTTTTAAAATATAACAGACAAGTATACATTTAAAAATATTAATATTAAAAAAGCAGGATATTTAGTATAAATATGTAATTTTTTCTTAACTGATATTTTCTTGTCCTCACTCAATTGAGGACCGATAAATTTGAATTAACAGAGAGTGAAGCACTGATAAATATACAGATAAATCTAATTACACAAAACTCAAACAAAAAAGAAAGATATATAATCATAATAATTTGTCATTTTTATAGAAATCAACAAACTGTGTTCCTTGGTGTTTTGGTCAATCCCTTGTCGTGAAGAAAAATGCATAATTTACATAACTAACAAAACTGTTTATAGTTTAAAAATGCTTATTACAGCAATTAGCAATACCCTTTATATATATCAGAAAAACTTTGATTTCAGGATACCCAACATAGTTCATCTTAAAACATATTAGGAAATTTTATAGAATTTTTGTTGCTTCGGGCAATAGACATTGTGAACAACATTTAACCAGAAAATCTAAAACATTTGCTCATAAATATTTTTTTTAAATAAATATATATATATATATATATATATATGGGTTTTTTGTTTGAAATGTTTGTAAAACTGAAGGAAAGATACATTAATACTGATTTAACACATGTATTATTACACCATGAAACAAAACATTAATAACGATACAAGCAGGAACGAAAGTAAGAATTAGAACAACAACAACTCGTTGCCACACAAAGCAAACATAAAACAAGAAAGATTAATGCGATGACAGATACAGTTTGTATAGGATGAACTGTTCATAATCATTTTTAACATTTTTAACAATAGACTACTAAACCCTTCATTTTGAAAAAAACCTCGAAAGTTTTGTTTTAAAATCGCTGAAATGCCAAAGAATATTCTTTCTATTAATTTATGATAACTTTTATTTATATATTAATACAAGTCTTTTGGCACATACAAATTATATATAATAAATTTAAGAATTATGTACTCAGAATACCTAGATCTACTAAAAGGTCAATTTGACGGAATCATTCAGGTATGCGAATAAATAAAATATATCATATTCTCATCCAGTTAGTTTTAACAAAATGTTTTTTTGGAAATATAACATGATTATTACTGTATATTTCTGAGAAATTACAGATTAATTAATGAAAAACTATAATATTTATGCAAAGTTTACAAGAGATCATTTCAACACTGCAGTTTGCAGGGACAATAAGTGTTTTTTTGAAAATTTAGTAGGCCACAATAGATTTAACATGCGCCAGTTCCCTATACACGATGGATCTTTTTAACGAACATCGAGGCACGAAACTGGTAACTCTCCAATCATGAGCTTGTCCCACTGTAAAAGATATTCGAACTCACAACCCACCTATAACACGAATACTCTACACAGCTGGGCTATCTACTAATCAAATTTACAGTTGAAGCAGAGCTGAAATTGATAGTGGTTATTTCAAAAGTGCATTTTGCTGAAAAGGAAAGATGAAAAGAAAAACAAAATATGCCCATCAAACACAATATGGCAAATTTGTCATTTTACGATCTTGTGGAGGCTGTTGATGAAATATAATACAAAATATGTAAAATAGGTGTTTTTTGAAAATTTAGTAGGCCACAATAGATTTAACATGCGCCAGTTCCCTATACACGATGGATCTTTTTAACAAACATCGAGGCACGAAACTGGTAACTCGCCAATCATGTGCTTGTCCCACTGTAAAAGATATTCGAACTCACAACCCACCTATAACACGAATACTCTACGCAGCTGGGCTATCTACTAATCAAATTTACAGTTGAAGCAGAGCTGAAATTGATAGTGGTTATTTCAACAGTGCATTTTGCTGAAAAGGAAAGATGAAAAGAAAAACAAAATATGCCCATCAAACACAATATGGCAAATTTGTCATTTTACGTTCTTGTGGAGGCTGTTGATGAAATATAATACGAAATATGTAAAAATAGAAAATGTTATTTAAATTTTTTTTACTTATTGAAAGAAATGTATTCGAATTGGAAGAAAAGTTTGATTACATACACATTCAAAATAAATTATTTTTACATTACATTTCAAAATATTTTAAGTAATTAGTATTTTGCAACAAAAAAAAAAAACTGTAATCATAAAAATAAAAAAGATAATACTAACATTTACTTGATCAATTACTAAACATTTTATTGAAATGCATTGAAACAAAATTTTCTGAAATGCTAAAAAGATTAATACTCCTTTAGCGACGAATAAGAAAAATTTCGAATATGTAGGTGTGTTTTCAATGCAGGAAAGTTTAATTTATATTTTCAACACATTCCTTTTTTTTACAAAAATATTTTTTGAATTGTATCAGTAGAGAAGGTTTTCAAAAGTTCTCCTAACGCTTTAAATTAGAAATTATTTCAAAAAAGAATATTTTTTATTAATTTTTATATTATGTGTACTACTGGAAAAACTGGAGATACTTGAACGGATATACAGGTCTGTATCCGTCAGGTGGTTAAATATCTCATAAAAACTATATTTAAATAAGTTTTCTAATATTATAAAAATTTACTACGACATTGAATTTCAAAATAATTATATGAACACTTTAAGGTTTAATAATACGTTTTAAAAATTCAGTTGAATCCAAGTTCTTAAGAAACAAAATTAAATACTGGAATGTGCAACATCCCTTGCAAATTAGGAACAGATGTAGTATAGGACATTTGGTGAGTTTCTTTTTTTGGCGACAAAAAGTCGGACGATTACTCAAAAGGATGACGTCATAGGGTTGCTAGATTGAAAGTAACTATAAGAATCGGAAAATACCAACAATGTCTAGTGGGGTAACCATACTATAAATTTATCGCTCCTACGAAACACGCCAAAAAAAAACCTCGAGCGCCAAATGTCCTATACTACATCTGTACCGCAAATTACTGTGTTCAATTATTTGGCGGAACCCCATCAACCATAATCGTCCAGCATTTGGAGTAGCGTGAGTGCTCCCAGGTTAACAATGTCTACAGTACCAGAATTTTAACAAACTAAGTTACACATGCCATTCCTTTTCAACTTCGAAATTAAAAAAAATTGTTAAAATTATATTATTTTGCTTGTTATATTTGAATTATAAGTTAGATAATAAATTTTAAAATTGCTATACATAAAAAATTAAGAAAATTTTAACAGAATTTTTTTTTTTAATTTCAAATTACATTTTTGCAAATTTTTGTTAATGGCAATTTTGGTAAATATTTACAACAAATATAAGAGAAATCTATAATCACATACTTATTTTATTAAATGCTTTTAGTTTCAAAAAAGAAATTTTGGATAGCTTCATTGTTCAATTAAAGTTGGTAGAAAAACTCTTAAGGATTCTTATAAAATGATTGAGTTTTTTGTTTTGTTTGGACGTTAAGCGTGGAAGATGCATGCAAGATAGTGTGTAAACATTGCATTTCAGATTATCACACACAACCAACACTGGACGGTAAAACACCCAGCGCTGATCTTCACAAAATTGCAAACCGACCAATCATATACGCTTTTTCGATTTGGCTTGGTTTTGGCCTTATTTTCTCCGCAACTGCGGCGATAAGCTATAATGTTTGTTTTTGTTCGAACCTGGTTGCAGTTTTGAACACTCCGAAATTGAAACTTGTAATATATTACAAAACGGGCTGGTTTTTTCATGAAATGACCCAGGATTTTAACAATTCTGATTATGCCCCATAACTTCATTAATTCTCACTGTAATAATTGTATATATGGATTATTATTATATATGTAATTTGAAACTTATTATTCTTATATATAATATTCATAGGTATGTGGGATTTTCATAAAAACTTAAAATTTTTACAATACTAAACATATTTAGGATAAAATTCAAAATTACCATTTAATAAAGTTCATGACATTCCGCTTCATAAAACATATTTAATGTTTTATGAAGCGTTAATCCTAGAAATTTGGTGCATATATGAATTTGTAAGGAATTAAATGGTAAAGGTATTAATGTTTAAAACTGTTGTATAACAAAAAAAATAATGTATTAGCACATATATTAATGATTTTTTGACGTTTTTAAGCAGAAATTCAATTGTGGACAAAATGTCACAACAGTAACATTTCGCAATTTACTTGAAACAATGCAATTAATTCATGTGTTATCAAATAGATTTAATAGTTTTTCCCTTTTGAAGAGATATAATTTCCCTACTATATCTGTAAATTTGAGTTCTGTACTCTCATATAAATCTCTGGAATTCTATCTTATAAAACAATTATTGTATTTTTTCCACTGGTAGCTCAAGAGTAAAATAATTTTGATTTACTAGACTAAACAATACTTCATTACAATTAATATGTAATTAATACGCTTCATAAAACATTAAATATGATTTATGAAGCGGAATGTCATGAACTTTATTAAATGGTAATTTTGAATTTTATCCTAAATATGTTTAGTATTAAAATTTTTAAGTTTTTATGAAAATCCCACATACCTATGAATATTATATATAAGAATAATAAGTTTCAAATTCCATATAAAATAATAATCCATAGGTACAATTATTACAGTGAGAATTAATGAGGTTATGGGGCACAATCAGAATTGTTAAAATCCTGGGTCATTTAATCAAAAACCATCCCATTTTGTAATATATTACAAGTTTCAATTTCGGAGTGTTCAAAATTGCAAGCAGGTTCGAACAAAAATAAACGTTATAGCTTATCGCCGCAGTTGGCGGAGAAAATAAGGCCAAAACCAAGCCAAGTCGATAAGCGTTTGTGATTGGTCGGTTTGCAATTTTGTGGGGATCAGCGCTGGGTGTTTTACCGTCCAGTCAACCAACAGCTGACTTTTATGCTATCGTGCATAAAATATTGATGAAAAAAGCGGTATGCTATCTAGGTTGGTTAACGTCGCTCAGCTGCACACTGGGTTATTGGCTACGGTTCGGGGTCTAATGTCTTGACGCCTATTGAGGTTGTGTCGGGTGCCAGCTCAGGTGTCGTCCTAGTCATCGTACAATGGTTCAAAAATACCAGGCATCATTCCCGAGTCTTTCTTTCGAGATAGATCCGAACCGTCGCCAATTATCCACTATGCATCTCTAGTGCGACGTTTATTAACCAAAACCAAACTTTTAAATCTGTCGAGGCCTGATTTCCTAAAGATTATTGAGGATAGGTGGGGTACCAGTTCAAGTGTTCTCGTCGTATGACCGTGGTTCAAAATTATGAGGCAGTGTAACTCCTCCTTTCACTGGATTTGGCAAAATGTTTACAAAAGTGTACCTAGCAGACCTGATTGGTCAAATTGGAGTAAAGTGGCAAAGAGTTCAGTAGTCTCTAACGTCAGTAAAATTTGTCCTTTGATTTTATTCTACACATTTTCCAAACACGTCTGCTGAACTGAAAACAAAATAGTGTTTGTTTGTAAATAGTTGATGTATTTTCTAATCGAAGAACTTTCGCACACGTGAAATTGAAATAATAGTTTTTTTTTAGAATATTGGCAGTTTCTGTACTAGAGAAAAATGTTTTTATCCAAGGTAAGTGGCGGTATAATTGTAGGTTTGAAATTAAAGAGCCGGTTCTTATATCCAAAAGTCCTTCGCAACACGAAAAGTTATGACATTTTGTTATTTTAACTAAACACTGCGTTAAAATATATACAAGCGTGTAATTCTTGAAAAATAAAGTCACTATATTTTTTCAAATCTCAGTTGAAGAGAAAATGAAGATTTCCTGTACACTCAGTTCAAGTTATTTAAAAAGTATTATTTTCATAATTTTTTCAGATTTTATTTTGCTTTGCGTATCCGTGAAGAAAGGCATAATGTGATACGGAGGTATGTATTCTACGGTACACCTGATTTTTCTCCAAATCTGGTAACCCGGCGACAAACACATGGAAACCGTTGCTGGGAGGAAATGGAGGAATTCTTTGCTTGGCAACCAAATTAGTTTTGGTCGCTAAGAATGTGTTAGCGTTGTAAATATCGCCTTTTCAAGAAAGTCACCAGGGCATACCATACAATGCATTTAAACTAGGGATGAAACGAATATCCGGCTGAGTTTTAATTATCCGGAAGTGAAGTGTCGGATATCTGATTACCATGCCGGATATCCAGATATACGGATGAATAAAACACCTCGGACTTTTTTTGTGGCGGTCAATTATCTTTGCTAAGAATATGGTATTTAAGTATTTTCCTGAAAATTCTACCAATGTATTAACAGTGTGCAGATTCTCCTTTGAATTTTTCTCGTTTTTAACTTTAAAATTCTATTAATTTTTTTTTAACGAATCGTTATGGTGGAGGGTCATAACATCTCACAACTAATATAAAGTGAAAATAAAAATAAATTTCTCAAAAGTTTAAGCAAACTTGAGTTTTTATGTTTGGAATGAAAGGGCATATGGTAAAAATACAATTATTCAGAAATTGAGTTTAAAGTGTACAAAACATACGCCCATTGCTAGCAGCACCCTAAACTAACACATTGTAAATAAAAAAGTTTTTTGAATGTTTATTCAATCTTGGTATCACCTTAAGGGTAAGTAATTGGGGAATATTATAGAATAAAAAAATATTTCGTAATTTTTGACCGATTTCCGTATTTTCTAGTGTGTATGAGAAGATATTTTCATAAAAAAGAAACTGCCGGATATCCGGCAAAATCCAGTTCGGATATCCGATATCCGGTTTGTAATGTGCGCCGGATATCCGGTATCCGGCAAAACCACTATCCGGTTCATCCCTTAATATAAATTTAACTTTTGAAATTGTATGAAAAAATATATGGTTTGAGTATTAAGTACTGTTCCATTATCTGTTATGTTTGATGGATTTATTTTCTAGGTACCAGGTATTGGAACTTGCATTGGCAGTGTAGCTACTATCTATTCATTTTCCAATTCTGTGAAGGCTGAGGATTCAGGTTGCCATGATTGTAGTCGCCTTGGTAAACGCCTTCCGAAAGCTAGAGAAGTGAGACATTTTATGTATTAACATTTAATTTTACTTTACTATAATTATTTGTGTATTGTACTAGGTTGGGATTTCATAAATGACCGATTTTATGTATGATTAAATTAAGATATTTATTTAAGCATTATTGATATACAAATTGTACCGAATTCGAAAAAAAAATATTTCACAAATTATCTCTGAAAGTGGCAGTCTTCTACAGCTAATATACAAATGTGTCATTGAAAAAGCATTAAAGCATTTCTAAAGTGTTTGAATTAGCAGCCCATTGATAACATTGAAGATTATAAACAGTTTTTTTACCAAATAATTGATTTGCTATTTGGTATTTAATGCACTATGGCTTTAAGTATTGTATTGATACAAGGATTCAATATATTTTACAAATTTGTTATACATTTGCATACCTCTAAACTACGAATGAAAAAGGCCATGTTGTTATTTTCAGCAAATGGACCCTTTTTGTTTTGAGGGCACTTGTTTAGGCAGAAAAAAGAAGCACAATTTGTTCCAAACTTAAGCCCATTTCACACCACTAAATTTTGTCTCAGCATTTCTAATGCGATTTTTCGACGCACATTTGGGGTCTACGTACTTCCTAGTAACCAGCAAATAAACTTAAAAGGAAATAAAATTTTTTTATTGCTTTTTACTTTTTTGAAAAATATACTTTTGTTAAAAGTTTTTTGCTCCTTATTCACTTTGCTTACTTTCTTATGTTTAAACCAAATCGTTTTACTCTGCATGTTATTCAGGATGACTCGCGATAGGTCATTTATCGATTAAAACTGTTGGTTTTATTTTATACATACTAAGCTTAACAGGAGTACCGTTGAAAATTTGCATAAGCATCCTCTTTTTATTTCGGAACGATGGCAAGAACAATGTCATGACCGACCAACTAGGCCATGAAAAAAATAAACAGAAGCAGATTAAAAATGGGACCGCCACAAACTTCTTACCGGAAGTACGTAGCATCTCAAGTTGGATATGATTTTTTCTTGTGATTTCGGGAACAGTCGTTGGAACTGTTTAAAGCATGGTATCCTATGGGAGTTGTATCTAGCTCATCGCAAATGTGAATTGCACTTTGTAATATCAATCATAATTAACTATTTTTTATAAATATATTAAAATTGTTATTTTGAGCTTTTTGAATATAAAATATCTTTTGCAGCTACCAATTTACAGCCAAAAGGATGAGGATTTTGTTGTAGAATATGACAAGAAATCAGAGCTTCCTTTAATAAGTGAAATTTCAAGTATTCGGTTGCAACTTTCTGGAATTGTATCGTATTTAAATGTAAGTAAACGCCTTAAAATCTAATTTTTAATATTCCAAATACTTTACGAATAAATTTAATGTTTTTTACATCTTATTGTTTTTAAAACAGGTTTTCAAAAATGAGGCTGTTCATGTGTATGAAACTGGATTAGCTCACTCTCAAAGTAAGTTCAACTACATGGTTCTATATAGTGTTCCTGTTGGATGTTTTTCAAAGGGCGCTGCATCCTTTTTTTTAAATGCTTTTGTGTGCTGCCCTTTTTAGAAGAGAAAATTGCACCCTGCCCTTTTTCCAGCATCTACTTTGTATTCTGTAATTTTTTAAAAATATAGTATAGAAACAGTATAATGACTTTCTTGCCAAATTTCGTGGCATTCATCAAGTGGCGATAATTTAACAAAAATGGCCACCTGAACCATTGAATTTTTGTGTAGTACTATTGCATAATAGAATGTGTACACATTTCAGTGTAACCCAGATTGTTTATGGAATGCAGCAAGCGTTTAGGAGTGGTAATTTCGATATTACTAAGAATTAAGTTATATGGTTTTTGAAAATGTTATTTTCAAATTTTTCATATTGTTTGTGAAATATTGCAAGTTATTATTTTGGGAGGGATACGAAAAATGCATAAACACAGAATGTTATATTGTCGTAGATACATTGTAAGTTTTCATTTTCCGACATATTGAATGTTTGTGTAAGTATACGGTGAATATTTTTATTTATGACTTTAACATTGACATGGATGTTTGAAAATGTTATTTACTTCAAATGTGATGGCCTTAAAATGTGTTTAAATTACAGTTGACGATAAAATTATCCAGTCAATGTGAAAACTATTAGCTGTGTTTTTGCACACTGCATTTTGATTTTGGTTAATGTCTCCTCTCTGTAATGGGCAATTCTACAGAATCCTTTGATTTAATTAAAAAAAACATGAAAATATTAACTTGTACTTTATATGGTGCTGTGTTGACATGACGAGTTGCCATAATCAACTGCTCAAAGATGTAAGCACCATAATCTACTGCAATCCTAAGCAGTCAAAGGCTGAAGATCACAATTGCTCGGGACTAGAGTTACAAGTCATATTAGCACATGGTATGTGCATTCACTTGAAACCGTTCGCAAGATGCCGCTTGATTTTTTTTCTCTGTTTAACTGTTCTGCCCATTGTGCATTCACATGTTGCTTAAACCACATTTTTAGAGTTGAAATTAATTTTTACCAATATTTAAACATTGGCAACTTTATTGTTGCCAAAATATTTGTCGAAAAAAGTCATTATGCTGTTTCTGTTCCAAAATATTTTATGTAGAATATGGTTTAAATCTTAATTCAAAATGTACGTTGTGTGGACAAATAATTTAGTGGGAAGTAAGAAAAGTGCCCTTTCACTCAACCGAAAGTGTCGTTTTTGATAAATTCACCGTTCCTTTTTTTAACAGAAATGTGAACACTAGTTCTATAATTTAATTACTTTTTAATACATATTTTAAATTTATTAAGTCGGGAGAATAAGTTGTGTGTAGCATAGTAGGATTTGTTCAGTTTCAAAACAAATTTACTTTTAAAGATCTGTATTCCTAAATTTAAACTTTTCTCTTTACTATTGGGTTATAAATTAATTTACTTAGATTTCCACATTTCATTTAATAAAGTTTAATATAGAAGTAAATTTTTGTAATGTATTTTATTCCTAAGAGTTTTTAATAGTAGTATAAAAATTCTAATTTTAAGGCTGATGCAGTTTTTGTTTAAACAGTATAATTATGTGATACATATTATAATTATTATTATTTAATTGAATATTATAATACATAGTACATAATGTATTTTTTCCAATATAAAATGGCAATTAGTCAACATTCTTCTATTACCCCCCTCTGACACTGATACATCTCCAGTCTTTCCAGCAATGTACCCAATTTTCAAATTCCTAAAAATACTCAGTTTTCAATATCTTTTTTAATTAAAAAAAATTGTAGTACAACTTACAAGTTATCCCTTTACAATTATTTAAAAATAATATAAAAGAGCAGGCAAAGAAAGAATATTTTAAATATCCAATCAGAGAAAACAACTTTACAATTGCAAAAACCGTGTGAGCGTCTGTGGGTTGTAAGGAGTGGGTTTATTACTATTAAATAAAAAAAATAGTTAATAAAAGAAATATTAATTTGAATACAAAAAAAAAAAAAAATCAATGTAATTTAAACCTCTTGCATGTAATTATTTCATTTCACAGAGGTGCTGTGACTCATTTGAAGCTACAATTCGTAAAACTCAATTGACGTCTATTCTTGACACCAATAATATTTGTGCAATTTAATCATTTATAATCTATAAATAACATAATTTGGATAAATAAATCTGCATGTTTACTTTTTACAGTTTTCACTTTAGAAATGAAAAGATGCAGGGTGCTATTTTAAGAAATAGGAAATTCCCCCCCCCCCCCAAAGACACTTTAAAAAGGATGCAAAATCAATTTTTTCCGATACCGAAAATCGGTATCTGGTTAGCTAATAATAATTAAATACCTAACAAACTCAATTAAAACTGGAAAAGTATGTAAATCATAAGAAATTACAATTAATCTACAAAAATTATAATTCCATTATCTGTGTGAATAACTTTTTTTAAATTGTTATCTTGGCTAACTAATTGTCTCTTAACGTGTAGTAAAATAACTGTAGTACCGAATTAAAAGTAAAAAAGATGTTCAAAACCAGAAAAACTTGAAACTTTAAAAGCGAAAAAACTGTTGTCCTAAAATGCTTAATTGATTTTTACTATAATTGGTAACTTTAGTTAGTTGATAAAAACTAAATACCCAATAACGGAATTTTAAAACTGAAAAATGCATGTAGTGCTAGAAAAAAGTAAAACTTTAATTTTTTATTATCAAAGTAACTTTTTTTAAATTGTTATCTTGGCTAACTAATTATCTCTTAATGTGTAGTAAAATAACTGTAGTACCGAATTAAAAGTAAAAAAAAAAAGATTTTCAAAACCAGAATTTTTTTTTTGAATTTGCAGAAAATCTTGAAACTTTAAAAGTGAAAAAACTGTTGTCCTAAAATGCTTGTTTGATTTTTGCTATAATTGGTAACTTTAGTTAGTTGATAAAAACTAAATACCCAATAACACAATTTTAAAACTGAAAAATGCATGTAGTGCTAGTAAAAAGTAAAACTTTAATTTTTTATTATCAAAGTCGAAGTAATCATGGCTCCTAATTGCCGATTTTTAAAATTTTATTGATTATCTTTAGACGATCAATAGAGATTGTCTACAGATAATCACTGCTAAACAAAATTAGTAGTAATTCTACCAAGCCATTTTCATCACCAAAGTCGAAAAGTTGTTGGGAAAAAACCCATTTCCAATAAGTTCAGATTCCGTTCTCAAAGGGAAAAAAAACTGTTCTTTGCTACTGAAATGAACAGAATGGATGTTTTCATAAAATAGTCGAGTGGATTTTGGGAAGGGCATCGATTATTGCCTAAAAAGACAAGAAGGCACAATTTTTAAGGTTTGCCATGCTTTACAATATTTTTTTATTAAAATGCATTTAATATTCTGTTAAATACAGTTATTTGTCACCAACATACACATTAAAAGAAAAGCCCATTAATTTAAATTGTTAGTTGCAAGTCAGTCATTTTTATGCATATATATGGTAGCAGTTGAGATAAGGTAATAATAAACTTTCGTTTTAAAAAAAAACAATTATCTAGGAAAAGAGTAATTTTGTGTCATTGTTTTTTCATTATAGATTTTGTTAATTTATTAAAAGTTTTCAAATTTACTTTTCAGAATTTACAAGAATCTACCACTTTTAATGATAATGATAACTGCCACTTTTAATGTCATGGTTTAAAAGAACCTGCCATTAAATTTTGCTTACATTCAGAAAATTACATATGTTTGTTTGAAAAAACACATTTTACAATTAACCAATAAATTTCATATCTATAATTACCTGTAAAAAGTGTAAAGTTCCCAACAGATCAATAAATTGTTTTAATAAATTATTAATTATAATGTAAATAATTTCAACACTTTGTTTTTCTTATTTTGTTATAATTCTTTTCAATCATAGATTTTTTTTTTAAATCATTTCATTTAAAAAAATTAAATATATGTTAACTGTTTGTTAGTCACAAAGGCCTACGTACTAACAAAAACATACATATTTTGGTAGATTTTTTATTGCATCAAATAACAAATCACACTAAGCAACCAAAAACCAAGGCAGTATCCAAACACTTATAAAAATGATTTTGTTGACTGTTAATTTTTTTATTTTGAAAATAAAACTGCAACTTACGTAGACCATAGAAAACAAAATTGTCAAACTTTTTAATAATAATTTAATTTTAAAATACCTTTTAATTTTCACAATTTATCCAACAAAATAATTTACTCATATGGACCTTTGTTTATGTAGGATTATTCATAGAAATAGTTAACATGTATATTTTAGAAGTGTTATTGTATAGTGAAATCATATAACTGTGTTTTAAGCCCCTTCACGATGTCAATTAAAATTACATTACTTATGTAAACCGGAAGGCTATACAATAAATACTCATAATAATTTTATTAAGTATAATTTTTTTTTTGAAAGTTCCCATTGAGGCAATGGTTTAACTCTTACTCCATCAGCACATTGCTATCACTGTGGTCTAAAGAGATGCACACATTTTTGGCTTTTATAAAGAAATTATTATTATGTGTCCATTTTAAGTATTAAGTTTTGATATTGTACTGTGATAAAAAGTGAAAAATGGCAAGGCCTTCGTTAAGATAAAACATGATTTTTACAGATCTTAGAATAACAATCCTTAGATTGGAAAAAAAATAAGCAAAAATTCTGCCGCACGAAAGATATAAAACCTATCCTTCAGTTTAGTAATATGATGAGCTATGTCATATATTTCATTTTAAATAGTGTTAATGTGAAAGTTATGCAAATTTTAAGTACAAGAGTTCTCATTGTTGCAGAAAGGTTGTTTAACAATTATAAGACTTTGGCAGAGCAATATAGAGCATTGAGCAAAAACCTGTAGTGTATAATTAAAAAATAGTGTTTAAAATTGGAAGATATCATAAAATGGGAAGCGGAAGGCAAATAAAATTTAAAGTATAGCCTAGAATTTTTTTTTTAATTTTATTTTAAATACATTTTTTTTATGATGTATTATTTTATGACCCTTAAAAAAAATCCGGCATTTCATTTTAAATATGTATTGCTTTTCATTGTCATTCTGAGAAAAAGTTACAAATATCTGGGTGGTAAAAAACATATTAAATATGCTATATAATTACTGGATATTTGGTTTTGGAAAATATAGATGATATATCTAAATTTTTATATGCCATAAATACTAGATATTTTCACATGTGTATTAATTGGGTTCATCAACACATTTAATTTAATTTGTTTATGGTACCTTAGTGGAAAACATTGTCTTTCCACTCATACAGTATGTGGTCTATATAGCCATTGGGGATGTCATAATAGGAAATCAATATTAATAAGCACCATAAGAAATACTGGGAATCCAAGGCATATTTTGAATACTGTAATTATTACACTATGTTATGCAATCTGTATTGTTAATTTGCCTTTCCGCACTTATGTTAACAACTAAATTGATACAATACACCAGTGGGTGACATGGCAATCAATGTTTTAATGAGTTTAGTTTTCTTTCTTATTTCTATATAATTTATTTTGTTCAGTTTGTATTTACATGTGTAGCATTTGTTATAAAAATTTCTCATAATTTTATTTTGTAATAATTCATTTAAAGATGTAAAAATCTTTTAGGTACTGTTGATTACATGACTAGTGAAGAAAACCAAATTCCTCGTATCATTGCAATTACTTCTGCAGGATTGGTTGGAATTCTTCTTGCTAGGCGAGGTATTATTTGCTTTCTTATCTTTTATTTGAACTAAATTGAATATATTCTTTATTTCACAGAATTGGTATAAATCCTTAACAAGTATTGTAAAAAAAGCTTTCAAATCTATGAAATATTTTTTTAGCTTATGAATACAATTTCTTTTGCTCAGCATATCAAAATTTAAGTTTGGCATGTATTTTTCGTTGCTGTCTGCTGCTTATGAAAGGAATGTAATTAAGATGCTTTATTTTTATAAATGATTTTTAGAATCAAGGTAAGTAAAAATACATTGTTAGATTTCTAAAAGTTGTATTTTCATATATTTTAAACAAATTTATAAAAAAGCTGTATTATATTTTATTTGTGTAACACATTTGAACAATAATTTTAAAAAAATGATATACATATCACTAACAGGGTTTTTTAGCTATTGAAATACTATGTATTTATTTTTGGGCATGTGTTTTGATACACAGGGTTACCATATTAAATTACACATTTTGATTTTTGGAGTAATTTGGAACTAAATTGATAATTATTACATGAGAATATAGTAACAAATCTAACTCTTTACCCTTGACAGGCTCTGCCACAGAAACATGCATTAATACTATAGAAATCGTAAAGTTCTGCTATGGAGACATTTTTGTTAACTCTTGTGTGTATATATATATATATATATATATATATATATAGATGAATAATTTTTATAATGTAATGGTATTATGTAAGTTTATGCCCCCCCCCCTCGATAAAATGCTAATGATCATTACCAAGCTATCGGCAGTGGAAAGAATCAACACGCAAATCCTTGGGACTTAAAGAGTTAGCCACGCACCCTTGATCTGTTAGTATATATTCTTTAAAAACATTATTTGTTAAGGGTTAATATATCTACAACAATCAAAGACTTTCTTGTAAAAACTGTAATTTCTTTATATAAATTTTTCAATATAAAAAAAAATGGTTTTATTAAATAATGTTATTAAAAGATTAAGGCCCATCCTACATGAACGGGTAAAACGTGCATGAGCTTCTCAGTGATTCGAGAATTCCTACCACATGGTATGAATTCTGAATACACTGAGAAGTTGCCCTGCTTTCTCTTCGTTCGTGTAGAATGGACGTTAAAGTTCATTTTTCTATTGTTGCTTATGCATTAAAGATAACAAAATATTATAATTTTTGACTTCACAGTAATTTAAAAACAAAGTTTCACTTCCACATTTTTGCCTTAAAACTACTAAAACTTTATTAATTTGTGTTAATAATACCAAAAAATATTGGTTTAAAATTAACCCTTTGAAAAATATAAACCACTATTCTAACGTACTACCAACTTTTTTTAAGCTTTCAGTGAACTGTTTTGTGGTTGTGCCTGGGTTAGGGTAATAGAGGTGAGGTGGATTCTTTTTCTTCTCCCCACCTCTTATGACTCGTAAAATGTACATATAATTTTGACATAACAATGTTTTATTTTTTTGAATAATTAGGATCTCAAATATTTTCAAGCTTCAAAATATTTAGTACTTGTGTTAGCTACTTCATTCGAAAGCATAAAAGAAACATTTTATTTTAATTTAGCCAAAAATGGACTTTCACAGTTTTATCTCTAAGTCTTAAATTGTAAGTTCATTGGCTTTAGAAAATATTTCTAAAAAAAAGCTCTCAATAACAGGCTAAATAGTTAAATTAACATTAACCTTTAAAGGGCAGGTGGCCAATATTTTTGCCATAATACCATGTTAAAATCAAACACCTGCCTTCTAAAGGTTAACTCTTTCACATATATACGAAAAATAATAAAAAAGTCTAATTTGCTATATTCAAATATTTCAATAATAACATTTGCAGCATTTTAAAAACCTTAAATATGTAATGTATTGCTTTTTCATTAAAATATTTTATATGTAATATCCACTGTTTAAATGCCATTTCTCGATAGATATCTTTTAAAAATTGTAATAAAATTTTACATTTCAAAAAAATTTGCATTGAATATATTGAGTTTTTTACTAATGACTTGTAAGGATGAATAATTTTTGTAAAGTAAATAAAGGCAGTTAACCATATCAAATTTGATGAACATTTGCATAATATTATTTAAGACCTCAGAGCACTGTAATTAAAACATTTTTCACATAAAAATAAACAAATATTGAAACAATGGTTTGTGAAATGACTAAATTATAACTTTATCCTTTTTTGACTAAAGTGTTTGAAACTGCATGAGAGACAATGTAGTTTTAAATATTTGTTAACAAGGAGTTAATTTATATGGTTGCTGTCAATAATATAAAATCTGCAGAGCTATTTAAAAATTATAAAAGCTTTTCACATTTTGTTTTTAAAAATGTCAGTTTTCCTTTAATTGCTAAACCAAGACAAATTATATGTTCCTTATTCAACAATTTATGCAAACCATGGGCTGTCACTTATTTGTGAGCACCAATTTGATTCTTTATTTTATCATACATGTGCCTAGTTTTAAACAAATTTTAATTGCTATTTTAACAAATGTATGTTGGTTAGTTTAGGATTAGTGATTAATCACCTGCTTTATTTCCTATCCAAACAAATGCTCTTCTAAATATAACAGCTTTAGGTGTCCAATCATTGATGACATATTTGTAATTTTTAAAGTGTCTACTTGTTGAATTACATATTTAAAAGAGATTTTTACTTTCTTGTTTTTATAAACTTCATTTGCTTCTAAATGTTAATTAGGCATTGTAACTAAGGCAATAATCTTATTTTATTAAAACTTGTAAAAAGTTTAATAAAACAAGATTGACAATTTAAACAAATATTTATGTATTTAGGTGGTTATTTTAAGAAAGTGGTTTATGGATCTATTGGTTCCGGAATTGCTTTTTCGGCTTTCTATCCATCTACAGCAAAAGAATATATTTCTTCTGCCTTTGAGAAAACTACGCATCATACAAGCAATGCCTTAGAACAGTATGGTGGTATGTATAATTTTTATTCTATATATTGCTTTTGTGTGCATTTTGTATTCTATGCCTTTTTAATAATATATCTCAATGAATACATACATAATTTTTTATTTTAATATCAGGGTATGATACAAAGAAAATATCTGAGGATGTAAATGACAAATTTGAGCATATAAAAAATACATTAAAACTTGAGGGTCTGACATCTAAAATGAAGGAATGGTTTGAAAAAAATAAAGAGAAGGCTTCTAAGACTTTAAAAGTAAGTATGGTGAATTCAATCAGTATGATAATTTTAAGTTTAACTATATTATGATTAAAAATATTTAGCCGTGACTAAGCATAAAAAACTATGCCTTTTTAGAGTCTTATTTTAATGAAGGACAAATAAATTGTCCTTTTATTGTATTGCAATATTTTAGAAATTCTATGTAATTGTAAAGCTTTGATCAAAAGTATATAACTTTTAAATCATTTGAAGATTTTAGGGTACAGTAGAATATTCTTATAACAGACATTTAGAAATGTTTTAATAATAATAAAGGATGCTTATTTTTATCTGATGAGTTTTACATTTCTAATCAAGAGGTTAAACATCAAAAAGTTTGAGAGCAGATTTCGAAGTTGTTGAACCATTTAGAAAAAAAAAAAAACCTGAATGATGTGGTTAAAAATGAGGGTTTTCAGTGAAACCAAATTTATAATTTTAATCAGACTGGTTTGTTTTGGAGAAATCTGCCTGACAATACACACAAGCTTCAAAAGCCGAGAAAACTATACCTGTCAAAAAAAAAATAAGGAGCATGTGTAGTTTTGCGAATGCAGATGGTAACTATTTGCTTAAAATATTTATCGTAGGTAAAACCATATACCCTAGTGCACTAAAAAACATGATGGTTGAACGTTTTAAATGAAGAAATAAGCAGCAAATATATACCCAGCAGGAAATAAATTATTTTTTCAAACTACTAAATGTACAATCAACATGAACCGGGACCTTCTTGTTCTAATTTATAATCTAAAAGATTAATGCAATACATTTGTACACATATTTTTCAATTCAACCTATGTTAAAGATGCTTTTTTTATTTGATATATAATAAACATTTTTTATACTGTACTTTCATTGATCTATTACCCCCTGTTGCATTACACCTGTTTTAGAATATTTTTTTATAAACCGGTCTTCTATTAAAATGGATAACCTTTAGTCTGTTATAAAGAGGTTCTACTATACTTGACAATATATATTTAATTGTTTGGCTGCATTTATTTAGAAGATGTGCATATAATATTTGTCAGTATTTCAAATTTTAAACATGTATTCTACCAAAGAATATTTTTTGTTTAAAAATTATTATCAAAATATTTTGAGAAGTACAAAAGCTTTCTAAATATGTTTTATAAAAAATATGGTATTATTTACCATGTAGACACAAAGCATATCAAAACCATAGTGCAACGATGTATTGAGTGAGTATTAAAAAAAATATCGTAAGAGCTCATTTGAATATTCAAATTGTGAACTATATAGTACCTAATTGTGCTTGGTTAAAAAAATTTTAATTGGTGGAAAACCCTGACCTTATAATAAAGCTGCAAATTTTTAAACATATGTCCCAAAAATAAGTGAATTTTTATTATCACGTTTGTGCACCAAAGCATTGATATTTATAAATTGCAATTTTTCTTGCAACATTTGCTTAATTAAAAAAAAATATTTTTTCAGGATGCTACTGCTACTTCAAACAGTAAAGATGAGCCTAGCAAACCTTCAAACTAACTATGTACAAAATTTTAAAATTATAAAAAAAATATTTCATGTAGATATACTTAGATAATATCTTAATTATAAGTTATATTAATAAAACAAGTTTTTGTTTTGTCTCAATAAGTAGTTTTTTTGTGTTAAATATCTTATTTCTATTTGCAAATTGGTACAGATTCAATATATATTTAATATAATTAACGAAGTAGGACCAGAATGTATGTACGTATGCATCACATTATTCAAAAGTTGTGGTCAATTGGTAAGTATTAAGGCATGTCAGAAACTCTACTGAATTAGAACAATCATGTTATATTTTGAATTTACCTAAATATTTTATCTGAAATAAACAGGCACATCATCACTCTTATTTTTATGGATGGCAGCTACCAAACAGATAATATTTTAATAATGATTTATAATTACAATGTTGTAAGGAAAATTGTTTCACATTTTAGTAAATTATAATTTGTATTTTAGTTGTCTGGTTAAAACTTTGTTGTAAACATTAAAGCTAAATTATAATTTTGGTGTGCTTATTAATATTTGTTTACCAGAATTATTTCATTATCTTATTGAATATAATTTGTATTTTTTGTGACTAATTTATTAATTAAATACAACGTTTGGAAGTTATGTTATAGAAGATAATATATTTATTTTCCCTAAATACCATTCCATGGCTAATGTTTTAATTTCATTTCATGATTTCTTTTGGTTGTAACTTTTAAAATTTTCTTGTTTTAGCTAAATATTTTTTTTATTTTACCAATACAACATTGTTGTTATGAAGGCTTCTATATATTATAATTAAAACTTTAACATATATTTAAGCTGTCCAATATGTAAAAATAGAGACTAAATTTCATTGTCTTTTTAAAAATTTAAGAAAGAATGTACAAGCGAAAGATTTTTAGATTATTCAATGACAAGAGTTAATTTTTAATTTTCTAACCTTATATAAAATCCAGCAATCATATTTTACTTATTCCTACAATTTAAGCCACCAAAAATGGTCTCTTTTGCAAATACCAAAATCTAACTTATAATCAAATTAAAAATATTTTAACAAAAAGATTTTTTATAAAAATATTTATGAAAGGTGACTTTATCACAATGATTAACTAGAAGAACTTATTCAATTTATGTAGACTGCAACACTAGTTATAAAAGGCATTTTCCTAAAGGGAAAAAAATGAACTTAGAAAGCATTACAACTTAACCTGGTAAGCATTGATTTTGAAGTATCTGCACTTTCACAAGAGCTGCACATTGATGCACCTGTGTTGTTGCTTAGACATTGACTAGATTCAATCCTGATTTTTAAATGTTTGTATTGATTTTGTTGGGATTCCAGTGACACTTTTGTACTAATTCAGAAAAGAAATGTGATATGGGAAAAAAGGATAATTTCTCTGATTTCAATCTATAAAACACGTAGACATCAATGCAGGCATTTTGGTTAAAATCGTTTTCCTTGCTGAGAAATAGCTAAACCCTAAGGGAACATTCAAACACCAAGTGGCACTTGTGGGAATAGGTGGTGTTTATCTGTAAAGTATTAGAGTGGTTAACACGTGATCTTCTAAACTTCTTCAACGTTAGACGCTAAAAGTGACTTTAATTCGGGATCGCCCATTTTAATACAGTTTTGAAAATGTTGTTAATGGGTCAACATTTTATATTTTTTGATATTTTGACAAAGAATTATACTTAATATGTAGATATTGTTTAGAAATGCGTATATTATATTTAAATTTTAAACAAATTGCAGAATATTTTGGAAATCAGCGCTTATTAACTTGGGTTGACGATTAGAAACTTGCAAGTTGTGCTGTAGTACTTCTAAGCCGTATTCCGTATTGTGAGCAATATCATTGAGTTGGCGCAAGTATCGTGCAGTAAACCTCTTAATGGATTTAGAATATGGTCCACGCAGCTTTCCAGGATGGTTCCAAGCATAACCATGTGATTGTTACTCGGAATTCTTTAAGGGCCATGCTACTCATGAACGCTATCTACGCGCGCTAGCTTTTGCAGCTGACTCGTTGATTAGTTGCATGGTTTGTAAACTCTAATATCAGAGTGATCTGCAAAATGCTAACGAGTAAAAACCCTTCGTGTAGAATGGATGTTATGTTTTTGAAAATCTTTGTTTTGATAATGTGTTGCAGTTGAGGCTTTTTAATGCAACGGTTGTGGGACCAGTATCTGTCAGTCAGTCATGATGAGTTGAACATTTCAATATTAAATTTGCTATAAATTAGTTTCCACAATATTCTGATACACACTCTAACAGATTGAGAAAACCACTAAGCTACACAAATGGGCTATTGGCGAAAGCTTCGGATATTTCCTGATTGGTTGGTTGGTTAATTAACGTCGCACTAGAGCTGCACAATGGGCTATTGGCGACTGGGATATTCCCTGAAGAAAAAGTCCCGCCAACAGTTGCGTATTGTTTTTTTACTATAGTAGTCAAATGTGGGCAACACTTGAGTTGATACCTCACTCACCAAACTTCCACACCATGATTTGCAATGTGCTGATACGAGCAATATGCTGACCTTGAACAACACCGACTCAAAGACAAGGCCGTGCCTCACGTGACCTTTCCGGAGCTGACGTCATCACGAGTAGGCCGTGGAAGCGGGTCGAGACGAAGATTTCGCTGCTTTGGGTTTTTTTAATCCCGAATTTTGTTTTCTCAAAATGGGTGAAAATTCCGTGTGTTTTTGTCTGCGATTAAAAATTCCGTGTGTTTTTGTCTGCGATTAAAAATTCCGTGTGTTTTTGTCTGCGATTATTATTTATTATCTGAGTTATGATTTACAAACGAGCTGTGTACCTAATTGTCAGGGAAATTACACGAACACTTCAAAAGTTCAGCTGTTTTCGTTTCCTAAAGATCGGACGTTGCGCAGAAAATGGATTCGTGCAATTCACACAGAGACGACTTTACTCCTACATATTACACCAGGGTATGTGTCAGGCACATAGGTAAGGGGGTGGTTCAAATCCATCCCATTGCAAGTCAAGAAAAAAATTAAAAATCGAATTCCTGTACAAATCATAAAAATACTTTAAAAAACTAGAAAAATTTCAATTTCTAGTATAATACTTCTTGTTGAGTTGCATGAGGAAAAACCTGGTATTTTCCGGGGGTCCTATCCCGGAAAATAGTTTTCAAAAGGCTTCAAAAACATGTTTTGAGGTTATTTTTATCTCAAAATAAACGTAACATGACATCATCATGTTTCATCATATAACATTTGAATTTTGGCGATGAAGGGAAAAGAATTTAAACAGGATCCATATATTATTTTAAACAAGGAATCTAAAAATGTAAATTTGTTCTCTACATTTATTTCATAATTAGGGAGTGATATTTACTAATTTTAAAAATAGTTAATAACTAATATTGGTAATGATTTCATGAAAAATATATTATAAATGTAGCTGTTTCGATACTTATATGCCAACGTATTCCTGTTTACTTGAATAAAAATTAATAAGTTTTAAAAAGGGGGGGGGGGGGGGGAGAATAAGTTACTCAGTTACTGAAACACCCCCATGAAAAATCTTTACCTACGTGCCTGGTATCTGTGATTATGCTTATAATTTAATCTGCGTTCTTTGATGTAAATTGATAAGATGCAGTTGTCAGGTTTAAGTTGGATTAAAACATCACTGGTTTAAAAAAAACACTAGTGAAGTATTTGATATCGTTATTACTAATACAGACTGACATTCCTTGCGTTTCGGATTTTTATATAAATGTTGGCAAGGAAGAATTTAAAGGCATTGAAAATTCAATACCTATTATTGTATACCTTTCCGGCTATTGTGCTCATTCGGCGATGAAAAAAATTAATTGTAAATATTGTTCAAAACAAATGATTATTGACAAGATCTTAAAATTTAACTATAAATATAAATGAATTGAATCTCTGGATAGAGGTGATTTAGTTTACCCATCTGCATATATTGTAATTGCTTTAAGTTACAATTACATTGTTATGCAAAAATTGCTTTTAAAAGAAAATGAGACCAAATTTTAATAATTACTGATCCCAGCTCATTTGTGGTTGAAAAAACTTTGGAATTAATAAATTGTAATGAATTTTTTTGTTAGTGATGATCAATGTGAAGCGGGTCATAGTTCTGAGAGTGTTTTAAAACTAATTTTAACTTCAGCTACAGATTCATTATTAAAAAACTATTGCAGGCAAAAAAATGATATAAAAAGATTAAATTAAAAAAAATTCCAAAAAAATTTAGACGTTGAAAAAAGGGATCAAAGTTATAGAAAGGGTACAAAAATATAAAATTTCATAACTGTATATAAACACTCAGTTCAATAAAGAATTTTTGTTAATTTGGTCTTTGATACTTTTATTTTCATGCTAATGTGAGTATTTTTTTGGGTATATTTATTTAAAAATATTTAATGAAATGCAAAGGTAAGGTAAATAATGTTTAGGCAACGTAACAGTTCATTATCTATAGAAAAATGTTATTCATCTACTCGAAAAACCAAGCGCTTCAAGCGAAGAAACAGATAGGGAAAGGAGAAATCCAGCCTACTCATGATGACGTCACAAATCAGAGGCAAGGCCTTGTATTTGAGTCGGTGTTGCCTTGAATCGCTGACAACAGCTGCCAGTCAGTTTTGACAGTTGCTATGCAACTCTAGTGCGACGTTAATTCAATCATCCAACCAACAGGTCAGTTACTTTGCTTATCCTTTGTTTATTTCTGTGCAATAAGTTTTGTACATGTTACAGCGGCTTTTCGTTATAACAACCATACGTACGTTTGGTTGCAATCTTCATATTTTCACTCTTAAATCAGCGTGAATATTTAGTGTGTTACGATATGTATTTTTCGTGTAACAGTAGATAGAAAAGACTTGTTCACGTCTACAAGTTGTGCAAAAAGGGGATCAGATACCTTAAAGCTTTCTCGATCATTTGTTTTCGGTCAAAAGAGAGAGGGAGAGTTTTTGACATTTAACCAAAATTAATTTACTTTCTCTACACAAATATTTTCGTCGTTTCGTTATTTACCAGGTCAATAATTTCATCTTGCTCCTTTTCGGTAAGATTTAATATTTCTTCTTCCAAGGGTTCACCTCATTTTAATATAAAAAAAAAGTTTTATTAAATGTACTAAAAAGTAAAAAATACACTAGTGTTCTATATTAACTAGTAATCAGAGGATTGCTGTTTCGAATCCATGCGATGGACTTGACAAAGAAAAGTAAAAAAGTAGTCATCTTGCGATCGGAGGGTTGCCAGCTTCTCTACAAAATTACTAGAAAGTCGTCCGGAACATCCAACAAATTATACTGGCGTGTATACGGGACTGGTGCACGATAAATCTGATCGGGGTCCAATGTCCTGGAGTCTATTGATGTTGCGTCCGGTGCCAGCTCAGGTGTTGTCCTCGTCATCTGGCCATGGTCAAAAATATGAGGCATCGTTCCCTGGTCTGTCCTTCAAGATAGGCTGCGAACCGTCGCATATTGCCCATTATCCAGCTCTAGCTCGACGTTAATTAACCAAACCAACTTAAATAAACGGTTTTAGTTGGTTGGTTGAAATAATGTTGTACTAGAGCTACACGGTAGGGCGATGGTTCGGGGTCTATCGGAAAGAACCGAGCACAATGCCTCGTATTTTTTAATCATGGTCAGATGACAAGGACAACACCTGGTCTAGCACCCAAAGCAATCTCAGTAGGGTAACCTTCATAATTTTACGCTCGTCATCTGACCATGATTCTAAAATAACGAGGTGCATGTATGAATGTGTATGTGAATGTGTATGTGTTCCCGGGTCTTTCCTACGAGATTGACCCCGAACCGTCGCCAATAGCCCACTGTGCAGCTCTAGTGCGACGTTAATTTACAAAAAAAACAACCAAAAAACATCAGAATTTTACGAGGCCTCCGTGGCCGAGCGGTTAAGGGCGTCAGCTAGGAATACGAAGGTTCCCGGTTCGATGCCAGGTGATGGACTTGACAAAGAAAAGTAAAAAATAGTGATCTTGTGATCGGAGGGTTGCCAGCTTCGCTACAAAATACTAGAAAAGTCGTCCAGAACATCCGCAAAAATTAACGACGTGTATACGGGACTGGTGCACGATAAATCTGATCGGGGTCTAAAGTCCCGACGTCTATTGAAGGCGTTGGGTGCCAGTTCAGGTGTTTCCTCGTCATCTGACCATGTTTCAAAAATACGAGGCATCGTTCCCGGGTCTTTCCTTCGAGATAGGCCCGCCAATAGCCCACTGTGCAGCTCTAATGCGACGTTAATTAATAAAACCAAACCAGAATTTTACAGAGTGAGCGTTCCACGCTATTATTTTTAATCAACTTAATCTTAGAATTAAAAAAAAATAGTACATTAAATCAAAACTTGTTTTTTAAAAAAGTATTTTTGACGTTTGCACGTAACTCTGCTAATTCAAAATATTTGGATAATTCTATTTTTGTTGTCGTCGGATAAGGAATGTCCGAACTTTTATTCCATTTTGGTTTCCGGGGAACAAAATGGAATAAAAGTTATTTAATAAAGCACTCAAATAACAGAAAATCTCATACAAACGGACCTTTTTTTTAGAAAAAAAAATATTATCCGATTTCGATATTATATGTATAAAGAATAATCCAACTAGGAATAAAATGCAAAAAAATTGTTTATTCGGCTCTCAATATACTTATAAATAGAGATTAACTAATTTTTCAAAAAAAATTTATAAATATAAATTTTTGATTCAGATAAAGCAGGAATGTCTGTTTTTAGAAGAAGAAAAAATAGTAAATTTTGGTTATCCTGCTTCAATCATTTAACCTTTTTTTTCATTCGTTCAACTAAATTAGCAGTTAACTGAAATTTGTGATCAGTTCCTTCATTTCTTTTTGTTAAAAATTATATATATATACTAAAATAAGTTTCTAAAACAAACTATTGGATGGAATTGCACTAAATTTCGTATTAAGAATATTGAAAGCATGGCGAGAAGATTTCCGTAAAAAATTAGTTTCAAAAGTCACCCATAGGGGGATATTTGGCGTTGTTCGAGCCGAAAACAGGTGTAATATACGTAAAAAAATGGACATACAGATTAGTTTAGGGATTAAACTCAAAGGAAATAATTTTTTATTCATCAGGATTAGGGTCGCCAGAACCACATAGACTATTTTCAATGTACTGACTTCTTGTGTACAACAAATTGCATATATTGTGTGTCCTGATTCTGACGAAAAAAGGATTATTAACTTTGAGTTTAATTACTAAATTAAATTGTGTGTTTAACGTAATTATATATATATATATATATATATATATATATGTATATATATATATATATATATATATATATATATATATATATATATATATATATATATATATATATATATATATATATATAACATGTTTTCTGCTCGGACAGCGCCAAAATTCTCCCTGTCGGTCGTTTTTAGAACTAATTTTTTTTTTACGGAAATCTCCCCGTGCCTTTAATTCCTTAATGTGAAGGTTTGGCGTAATTCCGTTCATTAGTTTTATCTACAGATGCGCCTAAAGAGGGAAACTTATTTTATGGCCACCCCGTATTTTTTCATTGAAATTTTTCTTTCTTATTTTTGCTAATATTCCATAGAAGACACATTTTTACACTTTTTAGCTATTCGCTAACCGTATTGGAAACTTGAAACAGTCGCATATTTGATTGCATCGAAGGCTTCACTCGATAGTTGATCAGCCAACTGATGTGATTTCCATCGTGTTGTCTGTGGACTAATCGTGTTGTCTGTGGAGGAGGAATGGGATGGTTATACGTTTATTCAGTAGGTTCCCCAGATTGCAGTTTAGTAGCCCTGAACTGTAAAAAAAATTTTGCTTAAAAATGAGTACATGGACGTACTCGTTTTTCTTTGATTACAATTGCATTGTAAATCAGTGATGACGTACTCAAATTTATGTAACCGTACTTTAGCAAAAATGAGCAGTGTGATTTAATATGGCTAATATCAGCTTCTGTTCAAGTCATCTTAACAAAGCGACTGATGTGATTTCCATAGACTAATCGTGTTGTCTGTGGAGGAGGAATGGGATGGTTATACGTTTATTCAGTAGGTTCCCCAGATTGCAGTTTAGTAGCCCTGAACTGTAAAAATAATTTTGCTTAAAAATGAGTACATGGTCGTACTCGTTTTTCTTTGATTACAATTGCATTGTAAATCAGTGATGACGTACTCAAATTTATGTAACCGTACTTTAGCAAAAATGAGCAGTGTGATTTAATATGGCTAATATCAGCTTCTGTTCAAGTGATCTTAAGAAAGCGACTGATGTGATTTTCATAGACTAATCGTGTTGTCTGTGGAGGAGGAATGGGATGGTTATACGTTTATTCAGTAGGTTCCCCAGATTGCAGTTTAGTAGCCCTGAACTGTAAAAAAAATTTTGCTTAAAAATGAGTACATGGACGTACTCGTTTTTTTTTATTACAATTGCATTGTAAATCAGTGATGACGTACTCAAATTTATGTAACCGTACTTTAGCAAAAATGAGCAGTGTGATTTAATATGGCTAATATCAGCTTCTGTTCAAGTCATCTTAACAAAGCGACTGATGTGATTTCCATAGACTAATCGTGTTGTCTGTGGAGGAGGAATGGGATGGTTATACGTTTATTCAGTAGGTTCCCCAGATTGCAGTTTAGTAGCCCTGAACTGTAAAAATAATTTTGCTTAAAAATGAGTACATGGTCGTACTCGTTTTTCTTTGATTACAATTGCATTGTAAATCAGTGATGACGTACTCAAATTTATGTAACCGTACTTTAGCAAAAATGAGCAGTGTGATTTAATATGGCTAATATCAGCTTCTGTTCAAGTGATCTTAAGAAAGCGACTGATGTGATTTTCATAGACTAATCGTGTTGTCTGTGGAGGAGGAATGGGATGGTTATACGTTTATTCAGTAGGTTCCCCAGATTGCAGTTTAGTAGCCCTGAACTGTAAAAAAAATTTTGCTTAAAAATGAGTACATGGACGTACTCGTTTTTTTTTATTACAATTGCATTGTAAATCAGTGATGACGTACTCAAATTTATGTAACCGTACTTTAGCAAAAATGAGCAGTGTGATTTAATATGGCTAATATCAGCTTCTGTTCAAGTCATCTTAACAAAGCGACTGATGTGATTTCCATAGACTAATCGTGTTGTCTGTGGAGGAGGAATGGGATGGTTATACGTTTATTCAGTAGGTTCCCCAGATTGCAGTTTAGTAGCCCTGAACTGTAAAAATAATTTTGCTTAAAAATGAGTACATGGTCGTACTCGTTTTTCTTTGATTACAATTGCATTGTAAATCAGTGATGACGTACTCAAATTTATGTAACCGTACTTTAGCAAAAATGAGCAGTGTGATTTAATATGGCTAATATCAGCTTCTGTTCAAGTGATCTTAAGAAAGCGACTGATGTGATTTTCATAGACTAATCGTGTTGTCTGTGGAGGAGGAATGGGATGGTTATACGTTTATTCAGTAGGTTCCCCAGATTGCAGTCTAGTAGCCCTGAACTGTAAAAAAAATTTGCTTAAAAATGAGTACAAGGACGTACTCGTTTTTCTTTGATTACAATTGCATTGTAAATCAGTGATGACGTACTCAAATTTATGTAACCGTACTTTAGCAAAAATGAGCAGTGTGATTTAATATGGCTAATATCAGCTTCTGTTCAAGTCATCTTATCAAAGCGACCAAAAACGTTAAAATAGTTGTTCAGAAGATGGTTTTCCGCAGCATTTGATGTCTATTGCTTAAACAGAAACTGAATTATTGCAACTCAATTATTTTACTTTCCATTTTTTTGGCACACCTTTTTTTACATTTCTTTTGTTTATAACTTCTTCACGTCGCCCTGGTAGTACAATGGATAAGGCACTGGGCTGCGGTGCCTGAGGATCTGGGCTCCATTCCCGGTAAGTATTCGGAGCTTTAATAAGCATTGAATGTACTAAAAAATGAGTACATTTGACTTATTTTTGAGTACCTATTTTGAACAGTGTAGGACCATTTTAAGCAAAAAAAATGTAATTTTTTTTTCGGAATTTGGGATTTGGGTTTCCCTTTTATTGAAATACAGGGAAAATGTTAAAATACAATTACAACGTTAAAATACGCAATAAAAATCCCTGAGATCTGCACATGTTTCGGGAGATACATCTCCCTTCATCAGCAGAAATGAAAAGTCTGTGTATACAATAAAATGGAAATAAACCCTGAATTGAAAGTATTGCCAAAGAGCAAAAACTATCTCAATCGGTTGGAGTTAACTATTGTGTGCCAACAAGCGGGAAATACTGGGACCCAGTGCCTTTACACAAAAAAAAATTTGGGGGGAGGGGTTGAAACAAGAAATTTCCCAACTTAACGATTCGAATTCTTAATATATATGTTAGGTAATATTAAACTGTTCTCTCACAAGCATTGATTTATTGCACCCATATTCCAATGTAGTGTCCATTTTGAAGTCTAATTTAAATGTAATCTTACAAGTTGGGCGATTTCTAACCTTCCCTAGCTAACCTTCCCTAATATTAATTTTCTTCAGGCATAAATTTTCTCAACTCGAGGTTTTTAGAAGTTGAAATTCCCAACTTTCAGGGTTTCCAGATTATTGTGGGGGGGGGGGGGCGACGGGCCTGCTGGGACCGCAAATGTTCCATTGACAACAATGTTGACGATTGTCAATGAAACGTTTGCGGTCCGAGTATTTCCTGCTTGTTGGCGGTTTTTATCTTATACAGAGAAAATGCGTTTGTTTGGTGTGAAATTGCGCAAATGGCGTCAGAAAACCATTCACTTGAGGAACTCTTTCAATCTATCTTTGGCAATGAAACGGGAAGATTCATTCCCGGTTACGCCACTGGGCTGCAGTCGAAAGAAATGTCTGAAGGTGTTAACATCCCGTTGACGGTGAGGAGCACGTGGCAGGTACGGGAAGAATCTCTTCAAAGAAAGAGCCCCTTGATCCGCCGGGAGACATTCCTGCAAAATGAGAAGGAGGGGAGACAGCAATTATCCTTTCTAAAAGTGGGATTTCTCTGATAGCAATCTGTCTCCCGAGAATAACCCGGCATTATCAGCCGATCTTCCGACCTCCCACAACTCGCATTCCCGCGCTGATAAGAATCTCGCCCAAGAAATGACACGAAAAGCACTTATCTGGTCACGTTTTATTCACTCGTTGCTCTAGAACTGAGTGTACAAACATACGTGGAAAACATGAAGTCACAAAGCTTTTTACAAAGTCTACGCCAATGACACTACCTTACAAGTTCAGAGAGGAGATAAGAGGAGGGAGTTTTTACATATTGACATTGGAAGTAACGTTATTTGAACTTAAAATTTTGGTATTAACATTTTATTAAAATACAAATACAACGTTAAAATACGCAATAAAAATCGATCAAGTCTGAACATGTTTCGGAAGATACATCTCCCTTCATCAGCAGAAAATGGAAAATCTATGTGTGCAATAAAATAGAAATAAACCCAGAATCGAAAGTGTTGTCAAAGAACAAAAAACAAAAACTATCTCAATCGGTTGGAGTTAACTATTGTGTGCCAGCAAGCGGATGTGACCGCAAATGTTTCATTGACAATCGGTCCCAGTATTTCCCGCTTGCTGGCACACAATAGTTAACTCCAACCAATTGAGATTGTTTTTGTTCTTTGGCAACACTTTCAATTCTGGGTTTATTTTTATTTTATTGCATACATAGACTTTTCTTTTTCTGCTGATGAAGGGAGATGTATCTTCCGAAACATGTCCAGATTTGATGGATTTTTATTGCGTATATAACGTTGTATTTGTATTTTTATCTTATTAACATTTTATGTTGACTTAATAACGAGTTGAATATGCTACACAAGAAATATTTTCAAAAATATTTTTTTTTTATGGAATGCTGAACATAGGATATTATTTTAAAAATAAATTCTTGTGTTTATTTAACATATTGATAAAGTATAATTCTAAAAAAGCATGATTATAAATTTTTAACTTATAATCAAACAAAAAAGTGATATTTAATCTACCGAGCTCATATCTTTAAATATTTT
The DNA here is from genome assembly GCA_963932185.1 of Troglohyphantes excavatus. Classification (NCBI taxonomy): domain Eukaryota; kingdom Metazoa; phylum Arthropoda; class Arachnida; order Araneae; family Linyphiidae; genus Troglohyphantes; species Troglohyphantes excavatus. The sequence continues at coordinate 13,032,414 of OZ010676.1, read as the reverse complement.
GAAAACAATTATTGTGACCAAATAATAACAATTAAAATATAATTATAATTGTTATTATTTGGTCAATTATTTATTCAATAACATTTATAATATATTTAATTGTTATTATTATTATTATTTAATAATTATAATATCAACTTACAATGGTTTTGATCATTTACAAATAGTTTTTGAGTTAGTTTCATATGTATAATATTTAAAAATACAATTTATATCTATTTAATAACTTTTACTGAATGATAATCAAGAGCATTAAATAATTGATGCATTAACAAAATTATACTGAAGCATAAAAATATCAAGTACAATGATAAATCAATGTATGTCAGTTTACAACTACGTTGTAAAGCACTATTTGTAAATCTTAATTAACAATTTCTTTGGGAAAATTTTAAGGGTAATAATCACAAACTTTTATTGGAAATTTGCAAAATATTGTCTGCTACAAAATAAAATATTGACTAAATTAATTCACATGCATTTAAGTATACTGTTTATGCATTATTTGTTAGATTTTTAAAATAAGAATGGGAAGAATTGATATAACAATAGTATCTCCCCTCTGTTCTATAAAATGCTTATTTATAAATTGATCAAATAAATATACAACTGAATGAGTCGAGTTGGATTTTAGTATTATAAAAAAAGAGTTAAGCACATTTAATGAAGTGAATAAGTTGTGAAAATCAGGAAATACTTTGCGAAGATGTTATTCGATTACTTTCTGAATTTAAAATCAGTGAGAAGTTGATAGAGTACACAAATTTACATTATCTTAATTATAAGCTATATAGGCTAACTTATGAAACATTTGTATTCGAACATTTACAAACATTAAAAAGTTTTTATGTACTTAAATTTGGGAACTGTACAATATTTCATGTCAACTAACTAAAACGTTAATAATTTAATAATAGCCTAAGAATAAAGGAGGAACATAATTAAAAAAAAAATGTTTCAAAATGTGTAATTTAATTTTAAATTGGTATTATTATAAATACACATTTAGTCGTTTAATAGTTCTGATTTTAAGGTGCAAAGCAAATAATTTGTATTGTTTATTGTCTATTTATATATTTAAAGTTAAAATATTAAGCATCTGACAAAAAGTTAAGTTTTAGCTTCATATTACAGGCGATTAAATTATTTTCTGGTATGAAAGTGGGCGACGATTATTCTAACAAAAGTATAAAATCTACTCTAGTTAAGGACGTTTGAAAATGAGCCATGAACATTTGTTAAAAGTATTCCAAATACCTTCATACCGAAATTGAATGATTATATTTCTAACTTATAAACAACAATATAAAATAATTGGTACAAGTGCCCACTATGTGGGTTATAGACATTAAATTTAGTTCACACGTGCTCTTTAATAGTTCAATATGAACTCAATAACCATTTCGAAAGTGTTTGATCAGCCAATTAGAAACAATTTGTCAAGTCTGGAAAGAGGATTTTCTTTCACGGAACAAAAGTCAATGAATTACACGTGCAATTTCAATTTTAAACTAGAACAAGCAATCTTTTCAGACTTTCTACAAATATAATACTCTTTACCGAAATGACGGTATCATTTATGATATGATGAGAAATCTGGTTCTGAAACTTTATTTTACAATTTAATCAGGGGCGGACTGGCACTCAAAAACGGCCCGGGAAAATTTTGAATTTTGGCCACCAAAAAAATTTTGAAACTGATGTTTGTTATTAAAATAATGAGCCCATAATTTGAAAATAAAATAAATAATATCAACATTTAACTCTTTATATAAAGTTTATTAATATCTTTTAAAATTTATTAAAATATTTTGAAAATTATTAAAATATTAAAAAATGTATTAAAAGATTTTAAAATTTATTAAAAGTTTTTAGAATTTATTAAACGATTTTAAAATTCATTATATTTTAGCTGATAATTAATATTTTTAATTATTATATTGGATTTTTTAATATGTTTGGAAGATTTTTAAGAGGAAGCCACCAACGGTCCTGTCCAACCAAATTTCTTCCTTCTTTCACCCGAGAAGTACTGGTCAAAAGAAGGAAGTGGGGGCTGGGCCATGCGGCTACTCCTTTACACTCTCACGTTTCGACGCCTTTGAAACTGATTTCAAGTTGGCCGCAGTTCCATAGGCCACAGATGGAACGTAGTGGGAAATAAGGAAAATAATTTAGGAATAATAAATAAGGAAATAATTTCGACTTCTTAGAGATACCATGGCTTCCTGTTTTCAAATTTGAAACATTATTGAAAAACATGTGTTGGCTTTTCATAAATTATTTTTTAAATATTTTTTTACTTTTCAAGAAATTACCGGCCACATTTAAAAAATATTTACCAGCCACGCTGGAAAATTCCAGATCAACTCTATGGCCAGTCCGCCACTGAATTTAATGCTTTTAGATGCAACTAGAGTTCTTCTTTTTAAAAACTCAAGCAGTGGGAACATGGTTGGTGTCAGGAATCTAACATGTTCAACTTGATCGTGTGCCATAATCATGTTGTTCTCAAGTTCAAACGCGATCCTTGGTTTTGTTGATTTTTCGCATAAAACGCCGAGATTGCTGAAGAACATCTTCAAAACACTCATCTTCCTCCTCCTGTTTCTAGCTGAGTTGTCGCGCTTCGGTATATAGTGTCCGTCACCATTGAATGTCGCACCACTGTTCAGATGCTAATAGAATCTTAGGTAAAACCCTACCCGATTTTCTAAGTGGACGAAGTATCACTTCAATTGCAGTACTGTTCTTCCTTCTTGAAGCTGCACATCTCGCAGTGGACTTTGCAGCACCAGACAAACTTGCACTGGCACTTTTCCTCCACATCTCGAATCACAGTTTGGTACCCTCTCCCACAGCACAGCAGTCTGCAGCCGTCCATCCCGTAACTTGTGCTGTTGCACAGGCGCCCTTTGGTACCAAGGACACCTATCCTGCTAAGACAAAATTATTTGTTTAATATGTTGGCCAATATTATATTTATTAAAAGATTTTAAAAGAATTATTTATATTTTAAATTTGTAATTTCAATTTTAATTTTCTTTTAAATTTGTAATTTCACTTTTAATTTTCTTTTAAATTTGTAATTTCACTTTTAATTTTCTTTTAAATTTGTAATTTCACTTTTAATTTTCTTTTAAATTTGTAATTTTACTTTTAATTTTCTTTTAAATTTGTAATTTCACTTTTAATTTTCTTTTAAATTTGTAATTTCACTTTAAATTTTCTTTTAAATTTGTAATTTCACTTTTAATTTTCTTTTAAATTTGTAATTTCACTTTTAATTTTCTTTTAAATTTGTAATTTCACTTTAAATTTTCTTTTAAATTTGTAATTTCACTTTAAATTTTCTTTTAAATTTGTAATTTTACTTTTAATTTTCTTTTAAATTTGTAATTTCATTTTTAATTTTCTTTTAAATTTGTAATTTCACTTTTAATTTTCTTTTAAATTTGTAATCTTACTTTTAATTTTCTTTTAAATTTGTAATTTCACTTTTAATTTTCTTTTAAATTTGTAATTTCACTTTTAATTTTCTTTTAAATTTGTAATTTTTAAGTTATTTTAATTATTTAAGTTATTTTAATAGAATTAATTAATTTTATTATTTTTTATTTATAATTTTATTTTAAATTTATTTAAAAAAATTATAATTTTATTTTAAATTTATTTAAAAATTTATAATTTTCTTTTAAATTTATTAAAAATTTTATAACTAAAAAAAAATTAAAAAATTATATTTAATTTTTTTTAATTACAAAAATATTACAAAATTTAATAATAAAAAAATTAATTAAATTTTTTAAAAATTTATAATTAAAAAAAATTAAAAAATTATATTTAATTTTTTTAATTAAAAAAAATTAAAAATTTATATTTAATGTTTTTAATTAAACAAAATTAAAAAATTTAATTTAAAAAATAATTAATTTTTTTTTTAATTTATAATTTAAAAAAAATTAAATATTTATTTCAAATTTATAATAAAAAAAAAATTTAGGTTTATTTAAAAATTTTAAATTAAAAAAAATACAGTGTTATTAAAAAATAAATTTAAGATTTTTTTATTTGGATGAGCACTGATTTATAGAATAAAACTAGATTTATTGTTAAAGAAAAAATACCACATTCCGCGATATAGGTGTTTGTTTGAGTTGTTTTAGCAATTCAAATTTAAATAATAAACTAAAATTTTGAATGAATGTTTATTTGATGACTCTTGTTTGGACACTTGCATTGATTTAGGATTTTAGTTTTACCAATTTTTATTCATTCGTTTTACATACCAGGTAAAACTTGAGTTTAAAAATTGCAGTTTTAATTCTATAAACTTATTTATGCTAGATAAAATTTGGCGCATAGACTTAATATATTTGTCAAAGATATAACATTAACAATGTTTAAATAATTATTAAACTATAAGAGAAATTATTATTTTTAAAAGTTTAAAATTAATACTTTCTATTGCTCTTTAAATATACATAAACATTATTAGGTGGCTCTAAGGAAATTATTATCGTATTTAAAAAAAAAATATTCTTCTAAAATGTATTGTAGGTTTAAATTTTACTAGTTTAAAAAATATTAATATGCAGTTTAAGTAATACATTTGAAAAATCATTTTTACAGTTGTATTATCATTTTAAATTAAAATATGTATCATTATTAGGAGAGATACGAACTAAATTATTTTCGGGAACAAAAAGAAAAATATTTGTCCGTAAAAATGTAAAAAAAATTATTTTTAAAATCATAATCAAGATTTTTAAATGTGCAAATTTAAAATATCATAAGCATACGCAGCAAAAAAAAGTCAGCATGAAATCTTCAATCAAAATTGTCAAATTGAAGGACATTGAAACAAAAAACTGCAGTTTTTTTAAGTTTTTAATTTTCCTTCATAAAACCTTTAATATATAGGCGTTTTCCCTTTATGATTGAAAAGTCAAGGTTTGCAGATTTTTATGAAGAATATTGAAACAAAAACCTTTAATTTTATAGATCTTCAAAAAAAACTGCAGTTTTCCTGCATAAAACCTTCAATTTTAAAATTTTGATGAAGGTTTTATGCTGAGTTTTTTTGCTGGGTAATTTATAACAGTTTATCAACCTTAGTAGTTTTTTGTCACTGTATTTGACATGTACGTTTAGCTACAATTAGTAGGTGCAAGCCCAACATATGCCCCATTGTTGAACCCTTATTCTAGGCATGTAACCATGCAAATAAGAGTTTAACACTGTAGTAATAACACCCGCCAGAACGACGAACATTGGAATAACATTGGCGGACGGATTATGTTAATAATGCTGGGTAATTTATAACAGTTTATCAACCTTAGTAGTTTTTTGTCACTGTATTTGACATGTACGTTTAGCTACAATTAGTAGGTGCAAGCCCAACATATGCCCCATTGTTGAACCCTTATTCTAGGCATGTAACCATGCAAATAAGAGTTTAACACTGTAGTAATAACACCCGCCAGAACGACGAACATTGGAATAACATTGGCGGACGGATTATGTTAATAATGCTGGGTAATTTATAACAGTTTATCAACCTTAGTAGTTTTTTGTCACTGTATTTGACATGTACGTTTAGCTACAATTAGTAGGTGCAAGCCCAACATATGCCCCATTGTTGAACCCTTATTCTAGGCATGTAACCATGCAAATAAGAGTTTAACACTGTAGTAATAACACCCGCCAGAACGACGAACATTGGAATAACATTGGCGGACGGATTATGTTAATAATGCTGGGTAATTTATAACAGTTTATCAACCTTAGTAGTTTTTTGTCACTGTATTTGACATGTACGTTTAGCTACAATTAGTAGGTGCAAGCCCAACATATGCCCCATTGTTGAACCCTTATTCTAGGCATGTAACCATGCAAATAAGAGTTTAACACTGTAGTAATAACACCCGCCAGAACGACGAACATTGGAATAACATTGGCGGACGGATTATGTTAATAATGCTGGGTAATTTATAACAGTTTATCAACCTTAGTAGTTTTTTGTCACTGTATTTGACATGTACGTTTAGCTACAATTAGTAGGTGCAAGCCCAACATATGCCCCATCGTTGAACCCTTATTCTAGGCATGTAACCACGCAAATAAGAGTTTAACACTGTAGTAATAACACCTGCCAGAACGACGAACATTGGAATAACATTGGCGGACGGATTATGTTAATAATGCTGGGTAATTTATAACAGTTTATCAACCTTAGTAGTTTTTTGTCACTGTATTTGACATGTACGTTTAGCTACAATTAGTAGGTGCAAGCCCAACATATGCCCCATTGTTGAACCCTTATTCTAGGCATGTAACCATGCAAATAAGAGTTTAACACTGTAGTAATAACACCCGCCAGAACGACGAACATTGGAATAACATTGGCGGACGGATTATGTTAATAATGCAGTGTTACATAAGTTGACATTATCATATCACAAACTACATGATTTTAAATTTTAACCAACGTGGTTTTTAAGTACGGGCATTCATTCTAGGAATAACCTTTTCTTAGCTAGATAAATGTTTTGGAAGTACACTGTTAACAATTATTACGACCTTGCACCAAAATTTGGTACCCATTTAGCTGCTACCAACATTTGGTGCTTAGTTTTATTTTACGGTGCTACCATGTATGATTTAGGGGTAAAACGTTACACCAAAACTCATAACGTTACATAAAACTCGAAATTCGAGTTTTCTTAGTATTTTAGTAGTAGTATTTTTGTGTCGAAGCTGGCAACCCTCTGATCGTAAGATGACAACTGTTTTACTTTTCTTTGTCAAGTCCACCGATCTGGCTCGAACAAGGAATCCTCTGATTCGTAGCTAAACGCCTTTATCTACTGGGCCACGGAGGTCCTTGTTCGTCGTTATCTTTCTTGAAGGGGAATCCTCGGCTTGTTGATGTAGCGACAACAAACATTTCGTTTGCAGTTAAAGAGGTTGAATCAATTATCGGTGAAGCTTCCGCTTTTTTTCCCGATAAAGGATTTTTGGTTCAACCTAGATTCCACCACAATATAGTATAACTTTCTGCAGACCTCCGTTTTGCACCAAGATATGGTACAACTTTGAACTGAAATTTTTAACAGTGTAGGGAGATCGTAGGTTCGAGTCTCAAAGACAGATAAAGACGGTTCGAAAGGTGTTGATGGAAAGTTTAATATGTTTGGGCTCAAATGTCCATACGTTGGTTATGATGTGGGAGTTATCGAAAGCATGATTTCAGCTCATATGTCTGTAATTGAAGACGTAGGTGAAAGAACCAAACAGTTCCAGTTTTCAAAATTGTCAAAGAAGGAATAAAAACCTTTTAAAAACTTAACGTTTTTTAAAACCAATCAAATTTGAGTAAAACATAAAAAATATCGTCCTCTGTCACAGACCCCGGTTTTACTTTTTCAACTTTTTGTCTGGTTTTTTTATTGAAAAAAAAAAGAATGGATTTCTCTGGTTTTTTATACCTAATACTGTACCTATTCTGTGGCTAGACTTATCAATAAAGTCCTTGTAGATACTTCTCAGAAATCATCAATGCGACAGTGAACTTCAAACAGCAAAATATATTCGTTTCATTTAAGGATTGCATAATAAACTACTTATAAATATAGTCTAGCTCTGAATTACACCCCTTTAATGGAATTTCGTATATGTAACATCGTTTAGCTGGTTCAACAAACACACCTTCAACAAACAAGTTTGGCAAACGACTGGCTGATGCAACACGGAAAGTGATCCAAATCAAGCAACTAAACGTCGAACTAATTTATGCAGAAACAAAACTCCTGGAGCTGTACGTTTCTTTCACCGCATGAGAAAACATTACAGCTCCTTTTCCTTTATATCTGTATCGACATTGCTTACATCTGTCTGGTTCTTGCACCAATCGATAAAAGATTTTTTACACTGTTAAAAACTGGTACTTAAAAATAAGTAAAATGTACTCATTTTTGATTACATTTGATGCTTATCATAGCTCCGAATACATGAGTTTAATTTTTGAAAAAGACATGTACTCAAAAATGAGTCAAATGAATAAAAAGAGAAGTTGTTTGCCTACATAGGCTGCCTTCATAAATCACTTTCAATAAACTTCAACCAGGACATACAGGGAATCGAACCCAATCCGTCTACTGGATGTCGTCCGCACCGAAGCTCAGGGTTCAAAAACGAGTACGTCCATGTACTAATTTTTAAGAAATTTTTTTTTACAGTGTAACAGGAATTACACGAATAAGTAAAAAAAAGTGTGAATCAGAAAAAAAGTGGAGCTGTCTAGTTTTTGCACCCACGTCTTTAATTAAGGTGAACCCCCCCCCCCCCCTCCCCTTTGTCTTTACCAATACATAAATATGTGACCATAATATAGAAATATTTAAGCTAATGAAAGGATAACTTACGTTTCGTTACGGACACAGTAGTCTGGGGAGTCGTCCAGGAAAACCAGATCTTTTTTGCTGGGCCTCTTCACGTTCTTCCGGACAGGCCTGAGCTTGGTCTTGTGCCTCCTCTCCACAGACTTGACCAGCGTGGCTCCGTCGAACTTGGACGTGAGCAGGTCTCCAATCTCACGGAAGGGCTTCAATCTGCGCCAGCACACGCGCATGGAGCACGAACCGGACACGCCGTGGCATTTGCACACCAGCTCCATTTTAGATCGCAAACCCTAAAAGTGCAATACAACAAGTTAAAAACCTCAAGCGGTGCCGTTACACAATTTTTTTTTTAGAGGCTTGATACAAGACATTTCCCAACTTAACGATTCGAAATTCTCAACAGTGTTGAAAATTCCCAGTTCCAACTTATCGACATTTTTCATCTTTTTTTATGTATATTTTAGGTAATATTAACCAGTTCTCTCACAAGCATTGATTTGTTGCACCCATATTCCAATGCAGTGTCCGTGCTGAGGTCTAATTTAAATGTAATCTTACAAGTTGGGTAATTCTTAAACTTTCCTAGCTTTCATTTGTTAATAATATTTGTTTTCTTCAGACATAAATTTTTCCAACTCGGAGTTTTTGGAAGTTGAAATTTACAACTTTCAGGGTTTCCAGATTATTGGGGGTCTGAAGGGAGAGGGGGGGGGGATACAATGGCAAACTGTTGAATCTATGGAAATGATGATAATAAAATATTGTTCTCGTCTTTGTATTACCCTTTAATGGTTCAAAGCAAAATAAAAATGCAAGAAAACTAAAAACAACTGACTTCCAAAAAATAAAGTAATACAATGCCATTGTAATTATCACAAATTATATTTTTTTTATAGAACATAAAAGTATTAAGATATATTTACATTGTACAAATCTGTTACCGAAAATTGATATTCTCCCTCATAAAAGGATTGTAGTATACTATTTTCATTAGAATTTGGATTATCACCTTTCAAAATAATTTTTTTTGCAAGTTGACTCTATTTTTTTTCTTTTGGTGTGTGGTGTGGGCCCCTAGGCTGCAGGCTATGTAGCCTATTCCTAAATCCGGCCCTGTATCGGACGATATCTTTATTGAAAGCTTTCAACGGGGCAGTAAAGCCACGGCAAATATGCAAAAATTTGGAGGATCAGCACAAACGAGGGTGTGAACTTTTTGGAAAGTTGCTATTTAGTTCAAAAGTAAAAAAAACCAAAACATATTGCAGTTTAAAGTGTGATAATTGGGATGTCCGTGAGACATAAAGATTCGACTTGCGAATGGTAAAACATTAGATATATACACTGCAAAAAAAGGTACTTAAAATGAGTACCTGAACATACTTGTTTTGATTTGAGTACAATCGCATCGTCAATGAGCGGTGACGTACTCAAATTTAAGTAATCGTACTTTCTCAAAAATGAGCAGTGTGATTTAATATTGCTCATCTCAGCTTCTGTTCAAGCCATCTTAACAAAGCGACCTGACAAACTTAAAATAGTTGTTCAGAAGAAGTTTTTCCACATTATTTGATGCCGATTGCGTAATGGAAACTGAATTATTACAACTCAATTATGTTACTTCCCATTCTTTTGGTACACGTTTTTCACCTGGTTTCGATTCCCAGTAAGTGTTGGTTGTAATTGTTGGTATTTATTGAAAGGGATTTATGAAGACAGCTTATGTAGGCAAGCATCTGCTGTTTTTATTTATTTTTACTAATTTTGAGTACACGTGTTTTTCAAAATTGAAACATTATAAACATCGAAGAAGAAGATTCAGAGCCATTATAAGCATCGAATGCACTCAAAAATGAGTACATTTTACTTATTTTCGAGTACCTATATTTAACAGTGTGTCTTTTTTTTGTGTTATTATAAAGAACAGGAAATAACAATCGTCAGATATTTATGCCAATTAAAATAATTGTTTTTCATCTACCACAGTCAGATACTAAATACATAAAAACTTGAGGATTCAGAGAGCACTTAACCTCAAATCCTCGCGAAAGATGCTCTTAACACATCTGTGACTTAAGACATCGAAATAAAGGGAAGTACTTATAAGTGAAGTAAGTGGTCTCACCCTTCGCCCTGCTTCGTTGTTGTGTATGTTCATGAGTCCTTCCGGAGCAGTCTGGTCCTCCCCCGAGTCCACAAAGTCCTTGCTGAACCTGGCCCCGAACTTGATGTCGTCCGAGCATCCACCCCATTTCCACCTCCCGCCGTTGTCACGCTTTCTCACCTGCTCGTCACAGCGACACTCGCCCAGCTCGCCTTTGCTGCACGCTCGCGTTACGCTGTACGCTACTCCGGCGGACGAAATAGCGTATATGTACGCCTTCTCTCGACTCCCTACAACAAAAACAAAATATGAATTTCAGAATTTAGTTCCTGTATTATTCTTTTTATTAAAATAAAATAATCTTTTAATACTGATTATCATACATTGTAAGGGTGCTTGAAAATGAGTATCTGAACATATTTTTTTCTTTAAGTACAATTGCATCGTAAATAAGCGATCCCAGAAAAAAAAGTCAGCATAAAACCTTCATCAAAATTTTGAAATTGAAGGTTTTATGCAGAAAAACTGCAGTTTTTTTTGAAGATCTATAAAAATTAAAGGTTTTTGTTTCAATGTCCTTCATAAAAACTCCAAAAAACCTCCATAAAATCCTGCAAAAAACCTTCAATTTTTAATCATAAAGGGAAAATGCAGATATTTTAAAGGTTTTATGCAGGAAAATTAAAAACTTCAAAAAAAACTGCAGTTTTTTTTGTTTCAATATCCTTTATAAAACCTTCAAAAAACTTTCAATTTGACAATTTTGATGAAGGTTTCATGCTGACTTTTTTTGCTGGGATGACGTACTCAAATTTAAGTAATCGTACTTTCTCAAAAAAAGCAGAGTGATTTAATATTTTCTAATCTCAGGTTCTGTTCAAACCATGTTAACAAAGCAACCTAACAAACTTAAAACTTAGAAGATGGTTTTTCACATTATTTGATGTCGATTGCTTAAATAGAAACTCAGTAATTACAACTCAATTATCTTCCAATTCTTTTAGCACTCCTTTTTAGCATTTCTATTGTTTATAACTACTTCACGTCGCCCTGGTAGTACAACGGATAAAGCACTTGACGCGGTGCCTGAAGATCTAGGTTCGATTCCCGGTAAGTCTTGGTTGTAATTGTCGATATTTATGGAAAGTGATATATGAAGGCAGCCTATGTAGGCTAGCATCTACTTTTTTTATTCATTGTACTCATTTTTGAGTACATGTCTTTTTCAAAATTGAAACTCATGTATTCGGAGCCATGATAAGCATTGAATGTACTTAAAACTGAGGACATTTTACTTATTTTTAAGTACCTATTTTTAAAAATGTACGAGGGTTTTAACTCTGTGGAACAGGAATGTTGTACCTTAATATAACATATTTTTACCAAATGTATGTGTTAGGTGGAGAGCCATTAATTTATATGACGTTTATTGAGACGCGAATATGTCAAATGGAGTGCAAGGATAAAAAATAATCACTGGTGAATATGCATTATTTAGAATACCTTTCTGAATCTTGCAAGTTTTGTGTATTTTTTTTGAAAAAATTGTGATAAAAAGTGTTGTTTTTTGAATAATAAAAAAAGTTTTGTGATTTTTTTCTTTTTAAGAGCTAAATTTAAGAAATACGTATTAATTTATTCAACAATTTGAGTTGTAACTCACTTGTTGTTGTTTTCGGCAAAATATAACTTTATGTTTTACTAATTAAATATTTTAACTTAATATAAAATATTCTTAAAGAGGTAATTTCACACAAGAGAGTATAAATACTAAATGAAGGGGCAAATGAAATAAGAATTGGTTAACTGAAAAAAAAAACACTTTCCAAGATAAACAGCTTTTTCACTGACAACAATCTTGAAAAAAAAAGGTTGCTTTCCGTTGAGCATACACTATTTGTCGCCAAGGAAAAAATTGGCACGACACTTTCCCTATTCATCGATCTTGAGAGCGATTAGTTAGGCTAACAAAATTGGCGCGTTTTCGCACATTTGGCATTATGTTCGCTTAATGAAATCGAACCATTATAAGTGCAACATATACTTTTTACTGCTCTGTATCTGCCTAAATAAATCAAGCAGAGCCATACAATTTTGAGGGAAGACGTCTACATCCTTAAAGCTTGCATCTACATCAAAATTAGATTTTTTTTCAAAAATGTTAGTTAACACCTTCTTTTTTCCCTCTCAAATACTAAATATATTGAAAGATGAGAGACATGTTTAGTAAACAACGCTATAAAAACAACATATAACACTAAAAACATCGACTGTAACGAAATGTTATATTTTATTATCCCACAAAACAGATGTAATGATATACTAATAGAATCTAATATCCGAGACTACAAGAAACTTATTATATTCCGAACAATAATGTGATTCAATAGATTTTGCTGGGAAAACAAACCTATTATTACTGTAATAGATTTTCGAAATGCATCAACAGATTCGAAATCGTAATTTTTCTCAATTACGCATTACTATAATTAGCATTGATTTTTCGCATACATCTCTTCGCGGTTTTCAACGCAAACCACTTAATTCCAGCAATTGTTACCATCCCCATTGTACGTAGGTTGCAACAATTAAAGGTCTCGAGTAACAAGTGATGTCTGTGAACGGGAAAATAATTTTCAATAGCCTAAGGGGCTGGAAGTTAAAGGGAGTGATTAGGGAACAATTATCTCGTTTTATAATGATCGATCAGATCCTACTTCGTGAGAGATCCTTGATTATAGACTTCTTCATCGATACAAATGACTTATTGTAAAGAATAAGAATAGACGGATAAATAGGAAACTGTATCTACTTTGCTTCTGGGCTATTTACCTTCCTTATAGGAGTAGTTATTATCAATGGGATATTTTTCTAGGGTACTAGGGAATGTAAATCTTTAGTTTATGGATATTTTATATTCTTTTTAAGGGGACATGGTACCATCTAAACGTTTTTTTTTATATTTGTCTTTTTGAATCAATTTTTAATGTATATTATTTAAATTTATATAAGAGGAAAAAGTTTCATCCAAAAATTCTATTATTGTTTGTATTTTTTTAAATTTAAATTTTTTAAAGTTATTTTTTTAATGCTTTGAAATATTTATATTTTTCACCAATTTTTTTTAGATTCTTTGGACTATAATACATAAGAATTGCCATTAAAATTTTATATAATACATATGTTGTGTTTCATATAAACTCTTATCCATAATAATATAATTTTTTTCCTTTAAACTTAATTTTTTAAAAGTCAGTAATTAAAAAACAACTACTCATACAGCTAATTCGCATGCCAATTTATAATATATACATATTTTACAATATGATTATAAAATTATCCATTTATCCATTAGCTCTCTGAGCGGTTAGAAAAAGGGCAACATTGTAAAGTTGTTTTCTCTTCAAAATAATTTATTTTATATTTCCAATACATGTATATTATATATAGTATTTAATTTTACTAATAGAATCAATAAAATATAAACAATAGTGGCTCCAGAACAGAACCCTGTGGAACTCCGCAAGATTGTCTCTCAAGTCTTAAGAAGATTTTTTGACTTTAGTAATTTTTTATATAAAAAAAAACTACTACTTATAGAGCTATTTCGCGTGCTATATGATATACACATATTTTACATTATGCATAAAAATTATACATTTCTTCATTAATATTATAAAAAAAAGCCTTAGCATTTCGAAAAATCGTAATATCAAGAAAAACCGAACACTGAAAAAAAATCGACTTCAAGTTTTCGTTCATTGAAAAACATACCTGTCAATCCAGCATAAAATATCAAATAACTCTTTAAAAAACATAGATACAGTTCTAGAATTTTTCAAGATTATTTAAAAGATTCCCAACTACACTTTTAGTAAATAAAAAAAAATCGAGAATTTTACCATTTATTTAGGTACCGTCTCTCCAAATAGTCGTAAAATATGCTATATATAATTTTTTTCCTGGTTCCTAGAATATATTTTAACCATTTTCATTCCAAGAAAGTATTTGATATTTACGTGTTTTTTATGAAACAGATACTTCTTTTTTTCTGCTATTTTCTCCATTTAACCGGTTTCGAATTAACTGAAATAATCAAAACAAATTTCTGCATATAAATGAAATTAAATATTTTGCCTGTGACCATTTAATTTTTTTTTTCAACTACAAGGTTTTTGACATTAATTTACAAATAATCTAATAGTAAAATAGTACAACGATTTTTTCAATGTTTTTACGATTTTAATAACGGCTTGTAGAGACATCTACAGAAATGTCACGGTGACAATATATATATATATATATATATGTATATATATATATATATATATATATATATATATATATATATATATATATATATATATATATATATATATATATATATATATATATATATATATATATATATATATATATATATATATATATATATATATATATATATATATTTATATATATTTATATATATATATATATATATATATATATATATATATATATATATATAGTGATCGGAATATCTGAGCTTAGATTGTAGTTTAGGGATCGGCTGATTACAGCTAAATTGATCTGAGCTAAGTTACAGATAAATTATTTTGAGTTCTGCGAAACGAAAAAATAAAAAGAAGCATAAACTGTCGAATATTAAAAAAACAAAACTCATAGATTTATGCATAAAATTAAAATATTAAAGTAAACGATTAAAAAAAAAACTTGATAAAATCGAATCGTTTTTTAAAATTTGATTATTTATTAAATGACTTGTTTTGACATAACATTGTAGTGGATGTTTCAAATAAAGACTTTTGATAACTTTGAATTAGTTATAAAATTACGGCAAGATGAAATTCTAAGAATTTTGAAGTTGCCTCAAGATTTCAAATACTGTTTGATTTTTGCTTTGTAATTATAATAGTAACCAATAGGAACAACTGTACGGAAAAAAAAGTATATTTTTATTTTCTTAAAATTGTTTATAAAAAGTAGTTTTTTCAAAGTGTTTTAAGTGTTTCAAAAGAAAATTTTAACTACTACTATAGTTTTAATAACTATGTTATATTTTTATCTAGTGAAAAAACAACTATAATAATAATAAAAACTCGAAAACAAGCACATGAAATATGGCACAACCGTTTAATCGAAACGAAAAGCTTCTGATTTGAATAGGCAAAAACAAATAAAAACTACTGGAATAAAACAATTTATTAAACTGTTTGTGGTGGGCGTGTCATAAGAGTAAACTTGCATTGGGTCCATGAGTCTGACCCCCCTCCCATATTTAAAAAAAACTAGTTAATTAAATTCATTAAAGTTTATATAGTTTATTAAAAATTGGAGCCATAAAACCCCCTTTCCCAATAATTTTGAAATGAAAACTTTAGTCTTCGAGCATAAATGGACTGTAGTAGAGCGAATATGACGTCTGATCGTGAAACCAACATCTCAGACCGAATGGCCTCAGACACGTGACTTATTTTAAAAATTATGAATTAAAAAATACTCGCAATTGGCTGATGAACTGGGAAATGTGTAACAGTGAAAATTTATGAATGGAATGACGTAATTAACCACGTGTCTGAGGCCATACATGTTGGCCTCACTTTGATGTTAGCGAGATTATAACATTTTTTTCTCTACTATGAAGGATCCATGCTCGAAGCCTTTAATCGTCTGGACCGTACATATGCCTATTTAACGTATTAATAATAATATAATTAATAGATAAATATTAGATAAATATTTTTGAGATATTAATTTTGTTTTAGAAGAAGTACACTTCGATTTGAACCTTGAAAACTTAAAATTTCATGTCTTGTGAAAAGTTAAAAAAGAAATTAAACACACCCCTATACGTCTAGTGAATGACGAATTTTCGATGTTTTGTCGGTATGATAAAAGGATAGAAAACTTTTATCGCATGATGTTTTCAGTTTATGGAAGAAAACAGGATTCAATTACAATTTTATATACAGTTACTATTCGATATATAGGGTGTATGAGAAATATCTTTACAACTTTGACACGCAATAAACATCAAAGAAATAAGATAGTTAAGTTACGTTGTTTGCACATGTAACAGCAACACATGTAGTATTATTTGTACGCAACTTTGACACGCAATATGCAAAGAAAATAAGATAGCTAAGTTATGTCGCTTGTACATGTAACAGCAACACAGAAAGTTTTATTTGCAATCAATTTTTAAAAACGTAATTTAAAAAAAAAATTAACAAATATTTAACAAAACAATTTTTTTTAACTAATTAACAAAATATATTTTTTTTAAACTGCGTACAAATAAAACATATGTTGCTATTACATGTACAAGCAACGTAACTTAGCTGTCTTATTTCTTTTAGGTTTTATTGCGTCTTAAATTTGTAATGATATTTCTCAAACACTCTGTATTCATTTGGTCACTAATAATCTTATTATTAGAAAAAAATAGGCTAATAATTTAAATAATATTTAGGAATACTAAAGGGAAAATGATAATGAAGTGAGTAAAAAAACATGTGATAGCATATAAAAACTTAAGTGACTGAATTACCTGGTCTAACTTCAAATAACGTCTATTGCCTGCTTTACAATTAAGTTTGTGCATCAGGGAGGGTTTCACACGATTTCAATTGTAGAGCTGTAATCACATCTATTGATTGCACAAAAATAAATCAAATATTTTTATTCGAGACTTTTGAATCCATTGACTGACACCTACTATGTAATTTGTTCATGTTTTTCAGTATGTATGGATGACGGTTTCATGAAAGCGAATTGGAAAATAAGGTTTATATATGAAACACGAAGACGTTTGTAATTTTTTGATCTGTACGAAATTTTCTATTCCAATTTTAAAAACTCGATCAAATAGAAAAACTTTAACCGAATGATTTAAAAAAAAATATTATTGGCGGTTTCAAGCAAATTGAACAATTGTAATTTCCTTTCGCGCAAGCTAGATTTTGATATAACCCCTTTCTGTAGCAATATATGAGAATGTTAAAGTAAAAGTGGTGTAAGTTTATTTTAACTCAACTCTTTTCTTTTACTGCGTCAATATAAAAAACGGCAAAATCCCCATAATGTATAAAATAATTATCAAATCAAACAAACTCGGTGTCGTCATTTACATAATGTCTATAACGTAAAGGAAATTCTTTTAAATTGCAAACGATATTTTCATCAACGTAAAGTTAATGTGATACATTAAAATAATCATAATATACGAATGGAACATTGTACAGAGTTAAAAATAGTCGCGTTAAATTTCTAATTTTTAAAACAAAATACTCTGTCAATTTCAAAAAGCTACGTTTTGTTGTTACGGGGTATTTCTTGTAAAAACCGGCATTCGATTTGATTAGCAAATTTTATATATTATATTTTCCCTTTTCTCCGTTGATTACAACATATATTACTGTTGCCACTTCGTGAAACTTCGCTGGTATAAGCTAAAATTGTTATAAAATTTGAACGAAACATCGGAAAGACTTGAAAATTGTACATTAAAAATATAATTTTTTAAGCAAACTATTTTGTAAATTTGAAAGTGCTGCGTTGTGTAGTTATGGAGCTTTATTTTTGTTCCTAAAAGTGTTGTAAACGGACATCTTTTTAAAAATTTAGTATCAAAACATTGCCTTCAAACAATTAGAAAAATTACCGATATCTTAATATTATATTATGTATAGTTTTATTAATAGTCAAACAAGTTTCTTAGGTGTAATAAATAAATAGAAGGTAATATAATAGTAATATACTCAATTATATATTACCTTATGATTTAGGAAGTAAAATACATAACTTTTTGTTGTATTTATTCTCATTAATTATACATAGCTTTCGTAACCTTATTTAAAGACCCCATGTAATGTTCATTATTCGTAACCTAAATGGACATTTATTCATTATTTTTATAATATTTTGAATTTTTTTGTGTATTTTAAATCTGTATTTCATTATGCAAAAAGGACACGGTTATTTAATCAATGTGAAATACGCTTTTTCGACTTGCGATATTTTAGTGAGATAAACAAACTGCTATCTGAAAATCTGATTTAATAACTAAAGAGCAAGAAGTGAACTGCTTTGAAGGGTCATTTGGCTTTTGGGCAATGGGGTAAAAATTTATTACCTCGCATTAAAAGTTTACGACTTTGACCAGTGGGCTAAAGATTTATGGGCAGTAGGTGCTTTTATATCAAAAGAAAGATAACATCTATTTAAAGTTAGAAAAATATAAAATGTATGTGATGCAAGACGAAAAAGAAGACATCGAAATTATTGCTACATTTTCATTATTTTAAAATATATTTTCATTATTTTAAAATATATTTTCATTATTTTAAAATATATTTTCATTATTTTAAAATATATTTTCATTATTTTAAAATATATTTTCATTATTTTAAAATATATTTTCATTATTTTAAAATATATTTTCATTATTTTAAAATATATTTTCATTATTTTAAAATATATTTTCATTATTTTAAAATATATTTTCATTATTTTAAAATATATTTTCATTATTTTAAAATATATTTTCATTATTTTAAAATATATTTTCATTATTTTAAAATATATTTTCATTATTTTAAAATATATTTTCATTATTTTAAAATATATTTTCATTATTTTAAAATATATTTTCATTATTTTAAAATATATTTTCATTATTTTAAAATATATTTTCATTATTTTAAAATATATTTTCATTGTTTTAAAATATATTTCCATTATTTTAAAATATATTTTTATTGTTTTAAAATATATTTTCATTATTTAAAAATATATTTTCATTATTTTAAAATATATTTTCATTATTTTAAAATATATTTTCATTATTTTAAAATATATTTTCATTATTTTAAAATATATTTTCATTATTTTAAAATATATTTTCATTATTTTAAAATATATTTTCATTATTTTAAAATATATTTTTATTGTTTTAAAATATATTTTCATTATTTAAAAATATATTTTCATTATTTTAAAATATATTTTCATTATTTAAAAATATATTTAAAGTTTTTTTAAAATAGAATTTCTGGTTATGCATAAATATGGGAAACCCGAGTTAATGTTTCTACCGAGATGTTTAATAAAATAGCTCTTAAAATAAAAAAGCATTTGAATTAAGTTTTATCTACGGTATGCTGTGCACTCGCAGAAATTTTGAAATATGTTAATTTAAAAAATTAAAATGTGCTTTATATAAAACAATTATTCAAACTAATTAAAAAAAACGAAAATTGATTAATACATTTTTTAACATATATAAAAATGCAAACACTTTCCTTAAAAATTTTAATCAACTCAAAAAAATTTCTGTTAATTTGTTGACAAAATGGGTTTGAATTATTTACAATATGTTTATTTTACTCGTATCTTTTACTGTATATTTTTGTTGTTGCAAATATTTCAATATGTCCTCTTTCTTCCTGTAAGTTTACAACTCTTTTCAATCAAACCACGCTAAGCAAAATTCACATACAGATTCTATCCTTCAAAGGGTTCCAGAGTTGAAATACTATACAACGTGTTATTTTAAACAAATGATGAATTAAATTAATTCCAATATATTTAAGCGCGTAATACCTTCTTTGTTTTGATTAACTGACTTTCAAATAAAAAAAATTGTCTTATATGAATATTTGCATTACTGTGCTTTGCCAACCTTTAATTGGTAACACAGGTGACTATACGCTTTCAAAGGGCGCAGTCCAGGCAAAGTTAAAGTCTATATCAACTGCTGCATTGTAAAAGTTTTAAAAATGTGTGTAACAAAGTAATTAAATTATTGTAACAGGCGTATAATGTCGCCTCAGAGCAACAGTAGGCTATAAGCTAAAACAGAGATGCCTATAAAATTGATTTTAAAATTCGCTGTTTTTTCAATGTTGAATATCTTAGGATGTAGTTCAGGGATTTTAAAGAAGACATAAAAATGTCCGAGTGTTCCACTAAATAAATGCACATTTGGTAATATTAGCAAGAACGAAAACTTATTTTCATTTTTTTAGATGTATTACTGTTGCTCTGAGGCGACGATAAATTGTTTTATTTTGTTTAAAAAATCATTGCTATTATAAATGTAGGGTGCATAATATTTTATTGTACTTTTAAATCTAAAATATTGTTACACTTATTCAAATTTATTTATAATTGAGAAGACACTATAACTGTTGTTGAATGTCAAATATACCATGTCCATTGC
Source organism: Troglohyphantes excavatus (assembly GCA_963932185.1). Lineage (NCBI taxonomy): Eukaryota > Metazoa > Arthropoda > Arachnida > Araneae > Linyphiidae > Troglohyphantes > Troglohyphantes excavatus. Next base: position 13,011,683 of record OZ010676.1, on the reverse strand, counting down.
AAGAATTATCCAAGTTTACACCTTCAAAAGTATGGTATTACCATGATTTTTCCCTTAACGATAACTTTTATTTCTACACTGTTAAAAATAAGGACTTAAAAATAATTCAAATTTACTCATTTTTGGTTACATTCGATGCTTATCATAGCTCCGAATACATAAGTTTCAATTTTGAAATAGACATGTACTCAAAAATGAGTAAAATGAATAAAAAGGGCATTTGCTTGCCTCTACCTTCATAAATCATTTTGAATAAATTTCAACAATTACAACTAGGACCTACTGGGAATCGAACCCAATCCGTCTATCTGATTTCGTACGTACCGAAATCCAGAGCCTTATCCGCTGTAGTAACAGATCGACGGGATTATCAGCGACGGGAAGAAGTTATAAACAGGAGTAATGTTAAAAAGTCGCGGCAAAAGAATGGGAAGTAAGATAATTTAATCGTAATAACTCAGTTTCCATTTAAGCAATCGACATTAAATTATGAGGACAACCATTTTCTGATCAAATATTTTAAGTTTCCCAGGTCTCTTTTTTAAGACGGCTTGAACAATATTGCTATTAGCAATGTTAAACCATACTGCTCATTTTTGCGAAAGTACAATTACTTAAATTTGAGTACGTCATCGCTCATTTACGATGCAATTGTACTAAAAAAAAACAAGTACGACCATGTACTCATTTTTAAGTACATATTTTTACAGCGTAAAATAACAGTAATTTTCTTTTAAAAACTCTGCTCTTTGATTTCGTATTTATTTTTCAATGCTTTTTAAATAACCGTTCCTGCTCTCGAACATTCTCCCCACCTAGTTTCACGTTTCCTCGCCGCGATCTAGGATAACCCACCTCAAACGCTTCCGGCTGCAACTGTTGTTTTGATAGCATCTTCAAATCATCATACGAGCAGATGGGTGGAAACGTGAGCGATTCTTTATTTAGCAACGCTTTCTTATGCCATTTTGCCAAACGGAAGGACTGGTTTGACTACACAGTTAAAAAAAGTACTTAAAAATGAGTACCTGAGCATACTTGTTTTTGTTTGAGTACAATTGTATCGTAAATGAGCGATGACGTACTCAAATTTAAGTAACCGTACTTTCTAAAAAATGAGCAGTGTGATTTAATATTGCTAATTTCAGCGTCTGTTCAAGCCATCTTAACAAAGCGATCTGATAAACTTAAAATAGTTGTTCAGAAGATGGTTTTCCACATTATTTAATGTCGATTGCTGAAATGGAAACTGAGTTATTACCACTCAATTATTTTAATTCCCACCTTTTTAACATTTCTTCTGTTTATAACTTATTCAAGTCGGCCTGGTAGCTTAAAGGATAAGACTATAGACTACGGTGCCTGAGGATATGGGTTCGATTCAAAGTAAATCTTGGTTGTAATTTCCGATTTTTATTTAAAGTGATTTATGAAGGCAGCCTATGTAGGCTAGCATCTACTCTTTTTATTCATTTTTACTCATTGTACTCAGTTTTGAGTACATGTCTTTTTCAAAATTGAAACTTATATATGGAGACATGATAAGCATCGAATGTATTAAAAAATGAGTACAAGTTTACTTATTTTTGAATACCTATTTTTAATAGTGCAATTATCCGAACTCCAGTTATCTGGATCGCTTTCAGAAAAAAAAATCCGGATTTTATAAGTTTTTTTATTGGTGAATAATAAATAAAAATCAGTGATATGTTTAAGCAATGGTACATTTTAATACAACTTTTTTGTTCTCTTTTAAAACCTTTTTTTTCGTGAATTATCCTGATATTCGATTAGCCGTATGAGATTTGGTCCCAATTGATCCGGATAATTAGAGCTCTACTGTACTTATATATACATTTTACGATCTACATAGAGAATCTATTTGTTATTATTATTATAGATTGAAATTCGATTATCCGTATGAGATTTGGTCCCAATTGATCCGGATAATTAGAGTTCTACTGTTCTTATATATACATTTTACGATCTACATAGAGACTCTATTTTTTTATTACTATAGATTGAAATTCGATTATCCGTATGAGATTTGGTTTCAATTGATCCGGATAATTAGAGTTCCACTGTACTTATATATACATTTTACGACCTACATAGAGACTATTTTTTTATTATTAATATAGATTGAAATTCGATTATCCGTATGAGATTTGGTTCCAATTGATCCGGATAATTAGAGTTCTACTGTTCTTATATATACATTTTACGATCTACATAGAGACTCTATTTTTTAATATTGTTATAGATTAAAAAGATGAACAAAGTAAAATTACCTTTGTCAGTAAGTATGGTGTTTATGATGCTGAATAAATTTAACGTTATGGTGTTGAAAAAAGTTAACGTTACTTTCCGATGTATATTCCAAAAAATTGTTTCTTCATTAATGTTCTATTAGTTTTACTTAATACTTTATTTTGTAATAATTTTAATCACTTTAAAACCTGTCCCATGTCTGTTATAATCAAAAATGGATATCATATGACAACTTAACTCTAGTTCACACATTTCTTTAAAAAACAATTGCGATCGAGTGCGAATTGACAAAACTGTGTTATCTACAAGCACAAAGATTTTAGCACATGTTTTCGGCTACAATTCCCTCTAATTTGAAATTTACAATGAAATGCTTGAGAAAATCACCAATTTTAATCCTTTAGTAAGAAAGGCTATAATTATTACACATTGTTATCTTGTTGCTCTTTCTATAAGAGAATGTCAGCTCATTCTCAACTCTAAGAAACCACGCGTCTCTTATACTAATGTCAATTTTTGTGTTAATTTATATTATGCAACATTTTTAAAAAGCTACTGCTAAAACCGTAAAACTTTTTAATTGCTAAAAATAAAATATCCCACTTTAAATTATATATATTTTATGGATTTTTTAACCTAATAAACACAACTCAAAGTCAGTAATTAAGCAATTTATACTCGGTTCAAGGCCATGTATACCATTATAGTAAGCTCGCTTATTATATTTCGTTTTTTCCTGGTTTCTCAGGTAATGGATACATTTAAATAATATTCCGTTTTATATTATTGTTAAACTGCTCTGTTGATAATTCTGTAGTTATTGGGACATCTATTAACCAAGTTTCTTATGCATTTCAAGCTCATTTACTATTTCACATTCAGGCGAGTACATAAAAACGAATAAGGAAAGAATGAAGAATAACGTGTGTGTATGTGCCTGAGAAGAATTTCTTTAAGTTAGGTGTAAACGTTTCATTTGAATTCTATAAATATTGATACTGCCCTAATTCTGGTTAGTGTAATCGAGCGGTAGGAAAGGGAACTTTAAAAAAATAACATATTGCTATGCATAGCATTGGAAGGTAGGCTTGGGTGATGATGACATTTTGATATCGCGATTAATCGCAAGTCATTAATCGATATTTTTTGATTAATCGAAATTTCCAATTAATTTATATTTCTAATATATCGATATTTTCGATTCGTACATATCGATAAATCGATATTTTCAGATTAACCGAAATTTGTAATTAATTGAGATTTCAAATATATCGATATTATGATACATATATGTTGGTGAATCGATATTTTATGATTAGAATCAGTACAGTAGCATTAAGTAGACACAGTCAAGTACAGCTAATTTATATATATATATATATATATATATATATATATATATATATATATATACTTCTGGAATTTCCGATGTATTCGCTCACACGACGTAGAGTAGCTCCCGATAAATTTTGTAAAATAGTATTATAACATACTTTAATACTACATATTGTGTTGGAATTTATAAGATTAACTGTATATAAAAAAAATTCGATTTTAAAAATAATAAACTGCAGATAACTTATATTAAGTTGTAATCGTACACATTAAAAAGCAAGCATAAACTATAAAATATTTAAAGCAAACAACTCATAGATTTTTGTATGATATTAAAATTCTCAAGTAAACAAATTAAAAGAAAATAATGTAATAAAATCGGATGTTTTTTTAAAACTACATATGGTAATTTATATATGACCTGTTTCAACATAATTCCTTGGCCTGTTTCAATTGCAAAAGGAATCAACAAACCAGTAGTAAGTGTTATTATCTTATATTAACTTTTTTATTTCAGTATAAATATTATATCCGTCAAATTAAATAATATTTAAAAAAAATCGTCTAATTACGATTTGTTTAAAAAAATTATGATATTTTTTTCTTTTTCGTCTGCAACAAAATTATTTTGAAAACATTTTAAATGGATGTTTGATTAAAGATTTTTACTAAGTCTAAATTAGTTATTAAATTATGACGATTTAAAGTTCAGAGTACTTTGAAATTGCCTCAACTCATAATAATTGAGTTTTCAAGCCTGTTTTATTATTTACTGTAGTTATGATAATGCATGAAAAGAACACTATACTTTTAGTTGAAAGAAAAGTTAATATCATTTCAATTTCCTTAAATTTGTATGTAGATTTGTTTTTAAAAGCATTCTCAGGGTTTCCAAACATATTTTAACTATTATTATTGTTTAATATTTATTTAACGACAATTTTTAATGAATAGACTATATATATGTCAAGTGAAAATCAACTATAATAATAAAACTTGAAAACAAGTGCATTAAACCTGATGTAAATGTTGTAAACACTTAATAAAAAAGGGAACATTTCTGCTTTGAATGACCAAAAGAAAAAATCTACGGGAAAGAAAAACAGTGTATTAAAGTTTTGTGAAGGTCGTATTTATGTATATTTAACATATAAATATTATTGGGACATTAATATTAATTTCTGAGTAATGCACTTCGATTTGAACTTGAAAACTTAAAACTGCACTGTTAAAAATAGGTATTCAAAAATAAGTAAAATGTACTCATTTTTGAACATTCGATTCTTATCATAGCTCCGAATACATGAGATTCAATTTTGAAAAGACGTGTACTCAAAAATAAGTACAATGGGTAAAAATGAATAAAAACAGCAGATGATAGCCTACATAATATACCTTCATACACCAATTTCAATAAATGTCGACAATTACAACTAAAACTTACCGGGAATCGAATCCAGGTACTCATGGATCACAACAATGCCTTATACGTTGTACTACCAGGAAGAAGTTATAAACAAAAGAAATGTTTAAAAAAGTGTGTCAAAAATGGGAAGTAAGATAATTGAATTGTAATAACTTAGTTCTATTTTAAAAATCGACATCAAATAATATGGAAAACCATCTTTCGAACAACTATTTTAAGTTTGTAAGGTCGCTTTGTTAAGACGGCTTGAAAAGAAGCTCAGATTAGTAATATTAAATCACACTTCTCATTTTTGTGAAAAGACGATTACTTAAATTTGAGTACGACATCGCTCATTTATGATGCAATTGTACTCAAAGAAAAACGAGTTCGTTTATGTACTCATTTATAAGCTCCTTTTTTTTTACCGTGTATGATGCCCAACACAACTGTCTATTTTCTATGAGATGTAAATTGCACATAATCAGTGTTATATAATAAGAGTTAGTGATTAAATGAAAGATAATCCTGAAGACAAATTATTACTATAACAAATGAGATAAATTCAAATAAAAAAAAAACCTAATTAAAAAAAGAAGCATACAATTTGGCGGCTATTCATTTGCCTAACGCGGTGTTGTAAGATTGAAGAGATAGTCATATATAGAGTGATATTTAAAACCAAGCCTTGCTGTCAACTGAAGACTTGAATTACGATTACGAGATGAATGAAATCCTAAAATGTAGCTAAAGGGTTACAACTTTCACCTTTGTATAAGTGTAGGCGTCAGTAAAGGCATAAATCTTATTCTAGATGTCTTATATTATATCAGATTTCTGCTGGGATATTATGTATAAAAATTTATAGCGTCCTTCACAATTTTAGACAGAAAAATATAAATTTTGTTTTTGGCTGTTGAGAGTTAAGAAGAAATGAGATCACATTATTCAGAGCTTTTAGCCCTTATTGAGAATCTATAATGAGATTTAATGGTAAACGCTTTTTATAATACTAGAGGTAGACAAAGGAAATGACGATATGTGTTCTATTTAGATAATCTAAGTGAAAATTAAGCCGTTTAGTTTCAAAACCAGATAGATTCATTTTCATCAATTTTACAGAAGACCCCTAAAACGATTGACAGCCACGTACTTTTGAATTTAAACCCAGGACTTTTGAGTGCATTTTTAGACAGGATTCTACATGGGACAATACTGCTTCGCAATGTGCTATAGTACATTGAGTACTTGTGAAAAATATAAAGAAAAAAAACCATTTTTCGAATAATGTGGATTTACCTGGTTTTGAAACTAAATGGCTCATATATTACAAGTATGATAATAGTTCACAATAAATACTGAATTATAATAATAAGTTCCAATAATTATTGTAATTAAAAAAGTTTGAATGTTTATATATATATATATATATATATATATATATATATATATATATATATATATATATATATATATGTTAGTATGTAAATCACGAAACTTTAAAAACTACAATTAAAAAAATCTAGCTTCGATTTAGTTTTGATTGAAATAATGCAAAATTATTTGTTTTATGAAATGAGATAATTAGGTGAAACTGATTTTCATCAAACGGTTTCACCTAATTTTAACTGATGTAAAAAGCAAGAAATTTAGTTAAAAGTTAGTTATCAATACTTTAATAATGATCAACGTATTGAAGTTAAACAATATAGTGGAGTAAAGTTTTCACTCAAAAAAAGGATTTTTAATTCGCGTGATTTTTTTTATCGTTTTTTTTTTTTCTTATATCATTTGAAGCGTTTTGTTAAAAAGAAACGGGACATTCCTTGTTATGACAGCAGTATAACACAAAATAGTTTGAGTGGATAAAACATCTACTTTTGCTATTATATACTAACAAAAATATCCATAAGAGAAAGCTGCTTAAACGATTCGACAAATAAAAAACTATAAATCAGGAAGCATCGCTACCTTCAAGTTATCTACGAACCATTTAATTTGGCAATTTGTCAACCCTAACAAAACTGTGAAGACTGTGGGGAATTGCAAAGACGGATCCCCATAACTCGTGGTCATGAGATGTCATCGCCTATGTTTCTTCTTGTCTAAAGTTACATTGGGATAGCACTACGACCCCAAATTAAAGCAATAAAAGCAATTGTGACAATTACGTAACCTTTGCTACGTCGAGAAAGATTTCTAAGGAAAAAGTTTACTTTTTATACAATTTTTTTTTTAGGAAAAACTTTCTTTTTCCCAACGGAATTTAAATTATTACATTTTAAATTCCAAGTTAATAATCTAGATTTCTCTATCAAAGACCAAAAAATAAAAAATATCTTGATTGAAATCAAGTTTTATAAGGTATTTAAGGTAGGATTCATTGAATTAAGTATACGTGAAAATGCAGAAAAGTAAGCTGTTTTAAAATAATCAAATATACTATTAAAGTCTAGCTGACACTGATAGAAACCAGATAGTTGTAATATTAAATAGAGAGCGCTTTCAATACCAGACTCTCGTAAGGCCGCGGTGTCAACATTGAAAAGAAAAACCTGCATCACGTGGTTATAGCGCTGTCACATTTGGCGTTCAAACATCTGCAGGAGTTTCAAATTTGGCGCACTTTCTTCTTTTTTGATGATAAGGCGTTCTGTCCGTATTCAACTTTTTAACATATATGTACGTGTTTACTTATTTTCAAACGGTATGCGCTAATATTTCCTCTTCATTAACGAAACGAAAATATTTTATTTGTGTTCAATACTCGAAGAAGCGAAACTCTTTATATTTCTCAGGTTTTATTGTTCATATTTTCTTATTGAAGTATACAAAATAACAATTGAAAGAACTTCGCTTATGGTAAATTTTTTACATAAAAACGTAATACAATTATTTCAAAACTACAAAGTAAGAAAAATCTCCTTAATATATCTGTTAAACTCCCTTAAATTGTGCCACTCGTTCAAAAAAAAAAACTTTATTTAAATACAAAATTAAACACAAAACCATATTACAATACTTCGATCTCGTTTAGTTCTTAAAGTCGCCAAAGCCTGCCAAGTAATATTGGCGCATGCATGAATTGGCATTTCCACATATCACGTGGTTTCAATGATGGACACACGGAAATCAGCATTTTTATTCCTCTATTTGTATCATTACTCTATGATAGAAACATAATAAATATATTTAAGAAACAACCAACAATTATTTTCTAAAATTTGTGAGAATTGAAAGTGCATTGTAAAATAATTTACTTAAAAATGAGTACCTGGCCCTCTTTGTTTTTCTTTGAGTACAATTGCATCGTAAATGAGCGATGACATACTCAAACTTGAGTAACCGTACTTTCTCTAAAATGAGCAGTGTAATTTAATATTGCTAATCTCAGCTTCTATTTAGGGCAGCTTAACAAAGCGACCTGGCAAACTTAAAATAGTTGGTCAGAAGATGGTTTTCCGCATTATTTGATGTCGATTGTTTAAATGGAAACTGAGTTATTACGACTCAATTATCTTACTTCCCATTCTTTTGGCACAATTTTTTAAAATTTCTTGCTTATAACTTCTTCACGTACTTCTGGTATTTTAACGGATAAGGCACTGAACTGCGGTTCCTGAGGATCTGGGTTCTATTCCCGTCTTGGTTGTAATTGTTCATATTTATTGAAAGTTATTTGTGAAGGCAGCCTTTGAAGCAAGCATTCATTGTACTCATTTTTGAGTACACGTCTTTTTAAATATGATACTTATGTATTCGGAGCCATGATAAGCATCGAATGTACTCGTACTAAAAATTGAGTACATTTTACTTATTTTTGAGTACCTATTTTTAACATTGCGTAAGCGTACGTATATATTAATATTGGTTTGATTAAAAATTTGATCATAGTCGCAATATAATATCTAATTTTAATTTATAAATAGCTAATAAACACTTAAAATAAACATTTACCAATTGTATTAATGTGCGATTTTGATTCATGAAAAACACGCATGTGGTTTATATCCTAGAATATTTTATTTGCTCAATATACCCATACAAAAAACACGTCTTTTTATGAATCATAAACATAAAACAAACGTTTGTAATAGCCAATTATAAAACATTTGAATTCCTATCCCGATATTTATCTATATGTAGTTAAATGAATATAATTATTAACAACGGTTTTGAAAAATATTTTCTGCAAATTAGAAAAAAAAAATTACAGTATATACAAGTGGATATCTTAAGATAAAGCTTTAGGTAAAAATGAACACTGAAGAATGTTAACAGGCTATCAGAAAACTATTACGAAACTTGCCTAACATTTCCCAGAAAAATAAAAAATAAAAAACAACCATAATTATTTTTTAGTGCTAAAAATAGTTTGGTATTAAAATAATAAAAGAAAAATTTTAGTTTTTAAGAAACACTTTTCTATTTTTTTTAATGTATTTCGATTAGCCATATTTATACTAAATAAGTTTTGTTTGTTTCCCTTTTTACTGACATAACGAACATATACTTTTCCACATTTTATTTTGTCCATGGCAATAAAATATTATATCATTGCATGTTTATAAAATAAGTTTCTCTGTTTAGAGGCATTTGTAGCTAAAACTAATGATCGGAATTACACTAAATTTCATATGAAGAATATTGAAAACATGGAGAGAAGATATCCGTATAAAAAAAATTTAGCCCCAAAAATCACTGATAGAGGGAACTTTGCCGCTGTCCGAGCCGAAAACGAGTTTAAAGTATTTAAAAAAAGTTGCGATCGACACACAAATTAATTTAGGGATAAACTCAAAGGAAATAATCTTTTATTCATCAGAATTCAGGTCTCCAGAACCACATAGATTATTTTCAATGGGCTGACTTTTCTTATGTACAACAAATTACATCCAATGTGCGTCCTGATTCTGACGAATAAAGGATTATTTCTTTTAGAGTTTAATTACTAAATTAATTTGTGTGCCTATAGAAACTTTTTATATATATAATACAAAGTTTCTGCTTGGACAGCTCCAGAATTCCCCCTATCGGTGATTTTTTGAACTTTTTTTTTTTTTACGGAAATCTTAACCCCCGTGGCTTCTTTAATATTCTTAATAAGAAATTTTGTGCAATTTTGTTCATTAGTTTTTGATACAGATGCCTCTAAACAAAGAAATTTATTTTATTGCCACCCTATACATACCTAAGGAAAAATATCCAAACACCTGGACCTTTACCCTCAGGTACTTTCTTCGAATCGAAATTGAAACAACACATAAAAAAATACTTCAAATGTTATTGTTTTGTAGCCTACAACCACAGTAAAATACATCAATGAATTATTCATAACTAAAGTCGCTCTTAAATAACGATGTCTTATCTTCACTTTCCGGGTGTTGTCTATTGCTCGATTGGTGGAACTACATAACTTCAGATTCGCTATGCCTGTCTGGCGTGTTAAGAAATAACTGCTGGTTTAAACGTACGAAATACCCGAGTTTTTTCGAGGATAGTATTGAAAAGAAAAGAACCCGAAATATGAAGACATCAATGAGAAATTAATGCATCTGATATTGATAATTAGCTTTCCAAACACAAGTCTTCCTAAAGAGTTTAAAGATTACTATCGCAAATATGACATTATTAGGTACTTAACTATTTTGAGTCCTGTCATATTGAGGATATAAATTCAGTTTCAAGTATAGATGGTTGGATTCGTGGTTGGAATTCGAATAACTCCTAGGGCTTAGTTAAAGGGAATAGGGGAAAAGTTATGATTGTAACTTTATTTATGATGAAGGTGAGAATTCTCGAAGCAACGGAATGGTCTATAAATCATTAACAAAAGAAAGTATATAGACATTTCTGCCCCAAATGCGATTTTCTTTCGCTGAAGTTTTTGTTGGGTTTTTATTGCCCTTGATATTTATTTTTGTTAAAATTCTTTAAAATGTTTATTTGTATAAGATTTATTACATGATATTCTATTTTTAGTAACTGTATTTACATTTCTTTGGGGACAATTTTTACCGATGTTTTCTTTTTGTCTTCAATTTAAAAGCTTTTTTAAAACTTCTATTTTTTAATATGCATTTCAAATAACAAAATAAAACTATTGTATATATTTATGAATGTGAGTGTGATTTCATACTAAATAGATAGTAAATAGATAGTTAGTATCAGGTATTAAATACCGTATTTATTTTGTAAATGTAATTATTTCTCCAAACAACACTTAGAAAACAAAGAAAATACCACGTTTTAAAAATTTGAGAATTAAGATTTTTACACACTCAGCACTGTTAAAAACAGGTACTTAAAAATAAGTAGAATGTACTAATTTTTTATAACATTCGATGCTTAGCATAGGTCCGAAACATAGGTTTCAATTTTGAAACAGACATGTACTCAAAAATGAGTACAATGAGTAAATGCAGGCCTAGATAGGGTGTTTTAAATCATTTTACGAACTTGTTATTGATATATAATACATCATATATTCATTTAAATCTGTCGGCATGCAAACTTTTAGAAATGATACTCTCATTTTTGAGATTGCTGCAATCGTCAAAGGCTACTTTTGTCATATTTGGCAATAGTTTCGTTATTTAATCACGTACCTTTTGACGAAAAAAGAATCCTCAATTTTTTAACGAAAGTCATTTACTTAGATTCCTTTACGGCCCTTTTCAGGGCATTTTTTATACTTATATTACCTCATTTTTGACGAAATACATTTCGTTACAAAAAAGACAAAATGAATTTCTTCAGATTGACGAGATATTTATTGGAGTATATACCAGGCATTTGTTTCGTCAAAAATGACGAAAGTTTCGTCAAATATGAGATTTTTATCAGTGCAGAAATATCAAATACATGCACAATTATAAACAAGACTAATCGGGAATCAAACCCAGAACCTCAGCACCGCTGTCCAATGCCTTAACCGTTCCACTATCAGGGCTTATAGTACAATGAAATGTTAAAAAATGTATTCTAAAGGAATGTGAAGTAAAATAAGTGAGTTGTAATAACTCAGTTTCTATTTAACCAACCGATATTAACTAAAAGGAAAACTTTTTCTGAATTATTAATTTTAGTTTATCAAGTTTCATTAAGATCGCTTGAACAGAAAATTAGATTAGCGATATTTAATAACGTTGCTACTTTTTGAGAAAATACGATTACTTGCATTTTAGTACGTCATCTCTCATTTTAGATGCAATTTTACTTAAAAGAAAAACGAGTAGGTTTATATACTCATTTTTAAGTAGCCTTTTTTACAGTGTACTGTCTGAAAGTATTAACTAATACTACATATTACTACGAAAGGACAATTAAGCAGTTGTATCAATGAACAGATGACGTTTAATAAAACATTGTGCTGTTACTTATTGGTTTCGAAAATTTAACAAACAGTACCTTAATTTAGTATAAAATAAGTTTTAATTTAAAATAATTATAAAAATGGAAGCATTTTAAAAGAATTATAATAATTTTTAAATCCATTGCAACGGATTATTAAAGTGTATAAAAATAAAATTAAAAATTCTGAAGAAAAAAAAAATCTCCAGTAAAAGGTAATATATTTCAATCCTTTAAAAATATAAACTTTTTACGATGATTTACCTTATGTTTCAAGATTCACTGATTTTAAGAAAAAAACTGAATAAATTACTTTCAACTAAAACTTTTAAAATTATATTTCAGAGAAAGAGGGATATGAAAATAATCTTCTAATGATTTTTTTATAGTATGGAATGCTAAACATATGAAGGTAATAATAGTAATAAGAAGAAAATATAAAATATCTATATTTTTTGTGACTAAAATTCCATTGTACTTTTCAATAGTTAAAAAACCTTCCATTTTATTTCTATCTTCATAATCCATAAACTAAACTAATAGAATTACGAGCCCAAAGAATACTTTAACTCCCAGTAAATCAGATTACCCCTTTTAACCAATAGCGAAATTCTCACCACTGTCTTCAAAGCTTCCCAACAAAGGGTAAAATATATAAATATATATCTTAACAGATGTCACTTCCTTATCTGGGATTACATATACCCCATATCTTATATATCAGTAGAGCTTCACAGACACAACCGAAATAAGGCGTTAACAGAGTCAAATAAACACAGATCACATGCTGTCACTAAAGACGCCAAAACTCGCAAAAAGTTTTTTTTAAAAAACTACCCATCGATAAAAGTTTATCGGCATCCCTCTCTCAAAAACAGAATCTCTTCTACGAGTATCTGGACACAGAAAAGCCAGAGGTCTTATCATCCAGGGCTCCTCCAAAAAATGAATCTGGGCGATGAAATAACGCGACGCTAATTTGACGTGGCGCAGACGTCTCATGTCTTCAGCTCGGTTTTAATGAGCGTGTACAGTGAAGACCTGGGCATCCTGAATCCTAACTGTTCCGACAGGGAGGCCACCGGGTAATTAGAAAAGGTTTGCGGTGGGCCTCTTAATTGCAAAGCCCTGAAGCAACTACGCCCAGTCCTGTCAACAAACACGCACGATTTATCGAAGCAGATCGATGCTGCTCCAGAAGTAGAAAAGGCCACATATTAATAAGCGCTTGGGCTCTAAACTTAGAAATAGCTTTACGGCATGAACCCTTCTCAAACTCAACGCCGCTTTTTTTTTATTTCGTTTTCGTCAGAAATCATCGGCCTCTCCAAGCGCAACCATATTTTAAAGAGTCTTGACAGCTATAGCATCGAGCAAACTAAACAGTTTACCCGAGGAACCGTATCACCTGGCGCGGCGCCACTCGGAAGCTTCTTTGTTTCAATCCGAATGACAAAAGCGTGGCACCTGCACAATCCAAGGGATTTCTTCGCATATTACTTTTCCTTGCCTGCTTTCCCCTCTGCCCCTTGGCTGTATTGAGACGACATCATATGAGTCGCCTTAAATAAATCAACGAAAACGGAACACACAGAAGATCTGAAAAACTCGGGACGCTACTTGAGATTCTTGGCGCACATGTTGAGCAAGACTACACAAATGTATTTTCGAGATGGTTTTCTTGCCTTCAAGATTTCTATCTTTTTTACGGTACTCGAGGTTAAAAAGCAACTCAATGTTGTTTAACAATTACCCGACCCGTTTAAGTTTCCCTAATCCATCTTCATAATTCATACCCGTTTTTCAAATTTTAAATTAAAAAGCATGTGTGAAATGTTATAACTCAGCACTTAAAATGAACGTGTAATTGTTAAACAACATTGAGTTGCTTAAATCAATCTTCATAATTCATGCCCGTTTTTTAAATTTAAATTAAAAAGCAGTGTGAAATGGTATAATTCAGCACTTAAATGGAACGGATAATTGTTAAACAACATTGAGTTGCTTAATCAATCTTCATAATTCATGACCGTTTTTTAAATTTTAAACAAAAAATCACATGTGAAATGGTATAACTCAGCACTTAAATGAAACGGGTAATTGTTAAACAACATTGAGTTTGTTTTTAAACTTAAAGTAGTGAAGTTATTTGAATTTTAAAAGCAAATAAATGTTGTTTAACAATTACCCGTTCCGTTTAAATTTTCTTAATCCGTCTTCATAATTCATGCCCGTTTTTTAAATTTTAAATTAAAAAGCACGTGTGAAATGGTATAACTCAGCACTTAAAAGAGTTAGTGAACGGGTAAAGGAACGGGTAATTGTTAAACAACATTGAGTTGCTTAATCAATCTTCATGATTCATGACCGTTTTTCAAATTTTAAATTAAAAAGCACGTGTGAAATGGTATAACTCAGCACTTAAAAGGAACGGGTAATTGTTAAATAACATTAAGTTGCTTAATCAATCTTCATAATTCATGACCGTTTTTCAAATTTTAAGCTAAAAAGCACGTGTGAAATGATATAACTCAGCACTTAAACGGAACGGGTAATTGTTAAATAACATTAAGTTGCTTAATCGATCTTCATAATTCATGCCCGTTTTTCAAATTTTAAACTAAAAAGCACGTGTGAAATGGTATAACTCAGCACTTAAACGAAACGTGTAATTGTTAAATAAAATTGAGTTGCTTTTTAAATTTAAGTATTGAAGTTATTTGAATTTTAAAGCAAATAAATGTTATTTAACAATTACCCGTTCCGTTTAAGTGTTGAGTTATACCATTTTACACGTGCTGTTTAATTTAAATTTTAAAAAACGGACATGAAGATATATTAAAGAAATTTGAATATGTATACTTTGGAAGAGAGAAGGGTTACTTATATGAAATCGGTATAGATTGGTTAGGAGAGATTTTATTCAAATGTTCAAATTTATTAAACATTGAGATGTCAAAGGTTTGGATTTTAATATGAGTGATAGAACGAGAGGTCATGACTTTAAATTAAACAAATCACATTTTAATCAGAAAGGAGAAAGCACTAATAGGGTATTAGACAAATGGAACAACTTGCCAGTAAATATTGTTAATTCTACAGGAGTAATGGATTTTAAGAAGAAGTTAGATATTCATTGCGAATAGTTAGGAGATTCTATACAGGACTAAGCTTGTATGGCCTTGAGCCGACTGTTGGTCGTCAATATTTATATTTCTATAAAAAATACCTATAATAAAAGATAATTTTTACGTCACGTTTTCCAGTTTAGTGAAAACACAATTGGTATGAAGCCTCAGGACCTTTTCGAAGAAAGTGGAAGTCATTGATCTTACAAAAGCCTTAAAAGAAGGAAATTTCGTTGATGGTATCCGATGAAAAGATCTATAATATTTTATCCCTTTTAAAAGAGTTCACTTACATCTCTTATGAAATTACTTTGTTTACTTTAAAACCTCAGTATAAAAAATATCATAATATTAGCAGCCGGGAATAATATGGTCAATGTAGATCTGTGTACATGTTATAGTATATTTACAGGAACTACAGTTTTATAGTTTCTCTTTTACATAAATAAATGTTCTGTTATTTTTACAAAAAATACAAAAACAGTTTCTACTCGACTCGGGTATCGAACTTTCCTTCCAAGGTTACTATCTTTCCTAATAGATCATTTTAGAATGCTTTTTTGATACACATAGAGGAATAAAAAGGCTGATTTCCGTGTGTCCATCATTGAACCCACGTGATATGTGAAAATGCCAATTCATTCATGCCTTGGCGACTTTAAGAACTAAACGAGATCGAAGTATTTTAATATGGTTTTGTGTTTAATTTTGTATTTAAATATCGTTTTTTTGAACGAGTGGCACAATTTAAGGGAGTTTAACAGATATATTAAGAAGATTTTTCTTACTTTGTAGTTTTGAAATAATTGCATTACGTTTTTATGTAAAAAAATTATCATAAGCGAAGTTCTTTCAATTGTTATTTTGTATACTTCAATAAGAAAATATGAAAATAAGAAATATAAAGAGTTTCGCTTCTTCGAGTATTGAACACAAATAAAATATTTTCGTTTTGTTAATGAAGAGGAAATATTTAGCGCATATTGTTTGAAAATAAGTAAATACGTACATATATGTTAAGAAGTTGAATACGGACAGAACTCCTTATCACCAAAAAAGAAGAAAGTGCGCCAAATTTGAAACTCCTGCAGATGTCTAAACACCTAATATGGCAGCGCTATAACCACGTGATGTTGGTTTTTCTTTTCAATGTTGACACCGCGGCCTTACGAGAGTTTGGTATTGAAGGCGCTCTCTATTTAATATTACAACTCTCTGCTTTTTACATTTTAGATTGAACAGAGGGGAAAAAAGGAAGTTTTCAATTAACTGGAAATTTTCTTAATCGTTTGCTAGATCATTGTTTCGTTAGAGTATTATGTTGATTTATGAAAAAAATAGATTTTTGGCTTTGGAGTATTACAAATAACATTATAAATAATTATATTTATATAATAATAATAATATCCAATGTAGCATACACTTATAGCAATGTTTGTCGTTTATTTCTGAAAGTACTTAAACCTTCAAGCCCTTTCATCCATCTTTTTTATGTTTGGTTTAAAGAAAGTTATTTAGAAAACGGAATTGGTTTTTAATGTAAAATGAGTTTTCTAATAAAAAAAATATTAGGGAAATATAATGTATTTAAATACTGTTATGAACCGGAACTTTTCAGACTTTCAACTGGCTAGTTTTGGAATTAAGAGTGGGAAGGTTTCTTTATATTCAATTTACATCTTCCGGAAGTTATTTATAAAAATCCCTGCACGTTCGTTCAGTTTTTGAAATCCCTTTTTTTTTAGTATTTTTACTTTGATACTACAAATAAAATAATTTTACAAAAATAAAAGAATTTTTAACAGTGATATTTCCGAGACAATGAAATTTAATACTGCACATGGTAGCTGGATAATTTGATCTAGCTTATGGGTCATTTTCAAAATCCGGTGTCATTTACCGTCTTGATAAAAAATATTTTTCCTATAGGTTGTATTTATCTTTTCAACTTTTTTCTTTTTTTGTACAGATGTTGTCAAACAGTTGTTATTAAAAAAAATACAAAATTGGATTAAAATATTTAAATAAAAATTATGTATTTAAAAAAATGTGTTGGGGGAATAAAAAAAATGGCTGTCCCAAACAGAAAGTATAATTTGAATTCTGCAATACAATTATTCCAATGCCGGATTCTTTTGTGTGTAGCATTTACAATTGTTTTAAACATTCTGTATTTTGCATTAAAGAATGTTTTCATAATATTTAAAGATAAATTTAGCTTTTAATATATTTAATTATTTTGTCCAGAAATGTGTGTCATGTCTGTTACCATAAACTTTAAAACATATTTCTAAATAAAAATTTACATTTTCTGAATGGTAAAAGTTGGTTATCAATGCAGCATGATTAGAGAGATAATTACAAGCAGCCATCTTGAATTTCTTGTTGTTAATAGATGAAGAAGGAGACCTTTCGTATAAAGTATTTTTATTAAATGTCATGTCTGTTACCTTAATTTTTTATATAAATCATTTATATATTTTTAATTTCTCAACTTGTTTATTTAGCTAACAAGGTTATTTATCCAAAATAAATGTGCTGTTTATGTTTTGGTTTAGATATTCCAAGTAAATAATTCTTCTTCTATGAAATGTCATGTCTGTTACTTGTCATGTCTGTTACCGTCTTTGGTAAACAGACATGACAATTTGTTGTATTTTTTATAATAAAAATTAATAACAGATATTTGAAAAGAAGAACTGCATGGAAACGTTAAAATATAGTTAATAATATTCAGTTTAATGTTTTTTTTTAAATATTGTTCACAAAATGAAATTAATTTTTTTATTCTTAATTTCCCGTTTGTCACTGGATTTTGAAAATGACCCTTACACACTGTTAAAAATCGGAATTAAAAATATGTAAAATGTATTCATTTATAAATTCGATGCTTATCATGGCATACATAAGTTCCAATTTTGAAAAAGGCATGCATTTATAAATGAGTACAATGGCTAAAAATGAATAAAAAGAGCAGATGCTAGCCTACATATGGTGTCTTCATAAATAACTTTCTATTAATATCGACAATTACAACCAAGACTTACCGGGAATCGAACCTAGATCTGAAGGCAACGCTGCACAGAGCCTTATCCGTTAAGATACCAGGGCGACGTAAAAAAGTTATAAACAGAAGTAATGTTAAAAAGGTGTGCCAAAAGAATAGGAAGTAAGATAATTGAATTGTAATAACTCAGCTTCCATTTAAGCACTCGATATCAAATAATGTGGAAAACCATCTTCTGAACAACTATTTTAAGTTTGTCAGGTCGCTTTATTAAGATAGCTTGAACAGACGCTGAGATTACCAATATTAAATCACACTTCTAATTCTTGAGAAAGTACGGTTACTTAAATTTGGGTACGTCATTGCTCATTTACGATGCAATTGCACTCAAAGAAAAACGAGTATGTTCAGGTGCTCATTTTTAAGTATCTTTTTTACAGTGTGATTCGCAAACTATGGTGACGGAGATTCGCCATGCCATGCTAATGAGTAGCTTTGTGAAGACATGATGAGTGATATTCTCCGTTGGAGGTCAAAAGGTTAAGTTGTCAGTCTTCTCGGTCATTTCAGAAATCAGTTATATAATGCAATCGCTCAAGTTTTAGATTATAACTATTATTTCCCTTTATACTTTTCTATCGTTTCCTTTCATTCTAAAAAAAGGTACTGAAAAATAAGTACCTGAACTTTTTTCTTAAAGTTTAATTGCATCATATATGAGCGATGTGACATGCTCAAATTTAAGTAACCCCACGTTCTCAAAAATGAGCGGTGCGATTTAATATTGCTAATCTCACGTTCTGTTCAAGCAAAACACTTGACAAACTTAAAACAAATGTTGTTCCGAAGCTGGTTTGCCACATTATTTGAGGTCGGTTGCTTGATTAGAAAACGAGTTATTGCAATTCAGTTACCTTACTTCTCATTCTTTTGGCAAACCCTTTTTTTTAACATTTCGCATAAGACATTAAACTGCAGCGTTGAGGATCTGTGTTCGATTTTCGGTGAGACTTGGTTGTAACTGTCAATATTTATTGAAAGTGATTGATGAAGGATGCCTGTGAAGGCAAGAATCTACATATTTTCATTCATTGTACTCATTTTTGAGTACGTCTCTTTCAAAACTGAAACTTACGTATTCGGAACCATTATAAGTATCGAACTTTTTCTAAAATGATTACATTTTACTTATTTACTAGTACCTCACAGCAAAAAAAGTCAGCATAAAACCTTCATCAAAATTTTGAAATTGAAGGTTTTATGCAGGAAAACTGCAGTTTTTTTGAAGATCTATAAAATTAAAGGTTTTTGTTTCAATGTCCTTCATAAAAACTGCAAAACACCTTCATAAAAACCTTCAATTTTTAATCATGAAGGGAAAATGCAGATATTTTAAAGGTTTTATGCAGGAAAATTAAAAACGTCAAAAAAACTGCAGTTTTTTGTTTTAATATCCTTTATAAAACCTTATATATATATATATACATATATACATACATACATACATACATACATACATACATACATATATATATATATATATATATATATATATATATATATATATATATATATATATATATATATATATATATATGTTTATCATTTAAAAGAATTTTTTAAATATAAACTAAACTTGTACATATATCATATTTATAGGTAAAGACGCTTAATGATTAAGTTTACACCTAATGGGTATATTTATTACTTATAGTAGAACATACACGTGCATAGAGAAATAAAAGCAATAAAAAATAAGCGATTTTCTATGACAGTAAAATTGGTTTGTTGAATAGAAACATTTAACAAAAATATAAACGAATATATTAAAAGTATCAAATTTCTTACCGACATCTTGGAAAATATCTTAAGCCAATTATGTATCCAATAATCCAAAACTTTGGTAGCTCATACACTTCTTTAATACTTTTTCAATAACAGAATTTAAAAAATATACTTTATTCTAAAAATTTCGTAATACTGTTTTTTAAAAAAATATATGGGATACTTACTGATTTTAGTGATTCGCGTCAAGGAAGTGACTGTTATGATGGAAAATAAGGGAGCAACAGATTTAAGATATTGTATAATAACCTTAAATGTCATAGATATGATTTAGTATTAGAAAAACCAGAAAGTTCAATGTAAAAAAAAGTACTTAAAAATTAGTTCCTGAACCTACACGTTTTTCTTTAGTTATAATTTCATCGTTAATGAACAATGACGTACTCAAATTTAAGTAATCGTAATTAATATTGTTAACCTCAGCTTCTGTTTAAGCGATCCTAATAACACCTGACAAACTTAAAACATTTGTCTAGTAGATAGTTTTCCACATTATTTGATGTCGATTGCTTAAATAGAAACTGAGTAATAATTATATCTTAATTATTTTACTTCCCATTCTTTTGGCACTCCTATTTTAAGATTTCTTCTACTTATAACTTCTTTATGTCGCCCTGGTATTTTAATGGATAAGGTAATGCTGTAATGCTGAGCATCTGTGTCTCTGGAAGACTTGGTTGTAATTGTCGATATTTATTGAAAGTAATTTTTGAAGGCAGACAGCCAAAGTAGAAAAGCATCTACTCATTTTTGAGTACATGTCTTTTTTCAAAATTGATGCTTATGTATTCGTAGCCATGATAAGCACGTTGTGACAATGCCAGATTATTTACAGCCCTGTAACGTGGTCCTGGTAAAAGGTTCTCCGCTATAAAACCTATCAAACGCTATCGAAGGAGTATATTCCATAGAGTAATGATACAAATAGAGGAATAAAAATGCTGATTTCCGTGTGTGCATCATTGAAACCACGTGATTTGTGGAAATGCTAATTCATTCATGCGCCAATATTACTTGGCAGGCCTTAGCGACTTTCAGAACTAAGCGAGATCGAAGTATTGTAATATGGTGTTGTGTTTAATTTTGTATTTAAATATTGTTTTTTTTAACCAGTGGCACAATTTAAGGGAGTTTAACAGAAATATTAAAGATATTTTTCTTACTTTGTACTTTTGAAATAATTGCGTTACGTTTTTATGTAAAAAATTTACCGTAAGCGAAGTTATTTCAATTGTTATTTTGTATAGTTCAATAAGAAAATATGAACAATAAAACCGGAGATATATAACGAGTTTCGGTTTTTCGAGTATTGAACACAAAGAAAATTATATTTTCGTTTCGTTAATGAAGAGGAAATATTTAGCGCACATTGTTTGAAAATAAGTAAATACCTATATATATGTTAAGAAGTTGAATACGGACAGAACGCCTTATCACCAAAAAAAAGAAAGTGCACCAAATTTGGAACTCTTGCAGATGTCTAAACGCAAAATATGGCAGCGCTAAAACCACGTGATGTTAGTTTTCTTTTTCAATGTTGACACCGCGGCCTTACGAGAGTCTGGCATTGAAGGCGCTCTCTATTTAATATAACAACTCTCTGGTATATTCAGGTACTCCTTTTTAAAAACCTTTTTAATACCTTGTACTTCAGAACGAAAAATATTTGTGTGAACTCAACTCGCTAAAAATCTATTAGGAGAAGAATATTTTGAACATTTCTGAATTTCCAAAAAGTGTATTCTTTTTCATCTTACAAGAAATAACATAATCTTGTTCCCCTGAGATAAGACATCCTCTTTGTGTGCCAAATATTTGATATCCTCTCCAAAAGAACAAGGAATTAAAAAAATAAATAACTATTTTGCTAACAATTCGTCCCATAAAGTTTAAGTTGTTACACTGTAAATAAAATACACTTAAAATGAGTACATGAAACTACTCGTTTTTCTTTAAGTACAATTGCATTATAAATGATCGATGACGTACTCGAATTTAAGTAACCGTAGTTTCTCAAAAATCTGTAATGTTATTTTAATATTGCTAACATCAGCTTCCGTTAAAGCGATCTTAATAAAACCTGAACAGCTTAAAGTAGTTTCTAAACTGGTAGTTTGACGGATAAGGCACTGAACTGTGGTGCTGAGAATATGGTTTCGATTCCCGATTAGACTTGATTGTAATTGTCGATGTTATTGAAAGGGATTTATGAAGGCAGTCTATATAGGCAAACATCTGCTCATTGTACTCATTTTGAGTACATCTTTTTGAAAACTGAAAGTTATGTATCCGGACCCATGATAACCATCGATTGTACTCAAAAATGAGTACATTTTACTTATTTTTGAGTACCCTTTTTTAACAGTGTACATAACTAAGTCAAAACAAATATCAATCAAACTTCATTTTTTAACATTTCCGATTCGAGAACTAAATTTAAAGTTTTTAACTCTTACTTAACAGTACTCCACACAAAACATACCCCCCTCATATAAATTTACAACTCTAAACACATCGGTATTTTACGGTAGTCCTCCGCGAAGCATTCGAATCTCACCAAGTCTGAGAAGAAGGATCGGGAAAACTAATTAAGGTCAATACCGTAGGAGTTCGCACAAAGCGTACTCATTTTTTACTCATTTTTGAGTACCCATTTTTAACAGTGTACATAACTAAGTCAAAACAAATATCAATCGCAGACATTTTTTTAACATTTCCTATCCGAGAACTAAATTTAAAATTTTTAACTCTTACTTAACAATATTCCACACAAAACATACCCCCCTCATATAAATTCACAACTCTAAACACATCGGTATTTTACGGTAGTCCTCCTCGAAGCATTCGAATCTCACCAAGTCTGAGAAGAAGGGTCGGGAAAACTAATTAAGGTCAATACCGTAAGAGTTGGCACAAAGCGAGGGGTTGGTACGCCATTTGGCGTTATCAGGGTACTCCTTCGATAGCGTTCGATAGGTTTTATAGCGGAGAACCTTTTACCAGGACCACGTCAGAGGGCTGTAAATAATCTGGCATTGTCACAACGTTTTGTTTGTGTAGCGTTCGCTTAGCCTTTATGGCTATTCCCCCCCATCTTTTACGACTTGAAGCGACAGAAACTTCCAGTCGCGGAGGCATAAACCGGTGGAAGCGGGACCGCCGTAAAACTTTTACACCACAAATAAAATTAAGTCGACCGCTTTTATCGGGCAGGTCGTAAAAATTACTAAATTGTATAAAGTGCTAATCGATACTCTTTAATTACTACTTACTGAGGTCCGTATCGTTCCAGTGACTGTTAGAGTTGGCGAAGACTGTTCTTGCAAATGTTCCTAAAGTAATGCTAGCACTCGTTTATGTCGTCATATCTGGACAATTTAAAGGTTTTTTTTCTTTTAAAACAAACAATTTGGATGTAGATAATAAATATCATTAAGCTGCATAATGTATTTGATTTATAAACTGTTTATATGGGAAAAAGTTTCAAAACTGAATAAATACTACCTAAATAATTGTGCAAAATTAATAAAATGTTTCATTTGTATAGTGCTAATACAGTTTATTACCAGCCATTAACGTACCACAGACAATTCAGCCTTCTAGTTTCAAAACCACATAAATCCATTTTGATAAATTTTAGAGGATATGCTAAAAATGATTGTTAGCCAGGCAGTTTTGGATGTAAACGCATGACTTTGAATACATTTTTAGACTGGATTCAGACAATTTTGGTCAATACCGCTTTTCATGGTGACGCTTTTGCAAATGTTCCTAAACTAATGCTAGCACTCGTTTATGTCGTCATATCTGGACAATTTAAAGGGGGGGGGGGGGTTCATTGAAAACAGACAACTTGGATGTAGATAATAAATATCATTACGCTGTATAATCTACTTAATTAATAAACTGTGTATAAAGGAAAAAGTTTCAAAACTGAATAAATACTACCTAAATAATTGTGCAAAATTAATAAAATGTTTAATTTGTATAATGCTAATACTTTATTACCAGTCCTTAACGTACCACAGACATTTCAGCCCTCTAGTTTCAATACCATTTAGATCCATTTTGATAAATTTTAGAGGAGATGCTAAAAATGATTGTCAGCCAGGCAGTTTTGGATCTAAACGCATGACTTTGAATACATTTTTAGACTGGATTCAGACAATTTTGGTCAATACCGCTTTTCATGGTGACGCTTTTGCAAATGTTCCTAAACTAATGCTAGCACTCGTTTATGTCGTCATATCTGGACAATTTAAAGGGGGGGGGGGTTCATTGAAAACAGACAACTTGGATGTAGATAATAAATATCATTACGCTGTATAATCTACTTAATTAATAAACTGTGTATAAAGGAAAAAGTTTCAAAACTGAATAAATACTACCTAAATAATTGTGCAAAATTAATAAAATGTTTAATTTGTATAATGCTAATACTTTATTACCAGTCATTAACGTACCACAGACATTTCAGCCCTCTAGTTTCAATACCATTTAGATCCATTTTGATAAATTTTAGAGGAGATGCTAAAAATGATTGTCAGCCAGGCAGTTTTGGATCAAAACGCATGACTTTGAATACATTTTTAGACTAGATTCAGACAATTTTGGCCAATACCGCTTTTCAAGGTGATGTTCTTGCAAATGTTCCTAAACTAATGCTATCACTTGTTTTTGTCGTCATATCTGGACAATTTAAAGGAGGCGGGTTTCATAGAAAACATACAACTAGCAGGTAGATAATAAATATCATTATATTGTATAATCTACTTGATTAATAAATTGTCTATATGGGAAAAAGTTTCAAAACTGAATATGTACTACCTAAATAATTGTGGAAAATTAATAAAATGTTTCATTTGTATAGTGCTAATACATAGAGTTTATTACCAGCCATTAACATGTGTAGTACCAGAGACATTTGAGCCCTCTAGTTTCAAAACCAGATTGATCCCTTTTCATAAATTTTAGAGGAGATGCTAAAAATGATTGTCAGCCAGGCAGTTTTGGATCTAAACGCATGACTTTGAATACATTTTTAGACTGGATTCAGACAATTTTGGTCAACACCGCTTTTCAAGGTTCTCTTGCAAATGTCCCTAAACTAATGCTAGCACTCGTTTTTGTCGTCATATCTGGACAATTTAAAGGTTTTTCTTTTTAAAACAAACGATTTGGATGTAGATAATAAATATCATTAAGCTGCATGATCTATTTGATTTATAAACTGTGTATATAGGAAAAAGTTTCAAAACTGAATAAATACTACCTAAATAATTGTGCAAAATTAATAAAATGTTTCATTTATATAGTGCTAATACAGTTTATTACCAGCCATTCACGTACCACAGACATTTCAGCCCTCTAGTTTTAAAACCATATAGATTCATTTTCATAAATTTTAGAGGAGATGCTAAAAATGATTGTCAGCCAGTCAGTTTTGGATCTAAACGCATGACTTTTAATGCATTTTTAGACTGGATTCAGACACTTTTGGTCAATACCGCTTTGCAAGGTGATGTAGTGCATGGAAAATTTGTAAAATATATTTAAAAAACGATTTTGCGAAAATGTGGATGTAGCTGGGTTTTAAATTAGAAGGCTCATATAAACATACATTTTCAAAATAAATAAGTCTAATATAAGTTTAATTAAGCTAAGCTAACAAGATATCTAATTAATGAAGAATAATATGAATTGAAATATAATGTGAAGAATAATGTGCGTTGAAAACTTGCAAAAAAATATTTTTAAAAAAATATTTTGCTGAAATGCGGATCTATCTGGGCTTGAAATTAGATGGCTTTTTTGCAAATTTAATAAGAGGTGTATTATTTCATCAATATTCGTATTCGTTTTTTGTCACCTATACTATTGCTAGTTTCAGTAAATCGTCTTAAACTATCGCTGGCAATATCTAACTTTAATACACTGTAAAAAAATATGGGCTTAAAATGAGTACATGGACGTACTCGTTTTTCTTTGAGTGTGGTTACATCGTAAATGAACGATGACATACTCAAATTTAAGTAATCATACTTTCGCAAAAATGAGCAGTATGGTTTAATATTGCTATTATCAGCTTCTGTTCAAGCCATCTTAACAAAGCGATCTGGCAAACTTAAAATATTTTTTCAGAAGATGGTTTTCCACATTATAATGTCGATTTTTTAAATGGAAACTGAGTTATTACGACTCAATTATCTTACCTATCATTCTTTTGACCACGCCTTTTTACCATTACTTCTGTTTACAACTTCTTCACGTAGCTCTCGTAGTGCAACCCTGGACTTCGGTGCATACGACAACAGGTAGACAGATTGGGTTTTATTCCCAGTAAGTCCTGGTTGTAAGTGTTGAAATTTATTGAAAGTGTTTTATGAAGGCAGCCTATGTGGCAAGCAACTGCTCTTTTTATTCATTTTTGAGTAAAATTAATAAAAAGAAAAATGAAACTTATGTATTCGGAGCTGTGATAAGCATCAAATGTAATCAAAAATGAGTACATTTAACTTATTTTTAAGTATCTATTTTTAACAGTGTATTAACAGCTGAAAAAGTTTTTTAAAAATATCTGTCTAGATATTTGTGTTGCATAGCAATAGTCATTCAAAGATTGAAAAAATTGTTAATTTGAGTCAATTATTAACTGCGTTGAAATAATATATTACTAAAATGTTTAAGGAATTTCCACTCTATGTAATTTTGTATATAGTGAAAGTTTTGTACCAAGTTATTTTTATATACTTAACAAAAACAGAACAATGAACAGCTATTCCAACCAAACAGAAATACACAGCTCTATTTATTGACACTTTCCCCCCAGTTTTAAAGCGGTATTTTTATTTAAAAAAATTATAAAGAATGCGATTTTTTGAAAAATTGTTTTACATGCTTTCCTTGGAATACAACGTTCGTTTTTTAATAATAAAATTTAAAAGTATGTTAAAAAATTAGGTATTGTTCTTTATATATTTGTCGACCTTAAAAAATTATTTTGAAACGGCTCTTCTAGAATAGGTTAAAACAAAAAGTCGTCTCCAAACGGCGAAAGTTGTATATATCATTAAGGATATGTTAAAACAATGGTCAAATTCGACATACATATCAATTGTTTATCTTTTCTCAAATAAAATAAATGTGTTGTCATTAAGGTTTCTAGTACGAAAAAAAATAACATTATTAGTAAAATCCTTGAGATCATTGTGACTTAATGGTGCAAATACGAAAAGAAAGGATATACCGCTAAGTTAAAATAATCGAATACAATCACAGGTCCTTGAGAAATTCCTTGGAAACAAACGATATTAATTCTTTTGCAATTTTAACAGAAATTCTAATATTGAGGTCAATATTATTGGATGTAAAAGGGATAATTAAAACGGCTTAAAATGCTGTGCCGATTGAGTAAACAATTCTGTTTAACTTAAAGTTCACCAATGAAAACATTATTTAGATTAAAAAAAAAGGATTTTTAAGGCATTATTAATTTTAAATTCTTGTGTAATTATACCCTGGATATATGGGGCATATTTGAACAGGTGACGTAAATACAAAAATGAGCTTTTTTTTTTAATCTTACGCAAGGAAAAATTTATTTTGCTGATGTCTACACTGTTAAAAATTGGTCCTCAAAAATAAGTAAAATGTACTCATTTTTGAGCACATTTGATGCTTATCATAGCTCCGTATACATAAGTTTCATTTTTGAAAAAAAACATGTACTCAAAAATGAGTACAATACGTAAAAATTAATAAGAAGAGCATTTGCTCACCTACATAGGCTGTCTTGATAAATCACTTTTAATAAACATTGACAATTACAACCAAGACTTACCGGGAATCGAACCTAGACCAGTGCATTATCCGTTAAACTACCAGAGCAACATCAAGAAATCATAAACGAAACAAAGAAATTTTAAAAAGGTGTGCCAAAAGAATGAAAAGTAAGATAATTGAGTTGTAACAACTCAGTTTCCATTGCTTAAATTTGAGTACATCATCGCTCATTTACGATGCAATTGTACTCAAAGAAAAACGAGTAGATCCAGGTACTCATTTTTAAGTAGACCTTAAAGAACAGTTTTAATGTGTACAGTAATTTCAAAATATAAGATGAAAAAAATATGAACTTGGCCGGTTTTCCTTATTTATTGTATCAGGACTAATTATTTTTATATTATTTAAATTCTACTCACTGACATCCATGATGCCCCCAAACGCCGTACTAGAGTTGCTAAAGGTGGTGCAATTCCATCGACTCATATGAAACTGGTGTTTACATTCAATTATGCCCATTTTGGCACCGCGTCTTACAGTTTGAAGAATTATTAATTATTTTTATATTATTTAAATTCTACTCACTGACATTCATGATGCCCAAACACCGTTCTAGAGTTGCTAAAAGTGGTGCAATTCCATCGACTCATACGAAACTGGTGTTGACATTCATTTATGCCCATTTTGACACCACGTTTTACAGTTTGAAGAATTATTAATTATTTTTATATTATTTAAATTCTACTCACTGACATCCATGATGCCCCCAAACACCGTACTAGAGTTGCTAAAGGTGGTGCAATTCCATCGACTCATACGAAACTGGTGTTGACACTCGTCTATGCCCATTTTGGCACCTCGTCCTACAGTTTGAAGAATGTTTGGACTGGTACTACATAATTCCTTTTGCCTTTCCACTAGATACTGAAGCTTCCGACAGTAGTTCTGGTACGTCGTTGGCTTCAGTTCCAGGCTGGTTTGATAAGCGGCTGGCATTCCTAGGAGCCTGAAAAAGAAACAGATGATTTTAAAACAATTATTTTATCGTGTGTTCGCTGTTAAAAATAGGTACTTAAAAATAAGTAAAATGTACTCATTTTTTATTACATTCGATGCTTAGCATAGCTCCCGAATACATAAGTTTCATTTTTGAAAAAGACATGTACTCAAAAATTAATACAATGAGTAAAAATGAACAGAAAGAGCAGTAGCTTGCCTACATAGGCTGCCTTCATAAATCTCTTTATAAAAATTAATTTCAACAATTACAATCAAGACTTACCGGGAATCGTACCCAGATAGAATCTCAAGCACCACAAACCAGTGCATTATCCGTTAAACCACCAGGGTGACATCAAGATGTTATAAACAGAAGTAATGTTTAAAAAGGCGTATCAAAAGAATGGGAAGTAAGATAATTGAGTCGTAATAACCAATTTTATAATTTAAGCAATCGGCATCAAATAATGAGGCAAACCATCTTCTGAACAAATATTTTAAGTTTGCCAAGTCGCTTTGTTATGATGCATTGATCAGAATCTGAGATTAGAAATATTAAACCATACTGTTCATTCTGCGAAAGTACGATTACTAAAATTTGAGTACATCATCGCTCATTTCCGAGGTAATTGTACTCAAAGAAAAACGATTACGTCCATGTACTAATTTTTAAGCACACTTTTTAGCAGTGTTATATTGAAAAAGTTATATAAATGGCTATTTCGTTGTTTAAAACTTGTATTTTTCAGTTCTTTAGAAGCTAATAGATATTATTTTTTCAATATCCTAAATAAGGTATTTTGTTAGTCAGTCAGATTATGCAAATATTTTACTGAAAATATATGATCTGAAACTGTTACAACCAAATTGAACTTCTGTGGAATTTTTTGTAATACTTTTGCTTTATATTTTTAAGTTTATAACTCTGTTTAAAAATGTTCTTGTCTAAATTTTTTTATGTTTGCATACAAAAAAACGCTTTCTTTAAGACTATATGACACTATATAAGCCCTATATTTTCAAAACAAGCTATATCCATTTTCATAAATTTTACAGGAGACGTTAAAAAAAATTGACAACTACGTACTTTTAGATCCAAACGCATGACTTTGAAAGTATATTTACACAGGATTCACTTTTGGTCAATACCGCTTTGAAAGGTAATGTAGTGCATTGAAAACTTGTAAAAAATATTTAAAAAACGATTTTGCGAAAATGTGGATGTAGCTGTGTTTGAAACTAGAAGGCTCATATAAACATACATTTTATAAATAAATAAGTCTAATATAAGTTTAATTAAGCTAACAATATTGAATTATCTAATTAATTAAGAAGAATATCAATAGACGTAAGAATTGTGTAGACCAAAAAAGAAGATTGAAAAATTATCAAAGACATCATTAGTTTGTTTTTTTATGTTCCTGGAATTTCATTATATTCCGGATAACCTTAGGTGAAATCTATGTCTAAATTAATATTTTATGTAAGCACATGCATGCCTAAATGTGATTCAACTAGAATAATAATGAAACCTATCCCCTAGAATTAATTCCGTACCGCAATGTAATTAAGGACGTAATGAGGAAGTTACTATTTTATCTATACAATATAACAAAAAGTAATATATAAAATCAAGTGATAATTTTATGCAATAAAAAAAAGTTTGTATTGAAAATACCAATTTATAGCATACAATATTTATGACTCAGTTGCATGAGATAACTCAAATAAATAATTGCGAAATATGATGTATGGCTGTATTAGCTTATGATATTTTTAAAAAGGTGTTGTTACACATAATATAATAACAATATATAATATAAAACAAGGAACTCTAATTTTTAAAGTTTAATTACTATTTTAAAAATGTATGATTTTGAATGATTTTTTATTCGTTTATTTTATTTTTATTAATTTCCCTAAAAATACGATTTTGTTCATAATTTTGATAACCGTTTGAATTCGTAGTGAGTGTCAGAATGTACGGAAGAGTTACTTTCGAATGATTTACTTTCAACATCTGTCGCCCACAGACAGATGTTGAAAGTAAATCAGAAACTTTTATGTGTATGGAGAAACTGTCCGATAGGCGTGACCTTGAATTGAGAAACACATTCTCACTTTTGTGAAAAATTTGCTGCTGGTGAAAAACTTGAAGTTAGTTTCTTTAGTTTATTTCCTAGTTTTCAGATAATTAATTCTTCTTATGTGTGTAATTGTTTTAAGAGTGTCCTAGTAATTTTGAGTTTATGATTAACGTCGCAATAAAGTTTCATAAATTGGCTATTGGCGACGCTAAGGGAAGGAATCTTTCGAGAACATTTACCAAAAAAAAGAGTAAATAATGAGTACCTGAACATACTCATTTTTCTTTGAGTACAATTGCATCGTAAATGAGCGACGACGTTCTCAAATTTAAGTAATCGTACTTCCGCAAAAATGAGCAGTGTGATTTAATATTGCTTATCGCAGCTTCTGTTCAAGCCATCTTAACAAAGCGACATGACAAACTTAAAACAATTGATCAGCAGATGGTTTTCTACGTTATTTGATGTCAATTGCTTAAATGGAAACTGAGTTATTACAACTCAATTATCTTATTTTCCATACTTTGGTCTTTTTATCATTTCTTCTGTTTATAACTTCTTCACGTCTCCCTGGTAGTACACTAGATTGCTGTGCCTCAGGACATGGGTTCGATTCCAGGTAAGTCTTGGTTGTAATTATTGATATTTATTAAAAGTGATTTATGAAGACAGCCAATGTGGGCAAAACACTTCTTTTTATTCATTTTTATGCATTGTGCTTATTTTTGAGTACATGTCTTTTTTCAAAATAAAACTAATGTATTCGGAACTATGATAAGCATCGAAAGTCTTCATAAATCACTTTTAATAAATATCAACAATTGCAACCAAGACTTACCGAGAATCGAACCCATATCCTCAGGCACCGCAGCCCAGTGCCATATCCGTTGTACTACCAGGGCGACGTGAAGGAGTTATAAACAGAAGTAATGTTAAAAAGGTGTGCCAAATAATGGGAAGTAAGATAATTTAAATGTAATAACGCTGTTTCCATTTAAGTAATGAACATCAAATAATGTGGAAAATCAACTTCTGAAAAACTTTATTAAGTTTGTCAAGCCGCTTTGTTAAGATGGTTTGAACAGAAGCTGATATTAGCAATATTAAATTACATTTACAATTTTTGGGAAAGTACGGTTACTTAAATTTGAGTACGTTATCGCTCATTTACGATGCAATTGTATTTAAAGAAAAATAAGTTGGTTCAGGTACTCATTTTTAAGTACAATTTTTTTACAGTGTACATGGTCAGAAAGCAGGACTTCCATGAGCTTGTATGAAAAGGGGTGATCTTATTTTAGTTTTAGCTAGGGGTCCGCGGCTTAATGCGAATTGGATACTGGGTACAGCTGGTTTAAAGCATGATTCAAACTCACTTAATAGTGGGTAGTTATTACAGTATGTCCAATTTAATTAATATATTACATATATGGGCGCTATACTAGAAAAAAATCTACCCAACTCTATACACAAAAATTTGAGGAGCCCCAGTTGTAAGGCGTTCCAGTTAAGGATTAGTTGGTAAGGCGTTCAGCTACTAATCAGAGGATTGGTGGTTCGAATCCAAGAAATGGACTTGACATAGAAAAGTAAAAAAAGTAGTGATCTTGCGATCGGAGGGTTACCAGCTTCGCTACAAAAATACTAGAAAGTCGTCCAGAATATCCAACAAATTATACTGGCGTGTATACGGGACTGGTGCACGATAAATCTGATCGGGGTCCAAAGTCCCGACGTCTATTGAAGGCGTTGGGTGCCAGTTCAGGTGTTTCCTCGTCATCTGACCATGGTTCTAAAAATAACGAGGTGCATGTATGAATGTGTGTGTGAATGAGTATGTGTTCCCGGGTCTTTCCTTCGAGATTGACCCCGAACCGTCGCCAATAGCCCACTGTGCAGCTCTAGTGCGACGTTAATTAACAAAACCAAAACCAAACCAAACTATACACAAAAATTTGAAGAATGCTAAATAAAAAAATTGACAGAGTGGGCAATATTATTATTTTTTTAATCAATAATTCCAAAAAAATACGAACTTGCTAATATTCAAAGCAGAGAGTAATTGGTAATATTGTTTTCAAATTCTTAGACTAAAACTTATACATGCCCAAGTCTTACCTGAGGGACTATTGAAGCTATGTACTCACCAAATATTTTGTACGCTATTTTAAAAAGACTAAAACTTACTTTAAACACCTATTTTCCTAATAGCAACGAAGCTACGTACCGACCTTGAATTCTAGCCTATGACTTAGACATTAGTGGTCAAACTATCAACCATAATTGGGTTCTTACCTGAAAGAAGCTGCAGCGAATTGGTGTTTTTAAATATCATTCCTCTTAAAAAATATAACTTTAATAGAAATTTTAATTCATGGTTTATCGCTTATGATTGTTAACACTTAATAAATTTTTAACTTTTGTAAAACCCAAACTTTCCATATTCTCAATACAACGATCTCAATGTATAACTGATAATCAAACTATTAATTTGCAATGCTCTCCGTGAAACCGTCTTCCCATAAAAATCTATTCCATAGCGTGTGTAATCAGAACCTTCGAGCATGGATCCCTCATAGTAGAGAAATCATAAGGTTATAATCTCGCTAACATCAAAGTGAAGCCAACATGTATGGCCTCAGACACGTGATTTACTATGTCATTCATTCATAATTTTTTTCTAGTTCATTCATAAAAATATCCTGTACTTCATGAAGTAACACATTTACTATTATTTCTAAATCACAAGTCAATCACGAACGTTATTCATTCATACATTTTGAAAGGAAGTCACGTGTCTGGTGCTACAGGTCTGAGATGTTTGCATCACGATTTTGACGTCCTATTCGCTCTACTACAGTCCATTCATGCTCGAAGATCAGAACACAGTGCTGATAGCATGTCCTCAAAACACCCTAAGGTTAATTTTTTAATGAAATTAATTATTAATTGCTAATTTTTATAATTATATATTGAATTTTTTTTATAACTATAAATTGACTTGAAACTCGATATTACGTCCGTATACCAAGTTTCAAGTCGACATGACATTTAGGATGGGACTAAATTGAATTTAACATTTGATATTACAATAGGGTTATACAAAAGCGTGTAATAAAAAAATTCTTTGAAGTAATAGACACTTCATGAATGTATATTTTATTTCTAAGCAACGCCGTTTTTTATAGTAATATTTTTTTTAAATAAAAAAACATTTCCAATAAAACAAAATGTGAAACATATTGTATAACATTTTTTATAATAATTATTCATTTAGTAATTATCAACTGTCAAATATTACTCACACTCTAATCTCTACTTGTGACAATATTTATTATAATATTTTGTTGTAAGAACATATCAAACCAGAGTGATGTTAAACTACGAGGTTACCTTTAAAACCTATGCAAAATAAAGCAATTAGTGTCAAAACACTAATAATGAGTTAACTTTATTGCAGTAGAACTCCAATTATCCGGATCAATTGGGACCAGATCACATCCGGATAATTGATAGATAATTCACGAAAAAAAGATTATTTCTTAGATGAAAAAAAAGAATTTTGTTTTAGTATGTAATATAATTTCTGTATCTCAGCGCCAAACGGACCTCACTCACCCTTGGACAACTTTACAGGACAAGGGAATAACTGTATCCTACACTGTAAAAAAAAGGGTACTTAAAAATGAGTACCTAAACCTACTCGTTTTTCTTTGAGTACAATTGCATCGTAAATGAACGACTTACTCAAATTTAAGCAACAGTATTTTCGCAAAAATGAGCAGTGTGATTTAATATTGCTAATATCGGCTTCTGTTCAAGCCATCTTTACAAAGCGCCATGACACACTTAAAATAGGTGTTCAGAAGATAGTTTTCCACATTATTTGATGTCGATTGCTTAAATGGAAACTGAGTTATTACAACTCAATTATCTTACTTTCCATTCTTTTGGCACACCTTTTATACAAATCTTATGTTTATAACTTCTTCACGCCGCCCTGGTAGTACAACAGATAAGGCACTGGACTGCGGTGCCTTAGGATCTGGGTTCGATTCCCGGTACGTGTCGTTTGTAATTGTCGATATTTATTGAAAGTGATTTATGAAGGCAGCCTATGTAAGCTAGTACCTGCTCTTTTTATTCATTGTGCTTATTTTTTGAGTACATGTCTTTTTCAAAATTGAAACTTATGTATTAATAGCAATGATAAGCCTCGAATGCGATCAAAAATGAGTACATTTTACTTATTTTTAGATACCTATTTTTAACAGCTTTGGATTTGGGCTTTTATAGCTCTTGCTAAAGACTTACAAATAATGTTAT
This sequence comes from Troglohyphantes excavatus, assembly GCA_963932185.1. Lineage (NCBI taxonomy): Eukaryota > Metazoa > Arthropoda > Arachnida > Araneae > Linyphiidae > Troglohyphantes > Troglohyphantes excavatus. The sequence continues at coordinate 12,976,145 of OZ010676.1, read as the reverse complement.
AGTATTATTCGATAGAAAACGAACATTTAAGACATAAACAAAAATCGCAAATTTGGACATAGGCCCAAAGGTACAAATTTAATGACTTATAAAAATAATATTCTGATAGGAAACTTTCCAATGTCTTTCTTTCTTTTTTTTTTCTCAAAGGGATCCGGTTCCGGATAATTGGCGATCCGCTTTGTTTGATTCGGATAATTGGAGTTCTACTGTACTTGAAAATAAGTAAAATTTACTGATGTACTCAAAAATGAGTAGACTGAGTAGATCCTTGCCTACAGTTATTTTAACTATTTGATTCAAACGGATGCATAGCCCGTTTTATACGCAGACTCCTTGAACTAAAGAGCTTGTCATTAAAATGAGTCATCATGTACTATAAAGGTATAGACCGCATTCAATATAATTATCACGTGCCAATTCAATATCATAATCTTTGGACAACCCCAAAAACAATCATAGATGTCTCAATCATGTATAGGAGTAGCCAACAAGGCGCAACTGATAATCTGGAATTAATAAGAGCACCTATCATCATTTACATGTAAAAGTAACAAGCAAACGACGGCACAGATAAGCTGTAGACCAATCAGCTGCTTCCAATTTTTTTCCATGGTCATTCGGCTGTAGGAGACTGCATTTAGTTGTTTTATCTCGGTAAACATATTTCGGTGCTCTTTACAGCGAAGTGAATGTAAGAATATCCAAAGTGAAAAGTTATTGTGACAACGTGAATCACGTGTTGTATGACATTCACGGTTTAACATTTTTCTACGGTTTTTGACATTCACGGTTTGACATTTTTTTTTACGGTTTTTGAAATTCACGGTTTGACATTTTTCTACGGTTTTTGACACTCACTGTTTGACATTTTTTTACGGACTTTGACATTCAGGGTTTAACATTTTTCTACGGTTTTTGACATTCACGGCTTCACATTTTTCTACGATTGTTGACATTTACGATTTGACATTTTTCTACGGTTTTTGACATTCACGGTTTGACAATTTTCTACGGTTTTTGACATTCACGGCTTGACATTTTTCTACGATTGTTGACATTTACGATTTGACATTTTTCTACGGTTTTTGACATTCACGGTTTGACAATTTTCTACGGTTTTTGACATTCACGGTTTAACATTATTCTACGGTTTTTGACATTTACGGTTTGACTTATTTCTACAGTTTTTGACATTTACGGTTTGACATTTTTCTACGATTTTTGACATTCACGGTTTGACATTTTTCTACGGTTTTTGACATTTACGGTTTGACATTTTTCTACTACAAAAATGTATGACATAATTTGAGTAAGAGGAATTATAAATAATTTGTACACTCTCCGAAATAACACTATTATTTTTGAGAATTTTGCAATCGTCAAGGCTACTTTCGTTATATTTCACAATCGTTTCGTCATTGAATCACGTGAATTTTGACGAAACAAGAATCCTCAAATTTTTAAATAAAGTCATTTACTCAGATTAGTTTTCGGTCCTTTTCTGAGCCATCAGTTCACGTTTGGTTCTTATACTTATATTGTCATAAATCAGGCCATCTTGGCCTTGTGTATAGAGCGTTGAACTTTTTACCTGAGATGTCCGCGGTTCTAGTCAGCTTATTGATTTATTATTTTACAGTAGAACACAGTGGATAAATCTCGAAAAATAAGTTATTTTTTAGTAAAAAACGAAAATTAATTTTTAAAATATGGATTTCGTTCATTTTTTTTTCTCAAAGCAATCCGGATAATTGGCGATCCGCTTTGTTTGATCTGGATAACTGCTGTTCGGATAATTGAAGTTCTACTGTATTCAAAATCGTCCTCATTTTTGATTAAATAAATTTCGTTAAAACATAACAAAACGAATTTTCTTAGTTTGACGAATTATTTAATCGGAGCATATAACAGGCAACTATTTCGTGACAAAAGTTTTTCGTACTTTCGCAAAAATGGGCAGTGTGATTTAACATTGCTAATATCAGCTTCTGTTCCAGCCATCTTAACAAAGAGACCTGACAAATTTAAAATAGTTATTCATTCACGAAATGGTTTTTCACACTATTTGACGTCGATTGTTTAAATTAAACTGCTTTATTACAATTCAATTATCTTACTTCACATTCTTTGCGACCTGACACACGCCTTTTTAACATACTTCTATTTATAACTTCATTGCATTGACAGCTTAACAGTTAAGACGCTGTACAGGGGTGCTGCTGACGTGGGTTCGATTCCAGGTAAGTCAAAGTTGCAAGTGTCGATGTTTATTGAAAGTGATTAACGAAGGCGGCCTATGTAGGCAAGCAACATCTCTTTTTATTTATCTTCGTTCATTTTTCAGTGCATGTCTTTTTCAAAAATGAAACTTACGTATTTGGAACTATAATAAGAATCGAATGTGATCAAAAATGAGTACATTTTACTTATTTTTAAGTACCTATTTTTAACAGTGTATACTCAAATCGCTTTTGTAACAAAATTCCATGCAAAGAATAGTTAGAAATTATTACAATGAGTGTCTATGATGAGTAGCATATATAAAATAATAATAGGAAGTTTTTATATGAAATTAATAATAAATATGTGTTGCACAATTAGGAAGCGTTTCTATACAATAAAAGACTGTTACCTCATAATTTTATACTGTTAAAAATAGGTACTTAAAAATAAGTAAAATGTACTGGTTGTACTAATTTTTTATTACAATTGATGCTGATCATAGCACCGAATAGATAAGTTTCATTTTTTAAAAAGACATGTACTGAAAAATTAGTAACATGAACAGTTGCTAGAGCAGTTGCTTGCCTACAAATGCGAGACTTCATAAATCACTTTCAACATATTTTAACAATTACAACCATGACTTACCGGGAATCAAACCCAATCCGTCTACCTGATGTCGTCCACACCAAAGTCCAGGGCCTTATCCGTTGTACTACCAGAATGACGGGGAGAAGTTATAAACATAAGTAATGTTAAAAAGGAGTGACAAAAGAATGTGAAGTATGATAATTGAGTCGAAATAACTCAGCTTTCATATCAGTTATCGAGATCAAATAATGTGGAAAACAATCTTCTGAACAACTACTTTTAAGTTTCTAAGGTCGTTTTGTTAAGATGGCTTGAATAGAAGCTGATGTTAGCTATATTAAACCATACTGCTCATGTTTGAAAAGGACATGTACTCAAAAATGAGTTCAATGAGTAAAAATGAATAAAAACAGCAGTTGCTTGCCTACATAGAATGCCATCATAAATCACTTTCAATAAATATCAATAATTACAACCAAGTCTTACCGGGAATCGAACCCATATCCTAAAGCACCGCAGTTCAATGCCTTATCCGTTGTACTACCAGAGCGACGTGAAGAAGTTATAAACAATAGAAATGTTAAAAAGACGTGCCAAAAGAATAGGAAGGAAGATAATTTAATTGTAATAACTCAGTTTCCATTTAAGCACTCGACATCAAATAACGTGGAAAACTATCTTCTGAACAACTATATAAAGTTTGTCAGGTCGCTTTTTTAAGATGGCTTGAACAGAAGCTGAGATTAGCAATATTAAATCACACTGCTAATATTTGCGGAAGTACGATTACTTAAATTTGAGTACGTCATCGCTCATTTACGATGCGATTGTACTCAAATAAAAACTAGTATGAGTACCATCCATTCCTTTGATAAACACTATTGAACAAAATTAAAACCTATTCTAAAGGTTAATGTTCTAGAGTCTGTTCTACGACGCAAAATATAAAAGCGGTTTCGCCATTTTTTAAAGTAATAATGATATACCAAACGTTTTTGAAGAACAATAGAAGGAAAATACTGGAGAGAACAGTAATATTCAAATTAAATTTCTTTCAATTGCAAATAGCTATTTCATTCACATAGAAGGTCGTTCGCATTTAGACGGAAGTAAGTTGAAAATCTCCTTTCTCGTCTGCCGTTTGAGTTAATGATGTAAATAAGAAAAATTCCTTGACTACTGTGATATTTGCATGGGAATAAAACTAAAAACCTTTATTCTGAAAATGGCTTAACAGATGAATTTTTCAGATGTTGAAAAGATTTTTTAAACAACTTTATTCAGATATTTAGCGTTTATTTAGATAAGCTATGAGTCCCTTAGTGTATTTTTAAATGTAGCGTCATTTAAATGTATCTTTAAAGTCTTAATTTATAGGGTGATATCCAATCGTGTCCATGGTAACCACATGAGTGAATAAGAAGCGTAGAGTGGAATATGTTAATGCATAACGAAAATTTTAGATTAATTTGTAAATAACAGTGAAAAATTCCAGTCACCCTCACAGAGAATTGTGCGAAGAAATCACTTGTATGTTGTTGTTGTTTGGTATTTCGATTTTAGTTCAAATCTGTGTATACTGTAAAAAAAAATGTACTTAAAATGAGTACCTGAACGTACTCGTTTTTATTTGAGTATAATTGCATCGTAAATGAGCGATGATGTACTCAAATGTAAGTTATCGTACTTTCTGAAAGCTGAGCAGTAAAAATATTGCTATCTCAATATAATATTGCTTATCTTAGCTTCTGTTCAAGCCATCTTAACACAAAGACATGATAAACTTAAAATAGTTATTCAGAAGATGATTTTCCACAGTATTTGATGTCGATTGCTTAAATGGAAACTGAGTTATTATAATTCAATTACCTTTCTTTACATTATTTTGGCTCACCTTTTTAACATTCATTCTGTTTATAACTTTTTCACACGTCGCCCTGGTAGTACAACGGATAAGGCACTAGACTGCGGTGCCTGAGGATATGGGTTCGATTCCCTGTAAGTATTGGTTGTAATTGTTGATATTTATTGAAAGTCATTTATGAAAGCAGCCTATGTAGGCAAGCTACTGTTCTTTTTATTCATTTTTACTCATTTTTGAGTGCATGTATTTTTCAAAAATTAAACTTATGTATTCGGAGCCATAATAAGCAACGAATGCATTCAAAAATGAGTACATTTTACTTAGTTTTGAATACCTATTTTTAGCAAGCAAGATCGTATTATGTGAGGCAGTACCGCTAAGTAATTTACATACTACAAAACTATATTTTAACTTTTATTCTGGTTAATAAAGGTGTTCGCATACATTACAAATTACGAGAATTTACCGAAAAAAGTCCAAAAACTCCAAAATACTCCAATATTATTAAAACCAAATACTTCAATATCGTGTAAAATTCCAAATATATCCTTAGTGTCAGGAATATCGTTTAGTTAAGGGTAATGTAAAGATAAGGTTGGATTCAATTTAAACTCAATTTCTAAAGAACTATATTTTGACATCTGAACCAGTTATTCACATATTGATAAATTATGTTCGGTTTTTAAAATATATTGATACTTTGAAAATTTGATGAGTTGAGGGATGTTATGAATCTCGATAAAACTTATTAGGGTCAAATAGTTAAATAAATATTAATTAAAAAAATTAATTTACAAATTTTAATTAATTAATTATCACAGGCCAACGCATAATTTGTTGCCTAGAATTTTTTTTAAACTGATTTTGACTATATTTGGTGTGATGGTTTCAAATATGAAAATAGTTTTTCTCTATCAGCTCTATTTTTTTGCGTTATTTATGTTTACATGTTAAATTAATCTTAACTACGACGAATCTCGCAATGTAGAGCTGAAAGAGAAAGGGTCAAACAACAAACCAACAGTCAACAACAACAACCAACACAGTCAAAATCAATTAAAAAATTCCAAGCAAAAAAACAAAAAGTGTTTTTTGCCGGCCTGTAAAAACAACTTTATTTTTACAGTTACAAAAATTAATTCAATCCTCAGGTATTATTATGATATTCACAATATTTCTTATCTCTCGATGCAAAATTGCGGATTTACAACTTTATTAAAAAATATTTAGAAAATAAATTCTTGTAACTCGCAGCAACTCTCACAAAAATAGCTCTCTGTAATACACGGATATCAAATTACATTAAAAAAAATCTTAGTCTATTTCTCTTTTTTAAAAACTACTACTCGGTGAAACGGACCGAACAAGTTAAGATGCACAGTAAACTTTAAAAATATTTATAAAATTTCAGATTGTTCTGTAATTTAGGTCTGTAATACACATATATAAGGTTTGATAGATCTATAATACACAGATATCACGTTACATTAAAAAAAAATTCTAAGTCTAATTTCTCTTTTTTAAAAGCTACTACTCGCTGAAATGGACCGAACAAGTTATGGTGCACAGTAAACTTTAAAAAATTTAGCTTTCATAAAAAGCTACAGCGATAAATGTTTAAAAAAATATATAAAATTGCAAATTGTTCTGTAATGTAGATCTGTAATACACATATATAAGATTTGCTAGATCTGTTATACACAGATATCACATTACATTAAAAAAAATTCTAAGTCTAATTTCTCTTTTTTAAAAACTACTCGCTGAAACGGACCGAACAAGTTACGGTGCACAGTAAACTTTAATAATTGAGCTTTCATAAAAAGCTTACAGCGATAAATGTTAAAAAAAATTTAATTATAACTTTTCACAATACTCAATACTTTTATAGTGAAGTTTACTAAAATACTTTTTAACTTTATAACGTTTCCAAAACTTTTAAGAGTTTGAAAATGAAATCGAGAATATTTTCCATGAAGTTTTAGTGTTTCCTGAAATTTCCGGAATAATTCCAAACTTTTTACGCAATGTGGTAAAGATTGTACACGATTGATTTTTTTAAATAATAGAAATTTCAAATAAAAGTTCATGTAACTTTTGCTAGATAATTACCAGCATACCCTTCTGTTAGCACCAATTTTAATGGAGATTAATTACAAGGTTTAACTGAGAATTTTGCACAAAAAATAAAACAACAACCAACCTATTAACATTTATATTGTATTAATTTAATTGAATTACATATTTTAATCAATGATTGAATAGTTTGTAAAATTCAAACAGAAATTTTTTAAAAGTCAAAATTAATATGAACTAATCTCAAGATCCTAGTAAAATAAAACAAGTCGCATTGACCTACCCAAATATCAAAAAATTACATCATAGAAATACAATATTTTTTACCGTAATTGTATTAATTTAATTGGATTACATATTTTAATCAATGATTGAATAGTTTGTAAAATTCAAACAGAAAAATTTAAAAAATCAAAATTAATATGAACCAATGTCAAGATGCTATTAAAATGAAACAAATCGCATTGACCTACCCAAATGTCAAAAAATGACATCATAGAAATACAATATTTTGGACCGTTTAAAATGAATATAGTTCCTCAGGTTGAGGTCAACAACCGCTTACGCAAAAAATAAATCTGTCTCTGGTCATCTAAACCAAACGAATCATATCACGGAGAATGTGAAAACATACCCAACAAACAAGCAAACAAACACTGACAAACATTAACAATTTAAAGAAAATACCCCTGCTAATTTATTTGAAAACGTTGGGTTACAGCCGGAAAAGTTTCCGGCAAATGCATAAAAACATGTTTGCTTTGCGTGGTAATTTGCGTCCAGCTAAATTGTTTGGTTAGAATCAGCGTTCTTCCAATGAAAACTAGAAACATAAATATGTGAATGCGGTGTCGTTGACTTATATGTGGGAATGTGAATGCAAAAGTCAAGATAAAGGTAAGATATAAACATCATAATAAAAGTTTAATTTTACTCAAATTATAGATCTCGGGGTTTTGTATGGTTTTTACCAGATAAAGTCAATTAAGAGATTTTTTCGTTCCTTCTCTCACAATACTATGTCCTTGTAATTGGAAATATTTCCAACCTATATATTTCAAAGTTGGTGGGTTATGATTATATGAAAACTTCCTATCTTCACTAGGATTTAACATTAGTAGCACGGAAGTTTGGGAGGTCGGGACTTTCTGACTTCCTGGGCGTTGTTATTATTATTATTTTAAACTTAATTATAAGAGTGGAAGAGTCGCAATATTTATAAAATAAATTGAAAACGCTTTTCAGCTTTTTGTCCTTTTCTTTAACCTCTACTACGAAAAGCATAAAAATGAACTTCCGTAACCTGAAAATACATTAATATATGCGACTTTTTAGACTCTTAGCGGTATCTGCATTTGAAGGCCAAAATAAATGTTTATTATGATTTTGATTTTTGCTGGCTGTAAACTTTTTTTACATATATAAGGTTGAAAATGATATTACAAATTTCTGCCTCGAGGTTCAGTTAACCGTCGAGGGGATCTTATATTCCATTAACTTTTCTGAGACTGAATAAAAATGCGAGTTCAACGTCCTGCACTTAAAACTTTGAATATCCCCTGAGTATTTCAGTCATTGTACGGCATTTCGGGTAGGTAGATTCCATCAACATATCAGAATCTCATTATTTTGGGTGTATGAGATTTCATACTCAAGAGAAAAGAGCAAATATCAATTTTTTTTATGTGGGGTCAAACTTCCCGGTCGGCCGGTTAGAGTGGAGTAAAAATAATTTTTCGTAGTTCTCTCTACATTATTATTTCAAATGCGAGTTTCTGTTTTGCATAACATACGCTTTTTTCAACTAATTGGTAAAATAAATTCCAATTTAACATCAATCTAGAGTAGAATGGATTTTTTGTTGTTGTAATGGTCATGGGTCCCACATATGGGCCCCTAAAAACATTTAATTTCGCGTAAACTTATTTTTTTAAGAGAGCTTTTTTTTTCTTCTTAAACCTGATATTAAACAGAACAACAAATTAAATGCAATTTATAAGATTAACTTCTTTCACTGTTAAAAATGCATTCTCATATTTGGCGAAACTCGTGTCTATATTGACGAAACAGACGCTTGCTATATGCTCCGATGAACTATTTCGTCGAACTGAGGAAATTCATGTAAGCTTTTTTTAACGAAATTTATTTTTTCAAACACGTGGACGATCTGAAATAATAAAATAATTCAATTCCGACGAACTTATTCAAACCGCGGACCTCTCGTTCTAGAGTCCAACACCCTATCCACGAAGGCTCTAAAAACCAAACATGAGCTGATAACCCAGAAATAGACCGAAAAGGGATCTGAGTAAATGAATTTCGCTCAAAATTTGAGGATTCTTATTTTGCCAAAAGTCACGTGATTGGATGTCACGTGAACGATTGTCAAATAATATTTGACAATCGTTTCGTCACTTTAGTGACTATTGTGTGACTATTGACGTGACTATTGTGACGTCAACGCGACTATTGACGTGACTATTGACGAAACAAGAATCCTCAAAGTACCTCCTAGTTTCGAGTAGCAGAACGATTGCAAATAATATTTGACAATTGCTTCGTTTAATTATATATTAGCCACCTATTTCCAAACAAGGTAGATACACATTTTTCGCAAATTATTTTTAAAAAAAATATTTTTCACAAGTTTTTAATGAACTTTGCAAAGCTGCATTAACCAAAAGTATCAAAGAATCCAGTCCAAAAATGCATTCAAAGTCATGGCTTTAGATCCAAAAGTACGTGTCTGTCAATCGTTTATGTTGTCTCCTGTAAGTTTTTTAAAATGGATCTATCTGGTTTTGAAACTTGGAGACTGATATATTTTCATATTTTATTCATTAGAGTCCTAAAAAAAATTTATATAATTTTTATCAAAATTATAAAAGCATTTTTCGAGTAGCAGCTGAAAAATAATTAACCATTGTAGATACTTATGCCCATATTAAATTCGTATTTTACGCATTACAGAAAGTCACAGTTGATGAATTTTAAAGGGAGAATTACGAAAAATTATTTTTATATCACTTTGACCTGGCCCCACATAAAAATGAAAAAAATTATATGGTTTAAAAAACCTTTAGTTTTTTTTTCTTTTGTTGGATAGAACATCGCATATGTCAAAAATCGTGAAATGCTGAGAGGGTAAAGGAAACTATTTTCTTTTTTTTGCTCATTGGCCATTGCAACGCGTTTTGCTCTTAAAACAAAATCTCTATCAACCTTTGTCAGACATAATTTTTAAAAATAATCATATAATTATTTACTATTTTATAAATTTAATGCAATTTGTTTGTTAAGGACGTTAGATTTGCCTAGAATTTACACATGCGCAACAAAGAGAAATACTGGAAAATACACTGTTAAAAATAGGTATTCAAAAATAAGTAAAATATACTCATTTTTGAATATATTCGATGATTATCATGGCTCCGAATATATAAGTTTCAATTTTAAAACAGACATATATTTAAAATACAAAGGGTAAAAATGAAGAAAAAGAACAGTTGCTGGCATTCATAGGCTGCCTTCATAAATCACTTTCAATAAATATCGACAATTACAACCAAGACTTCACAAGAATCAAACCCAGATCCTAAGGCACCACAGTCCAATTCCTTATCCGTTGTACTACCAGAGCAACATGAAGAAGTTATAAACAGAAGTAATGTTAAAAAAGTGTGCCAAAAGAATGGGAAGTAAGATAATTAAATTGTAATAAATCAGTTTTCATTTAAGCAATCGACATCAAATGATGTGGAAAACCATCTTCTGAACAACTATTTTAAGATTGTCAGGTCGCTTTGTGAAGATGGCTTAAACAGAAGCTAAGATTAGCAATATTAAATCACTCTGCTTATTTCTGAGCAAGTACGATTACTTAAATTTGAGTACATCATCGCCCATTTATGATGCAATTGTACTCAAAGAAAAACCAGTACGTTCATTTACTCATTTTTAAGCACCATTTTTTACAGTGTATAATGACCAAAACTTGGGGGATTTGCATAGGGTATTATGGACAGGATATAAGGAAGTTAATATCATTCGTTCTAAACTTATAAAAACAACCTACAAACTCTTTTTCGCAATTGAATTTGAAACAATTCAAATCATTTGTCGCAGTTAAATACATACAGGATATTTTTTCTTCGTTTTAAATACATTTTATTTGTTTCAAAGCCTGAACTACAAAATTGAATACTAATTGACTGCACCGAAAAGTGAAACTAATCCTGTTTATGTATGCGTGGCCGAGGTTCACCAAGGACAGCCATACATTTACCAGAAACCCCAAGCCTTAACAACTTTTTCTACGGTGTAACTTATAAAGTGCGAGCTTCACCACTAACGAATTCCACGCCCGACACCCTTAAGAGCTCTCCAACAAAAAGCATTCCCCTAAAATATTACCCCAGCCATGGAATTAAACGAAGGTCAGTTTTTCTTTCTAAGAGGTGAACTACAGGGGTGCTATACCCACGTTCACGCTTGCTTACCTAGACCCTGGATGTCCGGGAAAAAACAACTTCCTGGATAATAACTTTCCTTCCCCTCTTGACACTTACACTACATTAGGCAAGATGCGAGTCTAAATGCGAAATAAGTGCCTATTTCTCATCAGCCTGCCTAGAGGGAGCGTAACTGATAAATTAGCGCAAGTACAAAGACTAGCGCAGGGGACTTGACAGTAAGTACCTCGATGCATTCTTATACAGTCAAAACTCGTCTTGTTGGTCCTGGCCTCATTAGTCGCATGAGAAAGAAAAAATCGCCTCGACTACAAATAAATATCCCGATACAAAAATCTTTTTTGTCTAGTAATTTTGTGAGTGGGGTTGGGTTTGTTCTAGAAATCGTGGTTGCTTAGTTTTTGGGTTACCATATATGTAATGCGAGTTGGGAGATCCTATTTACAAGTTTACGTTTATGATTTTGGATAAAAAAAATTATTTTTAGTCCACTCAATAAAAAAATATCATACCAATTAAGAAACACAATTCAAAATAGTTTTTCGGGTCTCATAACAATATGCACTGTTAACAATCTGCGCTATAAAAAGAAAGGTACTTAAAATGAGTACCTGTACATATTCGTTTTTCTTTGAGTACAATTCAATTGCATCGTAAATGAGCGATGACGTACTCAAATTTAAGTAATCGTACTTTCTCAAAAATGAGCAGTGTGATTTAATATTGCTAATTTCAGCTTCTGTTCAAGCCATCTTAACGAAGCGATCTGAAAAACTTAAATTAGATTTTCAGAAGATGGTTTTTCACATAATATGACGTCGATTGCTTAAATGGAAATTGCTTAATTACAATTCAATTATCTTACTTTCCATTCTTTTAGTAGACCTTTTTAACATGTCTTCTGTTTATAACTTCCTCACATCGCCCTGGTAGTACAACGAATATGCACTGTACTGTGGTGCCTGAGGATACGGGTTCGATTCCCGGTAAGTATTGGTTGTAATTGTTGATATTTATTGAAAGTGATTTATGAAGGCAGCCTATGTAGGCAAACTACTGGTCTTTTTATTCATATTTACTCATTGCACTCATTTTTGAGTACTTGTCTTTTTCAAAAGTGAATCTTATGTATTCGGAGCTATGATAAGCATCGAATGTAATCAAAAATGAGTACATTTTACTTATATTTGATTACGTTTTTTTAATAGTGTGGTTCAACTGTATTCTTTGAAAGATGCAATTTGTTTTAGCTAATCCAATTTATATTATAATTTAGCTGTGTTAAGAATAAAAAACACAAATACTAACATTATAAATATCAAATAACATACTTTATATTAGTAATATTAACTTGGAATGTAATTATCATTTAAAATTACGACTGAATAAAATCGATTCTGAATATATGAGGAAAAATATTATATAACAAAAAAAATGCTACGGTTTTGAAGTTAATATAATTTTACACCCACTTTCACTTTTATAACGAAATAGGATATGGAAATATGAACCCGTGCGATGGACTTGACAAAGAAAAGTAAAAAAACTATGATCTTGCGATCGGAATGTTGCCAGCTTCGCTTCAAATATACTAGAAAGTCGTCTAGAACATCCAACAAGTTATACTGGCGTGTATACGGGACTGGTGCACAATAAATCTTATCGGGGTAAAATGTCCTGACGCCTATTTAGATTGCGTCGGGTACCATCTCAAATGTTGTCCTCGTCATCTGACCATGGTTCAAAAATATAAGGCATCGTTCCCGGGTCTTTCTTTCTATAGTGGCCGAGTGGTTAAAGGCGTCAGCTGGGAATCCGAGGATTCCTGGTTCGATCCTAGGTGATGGACTTGACAAAGAAAAGTAAAAAAGTAGTGATCTTGTTATCGGGGGATTGCCAGCTTCACTACAAAATACTAGAAAAGTCGTCCAGAACATCCACAAAAATTAACGGCGTGTATACGGGACTGGTGCGTGATAAATCTGATCGGGGTCCAAAGTCCCGACGTCTATTGAAGGCGTTGGGTGTTTCCTCGTCATCTGACCATGGTTCTAAAATAACGAGGTGTATGTGCGAATGTGTGTGTGAATGTGTTCCCGGGTCTTTCCTTCGAGATAGACCCCGAACCGTCGCCAAAGCCCACTCTTCAGCTCTAGTGCGACGTTAATTAGGGGCCGGATAGCCCAGTGGATAAAGGCGTCGGCTGTGAATCAAAGGATTCACGGTTCGAACCTGTGCGAGGACTAGACTAAAGAATAGTAAAAAAAGTAGTGATATTGCGATCGGAGGGTTGCCAACTTCGCTACCCAAATACTAGAATGTCGTTCAGAACAACCACAAAAATTATCGGCGTGTATACGGGACTGGTGCACGATAAATCTGATCGGGGTCCAAAGTCCCGACGTCTATTGAAGGCGTTGGGTGCCAGCTCAGGTGTTGTCCACGTAATCTGACCAAGGTTCAAAAATACGAAGCATCGTTCCCGGGTCTTTCCTTCGAGATAGGCCCCGAACCGTCGCCAATAGCCCACTGTGCAGCTCGAGTGGGACATTAATTAACCAACCAACCAGCCAGAGACATTAATTAACCAAAACCAAACCAAACCAAAACCGTTCTTTCTATATAGACCCCGAACCGTCGCCAATAACCCACAGTGCAGCTCTAGTGCGACTTTAATTAATCAAACCAACTAAACATGATTGTTATGGTGAACCATGTCTGTTTTTTCACGACAGCAGATCTAAGAGTGATTAAAATTTGTTGTGTGTGTTTGGGATTCAAGTAACCTCAAGCATCAGTAAGTGTCAAAACAGAAATATGTTTGCTTTGCTACATTAAACACAATCATTTTGCATCTGTATCTGTAAACGTATTCATGTTTCAAGCCTTCAACTTTATGTTTAACAATAGCAGTATTGTGAAGCATCCAATCGATACTTCAATGGACCTCTTGTCTAACCCACTTAATTGGAAGTAATGACCGTTCATTATTTTATTAAACAGCGAACTGTCATCAACTGGATAACTTTATAGACTCTAGGGTCTGACCTAAAAACCACCCTATCGGACCACCTTCAAAGCAGACCATTTAAACCGTTTATGGAGATGGAAAATGAAATAAAGATAAGCCATAAACATCTCCAGAAAAAAAGTTTAAAGAAGAAGTGGCGAGCAATAAAAAAATTGAAACTTTTGATGTATCGCTAATTGGTGAGGAAGAAACAAGTAGACCTTCTTTCAAAACCTTCCGTGGTCGTTGGGTTGGTGAAGACCTCACATGGAGTCGTCGGTCTTAGGATTAACTTCTTGGTGATCAGGGGGGGGGGGGACTTTCCGATCGTGAAGATCGAAGAAGTGGGAAAAGATAGGAGTACATTCATAATTGGTACATTAGGTGGATTTGGAGTTGGAATTGGTTGTTTGATTTCATAATGCCAATATGTCATAGACGTTATTACAGCAATTTGGCTCGTATACCCAGCAAAAAAAGTCAGCATGAAACCTTCATCAAAATTGTCAAATTGAAGGTTTTTTGAAGGTTTTATAAAGGATATTGAAACAAAAAACTGCAGTTCTTTTGAAGTTTTTAATTTTTCTGTATAAAACCTTTAGAATATCTGCATTTTCCCTTCATGATTAAAAATTGAAGGTTTTTTGCAGGTTTTTATGAAGGTTTTTTATAGTTTTTATGAAGGACATTGAAACAAAAACCTTTAGTTTTATAGATCTTCAAAAAAAACTGCAGTTTTCCTGCATAAAACCTTCGATTTCAAAATTTTGATGAAGGTTTTATGCTGAATTTTTTTTGCTCTATATATCGTCGTGTTCCTAAGTCACAGAGGCGTATATGAGTTTTCTCAATTTTTCAGAAAATACAATTTTAGATTTTCAGTTTAAAATCTGCACTGTAAAAAAAGGTACTTAAAAATGAGTACCTGAACATACTCGTTTTTCTTTGAGTACAATTGCATCGTAAATGAGCGCTGACGAATTCAAATTTAAGTAATCGCACTTTCTAAAAAATGAGCAGTGGGATTTATTATTGCTTATCTCAGCTTTTGTTCAAGTCATCTTAACAAAGCGACCTGGCACACTTAAAATAGTTGTTCAGAAGATGGTTTTCCACATTATTTGATGTCGATTGCTTAAATGGAAACTGAGTTATTACGATTCAATTATCTTACTTCCCATTCTTTTGCCACGCCTTTTTAACATTACTTATGTTTATAACTTCTTCACGTCGTCCTGGTAGTACAACGGATAAGACACTTACTGCGGTGCCTGAGGATATGGGTTCGATTCCCGGTAAGTTGGTTATAATTGTCAATATTTATTGAAAGTGATTTCTGAAGGCAGCCTATGTACTTCTCTTTTTATTAATTTTCACTCATTATAATAATTTTGCCTGTTCCTGTCTTTTTCAAAAAATAAACTTATGTATTCGGAGCTATGATAAGCATCGAATGTACTCAAAAATGAGTACGTTTTACTTATTTTTGAGTACTTATTTTTTACGGTGTAACATACGTTTTAAAATATGGTATAAATATTTCTTTAAAAAGTACTAAAAATATATTTAACAGATTTTGGACTTTGCAGCAAAAGCGTTAAACGAAAATCTCATGCCCAATCGAAAAAATTAGTTTTAACATCACTTTTAAGTTTGAGTTACGCCCCAACGTCTTGTGACGTTTTAACAAAATGTGAGACCCCAAAGACGTTAAATGCAATATTTCAAACATGGTTAAAGATGCAGATATACAACTATGTTACAATATGGTACTTTGAATGAAAAATATGGATTACAAATAATTAATTTTTTAAAAATAATTAATTTTTAACAAATAATTAAATTTTTACAAATAATTATTTTTTTACAAATAATTAAATTTTTACAAATAATTATTTTTTTACAAATAATTAAATTTTTACAAATATTAAATTTTTTTTTACAAATATTAAAAAAAATTTACAGATACTTAATTTTTACAAATAATTAATTGTTTACTAAAATTAACGATTTACAAATAATTAATTGTTTACTAAAATTAACGATTTACAAATAATTAATTGTTTACTAAAATTAACGATTTACAAATAATTAATTGTTTACTAAAATTAACGATTTACAAATAATTAATTGTTTACAAATAATTAATTTCTACAAATAATTAGTTTTTTACAAATATTTAATTTTTTTTACAAATATTTAACTTTTTACAATAAATTAATGTTTTACAAATATTTAAATTTTTTTACAAATATTAAATTTATTTTACAAATACTTAATTTTTGCGAATAATTATTTGTTTACTAAAAATTAACGGTTTACAAATAATTTATTCTTTACAAATAATTATTTTCTACAAATAATTAATTTTTTACAAATAATTAATTTTTTACAAATAATTATTTTTTTACAAAAATTAACATTTTTTTCCAAATATTTAACTTTCTACAAATAATTAAATTTTTACAAATAATGCATTTATATAAATAATTAATATACAAATATTTTACTTATACTTATATCTAAATTTTTTAGATCAAAAGTCTTGTAAATGAATAAAGATAAGTAAATGTATATTACAATGGATATTTTGACGATAAAAATCGAATAGATTTCTAATCGTCTGTTGGTTTTCATGGTGGAATAATACCCACATAAAAAGCCTAAGGGAATATACAATTTGAAGAAAAAAAATTTGGCAACCGTTATTTGTTTTTCAGAAAGTATTCATAGGAATGCAGTGAAAGGGTATTATTATTGGTAATTAAAGATCAATCAATTTAAATTGTTCTTGTTTATATTAATAAACATTTTTGTAAAGTGTACGAGAAAAAATAAACAGAAAATCAAGAAATTGTGGCTCAAGAAGAACAATCGTGTAGCAGGTGCAGAAAAATTTCTTAATACGTGCTTTAAAATCAATCGCCTATAAGATAGTAACATGATAGATAATGATAAGGTTTTAGATCCCATCGATCAAGAATGACAAGTAATCTTGTATTGTTCATAAAATTAAAAGACGAATAATAAGTTGAATCCATCAGAGTTTGGTTAACTTAAACTGTAAAGGTTTAGTCTCTTAAACATCTTTAAATGTTCAGATAACTTAATTGTCTTACTTTGTCTTCAAGCCCCGTTCTTCGTATTTAAGATTATTTTAAATAAATTGGCCAGATATAAATTGGTATCAAGTTCATTCATGTTTTTAAGTTTCCCTATAGTAAACTTTCCATTGATTACAAAGTTCGTTAATTGCAACGATCGCGTAGGGTGGGCAGAAGGGGGGGGGGGGGGGGGAGAGAGAGTCAGTCAAATACTCTAGCATGCACTGTTAAAAATAGGTACTATAAAATAAGTAAAATGTACTCTTTTGAGTACATTCTATGCCTGGCTTCGAATACATAAATTTAAATTCTTTAAAAACATGTACTCAACAATGAATGAAAAGAGCAGATGCCAGCCTACATAGCCTTCATTCATAAATAACTTTCAATAAATATCGACAATTACAACCAAGACTTACCGGGTATCGAACCCAGGTCCTTAGGCACCGCATTTCAGAGCCTTATCCTTTAAACTACCAGAAAGACTTGAAGAAGATATAAATAGAAGAAATGTTAAAAAGGTGTGCCAAAATAATGAGAAGTAAAAAATTGAGTGGTAATAACTCGGTTTTCATTTAAGCAATCGACATCAAATAATGTGGAAAACCATCCTTCTGAACAGCTCTTTTAAGTTTATCAGATTGCTTTGATAAGATGGCTTGAACAGAAGCTAAGATTAGCAATATTAAATCATACTGCTCATTTTTGAAAAAGTACGGTTACTTAAATTTCAGTACGTCATCGCTCATTTACGATTCAAAAGTACATTTTTTTACAGTGTACGCTGGCCTGTTTAACCACTACAACTACAGTTCTAATTGACTGATGGGGGTGAGCGCGTGATTAAACTAAAGATAACGACAAGTTTAACCATTTAACAAGTTGACAGTTTAAACCATTTGTGTGGAGTGGAAAATGACGATTTGTCAAAGATTTCACTATGAAGCCGAAATATCACACTAAAGTTCAATTGCGGCATAAGGAACTTAAAGAGGTTGAAAGCACTGACCTAGAATATAATATAACTATTAGAACAGCGAGGACTCCCATTGATCGACTATATACTTTACCTTACCGCGCCCATTTATACAATTCGGAAGAAAGGTTGAGAAAACATTCGTCCTTGGCAATACGGCATTCTCACGTGACGTCACAGAAATGTTTAATGTTAGAGTGCAAAAATATCAACCAAATATTCGCATTTATTTTGCAATTTATACAAAATACAAATACTAATGTTGACAACCAACAACAGGCTCAAGGATACGTCAGAAACACCATTCTACACAACGACCTTAAAATGGACACCATAGACACAGCAATATTAACTATCTCACACAATTACAACATGGCACTTGACGATTCAGACTCACAACACCTAAAGGAGATCACAAACTATGACCATACAGTAAACCAGAAACACAAAAGACCCCATACGATTCATCACGACCCCACATGGTAAGACCCTCTTAGACTTGCTTGTCAAATCGACATGCCAAACTCGACAACTGCTCCTTTGCAAGTAGCCAGGTTATGTTATTGTCCTCAATATTGTATATTTGCATCTTATAATAATAAAATATGTATTACAAAGCACTTGTTGGCTCTACTAATTTCTAACACACACCATCTACTGATGTATTTTTTCAGATTTTCTAACGAACTCGCGTTTAGCCTTAGGGCCCCCAACCCCCACCAATTTCGATGAAGGTGTAAGGACCTCCGGTCGACCCACCGTAAAGTTAATTCCGATTTCCAGGCTCAAGGTTGGTCCAGCTAGTATCTCCTAACTATCCCCCAATGAATATATAACTTCTAATAACTTCTAATACATAACTTCCCAATGAATAATAACTTCTTCTTATAATCCCTTACTCCTATACACTGTCAAAAATTTCAGTTCAACGTTGCACCATATGTTAGTGCTTTGCAGCAACTTTCACATTATTATGGTGCAATCTAGGTTAAACCAAAAATCCTTGATCGGGAATAGCGCAGCTTTTACCAAAAAATCGTGCAATCTCCTAAACTGCAACCGAAACCTTCTCTGAATGTACATCAACAAACCCACAGACAGTGAAAAAGTGTTCCAGTTGCTCAGTGGTTAAAGGCGTCACCTGGTAATCAGAGAATTACTAGTTCGAGCCCGTGCGGCGAGAAAGATAAGAGAAAAAGTATTGATCTTGTAATCGGGGGGTAAAATATGAGAATATTTTATCTAATCTAAATTTTAATGGGGGTAGCTATTTTTTTGCAACGTTTCACCACTAAATGGTATCCGCGGTAGCCATAACATAGTGAAACTATGCACCAAATAATGGTTACAGCTAAATGGGTACCAAATTTTTGTGGAAAGTCGTAATAATTTTTAACAGTGTACAATTAACAAAACTCAATTGCAAGTTGTTCCATTTGTTTATTAATCTATTATAGGAATAGCGTTTTCTCCCTTTCCGATTAAAATGTTTAGTATATTTATATATGTTTGTCTTTGATAAAGCACAAACATATATAATTATATGTTTGTGTTATATCAAAGACAAACCAAACATTTTCCAAATGAAAATTTATACTAAAGTGGGCTGAACGTATTTTTTTTAGTGTTTTTAAGATTTATAAACATATTAAAATATAAAGACTTTTAACTAAACTATAAATGTTTAAAAATATATATTATATCTTAAAGCGATATTAGTTTCAAAGTTATCTAAAGTTATCTTAATGATTTAAGAGTTACAAGTATCATTTTAAAAAAACTGCCAAACACTAAATAAATTTTTAATAAGTATAAAGTAATTAAACTTGCAAATTTATATAACTAATTGTAACTTTTAATATATACCATATTAATTACTATATTAAGCATATAAAAAGTTTTAAAAGTTGCTTTGAAATCTAAGTATGAGAACCGATCATGATTTAATGCTTCTGAAAAGGGCCGTAACGAAAACTGAGTAAACTACTTTTGTTAAAAATTTGAGGATTCTTGTTTCGTCAAAAGTTACGTTATTCACTAACGAAACTATTGTCAAATAGGACGAAAGTAGCCTTGAAGATTGCAGTAATCTCAAAAATGAGAGTTATTTCTAAGAATGTTCATGCCTATTGATTGAAATTGATTTATGTTGTATTATATATTAATAACAAGCTTATGACAAGTTCGTAATGATGATAAGTTCCTAACATGAGGTAAAGTAGCCTAAGTAGATAAGCATTTACTCCTTTTTACTCATTGTACTCCTTTTTGAGAGTTCATGCCTTTTTCAAAATTGAAACTTATGTATTCGCAGCCATGATAAGCATCGAATGTAATCAAAAATGAGTTTATAGATTTATCTTATTTTATAGTACCTATTTTTAACAGTGTATAACTACCAAATATTTGCGAATTACATTAACTTATAGACTTTACCCCTCAACCTATAGTCATAACTCAAAGTCATAACAAATTCATAAAATATAGTCATAACAAATTCCAGTCAGAAACTACAAAATCCAAACTCATATGTTCCTTTCCCAAAAACAGGAACATTCAATTCTTCTCTCTCGCTCCGGATGTAAAAATGTTCATTCAATGTTTCCACCTGAATGAAGCGATTCGAATGCGAGTCAAGAAATAAGAGAAAAGTTCGAATGAGATAATTACGCTGAAGAGGGCCGGGTCGGGACTAGAAGAGGGCCACTCGGTCACGTCCCTGGGTACCCAGAACCTAATACGAATCGTCCTAGGATCACGGAGTTCCAACTAGTACCGTAAGTGACCACTTGACGAGGTACTTCGATCACCCACCCATTGGAACGGATTGTTGAAGATCGCATCTCAAGACCCACGTCAATTGCTGCATTTGTTGCCGATCAATTGTTTGTTGTAATCGTGACTCTCAAGTTCACGCGACCATTTGGTAATGTGGATGCGATTGCATTGTAATAGGAGTTTAGGAATATGGATATTGTACTTCGTAAGCCAGATTTTGATAACTTGGTTTATTTATCGATAAAAAACAATTGTATAAGTTATTGTCTTAATTTTCTTATTTACAACAGACAATTAAATCCAATGAATTATTTGTTGTAATAGTGACTCTCGAGTTCACGCGACCATTTGGTAATGTGGATGCGATTGCATTGTAATAGGAGTTTAGGAATATGGATATTGTACTTCGTAAGCCAGATTTTGATAACTTGGTTTATTTATCGATAAAACACAATTGTATAAGTTATTGTCTTAATTTTCTTATTTACAACAGACAATTGAATCCGATCAATTGTTTGTTGTAATAGTGACTCTCAAGTTCACGCGACCATTTGGTAATGGGGATGCGATTGCATTGTAATAGGAGTTTAGGAATATGGATATTGTACTTCGTAAGCCAGAATTTGATAAAGTGGTTTAGTTATCGATAAAAAACAATTGGATAAGTTATTGTCTTACAAATATATTTTAATATTTAAAATTTTCTTATTTACAACAAACAATTGAATCCAATCAATTGTTTGTTGTAATAGTGACTCTCAAGTTCTCGCGTAAATTTGGTAATATGGATGCGATTGCATTGCAATAGGAGTTTAGGAATATGGATATTGTTCTTCGTAAGCCAGATTTTGATAAATTGGTTTAGTTATCGATAAAAAACAATTGGATAAGTTATTGTCTTAAAAATATATTTTAATATTTGAAATGTTCTTATTTACAACAAACAATTGAATACAATCAATTGTTTGTTGTAATCGTGACTCTCAAGTTCACGCGACAATTTGGTAATGTGGATGTGATTGCATTGTAATAGGAGTTTAGGAATATTGTACTTCGTAAGCCAAATTTTGATAACTTGGTTTAGTTATCAATAAAAAACAATTGGATAAGCTATTTTCTTAAAAATATATTTTAATATTTAAAATTTTCTTATTTACAACAAACAATTGAATCCGATCAATTGTTTGTTGTAATCGTGACTCTCAAGTTCACGCGACCATTTGGTAATGTGGATGCGATTGCATTGTAATAGGAGTTTAGGAATATGGATATTGTACTCTTTCCTATGCCAGATTTTGATAACTTGGTTTAGTTATCGATAAAAACAATTGGAAAAGTTATTTTCTTAAAAATATATTTTAATATTTAAAATTTTCTTATTTACAATAAACAATTGAATCCGATCAATTGTTTGTTGTAATAGTGACTCTAAAGTTCACGCGACCATTTGGTAATGTGGATGCGATTGCATTGTAATAGGAGTTTAGGAATATGGATATTATCTTCGTAAGCCAGATTTTGATAACTTGGTTAAGTTATCGATAAAAAACAATTGGATAAGTTATTATCTTAAAAATATATTTTAATATTTAAAATTTTCTTATTTACAACAAACAATTGAATACAATCAATTGTTTGTTGTAATCGTGACTCTCAAGTTCACGCGACCATTTGGTAATATGTATGCGATTGCATTGTAATAGGAGTTTAGGAATATGGATATTGTACTTCGTAAGCCAGATTTTGATAACAGGGTTTAGTTATCGATAAAAAACAATTGGATAAGTTATTGTCTTACAAATATATTTTAATATTAGAAATTTTCTTATTTAC
Source organism: Troglohyphantes excavatus (assembly GCA_963932185.1). Lineage (NCBI taxonomy): Eukaryota > Metazoa > Arthropoda > Arachnida > Araneae > Linyphiidae > Troglohyphantes > Troglohyphantes excavatus. Next base: position 12,953,215 of record OZ010676.1, on the reverse strand, counting down.
AACAAACAATTGAATGCAATCAATTGTTTGTTGTAATAGTGACCCTCAAGTTCACGCGACCATTTGGTAATGTGGATGCGATTGCATTGTAATAGGAGTTTAGGAATATGTATATTGTACTTCGTAAGCCAGATTTTGATAAATTGGTGTAGTTATCGATAAAAAACAATTGTAAAAGTTATTGTCTTAATTTTCTTATTTACAACAAACAATTGAATCCAATGAATTATTTGTTGCAATAGTTACTCTCGAGTTCACGCGACCATTTGGTAATGTGGATGTGATTGCATTGTAATAGGAGTTTAGGAATATGGATATTGTACTTCGTAAGCCAGATTTTGATAAATTGGTTTAGTTATCGATAAAAAACAATTGTATAAGTTATTGTCTTAATTTTCTTATTTACAACAAACAATTGAATTCAATGAATTATTTGTTGTAATAGTGACTCTCGAGTTCACGCGACCATTTGGTAATGTGGATGCGATTGCATTGTAATAGGAGTTTAGGAATATGGATATTGTACTTCGTAAGCCAGATTTTGATAACTTGGTTTAGTTATCAATAAAAACCAATTGGATAAGTTATTGACTTAAAAATATTTTTTAATATTTGAAATTTTATTTTAGTCTTCAGACCATTTTATTATGATATTTTAATTACCCTTTATTAGTATTCCAAAGAAATGAATATCATACCTTTTCTATTTTAAACTTTTTATTCCTTGATAAAAAAAATACAAATATAATTCACACTTTATTGTCTTCTGTTTGAGTTAAATATGTAATTTTTTTAATAATATATTCTGCTTTATTCTTTCGACAAGAATAAAAATAAAAGCTTATTTTGAAACTGTATTTTAAGAATTGGCAGATGGTTACATTGCTACTCTTTAGTGTGCTTATCAACAAATTCTGTAATGCGTTGAAAAAATCAAGGTTACTGAATTTGAAATCTTTAATACATTGATTTACAAAGGAAATAAGCGTCTATCTGGATGTTTACTGAAAGAAAACGCATTAAAATGTATCATAAGACTACTTGAACGCCGGCCATTATCAATAAAGTAAAGTTTCTGGGATCATGACAGAATGTCTACCTAAATTGAAAACTATTTCATTGAAACTATAAAAGTCATAAGATACTGTAAGTAAAATTATTCTTAAAGATTTGTAGTTTTAAAATACTTCAGAGGAAAATTCATCTGTTTCTTTTAAAACATATTTCTGAAACAAGACTACTTGTAAAAAATTATTACAAATGTCTTAAAGAAAACTGATACTAGAAAAGACATGGTTATATTTAGGCGATTGCAATACATAAACAATTTTATATCAGACAATTTTCTGAAAAAATATGTACAAAATGGCCGCGTAAGCGCAAATAAACAAACGATTGAAAAAAGTTCATGATTTCTGTAAGATTTTGTTATAATAGTGAATAAAAACTATAAATAGTCAAGTAAATTTGTTTTAATATCAGGGGGCGAAATATGTTAGAAACAGTTTTTGAAGAAACAATTTCAGCTCGATATAAAAGGGTCAGAAAAAAAGTTGATTTATACACGGTTAAAAATAGGTATTCTAAAATAAGTCAAATGTACCCATTTTTGAATACATTCCATGCTTATCATGGATCCGAATACATAAGTTTCAATTTTGAAAAAAGACATGGACTCAAAAATGAGTAAAAATTAATAAAAAGAACAGTAGCTTGCCTACATAGGCTGCCTTCACAAATAACTTTCCATAAATATCGTCAATTACAACCAAGGCTTGCCGGGAATCGCACCCATATCTGAAGGTACCTTATCCGTTAAGCTACCAGGGTGACGTGAAGACGTTATAAATAAAAGTAATGTTAAAAAGGCGTTCCAAAAGAATGGGAAATAAGATATTTAAATTGTAATAACTCAGCTTCCATTTAAGCAATCGACATAATATAATGTGGAAAACCATCTTCTGAAGAAATATGTTAAGTTTGTCAGGTCGCTTTGTTGAGATGGCTTGTACAGAAGCTGAGATTAGCAATATTAAATCACACTGCTCATTTTTGCAAAAGTACGATTACTTAAATTTGAGTACGTCAACGCTCATTTACGATGCAATTGTACTCAAAGATAAACGAGTATGTTCATGTACTCATTTTTAAGCACTTTTTTACAGTGTAGATATGGATAGCGATTCTAGTTACAAGTCCAATTCAAATGTCACATAATTAGTAAGGACAGAATCTGAAACGGGATTAAATTATATTTCATTTTAAAAAATAAATGTACAATCACTTAGCATTCCATTAAAAAAAATTATAAAGCTAGCGCTAGAAAGTCGGCATCCATGTACACTGAAAGAACATTGGAAAGTCTCCCAAGAACAGTGGAAACGAATAGACATAAACGTGCTGAGAAAGTCAACTTTAAAGGAAAATACGAGACAATACAACAACCCCGAATCAACAATTCAATATTTGCTAACCGTTGCAGAGGATTCGGCTGTTATGCACAGAAATTAACTTTGATTTTTTTTTTCATAAAGTGTGAACGACCTAGTGCAGAATGTTAAAAAAAATGGTAAAATATTTAAATATGTGAAGTTTTAATATTTTTTCTGTGTTATTATTTTTCTGTATTATTATTTTTCTGTATACACTCGAGGAAAGAAGTAAAGGGCTATTAAGGGCTGTTCTATTCTTTCCTTATTCAACTATTCAAATTTAGCATTAGATTGGAATTTAATATTGCTAATGAGGCTAAAGATCATGGATTCAATATATATAAATAACAGCTTTGTTATGATGGTAAAAAGAAATATTTTTAATAGGGCAATAGACAAATGTAATAGCTTGCCTGATTATGTTGTTAATTCTTCAGGAGTGGTTAATTTAAAAAAGCAATTGGATCGGTATTTAGGAATCGTAAGATGTGTTCGATAGGACCAACGTTGCTGGGCCTAGTGCCTGTAATTGGTCGTCAGTATATGTGTTAGATAGGATAAACATTGCTGGGCCTAGAGCCTGTAGTTGGTCGTCAGTATATGTGTTAGATAGGATAAACATTGCTGGGCCTAGCGCCTGTAGTTGGTCGTCAGTATATGTGTTAGATAGGATAAACATTGCTGGGCCTAGTGCCTGAAGTTGGTCGTCATTATATGTGTTAGATAGGATAAACATTGCTGGTTCTAGAGCCTGTAATTGGTCGTCATTATATGTGTTAGATAGGATAAACTTTGCTGGGTCTAGAGCCTGTAATTGGTCGTCAGTATATGTGTTAGATAGGATAAACATTGCTGGGCCTAGAGCCTGTAATTGGTCGTCAGAATATGTGTTAGATAGGATAAACATTGCTGGGTCTAGAGCCTGTAATTGGTCGTCAGTATATGTGTTAGATAGGATAAACATTGCTGGGCCTAGTGCCTGAAGTTGGTCGTCATTATATGTGTTAGATAGGATAAACATTGCTGGGTCTAGAGCCTGTAATTGGTCGTCATTATATGTGTTAGATAGGATAAACTTTGCTGGGTCTAGAGCCTGTAATTGGTCGTCAGAATATGTGTTAGATAGGATAAACTTTGCTGGGTCTAGAGCCTGTAATTGGTCGTCAGTATATGTGTTAGATAGGATAAACATTGCTGGGCCTAGAGCCTGAAGTTGGTCGTCATTATATGTGTTAGATAGGATAAACATTGCTGGGTCTAGAGCCTGTAATTGGTCGTCAGTATATGTGTTAGATAGGATAAAATTGCTGGGCCTAGAGCCTGTAATTGGTCGTCAGAATATGTGTTAGATAGGATAAATATTGCTGGGTCTAGAGCCTGTAATTGGTCGTCTGTATATGTGTTTGTATTTTTAATTTATAAGCTTATAAATAACAAGAATTTGCTACAGTGTATTTACCAACGTTTATTTGTTAATGTAATTAAGTTACATATGTGTTTCTAATTAAAAAACGAAATGTCAACAAGAAATTTTCTTTTATAACAAAAGGAACACCGTTTGACTGTGCATCCGTTGGAAGATAAACGTATTTTATTTGAAATAAAAATCGTCTGAGGAAGAAATTAAAAATAACAAAAATGCAACATGGATTCCAAAATCAACATAAACTATAAATTATACTAGCTGATGGTATTTTTCGACGTTACTAAATAATAAAACTAGCGGGTTGTCTCTCAAAATGGTAGACTACAATTTGCTTTTAAAAAGACTAACACAAAACAGCCCTTTATTAATCCTGTATATTGGGATTTTAAGAGTTAATGATAGTTAGGATAAGGTGAGGAAAAATTGGCAATAAAAGCCAGTTTTATTACTTCAAAGTCCAATTTGACTGTAGAAATGAAATAAATTATAATTATTTTATAAAAGCGTTTAGTGTTTTTCACTGGGCATGTTTTTATTTAGTTTTAAATAATTATTTTTCTATGATAACTTATTCGATTAATACGTGGGGAAAATGAGTCACTAGTGAAAAACATGAAAAAAAAAATTTAAAAGGATATTTATTAGAGCGATATTTTTAATCGTATAATAAATTGAATAAAGTAAAATGTATAACAATAACTTATTGTTTAAAATATAATAGATCAGATTATTGAGTTAATGTTTTTTTAACAACCTTTTTTTGGCAAGTTCGAATTTTTTATATTTATTATCGTCGAAAAATATCACATGCTGGAAAAATTTGTGATTTTCAGGAATACATGCTGTGTTTATGTTAGTGAAGAGAATATGTCTTTAATACAGGGGGAAATGAGTCTTTGGGGGTAAATGATCTACCATCGTGTAGAGGAAGGTGAGCGGCCGCGGCGAGAAGATTGTTCAATAATCCAGTCCCTCAATTGACTTTTTCCGCGTGTGGAGAAAAAAAAGTCACATTTTGAGCATACTGTTTTACCGATGTAATTTCAGTTCTAATCGACGGAGTGCGGGCTTAAATTAAAAAGAAAAAGAATTCTATAAGTCCATTTGAGTAGTTAAAAGTTTAAACCATTTGTGTGAAGTGCGAAGTGTCGATTTGTCGAAGATTTCGCTAAGAAGCCAAAATATCACACTAAAGATCAATTGCGACATATGAAACCTAAAAGAACAGTTCAAAAGACGACGAAAACAAGTGCGTATAAATCTATATTATATTAAAGACGTAGGAAGGGGCAGGTCGAGAAGTTCGCATGCAAAGTACCAAACTTTACGGGACTGTGTATACCCAATTTTTTTTTTTAATTTGTTCTACAAAAAGTTATATTTAGATTAAAATATTAGGTTTACCTTCTAACGGATACATGAAAATAACGTTTATTTTGTCCAGACATTCTTTTCTTCTTGTGGAACACTTGTTTAAAGAAACTAATTTGATAACTTATATTAACATATACACAGCATTGAATATATTGCAGTAAATTCTTGTCATTTACAAGCTTAGAAATTCATAATTTGTAGAATTCTGCAATTCATACATTTTCTGAACATTGTTGTTTTGAATGTTCAGAAATTGAAGTTCTGTCGAATTCCCTCTACCTTAACATTATTAACTAAATTACCTATTTTAACTCATTTCGCCAACCATAAAAAAAAAAAATGTTAAAATGAATGTATTTAAAGGTTTATATTGTATACAAAACACAGGAATATTGGTAAATAATTCGTCTTTGCTAATGTTTGTAGAGAAGTTTTCATGGATCAAATTATCGCAATAGTTTGTGTATGCTCAAGCAAATCGAGTTTTGACTTGAATTGTCATCCATAAATGTAATTATTTGTGAAATGTACTCATTTAAACAACTAAATTTGTTTTTAAAAAAATAAGAAGATCAAAATATAAGTTTTTACTTATTTGAAAACGCCCATTTTTCCCCATCTTATCTTATTCATTCTATTTGATTAAAGTTACTAATTTGACAAAAAGCTTGTTTTAATAATGTCGATTTACACAAAAATTCCATAATTCCCACTAGTGGCCCATTTCCCCCACCGAAAAGGAATCGAAGAATTTTCCCAGAAAAATAAACAAAAATTCGTAATATAGTCATTCATTTATTTCTCTAGATATTCATGCAAATACAATAGACCTCGCGACCAAAAAACAAGAACAACATAAAAACAAAAGCAAAAAAAAAAAAAAAACACGTCGTTTTTAATAACTTCAAGGAAGATCCAGGTCAAATTTGAAGAAAATCGAATAATGAGCTTGATCGATAAAAAATAAATTTACAAACTGACGAAATGCAGAAAGATTAAGTTAAAACAGAGATCTCGCTAACACTCGGTCAAATATATTTATAACATCGCCCGATTTCATGAAAATTAGTTTTGCCCTAATAATCGTTTATGATTTTGCCAAAATCTTTAGCAAATTGCATAATAATTTTTAAAGAAATGTAATGTTTCAAATGTAAAAAAATTAAAGTTAGGTCTTTAACAGTAAAACAGAAAAAAATATTTTTTAAGATTTTAAAACTTATAAAAACTTAAATTTATTTCATATTATAACAAAGATTTAAAAATTAAGAGAATTAATTTTAGCATTCTAACATTCCGATACTTAAATGTTGGTGAATATTAAATTTATAATAGTCATCTATTTTATTGACCTAAATATTTTTTTATTCAATTTAAGACCATTTTATTTTAAACTTTTATATTACCTCTTAAAATTTAAATAGCTGTATCAGTAATTGCCTATAAATTCAGCAATGATAATTTAATAGCAATCACGTTAATGAGATTCATTATCATCAATACTTTCAATAAGTAATATTCTAAAAATTAAAAAAATTATGAATTTTTATTCCAGTTATTAATGCATTAATTTTTAACATTTTATTTAATTGCTGTTTTAAGGGATTATGCTTATAAACTATTTTCCCATTTTTACTTCCTACATTTAAATATTCCTCGAAAATCATATTTTTCTCAAAAATCTTATATTTATTATTATTATTATTATTCTTAAAACATAGATTCCAAATAACAATAAGACTAGGCGCGAACGAGCGATAATTGCACCGCAATAATTACTCGGCGATAATTAACTGAGTGACTAAAAAATCACTCAGCAACTGCTTGTCGGTTATTTAATTGCATTCGACTCAAGGCTTCCACTTTTCAGATTTCAAAATCGCCTTGTGCCAATACCTGTTAACCTTCGGTATAGATCAGGGGCCCAGGACTGGAGTCATAAGATTTCAAAATCGCCAAAGTAAAGATGAAAAATCGCCAAACTAGTATTATCACAATCCATAGAAAATCACCAAATTGTCGATTATTTGCCAAAGTTGTTAGCGCGGTATCGAGCGAAAGGATATTTTGTACGATAGTTACATGTCCAATAATTGCTGAGTGAGCAGATATAATATGAGTTTTTCAATTGCATGCAACTAAATATTTCAGTTGCATGCCCGATAGTTGTCAGTGCGCGGTTAGTCTAATGACTAATAATTCTAAACCCTTTACTAATTATTAAAATATTTTTATATATATTTTTAATTTGATAATTTTTAACAATCATTTAAAACAATTTTTCCCAAACTTTAGATGGTCGCAGACCACCGTGTTAAAAATTAGATATTGCATGGACTATAATTTTTTAATAACAATAAAAAAAATATTCATGTTCCAAAATTCGGATGCTAAATGCGATTCAGATATTAAATACTATAGGAGAAATCTAATTATTTAACTTTTTTTCTATTTAGATAAGGTAACTTTTGAAATTAATGAAATCCTGTCTATTTTATTTTAAATAATAATGATAATATTACAAATTACTTAATTTCACCAATATCAATATTCTTAGATAATACAGTATACTTTTATAAAAATGTACACTTTCATAGCTGCAAGTAGAAGGACTACACTTACATATTTCTTTTTAAAAAACAAACGTTTTATCATTCCAATATATTAGTAGATTCAAAATGGCGACGTTAAAAAGAAAATGGTGCTTTTTACAAGAAAATATGAAAAATAATTCATTTCGGGTTAAAATCCATGAGACTTAAAGTAAAGAAGAACGCATAAAAATGGTGTACTAATGTACAAAATTTTAATTGCTTATGAGGAAATTTTTTTATTTCCTCATTAAATTGCTTTGGAATAGAAAATATACATTCCTATATAATGCCTCATTTTTTTTTTTTTTTTTTTTTGAAAAATCAAAACAAAAACATCTTTATTAGACGAAAATTCCGCTAACTATTTCGGACATTCTCGCGGACCACGGGTTGGGAACCATTGATTTAAAACAACTAATATAATTGTATGTCTGTGAGAAAATGATCAGAGTCTTTAAAAGTTAAAACTAAAAAAAATGCTTACAAAATTTACACTTTTTAAATGGAAATTCGTATATATTTATAGTAAAATTCAACTAAAATATTAAAATACATTATTTAAATTATATTTTATTGCGAACTTATTAAGATGACACAGATATTTCTTTAATAACTCGAACAGATTCACAGGAAACGAGTTCCTTAAGAACACTTTTTTTTGATAATTTTACAATTTAGACTACCAACTTAATTTTAAACTAATTCCTTACTAATGTTATGAGTTGTAATTGCTTTTTATTTCAATATTGCAAGATAAAGGAGGTTTTATAATATATATTCAGAATCCAACAATATATTTGAATCATATACTCAAATTTTTAACTCGAATAATAACCTATATAAATATTATTAAATTTATAATTTGTTTATTTTATCTCTTTATTTAATTTCTCGATGTTCCACATTGAAAAATAAATAATAAACAATTACGAAAGTGCTATAAACTTGTCCTGAAACTAAACAGTTAGGCAATATTGACCATTAAAAGCATATAAATAACAAGTTCATGTTGTTGAAGCTTTAAAACTACATTTGGATTATTAAGATAATTAAGGTTTAGCCAATTAAAATGTATTTCATGTTTTTACTATAGTTAATTAATTTTTTTAACAAAACAGTTTACCATTTTAATAATTTTATTTCTAATTTATAGTAGTAAAAGTAAAAACGTGAAGTATGGAATTTGTCGAATGCATTAAATTGTCACATATTAAGAATATCTGTTCGAAAAGTGCCTACAGTAAACTAAATAGTACCTAGCTACGTAGTTACATAATTTGTGTTAACTTATTTCTCTAAATATTAACAGCTACTAAATGCTAGTTAGATGTTAATCCTTAAAACAGCAATTAGCTCATTAAAATATATTGGGATTTGATTACTTTATTTTTAATTATATAATATCAATTCGTTTTATGTATGAAATAATTTTTAATTATTGTTATATATAAAACAAAATTGCAAATACAAAGTTTCTGTTAAATTTCACACTATAAAAGTTCATTTTTTTAAAGAAATATAGTCATAATATAAAATTCGCCCAGTTATTGATTTGTTTCATTTTATTTTATAATAAATTTTATATTGACAGTCATATAAAATATTGTACAGTTATTTAGAGCGCACTTTTAAACGTTGAAAGTAACATAATTAAAGTTCCAAATATAAAAATTTAAATAATTTTTTTATATAATTGAAAATTTTAATTGCTTAGAGACAAAATAAACAAATTATAGTTTCGATATTATTTATATTGTTACAATTCGAGTTAAAATTGGAATATATTAAATATATAGTTGGATTCCGAATATATATTAAAATATCACCCTTTGTGCTATATTGAAATGGAGAACAATAAAGGGTTTTAAATACTGTTACATGTATCAATGTCATATAATTATTTGTTAACACTAGTAACGAATTAGTTTAAAATAAATTTGGTAGTCTAAATTGTAAAATCATCAAAAAAGTATTTTTAAAGAATTTGTTTTCTGTTTGTTTGAGTTATTAAACAAAAACTCGCGTAAACTTAATGAATTTGCAATAAAAAATTATTTAAATAATGTATTTAAATATTTTAGATGAATTTTACAATAAATATATGCGAATTTCTTTTTAAAAAACAATAATTTTTGTAAAAATTTTTTAGTTTAAATTTTAAAAAGAGTGGTCATTTTTTTCCAGACATACAATTATAATAATTACTTTAAATTATTTGAAATTTTCAGATATTTTATTGTAATTAGAATTAAAAATTTATGTACACTAAAATTGCCAATTCGCCCAAAATAACTTAAATTCCTATTAATATTTTGAGTTTGCTGTTTAAATTGTAAAGAAATTAAAAATAATTTTAGGTTTCTTTAAATAACACCATTCGTCAATACACATCTAAATGAAAAGTGTATTTTAAGAATGACTCATTGTTTCATGTAATTAAAAACTGGTGTCTGGAAATATAAAATTTAGAGAGCGTAATAAAACAAGAATTTCCTATTTGTATAAATAAACCTCTCAAAAACGGTCACCATATATGTAAGGTTAAGAATATTCTACAATCATATTTAAAATCTTGCAAATATTCGCATATTTATTTTTATCCTAAGAAAATATAATTTTTATACATACTACGTATGATTTTTTTATGTAATTTTGCGATTTTTTAAACTTTATTGACAGTGTAAGGAATCTAAAATTGCCAATTCGACAAAATAACTTAAATTCCTATTAATATTTTGAATTTGCTGTTTAGATTGTAGAGAAATTAAAAATAATTTTAGGTTTCTTTAAATAACACCATTTGTCAATGCACATCCAAATGAAAAGTGTATTTTAAGAATGACTCATTGTTTCATGTAATTAAAAACTGGTGTCTGGAAATATAAAATTTAGAGAGCGTAATAAAACAAAAATTTCCTATTTGTATAAATAAACCTCTCAAAAACGGTCACCATATATGTAAGGTTAAGAATATTCTACATTCATATTTAAAATCTTGCAAATATTGGCATATTTATTTTTATCCTAAGAAAATATAATTTTTATGGATATTACGTATGATTTTTTTAGATAATTTTACAATTTTTTTTAGGTAATCTTACGATTTTTTTAGGTAATTTTACGATTTTTTAAACTTAATTAACAGTGTAAGGAATCTTTGTTTTTCTTTAAATACTGTTTGGATAAGACGATAAAAACACAAAATACCAATGAATTAGGATTTTTCAAGTTAATAAGATTAAAAGAGATTTTCAATATTTGATATGAAAAGCTATAAGTGTAAATAAGTAAATCAGCTTCGATAATTCTCAACTCTTTGAAAGAATTTAAAAGCCTCAACATTGCAGATGGCGTCCAAAACTTTTGAAGGAATAGAACTTTGACATTGAGAATAGAATACAGTTCTCGAGAAGTCAAAAAGAGTTGTCAAAGTTCAAAAGCACGATTTCAAAATAGAAGTACTCTAAACAAATTTCAAATAAATTGAAATTGTACTTTGAGACATAAAGTGTCTTCAAAAGTGTACTTTCAGACATTAAACACCTTCAAAAGTGTACTTTGATACATAAACATGTAATCGATTTTTTTTTTAATTTTAAATGTTGAATATTTTTTTAGGAAAACTGTTGATGAAGCTTATGAACGGATTTCACCACACAAAAAAGTTAGAATGAAAGAGTACTCTCAAAATTTTTTTTAAATAATAATTTATATCTTTAAAACTCAAAAGATTTTAAGCAGTCTAATTAACTAATGCAGTAAACATAGATTTTAAAGTTGCAAATATATGAAAAAACTTGACGAACTTCATGGAAACATTTTATGTTCAAAAAGTGCGATTTAAAAAAATTATTTATAAAAAAGTTTATCGAAAGAAACGAGTTCTTCAAAACTTAAAACAACATTAAAGCACTGAACTAATGCAATCAACATATTTTTAAAAACTATAAAATAATTTCTTCTGGTATAAACTTAATGAAATTTATAAATGAAATTCAAAATAAAATTCAAAACAAAAATAATTTCTTCTCAATCTCAAAAACTTTACAAGAAGAGCGAGTTTTTTCAAATTCCAAATCATTCGCCCTAATTACTGACATCAATACACATTCCTAAATCTTAAACACGTTAAAACATTATCCTCCAACCTTTATGACACATAATTTCGAACATCTCTACATTTTAAAACAAAAAAACGACTCCGACAAACTTTTCGTAAGAACCGCTCTCTTCATCCGAAACACCTTTCGGTATCAACATATATTTCCAGGTAAAACTTAATCGAAAATACTCTTTTAAACACATGTCAACATTTTTAGACAGTCTATTTACTGGCATAAAAGCATAATAAAAATAGTAGTACATACCACCAGCTCGCCCGGACCAGAGGCAAGAGTACCAGGAGCAAATAGCCGCCTCTGGCCGCTTGTGTCATTCTCGGTTCCAAATTCTCATCCGACAGCAGACGATCCCGCCTTGCTACTGCTCGAAAGATGCCCGCCTCTTTCGGCCCTCTGGTGACTGCTGAGCACCCGCCTTCGCTCCCATTCGTCCACAAGTTGCTCTGGCTGACTTACTCCACAACTCATTCACAAAGACTTTTTTGCTCGGCCCAACGCAGCTTTTGAGATGGATACAGGGCTTGGATTTTGCATAGGTCTGCAAATTCAGCATTGAAACAACCCAGCAAAAAAAAGTCAGCATAAAACCTTCATAAAAACTTTGAAATTGAAGGTTTTATGCAGGAAAACTGCAGTTTTTTTTGAAGATCTATAAAATTAAAGGTTTTTGTTTCAATGTCCTTCATTAAAAACTGCAAAAAGCCTTCATAAAAACCTGCAAAAAACCTTCAATTTTTAATCATGAAGGGAAAATGCGGATATTTTAAAGGTTTTATGCAGGAAAATTAAAAACTTTAAAAAAAACTGCAGTTTTTTGTTTCAATATCCTTTATAAAACCTTCAAAAAACCTTAAATTTTAACAATTTTGATGAAGGTTTCATGCTGACTTTTTTTGCTGGAAATTGAAGAGAAAATGCTGTTTTTTAAAGGTATTATCCAGGCAAATTAAAATGTTAAAAAAAATACATGTTTTATAAAGGTATTTGGAACAACGCGCAGTTTTCCGGAAGATTTTATAAAGATTAGATTCAAGTCATTGATGAAAGCTTTACGCTGATTATTTTTCTGGGTTATGAAGGGTTTTTGAAGGTTTTATGTTGAAAAACTCAGAAATGAAGGTGGATTTTTAACCTGCAGTTTTTATGCAGATTCCATCAAAAACTTATACAGAATTTTTAGCTGATTTTTGGCTGTGTTTAACACGGAACAACACTAAAAGCCATTTTATTTCATAAACAATTTTTTTTAAATAACCCACTTATTAAACTTTAAAACCCTTAAATACTAAAAACTAACAATTACAGTTCAAATCGATCCTTCTAGAAATTTGCAGACCTATGTAAAATCCAAGCCCTGTATCCATCTCAAAAGCAGGCCCTGCGTTGGGCCGAGCAAAAAAGACTGGATTTTACGTAGGTCTGCAAATTTCTAGAAGAATCGATTTGAACTGTAATTGTTAGCTTTTAGTATTTAAGGATTTTAAAGTTTAATACATGGGTTATTTAAAAAAAAAATTATGAAATAAAATGGCTTTTAATGTTGTTCCGTGTTAAACACAGCCAAAAATCAGCTAAATAATTTATATAGGTTTTTTTGATGAAATGTACATAAAAACTGCAGGGTTTTTTTTTTAAAAACAAACCTTCATTTCTGATTTTTTTAATATAAAACCTTCAAAAACCCTTCATAACCCAGAAAAATAATCACCATAAAACTTTCATCAAAAACCTGTATATAATTTTTATAAAATCTTCAGGAAAACTGCATGTTTTTCCAAATACCTTTATAAAACCAGTATATTATTCCAAATACCTTTATAAAACCTGCATATTGTTCCAAATACCTTTATAAAACATGCATTTATTCTTGAAAATTTTAATTTGCCTGGATTTTATTTTGCCCTTTTTTAATGAGACCTTTAAAAACCAGCATTTTCTCTTCAATTATTGAATGCTGAATTTTTCAGAGTTAAACCTGCATAAAACCTTCAATTTCATAACTTTCACGAAGGTTTTATGCTGATCAAATTATTATTATAGCTGGCAAAACATGCACGGTTTCAGCAGTTTTCTATTTTCCTGCATAAAACATTAATTGTTCTTACAAGAATCCGCATTATTAAAAATTTAATAAAAGTTTTTTGTTGACTTTGTTAACTTTTAATTATTATGTAGCTATACTATTTATTATTATACAAGTTAAAATATAAACGATTATAACCACCCTAAAGCCAGAAGCCTGAGCAATTCTATATAGCAATTGTTGGTCCTAAAAATCCGACTCGCACTGTGTGTGTGTAACTAGCATGTGATATCGGCATTACATCACAAACCAATCCCCTATGTGATTTCTATGTAACAAGTAATGTTACAACGTTCTATGTAACAAGTAACGTTGTAGCACTCAATGTAACAAGTAACATTGTAAATTTCTACACTGTTAAAAATAGGTACTCAAAAATAAGTAAAATTTACTAATTTTGGAGTACATTCGATGCTTATCATGGCTCCGAATACATAAGTTTAAATTTTAAAAAGACAAGTACCAAAAATGAGTACAATGAAAAAAACGAGCAGATGCTAAACCTACATAAGCTGCCTTCATAAATCACTTTCAATAAATATCAACAATTATAATAAAAAAACTTACCGGGAATCGAACCCAAGATCCTCGGGCAATGCAGTCCAGAGCCTTATCCGTGAACCTACCAGGGCGACTTGAAGTTATAAACAGAATAAATGTTTAAAAGGCCGAATGGGAAGTAAGATAATTGAGTTGTAATTACTCAGTTTCCATTTTAGCAATCGACATAAAATAATGTGGAAAACCATCTGCTGAACAACTGTTTTAAGTGTGTCAGGTCCCATTGTTAAGATGGCTTGAACAGAAGCTGAGATTAGAAATATTAAATCACACTGCTCATTTTTGTGAAAGTACGGTTATTTAAATTTGAGTTCGTCATCGCTCATTTAACATGCAATTGTACTCAAAGAAAAACGATTAGGTTCAGGTACTCATTTTTAAGTATTTTTTTTACAGTGTACATAACAAGTAACGTTGTAGCGTTCTACGTTGTAACGTTCTATGCAACAAGTATTTCTCAGGTAACATTGTAATATCACTATGATATAAGAAAGCAGTTTTTGTTAAAAAAGATCCTAAAACAGGTGTCATAACGCAACATATGTGTGATATATTATATCTGTACACCTGCGCTTTGGGTACATTTACCAAAAATCACTTACTTTTCTGTTTAGCGGGCGAATAGAATCTTGAGTACATATTAGGACCGGTGATATGGATTAGTTTTGACAATATATATTTAATAATTTATATTGTTTCAATTATATTAAAAATGAATTTAATATTTTTAATTCATTTAACAGACTCTAAAATACCCATAATTACCAGTGTATAAATGCGCCTACGCTGTGTTTAAGTGTTGAAGCTATTAATTTAAGTATTAGTTTCGACCGGATCTTTAGTTTTGTTCAATTAATTTTTTTTAATGTTTTTGAAGCAACGTTGTACAATTTGAAACAATAGAGGAACTCAAAAGTATTTTATCCGAATACACTGTTAAAAATAGATACTCCAAAATAAGTAAAATGTATTCATTTTTAAGGACATTCGATGCTTATCATAGCTCCGAATACATAAGTTTCATTTTTGAAAAAGACATGTATTTAAAAATTAGTACAATAAGCAAAAATGAATAAAAAGAGCGGTTTCTTGCCTACGCAGGCTGCCTTTATAAATCAATTACAATAAATGTCGACAATTACAACAAAGACTTACCTGGAATCAAACACATATCCAAATACACCACAGTCAATTGCCTTATCCGTTGTACTACCAGGGCGACGGGAAGAATCTATAAACAGAAGAAATGTCAAAAAGTTGTTCTAAACGAATGGGAAGTAAGATAATTGAGTTGTAATAACACTGGTTCCATTTAAGCAATCGACATCAAATAATGTAAAAAACCATCTTCTGAACACCTATTTGAAGTGTGTCAGATCGCTTTGTTAAGATGGCTTGAACAGAATCTGAGATTAGCAGTATTAAATCACACAGCTCATTTTTGAGAAAGTACGATAACTTAAATTTGAGTACGTCATCGCTCATTTTCGATGCAATTGCACTCAAAGAAAAACGAGTATTTTCAGGTACTCATTTTTAAGTACCTTTTTTTACAGTGTAGTTTTTACCATATCTGTAGAATTCGACGCAACAGATTGGATTATAAAAAACAAATATTCTTTTCGCTATCTTAAAATGATTGTATGGCTTCATGCAAAACTAGCTTATAGCAAGATAAATGCTGCAATATTACTTTAATATAAATGTCACTGTTACAAGCCATTAATTCTCATTACAAAATTACTACATTTAAACATAAAAATCACTTGTATCTTTAACCCCTAATTCTCAAGGGCGTATATATACGTCCAAGAATCTCCATTTGTCAATGAATAACCAATTTTAAAATTCATAAAAATTCTTCATTTTACAATAATTTTTAATTCAAAGGCTTGAGGTACAACTTACAAAATATTTCTTTACAAATAATTTTTTTTTAAATATTTTTCAATTTTCATAAAAATTTTCATTGATACTTAATTTATTTAACCATCTAAGACTCTAAAAAATTAAATATATATATTCTTTCAATTACAAGTTTTTCTGTAAAAATGGGCATTAAAAATTATGTTTTTTTTAATAACAATAATTTTTAAATTTCAAATTTATCTAGAGAGCACATCCATTGGTATTAATATTGATTTCATAAGCACTGTAGAAGGATGTAATAAATTTATAAAGTTTAATTAGTAATAAATTTACATTAAAAGTTCTGTAGAATTTTTTAATAAATTTTGCAAAGTGTAAATAATAATAATATTACATTAATAAAGAATATGAAAATCAAGAGCGTCCACTAGAGCATCCATTTCCAAATTGACTCACATTCTTTGCCATATTGTAAACAAACAGCCGTTGCCATATTCCAAAAACTAAAAAATTTCCGATTCATCCTTTATGATGTCACTCCAGTTCTTATTTGCTATAATAAAAAAATTCGCAATTGGAGGAAAAACTAAATCATCCACATCCATTTTAATTGATGGCAGGTCTCAGAAGTCTAAAGAGATTAAAAATTAGTAGTTCTATGGTTTTGAAAGTACTAAAATCTTGCATAATTAACGTAAGAAAGACTATTTTATTCCTAACAGACATTTTTCCAATATTTCCTGAATTTCAAGGTTGATTCCAAGAGCCAAAAAGGATATTCAAAAGTTAGAACATTTTAAATGTATTTTTCAAGAAATCATTCATCATCCTTTTACGACTATTATAAACAAATCTTGCAAAATGAAGTCGCATACCATCAGGACAAATAAAACATTTTCATTATTTTTTTTATTGCCATGGTTAATTAATATACAGTAAATAAAAGTCCTCAATCATTATGAAATTCTGTACGCATATTTAACATCCGTTTTTATCATTACAAAACGCTTTGGTAATAAGTTCATTAGTATAAGTTTATAATATATTTAAATAAAATACAAAGCGATTTTTCATGTTAAAAAATCCTATAGGTAAATCTTTCCGATAGGTAAATCTCTTCAAAACAAATTCTCGTTGGATGATGAACGCGGTAAGCATACTATAAGCCAATTTTATGCATATTCTAAAAGATAACCCAAAAAATGTATAGTTTTCAGCGTTACTATAACACATCACCCCTAATTTATTATGTTTATAACAATGTATATATTGATGTTTTTCAGTCATTTGTCACACATGAACAGATTGGGGATATGTTGTGTCATAGTACAAAAGACTTCCATATTCAAATATTCGGGAGATGTGTAATTGCCATTATTTTTTTGCATTAATTTCTAATAAGTTCTTTTGACAAAGTTTATTGTAGGAATGCCAACTTTTTTAATTCCTATAATCTATATTTTTCTTATTAAAGAAAACCAATTCTTCTTTTAATAAAATAGCTTTATCTTTTTACTGGGCCAATTAACCGATTTGCATGCTGGCTTTGGAATCAATGGTTACTAAACTTGCTTTTATGATAAAATAACATTCAGTGTTCTATTTTTTCTGTTTGTAAATCGTACATCTTATGTGTTTCTTTTCTATCAATCTTTAATCATAAATCAAATAAACATAATTTTTCAAAGTATTTAGATCATTTATTACATCTCTTATTGCTTTGTATCTTAAGTTATTTTTGTAACTTACCCACAACTATATGTTTTTTTTTTCAGATGCACATTTATTTATATATATATATAGTGTACTGGTAGGTTCAGGTTCTCGTTTTTAAGTACCTTATTTTATGTAGTGTAACATTGGCCTACACAAGGCGTGAGTGTAAAAGTGCTTGTATTTTAAAAGAATAAGTGTAAGTTAAGGACTTACTCTTTGTTAAATATTTCAGTTTATTCCCACATTTCAGCTAAAATGGTACGCAAGAAACCGCGAATTCCCTATTTCAAATTCCCGAACAATTCCATTAAAAATGGATCAGAATCCCGTTCCCAAAGTCTTTTCTACAGCCAAAAAAAAATGTTATAAAACCTCGCTACAACCGTCCCCCTCCTAAAATATGCATTTAGTACATCACCAAAGTGAATTAACGTAATACAAATTTACGATATCATGTTGGGAGAAACGTGAATCCCTAAATCGTCGGGCCGGAGGATGGAGATGAGGCTGCTTTCATCGGGAGGATCCGAAGAGGGAGATGGAGGGTGAGCTCAATCGCTCTCCGGAGATCGGCATGTGATCCATTTGTTTTGATTGAAGCGACAAAACGGTGATCCCTGTAGGGTGCGCGGGCAAAGCGCAGGGGAGGAGTAGGACTAAGTCCGACAATATTTTAGCCCTCTTCTGCCAGCTGAGCTCAGTCGTAAAAGGAGAAACACAACCCGGGTGGAATGACAAAAATCGGCCATAAAAATATTTCACAGCCATTTGTTTTTGCCCGGGTGAAATTGGTTTTTCAACGAAATCAAGAGTAATAGTAAGGGGTTGGCATGCATGGGGAATTTCGGATGGAAGAGCGTGAATTAACTATCCTTGCCGACTATTATTTATTCATTTATCACCGTCGTTTTTAGAGGGTGATTTTATAAGTGGGAATATATTCGATAAAATTATTTAAAAGTGCATTTTATAAAGGATAAATGGAATACGGTCACATGTCTGAATTTTTATTCGTTAGATTTTTATAATTCTCATTTAAATTCTCTTTTAGACAATTTACTGAATTTAATCGCACTGTTAAAAACGCATGCTCATATTTGATGAAACATTAGTCCTTGTTTTGATGAATCTTTTGTCATTTTTAACGAAACAGACTCCTCTTATATGCTTCAATTAAATATTTCGTCAAATAGAAAAGATTCATTTTGTCTTTTTTTTTTTTAAATTTCGTCAAAAATTAGGACAATTTTAAATAAATATAAAAGCGGAAAATAAATATAAAAAGGACCCTAAACCGAGACGACCGCAGTTCGAGTCCAATACTCTAACCGAGCTACCAAGAAGGCTATTAATGAATTCTGACAATATAAGTATAAGAACCAAACACCTTAAAAGGTACGAAAATCAGTTATATATATTATTTAAGTAGTAAAGATCCCTTTTGCGGGTCTTACACACAACAGATCTGAACATGTGAGTGAGGTATAAAAAAAGGGAATTTCCCGGTGCACTGACGAATCTTACTTTTGTCTCATGGATATTAACAGGTTTTTTAAAAATAATTAGTTTCCAAGCAGTTTTTAAACGAGCCGGTGGTAGTGCTGCCATCTATGGATTAGTCTGGGTAAATTACTTTCGTTAAAAAATTGAGGATTCTTGTTTCGTGAAAATTCACGGGATTTCATGACGAAACGATTCTCAAATACGACGAAGTAGCTTTGACAATCGCAGAATTATTTTCAATCGCATTATTATGATATTTACTAACATTATGTCATTCTCAAAAATGAGAGTTATTTCTGAGAGTGTGACTATTTAATGTTTGTACTCGTACAACTTATGTAAAAAGGGATATCTGACAGTTCATTTTGGACATCTTCACTAAATGAACAAATGGCATGATGTTAGTAAATATGATGTCATTTGCCATATGTTCATATTTGCAATGAACCTTTCTGACACAAGCCCCGTACACAAGCTGTGACGTCACATATTTTAGTTATTAATCTTTTCAAAAGTATTGTATCTCAGAAATATGATTCTTAGACAATTTGTATGTACTTCGATTAAGAATTCTTGCTCCGCATAGTTTATGCAGTATCGGAGGGACATCCTGTATAATACAAAATATATATATAATAAAAAGAAAAAATAATTTTAAAACTTTTAGAAGGTACATTAAAAAAGCAAACAGCAATAAGTTGACGTTATGCCTATTCCCATTCTTTGACATTGCTACTATAATGTAAAAATATTTTAACCCTCTAGTTTCAAACCCAGGTAGATCCACATTTTCTCAAAATCGTTTTTTTTATATATGTTTTATGTTACAATATACAATAAGTTATTCAATAAGTTTTTAATAAGTTATATTCAATAAGTTATATTCAATAAGTTATATTCAATAAGTTATATTCAATAAGTTATATTCAATAAGTTATATTCAATAAGTTATATTCAATAAGTTATATTCAATAAGTTATATTCAGTAAGTTATATTCAATAAGTTATATTCAATAAGTTATATTCAATAAGTTATATTCAATAAGTTATATTCAATAAGTTATATTCAATAAGTTATATTCAATAAGTTATATTCAATAAGTTATATTCAATAAGTTATATTCAATAAGTTATATTCAATAAGTTATATTCAATAAGTTATATTCAATAAGTTATATTCAATAAGTTATATTCAATAAGTTATATTCAATAAGTTATATTCAATAAGTTATATTCAATAAGTTATATTCAATAAGTTATATTCAATAAGTTATATTCAATAAGTTATATTCAATAAGTTATATTCAATAAGTTATATTCAATAAGTTATATTCAATAAGTTATATTCAATAAGTTATATTCAATAAGTTATATTCAATAAGTTATATTCAATAAGTTATATTCAATAAGTTACATTCAATAAGTTATATTCAATAAGTTATATTCAATAAGTTTTCAAAGCACTACATCACCTTGAAGAGCGGTATTGACCGAATCCAGTCTAAATATGTATTCTAAGTCATGGCTTTAGATCTAAAAGTACGTGGCTGTCAATCGTTTTTAGCATAATACTGTAAAATTTATGAACATGGGTCTATCTAGTTTTGAAACTAGAGGACTCATTTGTGTAAACTGGAAGTTATTTAAAGAAAGATAAGGAGCATTAAATTAACTTTGCTGCTTATTTTTAAATGTGTGCTTAAAAAATACATTTTCACTTTGTAACACATTCCTTTTTATTTTTGTATTGTTTTTTTTTTTAATTAAAAAAATGAACTTCCTCTTGCTGTATCCCAAAGAAAAGTTTCATGTTCTTCGCTTCGTTCGATTCTCTTCGGACCCAGGGGAATATGCTAGATATTTGCGAAGAGCCTCGTAACACTCGTAAACATTTCACTCGTAAACCCGTTTCGATGACGTTCTGAATAAACTTCGCTTTTCTCGCTTTCTCTAAAATATAGAAGTCCAGTTTATAAAATACTGGTCAACAGAAATTCAATTGTAATTTTGGGAAAAGACCACATTGTCAATTTACATCTATATAGCGATATTGTATATTTCATATTTCGTATAATGTATCGATATAATCGTGATAATATACTGACATTTCCGTGGGTCCTGCCCCGGAAAACATTTTTCAAAAAGCTTCAAAAACATGATTTGAGGCAATTTTTATCTCAAACTAAGCTTAAAAAGACATCATCGGGTTCATTTTCTAGCATTTGGATTTCGGCGACAAAGGGAAAAGATCGTCAAACGGGACCGTATACACAAGATGCTCCAAAAGCGTATATTGTTCTAAACAATGATTTTCAAAACATAAATATTTTCTCTAAATTTATTTCATAATTATCGAGTGGTATTTACTAATTTTAAAAATAGGCAATGACTGATATTGGTAACGATTTCATGAAAAGTAAATGATAACTGTTGCTGTTACGGTATTTACCAGTCTACGTATTCCTGTTTACTCTTTAAAAAAATGTAATTTTTTTTTTAAACAAAAGTGGGGGAGGGTGTTGATTTTGGGGAGAATTCCCCTCAACTCTTGTTGAGGGGGGGAGAGGGGGGGGGGGAAGTAACCTAAAGAAATCCGTTGCTCAGTCACTGAACCCCTCCCATGAAAAATCTATACCTACGTGCCTGATTGACATCGATAACGATATTGTTGGAGGAAAACAAAATTCCGATTAATTGAAATTTATGGATAATTGAATGCTAGAAATTTATTGATTTTTTTTCTAAAAGGAGACATTCCCTATACTATAAAAAAAATCAAAGCAATAGGAGAAAAATATATATTTTTTTAAATCCGATTGATTGAATAACCGAATTGAAAGCGTGGGTGCAAGAACCAGGCAGCTCCACATTTTTATGATTTACTCTTTTTCACTTATTCCTATAAAAAAAATACTCTATCAATTAGTCCAAGAACCAAACATCTCTAAGCAATGTATATGTTATTGTGGGCTGCTATTTAAATGCAGTTTATTTTATTACCCAAAATCAATATTTTTTTTCGTTTTAAAATGTAAGGTTTGAATTGAGCAATTTTCAAATTAAAAAAATGCGTTTAATAACATGTATATAATTTAATTTTAAATATTAACAGTATCGAAAAGTGAGATATTCTGTAAGAATAGAGATATTTCAATTTGAACTTCAATAAATATAGTAATTTTATGTACTATGTGAGGTTAGATTACATGTAATATTTCAGTCTATAAACGTAATCGGATATCAGTAATGTAGTAATAATGTAGTTCATCCATCATAACGAAAAATTACAAAATTCTTCTTCCATATATAAACAAAAAATATCTCCTCAAATTTGACTAATTGACTTAAAAACCTACAAAATATTTAATTATATGCACATTTTTTGGAAATTGTTAATGTAAAGAAAGTGCTATAGTTTTTTTTTTAAATAGTTGCAATAAAAATAACAATTATTATTTAAAAGACTTTTAGCTCTTAAAATCTTAAAATAAAATTCATCATACTAACGAAATTTCCAATTCCAACTAATTAATCGTACTAAATTAAGGCCGTACTAAATTTTTAACAGTATAACAAGACTGTATGCCATCCCCATCCAAAAATTATAATATTATCATGAATTTCTTGCAATAATTGAAAAAACTAAAGGCTTCGTTACACGTGAGAGTTTTTCACTCTCATATAAACGTTGAAAGTAACTTCCATGAACTTCTAAAAACTCTTCCAAACACTTCACAAAAGGTGGAGGTACTATCCAAAACCTGCACTGTTAAAAATAGGCATTCAAATACAAGTAAAATGTACTATTTTTTAAATGCATTCGATGCTTATCATAGCACCGAATACATAAGTTTAAATTTTGAAAAAGACATGTACTCAAAAATGAATAAAAAGAGCAGATGCTAGCCTACATAGGCTGCCTTCATAAATCACTGTCAATAAATATTGACAATTACAACCAAGACTTACCGGAAATCGAACCCAATCTCTAGGCATCGCTGTTCAGGGCCTTATCAGTCAAGCTACCAGGGCGACGTGAAGAAGTTATAAACAGAAGTAATGTTAAAATGGTGTGCCAAAAGAATGGGAAGTAAGGTAATTGAATTGAAATAACTCAGTTTCCATTTAAGCAATCGACATCAAATAATGTGGAAAAGCATCTTCTGAACAACTATTTTAAGTTTATCAGGTTGCTTTGTTAAGATGGCTTGAACAGAAGCTGAGATTAGCAATATTAAATCATACTGATCATTTTTGCGAAAGTACGATTACTTAAATTTGAGTACGTCATCGCTCATTTACGATGTAATTGTACTCAAAGAAAAACGACGAGTACGTCCATGTACTCATTTTCAAGCACATATTTTTACAGTGTACTGGAATTATTACACGTCGGGTATGCGCTTGCAAAAGTATTTTAAAATATTACAGAAATAGATACAGTCTCAACATTGTTGAAACGTTTCAAACGAGTTTCAGCTACTTTCATGAGTAGTTTCTCCCGGTACTGTGGCCATAAAAAATAAAAAAATATTAGAAAGTTGACGCATAAGGCAATTTTTAAATTAATAAGTTTGTACGAAACACACCATGTGTCCACTCTTAGAAATAAAACTCTCATTATTGAGATTACTGCAATCGTCAAGGCTACTTTTGTCGTATTTGACAATAGTTTCGTCATTTAATAGCTTAACTTTCGACGAAATAAGAATCTTCACATTTTTAACGAAATTAATTTACTCAGTTTCCTTTACGGCCCTTTTCTGGGGCTCATTTATGACGAATACCCAGATTGAGTCATGATCCTTTTCAAGGACATTAACTCATAATTGGTACTTGTACGTATATTGCCTCATTTTTGAGGAAATAAATTTCACTTTCCTCAAATCCTCAAATTTTTAACGAAAGTAATTTACTCAGTTTCCTTTACGGTCCTTTTCTGGGGCTCATTTATGCCGAAAGTAATTTACCCAGATTCATTTATGACCTTTTTCAGGGACATTAACTCATAATTGGTACTTATACGTATATTGCCTCAATTTTGACGAAAAAAATTTCGTTAAAAAACGACAACATGAATTTCCTCAGTTTGACGAAATATTTAATCGAGGCTATAGCAAAGGTTCTATTTCGTCAAAAATGGCAAAAGTTTCATTAAATATGAAAGTGCATTTTTAACAGTGTTATGAGACGCACAGTCTACAAACTACATAAATCGTGAATTACCACTATTTTCAAAATGACCCCATAGTCTATATTTTTATTTTTTATGTCTGATCATCCCAGCATGTGCTAAATCAAGGCAATGGTCAAAGCAATCTTTTGCTGTGAAAAACTGATAATATGTCAATATTATGTTGGATTTGAGCCACTCTTTGGCATAGATTATTAAACTTCCTGAACAAATAAAAAAAATTACTTTATCAAACCTTCAAACCCGCATCTGCTCTCCTTTCAAACACTTGGCGTTGTATATAGTTTGACAATTATATCGAACTGAGAAATCCAATAAATATTATATTGGATTTAAGCCACTCTTTGGCGTAGATTATTTAACTTCCTGAACAAATAAAAAAATTACTTTATCAAACCTTCAAACCCGCACATCTCTTCTCCTTTCAAACACTTGGCGTTGTATGAAGTTTGACAACTTTTATTGCATAGAAATAATGTAAGATTAGTATTATATTAAATTACAAATATCCACAAAGTACACTGTAAAAAAAGGTACTTAAAAACGAGTACCTGAACCTACTCGTTTTTCTTTGAGTACAATTGTATCGTAAATGAGCGATGACGTACCCAAATTTCAGAATCGTACTTTCACAAAAATGAACAGTGTGATTTAATATTGCTAATATCAGCTTCTGCTCAAGCCAACTTAACAAAACGACCTGACAAACTTAAAATATTTATTCTAAAGATGAGATAAAAACTCGTCTTATAGAACATTGCGTTAAGAATTTTAAAATACAAATACAACGTTAAAATACGCAATAAAAATCCAACTATTTTATTGCGTATGCGGATTTTTATTGCGGATTTTAACGTTGTATTTGTATTTCAAAATATTCTGAAGATGGTTTTCCACATTACTTGATTTCGATTGCTTTAATGGAAACAGATTTATTACAACTAGATTATCTCATTCTTTTGGCACACCATTTTTAACATTACTTCTGTTTGTAGCTGCTTCATGTCGCCCTGGTAATTTAATATATAAGACTCTGGACTGCGGTGCCAGGCAATCTATAGGCAATCAACCAAAGAACACATTTCGATGGACGCATTTGTTTTATTCATTAAAAAAAATTAATAAAATAAAAAATCGTCTGAGGAACAAATTAAAAATGACACAAATACATCATAGGTTCCCGAATCAAAACAAATAATATTAGCAGGTGTTCTATTTCGAAGGAAACAATAGATTATAAAATAGAAGATTTTTCAAAATGGCGAATGGCGGATTACAGCTGGCTTTTAGGAATGAAAACATTCTATTAATAATCATATGTATTAAGTTTTTAAGATTTGAATGTTGTTATTTCTTCTTCTTTATTCAAAATATTAATTTGACTTAAAAGTTTTTATACGAAAAATTCACAATTATCACTGGTGATCCAATTTACCTCATCTATGGAGCGTAGTAGTTTACCTTAGAAAAAGAATTATTAAAAATATTTATTAACCTCTGAATAAAATAAAAAATATACCATCATGTTTCCAATAAATAAGAGAACATTTTTGTAAAACAAATGTAATTTTTCAATTGTTTTCTTGACAGAAGTTGGACTTTGAACGTTAAAATTCGATTTTAAGACCAAAATTCTCCCACCTTACCCTGTATCAAAAGACCTCAAAAATATGGAAAAAATATGGACCTCAAAAATTTTCCACATATCGTTTCTCACAAGACATAAAGGCTTTGCTCACAAATTGCCGATTTTGAATTATTTACAGAATAGTAGTTGTTTTTGTTAGTAGCATAGTGTGACAAAGCTGCATACCTGTATCTTTGAAAATTTAGATATTGCATTTCACATTGGTGATGTATAAAATATTTAATAAAAATCCTACAAAAGAACTCCAAGAACGAACGTTAAACGTTTTTTTCCCCCGATAGTTTTAAAGAATTTCTTAAGAAGTATTAAATTTCGTTCGACTTTAAAAATATTAAATTACAGAGAATTTGTTTTAAGTCGTTCAAAAGAAATGTAAGCATAAACTATCGAATAATTTTTTTAAGTGTATTTGTGTATAAATTAAAATTCTAAAGCACACGAGTTAAAGAAAAAAACGTTCAACGTCCAATTTCTCTTATGAAAAAAAATTGTAAAATTACAATTGCTTTATAAAAGCGTTCACTTATTTATTGGAAACAGAATTGTAGATTTTATTTAATTCTGAGGTTCATAAATATTTTTAATAATTATTTTTAACTTCGATTCTTTCTTTGATTCAAAGGTGGAGAAAATTGGTATTTTTTTAGGGTATGGATTAATGTAGAAAGACATTATTAAAACAAATTTTTAATCCAATTAGTAACTTGATTAAAATAGAATAAATAATAATCATCTACTTTTAAAAACTTATATATTTTAGTATTACGGGACTGTTTTTGTTACACTTTCTAAAGGCCAATTTGTAATCCGCCATTTTGAAAATTCAACTTTTTTAATATTTATTATCTTCATCCGCCATTTTGAAAATTCAACTTTTTTAATATTTATTATCTTCAAAAAAGAATATCTGCCAATATAATTTGCGGTTTATTTTAATTTAAGAATATTTCCTATATTGATGTTATTGTTATTTTGTTCCTCAAGCGATCTTTTATTTCTTATAAAACGTTATATTTATATTCCAACGAATTAAGCAAATCGCGTCCATTAGTTATCAAAATATGTTCTTAAAACAAAAGTATGTAACTTAATTATATTAATATATAAAAACTGTTAAATATTTTACAGTTAATTCTTGTCATTTATAAACTTCGAATTCATATTTTTGTAGAATAATTGCGCGTTTTGCGAAGATCGTTATATATTCCCGAATTTCCCATCCTGTAGCTTTAATAATTTTATTGCCCATTTTCCCCACTTTGCGAATCATTGAATAAAAAAGAAGCTAAATAAAGTAGGGTTTTTTTTTGTTCTAATTTTTTCATTGGAATGCATTAAAAAGATTATTTTCTATATAAAACCCAGGAATATTGGTAAATAATTTGAATTTTCTAGTTTTCCCGCATCAAATTATCAGATTTTTTTCGTATGCTCAAATAAATAGACATTGGATCACCCTGAAATAAATATTTTTGATTAAATGTACTCCATTAAAGAAATTATTTTTTTAAAAAAAGAACGAAATTTAAGCAAGTTTAACAATGTGTAATTTATATTTAATTTCAAAATACCCATTTCCCATTTATCCTCCTTACCCTACATATCGTTATTTATAAATGGTCTGTTTCTACATAAGATTGTTTATAATTAAAAAAACTATTTCAAATTTACGACTATCTTTTTTATTTAAAATAATAAATTAAATGGCAAATTAAATAATTTTTAAGGAAAGCCTAATCATTTTTTTTGTCTGAAAATTTTACGATTTTTTCTTATTCGTCAAAAAAAAATTAACATTTGAAATAGTTGTTTGAAATAAAGATTTTTGAAAATTTTGAATTAGTTATAAAAATATAGCGAGTTGAAGTTCAAACGATTTTGAAGTTGAATAACTTAAGTAAAAGTTGAAATAAAGCTTCATTTTAGTAATAACATATAGTAATAAACAGTGGCGTACGCAGGAAATTTATAAGGGGGGGGGGGGGGTTGAGCATCAGATTACTTTACATATATATATATATATATATATATATATATATATATATATATATATATATATATATATATATATATATATATATATATATATATATATATATATATATATATATATATATATATATATATATATATATATATAAGTTAGCAACAACCCTAATTTCTGATTGAACAATAGAAGGGGAAGGGGGCGAAATACTCATCTTAAAAACTTACTGAAGACTACAAAAATTTTAATTTAGGGACTAGTGGAACAAAATTAATCGTTTAGAATTAATTTTTTTACTTTTTACCACTCTTTAAAGTTCGTGCCAATTCACACAAAAAAAATCACCTAAATTTTAGAGCCAATTTCAAAAAGTGATAATGTGTATAAAATTAATACTTAAATATTTAAAAAAAATCCACTTTTGTTCCTTAAATTAATAACGATTTTTTAAAAAACGTTTTAGAGCTTTTTTTTTAAAGCCGGTTTTTATTTTGAAAAAAAGATTATTTTATACTATATTTTATTCATATTAACTACTAGCAATGTGGCCCGGCGTTGCTCGTGGTCAATTTGCGAAGTAGGAGCTGTGCGATTATGTTCTAAAATTGACATTAATTTTATTATTTGAACACTAATTTCGCCCTTTTGCTGGTATTTTTCAATATAGGACCATATTTTAGCTCATTTGGCAACATTTTTATTCATTTGGCGACATTTTCATTCATTTAGCAATATTTAAATTTTTTGGGTCATTAAATTTTTTTTTGCGACATTTAAATTTTTTTGGCGAAATTATTTATTTATATGGCGACATTTTCATTCATTTGGCGCTTTTTTAAATTCATTTGGCAACATTTGTCGAAATTTACTTATTACCCAATCAAAATGCATCGTTTATCAAAATCGTAAAAAAATATTTTGGTAGCCAAGATGATTTTTAACAATCATGTTATGAAGAGAAGATCTACATGTAAATTTCCAATAGGAATAACGTATGGTAAAACAAACATGGTTCTAAAATCCATGGTTTCCACATGAAACAAAGTGCAGATTTTAAGTTGAGAAAATATTGTTAAAATGGTGCAAGTTTTATAAAAATCAGTTCAGTCGTTTTTTAGTTAAATCCGGGCAAACAGACAGACAAAAAAATATTTAATGTGATTTTATGAATCAGCGTATCTTAATTCGTGAAGAAAACTCAAAATGAGGTGTTTTGTTCGATTCAACAGACAGACACTCCATTCTTATATATAAGTATTGATTGATTATTATGCTTGAATATACTTGTAATTCGGGCAAAATTAATTTTTATACTTACGAATCTGCCACTGTTTTTCACATACGCTTAAAAAAAATTGCATATGTTTGTACAAAATATAAGTCATTTGTATTTTAGCAATTGAATTTTGAAGTAAAAGTAGTACAATTGTTATAATTCTTTTAAATTAGTATGCATGGGAACTGACAATAGGAATGAAGTCTTTTAAAAACACATATGGAATCATCTCACCTTTCCTGATATATTCGTTGGGTTGTCGTTTTCTTCGCTTTTTTTTTTTTTAAAGAAATAAAGCAACTAAACTGAATTGTTATTACCTTAGCTTTCTTCTTGAAATAATTTAACACAATCATCTGATACATGTTTCCTTTTGACTATCAAAGGCAAAACAAAGCACCATAACTTTCCGAAATACTAAACAAATAAAGCCTCAAAATCTAAAGTCCAATTTTTAGGAGTACAATAAGTAGAAAATGTTCAAAACATCTTTTCATTTGACCTTTATATCACCTGACTATTTTTGTCATCCTTTACTTATAAGACTTACAAGATGTCTATATATTCTAAATGATACCGTCGACACATTTTTTGGAACAAAATATTCTAAACTAAAAAAAAAAAAACGATATTTTATTTACCATTGAAAAAAAATATTTCATATTGTCTTATTAAATTTTCAACGTAGATATACATCGGCGCCAACATTTTTCCCGCTCTGTGAAATCGAAACCGATTGCCTATGTTTATTTTATATTTTATTTTTATTTTCAGTCAAACGATGAATATTTTGTAATGACGGAAATGGGAAGTAAGGCGCCTAAATGTCTATTAGCTGCCTGCCTATTGGGAAAAAATAATACGAGAAAATAAAATCGATAGTAAATGTAATATAAGTAACAAAAAGAATTAGGGTTGGGGTACGAAATTTTTCTTTGGTTCGTCAATTCAGTACCAAAATTTAGTATGTTTTTTTTAAAGTGCAAATTTAAAATAAAAGAGTGCAACATCCAAAAAAAGTGGGGTGGTGACCCCCCACCCCTCTAATTGCCTGTAGTAGTAGCAAAGTGTTGGGGTTACGTTTCATTTTTAAAAGTACAATATTGAAAAAGTGAGGGGGCAGCATCCAACCCCCCTCTAGCAAAACAGTCAATGATTTTAAAAAGGTTCTTCTTTACAGAATGGATGCATAACTCTTCCTATTTACGAAAGGAGATCTCTTTGAACAATAAAATGTTACGTCTAAGTGAAAATGGTTGTGCTTGTCGGCGGACATCGGGTCGGACTACTCAGTAATAAAATGCATAAATTGTTAGCATAAACCTCCCGCTTGTCAGTACCCCGCGCCGAAATTGTGTCATTTTTCTTGCAAACAAATATAGGGTTTTAAATGCATAAAAAAAATTGTATTTTTTAAAACTTTTTGTTTTGTTTTGGAATTTTTTATTAATCGGGAAAAAAAGCATTATTTTTGTACTAATTTTTTTAAAAACTTCATACCGATGGGGGGGGGGGTTACAGCCCCCCTCAACCACCCCCTACGTACGCCACAGGTCTGGGTGAAAATGGAGAATGGTTTACTTTTGCCGATTCGTTAAACGCCGTTCTGGCCATGCCTATAAGCAGCTGCTTATAGAAAGCCGTCTCAGTCTCGAACACTCCCGCGACCACATTCCAATTGGGTCCGTTAAAAGTTTTCAGTGACAAAATTGAAGAAAAAAAATATTATTTTCTGCAAACAAAGGTAAGTTTTTAAATATAAAAAAATACATTTGTATTTTTTTAATTGTTCGTTTTTTTGTGTTTTTTTTTCAAAATAAAAAAGCATTATATTTTGAATTTTTTTTTAAACTACAGACCGATGGGGGGAGGGGGGTTTTGACCCCCCTCAACCCCCCCCCCCCCCCCCCCTGCATACGCCACTGGTAATAAATGGTCCGTTATATTTCAAATCTTTTGTAAGTTCCCATACTTTTATAGCTATTTTATAGGGAAGGCAGCTTTCACTATAAAATTAATATGTTATTACATTTTAGTGTTTTAAACATTTTATTTAAAATTAAATTTAGAACGGAGAAGCATAAAGTGCTTTCAAAACGGAATGAATGCCATGGTGCTTCCCTCTATCAGAACAAATATGCATTAATATTTCCTTTTATGATTCAGATTATTTTCCCGTACGTTATTTTCAAAAGAATGTTTCAACGTTAACCCGAAAAATAAAATATATAACATGAAAAATTAATAATGCTCATAAAATAATTGCTAACAATTTATTAATCAGTTACGTCATTTAAATTTTATTTTTAAAATGAATTTTTTTTTTCCATTTTAAAGAATTAGCGATTCCCTAACTTAACGTTTTGTTGTTTTTAAAATAAAATTATTGCAACAATCATCTCAAACTTTTGTTATTTTTAATTTTAATTTTAGGAAGACTCTAGTAAAAATTTATAAACTTAATAGTTTCATAAAATGATAACTTAAATTATTAAGCAATAAAATTATTCGGTTTCAAATTTATTTAATTTAAGTTATTATAATTTTAAATTTTCCAATTTAAAATAACTTTTCAATTTTTACTAACAAAATGGATGCACCCCCACCCCCCACCCCCTCTTTCTCCTCCCTATATAAGATTTTTACCTTATGTATGAATATATTCAATGAGTTTTTCGTGTAAAAAAGCATTATTGAATTTCTATAAAAAAATTATTAGAATGCGTGTAATAATTTATCTTCTTGTACAAAACCCGGGGTGTTTGGTATATAATTTTTGTTTACTGGTTTACATAGAAATTTTCAGACATCAAAATATCTCAAGTGTTTTTGTGTTCTCAAACAATTCACATGGTTGCTTGAATTAAATCGTCCAGAATTTTTATTTCTTACTAAAATATATCCCAGATTAAAGAAAATGTTTAACAATGTGTTATTTTTAAAACACCCATAATTTACCTCATAACCCATTTTTCCTCACCTAATCAAGCTAAATATATTATTTATTTTGGAATTGCAGAAGATTAACTGTATTTAAAGATATTAAATTCGACTTAAAAAATAATATTTCGCAGAGAATATATTTTAATGTAGTGTAAATGTAAAAGAAAAAACAAGCTAAACTGTCAAATATATTTTTTTAAAAAAACTTTCTAAATAAAATTATAATTCAGCAAACAATTTTTAAAGAAAAAATAGATAAAATTTTATTTGTTTTTTTTTATAAATTCATATGGATATTTTTATTATTTTTTTTTGTCCAAAATTTCGAAAATCTGCATTATTGTCACCGAATTCGCTTCCGAATTTTTTACCGAACTAAATAATTTTATTAATACAAAATATGTTTTGTTCCATTTATATTAACTTCCAAAAATTAGAATATGTGAGCGAGTCAATTACATTAAAAAAGTCATTTACGTTTTTTTACGAATTATCTCAATGAGACAAAACACGTTTTGATTGTTTGCTCCACAATTAAAAGGTTTCAACAAACTCTTAGTAGTTGTTTTTAGTTAACAACTATTTTTTTTATGTAAATGTTAATATTTTATTCCTCAAAAAAAATGCTTAAAATATCTCTTGATTAACTTTTTTCTAATTCGTCTGCAACGAAGTTGTTTTGAAAGCATTTGAAGTGGATGGTTCAAATAAATATATTCACAAATTTTGAATTAATTATAAAATTTTGGCGAGATGAAAGGATTTTGTAGTTGCTAAGTCATATTAATTTGATCTCAATGAACAATAGAAACAATTGTACTTTTATATTTCCAAGAAGAAAAAATTTCCTTTAAATTTACTTAAATTTATATATAGAAAGTAAGAGTAGTTTTTTTTAAAGTGTTTTAAACATTTAAAAATATTTTAACTATTAATATCGTTTTAATAACTATATTATATTTTTATGAAGTGTAAAAACAAATAGTTATAATAACAAAAATTGGAAACCAAGCGCATTCATTTTGTCGTAATTGCTGAAATCGCTTAATCAAAACAAGACGTTTCTGCTTTGAAAAAAACTAAAAAATGCAGTGGAGGAAAAAAAACAGTTTATTGAATATTTTGTCAAAGTCGTATATATCGTGGATATCTGCCAAAATTGATCAAGTCGAAACGCATTTCTTTCGAAATCGGTTGCCTTATAAAGATTTTTTTTTATATATCAATAAAGAAAAACAATAATGGAAGAACTATTAAATTCCGATTAAATGCACTTAACTTCAAATTATAATTTTACACAAACAATATTTTTTGACTTGGTCAATTTTGGCAGTATACCCACGATATGCTTATTTAATATATAAATATTATTGAGATATTAACCTTAGTTTGTGAGTTAAGCGATCGGATTTGAACCTCTAAACTGAGATACATCTCTATGAATGATGATTTGTTTGCCATTTAAAAATATATTACGGCGTTGTCATTTTGACTCTGCCATTTTCAAGACGAGTTTCGATTCCAATCATAAACCCTCCGATTAAGAGACTTTCAAAATCCTATAACTATGGCCATTGCGTGATTGCCACACTTTTATTATACTTTAAGTAGAACTCCGTCTATACCCTTAACAATAAAAGAAACTTTATTCTTATCTGTGTACTAATTACATCATTTACATGCTTTATTGAGCCCCAGTTGCTCAGTTGGTAAGGCGTTCAGCTACTAATCAGAGGATTGGTGGTTCGAATCCGTGAAATGAACTTGACATAGAAAAGTAAAAAAGTAGTGATCTTGCGATCAGAGAGTTGCTAGCTTCGCTACAAAAATACTAGAAAGTCGTCCAGAATATCCAACAAATTATACTGGCGTGTATACGGGACTGGTGCACGATAAATCTGATCGGGGTCCAAAGTCCCGACGTCTATTGAAGGCGTTGGGTGCCAGTTCAGGTGTTTCCTCGTCATCTGACCATGGTTCTTAAATAACGAGGTGCATGTATGAATGTGTATGTGTTCCCGGGTCTTTCCTTCGAGATTGACCCCGAACCGTCGCCAATAGCCCACTGTGCAGCTCTAGTGCGACGTTAATTAATCATACCAAACCAAAGCATACATGCTTTTTTTTTTTTTTTTTTTTTTTTTTTTAACACTCAACCTTTACAAGACGACTGGTTAAATTATATGGCTAAAAAAAATACAGGTTGATTAATTTCTTCAAAAAATATTGCACATTTAATGTTTTGACATAACTGCTTTCTCACTAGCAAGAGGGGGTCTTTCCTTCGAGATTGACCCCGAACCGTCGCCAATAGCCCACTGTGAAGCTCTAGTGCGACGTTAATTAACAAAACAAAACCAATCTCACTAGCAAGAAGAGGTGAAAAAATATATTAATTAATCAATCAAATATTCTAGACCAATGCTACACGACTAACGGTATAAATACGAAGGTAGAATGTTTTTCTACCTACTAGTCTTCCGAACTGTATTCATCCGCGCATACTTAACGAAAAAATACATTTTCCTCCAATAGGAGTATTTATTCCAGTTCTTATTGTAGTTCAGTGAGAGAAACACAATGGGCTATTAGTTACGGTTTGTACAAAGTAAGATAGCAGTCGCGAATGCAAAAACTTCATTTTACGTAAAGAAAACTTGAGAAAAATATTTAAAATTTTAAACTAATATTTTGAACGACAGTTCTTAGTGAATTGACAGTAAATATAAAAAAGTAACCATTTAACATCGCTAAGCAACAATGTTTCAGTGTTTACAAGTCCTTTACCGTACTTTTTTAGGAAATAACTATTCCGCTTTCTGATTGGTCAATTTTATACTCATCTATGCAATGCACCAATCAGTAGTATCCTTCAGCACTGACTACCTTATTCCTACATACTCTGTTATTTATTTATCTTCAGAAATTTTAAATGCAGTGTATGATCCTCAGTATTCGAAGTTTTTTCATAAGTTAAAGACTTATGATTGATTTAGTTTTGGATAATCAGAAATATCCTTCGAGTTCTAGGCAGTTCTTTACCAAAATGAGGGTTTTCAACCCTAGCGAGCATTTAAAACTTACTCTTATCAGTTTAGGAATAGTATAAAGATAGCAAATCGATCCAGTCTAAGTGTCATATTCATAATGTTTAGAGTTATCTGCTCATTCTACACAATCTTTATTATCTTTTTTAAGATTGAAATATGTGAGTTTTTTTACCATATTTTATATATAAATCTATTATTTAAGTGCATTTTCTTTAAATTCGGTCCACACATTCATTTTCAGTTTGTTTATTTCATTCATAAGTAGAAATGTAAAATAATGATAAAATTACCAAATTAAAAAAAAATTAAAAAAATTTGTACAACTAATTTTGTTTTAGTATTTACTTCGTGTGAATTGTCAACAAATAAAGGTATAATTGAGTTAGTTTTGTTTTGATGTAACGTTGATTACTTGGTTAAAATGTACTCTGTGGTCCCCCTGATTTTTTGGCAAATCTAGTTACCATTTTTGGCAACCCTGCGTTGGAAAAATGGAGAAATTCTATTGAAAACAAAATTAGTTTTTGTCCCCAAGGGAGATCATGTAAATGTAATTTAATTGATTACCTTAAATCAGAAGTTATGTAAGTACATTATATTGCCAAAACATGAAAATTACATATTTAGTTAATATAATCATCATAAAAAAGTTTTTTAGGATTTTCCAACATTAACCTTCCCAAAAGAATGTTAATATCTTGGACATCTTATGATAGAAATAATAATTGTTGCATTTTAATGAGTTAGTGACTTTTAGTAATAGTTAATAACTTTTTAATTATGTTTTATTAGGCAATCAATATTTTATAAATATAATATTTTTTTTTTTAATTTCAAGAACTGTGATGATTTGTAAAGATAGCTTGGAACTTGTTTTTGCACTACAAAATATCTTCAAAAGTTAGATCTTTTAAGTTTATAATATTAAAGATATATTCAATAGTTTATATATAATACGGTTATATCAAGAAAGTATTTATAATTCACAAATTATTTTTTAAGTGATCTTATCGAGACCTAACAATTTTCCTGCATTATGCAGGACTCTTCCTGCATTCGATCCTCTTCTCCTGCTCACCCGCATAAAAAATCAAATAT
Source organism: Troglohyphantes excavatus (assembly GCA_963932185.1). Lineage (NCBI taxonomy): Eukaryota > Metazoa > Arthropoda > Arachnida > Araneae > Linyphiidae > Troglohyphantes > Troglohyphantes excavatus. Next base: position 12,916,340 of record OZ010676.1, on the reverse strand, counting down.
CCTGCATATGCAAAGCCGGATCAAAAGTTAGGAATTTTTGTCAGAATTTTGGGAATTATGTCTATATTTTAGTTCAATTTGTAATAAAAATGTAATGTATTACCAAAAAATAAATACAATAACAATGAAATGGCTTTTACTTACTAATATGTGACTTAAACTAATGTTATCAATTCACTTTTCATTCTCTAAATCCCCCACCCCATGTTGACAGATTTGTGTAATCAATCAAGATTTATAATTGAGAGCCACTAAATATTTTGTTAAATATATTTTTTTCCTTACAGCTACTTCACACTATCAACTGAAATATTATGAAATACTAAGATCATCTGATATTGGTCATAAAATTGCTAAACGTGGCATCCATCCAAGTCCCCATCATTTTAATATTGTAAAAGAAGTCTCTTTTAAAGCTTTAGGAAGGTAAATAATTCAAAATTAATTTTGTTTATTGATTCAGTGTTTAAAAAAGCAAATAAATATTAATCTGAATGAAAAATAGTAGATATATCTCATTTATCATACATGTTAAAGTTTGATAAAATATTCAATTACATTAGAGTTCTATTTACTGGTATTAATATAAATAGTTAAGCCTTTGCTGTAGATACATTTTACTTTCCTTTTTTTTATAGACAATTTCGTCTAATGCTTAATCCCGCACAAGGACTTCTATCCCCAAAATTCAAAGCTTTTACTGTAGATAAAAATGGCCGAAGGCAATCTTTGTGGGTGGACAAAGATGATTTCTTGGAAGGAAGGGTTTTTGGTGAGTAAAATTTAACTTGTTAAATTTAAAATATTTGTATTTTTGTAATTTATTTATAAACATAATGTGTGTTTTAATTTGAAGTGTAAAATGTTATTGATTTCAATAAGGAATACAGTGTCATATTTTCCTGTATCTAGAGGGTGTTGCAATTTGATTGTAAAAATAATTTCTAGAGGACCTTTCAATCTGTTTATAAAAATATCCATGCTCTAAAATAACATTACATCTTGCCATCAAAATATAATTTAAATATTAACATGCATGTTTCATTAATAAAATTTACAGAAAAAAAACTCTTAGATAATCTGTTTTACCTATTTTAAGTTCATAGAATCAATAAAGATTTTTTACTTAGCCACTAATTTTATAATATATATATATATATATATATATATATACACTATTGTAAATCCTATACAGGTCTGTAATATTTAACCTTGTTCTTTTTATTATTCGTAACATTGTAACATCTATATATACTGAAATAAAAGTACAATAAAAATCATTATTATAGAGAAGTTTAAGATTTTATAATTATAAAAATTCTGGGTGGAGTTCTCCCTTCAAAGAGTTATTAATAAAGGCTGAAATTGTATTAAAAAGGACCCTAAAGAAATTAACTGCTACATATATTAATGTATAAGCTGATTAAAATAGAGATTGAGCTTTTATACAAGTCAGTAACAATTATAAAAAGTTGCCTTAATGGAAGTCAAAAGGAAAAAGGTTTCTTCAAACTAAATTATGTAGATCATGTTTCTTGATCCCAATGCACTAGAACACTGTTTGAATGTTGGACTGTTCATTTCGTCAAAGTTTGAAAAATTTTGATATTTGTAAAAATAACCTTTTCTGTTCTTTTGGGAAAATGAATAATAATTATTTCGCCTGACTATAAGAAATGAATGCTTATAATTTTGTTGTTGTTTCTTTTGTATATTTTACATATATTTTAAATGCTAAAAAATACTCCACTTGGGTTTTTTCTTAATGTTAATGACTTTTGCAGGGGAAACAGGCACTCATGTTAGTGCTCATATTGATAATGGGGTTTTAACAGCTGCTATTAAGACATCAGAAGATACATACATTGTTGAACCATCATGGAGGCATATGACTTATGAAGATAATTCTAGTATGATTGTTTACAGAGGCTCTGATGTGAAATACAGTTGGGAAACTATGGATACTGGAAAGAAACTGTATGTCTAACAATATTAATGTATATTTAGTATATTAGTTTTAATTTGAATACAGATTCTTTTATGGATATTTTTTTTTTTTAGGACCAAATTTTGTACATATGTTAAAGAAGAAGGTAATATTTCCATAGTAGATGATGTAGAAAGTAAACATAAAGGCAGAAATATAGAAAAAAGACAAGCTATTGACCCATACAACTGGGAGCCTGTACAAACACGATGCTCACTGTTGCTTGTGGCTGATTTCCGGTTTTATGAAAATATGGGAGGAAGAAACTTAAAAGGAACTATAAATTTTCTGGTAAACGAAATATTCTTATATTTTCTGGTAAGCGTATTACTTTAAAAAAAAATTCGGATACATGAAATTTTACTTGGGCAATGTTTTATAAAATGTTTCTTTTGTAATTTGAAAAGTTCTTAGTTGAATGTCCTTATTAAATTTATTTTGAATTTGGAAATTGATAATTTACAAGTTTGGTGATGATATTCATTTTGTATTGAAATATATTAGAGCAGTGTGTGTGAATAAATATTACTGAAATTTATAATAAAACATATCGATAGCTAAAAGTATAATCATATGTCCACTTTTGGAAAATTCAAAAGATTTCAAACTTGAGCCTTTATTGTACTTGAGCCGAACGTTAAACCTGCGCCACAAAATTATTATTTAGAAGGAACATTCAATATTTGTACCAGATGAAAGAGCTAGATTCCACCTTTACATTAATTCCAATATCACCTTTGGGTAAAAAAATGGACATTGATTGAGCCATCAATATTGTATATTTTTAATATTTTGGAAATTTTATATTTCTTTTAAAAAAAAATGTAATCTACCCTTGAAGAAAACTCAACTAAAAGTACTTTTAATTATGTTATTAACTTTATGTAAACCCTGTCATATTTTTATCAACAAAGTTTGCCTTGTATGTTAAATTAGCAAATTTGCGGGGTGAAAATAAAGTTGCATGCAATTCATTTGGCAACCATTAGAAAATATAGTGTATTTTAAGATTAAAATTTTAAATAAATTATTTTCATTTATGATTTGTTAATTTCCTTTGACAGATATCATTGATTGATCGAGTGAATAAGATATTTTTAGAAACTGAATGGAAGGATAGTGAAAAACAATCAGGCTTCAGTGGAATGGGCTTTGTCATACAAGAAGTAATGGTCCATACAGAACCAACTCCTGTTAGTCGTGGCGAAACTCACTATAATATGGCAGGAACAACTTGGAATGTGAGAGATTTGTTGGAAGTATGTTAAAAATATTTGCATATTATTCACGTCAAATGTAGTTTATCACTATTTTATGATGATTACAAGATTTTCATCAAGTTTTTTACAAGTATAATCATGAACCTTAAAAATATTTTTATAAGACTTTTTCCCTTCTTCTTTTTGTACTACCTTCAATAATAATTAACTGTTGGTTTATCATAATTTCTATTTAGTTTGCTTATATTATATACTTAATGTGCCCGAATGTTCACCTTTGTTCCTTATTTTCCTGGGGACTTAATTGCTTACTACCTGAAAACTATTGATAATTAACTTCATTTTTAGATTTTTTTTTTGAAGTAACTCCCTTCAACTCTTATAAATATTTTAAATTTTAGGTATTTTCAAGAAACTTAAATCATCGATCATTCTGTCTTGCTCACTTATTCACTGATCAAAAGTTTGATGGTGGTATATTAGGACTGGCTTATGTAGGTTCGCCTCGAAGAAATTCTGTTGGAGGGATATGTAGTCCAGGTAATTTTCTAAAGAAGTATTTACAAAAATAACTAAGCTATTTTTCTCCTCCAAAATAGAACTATTTTACACAAATTGATTAATTTGATTCATCGAATTGATTTATTTTCTGTTGAAAATATTTAATTTTAAAATTCCAATTACTAAAATGCATGCCTTTGTTGTATGTTAATATTTGAATGTTTGTGTCTATATTCTTTTTAATAATTTTTTTTGTTATGTCTTTCTGCAATTTTCATTGATTGTTTTGCTATTTAAATTTTATGATCTAATTTATTTTTAAAAATTTTAGGATATGTTAAAAATGGTTACACCTTGTATTTGAATTCTGGATTAAGCACTTCCAGAAATCATTATGGACAAAGAGTTATCACTCGTGAAGCAGATTTAGTCACAGCTCACGGTGAATATTGTTACATATACTAGAGAAGTATTATAAAATTAAAGTTTTCATTTTGTTTAATAATATTCTATTTATTTATCTTATCTTTATTTATAAGTGCATCTGAAATTCTTTAGGGTTTATAATTTATTTTTCTTCTCTCCACAAATGCCTCCCGGAAATGCAGAATTTGGTAAGTAATTTTTGTTATTCTTAAAAAAACTTTTTGCAATCTAGTCTTAAAAGTTTAATATTTTTCTAAAAAATAATAGATAAGTATAATAAAAAAATATTCCTATAATAATTTTTTTTTTAAATATTAACTTCAAAGATTTCTATTTTCAATTTATTGGTATACTTTTTAAAATGGTATAAGAAATTGAACCCAGGTGAACATAACATGTCCATTTTTTAATTCAGAAAATCTACTCAATTTTGAAACATTTTTCTAATTTAAAAAAAAAAATTTAAACATAAAAATCTTAAATGTTTTTTTACTATTTAAATTAGTAAACTTTTGTTAAATATAGCCATTACTTTTATAATTTTTTCTTTATTCAAATTAGGTCATAACTGGGGTAGTGAGCATGATCCTGATATGCCCGAATGTTCACCAGATGGTCGCCATGGAGGTTCATTTTTAATGTACACCTATTCTGTCAGTGGCTATGATCCAAATAACAAGGTCAAGATTTGTTTATTTTATTCTCTTGTGTTTTTCCCCCTTCAAATAGGCAGTTAATATTTAATTAAAGCGTCCATTTTTATTTTGCAGAAATTTTCCCCATGCAGCATACGTTCTGTTCGTGCAGTTTTGCTGGCTAAAGCAAGCAAATGCTTTTCAAGTAAGCAGTGTGTTTTGAATATGAAAGGATTTTTTAAATAAAAGGAATTTGCAATATTCTCCTTCCTGCAACATGAATATGAAATTATTTGTCTATGGGGTATCTATTAATGACTAATTTTGTACCATTTCCATCCAGTTTATCCTATCCATCTTATTGAGGCTGGGAGAACATAAATTTATTCTGTTGTGCATTGTATAATTGTTAGTTTTGTGTTTCATAAAAATAACCAATTTCACGCTTTTGCTGTTGAGAGATAGTAGGGTTATAAAGAATAAATTTAGTGTTCTCATTGTTGTAGATTAAATGAAAATATTAATTTAGCAGGAATCATCTTTTTAAAAATAATGAAGTTGCCAAGTATTGTAATTTTAGTACTCTTCACATTTCTATTATAGATAAAGATGTAAAGTACAGAATAACTTTTGAAAAAAGAAAGTGATAAACTCAAAAAGGAACTATACTTAATTGACAACTGTATAATAACTGGACTGTGTTATGTAACAATGTTAAAGATAACCACTGAATAGGAAAATCCATAGTGTGACAATTCGCTGCATGTCCGTTGTCAGCGCTATATGTCAAGTACCACTACTGATATTTTTAGCATAGAAAGTGAAACTTTCGGCTTCCATTTATGTTGAAAACACCATTTTTTTTATTTGTAGGTTGATACATTGTTGCATAACATGGTCCAACTATACAAAGTTGCAAACAAGAATTTCCCATCAACAGAATTATATTATGAAAGAACCTTATCATGTACAAAATTTTTAGACAAGACAGTAATAGTGACTCAACAACCTTAAAATTCAGAACATTTTAAGGAAAATCTGTTTTAAAACTCAAATTTCTAATTTTCAAAGTATATGCATTAAAGGGATGAAAGAACTATCTCTACTTTGTAATTGTAAGACATTAAACTAGTAAAAATTTCTTCATCTATTTGGTTGGGTTTTTTCCTTTTATTTAACTAACAAAAAAGTTACATTCAAAGAAAACAAAGCTAATTTTGATAGTCAAGTACAATGTATGCAATTGAGTTCTTAGGTTAAAATAGATCATTTAAAAACAATGTGTACTAGTAATAAGTTGTTTTGTAAAAGTAAAATAATTATATCTTATTAGGTGGAAAGGCTTTTTATTTAATGATTTCATATGTCTTTTATTGTACTTTTTTGTATGACAAGAATATATTTTTAGTTTAATTTCATTAATCAAGCTTAATTTTTCAAAATTTGTTTCTTACTACATATTATTTCAAATTATAACTAATTTAATGAATACTTTTTATATTCAGAACCAGAAGAATCATTTTGCGGCAACTCTTTAGTTGAAGAGGGAGAAGAGTGTGACGCTGGTTTCATAGGAAGTGAAGACAATGACCCATGCTGTGATAGCACTTGCAAACTCAAAGCTGGGGCAATATGCAGGTAAAAAAAGTTTTTCTTCCCCTTTGTAAATTTTAATGCAGATATCTATTTGAGTATCTGATTTTAACTACAATAACATTTTTTATACTTAAAACACGATTATATAAGTTATTTTTCTAATGCCTGTTATTGATTCAAAACATCATAACTTTTCCATTTTTTTGTTTTTAAAGTTTGGGTGCAACAGGCTATAATTGCACCTGTAAATATTATAAAACTTTACTTAGACATCTGTTAGTTAATATTAGTGTTTCTTTATTTTTTGTGATTTATATTAGTACTAAATTGGTAGATATATGAATAAATATAGGAATCAACTAACTATAGGTAAAATATCTAGTTTTTCAGATTTTTATGAAGATATGTTCTCTTTCATGTGAGGAAGTTTCTATTAACTTCATATATTGTATTTACTTTATAATCCAAATGATCAGATCTTTTTTCATGCTTTTGATTAACTCTGTTGTTGTTATATCACTATATTACTCCCTAAGTTCATATGAATTTGAAATTTGGCTTGTTTATGTAATCCTGATGACAATACACTATTTAATCATACTATTTGGCACAATAAAGCTAATAAGTAATTTCAATTAAAAATTGAAAGATGTTAAAGTTTCGAGTATCGAACCTCTGTCATCTGCACAATACTTGATCACATGTGCTAGGGAATTTGCAATGTATTCTTCGACTTTGCTTTTAAGCAAATAGCTTTCTGGCACAGTTTTATACCCAGAATTCATTTGTTTACCTTTCATGGTTTAAGTATTAAATAAAAATAGGTTTCTATTCTTACTAATCTTTACTTTAAATATAAAGTGCAAAGTAGGCTAAAAGTCCAAATGTGGCTTTTCTAGCATTTAGAAGGGCAATTTCTTCAGAGTGAATATGCATGCCGAGTGAAATAACACACGAGGAAGTGTTGGATAATCAAATAAATGGTTTCATAGTATGAGCACTCCACATTTTTAATTTTAGGAATTTAACAGCAATAATAAATAACAGCTGTTTTTTTAATTATGTACACAATATTTATAATTTATTATATTTTAGCACAATTTTTATTTACGTAACACATTGCATACATAACTACATTTTTTATATATTTTACATTTTTTTTTTAAATTTTGTATGCAAGGTATCTTAACAAAAACTTTTTTATATTCCTAGTGACAAGAATGCACCTTGTTGTCGTAGCTGTCAGTTAGTTCATGGAGGTATAATTTGTCGAGAATCTCAACCAACAGCTTGCAAGCGGGAAGCTTATTGCAAATATCCTTTTATGTCTATCTTTTGTTAATTTTTATTAAAAAGAATTAATAACTTCTTATACATTAAATGTGCATTTGAATTACATTGTTTTATAAATTTTCTATGTATGCATATTTCCCTTAACATTTAGCAATGGTTTGTCTCAAGATTGTCCATCTTCAATGCCTCAACCTGATGGATCACCATGCTTAGATAGGTAATTAAACAAAAATTAATAAACTTTTTTCAAGTATAAAAATTGCATCAAAAGATGAAATCCACTTTTTTTTTAGTTTATTTAGAATATATTTGTGATTAATACAATTAAAAATTTAGTGGCATGCGTGTGTTGCCTTGCACTTTATACAATGATTGTCTTTACTTTGTATGTAAAAATACAAGTTTCTATTTAGTGTATATTAGGGATGAACCGAATTGTAGTTTTGCCGGATATCGTATGTCTGACGTGCATTACAAACAGGATTTTCCGGCAGTTTTTTGTTTTATGAAAAGATGTTCTCTTAACAGTTTTTTAATAAACTGTTCATATTCATACTGATTTTAAAACAGCCGGAGTTGTGCTGTACGATGTGTTTGAAAATGTAATTTTGAAATTTTTCCAAATTGCTGAACTTAATTGCAATATATTTAAATGCTAAAATTAACTTTAACTGGACTGGAGAATAAAACAATTTATAATATATAACGAACAGAGATAGATGTAGTTATGCACCCTACACACAATTACCCATGTGGATTGTTCAAACTTGAAGATACACCAAGATAGCTATTGGCTGTTTCTGAATGTCTGCAGCATATCTTCCTTACTATCTGTTCTCTGTGACCCAACTTGTCTGAAACACACCCAGTCAGGTTTTAATGAAAAGGTCATCATTTCCCTCCTTACCCACTTGAATAGCCCGGAATAATTCAATGGAAAATCTGCAGACTGCGGAATACATTGGTAGTATTTTCAAGAAAACACTTAAAGTGAGAACAAAAAATAATTTATTGCCACAACAAAAATCTACAGCTTTTTATTCATCCAGATATCCGGCACTTAGGGTATCGGATATTTAAAAATCACCCGGATACTGGATATCCGTTTCATCCCTAGTGTAAATATTTTTTATCTAGAATCAACTTTGATGAAATTCGGCTGCTATTTAATTATCAATACTACTTAGTAACAAATCTTTTAACATGGAAATTTCTAACTGTAACTCCTAAAGAAATTTTTAATTTATTTAACAAAAGTTCTTGATTTAGAAAGTCCCTTATTTTTTATTGTTCTTGTAACTTAAAGATAATTCCTTTAATTTTATAGATTGAAAGTTAATGTTCCTATATGAATTCTGTTGATTCATCTTTTTTATTTCAGGGGGAAATGCAGAGATGGTGAATGTGTTCCATTTTGCGAAACTCTTGGTCTTCACTCATGCTTGTGTGATAGAGGTGCGACTTAAAAATATTTCTGCTCTGTTTTTACTTGTGGCTTTATATTTTAAAGAAATGCTTAACTTTTTATTATAAGCTAGTTTTATTTTATGTTCTTTAACATATTTGCTTTGATCAAGAGTAATTGGAAATTTGCTTCATTTCAAAACTAGAAATTATTGCACATTAAATTTTCCAATTAACTTTCAGATCAATGGATTTTATATATTTTGAAGAAATAGAAACTCTTTATGTAAGCAATGCGTTTAAAAAAATATTAATAACAAAATAAAAATATGTAGTTCAAATTAACTAGAAATTTTTCTTGAACAAAAAATTTTCCTTTCACAGGAAAAATAAAATCAAGGAACATTTTTATGTAGTATATGAAATTATGATGAATGTGAAAAGTGAAGGTTTCCATTCTAAAAGTGAAAAATCATGTTAATTTTCATACACCGTTGCAAGGCTATGTTGTAGGTAACATTAGAACAGACAAAGTTTCATTAACCAAATGTTTAAGATTGAAAAAATATCATAAATGTTTCAGGAAGTCTAGTTCTCCTGAAGAAATGGGTTTACAAATTAAATGCGGATTAAAAATATAAATGCGTGGTCATTTTCTATAGAATAATTTGATATGGAGACTTTCTAAGTTCTTGTTTTAAACTTGTTAGGGAAGAAAATTTTGATCGATTGCAATGGCTCTCAAATATTGTGATGATATTCACATGGCTTGAGTAAAAAATAAAAAGTTTTTTAACCATTTCATTTCCCTTACATCCTTAACCATATCAATGTAATTTAGTTCAAATTTGGGCTTTAATAAATCTTTCAAAGCAATTATTTAATTAAAAAAAATTCTTACAGAGGAAGATGCTTGTAAGAGATGTTGCAGGCCAACTCAAAATTCAACTTGTAAACCTATTGAACCTACAGAAATTCTCAGGGATGGCACTCCTTGTATTCATGGCTACTGTGAAAGTGTAAGTGTCTAATGTAATTTTGTTTAATATAGTTCATTTTCTAAGCAATATACTGTTTCAAATAAAGTTGTCTCTTATTAAATGTGCATTATCGGCATACATTGGCTTGTTAAATAATAATTTTAATACTCTTGGCCTGTCTTAAAACAAGAAAGGTTATAAATGTAATTTTCTTATATGGAGCATAATAGTTTCTTAAATACAATAATTAGCTTCAATAAAAACTATAAGCTTCATTATTTGTATTGCTGATATTTTATTTGTAATTTTTATTTTCTATTCAGGGTGAATGTAAAAAAACTGTTCAGGATATTGTGGAGAGATTTTGGGATATCATAGAGGATATAAACATAAATACTGTCAGTAAGTAATTAAAATTTTTATAGACATTGGTTTTCTATCTGAAGAGCATATTTATATAGTATTGTTAGGCAAGTCCTGAAAATTCAAGAAGAAAAAAAATTCAATTTATAATCATATAATGGTCAAAAACAAGTTAAATGAAATTAATATATTTAGGCTTTCTTATGTTAAGTAAAAGCTCTGATTTAAAAATGGAGAGTTTCAACTCTCAGATTTGACTTTATATTTACACTTTGTAAACCTAAAAATCTTATTTAAATTTGTATATTTTTTTTAAACTAAAATATACTGATACTTTTTAGGTTCTAATTTAAAATAGATAGTTGATTTAAGAAACAATCAAAAGATGAAGGGAAAAGTAGGTGAAATATTCAAAATGAGTAAAGACAACCGTTATAAACATGGTTTGTTTTTAATAGAATTTTGCAAATGTGCCCTCTTCCTGATAAAAAAAAATTAAATTTAAAACTTTGTTTTTTAAAAATAAATTATAAATTTTAAAGGTAGTTGAGTTTTATTTACACATTGGAATTCTATTTCATATTCAAAACTTATGTTATAATTATGTAATATTCTTTTTTTTAGTGAAATTTCTGAATGATAATATTGTTGGAACTGTTGTAATAGTTTCTCTAGTTGTGTGGATACCAGCAAGCTGTCTCATAAGCTATGTTGTAAGTTTTTTTATTTTTATAAACTTCCAAATTCTTAATGTATGATTCAAAAATACGAGGCAGTGTTTCCGGGTATTTCCATCAAGATAGACCCCTAACCATTGATAATAGCCCACTGTGCAGCTCTAGTGTGACATTACTTAACCAAATTCTTAATGATGTATAATTCTTGTATTATCTATTGAAGATATAAAGCATTTAGATATACAATAAAGCATTTGGATATACAAAAATAAATTGTGCATATTTCTTAAAAGCAGTAGTACAATGTTTTGCATCTGATCAATAAAATATTATTGTAGTTACACCAGTGATTATTCATCTTGAAAAAATAATAAGTAATTAATGAACAAACGTTTGTACCAAATATCAATTTAGGTAGTTAACCTGAGATTCCTTATTATTATTTTTTTTATAATAAATACTTTTATGTACAAAGAAATTCCTTACAAAATTACATGCTGCTTACCTTGTCAATCATATCATATTTTAATTATATATATATTTTTTTGACACTCCCCTTGCCTGTGCCCTTTTAATCCTCTCCTATTAAACTGTTATTCAAATAAGTATATTTTCCCCCTTTTAGAATTTTCTAAACACTTCATAGAAAAAGTTGATTTTGTAAATATATATATATATATATTTTTTTACTGAAAAGTTCTTTTAAATAAATTAGGTATTTAGCATAATAATTGTGAATCTTAATTATTTACTTGTGTTTTACTAATATTCTCTAACAGAAATTATTCCTTTTATTTGAATTTGTAAATTAAACAACAAGAATATTTGCAAAAGGAATTTATATTTTTTAAATGCTTTCTCTGCAAATAACTGTTATCATCTGAAATAAAACATTGTCTAAAAAAACTTGTATCAGTAAATTATTAAAAAAACAAGAACAACATTCAAATATTTAATATCAGCATGATTATAGATCAGGTGTATTTCAAAAGGGACAACTCTTTGCATCTTCATTAGCATTAAAGGGTTTTTATTTAAATGGCAACTCTTCTCAGCAGTGTAAAAAGTTTTATGTTCAACTTTGATACCAACAAAATGTATAAGTCAACATTTTTATTGCACTCAATTATTTTCCTTGCAAGTAAGATAGGATTTGGTATTTATATAGTTTATACATCCCTGTTGTATATCTCTTTAAAACACAATATTAATAAATAAGATTTAAAAAATTAAGTGATTGGGTATTACTTTCATAAATAAAAGGTTTATTTTGCTTTAAAAATAGTTTTTGTATTATTATTTTAAATACTCATTGATATTCTTTTCAGGATCGTAAAAAACGTGATGAATATGAAAGAGTGATTAGTGGAAAGACAAAACGAGAGGTGATTTTCCTACATTACGAATTTCTTCTTAACTTATTGCTATTTTTCATAATTTTTATTATGTGCTTTATTATTTAGTAATTTTTACTTTTGAATATGATGATATTACAATATTATGGTAATTGAGTTATATTTTTTCTATAAGTATAGAAATATTAAAAAAAAATGCACAATGAATTTCAAATGTGAATAGAACTCTGCTGTGTCATATATTTGGTATATTTGTATAAACACTAAACTATCTTTAAAATATGTAGCTTACAAATATTTCAGTGTTAATTTAGCAAGATTGATTATAATCTAACATGTATGTACAACTTGATGCACATTGATTACAAGTTGTGTTGTTATTGAGGTGTAAATATCCTATATAATAATAAATAATATTTCCTACTTTAATGTATGATTTATTATTCGATGTGTATTCAAGAATGTTTTTTTTTACACATTGGCTTTTAATAAGATATGTGAAATTGCCACAACTTTTATAACTTGCCTTAGTTCTCATAGGTTCATTTATTTTTCCAGAGCACAAAACCTTTCAGACTGCCAAAAGAGAAAGGTACTCGTGTTATTCATATTAAAAGACAGAACCGCTTTCGACCGGATTCATCTGCTCGTAATTCTCAGCCAGCTAAAGAATCTTATCGTTATTATGGGGATCATAATGACCGTCTCTTCCCAAGAGCAACATACAGACCAGAACCATCACCTCAACATCATTATGCCCATTCAGATTCAGAGTATTACGCACCTCGTCACAGACATTTTCCACCTGTAAGAAGTCACGGCGTTGAGGATGCACACACGTATCGTCCAAAACCACCCAGTGTGGTCACAGAGGCTTTTACGGCTTTGTGACACATGAGACAGTGTGTAGATAGGGCTGCTGCAAGAATTGCTCAAGTTCAGGCTAAAAACTAAATACTGCCTTTATGGCACCTATTTGAAAGAAAGCTATATGCGTATGAGCAAACAATTGGCTGTTGCAGCAGTATCCGTCTACACACCTTCTCCTCACTGTGATATTTATTGTTTGGTATTTTTTGTTTACTCAATTTTTTTTAATATAAAAAGTAAAGCAACTTACATGCTAAGTTGTAAATGCCAAAGTTCCTTGAAATATAGATGTGAGTTATAATATCTCAATTATGTGCATTTTACAGTATTGCCCTAAAGTTTGCTGTAAGTAATTTTTTAGACATTGTGAAATTTTGACAAGGTACTTGAGTGCTGTGTGGTTCTGTTAAACTGTAATATTTCAAAGACTATATGAAGGCTTGCTGCATGGTGTTAGAAAATTGTAAAATACTATATTACACCACTAGATATACAACTAGTTAGTACTTTAATATTTTGCTGATGGTATTGTATTCAAAGATTAAACTTAAGCCAAAGTGTACATACAATATAATTGAGATATTACAATTTCTCTATATTTATGTGTATATATCTTTGTTGATGTAAAAATACTAAGTTGTTAGGCTACTTAACTATGTGCTCCATATAAAAGTAATTTGTTTTCTTGTGTAAGAGACATGAACACTATATGCATGTTTATATGTTAAATTTTTATATGCTGTTCAAAACATGTAATTGATAAATAGTATGACATATTAGAACAAATTTTGTTTTATTATAAATATATTTTGAGTTAAAAATACTCTGTTTATAGTTGTCTGTAATATTGACTAGACTAGTCCAACCAGAAAGCTTAGAACAAATGTATTTCAAACTGTTAATATAAAATTTTCCTACTGTGTAGTAGCTTTTTTATTGTAAAACATCGTGTTGCCAGATTTTAACTTCAGCACTGTTATTGAAACATAATGTTTCTGTCTTAATTTTAACACTAAACAGCATCTAATGCAAGCTTAAGCAATTTTTCTCTTTCTATGTACTTTAACCATAATGAGAATGCTTCATTTTATGCTGTATGTAATATAGCATATATTATTGTTATTTACTCAGTACATTTGTATGTTTAGAATTAAATACATAGATTGTGTGACTTCATGCATGGTAGTTTAATAAAAATAAAGTTTTATATAATGATGTTAACATTATAGGATTGCAAATGATACCGTTAAAAACGTGCACATTTAATTACAAAATGGTGTGCTATATATTACATATGATACAATTAGATAATGTATTCATCAAAGGAAGTTTTGTAAATTTATTGTATTCTCCATTGTTAAATGTCATTTTTACGGTGCTTTTAAAATGCTACATTTCTTTTATCTGTTTTTTAAGTTTATAGTATTTTTGATTAATTATTAAAATATTCCTAGCAACTGCTCACACAGAATTGAGTCTCATATTTTGAAATTTAACTTGGAAAAAAGATAAATCAAATTCATTGTCTATTTTTTCAATATTCAATTCCATTAGCTCTAAAGAAATATTATTAATAAATATTAATTAAATATTATAAATAATAATATTATATCAAAGATATATTATTTAAAGAATATTTTCTTTCTAAAATTAAAAATATTATTTATAGCTTTCAGTTTTTAAAACTACAAAAGAAGTGGGCAATATGACCTACTTTTAACTTTTTTTTTGTAAAAAAACAACAATGCGATCACAGTATAAGGCTATTTCTGCAAAGTGAATTGTAGTTGATCAAAATTGTAAAGGGGCTGACTTATAAAGACTATTTAATGTTAAATCAAACTCTATCAAAAATTTATATATCTATAAAACATTTAATTGTTGACTTACTTTAGAATCTTAATTATTTATAGAATTCTCATCTGATTTAAATATTTTATTTATTTTAAATTATTGTTTCTTATGGAATATGTTTAGGTGTTCTAGCATACATGTTTGTTATTGTTGCTCTGCTGAAACCTATCAGACTAAAATATAAAATACTAATCTTAATTAGTTAGACAAATTTAGCCAACACTTTTTTAATTCTAAATATATTTATATTATGTAACATAATTCAAAATATATAAAAACCGTGTGGTCAGTAATGTGAAATGCAAATCTTGGTTAGAAAATAATATGAATGCATTAACCGCTTCCCTTAACAATTAGCTTGGGATAACATGTATTTGCCAGTCACCAATACTAGTTATCTCGGGTTAGTTAGTTTAGCAGTTAATAACTTCATAAATGAATATTTTTTTTTTATAGATTTACAACCAGTCTGTGCAGTGGTAGTCTATTTTTAACTACTGGTCATACGTAATTTTTTTTAAGTGCAACTGTATAAAATATATTTTTGAATTATGATTAAGTGAAATATGTGTTTTTTTACCTTGTCATGTATAATAATTTTGAAATTATTATTTGCTTAATATTTTTTTCTATTTTATAATTTCCTGCCATATTTGTAATATTTTCTATTTAAATTGTGCATTTCTTTAATTGATATTGATTTTTATATACCTATCTTTATACCCAGTGTTTACATGTGAAGAAAATAAAGATCGCTTCAGCCTTCATTGAACATTTTGTATATATTCTTTTGACTTGTTTGTGCAGATCTGTGGTGCTACTTTAACTCAATCAAGCACACATGGATATAGCTTTTTTCAGTGGTTTAAAATCTATCCCAAAAGAATATAGGGTGGATTATCCAATGGTAAAGTAACCGGCTCGTAATCGGAGGATTGCGAGTTCGCATACCAACTTAGAGTTGATAATTTTTGTAGCGATCTCGTGATTGCGTGCGGATGATTACCAGTTCGTTTAAAAAAAAGTCTCAAAATATCCACAATTTCATCCGTAAGTAAAAATATAGTTTAAGTAAAAATATCCACCTGGTGGTACCGTCGTCAGCTAGCAACCAGAGGGTTGCGAGTTCGAATACGGCTGATACCAAGAGACTTGACAAAATGTTAAAATGCCGTGAACTTGTGACCGGAGGGTTGCTAGATTGACTGCGAAGTAACAATACATCGTCCGAACTTATCTTCCAATTTCTACGGCGTGCATACGGGACTAGTGCACGTTAAATCTGATCGACCTCCAATATCCTGACGCCTATTGAGGGTGCCAGCTCAGGTGTTGTCCTCGTCTCTGACCATGATTCAAAAATACTAGGCATTGTTCTCGGGCCTTTCCTTCGAGATTGGCCCTGAACCGTCGCCAATAACCCAATGGGCATCTCTAGTGCAACGTTAATTAATCGAACCAACAAAAATTATACTAGCGTGTATACGGGTTTGGTTTGGTTTTGTTAATTAACGTCGCACGAGAGCTGCACAATGGGCTATTGGCGACGGTTCGGGGTCAATCTCGAAGGAAAGACCCGGGAACACATTCATACACGCACCTCGTTATTTTAGAACCATGGTCAGATGACAAGGAAACACCTGAACTGGCACCCAACGCCTTCAATAGACGTCGGGACTTTGGACCCCGATCAGATTTATCGTGCACCAGTCCCGTATACACGCCAGTATAATTTGTTGGATATTCTGGACGACTTTCTAGTATTTTTGTAGCGAAGCTGGCAACCCTCGAGATCGCAAGATCACTACTTTTTTACTTTTCTATGTCAAGTCCTTTTTACGGATTCGAACCACCAATCATCTGATTAGTAGCTGAACGCCTTACCAACTGAGCAACTGGGGCTCAGCGTGTATACGGGACTGGTGCGCGATGAATCTGAGCAGAGTCCGATGTCCTGTCGCCTATTCAGGTGGGTGCCAGCTCAAGTGTTACCTAGTCATTTGACCTTGGTTCAAAAATAACGAGGTATATATATGTGTGTGTGGTTGCGTTAAGTCTCATTAATCAGAATAGAAATAGGCCGCAGGAAACGTACAAATCAAATCACAGACTACAGTATTCTTTCTGTGAATTGTATACATTTCATATATAACATGCAATCTTAATATTGGCACGTTTTGCATGTGCTCTGAGACAAAAAAACAACAACTTGGCCTCTTTCCTTGAAAGGTAACTTTTTGTATTTTCCTTGAGCTATGTACGAACTACGCACGAAAGTAATTTTTTTTACATTTTCACAAATGTTGATAAATTTGAATCCTTTTAAAAGAAAATCAAGAATAAAATAACTAAGTTACATTTTGTACCAACTTTTTTTTTTACTGTAGGCGCGAATGTGTTAGAATAGTGATTGTATATAATTCAAAATGAGTTATTTTGAAATTTGATTATATTTAGAGATAATAATATTAACAAATTTTTTAAATTAAGAAGTCCCAAGTTTTGTGAGCTTCTAAAGATTACGTATTTTTTTTTTATTGGTACATGATTTTTAATTTCAAAGGGGTTCAAAGTAATTCTTTGTTTCATTTAGTTGAATTAACCTCCCACTACAGCTTCAAAATGGGCTAGTACTAGTAGTTATGGGAAAGCAATAGGACCTCGCGATTGAAAAAACCCACTTAGTTTTAAAAGATTTCAAAGAACATTAGAGCCAAAATCGAACAACGTGTTTGGCCGTGACTGCATAACAAACAAATTTACTGACGAAATGCCGAACGATCGGGGATAGGACCTCGCTAACGCTCGGGCAAATAATATCTTAGTTGATGTTTGGCCTAAGATTTCAATCTTCACTTGCTTTTGCGAAATTGAAAATACGGAACAGAAAAGTTAGAACAGGCTGTAAACAAAACACTTTCTCGTTAATTTATCCTTTTCGGACAATTCTGTACCTCAAGGTCAGAAACTTAAGCCCAAATTTGTTGATTTTTCTTTTATTGCGGGTTATGTCTTAAAAGTTCGTTTTCTATTGAATCATACCATCAATTTCACACTAAAAAAAAAATTTAAGCATTTAGCGAGAACTATATAAAAGCCCAAGCCAAAATAAATCCTCAATTGCTTTAGTTGAGAGTAGAATTCAGTATTTTTCCTCTCCTGTAAAGTTGTCCAAATATGGCTTAGGCTCGTCTGTCTCTGAGGTCTTAACTCTTATTTTCTAGGGGGAAATTTAATCACTCCGCAACTTTTAATGAAAAAAACATAACGATTTTAAAAGGACTGGTAGTAACTTTATTTTCTGTACAAGCATATGAAATCATGATTCATGATGTCTAATTCCAAAAAACGGAAATTATTTTTTAAAATGCGAAATAATCTCCTGTTGGATCCTCTAGCCAAGGATAGTTCTGAGGACAATCGATGCAAGTGTGTAGACGAACGGTTTCGCCAGGAAGCTCCCGAGTGCCAAGAGGACATGCATTGGGCAATGCGCAAAGTGGCAGGCCCTTGACCTCACACTTTTCTTTCCATGGGGCGAAGTTTTGAATGGAGCTCAGCTCTGTTGGGGACTGCATCCACTGCAGTACCTGCGTCATGGTCACAAAATATATATCGTTTTTGTCGAGCATTTCATCGACCCATTGAATCAAAGCATCGTGGAACTCAAGATTGAGCTTCAACCACCCAGCATGGAAGAAAAGTCCAAGAGGAGCTCTATTTGTGCGATAATGCCTTTCGAGGTTGTGGTTAAGGAAGTTGTAGAACTGCTCGCCAGTCAGCAAGTTGCTGCAACTGTCCACCATGGCACATCCAGCGAGCTCCTCGTCGAAGGTTGGGTCGTCTCTTCTGTCCAATTCGTTCATGACCATCTCCCAAACTGCGTGGGATCGAGTTGGGCAGTTTTGTCTGTTGCCGTGACATCTGTGTGGCATGCGGAAGTAAAGGGTGTATGGCCAAAGAGGTGGGTTGCTCAACGGAGCGGTAATGGTGGAGTCGTAAAGGAAGGCTTGCTCTTCCATCATGAAAAATTGGTTGTTGCCTCCAACTCTCAAATAAGGAGCTCGAATGCCGACGATAGAGTTATCGGTGATGTTGGAGAATCTTTCTATAATAAGACGGACTCCGGCCATTTCTTTTGCCCAGGCTTCTACATTTGCTTCGCTCCAATATTTTTCATCATTTCTATGCCTATAAAATAGTAAAGAAAAAATATTTTAAAATTGATTTAACGTCTATACGTACACATTTGAAAAAAATTTTAAAATATAATTTTAAAAATCTAGTTTTTTCATGTGTGAAAATACTTTAACAGTCATGATGATTCATAAAAAAAAAGCTCTTAATAAAGTCAAATGCTAATTAGATAATTAGCAGTTTATGAGCTAATTCGCATGTTTTTTCAAACACGATTTAGTAAGTTGTAATTGATCTAGAAGCATAATTTTTGTTGGAAATTACGGGTAGTATCATTGTTAATGTCTTTTCTAAATATTTTTACTCGAAAATAAAAAAAATTTAACTTTTTTTCTTCAAATTTCCAACTTTAAAATTATATTTAAAAAATAATGTTTTAATTAATCTTTATGATTAAAGGTCATAACATCCCACAACTAATATAAAGTTGAATTAAAAAATAATTTTCCCAAAAAGTTTAAGCAAAGTTGAGTTATGTTTGGAATGAAGCGACATATGGTAAAAATACAATTCTTCAGAAAATGAGTTTAAAGTTTATAAAACGTATTCCCATTTCCAGCAAGGCCCTATATAACACTTTGTAAATAATAAAGTTTTTGGAATATATATACAATCCTGGTATCAACAAAAAGATAACGAACAGGGGAAAATTATTGAGCAAAAAAAATTTTTTTTGCTCTGTCCTCATTTCCTAGTGTGTATGTAAACATTAAATATTTGTTTGTGTACTAATGCTTCGTTTTATACACTTAGCCTACAACAAATGTAATAACGAAAATTGGGCGAAAATGACAATACGGGTTTTTAGGGTATTATGATAGTACCTACAATATGAAACTTTATAATAAACAAAGAATATTAAGGTTAAACATTTCTTGGTCTGATTATTTTTCCCCCCGGCATCAGACCCCGAAATGAACCTTTATTTTACATTCATAAAAAGGTAAATTACTAATTACAAAATTCAAAATATATTGTCACTTGATGGAAAATAATGGTATGTGGGAGTTTCACGCCAAGAAGAAGACCGCTGTTCCAACCGAACATGGAGAAAAATACGCGACGCCGAAGAAGTTCCGTAGGATTAGCATGGAACTTCAGTTCCTGTACTATAATTTTAAGTTTGTGTCTTTAAATAATACCTCAATATAGAAATATTTACTTCATACACTGAAATAGATTGTACTCATCGGTTATGAAGCATTTTTTGTGTTAAAATAAAAGTATTTTTTCGTATTTCATTGTAATTCTATGTATAAGTAACTTATATACAGATATAATATAAGTATTTCTGTATTTAAATTTATTCATATATAGAATAAAAATATTACATATTTGGAAAAAAAAACAATATTATAAACCAACTTTAACATAATTGCAAAGCATAGCGACTAAACAAACAAAAGCAAAGTTGTCTGCTAGAAATCGAAACTACTAGTAAGTTTGCATCATTATACGTCACGTGAAACTCCCGCATGTTTACATTATAAACCACTAAAAGAATAACCGAAAATATATTTTTTAATTGCAATAATACTTACGTTTTTAGATAGAAATATTTAGAAGAATAAATAATCTTGTGGATAAAAGCGAGAGGAGTATAGGAGCTACACGAAATTCCCTATCGAAATGATAGGTTACTTTCCGCTGCATGATGCGACGCCGACCATGTGAACTTAACAATATCGAATGTACTTGTGCGACCAGTTTCGTACTCGTACACAATGGAGGGGGAGGGTCACTATTTTTTCTATTGTGGAAGTGAATGTGTTAGAATAATGATTGTATCAGATTCAAAATGAGTTATTTTGGAATTTGATAATATTTAGAGATAAAAAGATTTACAATTTTTTTTAAATAACTAAGTCCCAAGTTTTGTGAGCTTCTAAAGAATACTGATTTTTTTTATCGATACCTAATTTTCAATATCAGAGGGGTTCAAAGTAATTAATTGTTTCATTTGGTTGAATTAACGTCCCACTATAGTTACACAATGGTCTAGTACAGTGGTCGGCAAACCGCGGCTCGCGAGCCAAATGCGGCTCGCGAGACCCTTGCATGTGGCTCTTCCGCAAAATACCAAGTGCGGGCGCACACGAACAGTCTTAAAAACAACGACCTATAAACTTGACTTACGCAAACTCTCTAAAGGGATGCAAGGCCATTATTCACATTAGTGTTTGTCGGTCATTATTATGATTTAATTTTAAGGATACCTTACAATTTAATTTCATCAGTAAATAATATCATTATTAAGTATGATATCAAGTTTTATTCGACGTACCTATAGTTTAACTAAGACTTAATACTTAAGTAAAGTTTATTAAGTTAATTTAAGGAAGCTTTGTGGAGTGAAAAGAAGATGTAGTGTCGAGGATTGAGAAAGGTATGGTGAGGTGGTTTGGACATATAGAGAGGATGAACAAAAGGAGATAGATGAAACAAGTATACAAGACGA
The DNA here is from genome assembly GCA_963932185.1 of Troglohyphantes excavatus. Classification (NCBI taxonomy): domain Eukaryota; kingdom Metazoa; phylum Arthropoda; class Arachnida; order Araneae; family Linyphiidae; genus Troglohyphantes; species Troglohyphantes excavatus. Next base: position 12,894,524 of record OZ010676.1, on the reverse strand, counting down.
GTGTGGATGGGAGAGTTGGAAGGGGTCGACCTCAGCGAACGCACCTCAATCGGATTGAGACTTTTTTAGCAAATGCCAGCTTAGGAGTACTCTAAGTAAATAACACTATACCTACATATATAGTTTAAGTTAAAAAAAAATTGCCTCTCAAAAGAAATTTTAATCGTTGTACTGTTGATATTTGGCTCTGTTCACTAATGAGTTTGCCGACCACTGGTCTAGTACTAGTAATTCTGGGAACGCGAGGACCTCGCGATAAAAAAAAACATCGTTTTTAATGATTTCAAGGATCATTCATGCCAAATTGAAAGAAAATCGAACAACGAGTTTGGTCGTGACTGCGTAACAAACAAATTTACTGACGAAATGCCGAACGGTCGAATTAAAATAGAACCTCGCTAACGTTCGGTCAAATATCTTAGTTGATGTTTGGCCTAAGATTTCAGTCTACACTACTTGCTTTTGTGAAATTAAAAGTTAGAACAGGCTGTAAATAAAGTACTTTCCCGTTAATTTATCCTTTTCGGACAATTCTGTACCTCAAAGCCAGAAGCCTAAGCCCAAATTTGTTGATTTTTCTTTTATTGCAGGTTGTGTCTTTAAAGTTCGTTTTCTATCGAATCATATCATCAAATTTCTTTCAAAAAATTTGTTTTAAGCGTTTAACGAGAACTATATAAAGCCCAAGTCCAATTGCTTTAGTTGAGAGTAGGATTCAGTATTTTCCCTCTTCTGTAAAGTTGTCCAAATGTGACTAAGGCTCGTCTGGCTCTGAGGTATTGACTTTTATTTTCCAATGGGAAATTTAATCACTTCGCAACTTTTGAAGGAAAAAACAACATAACGATTTTAAAAAGACTGGTAGTAACTTTATTTTCTGTACAAGCATATGAAATCATGATTCATGATGTCTAATTCCAAAAAAAGGAAATTATTTTTTAAATGCAAAATAATCTCCGGTTGGATCCTCTAGCCAAGGATAGTTCTGAGGACAATCGATGCAAGTGTGTAGACGAACGGTTTCGCCAGGAAGCTCCCGAGTAGTAAGAGGACATGCATTGGGCAATGAGCAAAGTGGCAGACCCTTGATTTCACACTTTTCTTTCCATGGGGCGAAGTCGCGAATCGAGCTCAGCTCTGTTGGGGACTGCATCCACTGCAGTACCTGCGTCATGGTCACGAAATAGATGTCGTTTTTGTCGAGCATTTCATCAACCCATTGAATCAAGGCATCGTGGAACTCTTGATTAAGCTTCAACCACCCAGCATGGAAGAAAAGTCCAAGAGGAGCTCTGTTTGTGCGATAATGCCTTTCGAGGTTGTGGTTGAGGAAGTTGTAAAACTGCTCGCCAGTCAGCAAGTTGCTGCAACTGTCCACCATGGCACATCCAGCGAGCTCCTCGTCGAAGTTTGGGTCGTCTCTTCTGTCCAATTCGTTCATGACCATCTCCCATACTGCGTGGGATCGAGTTGGGCAGTTTTGTCCGTTGCCGTGGCATTTGTGTGGCATACGGAAGTAAAGGGTGTATGGCCAAAGAGGTGGGTTGCTCAACGGAGCGGTAATGGTGGAATCGTAAAGGAAGGCTTGCTCTTCCATCATGAAAAATTGGTTGTTGCCTCCAACTCTCAAATAAGGAGCTCGAATGCCGACGACAGAGTTATCGGTGATGTTGGAGAATCTTTCTATAATAAGACGGACTCCGGCCATTTCTTTTGCCCAGGCTTCTACGTTTGCTTCGCTCCAATATTTTTCATCGTTTCTATGCCTATAAAATATTTAAAAAAAAAATTTTGAGTGATCGAATGTGTATACGTACACATTTGAACATTTTTTAAAAAAATAATTTTTTAATTAATCTTTATGATTAAAGTTCATAACATCCCACCACCGGCATCAGATCTTGAAATGGGCCTTTTTTTACATTCATAAAAATGATATATTACGAATTACAAAATTCAAAATATATTGTTATAAAGCAGTAAACTACTTGATGGAAAATAATGTAAGAAGAAGTTAGGAAAATAAATTAAGAAGAAGTTAGATATGCATTGGGGGATAGTTAAGAGGTACTAGATAGACCAACCTTGTTGGGCCTTGAGCCTGTTGTTGGTCGTCAATATTTGCATTTGTATTTGTATATTTGTATTATTTACATTATAAGCCACTAAAAGAATAGCCGAAAATATTTTTTAATTGTAATTATACTTACGTTTTTAAATAGAAATATTTAGAAGAATAAATAATCTTGTGGAGTAAAGTGAGAGGAATATAGGAGCGGCACGAAACTCCCTATCGTAATGATAGGTTACTTTCCGTTGCATGATGCGACGCCGACTATGTGAACTTGACAATATCGAATGTACTTGTACGACCAGTGGCTTTACTCGTACACAATGGAGGAGGAGGGTCAAAAACTCTGTCATTAGTCTGTAGATTGTAGATCTCGAGATTTTAGTATATATTAATATTACTAAGGGGAATACGTTGGATAATCCCCCCCGCCCTCTTCCCCCATTTATTAACCTTTTCTACGTTAGCTAACTATATGCGACGCCGACCATAATGAGGTTAAATTGCTGTTAAGTGGGGGAGACCATGGAGGTAAGAGTAACAGGAGAGGACGAACATTTAACGAATTATTTTAAGCTTTCACTGTAACCGCGGTGCCATCTTTGCTATACCAAGAAATACGATTTCGATAAGTTCCACGCGCTGCGTTTTATTTCATTTTGGCGATATTTTTAGTTATTTCGGCAGCAAGGTGTGTTGTGTAGCTTTCAATTGCACTAATATTTTTTTTAAAGAAGTTTCCAAGGTTAACTTTTTATAGGGAAGCTCGCTTTTATATTCTTAACACAATTTTTTTGTTTGTTGTACATGTGGGTCAAAGCTATGGAGAATATTACATTATAAACTGATTTCCTTAAGTTACAGTCTTACCTCCTGGGGGAGAGAAGGAGAAAAATTATTGTAGTTACGTCCTATTTAAGTATTGGTTGCGCCCCAGAAAAAACTAACTTAATAGGGAAAGTGTAGCCCCTCATATATTGAGAAATATTAATGTTACGTCCTACCTAAGTATTGGTTGCGCCACAAAAAACTAGCTTAATAAGGAAAGTGTAGCGTCTATATATTGGGATATATTAATGTCATATATCATATATTGGGAAATATTAATGTTACGTCCTATTTAAGTATTGGTTGCGCCACAGAAAAAACTAGCTTAATAAGGAAAGTATAGCCCCTTATATATTGGGAAATATTAATGTTACGTCCTACTTAAGTATTGGTTGCGCCCCAAAAAACTAGCTTAATAGGGAAAGTGTAGTCCCTCATATATTGGAAAATATTAATGTTACGTCCTATTTAAGTATTGATTGCGCCACAGAAAAAAATAGCTTAATGGGGAAAGTGTAGCCTCTCGTATATTGGGAAATATTAATAAAAATTGTTCTTAAAGAAAACGAAGATCTCTTATCGAAAACCACAAGAAAATGTTTCATAATAAAGCTATTTTCAAGAGTAATCCGGTTTAAATACAACTCACGTAATGGAATGAGCAGCAATCTCATGGCCTCTCCTGTGCAGTTCTTGTACAGCTGAATAGTTGGTGTACTTGTGCGACACAAAGAAGGTTCCCTTGATCTGACAGCCATTCGGGTTGTTTCGGCCTTCCCGGAAAATTCTCTCGTAAATGTCAATGTTGTTGTTGTTGACTGCGTCGTCGAAGGTGATGGTGATCATCTGAGGAACTGCGTTTGGCTCCAGCTTTCCGGGGATCTGTGTCCCGTCCGGGGAACAGAAGCAGTCGGGAAGAACGCACTGGTTCTGGTCGCAAGGGGGAGCTCTGTTAGGGTCCTTGTCGACAGCTAAAAGCAATTAAATAATTGGTTGTCAGTAAAAAAATCTGAATAATATGTATTGTAAAGTAAATACATTTGTTGTAAGCATGTGTGTACCCACGTTTCTTTTAACTCTTTATTTTCTGATCACTTCTCTTTTCCAATATTGATACCCTAAATTAATTCCGTTTAAACTGCGCATTGATCCCACACAAATCCCATTCCATTCTTTTGAGCTATGTCTGCGACAACCCAGTTCCTATCCTTATATGGTCATTGGTATTCCGTGAGAATCTAAACTTTCTCATCGATGCCTACACCTTTTTTCGCGGTCCTCCGTAATTCCTAACTTAATCATCAAAGATGTAAGGAGTGTGTGTCACCGGCTGTTAGCCGCGACTTAATTTTGACTCTAATTTTTCGACTCTAAGTTTTAACAAAATGCATAAACTTTATGGAAGTTGAGCCAGTTTTTCAAAATATTGGGGGTCTTGGGCCCCATACAAGATTACGCCTATGCCATTAACAAACGATTCCTGCAACCGACGTAAAGAATTCCAAAATTCTTTAATATTAGATACTTTTTAGGAAAACAATCTATCCCAAATTACCTTATTTTCGTTGATTTAATTTATTTTTCAAGTTAATTTACTTGTTATAAAATCCTCTCTGGTATTTTCTCTTTTTTTTTTCATTATCTTTGTCTTATTTCAACGTTACCTTCTCAACAGCTCGTTAATGGACACCACAAAAAGGATTGAAAAGATGAACCAAACACTTATTTTTTAATTTGAAATACTTTTTTTCATAATTATAAGTTTTAAAAACGACTCAACGACTTTTCACAAACCAGGCAATCGCCAACCGTAATTTGGAAACTATATATTCCTATCCAAAATCTTTATGCCTTAACTATGAGCATAAAAAAGTGGATTTTCTTCTATAAAGTTTGGTTGTAAGTAAACTAATACTAATAAAATACATACTGCAAGCGTTTTCATCGGAACCATCCGGGCAATCAGGGGCACCATTGCAGAAAAGTTCCTTCTGGATACATTCTCCATTTCCGCAAGCCAATTTACCCTTTTCACAGATGGGCTCATCAGTCGCGAGAAGAGGTGTTGCCAATCTTGGTTCTGTAATAAATAGGGAAAAAGTTTTATTTTATGAAAAAATATTTGTTGGTAGAAAAATGTATTAACAGTTTCGCAATTAAATATGAAGTTATTTAAAAAAATATTATTAAATGAAGGGTACAAGGAAAGAACGATAACGGTTCATCCTCATGAAAAACAGTAACATGTCTCATAGAAATACTGGAATAACATTATATATAGTATATATATAGTATGTATATATATAGTATGTATATATATATATATATATATATATATATATATATATATATATATATATATATATATATATATATATATATATATATAGTATATATATATATATATATATATATATATATATATATATATATATATATATATATAGTATATATATATATATATATATATATATATTATATATATATATATATATATATATATATAGTATGTATATATAGTATATATATATATATTATATATATATATATATATAGTATATATATAGTATATTATATATATATATATATATATATATATATATATATATATATATATATATATATATTATATATATATATATATATATATATATATATAATATATATTATATATATATAATATATATATATATTATATATATATATTATATATATATAATATATATATATATATATATATATATATAATTAATATATATTATATATATATATATATATATATAAATATAATACTATATATATAATATATATATCAATATATATATATATATATATATATATATATATATATATATATATATATATATATATATATATATATATATATATATATATATATATATATATATATATATATATATATATATATATATATATATATATATATATATATATATATATATATATATATATATATATATATATATATATATATATATATATATATATATATATATATATATATATATATATATATATATATATATATATATATATATATATATATATATATATATATATATATATATATATATATATATATATATCGTATTAAATTTAGTGATATCCAATTTATATTTGAATGTATATTTAGAAAATTAACTTTTTATATGGAATTTTTATTATAACAAACGTAAAATACATTTTAATGTGTGCTTTTTTTATATTAGTTACGCTTGAACTGAAGAGTAATTTTTATTACATTTAATTATATTTAGAAGCCAACTTAATATTTTAATTATGTGTAAAAATAAAAAGGTAGTCACTAGTAAAGTCGCAGAGACTATTCTTGATAATAGCTTAAATCTCAACGAAATGCAAATATTAAGATGTAATTTCGTCCCTATAACATTTTCAAAGACAAATTTTAAAAGTTTATAGAATGATATTTCAAAGTCACATAATAGAGAATATATTTAAAAAATATATATTTTTATTACAAATCTTCAGTTTGAGACTTTTCATTAGACATCTTTTCCATGACTGTATGAAATCGAAACTTTCGAATGAGACTGGGTATAGGTAAATGTTCACGTTGAAAGATTTAAATTTTGATCATAGCTTTTAAAAAAAATCGTTTACTAAACTAAAAATGTTTTAAATACTGTTATTCAATTAAGCGGTTCTTAAGGATGGAAACGTTAAGAAAGAAGGTTCTTATAATTCTTATAAATTTTATTATTTTGATTTCGCACAACCGTTCATATTATTTTGATAAACATTTTAATTTGTGTTATCCTGTATGCTACAGAAAAACTATTCTGAACAATACAAAAATGTATTACTTAATTGATGGAATTAAAAGCAAACAATAAATCTCGCCAAATTTTTTGTCGAAGATAAATTTCGTATATAATTATCAATCTTGCGTAATATATCGACATATTTTATAAATCGTGGTAGAATTTAAAGTGTTTTAATAGTTTTTTTTTGTCAGAATATAACAAATGTTTTCTCTATTTTGCAAAATTGTTTTTTTAATTTTTATACAAATTCTCAATGCGCTAAATCCCTTTTCAAAGCGGTATTGATCAAAAGTGTCTGAATCCAGTCTAAAAATGCATTCAAATTCATGCATTTAGATCCAAAAGTACTTGGCTATCAATCATTTTTAACGTCTCCTTTAAAATTTATGAAAACGGATCAATCTGGTTTTGAAACTAGCTGGCTCAAATTAAGACTGTTACAGACGGCGCAGACACGGGTGAAAAAATAGATCTGTGATTCGAGAACACAAACCACGTGTTTTTTATTATCGAATCATATTCATTTTTCACCCGCATCCGATCAGTCTCTTACAGCCATTACTTCAAACAATTCAGTGAGTAATTCTTTACATGCTGAACAGTTCAGTGACTTGTATTCACTCATTTCATTTCTTAATTCCTATTGGAATAAGAGTTTTAGGTGTTGCAAGTTTATGACCCTGTCTAAGCAAGGTAAAAAAATCGAGAAATATATCCGTCTCGAGCATTCTGTAGGAAATCGGCTTTGATTGTTCACATTGAACCCTCAGGTTAAAATGGGGGTAACAGAACGATTTATCGCCTTTCCGAAAATTTCCAGATTAAAAGAGAATGAGGAACTAATATCTAAGGCTTTCCTTATAAAGCGGATATGGAAGAAATGTAGAAAGAGAGAAAAGTAGTTCATTTCAAATCAATCGAATTGCAAATGCAAAATAAATTCAATTAATTTTTTTTTCTAAAATAAATTGAAAATCGCAATTGCTTTCTTTACAAAGGATCGCAAAATTTGGGTCACGGGAGGTTATCTACTATGTGTTGACGGTTTTTCCGTTGTTTCTGTGTGCAGTTCTTAAATTTAATTTTCTCTACATAAGAAAATTCCCAATTAAATTGTGTCCTGCTTTAAACTGTGTTAAATATCTTGATGAACCCATTTACAAGATCCGTGTGAAACCCACACATCCTTTATATTTTAAATATTATGAATCTAATTACTTTTGTGAGAATTCATTAAAAAATTAAATTGCTATTTCTACTATTTGTTGATTGATTTTCCGTTGTTTGCAGTTCTTAAATTTAATTTTCTCTACATAGGAAAATTCCCTATTAAATTGTGTCCTGCTTTAAATTGTGTTTAATATCTTGATGAACCCATTTACAAGATCCGTGTGAAACCCACACATCCTTTATATTTTATTAAATATTATGATTCTAATTACTTTTGTGAGAATTCTTTAAAAAAATTTAATTGCTATTTTTCTTCATTTGATTGACAAAATTTAACTTTAAGAAACTTTTAATGTTACTTTAGCTCTACGATTGGCTTTAAAAAGCTGCCATTCTCTCGAATGTGAAATATTTATACACTTTGGCTGCTAATTTTTCTTCTAGTTTCACTTGTCGTATGTAGTTTATGTTCATATATTAAGTTATTAACCACATCAGTTATGCGTAGTGTTATTAGTCATGCCCCGTTCACCAGAAACTCACAATATGCGGAAATAACAATCAGTTTCGGATTTAAAGGTCATTCGACTGAACATGAAAAAAAAAGAAAAGGTCCACTGAACTTGGACCTTGAATGTTTACGTAGTCCCTTAATTGTACATATTATATACAATGTTTGTAATAGCACTACTTATTCGTTGCGCCAGCCATTACAAAAAATTAGGGACTATTATTTGTAGTTTTAATTGTATTGCAAACAAGTACTGACAAACATTTTATGGTCAATGATCAGGAAATAAAGTGTTTGTTTTTTATCTTCTTGCCCTCATTTACTATTGCTGATTTTACTCTTATATCCCGTTAGTACTAACTATTCTGTTGAAAAAAATGGACGTTAAAAGTAAGCTTTAATGAAAATTGTGCCAGGTTAAAATTAAAAAACTTAACATCTGCGAAATTGGCTTTCCCAGGTTAAACTAGTGAGAATAATTAAGTTTTGTGCTAAATATCAAAATTGATTTCAATTGGAAACCTGACATTTAAAATCCTTATATCAGAGGGAGACCTGAATTTTGATTGTTGAACAATATCCTCTAATATTCGTAACAGTGCCAAACTATATAAAAGAAATATGTGATTGATATGGCCCATTTGGGTCTGAAAGCCTCATATAATCTCATAACTCTTATTGATTTCTAAGCGTAAAACTAGAGGATGGCTGAGTAGACCATCAACCATTCATCCATCATATTGATTGAGGGACTGTCAAAAAGATTTTGGTGAAAGCAATTTCACGTCCAATGACTCTGCAGACAGAGTAATGGTTTTTGATGGATTTATACGGCTGTAGTTTCGTTTACAATGTCTGTAATTGTCAATGTGGGAGAAATGATCATAATAAATCTTCGGTTGAGATATTACTGTTATTATTCAATTGGATTTTAATTACACGTTCACATTTTCTGTGTAACTTGAAATTAAGATAGCGAATAGTATGTTAAAATGATTAAGGGAAACTTGAATTGTACATATGATTTCAGTATTGTGAGAATTCGATCTTTCATGTAAAACGACATATTTCAATATGAATATAGTTTAAAACTTGTCTATCTCTATATATTTAAACAAATAATGTAATTTATTTTAAATGGGAAATCATTCTCTCTTTGAATGATTTCAAGCCTAGTTCTAGTGTACAAAGTGATCTTAGAAATATCAAATGAAACTACTATTATAAAAACGAGATTATATTAAAATATAAATATTGTTTGAAAATTGAAATATTTCATTACATTTGATCTTATACTTAATATTTTAAAATAAATTTATAAAAATAAATGTATTACATTTTTGTAACATTTTTTGAATTTCTATTCTATTGTAGAATATATATCGGTTAAAAGCAAAATTTTTGTTTAAAAAAAAAAAAATTCAAAACCAAAGCACAGTATTACCTATTCGCGCACTATGCTGGACCAACCTTGTTGGGTCTTGAGCCTGTTATTGGTCGTCAATATTTGTATTTATACGTGGCTTAGAAAGATAACAATTTGTTTGCAAAAAGTGTTGTATCTAATTGTGAAATGGTGTTTATAAACAAGACTAGTTCCTTATAATCTTGGACCTGCAATTGGAAATGTAAAAAAACTTAAAAAATCCTTTGTTCCAATGGCATATTTTCTGTTAACAATAAAAAAAATACAAACTTTAAAAAAGTCTTTTAAAAAAACCTAATTTAATTCATAAATATTTCTCGCAAATACAAACCATTTGAAGACAAAGAGATTCGGTAAGGTTTGATAGCATCTTCACTGCAACCTCTGTTAATTCAATTAATCTTATAATTCCTTAATTTCGGTATATTTCTGCATGTGAAAGAATATAAAATTGATTTTTACTTTATTTCACATTTTATCGTATAACAAAAATCTGATTAAGCGGTTGATTTATTAAAAATAACGTAGATATAAAAGCAATGTCTATAAATAAAAAAACAATGTAAAATTCTTACTATAGGAAACAGCATATTCTATACTAAATACTAATTACTAGATACTAATTGCTACTAAATACTACTAAATACTAATTGCTACTAAATACTACTAAATACTAATTGCTTACGATCTAAATACTAATTGCTTACGATTTCAAATTCTTCCTTGCTCGAAAAAGAATTCGCCTTGTGAGAAAGCTTTTAAAACTAGCACTTACTTTCAAGTTGCTGACAATTCTTGACATTAGCCTTCCAGTTACAGGTCTGGCTTTCTATGTCAAAGGCCAGTCCTGATGGACAGCGTAGAGCCAGAAGCCCTTGTACTGAGCAACGCACCACATCCCTGCAGTCTTCATCTGCTGTCAGTCGGAAATACTCGCTGGGAGATCTTCCTTTGCACAGTTCTGCGTCATTCTGGGTATCTGCTGCAACCTGACGCTTTACTATCGTCGCGCAGAAGCCTAGAAAGAAACCAATATAAAATTTATTAAAAAAGGCCAGTTTTTTTGTTTTTTAAAGAAAAGCGCATTATGAATAAGTTAAAAAAAAAATTAATTGTTTCAATTTTTCAATTTTTGATTTTTGTTTTTCAATTTTTCAATTTTTGATTTTCAATTTTTGATTTTTGTTTTTCAATTTTTGATTTTTGTTTTTCAATTTTTGATTTTTGTTTTTTTAATTAAAATAATATATTATAAAAATGTTTCACTTTTTTTTCGATTTTTAATTTTTGTTTTAAATTTTTTTTTAATTAAAAAATATATTTTAAAATTGTTTCAATTTATAATTTTTGTTTTTAAATTTTTTCTGCTAAATAGTAAATTATGATGGATTTTGTTTTATTTAAAATCTATATAAATGTCCATGTACAAGGTAGACTGAGATTTCCAGGTGAGCTCAAGTTTGGCAATCGGTTTTGCCGTTGTGACGTAGACAATGGTCGTTGTGCGCATTATCTACCAATACATTATTGACATTTTATAAACACTAACCTACTATAAACGAATTTAAATTTAATGCAGTTATATAGAGATTGGGCTTTTATTATCTATTTTCACATCGTTTATAAACACCCTTTCGACCGACCATTGATAAAAGAGATCAACATTAAAATATTTATTTTTTAAAGTCATAAAATATTGATTTTGTTCTATCATAAAGTCGAAATCGAACAAAGTTCATCGAAAAGAATATTAATAATGATCATCATAATAATTTTTAACAAATTATCTTTAAGTTTCTTTTTATTTTGTTTATTACTTAACTGCTCTTAGAAATGTCAAATGAAACGACTATCATAAACAGGAGATTCTATTAAAACCTAAATATTCTTTGAAAATTGAAATGTTTTATTAAATCTAACCATATACTTAATATTTTAAAATTTTATAACTGTAGAATTAATGCATGTTTTGGGACAAAAGTCAAAACTGCTGCCCTACACTACATCAATAAACAAGCTTAAATACTGTATAAATAAAGAATTTTAAAAGATCCTGAATGTTTTTTGTTCAGAAAAGATATTAATAATGTTGAAAATACAGTGATGGAATAAATTATTTTTTCCGCGCGACGTCCATCAATGAAATTTATGAGTAATAAATTGAAATGCAGAAACTAGGAAATCAAAAGGGAGAGAAAATCAATAAACAAGCTTAAATACTGTATAAATAATGAATTTTAAATAATCCTGAATGTTTGTTCAGAAAAGGTATTAATAATGTTGAAAATACAGTGATGTAATAAATTATTTTGTCTGCGCAACGTCCATCAATGAAATTAATGAGTAAAAGATTGAAATGCAGTAACTAGGAAATAAAAAGGTAGATAAAATCAATAAAGAAGCTTAATGCTGTATAAATAATGAATTTTAAAGGATCCTGAATGTTTTTTGTTCAGAAAAGGTATTAATAATGTTGAAAATACAGTGATGGAATAAATTATTTTTTCCGCGCGACGTCCATCAATGAAATTTATGAGTAATAAATTGAAATGCAGAAACTAGGAAATCAAAAGGGAGAGAAAATCAATAAACAAGCTTAAATACTGTATAAATAATGAATTTTAAATAATCCTGAATGTTTGTTCAGAAAAGGTATTAATAATGTTGAAAATACAGTGATGGAATAAATTATTTTGTCTGCGCAACGTCCATCAATGAAATTAATGAGTAAAAGATTGAAATGCAGTAACTAGGAAATAAAAAGGTAGATAAAATCAATAAAGAAGCTTAATGCTGTATAAATAATGAATTTTAAAGGATCCTGAATGTTTTTTGTTCAGAAAAGGTATTAATAATGTTGAAAATACAGTGATGGAATAAATTATTTTGTCCGCGCGACGTCCATCAATGAAATTTATGAGTAATAGATTGAAATGCAGAAACTAGGAAATAAAAAAGGGGAGAAAATCAATAAACAAGCCTAAATACTGTATAAATAAAGATTTTTAAAGGATCCTGAATGTTTTTTGTGCAGAAAAGGTATTAATAATGTTGAAAATACAATGATGTAATAAATCATTATGTCCGCGCGGCGACCATCAATTTATGAGTAATAGATTGAAATGCGGAAACTAGGAAATAAAAAGGAAAAGAAAATGGGTCACTTTAGATGTTATTCATATCAGAGGAAAATTGTTTTATTTGATTAAATAAAGTGCACATATAAAAACTTGTTTCTTGACAAAAGTCTGAACTTTGGTTAAGGCGCAAATAAGATCAATCTCCAAAGCTGTATTTTAAATTAAATTAAGACCAGCTCAACAATAAATTGTTTACTCGTGCGGGGAATAAGGGAGCTGTAATAGATTATTACGTCACGTTTTCCCATTAATGTTACTCACAATCGGCGCGAAATGATTGAAACGCGGTACCTGTCAAAGGTGAAAAAATAGATCACGTTAGATTACTTGTTTTCCACACACCAAATGGAATTCTTTATTTTTAATTAAATTACAAATAATCTTACAATCAATATTTTTTTTATACAAAAGTCATTGTCTAGTGATTTGTCATCGAACCGGATACTATAAAAGAAAAAAAATAAGATACTTAAAAATTGAGTATGTGACTTACTCGGGTTTTTTAAGTATATACTGTTAAAAACATGTACTCAAAAATAAGTAAAAGGTAATTATTTTTGAGTATATTCGATGCTTATCATAGCTCTGAATACATAAGTTCCAATTTTGAAAAGACATGTACTCAAAAATAAGTACAATGGGTAAATGTGAATAAAAAGAGCAGATGCTAGCCTACATAGGCTGCTTTCATAAATCACTTTCAATAAATATCGACCATTACAACTAAGTCTTACCGGGAATCGAACCAGGTCCTCAGGGGGTCGTAGTTCAATGCCTTATCCGTTGTACTACCAGGGCGACATGAAGTAATAAACAGAAGATATTAAAAGGGTGTGCCAAAAGAATGGGATGTAAAATAATTGAGGTGCAATAACTCAGTTTCCAAGTTTTAATTTAAGTAATCGACATCAAATAATGTGGAAAACCATCTTCAGAACACCTATTTTAAGTTTGTCAGGTCGCTTTGTTAAGATGACTTGAAAAGAAGCTGATATTAGAAATATTAAATCTCACTGCTCATTCTTGAAAAAGTACGGTTACTTCAATTTGAGTGCATCATAGCTCATTTACGATGCAATTATACTCATAGAAAAATAAGTAGGTTCATGTACTCATTTTTAAGTACTCATTGTTAAGTACAATTTTTTTCTGTGTAATTAAATGCAAGTAACCGTACTTTCTCAAAAAGTACTAATGTGATTTCATATTGCCAATCTCGGCTTATGTTTAAGCGATCTTAATGAAATCTGCAAACTTAAAATAGAAGTTTAAAAGATTGTTTTCCAAGATAATTGATGTCGATTGCTTAAATAGAAAATGAGTTATACTTTCTATTCTTTTGTCAAGCATTTTTTAATATTTCTTCTGTTTATAACTTCTGAACGTCGGCGTCGCCTTGATAGTTTATCGGATAAGGCACTTGACTGTGGTGCTGAAGATGTAGGTTAGAATCCCGGTAAGACTTGGTTTTAATTTTCGATGTTTATTGAAAGTGATTTATAAAGGCAGCCTATGTAGGCAAGCATGTACTCAAAAATGAGTACGTCTTATTTTAAATTGAAACTTATGTATTCGAGCCATAATAAGCATCGAATTACTCTTAGAAATAACATTTTCATTTCTGAGCCTACTGCGATCGTCAAGTATACTTTCGTCATATTCGACAATAATTTCGTCATTTAATCACGTAACTTTTGACAAAGCAAGAATCCTCAAATTTTTAACAAAAATAATTTACTCAGTTTTTTTACGGCCCTTTTTAGGGCCTCAGTTTTAACGAAAGTAATCTACTCAGATTCCTTTACGTGCATAAACTCATTATTGGTACTTATAATACTTAGATTGCCTCATTTTTAACGAAGTAAATTTCTTTAAAAAAACGACACAGTGAATTTCCTCAGTTTGACGAAATATTAAATTGGAGCATATAGCAGGTGTAGGTTTCGTCAAAAATGAGAAAAGGTTCTTCAAATACAAGACCTGTAATCAAAAATGAGTACATTTGACTTATTTCCAAGTACTTATTTTTAACAGTGTAAATGAGATCAGCCCTATGAGATTCATTACAAATTAAATTAACGTGTCTGCAGCTGAATTCATCAAATATGATGCTTGTAATCAAAATGTGTATATTTGACTTATTTCCAAGTACTTATTTTTAACAGTGTAAATGTGATCAGCCCCATAAGATTCATTACAAATCAAATTAACGTCTGCAGCTGAATTCATCAAATATGATACCTGTAATCGAAATGAGTACATTTGACTAATTTCAAGTTACTTATTTTTAACAGTGTAAATAAGATCAGCCCCATAAGATTCATTAGAAATCAAATTAACGTGTCTGCAGCTGAATTCATCTAATATGATAACTGTAATCAAAATGTGTACATTTGACTTATTTCCAAGTACTTATATTTAACAGTGTAAATAAGATCAGCCCCATAAGATTCATTACAAATCAAATTAACGCGTCCAGCTGAATTCATCAAATATGATGATCAAAATGTGTACATTTGACTTATTTCCAGGTACTTATTTTTAACAGTGTGAATGAGATCAGCCCTATGAGATTCATTACAAATCAAAGTGTCCAGCTGAATTCATCAAATATGATACCTGTAATCGAAATGAGTACATTTGACTAATTTTCCAGTTACTTATTTTTAACAGTGTCAATAAGATCAGCCCCATAAGATTCATTAAAAATCAAATTAACGTGTCCAGCTGAATTCATCAAATACGATGCCTGTAATCAAAATGTGTACATTTGACTTATTTTTAACAGTGTTAATGAGATCAGCCCCATGAGATTCATTACAAATCAAATTAACGTGTCTGCAGCTGAATCGAACAATTAAGACGCGGCTGAATAATAAATTATCTGCTCGTATGCAGAGAATAATGGGGAGACGTAATGGGTTATGGTGTGTGTTTGCGTGCTTCCCATCCACGTAATTTACGACCATCAGATTGAAACGCGGAACCTGGCAAATAAAAGTGAAGATAAAATGGGTCAGGGTGAGATGATATTTTCCATCTCTCGCACCAAAAGGTGGAACCTGTCTATCGAGTCGCAGAATCAGGATTATTTGAATGAGGACAACTGAAAAGGCCCAGTTGGCCTCGTTTACGGGCAGCACAAAGGGGAAACAGGAACGAGACTGTCTCTTGTCCCACCTCGGCTGGAGCACATACGCCTTTGACAAAACAATTAACAAGATGTTCCCAGTCATTAGGGAGCCGGGTTCGTTTCTCGAGGTTTTTAGGATCATCGAAAGCGGTAACACTGTCGCCTTCGATGATTTATTGTCTTTGTCTGGAAATCAGGGTCGTAAAGACGATATATTAGCCAAGGACTAAACAAACTGTAGGCTGCGAAAATTCAAACTTCCTTTAATATTTTTGTACTAAATACAGATAATTTACATATAGGGGTGTACAAAATGTTTTAGAAACTCACCAGTAATATTTATTTTTATTGTTTGTTTAGTGATATAAAAATAAAACCTTCCTTCCCATTGAATTGGTATAGACTGGGCTATTGGTGCATTTCCTAAACTTGGACATATAATCTAATTTCAACTCGTAGTGCCTCCACCCCCTTTCTCTCTCTTCTTGATTTAAACATTTCAGTAATATCTGTACTTTTACTTTAAAACTAGCCTTGTAGGATTTTTACTTTAAAACTAGCCTTGTAGGATTTTTACTTTAAAACTAGCCTTGTAGGATTTTTACTTTAAAACTAGCCTTGTAGGATTTTTGTTTTTAAACTAGCCTTGTAGGATTTTTACTTTAAAACTAGCCTTGTAGGATTTTTACTTTAAAACTAGCCTTGTAGGATTTTTACTTCAAAACTAGCCTTGTAGGATTTTTTATTTAAAATCTATTGTCTTCAATGAAAATAGTTATAAAGTTTGAATCTACACTTAACAATATTGTAAATGCGGTATATAACCATTTTTCATTACATTAAAATTGGTGTAATCGCAAAACATAATATTTTTATTGGTATATTTCTATAAACAACTACTATTTCTAAAACTCAAAGATGAAACGGAATCCTTCAAATGTTATAAAAAAATTCTAGTTATGTGGTTTTTGAAAAATAACGGTTAAAAATACTAATTGTAAAAAGGAATTTCAAAAATTCTAATTACCGCATGACCTAAATACATGCGTTTTTATGTAAAACTATTTAAGATGTGTTTTCGTGGACTTTCTTTCCATAATTAGTTTTCCGTGTTAATTTAAAAAAAAAAAACTTAACCTTATTTTAAAAATAGGCATTGTATTTTCCAGTTTTAATGGCAGCGTCAAGATCGCTGATTTTATTATCGTCATGTTTCGAAAATTTAAAAATATTATAACATATGCTGCAACGATGCTGTAGCATTTTTAGAAAATAATTTTCCGTTCTTTTAGGTAGCAGTTATCATAACCGAATTAATGTTACTAATCAATTATAAGGATAGTAATCGTTAGACAATTTAATTCACACAATACATGCACGAAAATTCTAAAATTCATTTTCCGCAAGTTTTTCAAGCTATAACGACATAAGCATTTGCTCGAGGCGCCATACAGAAGAAGAGCGCCAAATTTTGGATGGGATAACCAAATCCCATATTGGGCGCCCAAATCCCGTGCTCATTTATATAAAATTTGAGCCGTCTAGTTTCTAAACCAGATAGATCACTTTTGACAAATTTTTCAAGAGAAACAAAAACTAATTCATTGCATTATTTATGTAAGAATTTTAACTTCTTTTTTTTTTACAAATTGTTATTAGATAGACACAGGTCTTAACCAAATGTTAGCTCTGTATAAG
Source organism: Troglohyphantes excavatus (assembly GCA_963932185.1). Lineage (NCBI taxonomy): Eukaryota > Metazoa > Arthropoda > Arachnida > Araneae > Linyphiidae > Troglohyphantes > Troglohyphantes excavatus. The sequence goes on along the minus strand of OZ010676.1, from coordinate 12,876,741 downwards.
TATTACTGAGATAGATATTTTTCTTCTTTTAGATGTATCTGGTTTTGTAACCAAGCCATGGGATCTATCTAACATCTTCAAATCATCTTCAACATCTTCAACATCTACAAATCTATGATATAATCTGAAAATCTAAAAAATTAATCTATATCTGGTTTTGAAACTAGGCGGCTCATATTCTCGCACATCCCCAGAAGTTAGTGCGAAATGAAATATTACATAACTTTAAATAATTTTTTTTTCATTAAATGATCATTGGTTTTGAAACTAGACTGTTCATATTCTTGCACCTCCCCAGAAGTTAGTGCGAAATCAAATCGAATGTTTGTCAAATATTACATAACTTTAAACACATTTTTTTCATTAAATGATCACTGGTTTTGAAAATAGACGGCTCATATTCTTGCCCCTCCCCAAAAGTTAGTGCGAAATCAAATGTTTGTCAAATATTACATAACTTTAAACACATTTCTTTTCACTAAATGATCACATTTTCCAGACTTTGGATCAATAAGTAGAGCCATTAATCCATGCTATTTAACAAAAGTTGTACAATATATATATAGGTAAAGGTTATTCAGACGAATGAATTATACAGGAAATAGTGAGAACATTTCCTTGTGCGAGTTAAAACTATCAATCATAGGTCAATTTAGGAAACCGTTGTGTTTAACTTGAGGGCCTTTGTACTTCCTGATTACATATTTATCTTAAGGCTAACAAGTGGACACACTTTCGCATTTCCGACATTCGGATTTGTTTATTTGGCTTTTGTTTTTCTCAAGCAAAGTTGCAACGAGTAGCCTCAATTCTTCAAGGCAATTATAAGTTGCATGCATGGCTGTAACAAGTGTTTTTCAATAATACAAATAGTTTATTCAGTTTATTTAGGTATTTTATAAGTTTATACGCTTTTGTTATTTATATTTGAGCTTTTTGAAGCAAATATGTTTAATAAGTTGATTCAATTTCGACCTATTATAACGCATCAGTAATAAATACCTTATAAGATAGCAACTATTCTTAACCAACCAATATTCAAGAATAATTCAAAATGTAATTTTTTTTTTAGAAACCCGACAATAAACATTTTTATGGTTTCTTTTTACGGAATCAAAATACATACCTTTATTTGCATTTTCGACATTTGGATTGGTTTATTTGGCATTTGTCTTTCTTAAGTAAAGTTGCAAAGAGTAGCCTCAATTCTTCTAGACAATTATAAATTGCATACAATGCTATAACAAGAGCTATTCAATAATATAAAGAGTTTATTCAGTTTATTTGGGTATTTTATAAGTTTATAAGCTTTTGTTACTTATATTTGAGCTTTTTGAGGCAAATATGCTTAATAAGTTGATTCCATTTCGACCTATTATGCCGCATCAATAACAAATACCTTATTAGATAGTTCAACTGTACTTTATTAATCACTATTCAAGAATAATTAGAAATTGAATCGTTTATTTCAGAAACCCGTCAACAGGCATTTTTATGGAATTTTTTTGGTGACGAATCAGAATTTTATATTGTGAACACAGATTTTTGTGCACAATACCGACAACTGCTATTCCGTCAATCCCATCAACTGCCAAATTAACTTGTGTTTTGACAGTGTATTTTATTGCAGAAATCTGTTAATTATATTTTTAATTTTTTTTAACTCAAATTTCTTTTAAAAAAATGTAATATTTTAAAATTATTCTAGCATGTAAGTTATATAATAAAATTAAACATATAAAAGTAATACAATGCATTCTATATAAGGTGAATGCCCCAGTTTACCGATAATTTGAAGATACCGAGAATTTCCAAGAATCTCTCCAAACGGAAATAGTTTTCCTGATAAAGTTTACAAGTGTGTTGTTGTTTCGTTACTTAAATTAATATTAAAATTGACCGATTCGCAAGTTTAAAAAAAAAGGATTGATTTAATTTAAAAAAAAAAAATAAGTAAGTGTTTTCTATTTTTTCCGCATGTTATTATTTTATAAAAATTGAAAGGAATTTTTAGTAATAAATATTAAAGAATTTCCGTTCACGTATGGTTGTGGAAAATAGGGGGTTTCACATGATTTCGGCTTCAGTAACATTTTCGACCACGGGCCGCCACTGTTACATTTGAAGTTTGAAGTACAGCAAGTTTGAGATATGTTATAAAAATGTGACACCAGCCTTTAAAAGGTCAAAAATAAAATAAAAATACCGGTAATCAATACTGAAAAATATAAGAGGAGGAATTTAATCATTACCATGAAAATAAATGAGTGATGCTTTAGAAATTTGTACTAATGTCCTTCGGCTGTAGAATGCTCCATAAACTTGTTTTTACGATGCTTTGAAAACGATTACGATTTGCCGCGGGTGTAAATTCGAATGCTACTCACGTCACTGAATTAATTCATAACCGACTGGCGAATGCTGAATAGGGTTTAAGGGCGGGTGAATAAGAATCTACTTTCTAAATTTATAGCTTGCACTTTTTGGAGTACTTTTGTTGGAATAGATTATAAGTCATTCTGTGAAAGTATCGCAGGAATGCCGGTTTAACGTTAGTTTTTCACAAACTTATTTTTACTTTATTCACTGTATTTAAGAATTATCTTTACAACTTTGACACGTGATAAAAATAAGTTAGATAATTTAAGTTGCTGTTGCTTGCACATGAAATTTCACTTGTACGCAATTAAAAAAAAACTTTAAAAAACTGTAAAAGAAATATTTTTTTGGGGTTATAAATAAAACTTTATGTGCTGCTATTGCATGTACAAGCAACATAATTTTGCTATCTTATTTATTTTAGGTTTTATTGCATTTCAACATTGTAAAAATAATTTTCATATACTGATTTTTATGAGAAAGCTGAGTGTGTTGATGTTTTATTGGTGCGTTAATGGTTTTGTAATGGTGCGTTGAATGATTCGTTAGGGATATTGGAAAAAAACTGCATACAAATAAAACTTCATGTGTTGCTATTGCATGTACAAGCAACATAACTTAGCTATCTTATTTCTTTTAGGTTTTATTGCGAGTCAAAGTTGTAAAGATAATTCTTAAACACCCGGTATTATATATAATTCATCTTTAATGTTCTGTAACACTCGCCAAGTCTTCAAACATGAGGAATCACTCATTGTATTTTTACAAGTTTTAAGGAAATTCCATTGGTAATTAACCACTTTTCCACAGGAAATCACTCATTGTATTTTTACAAGTTTTAAAGAAATTTTATTGGTAATTAACCACTTTTTCACAGGAAAAGTTTAAATATTCAACAACGAGATTTGTGAAAGGTTAAAATCAAAATTTGGGGAAAGGTCCGTATATATTTCGAAACAACCAGAATAAAGTAGATCTTATATGAAATTGAAAGCTTGCTTATTGAAGTGAGACCCATTCGAAGCCGAATAAAATATTTTATGTAATCTTTATTTAATGTAGGCCATTAATTGATAACTCATTCATATATTTAATATAACCTTTGCTTCACGAATTTGTTAACATTCTAATTTATTCGAACATTTTTAATATATAACTTTATATAATATGAAGATCCCCATTTCATAAAAGTTTCCTTTTCTAATATGTATAATTTTCCTAAAAATAAGAGCGTAGGTATATATTTCGTAATTTAATGTTTGAGAATTTTATTATACAGATTAACAATTTTTAGATTGTAAATAAACCTCTTAAATCAAATTTAAAATTAAATAAATTAGTTTATTGCGTGTCGCAAATTTTGTTATAATTTACATAGGTTAGGAAATTCTTATTTTTAATAAATATTTGGTCTGAATAGAAGATATACACATAATTTAAATTTATATACAGCTTTATAATTAAAAAATAAATTATTTATCCCATTCTTGTCTACAAGAGGGGGTACTAAATTTCTGTCACCGTGTAATATTAAATAAAATAATTATTAATATTTTTTTTTTTTTAAGATTTCGAATAATTTTTTATTTTAATGCAATTAAAATTGTTCACAAACAACTACGGTAGAACTCCAATTATCCGGATCCATTGGGACCAGATCCCATCCGGATAATCGAATATCCGGATAATTGGATAATTCACGAAAAAAAGGTTATTTCTTAGTTAAAAAAACGAATTTTGTTTTAGTATGTAATATCATTTAATGACTATCAAAAACAATATCAAACTTTTCAAATGTAGATTTTACTGATTTCTTTTTTTTTCTCAAGGTGATCCGGATAATTGAGGATTCGCTTTGTTTGATCCGGATAACTGGAATTCGGATAATTGGGAGTTCTTCCGTAGTTCTAAAAATTTACGAAAATAACCCTCTACCGCAATGAATAAAACTATTTCAACCCTAACAATACCGTTAAAGTTTGCGAAACATTTTCACGTGAAACGAATATAATAACCTATATGACATAATGCTTTGAATAAGGTTGAAGTACCGAGTGTTCGATAAATGATTAGAATATGCAAATTAAATCACAGGTTTGGTTTTCTTATTTAAATATCTTCGAACGATGGACCGGCTTCTCTACTAATCGTGTTCAATGAAATGACGTGTTCAATAACCTGTTTATGAAATTGGCCTCCAGAAACTTGCAGGCAGCTGCCTTCCCACGGACACCTGCCACAAAATTTAACAATTTCAGGGCGTCGCCCTTTTAATTACATGTCTTTCTTATTTTTGAGAAACGCGTAGCAAATTCCATAAATCTTAAAATTATGCATAGTTATTAAAATTAACATTCTCACATTAGTCATTCTCAAACGATCCGTTCTGCTGTACTGTATACGCTCTACTGTATTTTGCTATTATTTGTATTTTTAATCCAGGGGTAGCCATTGAAAATAAATTAATACTCGAGTTGTTTCGGAGTTTCAGTTCTCAAAATGTTAAAATAATCAAATGTTAATATTTGTTTGACGAAGGTCTTTTACAGATAGTAGAACTTCAATTATACGGATCAATTGAGACCAGATCCCAACCGGATAGTTCGTTATTCGGATAATTGGATAGTTCCCGAAACAAAAATGATTTCTTAGTAAAAAAAAACGAACTTTGCTTTCGTATGTAATATAATTTAATGACCATTAAAAACGATATCATTTACCGATAAGAAACTTTTAATATGTGGATTTCCTAACGCTCTTTTATTTTCTCAAAGCGATCCGGGTCCGGATAATTGGCGATTCGCTTTGCTTAAACCGGATAACTAGAGTTCGGATAATTGGATAATCTCAAAGGTGGCATAATGGCAAAGGCATTTGTATATAGACTGAATAGGGTTCTGTTCGACTCCAGTGTAAGACTTTCGAATGGTTTACACTTTTACCTATTTTTCAGTGTTGGTTGAAAATGTTCTTTCATTTATAGGTTTGAAATAATTGATAAGCAACATATATTCGGCATATCACTAAGGCTCTAAACTGCCGCAATGCCAGGTGACCCAAAATTGAAAAGTTTCGACATAAAAAGTATTTGACTAGGTTTATAAAAACTAAAATCCGTATAGTTTCGTATTGATATGAATTAAAAAATTTATAATTTTTTTAAAGTTTTATTTTTAGAGAATATATCTTTTGTTGCTTATAAACATATTTTTTTTTAATTCCTGTCATTTATTTTTTGGTATTTAAACATTTTAAAGAATCGGTGTTTTATTTATGAGATTTTATATAAATTTTCCATCAACTCCTTTTAAGAATTCCTAAAATAATTTCTTGCATAAAAAATTCCTAAGGAATTTCGGCAAAAATTTCTTACTTAAAAATTTCTAAAGTAGGAGTAACCCTTAAAAATTATTTCTTTTGTTCATAAAAATTTAAATATCTTCTAATTATTAAAATATTCATATGAGAGCGGGAGTATATTTCTCTGTACTTTCAATCTTAAATTCATTTTAAAATGTAGTTAATTTTTTTATCCAAAAGAAAATACGTTTTTCAGACAAGAAGAAAGTTACATTTTTCAGACAAGAAAGTTACATTTTTCATAGAAGAAAGTTACATTTTTCAGACAAGAAGAAAGTTACATAAGCATCAATTATTCTATTATTGCTGAATGTGTATACAAATGTATTGACAATATCGTTTATTTCGTGTTTTTTATAATAAAAAACTTCAAGTTTGCGAACTTGGTAAGTTACCAATTAACGGAAGCTTGAAGACATTAAAACGAGATTAATTGACGGTAAGACTGCAAGATAAAAAAATAGTTTATCGATTAGTTTTTGGCACATAGACTAACATATTTATCAATTTACTCTTCCCCCTTTAATAAAGAAAAAATTACTTACAAAACAAAGACATTGCTACACTGTACAAAAAAGGGTACTTAAAAATTAGTACATGAACGTACTCGTTTTTCTTTGAGTACAATTGCATAGTAAATGAGCGATATGATGTACTAAAATTTAAGTAATCGTACTTTCGCAAAAATGAGCAGTGCGATTTAATATTGCTAATCTCAGCTTCTGTTCAAGCTTAACAAAGCTACTTGACAAACTTAAAATAGTTGTTCAGAAGATGGTTTTCCACATTATTTGATGTCGATTGCTTAAATATGAAACTGAGTTATTAAAATTCAATTATATTACTTCCCCTTTTTTTGGCACGTCTTTTTAACATTACTTCTGTTTATAACTTCATGTCGCCCTGGTAACTTAACGGATAAGGCTCTGGAAAGCGGTGCCTACAGCTCTGGGTTCGATTCCCGATAAGTCTTGGTTGTAATTCTCGATATTTGTTGAAAGTGATTTATGAAGGCAGCCTATATAGACTAGCATCTGTTCTTTTTATTCATTTTTACCCATTGTACTCATTTTTAAGTACTTATATTTTTCAAATTTGAAACTTATGTATTCTAAGACATGATAAGCATCGAATGTATTCAAAAATGAGTACATTTTACTTATTTTTGAATACCTATTTTTTAACGGTGATTTTAAAAACCGAATTGTAATTTTTAAACAGCCAAGTTAATCTTTTTTTAAACCTAACTGTCTTTAATAATTATTTCTTGCCATGCCTGATGATGTGTTCTATAAATAATAATGTTTCATTCCCCCTAACCCCATGAAACACTTGAGCTTTCACCAATTCGGTCAGTAGCACATGGGGGGAAAGAAGCCGTTCTGTTTTCCTCAAAATGGATTACAACATCATATAATGATACTATAAACCAACATTTTCTTAACAAAGGAGTCTGCAGGGAACCGGCTTTCTGTGAAGCATGCGAGCCCGAAGGCGATTTTTAATTCAAATAGACAACTGGCTCATCTTAACTGCTATTTCTAGGGCAGTTATTGACCTTCAAATCAAATGTCAGTGTCTTAGAAAGCTTTTGTAGCCTCGGAGGAATTCAACAACTATTACTTTCCTTTGCCACAAAAATTTTTTAGTAGTACAAGTAGTTTAACCTTTTGCACTCGTAATTATGCTTTAGAAAGTTAGCAAATAACTCGGAATTTTTTTTCATGTTCGATCAAGATGAATTTTTTTGATGGAAATGTGTTCAAATTTAACTAGAAGGTTTACCATCCTTAAATCAAAAATTTAAAAATATAACCCCTGAATACACCCCTTGACCTAGGATGGAAATGTAGCCACATAATATTTTATTTTTCAACGTGTCAAAATAATGTATTGAAACTACTAAGAATACTTAAGTATATTACACTACACCGCATTAAAAATCTAAGAAATGCAATAATATAAACAAACTATATAAACAATATTTAGGGACGGAACGTAATGCCGGCACCTCCACCATAGCAAATCAACTTAGAAATACTTCGAACAGAAATGTTTTGGTTAAGTTATCACAGTTTGCCCAAATAATTTATGTTTTCTATAACTAGTAAGAAGTAAGTAACTGTAACAAAACTAACTAAAAGACAATAAAAACAACAAATAAACTACAAACAAGAAACAAAATAAAAAGCACAACATAAAGAAACAATTACATTTTATAATTCTGTGTTTTTTGTATTCCTATTTCTATGGCGACATACGAACGCAACGGTACAGGGACATACGAGTGCAAAGGGTTAATAGTTACTAGTTTACCACAAGTAAGTAGAAATTTTTATCGGGTTTAGAGAAAATCGTTAGCTTGGGTAGATTTAGCGGGACACAGTATCATCTAAACTTCATTTTTAATTGCCTGAATCATAAGTTATTATTTAAATTTATATAAAAAATAATATTTCAAACAAAAATTCTAAAATTGTTGGTATTTCTTTCCTTCAAAATTTGTACTTTTTAATTTTTTAAAACGCTAAGACTTTTTAAATATTTATATTTTATTACTAAAATTTTTTTATCTGATTCTTTGAACTATAACATATGAGTAGGTGAGCGCAAGAATGCCCCAACCTCCAAATATACTTTACGAAGAAAACGGAGCTTGAATATATTTGAAAATTTGATTATTTGTTTTTGCTTAAAATAATTGTTGCCCTGAGTTAATATTTGGAGAACATATGTAATCCGTTTTTGTTATAATACATTAAAACCGCCAGTAATGTGGGATTACTGTATTTTTGTTTTGTTTTTGTTTTTGATTTTGAATAGCGTTCAAGTCAAAAACGAACTATGAACGCTTTCTAGCGGAAATTACGGGAAAATGGGTTAGACCGATATTTCTTCATAAAATTCGTATTCTGTAAGAAAGTTTAGTATCATAAAATGAGTTTTAAAAAAATATGGGTTGGACCATTTTTGCGCTCACCTACTCGTATAAGAATTGGCATTAAAATTTGGTATACTACATGTATTTTATTTTTGGATAAATAGTTACGCATAATAACACAACATTTTTTCCTTAAAACTCAATTTTGTACTTTAGTAATTTTTTTATATAAAAAAAAACCTATTACTCAGAGTTAATTCTCATGTCAATTTATAATATACACATATTTTATAATATATTTTAAAAATTATACATTTTTCCATTAATAATAAAAAATCCTTAGCGTTTCGAAAAACTTAATATCAAGGAAAACCAAACACTGAGTAAAAACGATTTAAAGTTTTCGTTCTTTGAAAAGCATACCTGTCATCCATCATAAAATCTCAAATAACTCATTAAAAACATAGATATAGTTCTAGAATTTTGCGAGCATATTTAGAAGATTCCAAACTATAATTTGAACAAATAAAAAAAATCGAAAATTTTACAATTGTCTGAGTATTGTATCCTTTTAAGCTAGTAAAATGAAATTTATTTTAAAGAGCAAATTTAAATACGTATAATTATTCACTAAATCAAGCTTTTACGAAAAATGTGGATTGAGCTGTTTTTGAAACTAATCGCCTCATATCCAAAAGAGTTTAAATTGTCGTACACACAGAGGGATACTATATTGAAGAAAACTTATTTGCAGTGAAATATTTAAGAACTAAACTTAAGTCAAAGTAGACATTAGAAAATTTTCAATACGTATTTAAATAAACATAAATGAAAACTTGTTGGATAAAAATGAAATATGACAAAAATTTCTAGTATGGAGAAAAACGGAAATAAAAATTATCATGTTCAATAGAAAATAAAGTTTAAATTTAGGATGTGTTTTAAATACAATATTCTGAATCGGGAAAAATAGAAAATAGTGTATAAATATATATGCTCAAAATAACATTATCTATTAAATAAAATGATTTTAAATGTCCCCTAATATTGATCGTATACTTATATCTTCAATTATTGCCTATATTAATATTACATGTATTGTATTTAATTCCGATGACTAAATACTTTGTTGAAACTTCTGCACGCAATATTACGTTACAAATCAATAATTTTTCATTTCTTGAAATTAAAACTCCGTTTATCTTTTGTACAGTCAAAAGTTTTTTTATATAGTTTATGAATGAGAAATTATAACATTTCACAAAGTTTAAATAAGTGTGCGTTCTAATTAATTAAAGCATTTTTGTAAAGTTCTGATTATTCATATTTTTTGTATAATGCATTAATAATAATTTAAAATTTGCAATTTTGACTATTAATTTTGTACAAATATTTATTAAAATAAACACATTACAATATCAAAGCTATTAACGCTATTAAATTTGTATGCATGTTTAGTTTAATTGTAATCGTTTAATCCTTTCTCGAAATTTCTTTAACACCTGACTTTAGTTCACGTTTAAATTAAATAAGTCAATTAAATTTCTACTATCAATATTCGATTATTATAATACTATTAAAGCGCAATCGAAAAATGTAATCCAAAATTGTATTAATCGAAAGTTATATATTTCTAACATTAATAAAAATAGCTAAACTGATTTAAGAATTAAATTTCCAGCTTAACAAAATAAGACATTTGTTTATTCTAATATTGCACTTCAAATGCAATATTTTCACTGATATCCAATATATTTTTTTTAAATAAATTTCTGTGACTTATTTAAAATTTATGAAAGTCGAAGTGAACAGTTTAACGCATATACTGTACATTATTACGTTTTTAAATTTCGCTTTGATTTGTTAAAACACTTTAAACGCGATTTAGCCTTTGACAAAACTTAAATTAAAAATACTTCATAAAATATTGATTAATAAATTATTACACAAATTCGCAAATTTTCTTTTAAATTAAAAAACACAACTGTTATTTTATGAATAAAACAAAACATTGAAATTTCAAGCAAAACTAATGTAAAAAACAATTAACCAAAAATTTGTAAAAAAATTTTTTTGTTGAAAATCACAATTTTCTAAAATTAAATTTTCGAAATATCTAAACTTGAATAATGAGTGGGAGATCTGCGAGTCCCCCACATCGTAAGAGCGTGCTAAGTCAAGGCGGACTCACCGTTGGCAATGCAGGTGGCCAGTAATAGTCCGATCCACAGCATCTTCGATCCAAGAGTGAAGAGTTGTAAGTGAGACAGTGACGTACTTGCCCCCTTTTTAAACCGGCCCAGATGAATACTGTTATTTTTTTTTATTACTCCTTCACAGGCGGTTGCGTTCAAGATTCCGATTGGACAAGAACTTAAGAATTCATTTTTTTGTCAATACCTATCCCGAATTACAGTTTTCCTTAGTTAAGTTGGTGGCAGGTTTTGTAGAACGCGGAGATAAGACATATTTTGGCATAGGAAGTTCTTTTTATTCCTGAAAGGTTATCCAAGCCCGTTTTGTTATGGTCAATAGTTCTTTTTCTTGGCGAGATCGTTCGGCTGGCGCCAGACTCGATGATGATTTATTAAATTGCTAATTTTCGGAACTGGATAGTCGACAAAAAAGGCATTTTGTCATTGAGTTTGTTTGGTTTCTTGGAAGCTGCGCTTGTTGGCTGAGGTCAAAAGCTGTTTTAATTGTAATCATTCATGGTTCAAAGAGCAGGTTTCTTCTTTTTTAAATATGTAAATGTTGGAATATTTCATAAAAAATAATGATTTTCAAATTTCTAAGCATATATTTCGGAAAGGTTATGGATTCATTCTGCTTACAAAGCTAGCTTAATATATTCAGTATAGTTCTTAGCTGAAGATTGAAAGCTACATGCGAGAGCCGGATTCAGAGTAATGGGTCCGTTGACTGAAAATGTATATAGGCCTCACAACTACTAGGTGGTATGGAATACCCCTCCAGTAAAAGATAAAAGAGGGGGGTCGGAATTTTTTTTTTGCAAAATATGTATTCCAGAACTTCTAAATAATTTTTGAGTTTTAATAAAATTAGGATGCATTTTTTTTTGTACATTTCCAAAACTTTGTTAAACAATTCAACAATTTAATTTCAAGGAATATCAATGCTAGGAAAGTGATACCTCATGTTAGGAAACGGACATTTCAAATTCAACATTTTTCAAAAAGCTACATTCTTCTAATAACAGTACCCTTCAATTGTAAATTGTGTGCGTCTTAAGGAAAAAAAGTACAAAGCAGTATACATGCCCATCACTTAGTGAAAAACACAGCCATGTCCATTTTATTACTTCCCCATTACGAGTTTTCCTAACGAAAGAACTTGTTTAGCACGTATAAAATTTTGCCTTTTTCTTTGAGTGATATATATTCCATAATATACTCATATACATTCCATGATATATACTTATAATGGATGGATCTCAAGTTTTCTCATTCATCTAAAATATAACTTAAAAGTCATCTGCAAAAAATATTTACTGCGCAGTAATTAACCAAACCAACCAATTAACCTAACCCAAAAATATTTAAACTATTATTATGAGGCTATACGACTTTTATTGGAAAATTCCAAATTTAGACAAAACCACTTTGCAATTGTGTTATTTTGCTTGTCGCTCACAGATGCTCATCGCGAAGTTAATGTAAAAAAAGGAGTGAAAGTTGTAATTCAAGTAATGTCATTTCTTGATTGTCTCATCGATAACTCGATTCATTAAACTTACCACTGCAAAAACGAATTTTATGACTTGTTTTATAAAATCCAAAACAGTTTAAAGGAATCATCTTGAATTCTGCTGCCAAAGCCCACTCATTTTCTGAGCAGCTTTCTCGTTATTTACTCATAATGGATCGATCTTAAATTTTCTAATTCATCTAAAGTATAACTTAAATGTCATCTCCAAAAAAGATTTACTGCGCTGTAATTAACCAAACCAGCCAATTAACCTAACCCAAAAAGATTTAAACTTTTATTTTTCAAAACGACTTTTATTAGAAAATACCAAATTTAGACAAAACAACTTTGCAATTGTGTTATTTTACTGGTCGCTCACAGCTGCTCATCGCGAAGTTAATGCAAAAAAAGGCAGTGAAACTTGTAATTCAAGTAACGACATCTCTTGATTATCTCATCGATAACTCGATTAATTAAATTTACCACTGCAAAAATTAATTTCATGTCTTGTTTTGATAACATCCAAAACGGTTTTAAGGAATCATCTTGAATTCTGCTGCCAAAGCCCACTCATTTTTTTAAGCAGCTTTCTCGTTATTTACTCATAATGGATGGATCTATCAAGTTTTCTTATTCATCTAAAGTATAATTTAAAAGTCATCTGAAAAAAATATTTACTGCGCAGTAATTAACCAAACCAACCAATTAACCTAACCCAAAAATATTTAAACTTTTATTTTTCAAAACGACTTTTATTAGAAAATACCAAATTTAGAGAAAACAACTTTGCAATTGTGTTATTTTGCTGGTCGCTCACAGATGCTCATCGCGAAGTTAATGCAAAAAAAAGGCAGTGAAAGTTGTAATTCAAGTAATGTCATCCCTTGATTGTCTCATCGATAACTCGATTTTTGGAAGTAGGCCACGTTAGTTAATGCATGAGCCCAGCATCCGTGATAGTGAAAGAAGCCAGTCTGAAACCGAACTTTTTCCCTTTGGGTCACATTTTTTTATCTGCAAAATTGTTTGGGGTCAATTTAAGGATGGCGTGGGGTAAGCAGGGTTCGAAAAAAGATAAAAGTTAGGCGTGTTATTGACATCTTGTACATTGTAAAAAAAAGGTACTTAAAAAAATTAGTACCTGAACCTACTCGTTTTCTTTGAGTTCAATTGCATTGTGAATGAGCGACGACGTACTCAAATTCAAGTAAACAGTCGGATTTAATATTGCTAATTTCTCTTCCAGGGTATACATTGTCCAATTTCTTAATCTATCTTCATAATTCATGCCTGAAAATCCTTAGACCCTGTGCTGAATTTTCTCTAACAATTCAATGTCTTTTTTAAGACATGGTGAGCAAAACTGTACAGCATACTCAAGATGCGGTCTTGCCAAACCTCTGTACAACCTAAAGAAATCCGTTGCTCAATTACTGAACCACCCCCATGAAAAATCTATACCTACGTGCCTGATTATATCCTTAGATTTTGAATGATAAAAATGTTGTTCAAACATGCTTCTCACTTAAATATAAGTGAGGATTTCTGCATTATCGAAGGATGGCGCCGACGCGACAGTAGCAAAATAGAAAGTGACTGTAAACAAGAGAAACGTAAACAAATTCGCCTACAATTCAGAAAAAGAAGTGGGCAGCTAACGGATATGAGGATTGGTGTTTCAAAGGCGTATCGAACTTTCATTGACCAATGAACTACAAAGAATGACATTCAGTTCAGACAAATGGAAAGTGGAGCCCGTTATTTTATCAAATGTGACAGCAAGGAATAGTAAATAAATAAAAAATAACGTTTGTCTATTTCCCAGTGGCGGCTCGTGCACTACAGCAAGTACAGCCGGGATGCACCTAATTTTATTAGTGTATTTTAAAACTAAAATTATATATTTTACTAATTTTTTTAAATGAAGATTAGAATTGGAAATGAAAACGAAATTTCAACTCTAAGTAAAAAAAATCTCCGATAAATAGCAAACGTGTTTCCGTAATGCACAAATTCAGGAGAGGAAAAAACTCCATTCAATCAAAATTGCAGCCAAAAAGCGAAGTTTGAAATCGGCTGCATCGTTGCCATGGCAACCTTACGTAGTATGACTTCTATGACTCCATTCAGCACGCCAAAATGGAGGATGTGACGACACAAACGTAGCGCAAAAGGATTTTTTCAAATTAGCTGTACTAGGGATTTCGATTAAATGATTGGTTCTTTGCTGAATCGGCGAGGCGGGGTGGAGGAAAACGATAATTTCGAAGAATCTCTCCAAACGGAAACAGTTTTCGATAAGTTTGCACGTGTGTTGTTGTTTCTTTACTTAAATTAATAATAAAATTGACCGATTCGCAAGTTTGATAGGAGGATTGATTTAATTTTCAAAAAATAAGTAAGTGTTTTCTATTATTTTGACATGCTATCTTTAATAAAAGTTGAAAGGAAACTTTGATTTGAGTTTGTGTAATAAATTTTAAAGAACGTCCGTTTATGTTTGTGGAAAAAGACGAGAGGGGGGGGGGGGGGGGGAGTTACATGTTTTCGGCTGCACTAACATTTTTGACCACGGGCCGCCACTGCTATTTTCTTGAAAATTGTGCAAAATTGTGTTTTGACGTAGGATAATATTTTTAAGTTATATCTTCTCTATTGAATGCAGTAAACTATAAAATTTTAATTAGCAATTTTTCTTTTCTATATCTATTAAAGAAACCAAATCAATTTAATGAAAATTATATTAATTTACTTATTTAAAGTAGCGCCAGAATCATTGCGCCTAATTATTAATAAACTCTCGATCGCTTTCAAATTTACCAAATTTACTGGATATCTATGCTCTCTAAATTGACGTTTACAAAATATATCGGAGCTTTAAATCTTAAATTTGGCTTAAATCAAACTTTCTAATAAGTTAATTTCACCTGTTATTTTGATAATCGATTAATATCGTTTCTATTTCGGTAGTGGTGTTGCGATCTTTTCCAATTTGCCAGCCCTTGGGATAGGGGTGGGGAATCTAGCATACGTGAGTGTGGCGCGATATGGGAGAGGGAGCTCACAGTGGTTGCGTAACGTAAAACTTTGTAGAAAAAAATGCTAAAACTTGTTTTACAAATTTTAATTTGTCTCTTTTTATAGAAATCGCACTCTTTTTTTGTGGGATGTTTGGTAAAATACATAAAGTAGAAAATTTAATAACTATTTTTTTATCTGTAAAAATTTATTTTGATGTATTATGGAGAAAGAGGGATAAAGCTAAACAGACAATGGTACAGAATGCTGAATAATTCAATCAAATTGTTCATTTTACACTTTAACTGTCTATCATCAGGCAGTGAAAGCAGGAGCGGTACAGACTGAGGACAAAGCTGTATTATGGGTAGGTACAAATAATGTTTGTCAGTCCACAAATTTTGAGTTCAAGAGGGATTTTACGGCTCTCCTTGAAGAAGTCAAAAACAAGACAGGAGATGTGAGAGTGCTTAGTTTACTGCCAAGGTATGGTATTCGTTGGGGCTGGGACAACCAACGAATCAGAGTTTTAAATGGTTTTCTCAGGGATATTTGTAAGGAAAAGAACGTCGGTTTTGTGGATGTTTGGAAGGTGAGTAAGATGGACTGGTTATCTCGGGATGGTATTCATCTAAGCAGAACAGGTAGCCAGGCTGTAAGTAAGTTGGTACTCGAGAGTTTGCAGGCAAAAAACTAGTTTTGAGACAGGAGCCGAATATTCACTGGCGGGTTGATAAATTGGGATTAAAAAATCAATCTTTGGGAAGTAATCTGTTATATAATTCTGCAACAGGGTCTACAGCATCTGGAAAAAATGCAGCGGGTGAATGTTCGGATATGTATATTAAAGAACAATTAAGGGTATTTTACTGCAATGCAAGAAGTATAAGGAATAAAATAGAAGAATTAAGGGGCATAGTAGCAGCAGAAACCATCGATATAATTGGGATTACAGAAAGCTGGACAAATGCTAACGATTTAGCTGCGTTATTAGAAATTAAGGGTTTCATTATGTTTCGGCAGGATAGAATTAATAAGAAAGGAGGTGGTGTGTTGATTTATGTAAGAGAAAATTTAAATTGTTCGGAAGTAACTTTTGAAGGTAAATCTCAATGTATTGAATCAGTTTGGATAAAACTAACAGATCATAAAGGTAAGAATTTGGTTGTGGGAAATGTTTATAGACCCCCGAATAGCACTGTTGAACAGGATGAAATTCTATTTAATCATATAAATGAAGCTTGTAAGAAAGGAGAAATAATTTTAATGGGAGATTTTAATTTTCCTAACATTGACTGGAAGGGTAACCTAGTTAACATTGGAAGAGGGGCAGAATTCTTGGACACAATTCAAGATTGCTTTTTAGAGCAATTGGTTCATGATAATACAAGGGGTAATGCGTTATTGGATTTGGTGTTTAGCAGTTGTGAAAATAGGGTACACAATTTAACAGTGAGCGAGCATCTAGGGGAAAGTGACCACAATAGCATTAGATTTAACATTATGTTTCAGACAACTGTAGATAAAAATAATAGGTTAATTCCAAATTTTAGAGATGTTAATTTTCATAAGTTACGAGCTGAGGTAACTAATGTTTTTAAGGATGGGTTGGAGCATTCTCATATAGTAGATCAATGGAAGGAATTTAAAGATAAATTAAATGTAGCTGTTAATAAGCATATTTCGTTTAGGCAGAAAGATGTAGTTCGAAAGCTTTCTCCTATGTGGTTTTCAAAGGAAACAAAACGAGCTCTTAAGTTAAAACAAAAGACGTATAAAATATTTAAAGAAACAGGTAGGGACACTGATGGTAAGGAGTATAAAAAAGCTAGAAGGGAGTTTAAGTATATCAGTAGAAAACAGAAATTAGCATTGGAGGAAAAACTTGCTAGGGATATCAACAATAATCCAAAGGGATTTTTTGCTTACGCCAGTGGAAACAATAAAGGAAATAATCATCTGGGACCACTCGAAGATTATCAAGGCAAATTAATTCAAGATGATGTAGGAATGGCTAATATTTTAAATGAATTTTTCATGGGAGTTTTTAATAAGGACTTCAAATCTGATTTCATGCAAATAGAGGATAATATGCGTCCGGTTATTAAGGAATGCAATTTTACTAGAGAAGAAGTAGTTTATCACTTAAGAAGTATTAAACCTTTTAAAGCACCAGGACCAGATGAAATTTACCCAAAAGTACTAGTGGAGTGTGCGGAAGAACTGGGAGATGTTGTACTAACTATTTTCAAATCGACGTATAATTCGGGTAATGTACCAATAGACTGGAAATTAGCAAATGTCACTCCGCTTTTTAAAAAAGGGGCAAAATGTGAACCTGGTAATTACAGACCGGTTAGTTTAACATCAGTGTTATGCAAGATTTTTGAAACATTAATAAAAAACAGCATCATATCATTTTTGGAATCAGAGAGCTTGCTGTCAGATAATCAGTATGGATTTAGGAAAGGAAGATCTTGTACAACAAATCTTTTAAAATTCTACGATAGGGTTACTGAAGAATTAGATAAAAGGAACAGTGTAGATGTAGTATACATTGATTTCCAGAAAGCATTTGATAAAGTTCCCCACGAGGTATTGCTGTTCAAGTTGGAAAGGTTAGGGATTGGGGGTGAAATTTTACAATGGATAAGGAATTGGTTAATTGGTAGGAGTCAGCGGGTGCAAATTAAAGGTAATTACTCTCAGTGGGCAGAAGTTAAAAGTGGAGTGCCACAGGGTTCTGTGTTAGGTCCACTTTTATTTATTATTTTTATTGATGATATCAGTTGGGAGATTGGGAGCAAGGTCAGCATCTTTGCAGATGATTTAAAAATTATGAGGACTGTGAATTCTGGGGAACAAATAGAGCAATTACAAGGTGATTTAACAAAAATATCAGAATGGGCTGTTAAATGGGGTATGTCTTTTAATATCAGTAAATGTCAAGTGTTGCACATGGGTATCAAAAATAGTAAGGCTGCATATGTTTTACAGGGTGCAGAAATCAAAAATAGTGAGATTGTAAGCGATCTGGGTGTGTTGGTAAATGAGGATTTTAAAATGAGTCATCAATGTACAGTGGCTAGCAAAAAAGCTAATAGAATGTTGGGGTACATCAGGAAAAGTGTTTCATCAAAATCTAGGGATATTATCTTGCCATTGTACAGAGGTTTAGTAAGGCCACATCTTGAGTATGCTGTACAGTTCTGGTCACCATATCTTAAAAAAGACATTGCATTGTTAGAGAAAATTCAGCACAGGGCTACTAAAATGGTTCAAGGGTTTTCAGGCATGAATTATGAAGATAGATTAAGAAATTTGAATATGTATACTCTGGAAGAAAGAAGGGTTAGGGGAGATTTGATTCAACTATTCAAATTTATCAAACAAGGAGATGTGGAGGGTTTAGATTTTAATATGAGTGATAGAACGAGAGGTCATGGGTTTAAGTTAAACAAATCCTATTTTAATCGGGAAGGGAGAAAACACTATTTCTATAATAGGGAATGGAACAACAAACAAATGGAACAACTTGCCAGTGAATATTGTTAATTGTAAAGGAGTAACGGATTTTAAGAAGAAGTTAGATATGCATTGGGGGATAGTTAAGAGGTACTAGATGGACCAACCTTGTTGGGCCTTGAGCCTGTTGTTGGTCGTCAATATTTGTATTTGTATTAGTTAGTTCATAGAATTATTCATTTCTTATGGTGGATTTATTCATTTCTTACACACTTTAACTGACTTGATCAGTTATTTTATGAAGTAACTAGATATTCTATAAGATAACTGAATTATACGCTTTAACGGTAACATATGCAAGTAAATTAAAAAATCTTTAATTTTAATATAATTTATTATATTTTATTGAAGTGTAATAAACCTTTTCCATATACATGTTACCGCTAAAGTATGAAATCCGTTATTTCATAGAATACCTAGTTATTCCATGAAATAACTGATCGTGTCCGTTAAAGTGTAAAACTTTCTTGTATTTCATGGTTTAACTAGTTATTTCATAGAATAACGATCTGCAGCCCGTTAAAGTGTAAAATAATCTATATCATATATCTCGCACGACAAATACATTTACCTTCCACCCCTACAATTCACAAATTCTTATTCACAAATGTATGGAGCCTGTCCATATATCATGTTCGGAAGATTATGTTTCAGAAATGTTATTGTTCAGATTATGTTTCGGTAAATAATATTCTTTGTAATTCCAAGTGTCATTTTAGTAATCCTTGTTGTAACAAATGATTTTATGGTACGTTTCCATAAATACCATTTATACGCTGCAGAAATTAGATAAATTGCTTCTTTTTCATTTTAATTGTCTATCATTAGTTTAATTTCATTTTATATAAATTGTTTATTTTACACTTTAACTGTCTCTCATTAGTTAATTTATAGAATACCTAGTTATTTCATAGAATAACTAGTTAAAGTGTCAAATTAATAACATATTACACACTTTAACGGACACGATCAGTTATTTCATGGAATACAGGGCATATTTTAACATAGAGTTGGTGGGGATTTTTCCCCACCAGTGTGTAGAAATGCCCCACCAGTCATACAGAATTGCCCCACCGGACTTTTTTTTTGTTCAATCCATTTTCCATAGTAAAAACATAAACTTGAAGTTGTAGCATAGGAATGAATGACGCTGGACCGAGACAGATGTCTCTTCCAGTGAAAAGGCCCTATTTCGCCGCAAGGGAGAAAATCTTTCACACCCCTCCCCCGTCTAGCTTTTACCACTGCCTTTTACCCATCCCCAAAAATCCTTTTGTTCAGGTCTGAGAATTGTCTCATTTGTGAAAAGGAACTCTCCCGTTTCCCCTGACTTGCTGATAACGAATTACACACACTCTTCAATTTTACGACGCAATTTCCTTTACGAAAGTTTCTGTGTTCGACCAGTTGACAATACACCCCGAATCGCGTACTGTTCAAATCGTTTTATTGCCCCTTCCTTATCTACGCAAAATCTCTTAAGTGGACACCAGCTGTTTTTTTATAGTCGGACATTTTAGTTATAAGTGGCCTGTATTTGAAGGGTAGGGTAGAAATATATAGACTTGAGTTGTGGGTAGACGTACCAGTATTATTCCTTAGACCTATTTTTTACTTCGATTTTAATAGAAATTTTAACCTAGCATTTAACAGCTACAAAAAGTAAGTAGATTTACTTTTATTTATTTTTTATGTAGATTTTTTACGGTGTGTATTTTAACTAAATTTTATTTGTATAGTTAAAAGATATTTCTAATTTTTACTTTTGGGGGAAAATATATTTCCCGATGTAAATAACAATTTGAAGGGATCATTATTTATGAATTTTAATAAATATAAACAGAAGCGTAAACTTTTCTAAATTATTGGGAGGGGGAGACTCAAGACTAGGTTTTAATAAAATGCATAAACTATATGAAGTTGAGCCAAGTTTTCAAAAGATTATGCTTATGAATATAAATATATTAGTTTATTTTTTAAATTTTGATTGCTTTCTTTATATTAGCAAAATATATCATGGATGTATATTCTAAGGTAACTAAAATTAGGATATATAAGTTATTATTGTACTGATGTCTAGAGAGAAACGACAGCAAGCATAAGGTTAAAATAATTTATTTAAAAAAAATCTTTTATTTTTCGTTACTTGTATGATCGAAAAGGAATCAAATGTTTTTTATTAAAATCGCTATGAAAACGTTTTATTTTTAGATATTCTCAATATAATGATACCAATAGAAATTAATCAAAAAGGTAAAAAAAAAATTAGTATATTACTTTTTAATAATGTCTAATCACTGATGGCTAACAGGCTAATCGAATTATTAACAAAAGTGCCAACTATCATACATAAGAAGCCATGCGGTAATATATTCAAGTTCTGGGACAGTACGTCTTTGCCTCGTCGCCAAATCTTTCATTGGATATTTATTTCGTACGTTACATGAAACGTTATTAAACATATGAGTAACTTTAATTTCTTAACTAATTGATAAGGTTAATAGAAATGAAAAAGTGTTTGAAATTGAAAGTTTGGTTAAAAAAAAATAACTTCAAAACAATGTAATAAATAGTCAAGACTTTTGTAAATGCCATTTAGTACTGATTTTTTTTTACTATTTACCTAAAATTTAGCATACTTCGATGAAAAAGGCAATGCTTCCAATATTTTTAAAGAATATCGAATAACTCTAATTCACAATAAATTTCTATTTCCCCACCAGAATATTTCATTTGTTTTAATCTTGAAAACGAATTATTTAACACTTTCAAAAAATGGGGGCTTTAAGGAAAGTGGAGTTTGGAAGAGGAGTTTTATTCACATAATTTTCATGTTATTACGCCAGGAATATTACTAACGTAGTACCTCATTCCTGCTACAACATGTTGATGTCAGATCATAGGCAGTCAGCTAATCTCGTTGACACTATTAATAAGAGAATCATCATAGCCTTAAATGGAAAAGGAACAGCCTAATTAACTTTTTACAGTACGTATAATTTTAAACTAAGTTTATTAAATTAGTTTAAAATTGATATTTTAAATATCAAGTTTTCATTAACTTCTGGGGTCTACTTTCTGCAAAATTTAATTTGCCCCACCAGTTGAAATTCCTTAAAATATGTTCTGATGGAATAACTAGGTATTCTATGAAATAACTGCATTACATACTTTAACGGTAACATACATAATTCGTCAACAATTAATTTCCTTTGCTGTTTCCAAATAGTTTATAAAACTATTTGTTCACTTCCCTAAAAAAAGCTACTTGATTCATTCAAAGTTTAAAAAAATCCTAACTGTTAACCCATAACTTGCTATTGTACTTTGTTGGCAGTTTTATTACTTATCCTCGAACATTCCTGCTTCTTGCTCGGTTACTGTTCTATAACCTTTTCTTACGCTCTAATAGTTTTCACATTACGGCACGATCAGAACGCACACATCTTGTCAGAAGAATAAGCCAAATATTCCAAATATGCATAATTTTGTATATTTTATTTCTTGATTGAACTCTCGAAAGCAAAACAATTGAATCGGAATTTATAGAAAGGTTATATATGTGACATTTTTCAAAAAATTATTTTATTTGCGGAAGCATACCTTTATACCTAGTTGGTAAGGCGTTCAGCTACTAATCAGAGGATTGATGGTTCGAATCCACGCGAAGGACTTGACATAGAAAAGTAAAAAAGTAGTGATCTTGCGATCGGAGGGTTGCCAGCTTCGCTACAAAAATACTAGAAAGTCGTCCAGAATATCCAACAAATTATACTGGCGTGTATACGGGACTGGTGCACGATAAATCTGATCGGGGTCCAAAGTCCCGACGTCTATTGAAGGCGTTGGGTGCCAGTCCAGGTGTTTCCTCGTCATCTGACCATGGTTCTAAAATAACGAGGTGCATGTATGAATTTGTATATGAATGTGTGTGGGAATGTGTATGTGTTCCCGGGTCTTTCCTTCGAGATTGACCCCGAACCGTCGCCAATAGCCCACTGTGCAGCTCTAGTGCGACGTTAATTAACAAAACCAAACCAAACCAACCTTTATACCAAGACACACATACTGCATAAAAAAAGCAGATTCTATGACCTAATGGGTAACCTAAATGGGTGAAATAGACAGTTTAATATCCGAAAATATGTAAAAAGGTGACGTGCCGATAGTGAGGCTGATGATTATTTTTTATTTTTCCATTTGTCAGTGGCGGCTCGCGGACTACAGTCAGTACAGCCGAGCTGCACCTAAATTTATTAGTGCATTTTAAAACTAAAATCAGATATTTTACTGATTTTCTTAAATGAAGATTAGAATTGAAATTGAAATTTCTACATTCAACCTAAGAATCGGAGATCTTGTTTACTTACGTAAGTAAACAAGATCTCCGATAAATAGCAAGCCTGTTGCCGTAATGCACAAATTCGGGAGGGGAAAAAACTCCATTTAATCAAAACTGCAGCCGAAAACCGAAGTTCGAAATCGGCTGCATTGTTGCAATGGCAACATGTGCGTAGTATGGAGACCCCTCCCCCCCCCTTCCTGCTAATGCACTGCATTTGTGGCGAAATACAGCCCGAACTGAATTTTCTGATTTGGGCTGCGCGGTAATTCGATAACCTGATTGGCTCGTGCGTTAATCGCGGGGATAGGTGGGAGAACCAATAATTTCCGAGAATCTCTTCAAACGGAAATATTTTTCGTAATAAATTTACTGTGCTGTTGTTTCGTTATTTAAGTTAATATTAAAATTGACCGATTCGCATGATTAAAAGAAATGAGGATTGCTTTAATTTTCAAAAAATAAGTAAGTGTTTTATTTTTTTCGCATGTTATCATTTCGTAAAAATTGAAAGGAAACTTTGATTTCAGTAATAAATATTAAAGAATGTCTGTTCATGTATGGTTGTGGAAAATAGGGGGAGGATTCAAATGATTTCGGCTGCACTAACATTTTCGACCACTGCCATTTCTCACTCAGTTTTATTAACCTTTTCATAACAAAAAATTATCTTTTATTATATTATAAAGTATTTTTGAAGTTTTGTAACAAAAAAAATGTGTTCATAACATTGTTTTCTATTAATTTTACAGTAATTTCAGTGTATACTATGTAAAATTTGTAAAAAAATGGATATGTCCGAATTTTTTGGAATTTTGTGGAGAGCTCTTTTCATTAATAAAAATCATGAATTGCACTTGAAATATAAGTGGCTATATAATAAAAATTATCTGATTTTTTTTCCTTAGAATGTGAACACTACAATTGAAGTGTTACACATTTTAATCTTTCCTGTAAAATCTTAATTTTGTACCATATCCCCTTTTTAAAAATGCCAATTCAAATGTGAATCAACAGTTTAAGTTCATCGTAAATGTTTCCTTAAAGATTTCCATTAAATTAGATAATAAGTCCATTAAATTATATAATAAGTCCATTAAAATGTATGATCATTTATATTAAATGTATTTCCAACATAAAAATTACTTTGCTATTTTACCTTGACAAAACTGGTAGCCTTGAATCATAAGTTGACAATACAAAATAAAATCAGTTTTGTGTAAATATAATTGTCTATAAACATTTATATTTTAAATGTTTGGATTGCCTAATCAACTCCTCTTTTGAATAATGTGATTTAAAAGTTAAAATAATTTTTATGAAATCATGAAATTAACATTGTGTTCATACAATATTTTCATTTCATAAAAATTATTTTAACAGTTAAATCACGTTATTCAGAAGAGGATATAGATGATGGTTAGACAATCCAAACATTTAGGAAAGAAATGTTAAAAGGCAAAATGTTTAATGAAATGTTAAATTTTTTTAGGGCAATTAGGAATTTAGTTTCCAAGAATTACGTAATTTTTTTTATCAGTTAGTTCATGTGCAATCTAACCTAACAACCATTGAATTGTGGATGAAGGAGAAGTATAAAATTTTAAAAAAGAAATTAAGTTATATTTATGGATGAAGGGAGTACGTATTGGCCTGTTATTTGACACTGACAGCAGCACTGTAGAAACCTTATTATTAGAGATACTGTAATTTCCTTCGAGCATGGATCCTTTGTAGTAGAGGAGTCATGATGTCACCCTCGCTAACATCAAAGTGAAGCCAACAAGTATGGCCTCAGACACGTGGTTAAATACGTCATTACATTCATAAATTTTCACTGTTACACATTTCCCAATTCATCAGCCAATCGCGAGTATTTTTTAATTCATAATTTTGAAAAGAAGTCACGTGTCTGAGGCTATTTAGTCTGAGATGTGGGTTTCACGATTATGACGTCATATTCGCTCTACTACAGTCCATTCATGCTCGAAGATAATTTCATGAAGTGCTATAATTTCACACAATACGAAATGAAAATTTCAAGTTCAAATATCTCAAAACTTTATTTTTGTTACAAAAATATTTAGCAGTAGTAAACTTTACGGAGTCGCATGCTAAAAGTAGAAACAGTGATTTTATACAGATTTATTTGTTTAAGTTACTTAAAACTAAAATCTTGAAATGAAACTTCAAGAGAAAATACAAGAACAAAGTATTAAATATTTCTTTAAATATAATACTACTTTTAAATCTTAGAAGTTTCATATTTATGTCATTCATAAAAGTCTTACTATGATTTATTTTCTTTGCTTTAATATGGTACATTTGTGACCATGGTCACAGAAAAGCTCATAGATGACAGTTTTGTCATTCAACGTTTGATTTTGTAACTTTAATAATTTTATTTATTTTTATAATAGTATTCGCAACATTTCCGTTTGGTTTGCATTGCATTTGTTTTATATTTAATAGTTATCTTCTATCTACTTATGTAAACCAATAAATACTAAACCTAAAATACTAATTTTATTTTACGAACTCCAGAATTCGTCCACTGTGACTCGGTTCTGGTGTAGAATCGTACATTTCTATGACCACACATCATATGTTTTTCTCACCCTTTTGAAAAATATGTTCCAAGAAAAATATTAGAGGTCAGTATAAAAGTTTGAAGAGTGTTACGTGTTTATACTTGGATGTATCTCAAATACATATTCACCATCCCAGCAAAAAAAGCCAGCATAAAACCTTCATCAAAATTGTCAAATTGAATGTTTTTTGAAGATTTGCAGTTTTCCTGCATAAAACCTTCAATTTCAAAATTTTGATGAAGGTTTTATGCTGACTTTTTTTTTTGCTGGGATTCAGTAAGATATCGCAAGTGCATCTTCAGTGACGGGTCTGAACATTTTCTAAGAGGTGAGAGATGTAGTTACGCTCCCACACATTAAATTTCAGAGCACCTTCTATGCAGTCGTTCAGCCGATTAATTAAGAGACATATGGGCTACATTGTGTTTATTTGTAGGAATTAGAATTAGTGTTTGAGTTCAAAAAATTCTGTATTCGATAATTTTGGGACACCTATACCGGGTGCATTTTCCCTCTTCACCCCTCTGATGGATAAGCAAAATATCGAATCTGTAGGTTTCTTTTCACTTTAGGAGAGTTTAATTTATATTTCTAACTCGTATTCCTATTTTTTTTTAAATATTAAATTATTATTTCAGTAGAGAAGGATGTCAAAAGTCCACCCAATGCTTTAAATTTGAAAAATATTTCAAAGTAGGTATTTTTTGTGTATTTTTATATTATGTATACTACTGAGAAAACTGGAGATAGACGAACGGATATACACATCCGTATTCGTCAGGTGGTTTTAATACAATAATGATAAAATAGTCATAGTATTAAATAAGAGTAGAGATTTGAGTGGTATTTAAATCTGCAAAATTAAAAAAGTAATGCCAATATTTAATTAAAAGCAACTTTTATTAGGAATAATGAAGAAACAGTATTTACACAACAAAAAATACAAATATATATGACATCATAACTATAGCAATTGTTGAAATGTGCAAACATTTACCAAACAGGTACTTGTGCATAGTTTTTATAAGAATTGCTAAACATATAACTAGTATTTTTAAGTAAACAGTGTGAAAAAACTCATGTAAAATTTAAGACTGCAATTAAAGCTTAAATGTGTAATTATAAACTTAAAATACCATTTTAGAAAAACACATTATGTATATCTTCCAAAAATGAAGTAAGCAGTTTCTTATTACATTCAAACCAATTAATAGCTGATATCCTAGAAAAGCCACAAGACTACTAGTAAAGCCACGTTTGCTTGAGTAAGCACTATATCTAAACATAATCTTCAATTACAAGTATTACATTTAATCACAATACATAAATGTGCATATTTGGGTTTGAATTTGAATTTCAGTTATTGATACTAACTTTATTTGAATTATATTGTAGATATTTAGTAAAAAATCAAAATAAAGGAAAGAAAATACAATTAAAATACAAATTTTATGTTTTTTTATATAAAACAATAATTGTGTATTGAGAAGTTAAGCTTTTTATTAGTATTCCTGCAGCAATAAGAAAATTTGATTTTGAAATTCGTGGTTTTTCACATCCTCTAGAAATGTTCAATTTCATCACACAAACCACATAATTAAGGAATTTCTTTACAAAATCCTTCAAACATCGAAATCATTAATAAAAGTTGGAAAAGGTACATACTCCATATTTCCTAATGTGGCGTATCGTCTTTATCCTTTATTATAAAACTACAGTATAAAATTATGAAATACAAAATTTCTTTCAAATGCAGCAACTGATCTTTCTCTCGTAGCAAACATGACTCTTGCAAATATTGATCAATAAAAATACTTTTGATTGGACAATGTTTTTACAATTCTATAAATTTATTGCTTACACAATTGCATAGATTTTTTTTATTTGTAGGATACAAACTTGAGTGTATAAAAATGGTTTGTTTTATTACAAAAAAACAAACAGAAACTACGACTACAAAATCAAATCTTTTTTAGTTTAAGTTGGATTTCACTAGAAATCTGGGTTTACACCATTTTCTGTTATGTTAATGCAAAACAAATGTATAAATTTAGGTCATACAAATAAAATATTTACAAAACAATTATTTTTATATACACGGATTCGCATAGTTTCACATTTTTACATCACAAGTCAATGGAAAATTATAAAATTTTACAGACAAAATGCATACACGATTATGAAGATATGTATATTACGTAAGATTAAACTTCTTGCATTGGAATATTTTGACATAATCTTGAAGGATAACAGGTTTGAAATAAGTCAGCAAAATAATATATAATAAATTCAAAACCATTCCCCTAAAGCAGTCAATTTTTAGATCCATATAAACTATTCTATTAATAAATTACAGTACCTTTTTATCTCAAAGGATTTCATAATTTTCTATATAGAAAATGATATATTCATTAAATAGAAATAACTTTTATATGAATATTTCTGATTAATATTTTTTTCTTAAAAATTGTTCACTAGTTATAAACTTATAAAAACTAGGTTTAATAAATCATATGACTTTTCTCAAAACTAAGAAATAAAAAAAGATCACAGATAAAGGAGTGTAAAGAGTATTTACAAGTACTTTGACGTGGTGTATCAAATTTTGCTGTAATGTTGAGAAATTTATGTAAAATTAAATTATATTTTCGAAGTAATAAACATTCAAAAGTTTTGGCAATTCTGAAATTTAGTCGCAACGTTAAATTTCACTTGGCAATTTCAATTTTTTTTTTCAATGTAAAAATTTACATATAAATAGAGGTTAATATAAAAAGAAACTAAATCAAATTTCATATTGTGTAGATTAACTTTTCTTGTAAATAGAAAAGCAATATAAGACTTATTTACATTGTGTTTTTAAGAATGCATATAATATTTAATGAATGATATTTTTAAAAAAACATATATAACTTTAAAATGTATTTTTAAATGAAATAATAATAACATTGACAATTAATTTTTTTTTGAAAAGTTAATCAATAAATGGATATTTTCAACATTATACTTTAAGAAATTTGCATTTTTGAGATGAAGATTAAAAATAAAAAATAAATAAACTTTTATAAAAACAAATACATTTTATATTAAATACAACACAACTCATAATATTCAACATTTTCTACTTGGTTTCATTTGAATAGTTTAATTAATCTGTGAAACGTTACAAAGTAATTATACACACAATAACCAGGAAATATGCATGTGAAAATGACAAATCTGAAGTGTACTATAACTTGTACTACTGAAGTGTACTATAATGTGTATTAGCATTAATATTATAATATACAATAAAAAAATGTAACTATATTAAACACATTTTGTTATCACATCTAAAAATGTAGTCCCTTAAAATGTTAGCAAATGAACTGTCTTTTCAAATCCTTTTTAATTGTTTTCATTTTTAAACTAATATGCGAATTAAATTAAAATGGTGACATGTACAAAGTATAATGTATTGTAGCCAACTAGCTATTTATGAAAATATTATTATTAAATCGTTCATGTTATAAATTTTATTTATCATTCAATATGAGTTTATTAATTTGAATTTAAATGTTATAGCTTTTGTATAATTTCAAAATTATGTTCAGAAGTTCAACAAAAAGTCATCATAAAATAATATAAATTATGTTAAGCAACAGTTATTAAAGTAATAAAAGCCCAAACAACTTACAAAGAATTTCAAGGCACTGATTTTGCATGATTTATATATAAAATAAAAAATCTATAAAACAATGATAAATGATTTATTCACATTTTTATAAACTGATAACTGATTTATATTAAATTTTTGCATTACACAAAACTTTTGGTACAGAGATTTGTTCTTCTTTTAGCATTGCTTTAATATTTTTCTCTTTCATAAAATCGCAATGATGTAAACGAGAAAAAGGAAAGGGTACATGGCTAAGTTTGTTTGATTTTTTGTTAGTTGGTTCTCTCTTTTTATTAGTATTTAAAATGTCAGCACATTTGCTCTCTGTTTAAAATTGCATACTTTTATACGCTCACTAGTTACTGCAATTAGAAATGCAGCAAAAGTTTTTAGACGAGTTTAGTATAAGACGAGTTTTTATCTTAAAGATTTATATTGCCTTGATTGAATTTTGAATAAACATAAGATCCTACAGGTTTATATACAGTGAAACTTGTATATACACTATTTTCACATTTATGAAAAAACTTGAATGAAGATAAGCTGTATATATATATTAACCAAATGAAGCATTTTCTGTACAGCCAAGAAACCAAAGTTTAATAAAACATTTTAACAAACATTTGTCATTTATTAGTTGAAAAATAATTGAACAAATGTTTAATACCAGAAAATAATCAGGAAAATATTAAAACACCCAAATCAAAAATGTGCTCCTCGATACAAAAACCACTACCACTAATTTCAATAAATCATTAAAAAAAAGATAACCCTTGAAATAATCACCATAATGTAAATGTTCCAGAAATATAAATTAAAAAAGTATAATAATTAAATAGTATAATCATTTCTTTTGTATTATAAGAATAATAAAAAAAAGAAAAAGAATGGTCACACCTGTATTTTTTTAATCTTCCGAGGGTAAAGGATGTAATACATGTATATATCTGTCTGTGTATTGTCAGTTCCTTAAAAATCCACTTAACTTTTAAATTCATAGCAATGATTTATGTTAAAATGTTTTTTAAAAAGGCATGTGTTTGAAATATAAATTAATATCTCTTGCAATTAAAATAACTATGCACAACTTCAATATTTCATTTATCTTTTCGAGGGTTAACAGCATATCAGTTAATTATAGGATTTTCAATATTTTAAAATTGTTGTGAAAACTAAATAAAACAATTCATCATACCACATGCATATTTACAAACTTTAAATGTTATTTTTATTATATAATTATTAAACTTCTATAGCATTATAGCAAATCAAAAATGGTATTTATAAATATTTCTGGTTACTATAGTATATGATAGTTTAATAGTCTCTTTTTAGTATACGTTAAGATTTAAAAAAAACTATACTAAAGAGAAAATTATGTCAACAAAAATAGTTGCCAAAATTAATCACCCTGCATATTAAAGTACTTGGATACAGAGAATGATTATAAGATCATATATGTACAAATAAATATGAGTTTGACTAGAAATAACTTAGATGATTAAATTCCAACTTTAACATAACACTAATTTCTACTGTGTAAATCTAAAAACACATGAATTATACAAAAACATTATAAAATTAAAACAAGGATATTCTAATTGAGCCTAACAGTTTAGACATAAGTTTAATAAACACTTGTTATTTATTAGTTTTTAGTTATTAAGCCATAGGAATAAACTTGTTTTGGGCTCATGGGCCCGAGCTTTCACTCTCCCCCCTCCAATAATTTAAAAATCTGACTCAGTGTTTATGTCTTTAATCAAAAGCTGCCTTGTCTTGATACCTCCCTTATTTTTATATATTGCCTACAAAATGCCAAATTTAGACTTTTAGATTTATATTTCATCAATCTCTGCACTGGAAATAAGTTTTATTACTAAAAGTGCTAACTATGAATGTTCAAAAGTTTAGATATTTGTTAAAAAAAGTGTGCTTTACAATGTTTAAAAAGTTTCATGTTACTTAAATGGCATCAGCTGCAAAAAATTAGAGGTATCCCAACGACCAATTCAAAATGTTTGTATCCGAGATTATTCATGTATGCAATTTAGCATTTCAAATAAGCCACTGAACCAACTATTTTCACTAACAGAATAACAAAGTATTATTTTAATACATCCAAAAGAGATGATACTTTTTAATGAGAATATTGAGATTTAATTTATAAAACTAAAGTTGTAGGTTTCAAAATAATCATTATCCACTAAAAAAACAGAAAAGAACACAGTGATTCCCAAATGTTACCTCTCTCATAAGGTTCAAAATAATTTACTGTTATATCATGTACTATAATTCAGTGAAGGAACTCAGCAAAATTTTCCCAATCAGTGCTGTATAAAATGCATATGACTACATAAAGACTGAACTAATATATGGAAGTTGGCTGACTTTAACAAATATAAATAAAACTATTTTAAACCCGGACAGATGAGTAATAAGTAATCTATAAGTTTCCCAAGCAGAGACATTTTGAGTCAAAAGAATGCAAGCATATTCTGAGCATGTAATTCTACAAAGTTTCTACTCTGGGATTTTTACAACAATAATAGATCTATTCAATCATTTCTATTAAAACAAAAATTAAAATAGTCTTAATTATCAAACTAAATTGTTAAATATGAAATTTGTAAATACACAAAGCTTCATTTATAGCATTAATATTACCTTAGTTTTTAATTATTGAAAAATTGTGTTTATTGTATTTGACTAAAACACAAATTCATAGTAATTCTTCATTTCCCCTGAACATTGCAACCCAGTATTTGGGAACCACTGCTTTAAGAGTATACAAGTTTTTTAAAGGATTTATATTGACACACATAAATTTTGATTTGTCAACAATGATTCACAAAAGACGTATAACATATCAACATGATCAAAGGCAATATTTATATTGCACAATTGAAGCATTAAACACATAACAGGCATATAAAAGAACCAGAATAACGCTACTAAAATATTGAGCAATATGAATATTGCTAAATATGTTTAAAATTTATTTTATATTATACAACTTCATGATTCTAACTAAATGAAACATCTATATGTTACATTCTGAGTATGCAATTTACATAATTTTAAAAAATGCATAAAGACTAAATAAAAAACATAACAGATCATTGAGTAATATTTTCTGGAATGTTCTTAAATCAAAGT
The DNA here is from genome assembly GCA_963932185.1 of Troglohyphantes excavatus. Taxonomy (NCBI): domain Eukaryota; kingdom Metazoa; phylum Arthropoda; class Arachnida; order Araneae; family Linyphiidae; genus Troglohyphantes; species Troglohyphantes excavatus. The sequence continues at coordinate 12,844,120 of OZ010676.1, read as the reverse complement.
CCTCAGGCAACATAATTTCTTTCATTTGATTATAAGTTTTCAACAAAATTTTATTCTATATAAATTTAAAATAACTACCTTAAAAATTTTACCCTGATGCACTTAATATTGACTGGATTGTCGCCATCTTTCTAGCTTAGCATAGAAAATACCTTATCACATAATAATATGCTACACAACATTAGAAACTTGACCTCCACATACTTGAAAATAGCGAGGTTTGTCCTGATTGCCACTTTCTGAGGCACACAAAGGAAACAGTCAAAAATTGCTTATATACATTGTGAAAGGAAAGCTTTTATATAACAGGATCTTCTTTTAATGGAAGGACATGGCCGTTAGTAACTGGATTATTTGAGGTTGATATTACCTCACAATTTGGAAGCAAACCTTTCTCTACTGCTCTAAACAAAAAGCAGTAATCTTCCTGCAAAAAAAATTACTTTTTTCAATATATAATAAAAATATATAAATTGTTTGTATGACTCTCTCATTTTATTTAGAAAATAAATATTATGTGAAAATAGCAGTTATATGTTTTTTAGCCTTTAGGATTCACATAAAATTATCTTATTAAAAAAAATTTTAAAAATAAAATATATTTTTAAGAAAAATATGTAATGGATCTTACATATCCATATAATAATTTAGCCTACCATTGTTCAAGTAATTTTTGCAAATGTAAAGTTGTTTTCACAGTTTGTTTTAAATAATTCTTCTTGCAATTTTTTTTTAATGTTAATTTAAATTTTTAATAAATGTTAAAATCACCTTTTAAATTGAACCCTAAACTATTAAATTTGAGAAGTATTGTAAAATTGAGTATTTTTTTAAAATGGAGTGTACTTTTGGAAAGATTTCGTCGATAAGATATAATGGCATTGAGCATCAGTGGATTAAAAATGTGGTAGAACTTTTATCTAAATGTATTAATTTATAAAATAAATTGATTATGAATATCTAAATTATAATATATATATATATATAAACTCACTTTGGTTTGCCAGATACCTGGTCGTCGCATATGGTATAACTTCGAATACATATAAATATCAAAAGAATTTTCGAATTCTACTTGCTTTTGAAGTGTGCTTAAACAACAAAATGTTGCTGCTTCAGTTCCACCAAATCTAAAAATACGAAGGAAAGTTATTATAAAAATAGGAAATTTTATAAATCAGCATAATTTTTTGGAGGGAAAACAAAGAAAATAAGTACATAATATTTCAGATAAATCCACTTAAAAATAGTGAAAGTATTTGGAAAGTCTAATTTAACTTTTTATAGCTTGCAAACTTTAAAAAGGGCTAAGGATAAAGACTCAATCAATAAAAAAAATAAAGACATTTAAAAAACAGATACTGTGATAAACAAACTCTAAAAACTTTACCAATAATTGCGATTTCAATCGTATCTGGTAAAAATTATAAATCTGAGTTATTTCCTTAAATTTATATAGTAGAATTATAATGTTCTTTACTGTTTTGAACACAACAATAGTTTGGTTAAAGCAGTAGTTCCCAACCCCTAGTCTGTGGACCACACATGGTCCGAGAGATAATCCAAAGTGGTCCGTGGAGATTTAGTGTAATCATAATGTTTTTATTTTGCTGTTTCAGTAAAAAACATCACTCATTGTTTGAAAATGCATATTGTTTTTTATTCCAAAACAATAAGGAAATACACTTTTCCCATTAAATAAAGTTTTGGGCATTGGTACTCCAATTTTACACTTTCTTCTTTGCCTTTCTTCTAATGGATTTTAATATAAAATTATTTTTAATATTTTGTTGAAGGAATCTGTTAATATATTATATAGTTTAAACTTTTTTGGTAAATAAAAGTGTATGTAGAATACTTCAACTTGCAGCTTTGAAAGTGAATCTTTAATGTTTACTCACATTTTAAGTATGCTGTAAGTAGAGGTATCAAAGTTAGTGAAAAGATGCAATTGGAAATATTGTCATTATCATTTGAAATGAAACATGCATGTTTTTATTTTTAAAAGTTATTTTATTTAAATAGAAAAAAAATAAGTTAAATATTTACGTTTTTTAATTAATAAATATATTGAAACATATTATAAATTAATATCTTAATTATATTTGTTATCCAAATTACACATATTTTGTATTTGACTATTTTTTACTATTAATGAAAAATGGTGGTCTGCACAATGTCTAACTTTTAACTCAGTGGTCTTAAGCAACCTAAAGGTTGGGCACCACTAGGTTAGAGTACTACTAGATCACTATAGTCTTTGTATAAATTTACTATACTCTTTATATATTTTTTTCAGCAGTCAAAACAAGTTTTGTCACAATAAGGTGATTTGTGGATAAATGTAACTAAATAAACTGTTTATAGTAAAATTGTTTTTTCCCACGTAGAGATTCCAATTTTCGCTATATTTCAATAGAACAAAACATGTTTTGAACAAAGGAAATACTTTAGTACAATAGGAAAACTAAAAGTGAATTCAATGATGTAATATTTAATTTTAAAAAATACACAAAACACGTTTTGAATGTTTGCTTTTCATATTTTTAAACAGTAATACTCCATTTACAGTTTTTGTTTAATTAAGAAGGATCGTGTATTTATTACAGAAACTGACTAGTAATTAAAAATGTAGATTTCATAGAAAAGAACTTAACTAAGTTGTATGTTGTCCCACCTTTAGGTATCTGACAAAATAAAAGAACTTAAAATAAAATTATTTTGAATGATTAAGAAATTTTACAAATGCAAAAAAATTATTGTATACCATGTGAATTATATTTGTTTATATACATGAATTAATTTGCTTTAAGTTGCTACTTAAAATTAAGGTGAAAATTCTCCAACATATCCATAACCAGAAAATGCTAATTAATTTTTGGATTCCTCTGACAGCTGAAGTTGCTCTTCCTTGACATATTTTTCCTGGACAATTACAGGTTTTCCATGATTTGTTAATGTAAAACATCTTTTTTAAAGAAATTATACACATAAATCTTTTAACTAATAAATTATAACTTACCTATCAACAACCACCATTGGACCATTTTGATACTCTAAATGCCAGTCTTGCACTAAATGGACTAGATCATAAACACTGCTCAGTGGTGAACAGCATTCTGGCCATCCAGAACATTGAATTATTCTACATATGACTTCATAATCATCTTGAGTAGATTGAAGTATAAAATCGCGTGTTACAAAACATCCTTGAGTGCATTCTTCACTTAACTTAACTTTAAATGTTTCATAGTCATTTTCTGTTTCTTCATCAGGCCAGAAACATGGATATTCCTGAAACAGAAATATAATTTAATTGTACAATTCATGAAGAAATTGATTACAAAGTTCATGCATCAATTGAGATTGTCAAAATCTGTACGTAATAAAAATAAATATACAGTAGACTCTCGATAATTCAAACTTCGATAACTCAAATTTTTCGATATCATGAAAAAAATCTATTTCCCTACACCTTCATTGCTTATTTAATATAATTTTATCTCTTTAATTCGAAGTTTTTCTTCGTTATTTTCGATAACTCGGAGTTTTCTCACAACTCAAAATTTTGTTTTCCTCTCAAAACTACGGATTTTGAAGAACCTTTAGCATATATGTAATTGCCACGTTCTTCTTTATCAGTTCTCTCTCTTATTGTGCGTTATTGAAAGGGTATACTTACAATGGATTCCTACCTGTGCCTCACCCTTTTGTTTGAATGTCGCCAGACTGGATTCCCTGAGCTGTATTCCCTCCTCTTTAATGCAGAGTCAGTCCAACACGGAAGATTAATGATTTATCGTCCCTCAAGCCAGCTGGCGTTTTCGGTAAAGTGCGAGTCACTTTCTTGGAACATTACCGACCGTCCAGAAAGCAACTCACTTAAAATATGAAGACGACACTCGACCCCTTCTCATTTTTGTTTAGGCCATGCACTCTCTATAGCAGCATTTGATGAGAGATCGCTCTCAGAAGAAGAATGATAATTAAGAATGCTAACCTCCTCCAAAGATAACTTTGTAAGAGGCTCTATCTTCGATAAAATCTATGCGTGCATTCATTGAATCGAGGCCAGAAATGAAAACATCAGAGACATTTCAAGCAATCGTGCATTTGGAAAATATAATTGATTTCGAAAAAAATAGAAATACTCACCAAACTATTTTGGATAGATATGTTAAATAAAGTCGTGTAAGTATACTAGTATTTATTTTTTACCAAAACAGCTTTTTTATAGGATTTTTGATAACTCGAATTTTTGATATCTCAAATTTTTATACACTTCCTATCGAGTTCGAAATAACGAGAGTTGTCTGTACAACTAAATCCGCTGTTTGCTTTCCAAGACTATTAAAAAATAGGAATAACATAACAGATGATATTAAAGATGCTATGGCTTTTCTCAAGGTATAGAAATGTACAACTTCTATTTCATTTTGTGTAATCGAACAATGCTTTCTAAACAACAAATTGCTGCTATAATGAAAAGTATCATTCTTGATGGAAGTATTTAAAAAAAATAAGATAAGATGTAGTTGAAGATATTGTGGAAAGTCGGACCATAATCATAAAACACAGTATATATATAAAATTTATTTTACTTAAAAATACCTTTTCATCCACAAAAGACATCAATACAATTGTTTGACAGTTATGATCCCAAATCATCTGCCAAAAGTCAGCCATTGTATCAAATGTTGGATGCTGTGTAATGATGAACTCATTTAGTTTATTGAATCCCTGAAAATAAAATTATTTTATTTATTTATTAGGAGGAATTTAAAGAAGGCACACAAGGAATTTAATATTTTTGCTAATAGAAGATGGATAATTTAAAGTATTACCTGGAAGAAACTAGCATTTATATAATCCGATCCATCTTTTCCAGGTTTTGGAGTAATGTGAACTCTATGTGATTCTACAGGAATTATGTTCATGTTTCGATTTTTAGATCGATTGCAAGCTTTAGTTGCTGATATTATGCTGAAATCTTTTGCCTTAAAACTAGTGACAAGCTGCAATAAAAACAAGAGCAATATAATCATTTATAAATATTTTATTTGTTACAACAACTATTTCTATTGCAGTATGTACAGCCGGGGGAAAAAAAAAAGAACCACTAATTATTATTTCGCTAGTTTTTATAGTAGAGCTAAACTTAATATACCATTTTGTAGGGAATAAAGTCTACTACACATTGATATACAAAAAATTTGCATAGGGGACTATCTTCATATTAAAATCCGTACCAACTTTAAAAATATCCAATAGCAACACCCAATTTTGATTCAATATTTAGAATCTACAACAAAATTTATCGTTGAATATCAATTTGCAAGTCAATTGGTTAAGTAGTTTTTTAATTATGAATATCGAAAGTTTAGAACTCGTAATGTTAAATGAATTTCTTAAACTTTTAATCATATCTTTCGAAATAATAATATTATTAAGCTGATATTTTTATCTGTGTTACTTCTAAACAACCCAAATAAAATACACTAACTTTCATTACTTATATGTATATTTTTTAATTTTATTTAAATTAGGATATTAATATTCATGATATTAATATATTTATGAATAGCAACCATGTTATATTTTAATAGTGATGGATTCAGATAAACGTTTTATATGCATATCTAAAATTTCATGATTTTCCTCTTTGTAGTTTTTTGGCTATATTAAAATGTGCATCAAATGATCATTTAAAGGGTCATACACAAATTTAAAATCTGCAGAACTTAACAGAAATCTACTAATTTTGAGAATTAAAAGCGCTGTGATCGCGTTGGCATAAAATTCTAAATTCTTATATAAAGGCGAGGGGTATAAGGGAGTGGGGGAATGAATGACCCCGGGATAAGAAGAACCATGGCTAACGCCAAAACATTTTCTACCAGCGTACTTCATTTCGAAGTCTCACTAATACTTTGTCCAATGTGGAAGTAGCCCCTCAAATAAGATAGATACATATCGTCTAATATCTCTGCATATAAATGTAGGAAATTAACGAAAATTTATATTTAGATTATTTTGAGGGCGAGGAACATTTCTGCGCTATCAAAAGTAGGTGGTGCTATTGAAAATTTTAAAGTTGGTGCAAATTCGAGTATGAAGATAGTCCCCTTTTTTTGTATATCAATGTATAGTAGACTTTATTCCCTACAAAACGGTATATTAAGTTTAGCTCTACTATAAAAACTAACGAAATAATCATGGGTGGTTCGTTTTTTTCCCCCGGCTGTACATTCATAATAATGGTCATTCCCAACTATTGATTTGACACAAGTTACATAAAAAATAAAGAAATAAGAACAGTAATAAATGTTGAAAATTACAATTTAAATTTAAAGAATGTATAACAGTAAATATTATTTAGTAACTTTACTTGAAATTTCTTCACATTTATAAAAAAAAATATTAAACAAAATTAACATAATTTGACAGTTCAAAAATACATTTAAATATTAAAACTATAATTCTAGATTTTTTCAGTATTTAAACTAATATGATGTAAACACTTTCTAACACTAACTAATATGATGTAAATAGCAAAACTATCCAATTTTAATGTTCTTGCCAAAGTCGAGTTAAAAAGGTTGGTTGCAAAGGCAACTATTTCTATTGCATTAATTTAATTGAAGTTTTTATTCATATAGGAAAGATATGTGGAATTTTTTTTACCTCTTTACTGTTTCTTATAAATTAATTGAACACAAATTATTTTTTTAAATCATTTACAATTGTTTTTCTTTTGGAGAATCTAACTGAATGATCATTTAAAAAACAATCCAAAATTCTTCACATGAGACCATTTGATGAGGTTGTTGTGCACTTATAAACAAAGCATAAATATGATTGCATGAAAAATTCTTTTTTAATTTTTTTTGCATTCATTGTTGAATTTACATTTATTGCAATTGATATTATCATCAACATTGCTTATGTGCAGGTTTATTTCAATTGCATTGCTTGACTCATCTAAAACTTGCTCATCAGATGTTAATATGATGCATGATTTAAATATATATTAAAATACAAATAACTGTGCGATTTACGATAAAAACTCTAATAAATTAAAAACTTAATAGGGGCACTTGCGAACTATTGTCATTTGCCCATATAGTTTTTTCACCTCTCCTGTACTAGAAAAAAAAGTTGTTTCTTTAATTTTTATAGGCTTTAGAATTATAATCATTCATTATTCTCATGAAATATATACTACAAGGTAAAAAACATACTAATTGGAATAAATCAAGAAGAAACTTTTATGGTAAAAATAAAGAAGTTATAATATTTTTTATATAAGTAATTAAAGAAACATGGTTGTACACTTTAAGTGCTATTAACTTCCATGCCTTAAGGAGATTTCACTTAGAAAATTTTAAAAACTTTTAATTCTAAATTTGTTTTTAAATATTCTACATAAAGCACTTGTAAATATTAATGTATAATTGCAATTTTTAATATAAATATATTACTTTAAATTGCTTTTCCAGTAGTGGTGAATATTCCTTTTCATTTTCATTGCTACTCGTTTGAAGATTTTGGACATATTCTGAGAACTCTGGAAGAGAAACCTCAGTTTCTCCACTTTCAATGGCTTCTAATAATGCATCATGAATAAATATATACTGTTCCTAAAAAAAAATCTCAAATTAAAAAAAGTTCATTAATATCCTTGCAAAGAAGGATTTCAAAATGTAGATACAAAATTGTTCACAAGCTGAAAAGTAAAATGTATGACTTTTAAACTATAGAAATCAACACAAATATGCTGTTGTATATTTTAATAAACTTACTTCAGTTTGAACAAGAAAATTTCTTTGCTGGCGTATGTGTTTTAAAAATCCTGGAGCACTCAAGGATTGCTTGTGTTTTATTTGTCTTAACATAGCATCAATAACAATGTATGTTCCAGTTCTACCAACTCCAGCACTAAAAAGAAAAACACAATAAACATTTCTACAAAACTTTTTTAACAAGTAACTATCTGAATACAACATACATATTTCAACAGAAATATTACTTTTACTACAAATAAACTTAATTAAAAAAAGTTTGGACTTATTTGACTTCTCAAAACATATTTAAATGCAATCAGCTTTTCTATTATATTTTATTTAGTCAGTACTATCAATAAAGTAATTTTCATAGAATGAGATTACAACAGTTGTCCTCTGCAAATTTCTTAATGTAATCTTCCTATTCGTAATATTAAATTAAATCAAAGATAATAAAATATATTATACATATAAGCTCTTTGTTTTGTCTAACCTAAAAATGTACATAAACACTTATATGAAGCATAAACTTTTATTTAAAATTTTTTAAGAAAATTAAGTAATATTTTTTTTAAAGTTCTAGTAAATACATACCTGCAATGCACAATAATTGGCCCACCTCCAGGAGGGTTTGCAGCAGCAGATTTACGTATAAAACTTAAAACTGGTAAAGGATGTTCAGGAACTCCATGATCTGGCCAATTTGTATAGTGATATTGATATACTGTTCTTTCTGAGGATGTTTTCTATGAAATAAAAGTTTTTATTATTTATTTTAAATATATTAAAACCCAAAATAAATACCCTGTCATTGCAATAAAACAATATACCTCAATAGGAATAAATAAAATAAAACTTTCTCTATACCAAGGTCAGGCAACGCAAATGTTAATTTAAACTTCTACGTTAGAAATCTCATGTTAAACAGTATTTTAATATTAAAATTTAATAATTTTTGGTATATAATAAATTACAAATAAAAAATAAGTAAACAAGTTTTTTCAATATTTGGTTGTTTAAAAATATGTAATTTACAAATACTCTATAGGTTAGATTAATAAGATATTCATAAAATATAAGGATCAAAAGGTATTTTATGATTAAAATATATTTTGAGAGTATTGTTACATCAAACAAATATACAATAACACATTGGGTTAAAGATCTAAGCTTCTGTGAAATATATAAAAAAAATTATATGTGTGTCCTCATATTTATGGTGAGGTTGTGATATTGAAGGACAAAATGTTGGAAAGCTTATCTTGGCCAGGACATGTAAAGAATTTACAAAAAAAAAAATTGCATAACCTTTTTTAATTTATGTTACATAACTCTAAATTAGGTAACATATTTTTTTAAAGGAATAATGTTGTATAATTATCTCTTTATTTTGTTATTATAGATTAAGACTAATAATATTTATTTTTGTTTTATTAGACAACAATAAGAATTTTTTCTATACTTGAAATTAAAAAACTTCCGAAATTCAATAGAAACTTAAATGTTCATGTTTATTAATGTTAACACTGAGTGTAAATTTTTACAGCGTTTTTTGAAGGGCCCTGCCCGCCTTTTTTTCATCTTGATAGCGCCCTCATGCCCTTTTTTCAAAAATGCCGCCGTCTTTTGAAAAAATTCCACCCCTGTTGCCCTTTTTAGTCAAGCACAAGCGTCCTTACTTCTGTCTTTAAAAAAGGCATGGATTAAATTTTTTTGTGTGTAAACTGGAATTAAGTGAATTATGATAGTAGAAAAACAACCTCCTTTTTAACTGCGTGTGTTGTGCAATCACGATGATTGCGCTTTAATTTCGAGCACGGGGGATTTCACCAATCCTATTGATTGCCTGTGCTCAAATATTAACTGCTTAAGTTTTTTTCTGTTGTTTTTTTAAAAAAGAAGATGGTTTGGGGCAAGGTTACAAGATTAGGCATTTTATTACGACATTTTGGATTTAAGTAGCCTTTTCATCAGTTTTGTAAGGGGTCTGATTAGGGCAACTTACATATTTGGTTTTTAAGGAAAAAATTAATTTACAAATGTTAAATTTTTTATTTTAAGTAGTATATTCATAAAGAGACATGAATTTGGTATGGGTCTTTCCTTCGAGATACACCCCGAACCATCAACAATATCCCAATATGCAGCTCTAGCGTAATGCCAACCAACATTGGAACTTTTTTTTTTGTTTGGTCACGTGTACGATGTGTCAATGGGTGGACACGCCCACCCCAAACTTTTTTTTTAAAGTGCCCTTTTAAAAACAAGAAGTGCCATTTCAAAAACAGGGTGCCCTTTTATCGCCAACAGCGCCCTGCCCCTTTTTATTTCTAGAGTGAACACTGATTTTTACCTTAATTTGTTAGAGAATACATTTTAGGATTTATTTAATTATTGAAAACACATGAAAATAAATAAAATTGAAAACAAACTATGTAATATGTACATGGAATTTTGCACTCAAATATATATCCAGAAAAGATTTTTTTAAAGTTAAATATAATGAATGTATACAATTAACTGCGTAAATGTGAACAAAAACATAAAAAGACAATAGATTTTTGTTAAATTCAATATACATGAAAATAAAAATGTTAGGATATAAGAAAAAAGTAAGTTAAATTTTTTACAAGATAACTCACCTTTTTAACTTTTAAATTTCGAATTACAAATGTACGAATTGTGTACGTTGCCAATTCCACTTCTTGAGTTAACTTCACTTGAATTATACCATATAATTCAGAACCTTCTTTTGGCCAATACATATCACATTTCCTCTGCAACATGAATTAGAAATTTAACAAAATTATTTAATTCATTAATTTATCATGTGCCTTATTGACTTCAAACTTATAGTATATCTAGCTCTAAAAATCAGAATCACTAAACCACATCAATTTTGCGATATCAAACTGAATAATGTAATGGAAATTAAATACACAAAACAGGATAAATACCACACTAACCAGTGAAATAATTCAATAAAATAGTTCATACTGCCTTATAATGACATTTCAAAACCTTTATTTGGTTATTCAATGAAAAGATGCATCATTTTTTAAACTTTACAAAAAATATAGTGTGTCTGAATTAGTTTTAAAAAATATAAAAATATTTATAGCTGCAATATCAATAAATTACATGTTTAAATTTATTGATTACTACTTACTCGTCCTCTTTCAACCAAATTTGTTATCATAATTATAATGTAAACTTTCTGTTCCCAAATCATTCTCCAATAATCATCAAATGTTGATGGTAATGGTCCCTGGGTTCCAATATAGGCATTTGGTTCATTATATCCCTGAATAATAAATGTATATATATTTAATTAATATTTCATAATGATTAAAATTTCTTTGCCAAATATGAAATTAAATAAATATTTTAATTTATTATATATTATTTCAAAATATCCATACAAATGAAAACAAACAAGATTTTAGAGTTTCAGAATTTCATTGTCATGTATTAATGATTACATTTCAAAAGGAATTTTATACTTAAATGCATAACATGAAAAGTCATCGCTTTAATTAAACAAAATGTATAAATTCAATACATATATTTGAATACAAATTATATCAAAATTCTTATGCCATGTGTTTCTTTTAAATAATTTGAATAATTTACACTTATTTTGAATACCTGCTAACAAAAAGTAAAATAATTTGAAACGTGAAAGTGCAATGTCAAGCTTTTGTCACAAATGATATTCTCATGCCATTTAGTAGCACCGAAGCGAGCTATACTGTAGTTTCATTTCGAGAATAAAAACGTTATGTTAATGTCCGGAAAAGTTTTCCTATAACGAGGAAGAAGGTGCATCGTTAATCATAAAAACTTGTTTTCTGAAAGAATAATTTTAGTTGACAATGTGCCTTTATCCCCTGTATCCTTCATTTATGCAAAAATTAGTCTATCAGATTAGAGCTAGAAATTGAATTAAAGAAATCTGATGCCATTGCATTATTAAATTTTTTTCACTAAACCATATTTTTTTTTAATTCAATGATAAGATTATTGGAAGCAGTTGTATTGCAATGGAGACCGGATTCACCAAAAATAAACATTAGACAGATGTTGGGTAAATTCAACCCACCTGTTGACATAATAAAAAATATTGAAGTAAACTATACCTTTTTACTGTTGATTTTGATTTTTGTAAAGTGAAAAAAAAATGGTTATTTCACCAAATCACTTTTTCTAAAATGATCCGCATTGACATGCTCATTTAATCAAGATTTGTTACATTTAAGCATAAACATAAAATGAAGTTTTGTAAAAATGATATAAACTGATAATTTGCAGCTTCACATTTGCAAAATTAAACAACAAAATATTTTATCGTTAGATTATTATCATGCAGGCAGTAAGTTGGACAAAAGAGAAAACTACAATATAATATAAACAATATATTTACTTAATGTAGAACAAAAATTTAATTTGGTTACTTACATCAATGTAATTGGCATTTATGTAGTCGGTTGTTTTTTTCTGACCAGGAAGAATTTTTAAAATAACTCTGCTGTGGTCATCTATAAAAGTATATTTACGATTGAAATCTTCATAATTAAATGAATAAATACAAAATCTTGATACACATTGTGATATCATGTGTGATAATTCCTGTTCAAGAATTAAACTCAATTACTACAGTTTGACAAGTTAAAAAAAGACATTCCTCTTTAATATTACACTACTACATAGACATAAATAACTTTCTAAAAAATGTTAGCTGTCAAATTTTTTTTTAACAATTAAAATTTCCAGAGAGTGATAATAAATTTAGTACTTAAAACAGTGTAACAATGTTAATGAATAAACTAAAGTATGAATTTGAATTATTTGTTAACTTATAAAAAAATAAAGCAATTAAGTTGTAGAAAGTTAACATATCAGCACGCTTATTAAGCAAAATGCACAAGTGATCCTAGTTATACTGGAGTTATTTAGATCAACCTGTATAAGAAACTATTTAAAGAATAGCATTCAAATTTTTTTTACACATTATCCATTGAGTATGTAGCATGTAGTTTGATTTATTAAGAAAAAAAAGTTCAGAATGTCAGCCTCTAGGATAAAATTGAGATTTCTGATTATAAAAATTCAATAAGAAAAAAACATGTAAAAACAAAATTAACACTAAATATTACAAAAAGTTGTATAAAATCCTTTTTTACTTTATCTTTTGCTATGAAAATAACATCACATCTAGTTTTATAAAGACTATTGCAAAGAAAATAATTGAGGGAATTTATAAAGAGTTTAGAATTTTTTTTTTATTGAAGTAATATACAAATAGCATTGTAGGCTATGAAGGATTTTTGAACACATTCTTTAAATAATCCATTGTACGTTTCTTTTAGTATAAATAATAATTGCACAAAACAACAATGACTTTAAATTTAAGAAATGAAGTACAAGAAAAATTTCTAGACAAATGAGAAGTTGTAACTAAAGCATACATACATGCAACAATGTTGACATATCTATTTTTGTTTTTATTTTCAGCAAGTTGGGAGCATTCTGAAGATAATTCCAAATCAGTAGCTTGCTGAATTGACTGTAAATTTATAAGAAAATATTAATATAATTGCAGTGTATAATAAATAGACATAAGTGTATGAAATAATTATTTGAACACAAAATGAAAAGTAAAATAAAAAAATTAAATTAAATATGCAATTTTGCTTTAAATTCGTGTACAAACGAGACATTTATTGAAAATATTAATTTTACTCTAAGCGATTTTTTTATGTTCAACAAGTCATCAATGTAATGAACTTTTATTATGAAATGTGCAGAATGTGTAGTGTAAAGATCTATCTTGAATTAAAACAATATTTAAGTATTACAATTACTTTTTTAAAAATATAATTGGGTGGAAGTATCGAATTTAGAATACTTCAGTTTCTTAGCTTTTTCAAATGAGCAAAACCTTAATATGAAACAATGAAATAAAAAAAAATTACTTTCATGTATGAAAGAACATATGCATAACATTTTGATATATTGCTGAAACAATGAGTGATGTTCAAAATCATTAATATAATGTAGAAATAGTTTGCAACAGATAAACAAAAATAAGAAACCTAAAATGAAACCAAGTAACATAAAAATTTGTTATATTACTGTTGAGCAACTTCAGAGGAAGGAGTCTCAAGATCAAGTCATACTGGGAGCAACCATTGATTTTAATTCTAAATTTTATTATTTATATTTTTTACTTTCCTGTTTTACATAAATTGTTTCTATTAAGCTTGAGTTCTAGGCAAATTAGATAAATAGGTCTTCCCAGAAGACTTTTTAACTTAAGGAGCTAAGATGTACTATGTAGATGCTTTAGTAATTTTTAAATAATAAATAAATTAGATGTAATAAAATATTAAAAAAAACTAGCTTATTAATTATGTTTAATATTTTTGTTCTATCTTTAGCATAGTCATTGATTGGTTCATTAAGAACAACATTAAAGAATCGTTTAAGTGAATAACCATACTTATTTGAAACTCCTTTGTTTATTAAAAAACAGTCAAATTCCCAAAGTATTGATAAACATATAAAAAGTACCTCATATTCCTTTGAAAATCCAATATCACCATCAGCATGTAGATTACACACATGATCAGGCCACAAAGCAACATCAACTGAACTATTGTCAATATCACCTAGTCAAGACAATAACATTAAAGATACATTTAACAGTAACCACAAAATAAAATTATAAACCTTGTCTTACTTTTATTATACATTACTAATATAATAAAATAAACATTTGTATAAATGTGCATAGAAATTACAATATAATTACATAAACATACAATTGTTCTTAAACACAGAACCTTCAAAATTTTCAAAGGCATTATTAGGCATACAAAGGATTTTAAACAACTTATTACTATAACACATTTTGATAAGGTAATTTAAAATATAATATGAAATTATGTGTTAATTATCTATAATATTAAAAGAAAGTGTCTGCTGTGGAAAGCACAACACATACTTCCTCCGCATATAAAAGGCTAAATATTTATATATAAGTATTATTCATCTTAACAGTTTGCACCTGAGGCTCAGATTTGTAAAATTCCAATTAGTTTTTTTATGATTTTAATAATTTTAGAAATATAGCATTAACATCTTTAAAACAATATGTCCAAGATCTAGATAGATCCAGTTCCAAGATCTAGCTCTTGTAGCATAGTTTGTATCTTGTGGGACTTTGTAAGAATTCGTCGCGAGTTTTTCATGCCCAGACCCGAGTTCACTTTGACCCGTCCCAAAGGAACAGGTCTCGGACTACAGAGTCCCAGAGCGTTTACTCACTCGGTCGTCGCGAGTTTGAGTCTTGATGGGTAATAATATTTTTTTATGCGTATGCCTATTTTAAATGTATATTTAAATGAATTGGTGCCCCAGTAACGCAGGGCCAATCAGTTAGTATAAATGAAAAAGAAAATGTTCATGCCAGCCTGAAATCAAAACCAAGTAAGTGAAATGTTTTTTGAAAAAAGACAATTAAAGTTGTTAAAGTATAAAGTACAATATTTAAACTATTGTATTCTTTTATTAAATAAATTTTATGTATTTTAGAATTGGTTTCATATTTTTTTAGTAATTTTTACATTAACGATTTCATATTTCGTAACATCTTAAGTTCGACATTTCCTTGAGGAAAATAAATTCCTCTACTTTTTTTTTATCAAAGTTTTTATTAATTTTACAAAGTAAAGCAAGATAGATTTACTAAAAATGTTTTTTTGCATTTCTGCATAATTAATTTCTTATTCATAGGCCATTTTATTAATAAAATTAATACTTTCTAAATGACTAATTTTCTTTTCAACTGTATATATTTAGGTAATGTATTAAATTTTTTAAAGGAAACAGTGACCTCTGTTTAACATGTTTTTGAGTAACATTAAATATATTATTGTATAAAAACTATACAACTAATATAAATATATTAAAACTATACAACTACTTGTATAAACTATTTATAACATAAAATAATATGTTATAAATAGTTTTATTATAGAAGACAGTTACGTCCAGGAATACTCCATGATGTTTGAGTTCACTGAGACCTTTTAAAGAATTTAAAACTTACTATTTTTTATATATACAGTTAAATAGTATTTCTGTATCATATAAGTTTAAAAAATTAAAATAATTCTTAATTGATATACAAGTGAAATAAATACCCATTTGCATTTTTTATACAACTACCAATCTTTATTATAAAGAAAGGAAAATTAAAAAAAAATTAAAGAAAGAAACAGTAAAAGAAAGGAAAATTAACAAGTAATGATTCAGTATAGCAATATATCAGTAGAACAAATTTGTATTAATATGATATAGAATACTTTAGCAAAAATAAACTAACCAAATGTTTTGGAGAGCTCAGAAGTTGCTCTCTTACGAGGTGGATCATCTAAATAATAATATGCAGCTTGAAAATACTTCCTGGAATAAATATAATAAAAATACAAGATAAGATTTTACACTCTAATAGACATTTATACTTTTAATTCTTCAAATTTCAAACAAACATTTAAGTGCATGATGGAATACGGAATAACATGGTCATTTAAAATTGATAATTTATGCTTTAAATATCACATAGAAAAACGATTGAGAAACTACAGGGTGGCAACAAAAGTCTGGAAAAAAAGTTCCCTGATATTTCCCTGACTTCCATGATGGTGTCACAAAATTTCCCTGACTTTAAAATTACATTAAGAAACGTTGAAATATATGCTTTGTATAAAAACAAAGTATCCACGCTACAATACAATAAATTTACTGCATTATAAATAAAAATTTATAAGCAATACTTATTGTCAGTTAAAATAATAATTTATAGATACACAAATTATACAATTGTGACAGGCATAATAGTAATTAATCATGTTCTCTATAAGCAGATAATGCAAATTTTTCCAACTATTTCTTTTGGAGATAATTTTAAATGTTTTATATGCTTAATATTCCTTATTCCAATTTTCAATAAATCACATATTCATTAGCCCCTCACATGTTGCTCACAATTTCAAGGTCCAATGCACTTTGCTTTTGCTGTTTCCTCAGCAGTGGTTCACGTTTTTACAAAAATAAAATTGAAAATATGCATAACCATACTTTTAAAAAAAAAAAAAATCTTTTTCAGAACTAAAAGGAAATATTGACAACTAAATTACCCAGAATAGAGTGCATAATGGAGGATAATTGCCATTTTAATGATCCAAATTTGAAAATTTCCCTGATTTTTTGTGAAATTTCGAAAATTTCCCTGACTTTTCCCTGATATTTCCAGAATAAAAAATTTCCATGACAATTCCCTGATTTCCCGGTCTTCCAGGTTATGTTACCACCCTGAACTAGGTATTTAACCTTTTAAGAATGATTTTTTTCTATTAATCTGAATTTAACAGAACATGCAATAGTTATTTAAAATGAGTATGCATGCTATTTTTCCATATAAACTTTTATTTAAAAAAAAAGCACAAAATAGCAAGAATCTCAAATATTTTATTTAAAATTTGTTATGAAATATGGTCATAAAGTACTATCTGATTATGTTTACAAAAACAAGAAAAGCTTAAAAATTACCTCCATAAGACAAAAGCTAATATAGCAACAAGTAGTACCAATGACACGCAAATTATTCCAGCAATAATTCCAACACCAATAGTTACTTCTTCTAAAGAGCTACTGGAATAACCTAAAATCAAATTCAGTTTAACTTTTTATCTCTTTTAAAAATGATAATAATATCGATTTAAATTAAAAAGTTTCTAATAAATAAAGACTATTTAAATTGTAAATAATTATCTCTTTTTGCTGAATATTAAAGTAGTACAAATATAGTTGAATAATAGCTGTCTAAAAAATATTTTCATATGTTTTTTATGGAGAATTTTGGCTTTGCTACAAAAGTATTAAATGAGGTAGGGTCTACCCCCATGTATGCATTAATATTTAAATATTAGATATTATGCAGAAAATACAAAAAACAATGTTTCTGTTTATTATATCTAAATAAGAAAATATAAGAAATACTTTAAAAAAGCATGCTTTTATAAAATGCTCTAAAAAGTAGAAAATAAACTAGTGTAATTTCTCAAAAACAAAAGCGCCTATCCATACTGATTTTTATTTGATTGCTTCATGCTTCTTTTTTTTTACAAATTTAGTTTTTACCTTTTTTAGGCATTTAATTAAAAATATGTTTTTTAAGTATTCATCATGTACATATTTTATAGTTTTTAATAATAACAATACTGTTAAATACTTTTAAACTTAAAGTTTTATAGATGCTGTAGTACATTGATACTGTAGGTTAAAAGGCTATTCCTTATCATGCTATTTTTATTTTTTCTTAAACCATCAACAACCTATAAATATAATAAATCATCAAATTGTGAAGACTTTAAATGCAATACGTTTACTTAACAAGTTTAGAACTTTTCTATAATTTAGTGAAAAATACCAAAAACAGTTTTAACCCACCAATGCTAAATCAACTTCTGCATTTTTATTTATTAAAAATTAATAATTAAAAGTTGATGACTATACAATTTGCCATTACTTATAAATAAAAAATATCCCAATGCAATTAATACTTAGTCATTCCACAGATTTACTAACATAATGGAAAGGAGAAGTGTGCTGTAAGGGTTATATAGATTTAAAAATCACAATATCTAATCAAAGTAATAGCTAAACTTGAATTACTTTGCAAAAAAATCTTTTTCAATTCAGAGTATGGGCCTTTGTATAACTTGGAATGCTCCACAACACTTCGGCTGGCTCCTTGAATTTTAACTTCATACATCATGTTTGAGGTCAAATTAGATATAACCATCTAGAAATAAAAAATTTATAAATAGGAATTGAGCTAAGATGGCAGAAAATGTGAAATTCAAAATGTATTAATTTTTTTTATCGAAGGTTGAAAAAAAAATATGAATGTTTTTTGATAATAAAAAAATATGTGTCAATGATACCTGAAATATTTTGAAAGATGTTAATTTCAAGTGTAGAAATCCCAATTTCAATTAATTTCTTTACTATTTATTAATGATTCATAATGAAAATTAAAGCTATTAACTAGTTTGGGTAACACTAAATAAGCACTTTGATTAACTTGAGAGAGTTTAATATAATCTAAAACAATAGCAATAACAAGTTTCTGGGTCATTCCTTTTTCTAATTGTGAACATGGTATTGATGTAGGCTGCTATAATAAGGCCCACAAACAAGTCTAAATAGCTCCCTATATCAGTTTTAAAGCACAATTTTTTATAGATAAATTTGTTTTTGTTATTTTTTAAAATTCTTCTTTGAAGCGGATTTCAGTAGTTCCAAAGTAAAATTCACAAACCTTATCATAAAATAATTGTATGTATATAATGCTAAACTAATTTTAAAAGAGTTATTTTATTTAAAAAATCCATTTTAAACAACCTTAAAACTCAACTTTAATAAAATACATTTCATTAAAAAATATTTGTCTTTTCAGTTTTAACGATAAGTCTTAAAATATTATACGTACAATATGAGTTTGTCTTTCCTGCGAAGAAGATACAGATATTTCTTCAAAATCCCAAGTATTTTCAGAACGGTATGATATAAAATAATAGTCAATTCTATGATAAACTGCTTTTGGACGATCCCACTGTATGTAGATACTTTCAACAGATTGGCACGTTAGATTTGTGATGATTGGGGCACTAGGACCTAAAATAAAAATTTACAAACATG
The DNA here is from genome assembly GCA_963932185.1 of Troglohyphantes excavatus. NCBI lineage: Eukaryota > Metazoa > Arthropoda > Arachnida > Araneae > Linyphiidae > Troglohyphantes > Troglohyphantes excavatus. The sequence continues at coordinate 12,824,567 of OZ010676.1, read as the reverse complement.
GATTTCCAACCATATATAGACTTAAGAAAAATACATACCAACTAGATTTAACATTTAAGATGCATAAGCCTTCTGATATTTTCAAAAAATAGATTATTCTTATTAAAGCAGTGCTATATATATTTTAAATGTATAAAAAAATCTTGTTATTTTAAATCCATTGTTTTATCTTTAAATATATTTTACTTAAGGAATTATATTATGAATTGTTAATATTTTAGAGGATAAGTAAGTGCTGTGTTTAAAACCATTATGAAAATTCTTAACTATTTCTGTTGCACACTTTAAAATCTATTTAATTGCAACTAAGACATACCTAGATTTAGAATTTTTTTTGACCAACTTTAGAAAGCCAATATATAAGGCAACTTAAGTCACTGTGTTATTCAAAGATTGAAAACAAAGATAGGCTAATAATTGTAAGCAATGTTTTACTATTATATAAAAGCACGTTTAAGTTCATTAAATTATTGATATAAAGTCATTTTTACACTAGAGGTCATGATCTGTTGTTGTACATGCATAATATTTTCAAATGCTTCACCAAAATGTTAATTTAAATATTACATTAGATCCATATGATCATATACTGTAATAAATTACTAATTAAAATATCTGAACAAATTTAATGGTTTATTTAACAAGATTGATAACAAAATTTAACAAATATTGAATTTTAACAAAGAAAAATTATACATTGCTTTTAAAATGAATTTTCTGCAAAATAAACTTCAATTAAGAATATGATCCAAAACTTTTATAAATAGGAACCAAATATGCAAATTTATTTTCAAAATGTTAGCCTTTTTTGTGATTGCTACAAAACTATAAAATGCAAGCTTTTGCTCTAAAGTCTGAATGTTTTCAAATTGGTTAAAAATATTTTGAAATATGAATGTGAAAGTAAAGAAATATATATAAATAGTAATTAAAGAAAAATATATAAATAATAATTACTCAATAAATAGTTTTTTTATCTGTAGTTGTATATACATTAAACAATTAAGTTTAAACGGGTAAACTGTGAGTGTTTAAATTTAAGTAACTATATTGTGAAAACAGTTATTAAGAATTCCATTTAACATGTGCATTAAATACATAACATCCATAAAGCTCTAACTTAAAGTATTAGAATAGTAAACACATGAAATTTTATTTCTATTCAGCCATAGATGCTGAAACAGACCATTTCTACTTTTCTTCAAGCCAGCAAGATTTGGAGAAAAAAATTCTTCACAGTTGTGAAATTGTTAGTAAATAAGAAAATGTTTATATTTGTTGAAATTATTCTGGTTGGAGAATACTCATTTGCCAAGTAGATAGCTATATTAGTTCTAAGCTGAATTCCACAAGCCGAAAGTTATCTCTGAGTTGGCGTACACTAATCACTTAAAAGAGGATTTAGTTACCAGAACACAATACATACTAAGATGCAACTCCACCACTATTATTATCTGATTGCCACTCTGATACTTTAAGTAAGGTCTCTGTGATCACATCAAAGTTTCTGAAAGTTTTGTTTAGACATGGATACACTTGAAGAAACATTTAGATTAAAAGTATATTCTTACTTTGTACATCAGTGATGATTTCCAAGCTATTACTAGCTAAGCCTTCATTTTTGCCAGTATAAGCTTTTACCCATACTTTATACTGTGTATATGGTTCTATAGATAATAAAAAGAATTAGAGTTAGTAATAAAAATATTTATTAAAATTTATATGTATTATAAAAATAGATAAATTTGATATAAGCATAGAATAATAGTACTTGTATTAGTTAGGATCATGTTAGCGTGCTCTTTTCCAGGTACAATCTATGTTAATAAAATTATAGGGGATCTGTGTTTGATTTTTCATATCTACGAAATTAATTACCAAAATTTGATGAGACTTGGTAAAATCATAGTTTCATTTCATTCAATTTAGCCTCAATTTTCTTTTATATAACTCAAGTAGAAGATGAGTTATAATTATTTAAAAGTTTTCTCTTTGTTTTGTTTTTTCCTGTTTTTGAATAAACTTTAATCTTAAAAACCAAAATTAAAATTATGTTCCATTCCTCAAAAGCATAAATTTGGTATGTTAAAACTAATATTATGTTTTATTCTTTTGCTAAAAAAATATTGAATTAAATTTTAAGGAGGTTTAATTTTTAAAATATCCTGCATTTGTTTCACTGCTTGGCACATCTAATGACTTGTTTGAATTTTCTTATTAGAATATTCAAAAATACATTTAATTCTTATCCAACCAGTTTTAATTTAAGTAGAAACATAAAAGGGTTTAAATTTACTCATTAAAAGTATATTTTTACTTACTAAGCGAGCCAAGTACATATTCCATGACTTGTTGAGGATTAAGTACTTTTTTCCTCTCCGTGTGATTAGGTCCTACATCTAAATGATAAATGTTATAACCTTGAAGAACTCCATTAGAATTCTCAGGCTCTAGCCATTTTAGCTTGACTGAATTATTAGTAATACGAGTAGCTGTCAAATTCCTAGGTCGGCTGGGTGCTGAAATAATAATATAAATACATATAGTATTACAGTTCCAAAAATATTTTTATATTTAGTACAGAAATATTTTTATAATAAGAAAAATGCATATTTTTAATAAAACATTATTTTTATAACTATACTTTCTTCAGTGGTGAGTACTTCTAAATACATAAGCCATATTAGAATTTTGATTTTATTCATTGTTCACCCTTGGAAACTTATAATTTATAGTTTTAAACTATAACTATACTTTCTTCAGTGGTGAGTACTTCTAAATACAAAAGCCACATTAGAATTCTGATTTTATTCATTGTTCACCCTTGGAAACTTATAATTTATAGTTTTAAAACAATTCAAACATGAGTCATTTTTACAAAGTAGGCTAACAAACAGAATAAATATATTTTAAACAATGAAATATGAATTATGTCCAATTTGTATTTTAGCAACACCTTGAAATTTACACCTTATTGGAAACACAAATATCAGAATTGGTTTGTAATTTTTTCACAATTTACATAATTCTATGAAAATATACAACAATATTTATTAGTGAAAATTTTACAATTTATTTCATTGAGAGATAAGAAGGAATGTTAGAAAATTCAATTTATTTGAGTAATGAATCATATCTAAAAATAATGCGTAGCTGAATTAAGATGTTTAATTTTTATATATTTTTTATTTACCTCCTTCATCAGTCATAACAGCAACTGTTGTAGATGGTCCAATCCCAGCAGGATTGAAGACTTGGAGTGATACTAAGTACTGTGAAAAAGCATTCAACCCACGAATAGTAAACTCCTGAAAGAAGACATAAGTAAACACTGTAATAATATCATTTTCAGCATTGCACCAAATTAAAGTTTAATAAGCTAATATATTACTTAATAAAATAAAAGCATAAATTAATTAATGCCACATTGGGTGAATGCACCAGTTCACCGACCATTTGAAAAAAAATATATTTAAAACTAAGCATTAAAAGCCCCTTTAATTCACACACAATGTTATTCAAAGGCTTTTAAAATTTAATTATATAATATTGAGCTGAATTCTGATGCATTCACCCAATTTCATTTAATTAACGATATAAGGTGAATTCACTAGTTACCGACCATTTGGGAAAACTATTTTAAACTAAGCATTAAAATCCCTTTCAAATATCACACAATGTTATTCAAAGGCTTTTAAAATTCCATTGTATAATAATGGAACTGGTATTCTGGTGCATTTACCCTATGTCACTTAATTAATAACATACGGTCAATGCAACAGTTACCAACCATTTCTAAAAAACATTGAAAACCAAGAGCATTTAAAGTCCTTTTCAATTCACACACAATGTTATTCAAAGGCTTTTAAAATTTCATTGTATAATAATTGAGCTGCTATTCTGATACATTCACCCTATGTCATTTAATTAATGACATAGGGTGAATATACCAGTTACCAACCATTTATAAAAAAAAATATTTAAAACTATGAGCATTAAAAGTTTTTTTAATCTATTAACTATTAAAATTTCATTTTGCAGTCATGTGAGCTCAGTAGTCACAGGAATTTTATATATTTGCACTGGTCGAAAATTGATGCATTCAGCATAATTTGAGAATTTATATATTAAGATGAAGTCAAAAATGCAATAAAAAAACTTACGGTAGCCAAGGGATCTCTCAAAGTGATTTCTCTTTCTCCGCGAACTCTTTCTCGTAGTCGATAAGTAATGCGATATCCAAGAAATTCACCATGTAATGTATGTTTAGGAGGGGGTGCCCATTGTATAATAATTGAGCTGCTACTAGTGTTATGGGCGTAAGTTATATTTGGCTTTCCATCTGGAACTGAAAACAAAGAATATATATATATTTTAATTTACTCTGGCCTTTCAAGTATTCCTGAAAACATAAAATAATTTCATTTATACATAATGTATTAATTATTAAATCTATAAAAACAATTAATGTTACAATTTATCTATAAATGTATTAATTAAAACTATCTTTATAAAATAGTTAAGATTTTGAAACTTAAAACCACTCAAGAGGATGGCAATTTCAGCACTGGAATCTATTATCTTTATCAGTTCTAAAGATGCTCTCAATCAATAAATGTTTTGTTACATCTATGTCCGATACCTTAGATGTTTTTTCTATAAAATATCCAATTTTAGAATAAAATAATAGTTTATAAACAAAGTTTTCTCTCTTTAATGTAAATTACTGAAAAAATATTCTTCAATAAATTGCAAAAGCATAATATGGGTGAAAGAGGGCACTAATTTTGCAGAAATTTAAAATAATTTGTGTTCTTTCCAAAATAAATTAAAAATAAAGAACCATTAAAATGAAAAATAAAAACTTGCAAACTCCTTACTGTTGTACATTGGAAATCATGTTCCACATAATCATATTTAATTTTCTATTTATCCTCACATCTGAAAACACCTAGTATTATTATTTAATTTTATTATTGGGAAGAGATTTTTAATGTACATGTGCTATGTTTACCAACAAACAAGCAATATGGAGCTGTCTATTTCTGACCTCGTTTAAGATTCTTAACACAGCCAAGACACACTTCGTAATTTTGAAACAATGGTGAAATGACGAGTTCGCCACCTGAGCTGGCATCCGACGTAACCTGAACTGTACCCACATTGGACTACATTATAACGAATTTAACGAGCACTAGTCCCCTCTATACGGTGGATATTTTTATTGGTGCGCAAAAAGAACGATTCTGACAACCTTCTGATTACCAAATCGCTACAACACATGAAGGATCGAACCAGTTCCAATGTTTTTTTTGGTTTGGTTAAAAAACGTCGCACTAGAGCTGCATAGTGGGATATTGGCGACGGTTCGGGCCCTATCTCGAAGGAAAGACCCTCAGCTTCCATGGGATGCTGAGTCTGAGCACACTACATGGCCACTTCATGCCTTAAAATAACAGACAAAAAAAAAGAAGAAAAATCAGTTGTTAATACCATGAGAGCATATCGTGGACCCATCTATCCTTAAAGATTTACGACTGCCTAACATTTTAATAAAAAGTCACTCACTAATAATCGGAGGCGTAAAGTGGCTCACGTTTCTATTAGTTCTAAGTTTTATTAAAAGGCATAAATTTCATGGAAGTGGAGCCAGTTTTTCAAAATATTGAAGTAGAAGGGGGAAGGGGGGGGGGGGGGCACGGGCCTATAGATCTAATACAAGTTTACGCCTATGGTAATAATTAACTTAAAGCAAAATTTGATGGTATCTTCATGGGAATAGACATGCTGCCTACCAATATTAGTCAGATTGCATTTATAAATAGTTTATCAACAAAAGCATTAGTGCAAGCTTAGTACAACTTAAATCCTCGGAAGTAGTAAATAAAACTCAGTTGACTTTTTACTCCCTTTGTATGCAGACTGGCGGTTTCTACTAAGTCTAGTGCAGATTTAATACTTTAATTTTTACATAATAAAAAAGTTTCATGAATTCATGTTTCATTCAAATACCTTACAAATTATGTTTTTAGGAATCTACAATGGTATTCCATACACTGTTGGCATTTAATTATTTTTAATAATTAGTTAAAACTTTAGGTTTTAAACATACACCTGTCTATGAAAAGGTAATATATGAGCCTAGTTGGAATGTTTGTTGAACTCTACATTTTTTTTCGAATGGCTTAACCTTAGAACGTATAACGTCCTTCCGGAAGGACATTATGTATTGCCGTTAGGACTCACCTTTATGATCGTATAAAGGTTTTTCCTTCATTCTGACAGGACAGAGTTTTCTGAACCAGAAAGTTCGGAAAATTATGAGTTGTCGCAAATACAAATAATGTCGACCAACTAACATGCTCTAGGCCCAGCAAGGTTGGTGCTATCAATTTATAATCTTCACGATTCAATAATCCCGATCCAGTTGCTTTTTAAAACTACCCACTCCTGAAGAATTAACAACATACACAGGCAAACTATTCCATTTGTCTATAACCCTAATTAAATAAATAAGGCTTTCTAACGTCCCGATTAAGTTGTCGTACAAAATGAATTATATAATTTTAATGCCATTATTTTATTAAAGAACGTGATGAAATTTTATATACAAAAATTCTATTATTCATTAAAATTGGTAAACATTATTTTAACTTTTGGAAAATATTACAATGTCTATGAAAATCTACTCCATAATCCAAACAGAATAAATAGCGGATAATTTACATAATTTAATACAATTTCATAAACAAGTCTTAAAGATGTGGATTGGATAGTATGTTGGTAAATGTTATAGTTCCTGTTTATGTAATATATCTTCTAACCCATGAATAATTTATTCTATTAAATTAAATTGTATAGAAATAAGACGCATAAATGGTATTCTCCAAAATTATTTGCCAATGGTAATTAAAAGAAGAAAAAAATAATTACCTTCACGTAGAGTAACCATATAATAGGATTCTTTGCTGGGGCGTGAAGCTCCAATGGAATTTACAGCAACAACTCTGAATGAGTATACTGTATATGGTTGAAGTCCAATCACTTGCCAACTCGTTCCGTTGTCTGATGTCATAATTCCATTAGATTCTTCCCATTCACCAGATTCACCAACCCTGTAAAATCCGAATATTAACTCAGATGTTCCTGTCTGAAACTAGCATACAATGTCATATTTTGCAACGTGGTCATCAGTAGCGTAACTTATAGGCCCGCAGGGACCGTAAAGTGCGACAAAGCAGAGGCGTATAAGGTGGCCACCAAGGTTTTAAATAAATTACATTAATGACACACAACAAGAGTGTACCGTTTCTGTCTGTAAAAACAAATAAATTTCTGAACAGAGAATATTTTTTTTCTTGAGGAAAGAATAATTACTAATAGAGTGTCTTCATATGATAGCAGAGTCAATAACGTATGAAATTTTGCAAGTAATTACTATGTCGAATGCTGGGTCGCCTGAGTTGACATTAGTTTTCGAATTTAATATTCTAATTAAGTTTTTAAGTAAAATTTGTAACTGAGGTAGAGGTTCAAGATTGACGGTAATTTCCATATAAATAATCTGAGAGAACTCTAAGGTTTTTTTTAGTGAGGACCCAAGTCGGAACCGTTACACCCTTCGAGCATGTATCCCTCATAGTAGAGCAAACATCGGAAAGTTCGGATAATTGAAGCTCTACTGTAATGTGTATGTTGTAAGCTGCAAGGCTACCTATATGTACAGTTTATATGTTTTTCAACAAAAAAATGTACACTGTTTGGCTTATGAAGACTGTATTCCCAAAGAATCCTAAATAATTTCCCGTTCAATATATACAACATAATCGAATATAGTACAAACAATGTGCAATAAATTCAGATAACTTTATTTTAATTCATAATTATAGGACACTTTAACATTTCTGTTTTGGAAATAAAAATCCTTTGTTTACTTCCGGAAAAAAACATTAATTGAAATAAATGCAGTCATTATATTTTACGAACGATGAGTCATTTCATTGAAGAGAAAAGCATAACGGCCATCAAGTCCGAACTACTTGATTTTTATAAGTCAGTTTACTCATGGCAAATCGAACAACATTTTTTATAACTTATAAATACTCAATCAGTCGTACAATTACAAAGCAAATTTTGGATTATTTCCAACAAAGAAAAAAAAATCATAAATACATATTTTCAAAACCTTCTGTATTGTAAAATTAAACTTATACGAAAAGTTCAGGGAAAGATTGACGACGATGAAGTGGTTGTCCAGAAAACCAAAAAACAAAGTTTTATGTCTCAACCAAGACATACACAGCATTCTAATCTTTATACTTTTTTGACGAATTGTCAAAGTTCTTTCCGTTACACGTCTTTGAACAATGAAAGTACAGCTTGGAGCTACCAAAAGGGGATGAAGTATAGATTACAAAAAGTGGACCCTCATAATTTTTCTTCTGTAGACTTCATATACAAGTTATCCAATCCCTTATCACTCCAATCTACATACAAAAGTGTAACCGTTAACTTGGAAGGAAATAATAATTCACATATCATAATATCAATAAATTTCGACTCGTTTTAAGGCTTATTTTACACGGACGAGATAAACGCACGCGAGCTTTTGCAGATGGCTCTATGATTGGTGGATACCAACCACGTGGTTTGTATGCTCCAATCGCAGATCCATCTGCATAAGCTCGCGCTCGTTTATCAAGTCTGTGTACAATGGGCCTTATTCTTTTGATAATTTCACCTCAAATATCAACAATTTTCTTTATATTTTGTATGTTACAGGAAATATTGCAATTGCGAAATAGTTAATCGTATGACTATGTATCCTTAGATAATTCACGAAAAAAAGGTTATTTCTTAGTAAAAAAAACATTTTGCTTTAGTATGCAATGTAATTTAATGACTATTAAAAACAATATCATTCACCGATAAAAAAAACTTTTAAAAAGTGAATTTTGCTGATTTCTTTTTCCCCTCAAACCGATCCGGATCGAGATAATTGGCGATCCGCTTTGTTTGATCCGGATAACTGGAGGTCTACTGTATTTACAATATTCGCGATCTTTTTAAGCTAACGACTTTAAAAAACGTCGACATTTTACCGCTAACGGAATTCCACACACATTTTTTTTATATGTTAATTGTGAAAATTGAACTTAGTTGTGTACCAAATACGAATAATTGAAATTAACTGAACAAAACTAGCGGGTGCACACAAAATATTCTGTATGCACGGAGTTTTATTTTTGGTGCACATAGTTCACATTTCTAATCAGAATTTTAAAAAAATATTATAAACAAAAAGGATAACATTTGTTTTTAAACAACATTTTTTTTATCACTAAATATCCTAACATAAATGAGCTAATCACTACTACAATTGCATTTATAGTATAGAATACACAGCGTATAAGTAAATAAACTTTGAAAATTATCCAAAACACATTAAAAAAATAATTGCTAAATTTTGCCCGTTTTTTAGTAATAAATTTTTATATTAGTTATTAACCAATATTTAATTTAATTAAGACAATACACCGAAATGCAGTTATGCACCTTCAATTTTTATAGTTAACCCCTATTTGATAATATTCTATAAAACATAAATTGCTTGATAACCGACCCAAATACGTATTGATGAATTATAATGTATAGGTAATGTTTAATTGAAATTTCACACATGTACATTTTCTTTTTAATTTATCTAACTTCACACATGTACAGTTTCTTTTTAATTTATCTAACTTCACACATGTACAGTTTCTTATTAATTTATCTAACTTCCACATATGTACAGTTTCTTTTTAATTTATCTAACTTCCCCAAACGTTCGGCGAAGGTTAAAAGAGGAGTTTCCTTAAATGAAACCGATAATGTGAATACGGAAAGTTATACAAATTACTCATCACTGAATCACTTACTCAATTAAAATGAAGCTTCCTTAAAAATGAACTTTGTAATCGCGTTTACCCAACTAGAAAAAATATTATTTTGTAAGGTGCACTTCATTAATAGAATAATCTGATTAATATTTGTAAAATTTATAGGGCTTTATGTTCGAACTGTAAAATTTGGTTACGTAATTATTAATTCTTACATTAAGTAATAGTATTATTTTTTTATGCAACACGATTTACTTTTTGAATCTTTTTACACAAAATATGGATTACTACACTAATGTAGTATAGGATAGTTTTAATCACACAAAAAACGAAACTTGATTTTCCACTTTCATACATTTTTTTAAAGAATTATAATGTCATAAGTTTATACGAATGTATGAAATGTAACGCCTGTGCGTATGTGTGCTTGTAACTGGAGATCTAGCGAAACGATTCAAATTGATCTACAGGTATTACCAATACCAGTAGATCACTATTTTTTATCAGATACTTTGAGTGAACATTTGAATTCTTTAATAAAAGTTATTTAATTTTTTTTATTCAAATCTTTTCACTGTTAATCACAAACAGAACCTGCCGGATAATGCAGATTTAAAACTATAATTTAAGTTGAAACAAACTCTAACTCAAGAATCTTCACATTTATGCAATAAAATCTGTAGAAATTTGCATATTACTTTAAAAGTCAAAATTCGCATTTCAATTGTGCAGATTTTTTTCAGATTTTTGTAGAAAATTTGCAGATTTTTAGTTTTTTATAGATTTTTTGCAGAACATTTCTAGCTGAGTGTCGATATCGATACAGAATAATCGATAATATAGAGGTATATATGTCAGTAATAGATTGAAAATGCTTTCATGTGTTTATCATTAAATTAGTGTATAAATTTAACCATGCATTTTTATGAATATGTTCTTCCATTGCGCCTTTAATATAATTGTCTCAATCTTTAGGTAAATAAGCATATTTAAAGTAGCGATTTTAAATTTTTAACTATCAAATCGAACTAATAAGGGAATAAAATTATACAAATGCGTTGTATGATTCACGTGTTGTATGAATCAAACTCGATTATTTGCGCTTGAGCTACTCATTCGAAATATCAGTTTCGAAATAATTTTAAACATTCTTTTGAATAACTTTAAATTGCATTTCAAGAAATAGTTAATTACTTTGAGATATTTTTAATTTAAAATATTGTGTGACAACTCTATAATAATTCCTATTGATAAATTGTTTTTCCTTTGTAATATGTCGCCAATATCCCACTGTGCAGCTCTAACAATAACAATACTTTTCCTTCTTTAAAGCAAAGTTGCAAAACCGTCATAATATCATCAACTCTGCACAATTTTTAGCCCGCAATTAATGCAAAATTTACAATCAGATCCCATTGACCATAATATCAAACAAGAGCATTGTTTGAACTTGTAGAAATTGCAAAACCGTGCAGGGTAAAACAGGATCTACAGAGCGTGAAATAGTCTTACAATTCCTATCAGCTGAAAGTTCCTTAAGAAAAGGTCAACAAATGAAGAGGAAAATGGATCTAATCTCCCTTTCAGTCTTCATTTAAGCCGTACTGAGTAGGTATGGTCATCTGGTTAATGACATCTTGAGTAGACCTTAATTGCCCTCGCTTTTCCAAGATGAATTGGGTAAGGATCCGGGCTGAAACGCGAGCCGAGGTTTGCTCTAATGAAGAGGTAGAGGCGTTTGTGCTTCCGAGAAGACCGAAACTTAATCCTCCAGCAGAAGCTAAGATTCATATTCAGAATGTTCTGGGGTTTGTTGGAAGAAAAAAAATGAAATTCGGGCTCGGCTCGATGTACTACGAAGACCATTTTCGCGTTGTTGAAGTCTTTTTACTAAGGAAACGGTTATGCGATAATAAAATTTTAACGATTTGCGGTTTGCCAGGCTTGTCAACCACTATATCAATTGACTTGCACAGCTGTATACACTTTTAAGTTTGTTGAGTAAATTGCGAAAAAACTGTCGAACTTAACTATTGATAATAAAAATTTTTTTGTAAAAATGAAGAAAAAATACAATTTTTTTTCGCTAAAATGTATAAATTCTCAGATTACTGAATAAGTTATAATATAAATTTTGCTTTTTACATAACTTTTTTCGAAACTGGATGAAGGATGTAGCTGGTTTTGCAAATGCATGAGTCGCCATCTTGTTTTTATTTAAGAAGCAAAACTCACATCCACATTACAACCAATCAAAAATCACGTTTGTCAAGGCTAAAGTTTGCTGGATATAACTGCTTTTGCATCTGTATAAAGCGTGTATATAACTACTTTTACTTCTGAGCGATTTTTTAAAAAAAAAATTATTAATAAATGACGGTTTTGTTCTTTTATTATATTTTAATATTGAATCCAAAGTTGTAAAGTTATAATACAAGTCATTTTTCGAATTTTTGGATATAACTGCTTTTGCAATTGGGCTACTCAACTATTTTCCAAATTGAGTGAAAATAAATTATATTTGAAAAAAGCTCCAAACTAAACTGGATAAATATGCTGATTTCTACATAATATTCTTTAAATTAAATTAATATTAATAAGGAATGTTTATATATATTCTTTAAGGTTGACAACAATATTGCATTTTCAACCTCAGTCTGTTCGGTTAAAATTTTAAAGTTGTATACAATAATTGGAAAAATTAATAACTATAATAATGCAAAATTCCAAAAATTAAAAACATAAATAAAAATCTAGATTCAATTGAAATAAAATATTAGTTTAATAGTTAATTTTTTTTTATCTCACTTCGTATGGAAAGCAATCAACAAAACTTTTCTGCAATATCCATTCCTAAAATAAATGTTTATTACGAGTTCCAGTTACTTTGAACTCAAAAGTATATGGCTTCGAAGCCATTTGTTTTCGAACGAACTTTAATAAGTTCCGGTTCTACACACAAATATAATTCTAAATTTAGAAATGACTCTCCTTAACTACATTTGCAGGGATTTTCCGATATTACTTTCCGCGGAGGCGGCAAAGTTAATTTAACTATTACGACACGCTATCTCGCATCTCAAAATAAACACAAGTTCTTTTTACATTTACGCAAGTTAAAATTGACGCCAAATCATATCTTTAAATTAACGAGTAATTATAATCTTACTGGGATAACGTTTTGTAGATGAGCTGAAAAGTTTAAATAAACTATTGATGTTGGTTTTCAATTACGACAGCTGAAATTACAAACGAGTTATAAAAATATTTCCGCATCTTGGTTTTAATAAGGTTATTCGTTTTCGAAATCACAGTGTGACAAAAAAAAAAAAACATTTAAAGAAACGGAAACCTTTTAAAAAGTAATGTGATTTTTAATATGCAAAAAAGATCTTAGAAGGATTACTTTAGAAAAAGTGATGAGAAACTAAATAGTTTGAAGTATTAAAGTTGGAGTTGGCGATATAGAAAAACAAATTAAGTCACTTTTAGATTAAGAGTTACCAACTGGGAACTCCAACAAATTACCAAAGGAAACAGTTTTAAATTGAAGGTGCAAATGAATACCCAAAATATTATCTTTAAAATATGTATTATTAGATTTTTATTTAGAAGTAACATGATTCGTGCATTTCACAAAGTATATAGCAGAATTTTCCCCAAATTCATTGAAAAGAGCAATCGCAGCAATAAATACGCCCCCCCCCTCGAACATAAATTTATACAAAAGTCGTAAACTTTATGTTCGAAGTATTTAAGTTCCATGTTTTTAAACGATTCTTCAAATGTAACCGAATATTGTAGAATTAAATCATTGTTTTATTCAATTGATTAAATTAAATCATCATTTCATTCAATTGAATAAATTATATCATCGTTTTATTCAAATGATTAAATTAAATCATTGTTTCATTCAATTGATTAAATTAAATAATCGTTTTATTCAATTGATTAAATTAAATCATTGTTTTATCAATTGATTAAATTAAATCATTGTTTCATTCAATTGATTAAATTAAATAATCGTTTTATTCAATTGATTAAATTAAATCATTGTTTTATCAATTGATTAAATTTAATCATTGTTTTATTCAAATATCTAAGCTAATTTGAGAAGTTTTTTTTTTAAATATCCAAATTTCAATTAGAACGTCTTTGAAAATAAAGTAAATTGCTGTAGAAAAGTCTAAATATAATTATTCTTTAATTTATTGTAAAAGTTAAGAGATACAAATATTTATGAGAAAGATAGAAAAAATAAGACTTTACTTATTAAAGTTTTAAATTATTATATTTAACGTTATTAACGTTTTTAATTATTATATTAACAAAATTCTCAATAAAAATAATAAAAATAAAAATTTAATTTCATCATTCAAGTCCTAAATATTGCAGTTTAAGCATTCATTTTATATTTTACAATTTTTAATATTAACTCTTCATCAAATTCTTTTTTATCTTTAAAGACAAAGACGCTTCTAGCTAGTGTAATATGCCCATAATCTGATCATAGTTACGTGCATCTTAGAGCCAAATATTATAAATATTTAAATTGTTTTCAATACCGTTATTATAAAAATATGACTCTAGGCTCATATGATAGATACATTATTGCTATTCAGTCAGGCATTCAAAATATAATAATTAAACTTTATGCGTGCACTGCTAAAAATAGGTATTCAAAAATAAGTAAAAAGTACTCATTTTTGATTACATTTGATGCTTATCATGGCTCCAAATACATAACTTTCAAGTTTGAAAAAGATATGTACTTAAAAATGAGTAGAATGGGTGAAATGGAATAAAAAGAGCAGAGCTAGCCTACATAGGCTGCATTCATAAATTACTTTCAATAAATATCGACAGTTACAACCAATACTTACTGGGAATCGAACCCATATCTGCAGGCACCGCTGTCCAGAACCTTAACCGTTAAGCTACCAGGACGACGTGAAGAAGTTATAAACAGAAGTTACGTTAAAAAGGTCTGCCAAAAGAATGGGAAGTAAAATAATCGAGTTGTAATAACTAATTTTCCATTTAAGCAATCGACATCAGATAATGTGGAAACCACCTTCTGAACAACTATTTTAAGTTTGTCAGGTCTCTTTGTTAAGAAGGCTTGAACAGAAGCTGAGATTAGCAATAATAAATCACACTGCTCATTTTTGCGAAAATACGATTACTAAAATTTAAGTACGTCATCGCTCATTTATGATGCAATTGTACTCAAACAAAAACGAGTAGATTCAGGTACTCATTTTTAAGTACCTCTTTTTACAGTGTAAGACAGATAAATTATTGCTATTCAGTGTGTTATTCAAAATATAATAATTAAACATCATCCTTAAAATATAACTTTTTTTCTACACATTCAATGTGTTTTCCCTTACTGTACATTTAAAATTACGTTCGTTCACATTGATATTATAACCCCCCCCCCCTTTAGAAACACGATACGAAGTACTTAATAATAAATTAAAACTAAAAACCAATTAGCCACATCTACCACTCTTCTCACAAAAACTAAAATAATCTCTAATAAATTTATGTGAAAACTCCTTTTACCACCCTAGCAGCTCCTCTTTTCGACGTTAACGAGCCTTCCCCACACATTCAGTCCTGTAGCGCCCCACAAAGTAATGTAGTGGAACACCCCTAATCCCTACTCATACATTATCCTGATTATGTGCCATACCAATTCCCTGTCTCTCGGTTTTGTGCCCCAGGTCACATACTTCCCCACCACCGGATGGAGACAGTGGGGAAGTTGCCGTACATCCCGGCCAACTCCAATATCCGGATGGAAGCGGTGTCAGCTGTTAGCAAATTACAAAAGAGGAGAGGGATACCGGACTGCATGGGGATAGATTTCGAATAAATATGCAATGTGCGTGTGTCTTTTTGGTGAAAGCACTTGTGGGACTTAATTCGGCACCCACACTGTAAAAAAAGATGCTTAAAATGAGTACATGAACGTACTCGGTTTTCTTTGAGTACAATTGCACCCACAATGTAAAAAAAGGTGCTTAAAATGAGTACATGAACATACTCGGTTTTCTTTGAGTACAATTGCGTCGTAAATGAGCGATGACGTACTCAAATTTGAGCGACCATACACTGTAAAAAAAAAAATGCTTAAAAATGAGTACATGGATGTACTCGTTTTTTCAGTACAATTGCGTCGTAAATGAGCGATGATGCACTCAAATTTAAGCAACCGTACACTGTAAAAAAATTGCTTAGAAATGAGTACATAAACGTACTGATTTTTCTTTGAGTACAATTGCGTCGTAAATGAGCGATGACGTACTCAAATTTGAGCGACCATACACTGTAAAAAAAATTGCTTAAAAATGAGTACATGAACGTACTCGTTTTTTTAGTACAATTGCGTCGTAAATGAGCGATGAAGTACTCAAATTTACGCAACCGTACACTATAAAAAAATTGCTTAGAAATGAGTACATAAACGTACTGATTTTTCTTTGAGTACAATTGCGTCGTAAATGAGCGATGACGTACTCAAATTTAAGCAACCGTACACTGTAAAAAAAAATTGCTTAGAAAGGAGTACATAAATGTACTGATTTTTCTTTGAGTACAATTGCGTCGTAAATGAGCGATGACGTACTCAAATTTAAGTAATCGTACTTTCGCAAAATGAGCAGTGTGGTTTAATATTGCTAATCAGCTTCTGTTCAAGCCATCTTAACAAAGTGACCTGAGAAACTTAAAATATATGTTCAGAAGATGGTTTTTCACATTATTTGATGTCGATTGCTTAAATGGATACTGAGTTATTACAATTCAATTATCTTACTTCCCATTCTTTTGGCAGACCTTTTTAACATAACTTCTGTTTATAACTTCTTCACGTCGTCCTGGTAGCTTAACGGTAAAGCTCTGGACAGCGGTGCCTGCAGAAATGGGTTCGATTCCCAGTAAGTCTTGGTTGTAATTGTCGATATTTATTAAAACGATTTATGAAGACAGCCTATGTAGGCTAGCTCTGCTCTTTTTATTCGTTTTCACCCATTGTACTCATTTTTAAATACATGTTTTTTTTAAATTGAAACTTATATATTCGAAGCCATGATAAGCATCGAATGTATTCAAAAATGAGTAAATTTGACTTCTTTTTGAATACCTATTTTTAACAGTGCAGTTAGAATTTAGCTTAATTGATTTGTAGAAAAAATATTGTTGTTAAACGTTGTAATATAATTTAGAAAAAAAAAAGAAGTGGCATGCAAAAAATTTAATTTAAAAAAGAAGAAAAGTCTGGTACGGGCGTATTTTTATTATTAAAACTAGTAGTTCTGTGAACAGAAGACCCCGCGACTAAAAGAAATAATTTTTAACTGAATTTTACATAGAATAAAACCACTAAAACGGCCACTGGAAACGGAATCTAAATAGTAAAACGGCAACCGTCTTGAAACGAAATTAAAAATAACTAAAAAAGCATTAAAAAACACACATATGTCGTTTTTAATGACTTCGAGGAACATCCATGCTAAATTTGAAGAAATTCAAACAACACGCTTGATTGTGACTGCGTAACAAACAAATTTACAGACAAATAGACGAAATACCCAACGGTCGAGTTAAAGAAACGGGACCTCTCTAACGTTCGGACAATAAAACTAGAAGTTCTGAGAACAGTAGACCTTGCGACCAAACAGAATTTAAAAAAAAACATATACGTTGATTTAAATGACTTCAAGCAATATTCATGCCAAATTTGAGGAAATTGGAACAACGCGTTTGGTCGTAACAAACAAATTTACAGATAAACAGACGAAATGCTGAAAGGTCGAGTTAAAACAGGGATTTCGCTAACGCTCGGTGAATATTATAAAAACTATTTTTTGCTGTTTTTATAAAAAGATATCTGTACCAAATAATAATCACGCAAGTTTTATGTATCCAAACACAATGCTCTATTTTAATTCAATTTTTGTACGTCATCTACAAAAACCCTGTTTTTAATTTAAGGCCCACGTTCCAAATAAATGCATCTGCGAAATATTTTTTCCATGCGTTTATGATTTAATAATGCTTGTCCTAAATTTTATTTCGATTTGCATTCCCATTCTCAGGCACGATAATATGGAATCCCAAAAGTGAAGGTTCTTTTGAAATATTTTTTTTTAGAAAAAAGAATAAAATATCCATATTATTTTTGATTTATAGAATTATTCCTAAATGTCAAGACGTAAAAAATCTTCTAGGGATATACTGAGTTTTCATTTCTAGAAAGTTATAATCTATCGTATATGATCTTTTAAAAAGTATAAATAAAAAAGAAATATTAATATATTCTTGAAATAAACTATCCGCTGCGTTTGGATAACAAGTTTAATCGAAAAAAAATATTATTACTTATAGTACAATAATATGGAATCCCAAAAGTGAAGGTTCTTTTGAAATATTTTTTTTTAGAAAAAAGAATAAAATATCCATATTATTTTTGATTTATAGAATTATTCCTAAATGTCAAGACGTAAAAAATCTTCTAGGGATATACTGAGTTTTCATTTCTAGAAAGTTATAATCTATCGTATATGATCTTTTAAAAAGTATAAATAAAAAAGAAATATTAATATATTCTTGAAATAAACTATCCGATGCGTTTGGATAACAAGTTTAATCGAAAAAAAATACTATTACTTATATATATATATATATATATATATATATATATATATATATATATATATATATATATATATATATATATATATATATATATATATATATATATATATATATATATATATATATATATATATATATAAAGTTCTGAGAGCTTTGAAAAATACCCGGACGAGATAAACGCGAGCGAGCTTTTGCAAATGTCTGTGATTAAAGCATACAAACTACGGTATTTGTATCCACCAATCTGCAAACTTTTGAAGATGGCTCTGGGATTGGTGGATACAAACCTCATGGTTTGTATGCTTTAATCACAGTGACATTTACAAAAGCTCCCGCGCGTTTATTACGTCCGTGTGGAATGGGCTTATGGTTAATATTCGGGAAAATTATTTTGAATTTCCCACGGATACATCGCAGTTCCTAAGAACGTTTTTAAAAAGAGTATTCCCGCGTTATCCTTCCTAATAAAAATGCCCGGACGAGATAAACGCGCGTGAGCTTTTGCAAATGTCTGTGATTAAAGCATGCAAACCACGAGGTTTGTATCCACCAATCTGCGAGCTTTTGCAGTTGGCTCTGGGATTGGTGGATACAAACCTCGTGGTTTGTATGCTTTAATCACAGAGACATCTGCAAAAGCTCGCGCGCGTTTATCACGCCAATGTACAATGGGTCTAAGGTTAATTTTCAGGAAAATTATTTTGAGTTTTCCACGGATACATTGCGGTTCCTAAGAACGTTTTTTTTTTTTTAAAGTATTCTCGTGTTATCCTTCCTAATAAAAACAAGTAAATCCAGATTTTATTTAATATTTTTATTGCACCAAATTTCCTCTTTTATAAGCGTCGCGTGAGAACTACGCGCGCTTCTCAAGGTTTATTTACTCTTTCGCCCTCCTTCCAAAGTAAACAACACAACTAAAAGACCAGCGAGATAACTGTCTCTGTGGGTGTAATCAGACACCCCTATTAGGCTTATCAAATTGTATATATGCTACAGAAAAAAAAAATAACCTATACAACCCCACATAGATAAAAAAAAATGTTTTCAGACATTTTTAGTCAAGTGGATTTTAATTCAAAACCATTCTTAATTTTTTTTTTAAATCTCACTCTTTCCACGCCATAATAACAAGTCTGCATTCTTATTAAGGAAGGTTAACAAGGAGAGAACTATAGAGATAGGACAAGTCCCCAGTCAAAAATCAAAAGGGCAGATTGAGGTCAGTCTTGCTTTTATCTCCGTTTTGAAGGGAGCGTCTATGAAGTACATAAAGATTCAGAAGAAATTGAATTTTAGAAACCCGTCAACAGTTTACATTACACTTCGCTGTTTTCTGAAATAACTGATTCAATTGTAAAGAATAAAATCTCTATTTAATATTAAATAAATTGCTTTAAAGGATGTTAATAGTTTTTTTAAAAAGTATATAAAGTGTTTACTTTCAACGTATATTTGATTTTGTATATTAAAAGTCGTTTTTAATATATTTTACCGAAATGCATAGATGTTGCTTTCTTTGACAAATTGAGTAAACAGCGGGAAAATTATTTGCCTTTTTTTACTTATCCCTTATTTTATTATTTATATTTATATTCACTTCTTATGTATCTTCTGAATTCGAAGAAAAACGAGAATCTTTTTTGTCCCCCTTTTTATATGTAGTCACTTCATTATTTCCTGTATTTTACTTTTAGTGCTTATCTAAGTAAATTCTTCATGTGTTTGCTTATGAACAAAATTATAATGGAATGGCCTATAATAATACGTATTCGAAAAATCGCAATAATGGAAATAAGAATTATATTATTATAATATAATTAAATAAAAAATATAGGATATACAAAAAATAACAAAAGAGATTTACAAGTAATATAAAATTGTCAACATTTAATTGTGTAGCATATTAATAAGTAGCAATTTAAACAATACAATATTTTTTATAGTTAAAACAACATTACTCGAACGATAATTATTGTTAACAAAGATAGACTGTAACTCCTTTGTAAGGGATATTATCACCTCATAAGTTATAACAAAGTAATCAAGTTAGTGGATTAATTTTCATAATTTATGTATCATTTATCATATATATTATTTCTGCAGTAAAGATATCTTTTACGCCTCTTAGACAAAGCGAATCCTAATACATGAGGTGTCAAAAGAAAGAGAATGGCATGGCGAATCGTACTTTCATATCATACACATTAAGGTTATTTTGTAAAAAATACGTTTAAAACAATTCATTTTAACGTTATTTTTAAAAAACAAACCGCTGATAATGCTATCATCTAAGAGCAGACCGTTAATATATATTTTTTTGACCATAAAGGATTCGCTAATATATTTCACCCGAATGGGGGGGGGGGGGTCACGTGATTGATAAATATCGCACGGGTATGCTAGTAATCTTCCGCTGGGAACTTCAATTATCCGGATTAATTGGGACCAGATCCCATCCGGATAATCGAATATCCCGATAATTGGCTAATTCACGAAAAAGGGGTTAATTCTTAGTAAAGACAAGGATTTTGCTTTAGTATGAAATGCAATTTAATGATTTTTTTAAAACAATATCATTCAACGATAAGAAACTTTTAAAAATCTCTGATTTCTTTCTTACTTCTCAAAGCGATCCAGATCCTTCGTTTTGTTCGATCCGGATAACTGGAGTTCGGATAATTGGAGCTCTACTGTGCTTCAAACTATTATTTTCAGGGGAAAGGCAATGTCTACGCCCATCAACTGGGAGCATTAATGGGAAAACAAAAACTTTTGGGCCCATTTTCGGGATATCCACACACATTTCATTCCCAAAGGATACGCTCCCCACATGTTGCGATGGTTCTCCAAAGCACCCAAGCGATAAAAATTAACTCTTAAATAGCGTTCTACATTTTATAGACATTCCCCAAGGCAATCTCCAGCAGAACGCTCGCGAGATTATGCGGGCGCCCCAGGCAAGCCGCTTTGGCCCTTCCCTACAGGTGTTGGCCCAACCTGCATCTTCACCTGGGCACTCTACGATGCGAGCTCTCGCTTGCTTCAATTTGAATAAATTAATCGCCTGAGGGGGCTCGTGTCAACGATAAATGGGCTGCGAAGCACCTCTAAACTACACCCACTAGCGTTGCATTTCTCGTTTCAAGTTTCAGGAACTTTGGCGAGGTTCGGTGAAAGTATGAATGCAAAAGAAAGAAGGTGTGCAGTATGAAAAAAAAATATTAGAGCTTTTATAGTGCGTATTTTTAAAAAACTGTATTGAGCTATGTATCAAATACGTAATAATATTTAGTATATAATATTTTACGCAATGCATTATAATATAAGTATATAATATTTTACGCAATACATTGTAATATAAGTATATAATATTTTACGCAATGCATAGATGATGTGTGTGTGTTTAACATTTTTTATAGATGATGTGTGTGTGCTTTTTGCTTTAAAGTAAAAATATTACAATACACACACATAGGGTGAATGACAATTATCTTATTAACTTTGAAATGCAATGAAACCTAAAAGAAATAAGATAACTATTTATTTTTAATATTTTTTATTAGTATTATTTTATTAGTATACTCTACGATGCGAGATCTCGCTTGCTTCGATTTGAATAAATTAATCGCCTGAGGGGGCTCGTGTCGACGATAAATGGGCTGCGAAGCACCTCTAAACTGCACCCACTAGCGCTGCATTTCTCGTTTCAAGTTTCAGAAATTTTGGCGAGGTTCGGTGAAAGTATGAATGCAAAAGAAAGTGTGCAGTATGAAAAATATAATAGAACTTTTATAGTGCGTATTTTTACAATTTTTATTGAGCTATGTATCAAATACGTAATAATATTTAGTATATACTATCTTACGCAATGCATTGCAATATAAGTATATAATATTTTACGCAATGCATTGCTATTAAAATTTTTTATAGATGATGCTTTTTGCTTTAAAGTAAAAAGATTACAATACACACGCACATAGGGTGAAAGAGAATTATCTTTACAACTTTGACATGCAATGAAACCTAAAAGAAATTAGATAGCTATTTATTTTTATATTATTTATTAGTATCATTTTATTAGTATACTCTACGATGCGAGCTCTCGCTTGCTTCGATTTGAATAAATTAATCGCCTGAGGGGGCTCGTGTCGACGATAAATGGGCTGCGAAGCACCTCTAAACTACACCCACTAGCGCTGCATTTCTCATTTTAAGTTTCAGGAACTTTGGCGAGATTCGGTGAAAGTAAAAAAATGTTCAGTATAAAAAAAATTAATGAAACTTTTATAGTGCGTATTTTTAAAAAAAATTATTGAGCTATGTATCAAATACGTAACTGTATACTGATAAGTATATAATATTTCACGCAATGCATTGCAATTAGCATTTTTTATAGATGGTGCTTTTTGCTTTAAAGTAAAAAGATTGCAATACAGGGTGAATGAGAATTATCTTTACAACTTTGACGCGCAATGAAACCTAAAAGAAATAGGATTTATTTATTTTGATATTATTATTATTTTATTTTTATATTATTATTATTTTATTTTGATATTATTATTATTTTATTTTTATATTATTATTATTTTATTTTTATATTATTATTATTTTATTTTTATATTATTATTAATTTATTTTCATATTATTATTAATTTATTTTTATATTATTATTTTATTTTGATATTATTATTATTATTTTATTTTGATATTATTTTTATATTACTTGAACATGTAACAGCAACACATGAAGTTTTATTTGTACGCAGTTTTTATTTTTTTCACAACCATTAACCATTCCAAAATAATTTTCCGTACTGAGCTTTTTCCTGAAGATGGATGCTTGGGAAATATCTTTACAACTTTGACACACAATAAAACGTAAAAGAAATCAAATATCTAAGTTAAGTTGCTGTTACATGTACAAGCAACATAACTTAGTTATCTTATTTCTTTTGAGTTTTATTGCGTGTCAAAGTTGTAAAGATAATTCTCATTCACCCTGTACATTTTAAATTGTTTGGAATAGTTAAAGCTGATGAAGCTCGCAAAATTGATATGATGCAAGCTCATTACATAACTAAATATGGCAGTATATCCCCTGCAATAGAACGTATAATAGGTATATTTAAAAGCAATTTTTAAGTTAGTATATTTAATTTTTTACTATTATTATACGATATTCTTAGCGAGAGTAACGTCATGTCTCCTCTACTACAAAGGATCCATGCTTGAAGGTTTGAATAGACAAAGGTTGAACATTAAACAGTTGAACAATGAATGAAACCGCAAGTGTTTAAAAATAAAGTGTGATATTTTGGAATAATTAAATATGTAATTACGCGTTTATAAACCGTGTCTTCTGGCATTCGTTTAATAACGATTCGTTCTCGTGATTAAAATAAAAAGGAAATTGGAACAGATGTTTTGTATTTATGAAAATAATAAAACTATTCGATTTGTTGACAATATAACTCCAATTATCCGAACTCCAGTTATTCGGATCGCCAGTTATACGGATCGCTTTGAGAAAAAAATCAGCAAAATCCGCATTTTAAAAGTTTTTTTCATCAGTGAATGATAAAAAAAGAAGTATGCTAGAGTAACAATACAGAGCATATTTTAAGGAATTTTTACTGGTGGGGGCAAATACTTTTCTATGGTCCTTGATACGATAGCTGGACCTTGACGTTAACAATAACTTTGTCTTTTAAGCACCAAAAACGTTTTCTTTGTCAATTCAAACTAAATTAATGTACAGTCTGTATGTAGAACTCCAATTATCTGAACTCCAGCTATCCGGATCAAACAAAGCGGATCGCCAATTATCTAGATCCGGATCGCTTTGAGAGAAAAAAAGAAATCAGGAAAATCCACACTTGGAAAAATTTCTTATCGATGAATGATATTTTTTTAATAGTTATTAAATTACATTACATACTAAAGCAAAATTATTATTTTTTTAGTAAGAAACACCCTTTTTACGCTAATTATCCAATTATCCGAATGGCATCTGGTCCCAATTGATCTGGATAATTAGAGTTCTACTGTACTTAATTCAACAAAAATTATTAATGTTTTTTTTTCTTCTGAAAAAATATTTAGGACACAAATAAAAGAAAAAAATTTGCGTCAAATCCATATGAGTAGTGAGGCTTTTCTTAGAACTGGTGGAGAAAATGCCCCACCAACTCTATGTTAAAATATGTCCTGTAGCGATAGCGAATACACAGGCAATAAGTCATTTCAGTATGTAAATACAAAATGCAAACAAAATTGTTTTTATAGATCATTACAAACTAAAGCAAAATTCGTTTTTTTTAACTAAGAAATAATATTTTTTCCTGAATTATCCAATAATCCGGATATTCGATTATCCGGATGGAGTCTGGTCCCAATTGATTCGGATAATTTGAGATCTACTGTAGTTTGTCTAATGTTAAAATCTCGCGACGAATGCATTGTGGACGCTAAGTTCAATGATCAGCAGCATACTACCCAGATGTAGTACGCAGTGAAGAAGTTTGCATACAATGACGAAGTATGCAATTCGATATCGTCCACACTTTGCTTTTATCTCAAGGAAAAGATTGCGAATGTTTATGCGATCGAACTGCTAGTGGGACGCGATGACAGCTTTCTCTAGTCTAAAAATTTGCAGCTGTTCTTGCTGACACATCTACATACATATCGCTTGCTTCTCGTAAATTATTTCACGACAACCCTTTCGCAAATATGGAATTTATGGAAAATGAAAAATGCATTTCATTTACATTCGTTACTGTCGATGAATCAACTTCATTTATCAATCAATTCACTATTAGATTATAACTATTATGATCTAATTTTAAAAAAAAACTATATTGATTGAAATATAACTATTTTTAAAGAAATATATTAATATTGCAGAATATCTATCTATTTATATAATGTTTCTGTAGTATTTTTGAAACGTTTTTGGCAATTGAAGGGTTTATTTCAACAACTTGATTAACCACAAACTAAACACTAAAACTAACTACCTAAAACTAAACACTCAAGAACAGATTTTAAAGTAAAAAAAATCTCAAAAATAAATGCTTGTAGACTTTTGTAAAACTTCTTAATAATATTATATGCTAGTGGAAATATCTTCGAAAATGGCCTTGTCATGTTATTGTAATAAAGCTCTTCATTAAATATTTTCAGAGTATTGTCAATTTTATTCTTAACTACGTGCAAGGAAAATTAAAAAAGTTCTATATATTTTTAATAAAATTGGATTAAATAAAGTTATTGACATGACAGTATGAGCATTATATAAAGACCCTCCTGAATTTACAGCTTAGCCATTTCTGGCTCTTGCGCCATAAAACACCAATCAACCAACCGGAATTTGCCAATGTTGAAACAATGCACTTTCAATACCATTATTAATTAAAATCAAATAAATGCACATGATTTCATTAGTTTCTAAAACTGCCTTATCTGAATAAAAAAATTAATTAAATAGTTAAAATTTTTCAATTAATAAATTTATTGAAACATTTAGTAATTAATATCTGAATTACATTTAAGTGTCTGAATTAGATATATATTTGGTGCCTGAATATTTGTTTACTGTTAATAGAAAGTAGTGGTCCGCGCAATGTATAATTTTTAACTCGGTGCCCACGCAGTGTCTAACTTTTAATTCGGTGGTCCGAGCAATGTCTAACTTTTAACTCGGTGGTCCGATCAATGTATGACTTTTAACTCGGTGGTCCGCACAATGTGTAACTTTTTACTCGGTGGTCCGCGCAGTGTCTTACTTTTAACTAAGTGGTCCGCGTAATGTCTAACTTTAACTCGGTGGTCCATGCAGTGTCTAACTTTTAACTAAGTGGTCCGAGCAATGTATAACTTTTAACTCGGTGGTCCGATCAATGTATAACTTTTAGCTCGGTGGTCTGCACAATGTGTAACTTTTAACTCGGTGGTCTGCGCAGTGTCTAACTTTTAACTCGGTGGTCCGCGCAGTGTCTTACTTTTAACTAAGTGGTCCACGTAATGTCTAACTTTTAACTCGGTGGTCCATGCAGTGTCTAACTTTTAGCTCGGTGGTCCGCACAATGTGTAACTTTTAACTCGGTGGTCTGCGCAGTGTCTAACTTTTAACTCGGTGGTCCGCGCAGTGTCTTACTTTTAACTAAGTGGGCCGAGCAATGTATAACTTTTAACTCGATGGTCCGAGAAATGTATAACTTTTAGCTCGGTGGTCCGCATAATATGTAACTTTTAACTCGGTGGCCCGCGCAGTGTGTAACTTTTAACTCGGTGGTCCGCGGTCACCTAAAAGTTGAGACTGTTGTTTTTAATTAAGCCTTTATCGTATTTTATAAACACTTTTTCTTCGTCGAAATAGGAATAAGAAAAAAATATTTTTTATACTACGGCTAGAGTTAAAAAATACATTCTCTAACAACTTTTTTTTATAAATGTGGCAG
Organism: Troglohyphantes excavatus; assembly: GCA_963932185.1. Taxonomy (NCBI): domain Eukaryota; kingdom Metazoa; phylum Arthropoda; class Arachnida; order Araneae; family Linyphiidae; genus Troglohyphantes; species Troglohyphantes excavatus. The sequence goes on along the minus strand of OZ010676.1, from coordinate 12,797,557 downwards.
GAACTTTTACAAGAAAATAAAAACTTTTTCTCTTCAGACAGGAAGTTCATATGTCTATTCTCAAATCTAATAAAAATACCCCGCATTGTTGGAAGCGACTTTCAACAAATCATAATGAGGAAATCTTTTTCTTAATCAGTCCATGGATTAGATTTCAGACCGGCTTCGAAATTAATTGCTTCAGATTCCGCGTTAGTCAACACCAGACCCTATAATAAAGAACTTTTTTTCACAAAAAGAGCGGAACTATTTGAGATTTTCTTTTTGCCCGGAAGAACTCGAAGTCTACATAATTTCTAAGAGCGCTTTTTTCCTCACATCTTTCCGAACTCTTTTTGATCGCAGTTGATTGAATTCCCGGCGACGACAAAGCTTTCTTGTTCCAGACACAGAATTCGAAGAAAAAGACAAAAAATACCACCCAGTTTGTGCAGGAAATCCAGTGGAGTTGGATTGCGAAATGACTGTCTGGACGAAAAATAGAATTTTAAAGCCACTCCTATATTTCAAAAGCCGTTGCAGATATCGACCGAGGGAAAAGTCAAGGAAGTTTAACGTCTCAATAACTTTCAAAAAGCGTAAAATTCTGCAAATCAATACAAATCGTAAATTATTTGAATTTTAATAATTATCTCTCAATGCGTGTGAATGACTTGTTTAGTTGGGATATTTTAAAAGTTATACATAGTCTAAAAACAAATACCGACTTATTTTTAAGCAGGGTGTTATTTTTTATGCAAGACATATAATTTTTAATAATATATGTACTTTATTGAGATTTTTTTAAACTATTTAATCAAAATAAATAATATTTAATACAATTTTTTTTAAAACTGTTTATTAAAAAAAAATATTGTTACATTTTGAAAAGAACTAAATTAAGCTTTACATTTTATCTCTAAACTAGAGTCTAACTTTTATCGAGCTTTATATTCTATCTTTAATCTCTAAAGTCTAGGAAGTTTAACGTTTAACTGAGTTTAACGTTTCAATAACTTTAAAAAAGCATAAAATTCAGCAAATCAATACTCAAATCGTAAATTAGTTGAATTTTAATAATTATCTCTTAATGTCAAATAAATTTAATCGGCGAATGACCTGTTTAGTTGGGAAATTTTAAAAGTTATACATAGTCTATAAACAAATACCGACTTATTTTTAAGCAGGGTGCTATTTTTTATGCAAGACATATAATTTTTAATAATATATGTACTTTATTGAGATTTTTTTACTATGTAATGAAAATATATAATATTTAATACTATTTTTTTTAAAAAAAAAACTGTTTATTAAAAAAAATTATCGTTACATTTTGAAAAGAACTAAATTAAGTTTAAAATTTTATCTCTAAAATATGTTTACTCTAACCTTTTAAAAACGTATTTCTAGATTCGACAAATAATATATTTAGGCATAGATAGCGCTCAAACTAGAAAATATGTATATCCAACGATTGAAAGTTCGATTTATAAGAAGTTTTGGTAGTTATTAAAACAGCCCGATTTATATTGTGAAATCTAACAACGCATAAGAGACATACGTTCAAATAATTTGTATTCTTTTAAATTTTGCAAAAGAGTAAGTAGGCAATAGATTGGAGTACACGACACATTTTGTTTCAAGATTTAAAATCGTTTATTATCTTAGTAAAATGTAGTATACTTTTTTTAAAAACCGCAAACCTCCTAAAGAAATAATACAACGTATATACTGCCGCACAATACCTGAGCCCTCAAGTTTCAAAACCATATAGATAACTGTTGAAGAAAAATTCAAGATAAACAAAAAAAAAAATAACTAATTGCATTATTTATGGAATAATTTTATCTTTTTTTTTTTTACAAATTTGCATTAGATAGACACAGGATTTTAGATAAAAAGTGCTTCACATACAAAGACTTTCGTAGACCTCCTCCTCTATTCTAGTTAGAATTATATAGGTTTTTGCAAGATTTATATTGTAAAATCAAACAATGCATAAAAGACAAATTTTCAAATAACTTTTATTATTTTAAATTTTGCAAAGGTGTAAGTAAGCAATAGATTGGCATATACGACAATTTTTTGTTTCAAGATTTAAAATCGTTTATTTTCTTAGTAAAATATAGTATTTCTAAAATACTACTTTTTTAAAAAAAGCAAATCTCCTAAAGAAATAAAAAATACTGCCGCACAATACTTGAGACCTCAAGTTTCAAAACCATATAGATAACTGTTGAAAAAAAATTCAAGATAAACAAAAAAAAATAATTAATTGCATTATTTATGGAATAATTTTATCTTTTTTTTTTACAAATTTGCATTAGATAGACACAGGTCTTAATTAAATTGTAGCTTAGTATTACTTTGAGAGATAATTTTTTTCTTCTTTTGGATCTATATCTGGTTTTGAAACCAAGTTATGGAATCTATCTGGTTTTGAAATAAAGTTATTGAATCTATCTGGTTTTGCGATTTATTACTGCGCTGCAATTATTGCGCAGTAGCCGACGCGCATCTTGATCTATCTGCTTTTGAAACTGGCTTCTTTACTTATCTAGTTTTGCAACCAACTGCTCCTTTCACACCGTAAAATGAATATTAGCTAGCTGCTTAGGAATGTTTTGACTTCGCTTACTAATAGATCTCCAGGAAAATTAAAAATAAATATCGTAATCTGAAAATCGAAAAAAAAAAACTTATCCATCTTACAAAACTTTTAATTTACAACCTTTATATCTCAAATGTATTACCCCGATCATTTGACTAAATTATTGACGCAAATAAAAGTAACCTTTCATCCATTAACAACCAGCTATTAAGTCTTCCTAATTAGAATTCAACAAAGGTATGGCCTTTCATTTGGCATTACATGGAACACTAAATATCTAATCCACTTAGCTACGTAATTCTTTAATCTCTGAAACAATGGGATGCGCATACAAATGAATAATTCCTTGCTCAGCAAGGAGAATAGCATACGCTTGAATAACTTCATCTTTTTGCAATTTGCTGAAGACAACTTTTCCATCTATACAGATCTATCAGGGAAGTAATCTGAGTTTCGATTATATGTTTTTGAAATTGGGTTAGCTCTAAGTCATTTCGAAATGACTAAATTTACAGATTTGAGTCATTTATTGGCTCAAGTAATGCCTTTTACATTATTAATTCCATGTTAGCTGTCAAGGTTTAACGTTAAAGTAATCTTTAAATGATCTGGAATGATATGAAACGTTTCTTTTAGAGGTCTCAATTTATGTGATACGTGAAATTAATGATTAATTTATGATTCAAGGTTATGATAACTTCTTTATGGAGAAATACTTTAAATCATTTTAATAAAAGTTAAACTAATTAAATATTTATTTAAAGATAAATACATTTTGTATCTCACCCTACTGTAATCTTTCTGTAAAAATTAAAAGCTTTAAAATTAGGTATGAATTCAACCTTAACTTTTATGCTTTAAGTTATTATTTAATTATTGGATTTCATTTTGTTTTGTTTAATAAAATTTGGATTTAGATTCTGTATTCGGTAATTAAAATTTTAAACAATGATGTTTGTTACAACCCTAAACTAACGTTTCAAGGTCTTAAAATATTCTAAATTTCAAATGTTTTTATGAAGATTATGTATTAGTAATTCACATTCTAAAGTTCCAAAATACTATTAAATGCCAAAATAGTCGCCAAAAATACTTTTGGCGAGTTTCTAGATTTTTCCATTAACTACTTATAGTATATCGATAAAATCGTTCCATGTTCAATTTATACAATTAGTTTATGCTTCGGACAGACATGAATGTGATATTTCTTCGTAGTGTTTTCCTTTTGTGGTATGGATCAATAACAACAGCTGACGAGATTATTGACGCTTGACAAATTATTCTATTGATCTCGATGAATGTATACTAAATTGGCGAGGACACAATTGGCGACATCACAGGAGATCCCAGCGTCATCGAAACGCCGAAATATCAGTTCTCCATTCATATTGTAATTGTTTGCTCTATTCCACATAGATTTATTATCATGCATTATCCCATCATTTCATGTAAATTCTTTTATATTAATAGAGCTCGACTCCCTTGACCGCATATAATGATAACTACACTATAAAACAAAGGTGGTTAAAAATGAGTACATGAACGTACTCGTTTTTCTTTGAGTACAATTGTATAGTATATGAGCGATGGCGTACTCAAATTTAAGTAATAGTACTTTCGTAAAAATGAGCAGTGTGATTTCATATTGCTAATCTCAGCTTCCGTTCGAGCCCTCTTAACAAAGCGACCTGACAAACTTAAAATATTCGTTCAGAAGATGGTTTTCCACATTATTTGATGTCAATTGCTTAAAAGAAAGTTATTACAATTCAATTATCTTACTTCCCATTCTTTTAGCACACCTTTTTAAGATTACTCCTGTTTATAACTTCTTCAAGTCGCCCTGGTAGCTTAACGGATTAGGCTCTGGACAGCGGTGCCTGCAGATCTGGGTTCGATTCTTAGTAAGTGTTGGTTGTAATTGTCGATATTTATTAAAAGTGATTTATGAAGGCAGCCTATGAAGGCTAGCATCTGCTCTTTTTAGTCATTTTTACCCATTGTACTCATTTTTAAGTACATGTCTTTTTCAAATTTCAAACTTATGTATTCGGAGAAATGATAGGCATTGAATGCATGTGATGTTTAATGAATTAGAAGTGCAGTCGTTATAATTATTAGACAGGTTCAGTTTTGAAAGTATAAACAAAGGCTGAAATATTATGTTCACATCATTTATTGTTGAGGACTTCAGAGCAAGACCTCCTAGCTTCGAGGTTACATCGTGAATCTGTATCAAGATGGAGATTTTGAGAAAGAGAATACAACCTGGACACCTCTGATTGGTTCCTCGACTTTTGGTTCGCATTTTCTAGTTAGTTTGACTTTGGCTTTTAGAAGTTGCGTGGGAGTGAACGAAGTCACATGTGTAATGGTGACTCATCCGAAATCTAAGAGTGGGATATTGCCTCTTGAGATTTAATATGTTGGGTGCTTTGGTACTGGGAAAAGGGGGCGATATCCAAATTTAAAGAAAGTTAATTAAAGTAAATTTTAAAGTGGGGAGAAGAGTAATAAAATATCTTACATGTATTCAAAAATGAGTAAATTTTACTTATTTTTGAATACAATTTTAGCGCAGCAGAACATTCCTACAACAATATGGACAAAGGGAATGGTCAAAAGAAGAGAAATGATATTTATAAAATGAATATTTTGCAAGGAAAATCCAAAGAGTGAACCCTAAATTTGTTGGAAATATTTCCCCTATGCAAAGTTGGGAATATGATAGACAGTTTGATAGTTTTAGTGCTATTTCGGAGTGCCATTGGGCTGTTATACAATAGAAAAAAATGTCACTTACCTAACATGTATGATATAATGTAATATAGGGCTGTGATGATTGTCAATACTCGGTGCCCAAGACAAGTTGACAGATCGGGACGTGAAGCTTATAATTAATGGCATGCCTGGTGGATCGGGAACATCTAGAAAAAACAAAACAGACCACTTTTTATATAATTCTTATATAATTTCTTCACACGAAGCACAAAAAGAAACAAGCACAATTTATTATTTGAAGCGCTATTTCAGAAGGGACATGGGTCTTTTTTTTTTAAGAAAAAAAAATCTAATCGCCCGCTTAATGGATGACAGGCGAACAGCTACCTGTTTATCATTTCATCTACCTTCAAACTGGCATTTTGCAAGGTCATAGAAAAGAAAATTGACGGTATCTTGGTAACAAGTTGAGTTGGGTCTTGGTTTAAGACATTGCGTTGGAAATTTTTTTCAACGATAACTGAATTTTAGTAATATTTTATAATATAACTTTAAATTGTCGAGGGTTCGCACTCTTAACTGCATTGAGGTGGAATTGTCGAGGTCCATTAGATTAGTGTATACCAACCCGGGGTCCGCGAGAAAGCCCGAAGAACTTTTGAACAATTAAAATTTTTTAAAAAATAAGTTCGATTAGTATTCTTTTCTGTGCCAGAATAATCTAATGAGAAAATCACAGCTTTTCTCATATTAAATAGAATTTTGTACATCGCTACTCCCTCTTTATACTTTATTAATTATGGAGATAGGCTTAGAACTTTAAATATGTATACACTCGAGGAGAGAAGGATTAAAAGGACCTTATTCAGCTATTCAAATTTATCAAATTGGGTGATGTGGAGGGATTGGAATTTAATATTGCCAATGGGAATATAGGTCAGGGGTTCAAGTTATACTAGTTAGATAACATTATGTTTTAATTATTGGAATACACAAGAGGAATAGTTTGCCTAGTTATGTTGTTAACTCTTCTGGAGTGGGTAGTTAAAATAAAATTCGATAAGCATTGAGGAATCGTGAGTAAGTGTCAGCCAGACAGGACCAACATTACTCTAGCATTGGAATCTGTAGTTGGTCGACATTATTTGTGATTATATTTTAACAGTGAATTTAGATGCATAAAATAAAATTAATTATTTTAAAAATTTGAATCCGAGTGTCTTTGACTCATGCTAAAATCAAATGTCTCAATTATTCAACGAGCTGGGATAAATACTCAAAGTTTTCTTCAACGTATAAAAAATAACAATGAATAATTTCAAAATACCATACATAAAGAGTGTAAAGGCTAATGTGTACCATAACAGTGTATTTTCTAGAGCATTGTTTTTTCCCAATTATTTTATTAAGGAATTATACTTCTTAATAGCAAGATTCAATTATGACCACATAGCTCTTCATATCAAGTTTGCCAACAATCATTGTGATACAGTTTCCATTGTTTTCTACTGGCGATTAATTTAAATATTTTAGAATTTCGATTATCTTTTTTGACCTATTTGAGAATAAAACTCCCTTCTTTCTTTTCAATGCGATTAAATTGATTTTATTCAATTTGCTAACTTCGTATATGTATTGGAGTTTAATTTGAAACGTAAATTAAAAAAAAGACAAAATAGCTGAACAGGATGTTTTGGTGTAGTTTAATTGAATCACATTATGTACCCGGACATATAGAGTTTTCGAGGTCAAAATGGAAGCCGGAAATGGGAATTCAATTTACTATAAATAAATAAAAATCGCATTAGCCCGTTGGTCCGTAGAGCTTTTGAACAATTAAAATGTTTTAAAAAATAAGTTGGGCATTGTTTGTGTCCGCTCACAAAATTCTTGAACTTTTAGTATAGTAAATTACCTCTGGAATTCACCTTAATCATCAATCAGTAGAATTATTTAATAAATTCAACTCATTCACAAATAAAATAAAACGGACGCCATTAAAGTTTACGAAGAAATACGAAGCTTAAACTTTATTCAAAACCAACCGACTTTTTCCAAATCTCAACGAATTCTGACAAATTCACAAATCAGAAATTCCAATCTATGCAGTGTTGCCACTTAGAAAAACTAAATAAACAATAATTCATGTGGCAGTGTCGTTAACACACTTAATATATATGTTACCGTTAAAGTATGTAATGCAGTTATTTCATAGAATACCTATTTATTCCATGAAATAACTGATCGTGTCCGTTAAAGTGTGTAAATGTTATTAATTTGACACTTTAACTAGTTATTCTATGAGATAACTAGGTATTCTATAAATTAACTAATGAGAGACAGTTAAAGTGTAAAATAAACAATTTATCTAAAATGAAATTAAACTAATGATAGACAATTAAAATGAAAAAGAAGCAATTTATCTAATTTACGCAGCGTATAAATGGTATTTATGGAAACGTACCATAAAATCATTTGTTACAACAAGGATTACTAAAATGACACTTGGAATTACAAAGAACATTATTTACCGAAACATAATCTGAACAATAACATTTCTGAAACATAATCTTCCGAACATGATATATGGACAGGCTCCATACATTTGTGAATGAAAATTTGTGAATTGTATGGGTGGAAGGTAAATGTATTTGTCGTGCGAGATATATGATATAGATTATTTTACACTTTAACGGGCTGCAGATCGTTATTCTATGAAATAACTAGTTAAACCATGAAATACAAGAGAGTTTTACACTTTAACGGACACGATCAGTTATTTCATGGAATAACTGGGCATTCTATGAAATAACGGATTTCATACTTTAGCGGTAACATATATAAGTTCAATTGTGATTTAACAATTTGATTAGTATTCTTTTATATGCCAAAATAAGCTTTTTATGCAAAAATCTACGGAGGACGAACAAACGGGATTTTTTGTAATCACACTTCTACTTTCCCCAACTTATCTTTTAATAAATTTGAAACACACCACCCAGAAAAGACAGGCTACAACTCACACTTGGCCGACATCTCCCAAACCACAATACCCAAAACGGCCCATAAATTAGAAAATCAGAGACAATCAATAAACATATCTAAAAAAAAAACAATCCCACTGAACGGCCACATTTCACAAAGCAGGAACAATCCTCTGAAGACAAAGAAAAGATCCTATCCCGCTGCTTGACTCAATGAGCAGTTACTCAGAGCGCACGACGTACATTTATTTATTACAGCCCAGTCCAGCCCAGTAATAAATCTTTCTGATACTTCACTTAGCAGAAAATATCTGCCTAGGAAGCAAAAGATTTTCCGTGCGTGCTGATACGGTAGGTCCATTGATCCCGCCTTACCTCTCGTGCTGGGGGGGAGGGGTGCCAATCTATTGCGATCGATCAGGGCCCCACCTTAAAGAGATATTCTCGTGCATCAAGGGCTTTTTTTTTCTTCCCTTCTCAGAGGATTTCTTATTCAAATCATTAAAATCCGCGCGTTCGATCGATTTGGACGTTCGAAAAGGAATCAGTTTTCGGAAGTAGGTGGAAGTGTCAGGGGGGTGTTAGGGATGTGTTTCCTTTTATCCGGAAAAATTAAGTCGATTGATTTCGTTATTTTTTTTTTATTTAAAAGCCTAAAATTGAATTAAAAAAATGCTGTTTCGGTGGAATTGATGGGATGGTCGTTTTTAAGAACAGAAAAAAGCGGTTTATTGGTGAATTTTTTTTAAAAATTAGTTTTTTTTTATATTACTAGCAACAACAAAAAACCACGTTGCCCGAAAATTAATCTATTTATGTATACATTCACGGAGAGTCTGATGATTCAAAAGAAGTATATACACTGTAAAAAAAAATGCTTAAAAGCAGTTCATGGACGTACTTGTTTTTTCTTTGAGTACAATTGTATCGTAAATGAGCACTGACATACTTACATTTAAGTGATCGTACTTTCGCAAAAATGAGCAGTATGGTTTAATATTGCTAATATCAGCTTTTCGATTGATTTCGTTATTTTTTTTATTTATTTAAAAACCTAAAATTGAATTAAAAAAATGCTGTTTCGGTGGAATTGATGGGATGGTCGTTTTTAAGAACTAAAAAAAGCGGTTTATTGGTGAATTTTTTTTTTAAATAAGTTTTTTTTATATTACTAGCAACAACAAAAAACCACGTTGCTCGAAAATTAATCTATTTATGTATACATTCACGGAGAGTCTGATGATTCAAAATAAGTATATACACTGTAAAAAAAAATTGCTTAAAAGCAGTTCATGGACGTACTCGTTTTTCTTTGAGTACAATTGTACCGTAAATGAGCAATGACATACTCACATTTAAGTGATCGTACTTTCGCAGAAATGAGCAGTATGGTTTAATATTGCTAATATCAGCTTTTCGATTGATTTCGTTATTTTTTTTTTATTTAAAAGCCTAAAATTGAATTAAAAAGATGCTGTTTCGTTGGAATTGATGGCATGGTCGTTTTTAAGAACTGAAAAAAGCGGTTTATTGGTGAATTTTTTTTTAAATTAAATTTTTTATATTTCTAGCAAAAACAAAAAACCACGTTGCTCAACAATTAATCTATTTATGTATACATTCACGGAGAGTCTGATGATTCAAAAGAAGTATATACACTGTAAAAAAAATTGCTTAAAAGCAGTTCATGGACGTACTCGTTTTTCTTTGAGTACAATTGTACCGTAAATGAGCAATGACATACTCACATTTAAGTGATCGTACTTTCGCAAAAATGAGCAGTATGGTTTAATATTGCTAATATCAGCTTTTCGATTGATTTCGTTATTTTTTTTTTATTTAAAAGCCTAAAATTGAATTAAAAAGATGCTGTTTCGTAGGAATTGATGGCATGGTCGTTTTTAAGAACTGAAAAAAGCGGTTTATTGGTGAATTTTTTTTTAAATTAAATTTTTTATAATTCTAGCAAAAACAAAAAACCACGTTGCTCAACAATTAATCTATTTATGTATACATTCACTGAGAGTCTGATGATTCAAAAGAAGTATATACACTGTAAACAAAATGTGCTTAAAATGAGTTCATGGACGTACTCGTTTTTCTTTGAGTACAATTGTACCGTAAATGAGCAATGACATACTCACATTTAAGTGATCGTACTTTCGCAAAAATGAGCAGTATGGTTTAATATTGCTAATATCAGCTTTTCGATTGATTTCGTTATTTTTTTTTTATTTAAAAGCCTAAAATTGAATTAAAAAGATGCTGTTTCGTTGGAATTGATGGCATGGTCGTTTTTAAGAACTGAAAAAAGCGGTTTATTGGTGAATTTTTTTTTAAATTAAATTTTTTATATTTCTAGCAAAAACAAAAAACCACGTTGCTCAACAATTAATCTATTTATGTATACATTCACGGAGAGTCTGATGATTCAAAAGAAGTATATACACTGTAAAAAAAATTGCTTAAAAGCAGTTCATGGACGTACTCGTTTTTCTTTGAGTACAATTGTACCGTAAATGAGCAATGACATACTCACATTTAAGTGATCGTACTTTCGCAAAAATGAGCAGTATGGTTTAATATTGCTAATATCAGCTTTTCGATTGATTTCGCTATTTTTTTTTTATTTAAAAGCCTAAAATTGAATTAAAAAGATGCTGTTTTGTTGGAATTGATGGCATGGTCGTTTTTAAGAACTGAAAAAAGCGGTTTATTGGTGAATTTTTTTTAAATTAAATTTTTTATAATTCTAGCAAAAACAAAAAACCACGTTGCTCAACAATTAATCTATTTATGTATACATTCACTGAGAGTCTGATGATTCAAAAGAAGTATATACACTGTAAAAAAAATGTGCTTAAAATGAGTTCATGGACGTACTCGTTTTTCTTTGAGTACAATTGTACCGTAAATGAGCAATGACATACTCACATTTAAGTGATCGTACTTTCGCAAAAATGAGCAGTATGGTTTAATATTGCTAATATCAGCTTTTCGATTGATTTCGTTATTTTTTTTTATTTAAAAGCCTAAAATTGAATTAAAAAGATGCTGTTTCGTTGGAATTGATGGCATGGTCGTTTTTAAGAACTGAAAAAAGCGGTTTATTGGTGAATTTTTTTTTAAATTAAAATTTTTATATTTCTAGCAAAAACAAAAAACCACGTTGCTCAACAACTAATCTATTTATGTATACATTCACTGAGAGTCTGATGATTCAAAAGAAGTATATACACTGTAAAAAAAATGTGCTTAAAATGAGTTCATGGACGTACTCGTTTTTCTTTGAGTACAATTGTATCATAAATGAGCACTGACATACTCAAATTTAAGTATTCGCACGTTTGCAAAAATGAGCAGTATGGTTTAATATTGCTAATATCAGCTTTTGTTCAAGCCATCTTAACAAAGCGAACTGACAGACTTAAAATTTTTGTTCAGAAGATGGTTTTCCACATTATTTGATGTCGTTTGCTTGAATGGAAAAAGAGTCATTACGACTCAATGATAATACTTCTCATTCTTTTGATACACTTTTTTAACGTTATTTCTGTTTATAACTTCTTCACATAGCTCTCGTAGTACAACGGATATTGTCCTGGACTTCGGTGCGGATGACATCAGGTAGATGGATTGAGTTAGATTCCCGGTAAGTCCTGGTTGTAATTATTGCAATTTATTAAAGGTGATTCATTAAGGCAGCCTACGTAGGCAAGCAACTGCTCTTCTCATTCGTTTTTCAGTACATATCTTTTTCCAAAATGAAACTTATGTATTGGGAGCTATGATAAGAATCGAATGTAATCAAAAATGTGTACATTTTACTTATATTTAAGTATCTATTTTTAACAGTGTACCTTTTAGTATTACATGAGTCACCCGGAGGAGATAAAGCATGCGTTATGTGCTTTATTTAGTAATAAATAAATAATAAAAAAAACAAGATTTTATTAATCAACTAATTCCAAAACGGCTCTTGCCCACTTGGAGAACAAACCCATCAAATATTTTTTCGTATTTCATTCTATTTTTACAACTGGAATTAAGCAAAGCATGTTATTTTACACATTACGCAACATACTTTGTTTAAGTCCAGGTGTAGAATTCGTATTTCATTCTATTTTTACAACTGGAATTAAGCAAAGCATGTTATTTTACACATTACGCAACATACTTTGTTTAAGTCCAGGTGTAGAATTCGTATTTCATTCTATTTTTGCAACTGGAATTAAGCAAAGCATGTTATTTTACACATTACGCAACATACTTTGTTTAAGTCCAGGTGTAGAATTCGTATTTCATTCTATTTTTACAACTGGAATTAAGCAAAGCATGTTATTTTACACATTACGCAACATACTTTGTTTAAGTCCAGGTGTAGAATTCGTATTTCATTCTATTTTTACAACTGGAATTAAGCAAAGCATGTTATTTTACACATTACGCAACATACTTTGTTTAAGTCCAGGTGTAGAAATAAAATGTAATACCAAAAAAAAAAAATTATGGGCTTGTTCTCCAAGATGGGCAAGAGACGTTTCGGAATTGGGCCATTCACATATTTTTATATAAATATCTGTTGTTATTGCTGTATAAATCTTGCAATTCAAACTTGGCAATTACGTAATTCCGACATGGTGGTATTTATTTATAATAATTAGTAATTATTAATTTATACCAATCAGTGTCATTTTATAATGAAAAGTTGGATAGCCGTAAGTTTCGTTAACTCGCGTTATCAGCAGGGCCGGATTTAGGCATAACCTACATAGGCTGCAGCCTAGGAGCCCACACCACACACCAAAACAAAAAAACACTCAACTTGCAGAAGAAATTATTTGGAAGGATGTTAATCCAAATCCTAATGAAAATAGTTTACTTCAACCTCTTTATGATATCGGAAAATTCTATTTTTCTTAACAGATTTGTACAATGTAAATACACCCTAATGCTTTTATGTTCTTTAAAAAATTATATTTAATTTGTGATAATTACAGTGTTTTTCTATTAAAAATCAGTTATTTTTATTTTTATTACATTTTTATTTTGTTTAGATCCATTTGATACAAAGGGGAGTGCATTATTTTATTATTATTTTTATAGACTCCAAAATGTCATTGCAGCTTGAGATTCTTTGAAACCGTTGAAATTTTGTAGCATAGTATTGGAAATTTACAAAAAACTGTCTATCCCAATTTCAACTGTACACTTAAAAATGATTTAATTTGCAGTTCTGGAATATATAGTTGCAGTTCTGAAGTTAGGTTGGGGGGGGGGGGGGCACCATCTGTCAGCCTAGCGGCCCACGAAGTCTAAATCCGGCTCTAGTAATCTGCACAATATTTTTTTTTTATCATGTGCAAAAAGGAAATTTTTCTTCTGTGAGTTTGGCGATAATTGAGAATTAAAAGCGTATAAACTAAGTTTTATTTATGAAATTCCAATAATGTAACCAAATGAGGTATTTGTGTTCAAAATAGATTAGTTATTTTAGTAATAATAGAAATTGTGCTTTACCAATTTCAGATATAATAATATGTTACTCATCAACTAAACTCTTAAAATGCTCTAAACAAGCTATTTCTTCGCCCTTACAATGAGTTAAATCGCTAATTGTATGATAATTCAATAAAACTCTATACCAAACTGGTTATTTGGCTACTTCAATTATACTGCATTTGGGCCAAATCGAATTCCTTTAACATTTCATAATTATCCATTTAACGAACGCAAAAAACATTTTAAATACAAAATACTAAAACAATTTAAGTGAAAACAGTTGAAAATGAAGGGGAATAACAGTGTTTTTTTTCACTAAAAACCTGTATAGGAACAATGTAAAGGAATTAGTAAAGGATAACTATATTTTATTACTTTCAAAATTATTTATAGGAATTTTTCACATTTAAAATAAAAAAGGACGTTTTGGGACTTTTTTATCGAAAAATTTAATCAAAATCTAAAATGTTGCATGCGGATGCAAAAAGAAATAACTAAATTTGAAGAGTAAGTCAAGCTTTTGAAAAATGACTTCTTATCAATGTTGATATTGATCAGGTGAAGGCATCGGGAAACTGCATTGTGCTCAGTTTCATACCCTTTGAAAGAGGAAATATCTTTAAAGCTCTTACATAACGTTCTTTCTTAACACGTTCAGTGCGAACTCAGATTTATCGAGTGCGCACTAAACACTTTCAGTATTCATCCATAAGTGCGACACGGGGTCAATTAACCCCGTGTAGTAACTATCCGCAATTGCAGCACGGGGTCAATCGATCCCGTACCGCACTGAACTGTTAAATATTAAGCCAATTCTTGCAACAAAATGTACTTTTATAAAAACCAATAAATCGACCATATTGTCTTACGTTTTGATTTTAAATAAATGAGCTATATATATTTTTGTAAGTAATGCCAGTCACTAATCTTTTAGTATTGAAACTCCTAGTGAATATAACAAATCAATAGTTTAGTGTGGGGACAATCCCTCAGCTTGGAAATGCAATTTAATATCGATGATTATTAAAACCAGCCCTTCTGAAAAGTTAATTAAGTTGCGTCTACTGTATTATTTGACTACCTCTTCGTCATGTTGCAATTTCCTTCACAGTCTGTCTATCGAAATGAGTTTTACTATAACAAAAGACCGAAGATGGTTCGTATCCACAATTTGAATGGTCTTATTAAATGGCCCCATCACCGCAGTATACATACTGCGTAACAAAGATACTGTGTGCTTTATATTGGGGACAACGTGAGTCCTTGTCCATTGTTTAACCCTCTAACGGAAAATCGGTGGTTTATGCATTTGATTGTCAGGGCCGGATTTAGGCATAGGCTAAATAGGCTAGGAGCCCGCACCTCACACCTTATAATAATTTTGTAGAAAAAGTTAACTTGCGGATTTTTTTTTTTTGGAAGGATGATAATCTAAATCCTAATGAAAACAGTATACTACAATATTGTGATGATAGAGAAGTTTTATATTTTATTAACAGATTTGTACAATGTAATTATGTTCTAATACTTTTATGTTCTTTTAAAAAAATATTTTTAATTTGTGATAATTACAATGGTACTTTATTTTAATCGGTTGGTTTTTATTTTTCTTACATTTTTATTTTGCTTAGAGCCATTTGGGGTAATAAAAAGACAAGTGCAATATTTTATTATCAATTTTCATAGATTCCAGAATGTCATTGCACCTTGGGATTCCTTGAAACCGTTGAAATTTTGTAGCCGAGAGTATCGGAAATTTACAAAAAACAGTGCATCTATCCCAATTTCATTTGTATACTTAAAAATGATTTAATTTGCAGTTCTGGAATACATATTTTTTTTTAATTCCTTCCCCTGCCCACTCTCCTATAGTAGGGGGGGCTCGCGGGGGGCTCGCACAACATATTCAGTTTAGGGTCACACTAATTCTAAATCCGGCTCTGTTTTTGTATGTTCCTGCATATTAAAAAAAATATTCATTTTATTACAGCATATTTTACTAACATTTTTAACGCCTTATATCGTTAAATAAAACCAGAATTTTCGTTTATTAAAAACTAATATCTTTATAGAATGGCATTTGTGTAAGTAGTTTTCTGAAATAAACCTTAGTCAATATATGTTCAATAATATAGAATAACACGTTATTAAGTTTCTTCGCTCATGTCTAAATAAATAGCGAAAGTGATGTATCCTTTAGAAGTTTTGCAAATATCTCATATAAATCTTCTTTAAAATACCTTGCTCTAGTAATTTCATGCTCCCAGAAGCGTTTTTTAATTCTTCTTTTCTTTCTTCTTAAGGAGAAGGATGCATACTTATTACTTTTTTAATCCAAGTACGAATTCTACTAAACATTTTTCTAACTTATTTTGGAAGTTATGATATCTGGAACAAGTCAATCAAATTCTGAAAGTTGGGCTAGTTTTCGCTGGGTGTGAAAACTTTTTGAGGAAAAAACAAAACAAATCCACAAATAAAATTTTCCTATCGGTGACTGATATTGTTTTTAAAAGTCATTAAATCACATTACATACTAAAGCAAAATACGTTTTTACTAGGAACTAACCTTCTTTTTGTGAATTATCTAATTGTAATTCAGGGTGTCCATAGAGAAAGCATTTTGAAATTCCTTGATATTTCCCTGCAAGCCGTACTTTTTTTTTTAACGACAATATGTTTTAATATATTATTATTCTTTATTATTATGCAAGATGTACTTTGACTTTATCTTATTATTCCCAAAAAAAGATATTTATTTATAATATATAAGTTTACTAATCGATTTTCTAACTTTCAAAAACTGCAATCAAAGTTTAACATCCAAAAATCAATAATCACTGCATAAAAAATTTAATGTACCCCAAATTAAAAGTAGAAAACCAATGCATCCCTAATAATAAAACTAATTTATTACATCCAATCCAGTATCTTATGATATACAGCCTAGTACACCAAATTTATTTTTTAAGATCTAAAATGTACTAAAAAAATAAAAGAGGCAACAGTTTCAGTTTCGTCAAGTTTGAAAAAAAAATTATTTTAGGGATGTTCAAGAGAAATTCGAATTTAAAAAGTTTAAAACATTTGAAATATCTATTTTAAAATTAATTGAGTGGGCAAGCAATTATCTAGCTATAGATAGCAAATTGGTTTGCCAAATTTTGGAAACATCAGCATTTCGGTGCGATTTCTACGACCTTGAAAGAGAAAAATTTCACTTTTACACACTATGTCCTATACGTAATTTCTCTGTATTTAATTGCATTTAGAAAGTATTTGAATATTTGCAACCAATCAACGACGTTTCACAGCCAGAAATCAACTTAAAAATATTTTTTTTTGTCAAATTCCCTGATTTTTTTAAAAAAATCCCCAAATCCCTGATATTTCCCTGATTTTTAAAAAAAAATCCCCAAATCCCTGATATTTCCCTGATTTTTTCCCCAAATCCCTGATATTTACCTGATTTTTTCCCCAAATCCCTGATATTTCCCTGATTTTTTCCCCAAATCCCTGATATTTCCCTGATTTTTTCCCCAAATCCCTGATATTTCCAAAAAAATATCCAAAATCCCTAATATTTCCCTGATTTTTCAAAAAAATCCCCAAATCCCTGATATTTAAAAAAAAATCCCCAAATCCCTGATATTTCCTTGATTTTTTCAAAAAAAATCCCTAAATCCCTGATATATCTGTGATTTTTTCAAAAATATTCCTCAAACCCCTGATATTTCCGAAATGGTCAAATTCCCTGATATTTCCCTGTTAGTGGACACCCGTGTATAGTATTCGATTACCCGGATGGGATCTGGTCCCAATGGATCCGGATAATTGAAGTTCTACCGCACCTATTTTTAACAGTGTGGCGAGTATACTGAATGCCCCACCTCAACAAATCGATACGGTTTCCCATAGTATGAAATAGCCCCTCACCTTGCACGAGCAGCCTCAGTGCAGCCCTCTGCTCGTCATTCATCTGGCACTGGTAGTCAGCCGAGTCCCCGTAGACGACGCTCCGCAGGAAGAGGGTGGCGTCGCTGAGTAAATTGACGTGGGGCTCGGCCTCCCACAGAGTGGTCTGCTCGTCGTGCACTTCGACGATCTTGCGGTACTCCTTCCACCAGACCAGGCTGCGGACGGGCCCGTCGATCGCCGGGCACGGCAGGGAGACGTTGGCGCCCGCATGCACAAACACCGGCTCGGGGACGTCTTCATCGACTTCGCCTTCCTCTGCTGAAAATACACAAATATAAATGCCATGCAAAAAGATATCGTCAAACAAAATTTGGCATTTAGGTATTCCGGTTTGTGGTATTGGTATTATTTACTAAATGTGAAAAGCGCGTATCGTATTACTCCTTAACGCTGGAGATTTATTATAATAATATCGACCAACAGATCGAGGGGGTGTAGCTAACACTTTAAGTCCCAAGCATATTTTTGTGTCGATTTTTTTCACTGCCGGCCGTTTGGCGACAATCATTGGCTTTTTATAACGGGGACCTTACGTAAAGTACCCGCATCATAAAAATTATTCATTTACCTGCATATAAGAGGTAACAGAAATGGCTTCACAGAGGAGCCTTTCGATTTCTATAGCATTAATACATGTCTCCGCAGCGGAGCCTACCGAACGTTAAGGGTTAAAATAAAAATCGGGTCAAGTTACACTGTACCGCAAGGTTTGATTCGAGAATATGTTTGGGCCCCAATCAGCCTGGTGAACGCGTTTTACTTTCATCTACACGATGGTATGATGTTTCCCCATAGGCTGATTCCACGATTAGTTACGTGGCCGGAAGCGTATACTACCGCCAAATGCGACATCTCCCACCCGGTTTCTTAACGGTGAATGATATTGTGTTTAATAGACATTAAATTACATTACATACTAAAGCAAAATTCGTTTTTTTACTAAAAAGAAACCTATTTTTCGTGAATTATCGAATTATCCGGATATTCGATTATCCAGATGGGATATGGCCCCAATTGTCCAGATAATTGGAGTTCTACTGTATATTTTATACGGCTATATTATCCGGATATTCGATTATCCAGATGGGATATGGTCCCAATTGATCCAGATAATTGGAGTTCTACTGTATATTTTATATGGTTATATTATCCAGATATTTGATTATCCAGATATTCGATTATCCAGATGGGATATGGCCCCAATTGATCCAGATAATTTGAGTTCTACTGTATATTTTATATGGCTATATTATACGGATATTCGATTATCCAGATGGTATATGGCCCCAATTGATTCAGATAATTGGAGTTCTACTGTATATTTTATATGGCTGTAGTATTTCAATGTTTACTTACTAAAGTAATTTATTAAAGCAATTAAAGTAAATTAGCTAATGAAATTTATTATATAAACCACAAAGGGTTCACCAAATATCCGCTGACAAAGTTAGTATAAAGTAGTAAGGCAATATCGAAACCACTTTGTATGCAAAACAAAGATAAAGTTCAAGAACGTCACTTACTTTTATGTCGGAGGTAAAAGACACCATAGCCATAAGATAAGTAACACACATCAATACACGTCAAAAAAGCGAAATAGTTTTTATAAGATCAGAATAAAAGTATAGAGTAAAATACTCGGTTATTGCTCACCGTGTTTGTAAAAGCGACTAAAAAGTTTATTTTAAGCATATTGTGCAGTGCCACTGAAAAGTATACAAAAAAAAAATGATTGGATTGATTGAGAATAAGCAATAAAAATCTTCTCCGGAGTCAGATTTACATTTGGTTCGATGCATTTTAGATTGCTTTAAGAAATTTTTAAAAGAAAAGAAAGGGGGGACGTGTGAGATAACTTCCTTTTTTCAACGTTTTGGAGATAAGCTCTTTTTCTACTCGAAAAGAGATAGAAGTTACAATTTAGTCTAGGAAGGGGGGGGGGGGGGGGTAAACACTTTAGCTTTACAATAAGGTGATTGACCAAATGAAACTACTTTCTAGTTAATGTTGATTCTTCAGGAATAAACATCTAAAAAACTGGGTCTGGGCGTATAACACCAATCTTGCTGGTCTTTTAGTCTGTTGATGGCTGTTCTTTTTACAGTTGTTTTATCTTCTACAGTGCAAAACGTCTGATGGATGATAAACGACTAAATATAACAAACAATTAGTTGAGTTTTAAATATGTCCAATGCGGGAACTGTTTGTTAATAGCTCTATTTAAAAAATGTATCCTACGACAACAGGTTTCTTGATTTACCAAAATGCATAAAACATTAATGTGGATTTTTGACTTCTTGATTACTTGAAAATTGCTTATGGAAATCCATACTGTAGGGGAATTACCAATTTAGGGAAAGTAAAGTTATAGCTGGTTTTAATTTTTTTGTTAATACCTCCATTTGATTATAACCAATTTTAGTGTATCTGGCCAGCTGGGAGGAAAACGGACAATGTATTTATTTTAACCAATTATCAATTTAGTTTCATTAAATCACTTTGATTTTAAAATTTGGTTCTTAATTTGGATAAGGATTTCGTCTTCTGACTCTTAATTATTTTTCCTTTTTCTATACTTCTAATTTAAACTAAAATTTAGAATTTAAAAATTACATTGATTTTCTCAATTTACATTTCTATTGTTTACAGCATTTGAAATCGTATTAATAAGACTTGAGGCAACTTCAAACTCCTTTGAACTTCAAATCGCCATAATTTTTATAAATAATAGTA
Organism: Troglohyphantes excavatus; assembly: GCA_963932185.1. Lineage (NCBI taxonomy): Eukaryota > Metazoa > Arthropoda > Arachnida > Araneae > Linyphiidae > Troglohyphantes > Troglohyphantes excavatus. Next base: position 12,777,049 of record OZ010676.1, on the reverse strand, counting down.
TTTAAAAACCGTCAAAATTTGACGGTAAATATTTTATAAGAGACCCATTACTTTAGTTAATTTCAACGTCAGTGTATATTTAACACTGATTTTACCATCTATTTTATAACAACATAGTACTAGTTATGCCTTATTTCAGTAAACTGTAAAAAAAATTGTACCTAAAAATGAGTACCTGAACCTATTTATTTTTCTTTGAGTACAACTGCATCGTCAATGAGAGATGACGTACTCAAATTGAAGTAACCGTACTTTCTCAAAAATGAGCAGTGTGATTTAATATTGCTAATATCAGCTTCTGTTCTAGCCATCTTAACAAAACGACCTAACAAACTTAAAATAGATATTTAGAAGATGGTTTCCCACATTATTTGATGTCGATTGCTTAAATGGAAACTGAGTTATTACAGCTCTATTATTTTACTTCCAATTCTTTTTGTACACCTTTGTAACCTTTGTTTATTCTGCTTCACGGAACTTTTTCACGGATAAGGCACTGGGCAGCGGTGCCTGAGGGTATGGGTTTGATTCCCGGTAAGTCTTGGTTGTAATTGTCGATATTTATTGAAAGTGATTTATGAAGGCAGCCCATGTAGGCAAGCTACTGCTCTTTTTATTCATTTTTACTCATTGTACTTATTTTTGAGTACATGTCTTTTTCAAAAATGAAACTTATGTATTCAGAGCCATGACAAGCATCGAATGTACTCAAAAATGAGTACATTTTACTTAGTAGTAGTTTCCATTTGCCATGGTTGTTTAAGGTACATAATAGATGCATAATGGAAGTTCCTGTTTTTAACCTCAGTTGAATTTGGTGTTTCAAAGCGAAAGAAGCGAAATAAACTACCAAAGGAACAAAAAATCGAACGTCTTAAAGCTTGAAGAATAAAGGTCTTTTCAATCCTAAAAGGTTTTCCTTGAATTGAAGGGAGTGCAGCCCGCGGACCTTTCTTCTCTGCTTTTGTGTTTACGCGTTTGTAAAAAGAGCGCTGTCTTCTTCTTTCGCATCAAAAATAAAGATGCCGGGCCCCAATAAGAGCAGTGGCGGTTTTCTTTTAGGGAAAAGAAAATGAGAAATCCCCATCTTTCCTGTTCCGCTTCGATCAAAAGGGAACATTAAAATTTTTCGATTTGTCTTAGGAAAATGAAGGTGCTTCTTGAGCAAAAGTTCAAGCGAGTAGTTTGCTTGAACATGGAAAGCATTGAAAAGGTTGCAAGGAATCGATCTTTTGTTTTACTTTGTTTCCTGTAAAACAAAAAATCGGTTTGCGAATAAAGAATAGTGTTTCTTTACTTGACTAATGTATAAGCGTGCTTTTACGTATTTTCAAATCGTATTTCTGCTCCTTTCTATTGAGTTTCACATTAATTCGCGTTATTTTTTTATGAGAACTATTTGAAAATATGAAACTACGTATTTCTAAAAAATATTTTAAGCTCTTTTCCATTGAATATCACATTAATTTATTATACTCTTTTATGAGAACTATTTGAGAATGTGGAACTGCGTATTTCTATATATTATTTTTAGCACTTTTCCATTGAGTACCACATTAATTCATTTTACTCTTTTATGACAACTATTTGAGAATCGGAAACTACGTATATTTAAATCAGATTTTAGCTCTTTTTCATTGATTTTCACATTAATTCGCTTTATTGTTCTATGACAACTATTTGACAATGTGATTCACTTTACTGTTTAATGACAACTATTTGAGAATGTGAAACTAAGTATTTTTATATAATATTAATATATCCTTTCCATGGAGTACCACATTAATTCATTTTACTCTTTTACGACAACTATTTGAGAATGTGAAACTATGTACATTTAAATCAGATTTTAGCTCTTTATAATTGATTTTCACATTAATTCGCTTTATTTTTCTATGAAAAATATTTGAGAATGTGAACTACCTATTCTTAAATCATATTTTATCTGTTTTCCATTGAGTACCAAATTAATTCACTTTACTATTTAATAAAAACTATTTGAGAATTTGAAAATACGTATTTCTAATAATATTATTAGCTCTTTTAAATTGAGTACCATATTAATTCATTTTACTCTTTTATGACAACTATTTGAGAATGGGAAACTACGTATTTTAAATAACATTTTATCTGTTTTCCATTGAGTACCGCATTAATTCACTTTACTGTTTAATTACAAGTATTTGAGAACGTGAAACTACGTGTTTTTAAATCAGATTCGAGCTATTTTCCCATTGAGTACCAAATTAATTGACTTTTTTATGTGAAACTTAAAAACATCCAACTGTAGATTAAGAACAAAAATATACATTGTATTAATCAACTGAGTTTTATAAATTAAGAATTTACTAAGGCCATAAAATACGATTCATGGTTCAAGATTTGGAAATATTCTAATAAAGTTCATAAAAAATTAACGCCAATTTACCAAAAACAAATTTATCAAATCAATTTACCAAATAAAACAATACCAATATTTATAGTTTATCGTATATTTTATTTTAGTTATACTATTTTTCTGAAAATTATCAATTTATTTGAAAACATAATAGTATATATAGTTGCTTAAATTACATTACTAAACTTATTTTAGCTAAAAGAGTACAACAATCATTAAAGCAGCTTTACGAATGAAATTTGAATACATGTTTAAACAGATTTTTAACTCTTTTTTTTATTTTTTGTTCATGCGATAATAATCGGAAGGACATGCTAGTTAATTTATGTTTTAATTTATAATTTAAGATAAAAGATGCTATTTTTTTTTATAAATAAAATTAATTTTTAAATGTTTTTGTCCTTTAAATTTACAGTCATTTAGCAGCAGGCATAAAAATATCAAATAGAAAAATCAGGATTTACGAAATAGCGAAAAGATAATTATAGATTTTATAATTACACGCTATTACAAACACATGTCTTGATTTCAATTGGAAATATAATTATTTTCATATTTAAATGATTACCATAATTCGTTAATTGCTTATCTCTAATCGAGAAAAAAGATTGCACGCGTTTAGAAGTCTGAAAAGTGCCACTTATCGACAAATAAATAAAATTCATTCGTCTTTCAATTCCAGCAAATGATTATTTCCAGCACGGAATTTCGTCATCAGCTTGTTTTGCTCAATTAACGGAGTTCAATAAAAACTGTTCCGTTTTCATTAGGGAGAGTTGATGTTTCTCACTGCGATTTAACGAAAGAAATTTCTACTAAATTTATCTGTTCTACAGTGTTCACTCTAGGCGTTTTTTGAAGGGCGGTCCGCCCTGCCCGCCCTTTTTTCATCTCGATAGCGCCCTCATGCCCCTTTTTTCCAAAATGCCGCCCTCCTTAGAAAAAATTCCGCCCTTCTTGCCCTTTTCAGTCAAGCACAAGCATCATTGCTTCCCTAGTTGTCTTTAAAAAAGGCACCGATTAAAAAAGATTTGTGTGTAAATTGGAATTAAGTTAATTATGACAGTAGAAAAACAAACTCCTTTATAACTACGCGTGTTGTGAAATCGCGATGATTCCGCGGTAATTTCGAGCACGGGGCATTCTACAAATCCTATTGGTTGCCTGTGCCTGCATATGAAATTTTAAGTTTTTTTCTGTGTTTTTTTTTTAAAGAGAAGCTGGTTTGGGACTAGGTTGGGATTGGTTTGCAAGACTAAGCATCTTATTACCACATTTTGGATATAAGTAGCCTTTTTATCAGTTTTGCAAGGGACGATTCCTACTTAGAAATTTGGTTTTTAGGGAAAACAATTTTAGAATGTCAAATTTTAAATAATATTTTTATAAAGAGACACCAATGTTGTACGGGTCTTTCCTTCGAGATAGGCCAAGAACCGTTAACAATAGCCCACTATTTAGCTCTAGCGAAATGTAAACAAACAAATCGGAACTTTTTTTGTTTGGTCACAGATCCGATGTGTCAATTTGTGCCCACGGCCACGCCACATTTTTTTTTTAAAGTGCCCTTTTAAAAACAAGACGTGCCTTTTCAAAAATGGGGTGCCCTTTTACTGCCAACAGCGCCCTGCCCCTTTTTATTTCTAGAGTGAACACTGTGTTCTACATTAAATTTAAAAAACGCAAATGTTATTCTTTAAATTTTAAATTGTTTGTTTGCGCTTTTGGTTTTATTAAAAAATGCGAACAACAAATGAAATTCGTTTATGTATTTTATATTTTTAATTTACCATAAAAGAGAAAAATGCAAAGTGCTTTCCGTATCCCAAAACATAAAAAACATACTTTTTTTATAGAAATATAAACAGGTTTAATAACTTGGATGATGAAATTCAAATGATAAATTTCATACAGAAATTACTAAACTTATTGCATAACGTAATGTAGCACTTAATTTAGAAGAAATCTAACTTTCGAAATTCGATAGACATTTTGAATTTAAAAACAATTTAAAATTCCTTAAATTGTGTTGTAAGTAAAACCTATCTAAAAGATGATTTCTAAAATATTGTATATTATTGAACGTTAATCAAAAACTATCAAACTAATTCACCTATATAACAGTATACCACATAAAAATAAAGAAAGATCCAAATAGTAGAACATGGTTAGCTTTCAGGCAAACTATTTCGAATGTTTTATGTGTCAGAACTTCGAAGACGTGAATTTAAACTATTCAAAATTATTGCTTTTGTTTCAAATAAACAATATTTGATTTTCTGTCATAATAACTAACATGATAAATTAAAGCTGTTGCGAACTGTCAAATTACAATGCTGTTTGCATACAAATTTAAATACGATTACATTAAATTCCCGCTTGTCAAATGTTTTTTTAAGTCAAATTAGTAACTTTAATAAAATAGAATTAATGACATCCTTAAAATCTTAAAAACTTAATACATTTGAATATTAATCTATTGTTTCTAAAAGCAAGCTGTAATCCGCCATTCGACATTTTGAAAAAATCAAATATATTGTACAAGTCATTTCCTTCGAAATAGAACAACTTCTAATATTATTATTGGTTTGTTTTGATTCAGGAATCTATAACGTATTTACTTTATTTTTAATTTGTTCCGCAGACGATTTTTTTTTATTTCATTTAAACATTATATTTAACTTTGAATAAAACAAACAATAGGTGGCCATTTTTGTATCAAAATATGTTCTTTTGTTGACAGTTTATTTGAAAAAATAACGGTATGTTACTTAAATATATTAACATATAAACAGTGTTAAATATATTGAAGTTAATTCTTGTCATTTATAAGCTTCGAAGTTCATATTTTTGTATAATAATTGCACTTTTGCCGAAGGTTGTTAAGTTTTTGCGAATTTCCTATTCTTTAACATTAATAATTAGAAAACTTATTTTTCCCGCTTTGCAAAACGTTGAAAAAACGTCTATAAGTTAGAATGTCTTCTAATTTTTCATTGGAATGTATTAAAAGGATTCTATTCTATAAAAATCCCAGGAATATTCGTAAGTAATTCGAATTTTCTAGTTTATATACGGAAATTTTCAAGTATCAAACTATCATAATTTGTTTTTGTATACTCAAACAAATCAACATTTCGATTTGAATTAAAACACCCAGTAATGTAATTTTTTGCTAAAATGTACTTTATCAACGAGGTAAATTAACAAAAAAAGAACGGGATCAAAACTTAAGTTTAACATTGTGTTATTCAATATTTAATTAAAAAAAACATTTTATCCAGGACATATTTCCCCCAACCTTAAATAGCAATAAAGTCAGTTTATAAGCAAAACATATTGTTATATATTTGTTAATAGATATTATATATAAAAAAAATACAATGTTTTTTCTAAATTACCCATCTTATTGTCTTGTTTCCCTTATATTGTATTGTTTCACTAGCAGCCATTGAACCGCAAATTAAGAAGAGTAAGAAATTTGATTAATAACCTTCGCGAAGGAAAGTCACGATGTGGTATAAAAAAAAGACAACACATTTTTAGCTATCACCAGTTGAAAAATGAGCATCCTTTTTATACAAGCTTGTTTCGTACAAATACGTGTGCATAAAAATAAAAGAGCATGTAAAAAACGCCAGACGATAAAGAAGGTATGTTAAAGGGGGTGTGGCACGACAGCGTGTATCCCTCCCCCGCGTAGAATAGAATGAACAAAGAAAATGCTCGACAATTGATTTGAAAGGAAAATTACATTTCAGAAAATGACTACACCTCGAAAATGGCATTTTCGTCTGAAATGTACTGGAAATATTTTTGTTATTTAGAAGAGAAGCTATGTATTCTCGATGTAGAGTAACATATTAATTATATGTCATTTATTTAACTTTTAAAGTTGACAATCAGTTACAGTTACAAACTTTTAGAGATAATTTCGACTCTGATCTTTAAATTTATTTTGGCCGCGGGGAAATTCTTATATTAATACCCCAATCAATAGCAAATATGTAACTTTGAATCTTTATAGAAACATCTTGGATAATACAGTAGAACTTCAATTATCCGAACTCCAGTTATACGGTTCAAACAAAGCCGATCTCCAATTATCCGTATCCAGATCGCTTTGAGCAAAAAAAGAAATCAACAAAATCTACATTTTAAAAGTTTATAATCGGTGAATTACATTGTTTTTAATTGTCATTAAATTACATTAACAACTAAGGCAAAATCCGTTTGCCAATTATCTGGATATTCGATTATCCGGGTGGGACCTGGTCCCAATTGATCCGGATAATTGAAGTTCTACAATACCTCAATTGAGTCATTATTTAGTATAAAAAGTCTTAGCTGTAAAAAAAAAATATTTTCAAAAACTAAAATACCCTAAAAATTTCTTAATATTCTAAATTTTAGATTGAATTCAAGAAAAAAATATGCTTCACCATAAAAAATTTCAGAAGTCTTTTGGAATAATATAATTTCGGCCATGTTTCCAAATTAAATTAATAATAAAGGTAAAAGACTAAAAGAGGGGATGGCTTACCAAATTCTAATATTTAATATGAAGGAAAAGAGAAAATCTCACACAATATAAGAAGGCTTTTCGGGTGCAAATCGTTTATATTTGGCATATCATCTCGGCGACGCGCTGGCGCCATTGATTGAACATATTTCGAATAGAATATATTAGCATACATTCTATTCAAAACTATTGATCGGTGCGGGAAGTATTTTCAGATAATGGCAGGCGACATTTTCTTACGAGAATATCTAGAATATATTTCAAGTCATTTGTGACTACGTTGCTTTTTATTGACACCCTAGCTATATTATGTGGAGCAAGATTGATGGGCTAACGTTGCAATGTATGTAGGTCTATGAACGTTAAAATTCTTTAGATTTATGCGACTTATTATAGCATTTTAGTATCATCATGCTCCACTGTGGTACTTTGCGAGCAGAACTGAGACTATTTCTAAACCATTTTTCTATTTTGTACAGTTGCTATTGACATACATCATAAATGTAGCACTAACTTAATGTAGCACTCAAATTCCGGTGGTTTGAAACATATGTCCACCAATATTTGTTCTATTAGACGCAATATTTTTTCAGTAATAAAACTCTCAACACCTCCTTTCAATTAACCACCCAGTATTTTCTCTAATAACAACTCACTAATAACACTCAAACAACTCATAACAGTAACTTATTTATTCTATTTCTTATATAAAACAAGGCACACAAAAATTGAAGACGTGAAATATTTGGTACAATTTGGCTCCGATTACTTGGCGGATAGGTAACGCCCCTTTAATCTGGTTCCAACGAATCAACGAACGAGTTTGAGCGAATTGACCAATGGGCTTACATAAAACCTGTAAACAATGTGACGTCACAGCAGCCATTTTGCCGGAGTCGAACATACACCTATACTCCCTACCTTCCTCATTTAACCCTTAGTCTGAAGTATATGAAATAAATAAGATTCTTAACACCTTTTATGAAATAATTCATTCATTCTAGAAAGCTTTTTGTACTTTTTCCCGAAAAATAAAGACCAATTTTCGACCAGTTAAGACCAATTTTCGACCAGTTAAGACCAATTTTCAACCAATTTATGACCAATTTCCGACTAGTGCCAAACGTGTGGCTATTGAACTCACATTAGACTGAAAAATGAAATTTACCTAAATGTGAAAGCTTTTGATTGAAAAGACTATTAAAAACATAATGATAGACTATTAGTTTTAAATACTTTTTTTTCAAGTGGTACGTGGTCGGTAATTGAAGCATTCACCCAACTAAAGAAAATTGTAGACAGTGAGTTCATTGTACGAAATGACTAGACATTCGACTGACTAAACCTACAATTTAGTTGCGACATATTATTACATAAGAAAATAAGACGAATAAAAAACATGTACACAAGTGCAAATAAATATAAAATTAAAAATATATACGGGATATCTTGGCAGACAGAAAAGATGTTTGCGTCAGCCTCTGAATTAAGGGTGTGATTATATTTTTAAAAAAAATTTGAAAGCCGGATTTGATTGCCCTACGAAAAAATTGAGTATTGGATTTTTATATATAATCAACTTCCCCACAGACTTGCTCAGCGGACATTTAAGGGGAGTTTTGATTTATTACTTATTTAAAATAAAGGATTTTTTTGAAAGAGAAAGAATGAAAAAAATATGAAGAAATAAAGAATGGTTCTCTTTGGGGGAAAAAGAGGAATAAATAGGATTTCATTTTGAAGGGGATGCATTTATTGCTCAGTCAAACCAAAGAAAAAAGATTAGAACAGTAGCGCAATCAATGTTATGCCTGTCTGCCACATGATAAAAGATTAATTAGATGGACATTATTTCCGGTATTTTACCCTACTGTTCATATTAACGGTTAAACAAACTGGAAACTAACTCTTAAAGTGGATAATCGTAACGAACATTTAAACATTTCCAGATTTTGAAGAAGGTACTTTAAAATAAGTTTTAAGGCTTGTCGCGAACTGGCGATTATCGGGCATGCAAATAAACTATTTAGTTGCATGCAACTGGAAAACTCACATTGTATACGCACACTAAGCAACTTTTAATTGCACAAAATATCTTTTCGCTCCCTACCGCACTAACAGTTTTGGCAAATAATCGACAATTTGGCGATTGATTTTATTATGGATTGTAGCAATAATGAGTTTGGCGGTTTTTCGTATTCACTTTGGCGATTTCGAAATCTGATATCTGGAAGCCCTAAGTTGGATTCAATTTAATAATCGCCCGCCGTTGATGTGTGATTTTGTTGTTGCTCAGTTGATTAAAAGTTGCGGCGTCATAAAGAAAAAAATGGTTAAAAATATTAAAATAGGGCAAGATTATGAACCAAAAAAATAGATTTCACTCATCCCATACAATTCGAAAATAATTGCAGTAACTAACTTAAGTGACTATTGCAATGTTTTCATCAGTTTAAATGAGTGTTAAATGTACAAATAACAGACAAAAAGTAATTTAAATTCTGTTTGCAGCTTCTGTTTAAGCCATCTTAACAATTTAATAAGAATAACTAAAATTGCGAGAACGACGAACATCCAACACATGTAAATCCCTTCTACACTGTAAAAAAAAAGTACTTAAAAATGAGTACATGAACCTACACGTTTTTCATTGAGTACAATTGCATTCATTGTAAATGACTGATGACGTTCTCAAATTTAAGCAACCGTACTTTCTAAAAATCGAGAAGTGTGATATATTGCTGATTTCAGCTTCTGTTTAAGCCATCTTAACAAAGTAATAATAACAATAACTAAAATTGCGAACAACGACGAACATCCAACACATGTAAATCCCTTCTACACTGTAAAAATAAATTACTTAAAAATGAGTACCTGAACCTACACGTTTTTCTATGAGTACAAATGCATTGTAAATGACTGATGACGTTCTCAATTTTAAGCAACCGTACTTTTTAAAAAATCGAGAAGCGTATTGTATTGCTGATTTCAGCTTCTGTTTAAGCCATCTTAACAAAACAATAATAAAAATAACTAAAATTGCGAACAACGACGAACGTCCAACACATGTAAATCACTTCTACACTGTAAAAAAAAGTACTTAAAAATGAGTACCTGAACCTACACGTTTTTCTATGAGTACAATTGCATTGTAAATGACTGATGACGTTCTCAATTTTAAGCAACCGTACTTTTTAAAAAATCGAGAAGCGTATTGTATTGCTGATTTCAGCTTCTGTTTTAGCCATCTTAACAAAACAATAATAACAATAACTAACATTGCGAACAACGACGAACATCCAACACATGTAAATCCCTTCTACACTGTAAAAAAAAAGTACTTAAAAATGAGTACCTGAACCTACTTGTTTTTTTTTAGTACAATTGCATTCCTTGTAAATGACTGATGACGTTCTCAAATTTAAGCAACCGTACTTTCTAAATATCGAGAAGTGTGATATATTTCTGATTTCATCTTCTGTTAAAGCCATCTTAACAAAGCAATAATAACAATAACTAAAATTGCGAACGACGACGAACATCCAACACATGTAAATCCCTTCTACACTGTAAAAAAAAATTACTTAAAAATTAGTACCTGAATTTACTCTTTTTTTTTAAGTACAACTGCATCGTAAATGAGCGATGACGTACTGAAATTTAAGCAACCGTACTTTTAAAAAAATCGAGCAGTGTTATTTAATATTGTTGATTTCAGCTTCTGTTTAAGCTATCTTAGCAAAGCGACCTGACAAACTTAAAATAGTTATTCAGAAGATGGTTTTCCACATTATTTAATGTCATTTGCTTAAATGGAAACTGAGTTATTACAATTCAAGTATCTTACTCTTCCCATTTTTTTAACAAACCTTTTAAATAAGTCTTCTGTTTATAACTTCTTAATGACGCCCTGGTAGTACAACGAATAAGACACTGGACTGCAATGCCTGAGTATATGGGTTCGATTCCCGGTAAGTCTTGGTTATAATTGTCGATATTTTTTTAAGTGATATGAAGGCAGCCTATGTAGGCAATCTACTGCTCTTTTTATTCATTTTTGATTAAAGTCTTTTTCAAAAATGAAACTTACGTATTCGAAGCCATGATAAGCTCGAATGTAATCAGAAATTAGTACATTTTACTTATTTTTAAGTACCTTTTTTTAACAATGTAACATTATTGAAATACAGAATTGCAGAAAGGAAACAAAAGGTTACACTTTCTTCATAAAACATCTCCAAAACACAGAACTCTCAGAAAATGATAAACGACTTTTCTTCACCCGTAACCTTCTCGCTGCCCTTTGAAGTCCAAAACCCCGCATAAAAAGCACTACTTTTTGAAGGCGAACCTCCTTCTGGCAGATCGTTATTGAATACTTCGCCTACACATCCGGTTATTTTTACGTTTTCTCTGTTTATTGAGCGATAGCCCCTAATTGAACGTTTGTTTTTGCAAGCAGTCAGGGGTCCCACACGATCAATACTCTGCGGGAAAACTACCTAGTCACGGCTATTTGGATCCAGGGTTCAGATCACCCTCATCTATTTCCAGTGGAAAGAAATCGGACAAGTTTGCCGATAAAAAAGGTTCGGAAAAAAAGATGCTATGGCCATAGTTGAGCTTGGATCGAGTGCTACATGGGAGATTAGAAGCTTTGTGTGAGCTTTCAAAATGGAGTTGAATATCCCCACCCTGCTAATTTTATCAGGAGCTTATGAAACAGCTGCTTTTAAGCTGTGTTAATGTCAAGATATAATGCGTAATGTGGAAACTGAAAATAGATATTAAAACTATGATTTCAAAATAAGTACGTTAAGTTAAGTTACGTTTGGTGTGAAGTGGGGAAATAGGCAGTCATGGACCAAGTGTGACCACCCAGCTGGGAATTTTCTTCAAAAAATCTTTTAAAAAAACTACAGAAATCTGTAGTTATTTGGGAGGGACTGAAGATTATTTCGGTAGATTAATTTCTATAGAAAATTTGCAGATTTTTTCTTCAAAAAATCTGTAGATTTTGTATGCTGCATGTTGAATATTATTGATGTAGATATTGTATGTTGAAAAAACTCTAAGTCATAAATCTTCAAACTTCTGCAATAAAATCTGTAGAAATTTGCAGATTACTTAAAAAGTTAAAACACGCATTTCAAATCTGCAGATTTTTTGTAGATATCTGCAGAAAATTTGCACATTTTTATTTATCAGTAGATTTTCTGTAGAAAATTTCTAGCTGGGCACAGCTAGTTATTTTTTGAAAACATTGATATTTCTGTAAAAAAAAATCACTATATGTATACAATTGTAGATTGGTTTGATTAATTAACATCGCGCTAGAGCTGCACAGTGGGCTATTGGCGAGGGTTAGGGGCCTATCTCGAAGGAAAGACCCGGGAACGATGCCTCGTATTTTTGAACCATGGTCAGATGACGAGGACAACACCTGAGCGGGCATCCGACGCAACCTCAATAGGCGTCAGGATATTGGACCCCGATTAGATTTATCATGCACCAGTCCCATATATACGCCAGTATAGTTTGTTGGATGTTCTGGGCGACTTTCTAGTATTTTTGTAACGAAGCTGGCAACCCTCCGATCGCAAGATCACTACTTTTTTTACTTTTCTTTGTCAAGTCCATCGCACGGATTTGAACCAACAATCCTCTGATTACTAGCTGAATGCCTTTATCCACTGGGCCACTGGAGGTCCTATACAATTGTAGCAGCTTCTCTTTTGATGTTCACTAAAAAGTCTGCCAATTTCAATCTTATTATTTTTTTTTTTAAAGTCATGGTCATATACTTTTATAAAATGTAGACTTCATTTTCCGAGAGTTTAGTAATATTCCTACATCACATATAGTACAGTCAAATATTTTTGTTCGGTTGGCCATTTTACAAAAAGGAATCCATAACTTTAGTAACGAATAAAAGCACATCATGAAGTTTGACGCTGTTGGTTATTTAAATGTTTACATTTTGTATAGAGCACAGTAATTTTAATGTATTCTACATTATATTTAGTTTACGTATTTCATTTTTTTATTTAAATAAACTATTCGCAACTTTTATTTTCACAGATTGTTTTATTTACCTCTTTCTCAATGAAATCGGCCTAAAAATAAATATGCGAAGATATAATAATAAGATACATTAAATTTTAAAAAAATGAAATCGACCTAAAAGGTTTAAACCATTTTACATGCAGAACATATTTTTACAGAAATGACAGATATTTTTTGTTAAAATATTAAAATGCTTTATTAAGTTTCGAATAGCATACATTCCAATTAAATTTTGAGTTATAACAAAATCAAAAAATATATTTAAAAAAAAAGTTTTTTATAAAAATAGACTTATTAAAAAGAGAGAGAGAGAGACAATAATGAAAATCACATTTCGTATTTCTCTACTGAAGAGTACATAGTAATAGCATTCATGGAAAAAGAAGAAAGATCTGTTAAGGAACAAATCAACATTTTCCATGAATTTTTTGTGCGCTTTTAATTGACTATTGTTTTCATTATCTGGGGCATATAGAATCACTAGATTGTATTTTCATTTTTCAATTGTAACACTTTATTTTAAAAAGAAATATCCAATCGTAAATGCATTCCAAGTTTTGCGAGTTAATTTTAATTGAACAAAACGTGTTTTTTGACTAATAAAATTTTTTAGAGTGGTATGAAATACGGAAATGGATTCATTGATGCAATAATTAATTTTTTTTTAATATTGGACACACACATGTTGATTGTTTGCTCTTTATGAAGTTCGAAGACAAAAGAACATGTCGACGAAGCAAAATTTACAGGTGAGTATTTTGGCATTCGAAAAAGAGATAAAAAGTTTGTCGTTTATGCAACAAAAAATTATACATACATGATAAACAATAAAATTTCCAAAATATCATCTTCGAATGTTCTTGTTTTTTTATATTCATCCATTCTCTACTTTTTGTTCTTTTAAAACGTTCAGTGCGGTACGGGGTCAATTGACCCCCTTAACTAACTATCCTCTAGTGCTGAGCATGTGCGAGGTAAAGTTTCAAAAAATTCTATAGCTGTTTTAGCTTCAAACCTTTACTTGAAAATAGTATGGCTGTGTGTTATAAAGTCCAATAATCTTTCGAAATTCAATAAAAACTAGTAGGGGTCGATTTACCCCGTACCGCACTGAACGTGTGAAGTTAATGAATTTTTAGATAAATCGATTCATGGCCTGTAGCCATGGAATACTGGATTACAACTATGGAGTGGAAAACATAATTTATCTCAAATTATCAATTTCTAGGATGCTGGATACGTTTTAACTAGGGAAAAAGTTCGGAGTCGATTGACACCGTGACGCACTTGCGGATAGTTACTGCACGTGGTTATTTGACCGCGTGTCGCAATTGTGGATAAATACGAATTTGACCGTCCGCACTGAACGTGTTAAGTCACAGTTCGTAATTTCTTCCGGAATAACATTAAGCAAGTTTAAATGGCCCAAACCCCCTTTTTTATGATATACCATCTCTTGAATTGTATTTCTAGAATGTTTTAATTCTCATTGCCCAATGAATACAAATATTCTAATCAACTATATGGACATTTACAAGAGGTAGGCTTTTTAGTAATATGCATTTCTGTATAATAGTAGACAGAAGCACCAACCGTACGATAGGTCAACTAGGAACTAGACATTTCCTGTAAAAACCCTTTCTACTCGTAAAACAATCAACCGTTTTGTTTATTTCCCCTTTGTATTACTAGTGATATTTTTAGTACAGTGGAACTCCAATTATTGGGATCAATTGGGACCAGATCCTTTCCGGATAATCGAATATCCGGATAAATCACGAAAAATGGTTATTTATTAGTAAAAAAACGAATTTTATTTTAGTATGTAATTTAATAGCTATTAAAAACAATATTATTTACTGATAAGAAACATTTTAGACGTGGAATTTACTGATTACTTTTTTCTCAAAGTGATCCGGATCCGAATAATTGATGATCCGTTTTTTTTTTTATCAGGATAACTAGCATTCGGATAATTAGAGTTCTACAGTACCACACTTCGAGTTTATCTTCTGTGTTTCTGTTAAAGATAAGACTTCATTTGTAGCTAATTTTAAATACAATATATGGGAATCTATTATATAATTTACTGGGTAATATAATATGTAATTCATTAGAATTGAAACATAAAATATTTTTTTTAAGAAAAAGTATTTCTAAATGATAAAATTTAACACCTCGGAAAATTTGTTGCATTTATAAGCCTAATCACTGTTGAATTTATAGGAGATAACTCGAAAAATATATGGTAGACAATTTATGAAAATCCATTATTTTTTATTCTGATGATAATGAAGTCACTATGCGTATTAAATAATATAAGAACGAATTTTAGCCTTATAAGGCTTGCACTTTCAATCTTCAAATTATGAGTCTTTTGTTTCAATTATTCAAATTTATTAAACAAGGGGATGTGGAGGGTTTAGATTTTAATATGAGTAATAGAACGAGAGGTAATGGGTTTAAATTAAACAAATTACATTTTAATCGGGAAGGGAGATAACACTATTTCTATAATAGGGTAAATAGACAAATGGAACAGCTTGCCAGTGAATATTGTTAGAGTAAAGGATTTTAAGAAGTTAGATATTCATTGGGGAATAGTTAGGAGATACAGTAAATTTATAACGATGCCGGGTATAACGATACGCCGGATATAACGTTGTAAAATGCAAAGAAAGTTTGGATTTCTATTGCAATCCATGTTAATTTTTCCAGATATTACGATGTTGTTTATAACGATAATCCGCATGTAACGATTTAGTTTCCCCCATCTTATGCTGATAAAACCGCTTATAACAATGAAGACGGGGAAGGGGGGGGGGGGGGGCGTTTGAACAATAAACAAGCGTCAGACGAATAGCACGTGAACAAGAATGCCCTGAAATTTTTAAAGAGATCCCCAGTTCTTATACAATGATAGCAAGAATAGGAAATTTTATGGAAATTTCCTATTACGATGTCAAATCTAAGCAAACAAAAATTATTGACCATTCCTCATCAAGATAACATTTTATATAACTAACTTTATCTAACTAGTATATGTAGTCGATAAAATCATTATAAAGTACATAAAATATATCTATAGTCAACTGTCCTATTTGTACGAGTATTACACTTTTTTATTAAGCGATATTTTTCGTAATTCTGACATAATGATTTCCGGATATACGATCAAATTATGACGGTTCCTTGAACATCGCTATAAGCGATTTTTACTGTACTAACTGGACCAACCTTGTTGGGCCTTGAGCCTGTTGTTGGTCGTCAATATTCGTATTGGTATTACTCTACCAACTAATTCATTCGAGCCAGAAACTTTTCATAAGCCACGCCAACTTTCGCAGTAACAGACCACACGCTAAGTAATCATTTTACAGAGGTTCCACATATAATCTGAAAGATTAGACGAAGGGATCATATCGATATTTTCTTCTGTCAACCACTCCCAGGCATTTTGTCAACCCCCAATTGCAACCTCCCTTTCTTTTCAGCTGATAAAATCCATATCCAAAGGTCTTTCATCTCTTCACCAATAAGTAAAGATCTCAAGTGAAGAGAGAAGGGGAAAACAACACGCATGTTTGGAAACAAAGCAGACCCTTGTGTGGTGTCGAACGCATTTTGCGCAACAGATTTTACACACATACTGAGTTTGGAGCATCAGGAATAATGATTTTTTTTTAAAAAATCAAAGAACTTGGCTTGAGGATCTTAATTGTCCAGCTGCAAATGCGCGTTTTGCTAGAAAACGTATTTAAATTAAAAATTAGGGGTCGTCCACAAATTATGTCATGATTTGGGGTGAAGATGCGACAGTTTTGCGACAAGAAGTGTTACATCACACACATCGCCTAACAACATTGCAACTCAACAGAAAACCGAACCAACAACCAAAAAATTTCAGAAAAAAACCCGTTTAGCTTCCGGTTGGAATCCGTTATTAAATGTACTGAAGTGTTGTTGTAAACAAATGTACTGAGACAAAGTTGCGGTTGGAAAACATGCGAATTTTCGCGATGGAAAAAGAAAGGCTGTTTCAAACTTTATTTCAATCGTACGTAGTAGATCCTTGAAAGAAAAACGTGACATGTGACAGAGGAAGATGGGAAGGTATGGTGCAGTGTGACACTTTGTGACAGATGCGGGGGGAGGGGATTACAAATATAGAGAAAATGTATGACATTTATGGACAGCCCCTTAGTGTTTTGAGATATTTTATATTGAGCGGTGGTGTTCGATCTTTTTACATGCTTTTATTTAACTCATTTAAGCTAAAGATGCTTGGTGTGAATACTGACCGTTTTATGTGACCTGCGACCAGGACATCCTTAGGGGTGTACGACGCGTGCAACCGCAAAGGGCCCCGTACTTTTGAGGGCGCTCATAAAAGAAATTACGCAAAATGTGAATGTCACAGATATAATAAATTTGTTTTGTTTTTTTAATTGAAATGTCTTTAAAATCAGCTACATGGGGTATAAGAATAGAAACACCATGTCAAGCTTTTAGGGTGGTCCATTCTGACACTATAACACTATGACAAATAGCACGGCTGACATAAAATGTGTGTCGTTCGATAAGAAATTATGCTTATTTTTAATTTTCAATAAAGAACAAAATAACTTTTTAAGTAACGAATAAATAATATTATACTAAATTTTCTATACAAATAATGTAGCCACATTGAACATATAAAACTAAATTTGTAGTTGATAAAAATATCTCGATTGGCTTTTCAAAAAATCTGACACACACAAATTTCTTCCCAAGTTTCATTCAAACTTATTCATAAGTATGTGTAGATTTAAAATAGGTCCTGCTAATGGGTTCGCACCCTCGGCCTGATTACCGAATAGGCCCGTGAAGCCCAGGCTTGCACTTCACGTTTTTGAGGGGCCCCCAAATCACACATATTATATAAATATTTAACATCTCTAACACAGTTTACTACTAAATTTACCTTTAAAAAATTGTATTACAAACTTCAGTAAACAAAATTGTCACTTGTTTTGTTTAATTTGTTTTCGAATATTAGAAAACAAAAAATCAAAACGTACAGAATATTAGGAATAAACATTACTTATTAATATGTTTTAATATATTATTTTAACGTTTCATTTTAATGCCAATAAGAGGTAAATAAATTAGAAAATGCAAAAGTTCGATTTGATGTTTCCAGGGTCTATTTGAGAGCAATGGGGCCTCTATTTAAAGGCGGGCTTCAATTGCTTCCATGTCTTAATCGGGCCCTCTTCGCACGGGGCCCTCCGATTGGTAAGGGCGGCCCTGCCTGGGATCCACGTTAAGCTGTAGGCCCCGGCCTGTTTTGCCGTTCTTGTGTAAAAAATGGTCGCTGAGCGTATTACTTACCAAATATATATAATTCAGTATTAAAGCAAAGAAAATTATAGCACACATTTTGAGGAAAGCAATGAATATAAAGGTGTAATTTTAAAGATAAAAAAACTAATGCCATATCATCGAATATCCGATTTACATACATTCAACAAAAATACTCGTTTTTATTAACTTTATTAACAATTGAACCAATTTGGAACATATTCAGTTT
The DNA here is from genome assembly GCA_963932185.1 of Troglohyphantes excavatus. Classification (NCBI taxonomy): domain Eukaryota; kingdom Metazoa; phylum Arthropoda; class Arachnida; order Araneae; family Linyphiidae; genus Troglohyphantes; species Troglohyphantes excavatus. The sequence goes on along the minus strand of OZ010676.1, from coordinate 12,758,491 downwards.
TTGAAGAAAAAAAACTAGTTTTGAGAAAAACAACCAGGTTTTGGATAATGGGACGTAATGTAATGCTGTAATGCTTTCGCACACCAATATCTCTTTATACATGGTAAATTATAAATATTCCGTTATTTCTATAAAAGATAAGATCATAACTACAGCCATGAAAACAATTTGTTTATTGAAAAATATCAACATAATACGTTTTTAAATTATATCTCTTCGATTTAAACTCTACTTAACTTCAACTTAGAGTAGAACTTCAATTATCGGGAATAATTGGGACCAGATCCCATCCGGATAATCGAATACTCGGATAGATCACGAAAAAAAGATTATTTCTTAGTAGAAAAAATAACTTTGCTTTAGTACGTAATATAATTTAATGACTATTAAAAACAATATCATTCACAGATAAGAAAGTTTTAAAATGTGGATTTTGATGATTTTTTTTTCTCAAAAACGATTCGGATAAATGACGATCCGCTTTGTTTGATCCGGATAACTGTTGTTCGATTAATTGGAGTTCTACTGTATTTGACAAAACTTTGAGATATTTGTGCAATAACAAGTATTAAAACAATTGGGTTCCACTAGAATCTCAATTTTTAGTCCACAATATGCACAACTTACTAACGATTATAAATTTATTAAAGTACAGATTTGGCATTTTTAAAGAAAATTAATAACTTTATAACTACACAATTGAATTATTTCTGATATATATCCTTTTTTATTAACTTTCGAGGGTTAGTTATTTACAATCAACATCACCAAACAAAATATATATTTATTAAATAAAATAAATGATATTATCCGCCTTCGTTGCTTGAAAGTGACAAAGTTTAAGTGTATCATAAATAAAAGTTATAAATTTTCGATTAAAAGTACTGTCAGTGCTCTTTTTTTTATTTAAAGACTTTTACAATAATAACTTATAAGTTGACGAAATAGGGTTATTATTTTCAATGCAACACCAGAACAAGTATATTTAACGAAATGAATATGATTAACAAAGAATGGTTTTGATTTTAAGTATAGAGAAGCAATATTTTGAGTTTTGGACACATAATCGGAATTTTTACACATATGGGTAACAATATTTATAAATTTTAGCGCAACGGAATTTTCTGTTATATTTATACAAATTCTTTCGTTTGTAACTATTATTTGAAAAGTGGCATGAAACAATATTGATTTAAAGGAAACATTCGTTTTGAAGTTTTATACAAAAAGTTTTCATGTCATTGGGAAAAAAAATGGAATAAATGTAATGGCTACATGATGAAAGAAATACAATTTTTAATAAACATTATAAGATAATCGCATAATTAGACATATAATCGCAATCTCTACACATATAGCTTAACAGTAGTTATTTATAAATTTTAGCGTAACGGAATTTTCTGTTATTTTTATACAAATTCTTTCGTTTGTTATTTTTATTTGAAAAGAGGCTTGAAACAATATTGATTTAAAGGAAAAATTCGTTTTGAAGTTTTACACAAAAAGCTTTTATGTTATCGGGAAAAAAGATGATAAATGAAATGGCTACATGATGAAAGAATAAATATAATTTTTAATATACATTATAAGATAATCGCATAATTGGACACATAATCGCAATTTTTACACATATGGGTTAAAAAAGTTATTTATAAATTTTAGTGCAACGGCATTGTCTGTTATTTTAAACAAATTCTTTCGTTTGTTATTTTTATTTGAAAAGAGCCTTGAACCAATATTGATTTAAAGGAAAAATTCGTTTTGAAGTTTTACACAAAAAGCTTTTATGTCATCGGCAAAAAAAGATGGAATAATTGTAATGGCTACATGATGAAAGAAATATAATTTTTAATGAACATTATAAGATAATCGCATAATTAGACACATAATCGCAATCTTTACACATATGGCTTAACAATAGTTATTTATAAATTTTAGCGCAACGGAATTGTCTGTTATTTTTATACAAATTCTTTCGTTTGTTATTTTTATTTGAAATGAGTCTTGAAACAATATTGATTTAAAGGAAAAATTCGTTTTGAAGTTTTACACAAAAAGCTTTTATGTCATCGGGGGAAAAAAATGGAATAATTGTAATGGCTACATGATGAAAGAAGAAATATAATTTTTAATAAACATTATAAGAAAATCGCATAATTAGACACATAATCGCAATCTCTACACATATGGCTTAACCGTAGTTATTTATAAATTTTAGCGCAACGGAATTGTCTGTTATTTTTATACAAAGTCTTTCGTTTGTCAGTTTTATTTGAAAAGAGTCTTGAAACAATATTGATTTAAAGGAAAAATTCGTTTTGAAGTTTTACACAAAAAGGTTTTATGTCATCGGGAAAAAAGATGGAATAATTGTAATGGCTACATGATGAAAGATATATAATTTTTAATGAACATTATAAGATAATCGCATAATTAGACACATAATCGCAATCTTTACGCATATGGCTTAACCGTAGTTATTTATAAATTTTAGCGCGGCAGAATTTTCTGTTATTTTTATACAAATTCTTTCGTTTGTTATTTTTATTTGAAAAGAGTCTTGAAACAATATTGATTTAAAGGAAAAATTCGCTTTGAAGTTTTACACAAAAAGGTTTTATGTCATCAGGAAAAAAGATGATAAATGTAATGGCTACGTGATGAAAGAGGAAATATAATTTTTAATATAATTTTATACATTATATTTATTTTTAAACTTTTGCCTTGCCAATTGAAAATATGTGGGAATCGTTAGATGAAGATTTACTTAGAAATTAATTTTATTTAAGCTGGAAGAATAGTAAATTATTGTAATTTTCAGTATAGCATAGGATCGCACAATTTTAGGTAAAGCATCACACAATTTTAGTTAAAGCATCACACAATTTAGAAAAAGTATCACACAAAAAACTTCCGTTAGTCACTGAAAAAAATGACTTGGATCAACGGATGGCGAGTTGAAAAAAGACCATTATGACTTCCAACGAAGCATGACATAACTGTCATGCAATACAAAAATTTGAATTTACCCCCTAACGACTTTCCCTTGTCACCCCCATAAAATACAAATTAAACACACGAAACAAAACCCCCTTTCACAAAACAACAACAAAGCCCCGTTGTTTCCCCGAGACCCCCGACCCGATTCTCAGACCGAGTGTGGGGTCGCCACTTCGATCGATCGCGACGCACCTCGCCGATCGATCGCGGGAGCAAGGGGAGCCGCGGATCGATCCCCCGTCTTGGAGAAATCCCCCAGAAAAAGAAGCGCGGAAGAAAAAGAAGAGGGGACTCACCACCACCGCCGAAGTAGTCGGACGAGGCGAAGACCACGCCGCCGAAAAGGAGCGCTGCGGCCGCGTACAACTGCATGCCGCCTCCGCCGCCAACGCACTGGTCGAGGCGAGCGGGGATCCTTCCCGACGCCTGCCTCCGCGAAGGGAGCGCCACAGGCGGCGGCGGGAGGCGCTGGATCCTCAACTTTGACCCCCGCGACTCTCGGACGCGCGTAAACAACGCTGCACTCCAAAATCCGGTTGGCAGATGGTGGAAGGTTGGAAACCGGTCCTAGGGCCGATTTATTTTTTATTTATTTTTTTCCCTCCCCGATTGCCGGATAATTTTTAAATTTAAAATCATTTATGGGGTTGGGGGAAGCCCTCAATTTTATGGAATTTTTTAATAAATTTTGCGAGGGAAATTTAAAAATGCGTTGATTGTGCCCCCTTTTTTGAACTCGTACCCCCCCCCCCCCCCCCCCCCCCCGATGACTGGTTACCGGTGGAGGGAAAAGATCCCTTAAGTATAGGCAGGTGTTCTGTATCATTTTTTTTTGTTTCGCTTTTTTTTCCCCCTTACTGACTGACAAGCAACACCTGCAAGTTTTAGGTGTCTAAAATGATGAAATTTTGTTATATTTATGTTGGTCTTTCCATGCGAACCGTTGGTCTTTCTATTCCCATACATGCAGGGCCCGATTAAAACATTACAGCAAGGGAAGCCCGCCTTTAAATGGGACCCCCTTGCTCTCAAATAAGCATTAGAGCATCACATCGAGCTTTTACATGCATTAAACTCCATCCTCTGAATGGGATTTAAATGGAAAACATTATAAATAATATAACAAAATATATTAACTACTCAGTGCCGTTACAGAAAATATATTATTTTTTTGGAAGGGGGGAGGGGGGGGGGGGGGAAACAAAAAAATTCTCAATTATTTTCATTGGGGGAATAATAATAAGAGACAGCAGCACTACTCATACAACAAAACATTTCCCGTCTCGTATAGTATTTTCTAAACCAAATGACTATAAATTCTCTCTTTTTTAAAGACAACTTAATTGTACTTTTAAAGTGCCGTTACACAAAAAATATTATTGGGGCGTTAAAGCAAAAATTTTCCCAACTTAACGATTCGAAATTCTCAACTCAACTATTTGAAATTCCCAACTAAACAGTGCTGAGAATTCCCATTTTCATCTTATCGAGATTTTTTACCTTTTTTATATATATTTTAGGTAATATTAAACAATTCTCTCTCACAAGCATTGATTTTTTGTACCTATATTCCAATGCAGTGTCCGTTCTGAGGTCTAATTTAAATGTCATCTTACAAATTGGGCGATTTCGAATCTTCCCTAGCTTTTATTTGTTTAGGTAGCAGAAGTGTAAGGTATAATATTAATTTTCTTCAGGCATAAATTAATTTTCCCGGCACAGGGTTTTTGGAAGTTGAAATTCCCTTTTTTTTTAAGGTAAATTTAGTTGACAACAATGTTAGCGGTGTTAAATATTTATATAAAATAGGTTATTTGCGGGGCTCTCAGAAGTGTAAGGTGAAAGCCTGGGCTTCATGGGTCTATTTGTAATCATGTAACATGCATACATCCTTAAAAGTAGGCCCGTCGCACTGGGGGGTGGGGTTTGGGGGTCCGACCCCCTAATAATTTGGAAACCCTGAAAGTTGGGAATTTCAACTTCTGTTTGGGAAAATTTATGTCTGAAGAAAATTAATATCATTAAGAAATAAAAGCTAGGGAAGATTAGAAATTGCCCAACTTATAAGATTACATTTAAATTAGTCCTCAGAACGGACACTGCATTGGAATATGGGGGAAACAAATCAATGATTGTGAGGGAACTGTTTAATATTACCTAATATATATATATATATATATAAAAAGATGAAAAATGTCCATAAGTTGGAACTGGGAATTTTCAGCACTGTTGAGTTGGGAATTTCGAATCCTTAGGTTGGGAAATTTTTTGTTTCAACGCCCCAAAAATATTTTGTGTGTAACGGCACTGCTTAAAAGTACAATTAAGTGGTCTTAAAAAAAATGAAAATAGGTTCAACTGGTTTAGAAAATGCTATACCAGATCTGAAATATTTTGTTGCATAGTACTGCTGCTGTATCTTATTTAGTATTCCACCAGTGAAAATGACAAATTGAATGACAAATTAACATATTTACCCATTATGTTAATTTGCTTAAATTACATCCTCCCAATGACGTAAATTTTTGCCTGGCCACCAACGGATGGTTAATTGAAAGCTAAAATAGTCTTCATTTGCAAATGAAATCTGTAAAAAAAACTGGAAAAGTTAAGATTGCTTTTTCTCGCACCGGGAAAACCGGAGTCGATGACGACAGCAGCTGCCAGACGCATTGTTATTAAGGTAGAACTTTTTCACGTAGTTCGATCCGGCATTGTATATCGTAAAGCCGGCGCCACATATGCGGTATTCGCCGAATCCCGAGCAACGAAACCTTCGATATTCGCCTAAAGACGCATGTGTGGATGGGTCGCTCGCTATTCGGCAAGTGCCGCGTCGCTCGCGTTTCGACGATTTTCAGCACCACACTACAAAGTGCTCGCCTTATCACGAGCAACTTCGCTCGGGTTAAAGCGAGCAAATTGAATAATTGCGTTTCCCACTCATTTCGGGAAAATGGAACACATGTCGAAGCGAGCTCAATGGTGATTGGCTATCGATATTTTATTCTATATTTTGATAGCCAATTACAGTTTACTATCAATATAGTACTATTTTCTTTTTTTTTTATTTAAAGAGGGAATATTGTTCTTTTCGTATCAATTTGACTTTAAATATATCGTGGTGTTTGTTGTGCTATTATTTTAGAATTTTTATTTAGTTTATTCATTTATTTTTATGAAGTTGTCTGTTTTACTTAAATATTTGTGTTCTATTTACTTATTTCATTTATTTATCAATAAAATTATTTCATTTATTTATCAATAAAATTATTTCATTTATTTATCAATAAAATTATTTCATTTATTTATCAATTAAATTATTTCATTTTATTACTTATTTGAAGCATTTAACTATTTTTATGCAGATACGAAAAAATGAAGATATTATTTTAACATTTCTATTCGAGTTTTCAATGTGTTTAAACGATTTGAAGTCTCACGACCTAAATAAAATGGAGTTTTGTCATGAAACGTCTTTAAAACCATCTATAAAGGGTGTGTGTAGGGACATAGTAGTCATGATAGAAACACAATTTTACGCTTTTAGGATAACCGATTCCGACACTATAACTTTCTAAAAAATAGCACGTTTGACATAAATTTGGTCCAGCCGATGATCTAAAGTTTCATATTTAAAAAACTTTTGGTGTTTTGAGCTTTTTTTTATCGTATCTTTACTTGTTTAGTTCGTCTACTTAAAACAATTTCTTCGTTTATTAAGTTGTGAATTTTACTAAATTATTTGTTCAGATTATTTTTTTATTTATTAATTAAATTCATTTATTTGTTTTTTCATTTAGATTTCTTGCATTGAACTGTTTTGATGAAGAATATGAAAATATTTAAATAGTATTTTAAAACCTCGAAATGAAATGTCATTGATTTAAACGTTTTGAAGAATCTTGAGTTGAAAAATAAAATGTGGTTTTGATGTGAAACAGTTTTAAAACCAGCTATTCTTTAAGGTGATAAATTCTGATACTGTAACATAGTAAAATGAAGCACGATTGTTATAAAAGGAAATTTGGAGAGGATTCGTGTAAAATCTTGAACTAAAGCAAAGCACGTACGGAGAGCGGACGTGGAACATACGCGGAATCAGGCGTAGCAGTTTGCATATCTTCCTCTGTTAGCGAGGTTTCCGTTGATAAACGAACTTTATTTAGATATTAGTTATCGGTATTACTTAATATGTCAATTTTAAATCTATATAAGATATATTTGGTTGAATTGACGTCGCACTAAAGTTACAGAATAAACTACGAGCGACGGTTCGGGTTTTATCCCCATAGAAAAATTCGGGAACACTGTTTTTGTCATTGTGAGCCGTGGTCAAATGACTTCGACAACACCTGAGCTGGCACCCCACTGGTTAATTTTTATACAAAAAATTTCAAACGTTTAAATAAATATAAGTTTTCAACACCATTGACATTGAAGCAACAATGACAAGTATTTTACTTTTATTGTTGCTGAATACTTCATTTTTATCGACATGATATTACAAGGCTATATTCGTAAAGGCTTTTTTAATCCTTAAATTTTAGGAATTTTAATAAAACAAATTTTTTTCTTACAAAAACATCACTTTAAATATCAATCGCAATAGCATGTAAAGTCATGAACGTAAAAATTAAAAAAAAGTACTAGGTTTAGGTATTTTGAAAACTACTCAAAATAATTGAATAAATCTAGATTTTGATAAAGTATATTTTACACAGTGCACAGAGTGATATGCGGTGGCTACGCTAACAAATACAAAAACCGCGCAGCTTTTACTACGAGTAACGCCGGGCCATATTGCTAAAATACCAATAAAACAGTAATTAACGATAGAAATTTTTCCGAAAATGGATAAGCAAAAGCAAAGTGTCAATCTTCATACATTTAATCTCGACATCAAATTGTGAATAGTATTCACTGTCGAATATTAATATATTTTTTAATGAACTCTATGTTGACCTGGTGTCGATATTATATCTTGTAAACAAATAACCGTTAGTACATTGGCTAAGAAAAAAGCAAACGATAATTTCAATATGTTAAAAGATACGGAATAAAAACCAGATCCCCAAGACAACGTCAACGTGCATAAAGTCCATTATTTATACTTAGTTAAAAAATGGATTGACACTAAAGAAATTTTTATATGTTGCATGCAAATTCAATTGTCAAAATGCGAAATATTCGGTGAAAATTTTTGCCAGAACACTTAAAGTTTTTCGAACTGATTATCGTTTGTATTTTATTATCGTTATCGCTAAAGCAAATATATTGAGAGGGGAAATATATATTCCAGAAATGAAAATTAAATCATTTTTAAGTGTACCAACAAAATTAGGATACACTGTTTTTTGTAATTTTTCATTATTCTATTCTACAAAATTTTAACGGTTTCAAGGAATCTCCATGTGCATGGCATTCTGGAATCTATGAAAATAATAATAAAATATTACACACGAAAATGGCTATAAGCAAAATAAAAATGTAAAACAAAAAAAAAATGATTTCCAATTTAAAAAAAATTTCATTGTAATTATCACAAATAAAAAATATGTTTTTAAAGAACATAAAAGTATTAGAATATATTTATATTGTACAAATCTGTTAATAAAATAGAATATTTTTCTATCATAAAAATATTGTAGTATACTATTTTTATCAAAATTTATATTTATATTAAATCCGACCATGCTTCCTACTGCGAATAAATGTTCTGAAATCGGCAAGTATACTCGCAAGAAGCCGAGTTGCTCAGGTTTTTGTAATCCGAGCAAGTAATAGTAAATCGCTCGGGTTATGGCGAGTTGCTCGGGTTAAGGCGAGTCGCTCGGTATTCGGCGAATACCGCATATGTGGCGCCGGCTTAACATTGCATCCGGCGCCGATGTCATAAACCAGCAAAACCCGAGCCGCTGTCAATGTTATATAATTACAATGTTATACATGTTGTTGGTTGATTGATTGATTGAAATAACGTAGCACAGTGCTATTGTGTGCACAGTGGGCTATTGGCGACGGTTTGGGGCCTATCTCAAAAGTTTGGTTTGGTAAATTAACGTCGCACTAGAACTGCACAGTGCGACGGTTAGGGGCCTATCTCGAAGGAAAGACCCGGGAACAATACCTCGTATATTTGAACCATAGTCAGATGACCTATCTCAAAGGAAAGATCCAGGAACAATGCCTCGTATTTTTAGTCATGGTCAGATGATGAGGACAACACCTGAGCTGACACCAGACGCAACCTCAATAGGTGTCAGGACATTGAACCCCGATCAGATTTAAAGTGCACCAGTACCCTTCTATACGCCGGATGTTTGACGGTCGATGAGGGTTTAAATCGCAACACTAGTTTGGAGCTCGCTGATCTTTCCAAAACGAACCCACAACTCTCCGATTATGAGATCGGTACTTTTCCGGCCAGGCCATTGCGGGCCTAGATATTATATAAAATAAATTTGAATACCTCTTTCACAGTGTTAGTTGGAACCCCAGTTGCTCAGTTGGTAAGGCGTTCATCTACTAATCAGAGGATTGGTGGTTCGAATCCGTGAAATGGACTTGACATAGAAAAATAAAAAAGTAGTGATCTTGCGATCGGAGGGTTACCAACTTCGCTACAAAAATACTAGAAAGTCGTCCAGAATATCCAACAAATTATACTGGCGTGTATACGGGACTGGTGCACGATAAATCTGATCGGGGTCCAAAGTTCCGACGTCTATTGAAGGCGTTGGGTGCCAGTTCAGGTGTTTCCTCGTCATCTGACCATGGTTCTAAAATAACGAGGTGTATGTATGAATGTGTGTGTGAATGTGTTCCCGGGTCTTTCCTTCGAGATTGACCCCGAACCGTCGCCAATAGCCCAATGTGCAGCTCTAGTGCGACGTTAATTAACAAAACCAAACCACAATGTTAGTTTTACCTGCCATTACTCGAACTATTGTAAAAGTATAAAACATAAACATTATTCTTTCAGTATTTTCACCGGGATTTCTGATGAATGTAGTAAAGTTACTTGTTAAAATTATACTTTACAATAATATGACACTATATGTTAAACAAAATCCGTTTGGAATACTTCCCTGACTGCCAAGCCGCAAAATATGACTAAAATGTTTCTTTTACAGTCGAATTGGGCCCATCCCATTCTACACGGAATACATTCTACATGCATTTTTAACGCGCGCTAGCTTTTGCAGATGGCCTTGTGATTCCAGAATACAAACCACGCGGTTTGTATTAAAATCACAGAGCCATTTGTGAAAGCTAGCGCGCGTAAAGAGTGGCTGTTCACATTCGGCCTATTGGCAGTAGACCTATTGGAGGATACAAACCACGTGGTTTGTATCCACCAATAGCAGAGCCATCTGCAAAAGCTCGCTCGCGTTTATCACGTCCGTGTAGAATGGGCCTAAGGGGTAACAATAAACAGATAAAATATTCTTGAACAGAAGATAAATATTTTATTACTTTCAAAAGGATTATAAATATTCTTCGTGCTAATAATTTTAAAATAAAACCTTGTTTTCCGAAATATTTTAACGCCAATTGCCCACTGTGCAGCTCTAGTGCGACATTATTTAATCAACCCCCCCCCCAAATTTAAGTAAAAAGGCTTTATAACACATATTATTTTACTATAATTATTTATAAACAGTTAAAATAAAATTGTATTTTTAGATGTTTTTTCTGAAACTGTGCATGGACAAAGACACTAAAGAAAAAATGTCATAATGTTCCAAGTTCCTTTAAAAATTATACCAAAAAATTAACGACACACCTTTTCGCAAAGCCTATTTAATCCGAGAAACGTTTAGTTCCCCATCTCACAATTTATATGATATACAGGGTTAACATATTTTCTTCCTGTTTCGATTTGGGAGGGAAATATTATCAAAACCCAATCCATATAGTTTCAAATCACTATCCATTTTCCTTTTCAATGACAAATTGCGGGGGAGTAGAATAAAAGATCCCCTCTCTTCACCACAAATGATTAACCAAAGAAATCCAACACAATGCCATTACAAATTCATGAGATTTCCGTTGGGACCGACATCCCCACCCATCCCCTCCTTTCAAAAATATAACAAAATGGGGGATCCCTGAAAAACTGCCGGTTTTGGCAAGATACTGAGTAGAATGGTTACCTTATTTGGCATAGAATTCCTTTTTTAACGATATTTTTTATTTCTTTTTATTAAATTCTCATAGCTTGTTTTCCTGCTTTGAAAATTCGAATACGGGCCGAGGGGCCTCCAGTGGATAAAGGTGTTCAGCTAGTAATCAGAGGATTGCTGGTTCGAGCCCGTACGGTGGACTTGATAAAGAAAAGGAAAAAAAAAGTAGTGATCTTGTGATCGGAGGGTTGGCAGCTTCGCTTCAAAAATACTAGAAAGTCGTCAAGAACATCCAACAAATTGTACTATTGGTTTTGGTTAATTAACGTCGCACTAGAGCTGAACAGTGCGCTATTGGCGACTATTCGCGGCCTATTTCGAAAGAAAGACCCGGGAACGATGCCTCGTATTTTTGAACCATAGTGAGATGACGAGGACAACACCTGACCCTCGGATTCCCAGCTGACGCCTTAATCCACTCGGCCACGGAGTATATATTGGACTGGTGCACGATAAATCTGACGAGGACAACACCTGCGCTGGCACCCAACGTCTTCAACAGACGTCGGGACTTTGGACCCGACCAGATTTATCGTGCTCCAGTCCCGTATATACGCCGTTAATTTTTTGTGGATGTTCTGGACGACATTCTAGTATTTTGGTAGCGAAGTTGGCAACTCTCCGATCGCAATATCACTACTATTTTACTATTCTTAGTCTAGTCCGTCGCACAGGTTCGAACCGGGAACCCTCTGATTCCCTGCTGACACCTTAATCCACTCGGCCACGGAGAATATATTCGACTGCTGCACGATAAATCCGATCGGGGTCCAATGTTCTGACGCCTATTGAGGTTGCGTAGGGTGCCAGCTTAGGTGTTGTCCTCGTCATCTGACCATGGCTCAAAAGTACGAGGCATCGTTCACGGGTCTTTCCTTCGAGACATACTGCACCCCAATTAATTTTAAACGTGATTTTGCGGGTTTTTATCTTCTCAAAACCATTATAGAAAGGTTAATTATGTTTAGATATTTTATTTTCTACATCTAGAATCAATTTGTATATCGCCAATAGTATATGTTTTTTTTGTTGCTGTTTATCCACTTATTCTTGGTTAAAATGGATTTAAAAAAAAATAGGCATTCAAAATGAGTTTTAATGGGAAAATTAAAAAATAAAATAGTCGAAAGCACCACTCGGCATATTTTAGAATGAACAATATACGAATTAAAGAGGTAGAAATGGAAGTGGGGTACAGTTTTTTAACCTTCAATTGACCTCAAGTGAATAAACTGCCCTGCTTAATCCAGAAGTTACAATGTGAGATCAGTGGTTAAAATGCAGTGATCTTGTGATCGGAGGATTGCCAGATTCCCTGCGAAATAACAATACATTGTCAGAACTTATACTCCAATTTCCATGGCGTGTATACGGGATTGGTACACGTTAAATCTGGTAGGGGTCCGCTAAAGCGTATTTTTAATGCATACGCTGTAACGGATTCCCCATACAACGCGGAGCCAAATAGCTAGTTCAATAATAAATTCACTCTCCAATAAAATTATCCTATAATATGAACTATTAAGATTTAATAATTATAATTAATTTATGATACAAGAAAAATTTCGTGTAGTTTTCTGTTGGCCGTGAATTTGTTTGTGTTGTCATACATCCTCTTTTTTCTGACACGGCGAGCATATATGTTACTGACCTTCGAGCATGAATGGACTGTAGTAGAGCGAATATGACGTCATAATCGTGAAACCAACATCTCAGACCGAATGGCCTCAGACACGTGACTTCTTTTCAAAATTATGAATTAAAAAGTACTCGCGATTGGCTGATGAATTGGGAAATGTGTAACAATTAAAATTTATGAATGGAATGACGTAATTAACCACGTGTCTGAGGCCATACATGTTGGCCTCACTTTGATGTTAGCGAGATTATAACATTATGTTTTCTCTACTATGAAGGATCCATGCTCGAAGTTACTGACTCATGCCGACGAATTTAAGAAATTTTATTAATTTTTGAGGCTTTGCGCCCTCTATAAAATGTATTCCTTGATCCGCCATTGGTTACGGATGCATAGTACTGCATACTAGTAGTTAGAACATTTTTAATAAGATACAACTCGAAATGTTATACAAATAAAATAGTTTTAGTATTTTGTAAAATAAAAAACGAAGCATTAGTCATGTGCGTTTGACATGGATTAGATTATATCTATTTCTTTTTTTAACTTGACTAGTTTGTACTAATTCAAAATATAAAGAACTTTTCATATAAAATAAAAACTTTTTGAATGAGTTACGTTTGACATGGATTAGATTATATCTATTTCTTTTTTTAACTTGACTAGTTTGTACTAATTCAAAATATAAAGAACTTTTCATATAAAATAAAAACTTTTTGAATGAGTTACTAGTTTTCTTTTTAATATATTGCACATAGTATTAAATCAAAGATTTGTACAAGAGAGAAAAAAAACTTAGTAGATGCAAGCATGTTCAACCACCTAAGAATGAAAATGGCAATTTTTTTTTATCTAGGAAACTAATAATATCCTACTATATATAAAAAAAATATTATAATTAAAATGCAGACACTCCTTTAGTTCGCACAATGGCGGATGAACTTTTACTTAAGGAAAAAATTTAAGAAAATTCTGAATAACGGTGCAAGTTTATTGAAAATTTTCAATTAGCTACCAACGAAACTAATGTCAAACATGAACAGAAATAGTGTACAATTAGGACAGTACATTTAAGACAAAGAAGATAATTTTTTTATGCATGTAAAGGAGTTAAACCTTCTAATTTATTTTATTACTAATCTAATTACTTTAAAAAAAATTACAATTGTAAATGACCTCATTGTATTGAAGATAATTGAATTCAAGAAATGAATTATACTCATTAATATAACTAAAATTAAATAAATACAGAGAATTTCTGGGGGTGCTCTAGCTCGCCCTACTTCCATGATAAATGTAAGCTCAATTAATTTGCGCTTTGTTTACAAATGGTTAGTTTTCACTGTAAAGTAAAACCAAGTAATGCTAAATGTTGAAATTTTACACTATCTATTGGTTATTGAAACCATCCTGCTCGCACAGATGGCGCCACTATTACGAAAGTAACAAGCGACAGCAGATAGATTCTCTTTTCTCAAATACCATGTCCATCTCTTTATGATGCGTTTTTTTTTTTATTTACTAGCTTTTTTGAGAAAATAAAAAAAGCGAATACTCAAACTTCGAGTTTTAAATTGGTATTATAGAGCATGCTTCACGACAGAAAAATGAATTCCTATAAAACGCCAGAGAATCGAATATACTTCATTTTTCAAAATATAAAATTAAAGTCAGTAGAAGCAAAAGTGTCCTATAGGGATAACATGGCATTCGAAAATCTTTGATCGTGCGCTCTTATATCCTAAATTTGCAAATAGGGTTGTTGAAAAAAAAAAGATTTCAGTAGAATTTTCACTTATATCAAGAACAAATTAAAAAATATTTTTTTCTCCGAATTAAGTCTCAAATATTTCATGCCCATGAATTGGTTATATAATTAACGTCACATTACAGCTGCACAGTGGGATTAGCGGCGGTTCGGAGTCTATCCCGGAGGAAAGACCCGGGAACTATACCACGTATTTTTGAACCATAGTCAGATGACGATTCATAGGTGGATGTAGTACATAAACGACACAGGATTTTTTAAAGTATACATAAACGACATGTATACTTTAAAAAAACATATACACGTCGTTAATCCTCATTATATGCTTGAATAGATAATATAGCCACTTTGACTTACCTTTCGTTTTAGAAAGTTATACAAACAAAAGTTTCATCATATAAAAAATATTCTTGTTTGAAGGCCCTCAGAAAATCACAATTTTGGACTGATAATTTATCTTTATTAATTATCGCCAAAAAGCCAATGATTCTAAAGTTGCATCTAAGAAGATTAAATCAAGTACTTTATGCAGCAGTATAATTCTCCTTTTACAAAGAGCCAAACCTTTATTTTCTTTAAAACGTTTGCAAAGACATCACAGTTGAAAGCATGTACAGTGGCTAGCAAGAAAGCTAATAGAATGTTGGGGTACACCAGGAAAAGTGTTTCATCAAAATCTAAGGATATAATCTTGCCATTGTACAGATGTTTGGTAAGACCGCATCTTGAGTATGCTGTATAGTTTTGGTCACCATATCTTTAAAAAGACATTGAATTGTTAGAGAAAATTCAGCAAAGGACTACTAAAACGGTCCAAGGGTTTTCAGGCATGAATTATGAAGATAGATTAAGAAATTTGAATATGTACACTCTGGAAGATAGAAAGGTTAGGGGAGATTTTATTCAACTGTTCAGATTTATTAGACAAGGGGATGTGGAGGGTTTAGATTTTAATATGAGTGATAGAACGAGAGGTCATGTGTACGTTAAACAAATCCCATTTTAAATGGGAAGGGAGAAAACACTATTTTTATAATAGGGTAATAAACAAATGGAACAACTTGCCAGTGAATATTGCAAAATTATACAAGAGTAACGGATTTTAAGAAGAAGTTAGATATGCATTGGTGGATAGTTAGGAGATACTAGCTGGACCAACCTTGTTGTGCCTTAAGCCTGTTGTTGCTCCTCAACATTTGTATTTGTCATTTATGTCCTGGGCACTTACTATTTACCTTTACTTATATTTCCAAAGAGTGTAACAAGTCTACTTTTTGATAAACTGTACCTACCCACTGTATTGCTTATTCTTACTCTTATTAGTCTCTTTTCTGCAGTATAAAATACAATACCTCACATTTAAATATTTTATCTCATTCCAAAAAGAACTATTACATTTTAATTAGTGGACAATTGATAAATGAAAATTGTTTATATTATGAGCATAAAGGCATTTTAAATATTTTGTTAACATTTCTAGAAACTTCATGGATTAACAGTTCACCAGCTCAGGGATTGTAAATGATTTTAAAGTTGCTACTAGTAAAACGAGACCAGACACTTTTAACAGCTTAACAATACTTGTATTGGAGATTTCCCTGATTTTCACAGGGGTATTGGGGATTTCCCTGATATCTTAAGTAACATTATATTCAACATCAAACCACTGAATGGCAGTTTTTTAAAGTGCCATTCTTTTATATTCATATGTCTTTTACATTTTTATTTTAGTTAAAGTCAAAATAAGTAATAGTGAACACTAAAAGCTCATAGCAGTATTCTTTTAATGCATATAAAACGGATTCAAAATTCTTATGATCAACTCTGGTAAATGTGAATGTTCTTTAACGGTTTATTTGTTAGTGATGAAGTTAAAGATAGTTCCGCTGAAATATCTCAAGTTCGGAACTTTTTTTTTAAAATTGATACAAAATGAAAATATTTTTAAAAAAGACAATTTTTTAAAATTTATTTTTAACATTTGAAATAAAAGGTACCAAATGCTGAAAAAAGGTGACAAAGGGATCAACAAGAAAAAGGGACTTTATGGGATCAATGCCAAAAGCCCCGTAAACTTGTAAAACTATTTCTTATTATGCTCTTCTATAAGGTTCTCTAACTTTATGCTCCTTACCTCTAAGATAAACATGTACCCTCAAGTATTTATACTTATATAATAAATGTAAATTAATAGTTTATGTTATCAAAGGATAGGATTACATGAAATATTTTTGAGGCATTAATAAACACAAATTTACAAGTTATAAAAAGGTAACGTAATTCAACAAAGAAAAAATAATAAGGAATAATAATAACTGTGGTATAATAATAACACAACCGAAACAAGAAAAACAAATGTTTAAAAAAAAGGCAAAAAAGCAATTTGTGAAAAATAAAAAAAAAGTTTAATTTTTTTGTCTTCAAATAACGTTTGTTAAAAATAAAATCATTTAAAAGGAGTGTGTCTTTGAAGCAAATATTTAAATTTAAATCATTACCTTTCTTAAATATTATATGCATCTAAATTTCTTCCATAATTGGAAATTTTAAGCTAGGTTTTCTACAAATGTAGCAATAGTTGTTACAGGATTACTGAAATAATTTTAGCTTCCATTTTAAGATAAGGAGGCTTCAATCAGAAAAGTTTCCAACACCTTACTTTTAATACAGCCAGTAGGATTAGAGGTTATGCGTACAAGTTATACAGAATCTCAACTTAATCGGGAGGGTAGAAAACATTTTTATAAAAGAATAATAGTAAAATGAAATAATTTGTCTGATACAGTGGCTAATTTGTAATCAGTAGGTAGTTTTAAAAGGCAATTGGATCAAAACTGAGGGATTTTTAGGATGTGGAGAGCTGGATCAATCTTGCTGGGCTTAGAGCTTGTAGTTAGTTATTCGTCATTACTTGTATCTCTAAATAAAATTCATAATTTAAACAGAAAGAAAAAAAATTGTAGTGCTGCATAGACTTTTAACCCAACTAACGCTTAAGCAATTTTCGCAATTGTACAGTTGTTTTCTCTGCTTCAAAGTTTAAACTGGATATGGCAGGACGTGATGTCACAACAATGATCATTAGGTGGTTAAAACAAAACTAAAGGTAGTTAATGTTCTTACATAAACTAGAGGCTGAGACTATAAATCAATGTACATACATTCTTATTTTTTTGATAAAATTATGCAAAAAATTATTAATAATTTTTTTTCTTCAAACTAAGAATGATATAATTTAAAACATTTACCAATATCTTTATATCAGTCATTAATTTAGTTAACTATAATGTTTATGTACTTATTAGAGTTTGATTATAATTATAAATAATTTCAGAGAAGATAGAAATGCAAAATCACCAATGCTCTGAAAGACTGGACAGACCATTATTGCAAAATGTAATCATTTAAAAATAAAGTAAACAGACAAGGAAAACAAAAAAAAAATCCATAAGGCTATAAAAAATATTTACTGCCACACGAGTTAAATACAACTCGCAGTACATTGGCTTTGCATGTCGCGTAAGTTGCATATAACTCGTATAACATGCATTAAAACATAGTGTGGTTCCCACAGGCACTTCATTCATTTTTTATGCAGGAGCTCTTAACAGCACTTTACCTTATGAGAATGTGTATTTTGTTGAATTGGGAAGTAGTAATTTTGTGAGCTTCCATTAACTATTCAAAATATACTAACAAGAATAATTTATAAAATGTACAATTAAAAGGACGTATATTTTAATTTAAAGTGTTATAGGTGTGTATAGTTAAACATGAAAATAAGTAAATAGACAATACCTTTCACATTTACTCTTTACTAGGTGAAGCAGATGCAAATTGTGTTTTAACAATACAGACGAGTTTTGTAAAAGAAATCTTGAACAAAACACAAAATATACAGATACACCGAATTTAAAATTTGATGTTATAAATAGACACCTACAGATCATATTAAGTTTATATACAGCACAAGGAAAAAAAAAGACTGTATTTAAGGGATCGGATCTCTCTCTGGAATAGTTGGAGTGCTTGCAGAGGAAGCAACACCTCTTCTATCCTGTGTGGGGACAGCATCATCAAAATTGTACAAGCTTGTACTTCGAGGAGTCCCCATACGAGACTAAAATCATACATATAAAAATTAAAACCACATGAATGCAATTGACTTTTTTAATAAAATTTACTAAAATGTTTCTCGAAAACTTACTCGAACGTTGGTGTATGCAGATCCCATTCTTTCCTCAAATGAGCGAAAGGTTGAAGAGTTCCTAAAATAACACATTAGAATAAGATTCATTATTCCATATAATGAAGTTTATAGCAATGCAGATATTAGTAGAGTATTTTAGTTTCAAATTTATATATGAAAACTTAATTTACAAAACTAAACTTTAAAAAAATCTGTTCGATTTACTGATTGAAAAATGAAATAATATTGTCAAAATTAAACTCTAAATTTTAAAATATAGATTAGTAGATCTCAAAATGATAGTGAACATTGCAGATAGGTTAATTATAACACTTTAAACAACTTTTTAACAAGTTACTTTAAACAAGATTTTATACCAAATACATATCAGTTAAGGATATTTCATGAAAATGATATTAAGATTTTAAGTTTAACAACAAAATGCTTGAATTGTGTTAAGTTATACTTTAAAGAAAAAAGGGCTTAAAATTAATACAAAAATGCTTTAATAATTGTTAAATATTCCTAACATTAACTTAGTAGTAAATATTGATTATTGTAAAATAAATATCTGTAAATGTATAAAGAAATGAGCTGCATATGTACAGTAAAGAAATACAGAACAAACATATGAAAATTTTATAATATCAAATTTAAAAATTTTAATGAATGTATTTCAGTACATTATGTACATTGGGCCAGTGTTTAATTATAACTAGGTAGTTAGTATTCTAGGGTAATATCATAAGAACTTATATCAACAAGAACTTATCGTGCATTAAGTACCTAATTTTTTCACGGCAAAAGAGTGACATTTTGGAGGTTAAAAGAAGTATTTTATATTTACTATCTAGATTTAAATTTTAGTTAACAGATAAAAATTACTCATTTTATAAATTCTTTATTCAACATCATTAAAAGTAAACTTTTTTTAATGCACTGATCAACCAAAACATTATGACCAACTTTACAATGAGAGAATGCACTTGCCTGTATGACTGAATAGCAAATGATAATGGAATAGTTGCCAGGAATATTGAGGCATAACTTTGTTGACTATGTATGCATGTAATAGGAAAGGTCGATAATTAATGTGTCTTTGATAAAAGTTAGATTGCAATGCGTGTGGGTCAAAACGAGTATTTTCGTATTTGGAATGTCGTGATAATCCAGCTCAAAATTTATAATACATTCCCTTATAATTTATGGTAATTGTTAAACCCCTGCTTACAAATCTGATACAATCTTCCACTCTACTGGCCACATACCAAAAACTCTTTGCAACTATGTTAGGTATCAAAGACATAATTAGGAGGGTGGTCATAATAATTTAGTTGATCAGTTTATAGACAATGTTTTTTAACATGTTCATTGTGGTATGGGGTCAATTGACCCCGTGTTGCACTTGCGGATAAGTTACTGCACAGGGTTAATTGACTCCATATTATACTTGGGGATAAAAACAGATTTGACCATTCTCACTGAAAGTGTTAAGTGCGGACTCGATAGATCTATTGAATCCGCACTGAATGTGTATTATTTATAAAAGTTTTTGGATATTAATAAACAAATTAAACGCCTGTATATCTCTTGAATGCAGCATTTTGTAAATGTAGAGAAAATTTAAATAGGACATGATAAATAATTTTATAGATTCCAGATAAAGGAATAGATGAAGGGAAATAAACTCCCACCTAGACAATATATCAACAGTTTCCAACTATAATTCACTAATAATGTAACTTTAGTTTCTTTAATGATAATATATTTTTTATCTTTGTTTCTTTACTAATGTTCAACAAACTCAGAATACTTTTAAAAATAAATAATTATTCTTTTCCAGTATACTTTGGTGAATTTTTATGTGACTTAAGGAGTGTATTAGTTACAATAACCATATTCATAGAATAAAAAAAAGGAGGAGATTACTTACTTAACTTCACCTAACTTTTTGCTCATGCTGGCACCCAATGTTCCAAGTACAGAAGTTGTCTTCTCAGCAGCGGTCTTAACTGTTTGACTGGTTTTCTGATAGCTGCCCAAATAAAAACTATAATTAATTGCATAAAATCGAAAAATACATACATTAAAAAATCCTTTAATTATTTTTATTTTAGTAAAATTATCTTAACTGATTGCCTAACAATATATCAAATAGCAATAACCATTTAACAATAAAATGTTATTTTCCTTTTTTTCAGTTCCTTCAGTCAGGTTCCTTATTCTTTTAAAAATCTACAAAAGCAGCCTTTTTTTAAAAATATGTATGTAGCTACAATACTAAGTAGAAAACTTAGTACATTTTTTAAACTTATGTTTAAATACTTTTTATTGATGGAAATATTAAACATTTTATTTTATAATAGAAAATAATAAATCATAATTAATCAAGTAACGTAACCTTGGGACAGTTTCTCAAAGTTAATAATTTTTTTAAAGAACCAGAAAAAAATATTATTTTCTTTAAAAAATCAACTACATTGTATAGTTTTAAATATTTTATAATACATTTAATACAAAGAAATAATTTTTTTAATGTTTATTTCATGCAAAAAACAATAACAAAATGTGCGGTTCGAAATGAAATGAACTAAAATAATAATTGTAGAATATTTTTGATAATACATAAAATTTTCTTCATGTTCAAATTTTATATTGTGTTAAAAATACTGTACTAGCTTCTACTATCATGCAAAACTGACAAAGGATTAGGGAAGACTGATAGGAGCTGTGAAGGCAGATTACATTTTTTACATGAATTAGATAAACTTCAAATCTCATTAAAAAATTCAAAAAATGCATTGCTGTGAAAAAAAATTACTGCAGGATACTTTGGTTGAAAATACTTGCCCTGAAGAAAAAGCAGACCTATTCAGTCCGATATCCAGAAATATGTGCATTTAATTAAAAATTATCACTACAATTTGAATAAGTTTAATAAACGCTTAATTTAACCTTTTAATAGACATCGTGTTATTTCCTAACAATAAATAATAAAATTTAAATGTGTTAAATAGTGCAAAATGTAAAATATAATACAATCGGGGTAAGAATTAGAAAAAAAGTAGGTAAAATTGATACACAGCCAAAGTATATTTAAAATAATATTGCATTCTTTCATCACTCTTATTTCCAGCAAAGTAAAGTATTCATGTATCACTTTATTCAGCTGTTGCTTTAAAATAAACATGAGGTAATATCAAATTTTAATCGAATTAAAATAAAATATTCTGGAATAATTTACATAATTGTTTTTCGTAGCTTTTCAAAAAAACTTCGAAAATAATCTGCCTTCAAAAATCCATTCAATCATGGAAACTAACAAGTCTATTCCTAAGATATTTAGTAAGAACATACGCTGTAGAGCTAAATATTCCAGGAAGGCTTGAAGAAAGGAAAAATCAAACGGTTGGATTAAAACAGCAGAGAAAAGTATTGTGATTTGATAATATTTAAAAAATAAATAAATTTAGAAATGTATGTAGAAAAACAGATATGAATGAAGTGTGACATTTTGAAAAAGAACAATGATAAATGAAGTAAAAATAGTATCAAAGTCAGTTTTTACTTGTGTGTTATTTATTAGCCAATAGATTAAATGATAGTAGATTTGTTTAATATTTTTAATAGGTAAACACTGTATAAAATTCAAGGAATGTGCTATAATTCTTCATTTAAAACAAAATTCCTTCTATTAAAACTACAATTTCATTGTGGTTTAAACATATATAGTGGGTGAAAGATAGCAATATACTGTTATGCATCTTATTAAAGCTGCTAAACATTTTAAATTCAACTAAGACTATCATTATGAAATTTCAAATAAAGAATAAAACCAGTATTGCACTTAATAATAGAATAATGTAATAATGGACACTAACATTGGGGCACTAGTGATGGCACTATTCCATTCCACAAGCCTTCCCCCAACTTCTTTCATTCTGCAAGAGAAAAAATAACTTAAGTACATACAACAATTTTCAAATATGAAGCTGATTAAATTTAAATAATCACTTTCAAATTACAGAAACAATTTAAATATCATTTTTTTTAAGCTGAGCAAACGTATTAAAGAGTAATTTTAATAAAAAATTTAAAGGGGCTGTATCAGGGACACAGCTGCAGTGGGGTACTTAAACGTTGCTGCAGAGGGTATATGAGCACTACAGAGTTGGGATTGAAGGGTTTTTCGCGATTAATTTCTAAATGTAACATTCTAAAGCTTTGTTTAACAATTTCTACCAGCGGTTGCGTGTGCATCTAGTGAACTCTTCCATCTACTTTCCAGACCCAATGTAGCGGAGTAATTACTTTAAGGTTGTTGATTAGTTAGAATATACAAGTGTTTAACAAACTCTGATTGATTGTATGATTTCATGAAAGATTCAGTTTATCTTATAATTTTAGCAACATACTTGCTACGATAATTAGTTAAGTATAGAGCAAAACAAAAATAATTTTATTTAGAAAATTTGGTTCTTTTTTTATATGAGCATTCAATATTATTTAATGGAAAAATATTTTTGAATTGTGGAAGATTGTTTAATTTTCGTATTGTATGGGCTATTATTTTAATATTACAGTTTATTTAAAAAATATTGTGTGCATTTTATTAGAATTTTGGAAGTACCCTTAATTTTTTGTTGGTATGGCTCGAAGGGTATGTGATACTCCAAAGGACTGTAATTCGGGCATTTCCATCCCATTCGATTCAATGCAGAATGCCCTATCAAATTCAATGTAGTTTAAACCTACAAATGTTTTGGGCCGAAGCTGTTGCAACCGCTGCAGAATATATTTTGAGAAATTTTCACTGGTGGGGACAAATACTTTTCTATGGTCAAAGATAGGATGCTGATAAGATAGCTGAATATAGATGTGCACCTTTTCGCGGGGGCTCCGTAACAGAAAAATGGCACCTAGCTGTGGGCTAATTCCTAAATGGGGGAGGGGGGGGGGAATTTTGCTTTGAGAGGCAGGAAAAAGAGTTCTCAAAGCTTTGTGGAAGGATGACTTGCCTTACATAAAGGGCGTGTAACAGTCTGACGGAGGGATCGTTAACAATCCTATCTCAAAGCACAAAGATTTGGGGAAAGGCCGTTCAGGTGTCGAAATACTGAATAGAGAACCCTAAGCGAAATGTCACCTGGCCGAACAGGCGTATTTACCTGTTATGCCGCAAGCAACATACTTAATATAGCAAAAGTGATCAATGTTTTCCTTTCTAGAAAATATTTAGAACACAAATAATAATAATGAAAAAATGGTTGTCCAATTGTGTGAGTAGTGGTGTTTTTCTTGGCACTAGTGGAGATAATGCCCCACCAACTCTATGTTAAAACATGCCCTGAACAGTTGAGTACATGCACAACGTGGTGTTGGTACAACAAATTCAGTAAAATATTAGAACAAGCTGGACTAAAGTCAGATCTATCTGTATATACAATGGAGAAAAGACAATGACAACAAGACAATTTTATATTCATATTGGAATATATGCAGATGATTTCATAGCAGTGGCTAGTTCTGAAGAGAGGATAAATAAACGGATAGAAAATATTAAGAATAACATTGAAGTTAGAGAAACTACCAGTACAAGCATACTTTTGGGAGTGGAGATCAAGCAAACAAAATAAATGACATCTCTTTATTACAAAAGAACTATGAAATGAAAGTGTTAGAAAAATTAGGGATGAAAGACCTGTGAGAACATCTGGTATAACAGGAGACAAACAGCTTGACGATTATCAAAAATCAATAATTTTTTCACAGCAGAAATATGAAGAGGCAATTGATCCATTATATAAAGCCGGCAAAAAAAAAAAACCAACCCTGGTTTCTCGGCCACTATTTATTGTACAGTTAAACTGAATATACCATTTGGTAAGGAATAAAGTTTGCTACACATTGATATACCAAAAATTTGCATAGGATCAATATCTTCATATTAAAATCCGTACCAACTTTAAAATTTCTAATAGCAACACCCAATTTTGACTCAATATTCAGAATTTACGACAAAATTTATCATTGGATATCAATTTGCAAATCATTTAGTCAAGTAGTTTTTTAATTCTGAAAGTTTAGAATTCGTAATGTTAAATGAATATCTTAAACTTTTAATCATATATCTCGAAATAACAATTTTATTAAGCTTATATTTTTATCTCTGTTAGTTCTAAATGACCCAAATAAAATACACTAACTTGCATTACTTATATGTATATTTTTTAATTTTATTTAAATTAGGATATTAATATTCATAAAAATGTTTATATGCATATTTAAAATTTCGTGATTTACTCTTTGTAGTTTTTTCGCTATTTTATACATAAATTTAAAATCAACAGTACTTAAAAGAAAACCTCGCCAATTTTGCAAATTAAAACCGATGTGATCGCATTGGCATAAAATTTTAAATTCTTATATACCGGCGAGGGGTACGTGGGAGTGGTGCACGTTAAATATGACCCAAGTCCAACGTCCTGTCGCCTATTGAGGTTGCGTCGGGCGCCAGCTCAGGTGTTGTCCTCGTTATTTGACCATGTTTCATAAATACGAAGCATCGTTCCCGGGTCTTTCCTACCATAGACCCTGAACTGTCGTCAATAGACCACTGCTCAGCTCTAGTGCGACGTTAATTCAACCAAACAAACAGATGTGCAGATCAATGTGTACTAGACTTTATTCCCTACAAAATGGCAGGTGTAAGTTTAGCCCTACAATAAATAGTGGCCGAGAAACCAGGGGGGTTCGTTTTTTTCCCTAGCTATACCTTGCAATTGGCACTCGACCAGATATTGCCTACACCATCAGCAAAATTTCACAATATTGTAAAGATCCAAAAGAAATCCATTGGACAGCAGTGAAACGCGCCTTACTATTGTCTGAAGTTCAAGTCTACAAAAGGTCAACTGAACGCCAGTACAGATTCAAGCTATAGTACTATAGTATATAGCAGATATTTGCTAATCGGTTGGAAAACTTGTAAACAAAAGCTTGTAGCATGATCTACAATGGAAGCTGAATTGATTGCTGCTTTTGATTGTGTGTGTAGTGTCAAGTGGATTTAATCTCTGCTAGAAGAATTGGATGAAGACGAGATTATCAGTAGACCAACTGACATCAAAACAGACAGCAAAAGTCTCATAGATTGGTAAAAAAAAAAAAAAATTGCCGGAATCGATATATTAATCGAAAATATCATTTTATAAAAGAAGATAAGGAAAAAGGAGACATTACCATAAAATATATGAATACTAAAGAACTAAATGCTGACACGATGACAAAACATCTTGGAAGTGGCAGTTTGAGCAAGCACATGAACAGTGTTGGACTTGTCGCAGTGTGACTTCAATTAATCACACTTAGAAATGCTTAAAAATATGGGGGGGGGGGGGAATTGTTGGATATTTTTAACATTTGTGTATGAAAAAGCTCATGTACAACTCAACTCCTCTCTGGTGTAATCATGGCTGTAAGCAACTGCTTGTAAACGCAGATTTTAGATTGTAACTTAATATTAGAAAATCTACTTAAATATAAAAGCATAGTCAAGTAATAGGGTAATATCTTACAATATATAAAGTTTAATATTTCAAACCCTCCACCAATGACTACTCTCATTACTCCACGAAGGCCGGAGACCACAATTGCCCGGAACCATGATTATATATGAGTATGTCTGTGACATTAGCGCACGGTACGTACATGCACTGAAGAGTGTCGGTCAATAATTATAAACACCAGGAAAGTCTAATAACAGCTTCTGTTGCATAAAACTTGACACTAAATTCTAAAATTGAATGGCAGAAGTCAAACCTCCCCCCCCCCCCCCCCCAAATGCGTTAAATGTCCTATAATACATCTGTCCTATAACAAGATATGTCTAACAAATGCGGGGTGGCAAAATTAAATTCATTAAAAAAAAATTACTAGCAAAAAATATGAGGCAGGTGTAAATTTACATACAGAAAAAGCAGTTTGGAATCATCAGCTAATAAAACAACCGTTTAATGGTAAATATGCAATATTGAACTAAAAAACTCATTTCAAATTACAAACTAAAACTCAAATAAAAAAAAATCAATTCATTTGACTTTTTGCTGAGATAGTCTTCCTTTAAAAATAACTCTTGGAGAAATATAAAAATATTTTTAAAAAGATAATAATGCAATTTGTAATTGTGCTTCATTTGAAATGCAGTAGTACTTACGCTGGCGTTTCTTGAATATTTTTGAAACTTTGCTCGACATCCTGTTTTAATTCTCTCCATGGAGTAATACCCAGTTTCTGCTTTAGTTCCTGTGCATACTTCACTTTTACAGATAGAACTTGCTTTAATGTAGAAATTTCTTCCTCAGTCTAAAAATAAATAAAAATGTTTAGTTTTTAATCAGAAATCAGATATTTTATAGAAAATTAATTAATTGCAAAACAATAAATATAAAGGCGTACAATTTATAGGCAAATACATACTTTTGCCAATTCCAGTTTCCACTCATCTTCAAGCTTTGCTCTCTGTTCCGGATCAGTGACCCCAAGTTCGTGAATTCCACTATCCGGAGTAGCATCAAATGCTTTTTCTTCTGCGGCTTCAAAGTAGCTATCGCCTAGATAAAAAATAAAGACAAATCTAATTAAAATGTTGCAAATTAACAATAGATGTGCTTCGGCTCATATAAAATACAGTTGAAGTTACAGATATCAATAACATAGGTAGGAACACTCCAGTGGCGGCCCGTGGTCAAAGAAAATGTTAGTGCAGCTGAAATCAAGTGACTCCCCCTCCCCCCTTCACACACACACACTTTCCACAACCATACATGAACGGACATTCTTGAAAATTTATTACTCAAACTCAAATCAAAGTTTCCTTTCAACTTTTACGAAAGGTAACGTGAAAAAAATAGAAAACACTTATTTTTTTAAAATTAAATCCATCCTCCTTACTTTTAAACTTGCGAATCGGTCAATTTTAATATTAATTTAAGTAACTAAACACCAACACACGTGTAAACTTATTACGAAAACTATTTCCGTTTGGAGAGATTCTTCAAAATTCTCTTTCCCCCCCCCCCCATCGATTCACACACAAGCCAATCATTTCAACGAAATCCCAAGTACAGCACAGTTGAAAAAATCCTTTTGGGCTGCATTTGTGACATCACATCCTCTATTTTAGCGTGTAGGGGAAGTCATACTACGTAAGGTTGTCATAGCAAGGATGCAGCCGGTTTCTAATTTCGCTCTTGGGCTGCAGTTTTGATTGAATGGAGTTTTTTCCCCTTCTGAATTTGTGCGTTACGGCAACAGGTTTGCTATTTATCCGAGATTCTTTTTATTTACCGTAGAAATTTCATCTTCATTTAAGAAAATTAGTAAAATGTATAATTTAAGTTTTAAAATACACTAATAAAATTAGGTGCAGCCCGTCTGTACTTGCTGTAGTCCACGAGCCGCCACTGGGACACTCCAAGTTTGTGTACTATCAATGCAAGAGATGACAAAAAAGATGAAGCATGTCATGTGATTTATTAATAAATATAAAAAAAACTTTTGAAGAATAAGCTTTTATTAATTAATTGTTCTATAAAGTTAAAAATAAACTCTTGCTCTAAATTGTCCAAAAAATAAAATTAATGGGGTGCTTAACTATACAACTCTAAAGCTGTTCCTTCACCCACATTTGAATTTTTAGTCAATTTAGAATGAAAGTTTATTTTTTAACTTTAAAATACAATATAGTAAATGTTAAAAAATAAAAGTATTTTTTTATATTTATTATTTTAACATTTGAGTAGCAATGTTATTGTTGTAAATCACATCATCAGATGGCTTCATGTATCGTGTCACAATAAAAATAAAATCCAAGTCAATGAATTTGAATCTCAATAATTTGAATCTTAGTAAAAATCAAATTTTTTTTCTATCAGTAAGGAATATCAAAACTAACTTTCACTTAATACCGAACTTGCAAATCATTATATATTTTATTTCTGTAGTAAAGATCCCTTATACGGCTCTTGTACTCAATTGATCTTCACATGAGGTATCAAAAGAAAGAGAATTTTCAGGAACAGTGATGAATTGTACATTCATTTAATAAATATCAGTTTCTTTAAAATGTGTTTAAAATAATGTAAACATGTTTTTTAAAACAAATCGTTGATAATGTTGTCATCTACGAATACGCAGAAGAGTTAAGCTTTTATGATTTTTCGGCTATAAGAAATACATTAATGTATTTCGCCCTTTCATCAAATGGGTGTGTGGGGAAGGGCCGGGGGGTTGTTCATGAGATAATTATCACACAGGCATGCTAGTATATATTATTTTAGTAGTAAAGATTCTTTTTATGGGTCTTGAACACAACGATCTTAACATGTGAGGTATATAAAAGGAGAATTTCCTGAACCAGTGATGAATCGTAGTTTTGGTTTGTTTTTTTAAATGCGTTTAAAATTAGTTTCCAAGCAGTTTTTAAACGAGCCATCGGTAGTGCTGCCATTGTGCCATCTATGGGTAGAATTCTTTGAACAGAGAATCAACTATGAGTAGTTACAACGAATGTATGTGTGGGAGAGGGGGGTGTTCATGCTATAATTATTGCAAAGGCCGGGCATGCTAGTCTATATATTTAATAGGCAAGACCATATTTTGTGACAGTCACTGCTCCTAAACTATTTACCCAATGTTTATAATCAAGGTGTCATTTGAAAGGGAATGGTAGATATGTCAAAACTACAAAATATTAAACAATTAGTTTATTACTCTTTATAAACAAACGAAAATATATCATACTAGCGCCATCTACATCTCAAAATTTGAACACTAGTGAAATGTCTTTGTCTAATTCTGAATGGATTGAATTCAGAAAAACGCAGGAGAGGCATAAAATTAATGCGAGAATGGGGCAGAGACCCCTAGTTTAGTATTAATGGAATGAGTTCATTCAGCTTTCGTTCAAGCGCACATCGCTAACATCAGTTTGGATCAACTTGGGTTTCTAATTCCGAAGAAAGCCACTTTGTAATTATTAATTAATAATCTTATGGCAAAATATTGTATTGTCATAGGGATTACACATTTATGAAAAGTTTCAAGTCGATATGGCATTTAGACTTGGATTTAAATTGAGTTATAATATTTGAGGATGTAGAATATTTGTGAGAAAGTGAAGAAGAATACATGAGTACTAATTCTGAATAAATGTATTATTGTATCATGAAACAACCGCTGAACACATTTACACAATGCTAATAACGACACAACACAACAAAAAGAAGGAACGAAAGTAAACAACTAACAAACTTGTTGCCACATTTTGCAAGAACAAAAAATGAAGTTAATGCGATGCCAGATACATAAACACAGTTCGTCATACTGATAACAAATTAGTGGTAAGCTAAACAGTTCATAATAATTTCCAACAAAAGATACAACACCAGACAGAGCGAGTTAAAAGCTTAAAACAAAAAACGGTAGAAATAGTAGTAAATAAGGTTCTTTGTATTATAGGATTAAGCAAAAGGGAATATATAACGAGTCACAACAGCATTTTCTAGATTTCTAAAGTGATTGATACTCAAAAGGAAACAATTTAAAAATTAGAAATCAACCATAGAACTAGGAAGAACTTTTCCATTTACCTCCCCTCAAAAAAATATCCAAATTATCAGTGAAGTATTTTTATTCCACTACTAATCTAGGAAAAGACTACAATGTCCCACAAAAATATGCTTTAAAAGTTTGCATCAACCACATCATAATTTCTAAATTTTTAGTGTACATATGGATGGCTAAAATCACAATAATTGTTTGTCCACTTTTTGGCCCAAATGAGATAATGATATCAATGTAAAGGTGGAATTTAGCTCTTTTCTCATGCACAAACATTGTATGTCCTTTTCAAATAATACTTTTGTGGTGCAGGTTTAAAGTTTGGTTCAAGTTCTAAATCTTCTTTTCGCGTTTTCCAAAAGTTCACAAAAGTGGACATACAATGATTGTGCTTTTAGCCATCGATATACGCTGCACGTTGTCTTACTCAAGGAAGAACAATTTTCTATAGTATTTTTGGTTTGCGATTTGTAAGGGGTGCAAGTGCCCGACAGGTGCACAATTCATTTTACATCAGATCATATTTTAAGGAATTTTCACTGGTTGCGACAAATATTTTTCTTTGGCCAAAGATAGGTTGCTGATAGATCCTGATAAGATAGCTGAACCTCGATGTTAACCCTTTCGCGGGGGCTCCGTATGAGAAAAGTTGCACTGGATGTGGGCTAATTCCTAAAAGGGGGAAAAATTCTCTTTGAGAAGCAGGAAAAAGAGTTCTTAAAGCTTCGTGGAAGGCCTTACAATAAGAGGCGTGTAACTGTATGATGGAGGGATCGTCAACAAGCGCGGATCCAGGTGGGGGGTAAAGGGGAAATTACCCCCCCTAACATCTAAGATTATATTTTCAAAAATCACCTTAGGCAATGAAAAATGTCAAACTAACTTGGTCAAATTTGATATTCATGATAACAATATACTGTATTACCCCCCCTAACAATAATCTCTGGATCCGCCCTTGATCGTCAACAATCCTTCTTCAAAGCATGTAGATTTGGGGAAGGGCCATTCAGGTGTCGAAATACTGAAAAACGAAACCTAAGACGATCTGTATAAACCATTAGCGAAACATCACCTGTCCGAACATGTGTAATTAAGTACCTGTTATGCCGCAAACAACATACTTCAGATCACATGCGTTTTAAAAATTCATACCCACATACCATAGTTCCAAAGTGTCCCAAGCCCACCACTAGATACTCAATGGGACACATGTTGTCTCAGCCCAACACATAAAGGCTAACAAAAACTGTGTGCAAAAAATGATAAAAATTACTTGTTTATCAATTCAAACTAAATTAATTTACTTAAACAAAAAAATGATCGATGCTTTTCCCTTTTAGAAAATATTTAGGACACGAATAAGAAAAATGGGCGTCAAATCCACGTGAGTAGCGAAGCTTTTCTTAGTGTGGGGAAAATGCTCCACCAACTCAATGTTAAAATATGTACTGTTTTACATTACATTCTCTACATTATTGCTTCAGCTGTAACTCAATCGCTGTATTGCATAAAAATATCGATTTTTTACTATAGTAATCATAAAGTATACAGGAAACATTTATATTATTATCAGAAACGTATTACACTAAATTATATACGAAATTCAGAACTTAAAACTATAATTTCAATTTCTTTCAAATTGCTAATATATCTACTAATTTTACCTTCTTAAGATACATTAAGGAAAGAGTAAAAATATTGAAAAAAAAAGTTAAAAAACAATAAATTTTTTAAAAATTTCAATTAACTTCAAGAACTGAAAGTTTTGTAAAGTATATTGTCATTAAGCAAACTGAAATCTACAGAAAATAATTCCCTTTTTTCAAGTACTACGATAGTAGACAATGTCAAAATGTCCCACAATACCCTAACAGCAGTCAAAAACTAGCTGAAGAAAACAGCAGTTGTAGCTCTCGAGCGATTACACGGATAAGAAAGCAGGGTAACTAACCTATCTATCTTCTTAACAAACTCATCTATTTAGTTAACTAACCGAAGTAACTATTCTTTTTCTCTTTTTTACACTGGGAAACAAAGCAAGAGACAACATTGGACAAAGTAAAAACATTTTTAAAGTTCAAAAGAATCTTTAAATTCAATAAAAATTAAGTTAAAACGTTGTTTTGTACTTTTATAAGAATAAAAGCAGTTGAAATTGGGTTGCAATGGAACTCTTTATATATACTTTTTAATTTCAGGTATTCTTACGTTTACAATTAAGTCGAACTCGTAACACATAAAAAAATTTATCGAATGCTTTATTTAAAAAAAACCCCAATTTTAAACAATATTAACTAATACTAATGATCTATAATAAAAATGGGAAGAAACATTTACAATGTAGCAAGATATTGTAAACGTTTTAATTTAACATATCCATGTTTGAATATTCTATCACTCTAAACGAAATTAGAAAGCATTGCTCTAAAGTAAAAAAAAATATGATTTTTTATATCGATACCATGCTCTTTATATCAATACACTGTGTTTATATATCTTAATAGAAAAAAAATATTTAAAAAAAATTGTTCTCTGTGTTTGAAACACAATGTTTCAAGAACAGATAATTCTAGACAACCAAACTCGAATACAAATTACTTATGTGTGAGTGACAATGGTTGGTTGGGGTTAAAATTGAAGTTATTTACAAAAAAATTTAAATTGTCGTTATCCGTCAACAGATGGCGCTCTACTCTTCCTATTCACGCATGTGGTACGTAAACTACTATAGGTCTCACCCTGCAAAAAGATTGTTTTAGTGTGAGACCAGCACCGGCACGAAAGCCTTCAAGAGACCTCAGAAATAGAGGTGCCCTTTTTCTGAAAATACTGTCCTGCCTCTTGTCATTTCTAACTCTGGATAGTTCATAAACTACTGACTATGTAAGCTTATTTACACCTCAACAAAAAAAATCAGCATAAAATCTTTATATAACATTCATGAAGCCTGCATGCTGTTCTATATACTTTTATTAAAATAATGCATGTTTTTTTTTAACTTTTTAATTTGCCTGCATAAAACCTTTTAAAAACCTGCATTTTTCCCCTTCACAAATTTTAATGCTGATTTTTTCAGCATTAATTTTAGCAAAAAATGTTTCAATTGCCGAATTTCAGCAAAACTGCAAGTTTTTAATTTGCCTGCATACCCCCCCCCCCCCCCCCCCCCCTATTTAATAATTTTTATAAAGGCATTATGCTGAAATTTTTTATTTGGTAAAGCATCCAAATCTATTTTATTAATTTTGCTATTCCTTCAGTTTTTGGGTATTTATTACACAGGAAAAGTGTTTCATCAAAATCTAAGGATATTATCTTGCCATTGTACAGAGGTTTAGTAAGGCCACATCTTGAGTATGCTGTACAGTTCTGGTCACCATATCTTAAAAAAGACATTGCATTGTTAGAGAAAATTCAGCACAGGGCTACTAAAATGGTTCAAGGGTTCTCAGGCATGAATTATGAAGATAGATTAAGAAATTTGAATATGTATACTCTGAAAGAAAGAAGGGTTAGGGGAGATTTGATTCAACTATTCAAATTTATCAGACAAGGAGATGTGGAGGGTTTAGATTTTAATATGAGTGACAGAACGAGAGGTCATGGGTTTAAGTTAAACAAATCCCATTTTAATCGGGAAGGGAGAAAACACTATTTCTATAATAGGGTAATAGACAAATGGAACAACTTGCCAGTGAATATTGTTAATTGTAAAGGAGTAACGGATTTTAAGAAGAAGTTAGATATGCATTGGGGGATAGTTAAGAGGTACTAGATGGACCAACCTTGTTGGGCCTTGAGCCTGTTGTTGGTCGTCAATATTTGTATTTGTATTTGTATTTGTATAATTGATTTATCCAGTTTAAGAAGGGAATAAATCCAAAAATTAAGTTTTTCAGAAAAAAAAACCAGTCTAAGTGGCAGAGGAAAAATTAAATATTCAACCCATTTTTACTGGAACTTTTAGAAACTAATTTAGGTATTGAGATTTTTTAGATTTTTTTTATAGAGTTGAAAAAAGTGTCGGGATTTATTCCCTTTTTAAACCTTATGAAGTTTCAGCTAGGTAAAAATAGCAAATAACTTTTTAAATGAAAAATAAATAATATTTTTTGTTTAATTTACAGCACAAAAGGGAAAAATGGTTCTATATAATGATTTAAATGAAATAAAAAATCGTCTGCGGAACAAATTAAAAATAACGTAAATACAGCATAGATTTCTGAATCAAAATATTTTTCAAACTTCAACTTTGAAACTTGTTATTAGAAAGACTGTTACAATAACAGTCCCTTAATAATTAAATATACCGAGTTTTTAAGAGTTGTCGGGATTTATTCCCTTTTTAAACCTTATGAAGTTTCAGCTAGGTAAAAATAGCAAATAACTTTTTAAATGAAAAATAAATAATATTTTTTGTTTAATTTACAGCACAAAAGGGAAAAATGGTTCTATATAATGATTTAAATGAAATAAAAAATCGTCTGCGGAACAAATTAAAAATAACGTAAATACAGCATAGATTTCTGAATCAAAATATTTTTCAAACTTCAACTTTGAAAC
The DNA here is from genome assembly GCA_963932185.1 of Troglohyphantes excavatus. NCBI lineage: Eukaryota > Metazoa > Arthropoda > Arachnida > Araneae > Linyphiidae > Troglohyphantes > Troglohyphantes excavatus. The sequence continues at coordinate 12,723,521 of OZ010676.1, read as the reverse complement.
TTGTTATTAGAAAGACTGTCCCTTAATAATTAAATATACCGAGTTTTTAAGAGTTGGATGGTTATTTATTCTATTTTATTCAAGTTACTGATATAAATAAACAATTTGTTTTAATAATGCTTTTTACACGAAATATTCCATGATTTCCACTGACTACTCGTTTTACCCAACCTGTCGTTGAAAAAAGATTAAAAAACAACCTAAAAACGGAACAATTTAAAAATAAAATTATGAAACATATTCAAAGATTATATTATGGAAGCCATTGCATAAATACACCAAATAAAGTTTCATATTAATAACTTTTAAAAGTGAAAACTAGCTTTGAATGAAAAATTTGCAATTTTCCTGCCCATATTTCCCCATCTTACCCTAGGTTATTTATGTACTACTTCATGTTCCATTATATTCAAGTACAGACCGGGACCAAAGAAGGGATTCCATACGTTATCCCGAATTTAATCCCTTAAGTACCTTACGATTTATTCCCTAAAAGTACCCTCGTTAAATTCAAGTTCCTATATCTGCCTCTAGGGACCGTTTTTTGTTATTAACCGACTGAAAAGCGCGCCAAATTAAAAACTAAAATGGATAAAATAAAATCCTCTTTTAAAACAGACTAGAAAAATGCGCTAAAAAGTAAGAAATAATTTTTAACTTTAAGAAACTAGTTGAAAAAATTGAATTTTTTAATATCAATTTTATACTTATTAGAATTTTTTGAAGTTGGGGCCAATTTACATACATACCTAATTTTTGGCGCTGATTAAAAAAAAGTTGTAATAAGTATACAATTGATACTAAATAATTCTATTTTTAAAACTTGTTCTCAAAATTAAAAATTATATTTTACTTTTTAGCGTATTTTTTATAAAGTCGCTTTTTTTTTTAAAATAAGATTATTTTATTTTCTTATCATTAACGTGTTGAGCGAAGTTTGGAGACAAGCCCAAAAAGTCATTTTGTCATTTTTTGGTCTTTATTCCCATCTTAAACCAGACGATTCAATTATTAACATTTTTTTAAACCAATGACGTTCAAGTGATTTTCGCAATTTTAAAGTTATTTTCCCTCTTTGGAAGTTTAAATAATTTTTCCTGAATAAACCTTGCAAAAATATTATTGCAATTTAAAAAGAAAGGTTTTATGTTGCACCTCAAAAACAATAAATTTTATAAATACTGTAAAATGGAATAATTTTATTAATTTAAATGTTAAATAAATGTTAAAACTGGAGAATCCTGGACGTGATATCACGTCCGTGACGGTTATCGGGAGAAATTGCAATAATTTAAAGTTTCAGATTACGTAAGTGCTCATAAAGTTATTTATAGTATTATTATACAGGGTGGCAACAAAATTCTGGAAAAAGTTCCATGATATTTCCCTGATGGTATCACAAAAATTTCCCTGATTTTAAATTTACATTAAGAAATGTTGCAATACATGCTTTGTATAGAAACAGAGTATCTACGCTACAATAATTATATTGCATTATAAATGCAAAATTATAAGCAATACTTATTGTCAGTTAAAATAATAATTTATGGATACAACACAAATTATACAATTGCGACAGGCATAATAGTAATTAAACATGTTCTCTGGAAGCAGATAATGCAAAAAGCAAGTTTTTTCACATTATTTCTTTTGTAGATAATTTTAAATGTTTTATATGCTTCATATTTCCTATTCCCATCTTCAATAAATCACATATTCATTAGCCCCTCACATGTTGCTTACAATCCAACACACTTTACTTTTGCTTCTCCCTGCAACAGTGGTTCACGTTTTTACAAAAATAAAACTGAAAATATGAAAATGTGCGTAACCATGCATTTTTAAAATTCTTTTTCAGAACTAAAAGGAAATATTGACAACTAAACTATCAGAATAAAGGGCAGAGATAGACGATAATTGCCGTTTTAATGATACAAATTTGAAAATTTCCCTTTTTTTTTTAAATATTGAAGAATTCCCTGATATGTCCAGAATTAAAAAATTCCATGATAATTTCCTGGTTTACCGAATCCAGGTTACCAGGTTGTGTTGCAACCCTGTGACGATTCAATTAATAACATACTTTTTTTTCACTCCCCGACGTTCAAGTGATTTCGCAATTGTAAAGTTATTTCTCTTCTTGGAAGTTTAAATAATTTTCCCTGAATAAACCTTGAAAAAATATTAATGCATTTCGAAGAGAAAACTTTTATATAGCACCCCAAACCAATAGATTTGAAAAATATTGTAAAATGGAATAATTTTAAGTTGCAGATTATGTAAGCGCTTATAAACTTATTTTTAGTATTATTATAATAAATAAAATTGATTTTAAACCTAACACACTTTCTTAAAACTATAAATTCCCTTTTTATTGGTATTTACCCAAAGCAAGGATAAATACCGAGATACACCCACTTATGAATAAAATGCTCACTTGGTATTTACCAGGTTCACAACTGCAGTCAAACGGTTCTTAAAAATCCTAATCATTAATTTTAATGTGTTGAAGTAAATTAGAGAGAGAGAGAGAAAGATTGTGAAAGACAAAAGATTGTGATTAAATCACCGAGAAGCTCGCGCGCGGTTTACTCGTTCGTGTAAAATGGGCTTTAAATGTCTAATCACTGCTCTGCTTATCCTACTAAAAAGAAACAAGTTCAAAATGTGAAATTTTAATTTAATGCTTGTTTTTAATTGATTTTTGGTTTTTAATACATTGTTTTTAATTAAAAACATATTTTAAATATAACTGGTTTACCATGAAAGAAAGCCCCATTCTCAACATTTGGGAGCCTTATCCAAGTGATATATATAAGTTTACAAATTTAAAAAATATATCTTATTGAGAAGCTAAACAGTGTTACGGCGAATATTTTAGTAGTTTTGAATTAATTTTAATTGTAATAAGTGTAATTAAATAGAGATATGTAAATTTAGTTTCACAACAAAATTCGATCAGAACCATTCTGGCGATTAAAAAAAATACGACAGGATGTTGAAAGGTTTAAAATCCATAACGACAAATTTTTAAAAATATTCAAACTGTATTGATGTTAGTTAAATAAATACCTTAGTTAAATAAATGCATTATAATAAATAATTAATAGTGTTATCCAAAGTTAATATTTAAAATAAACGATAAAGCGAGAAAAAGGACAGCAAGAGCAATTTACAAATATAAATGTGAATAATGATTCTTAATTATTCATAAATATAATAAAATTGTAGTCAATTTCTCTTGCAAAGATAAACTATAATTATAGCAAAATAAAAAAGGAAATAACGCACATTGCAGAAAATACATTTCTTGAGAATCGCCTATTAAATTGCGCAGTTCGAGATCAATCAAAACATGAAGACCCTGGAATACCACCTCATAATTCAGACCTCATCAGTCAGATGATGTGAATAATACTGAGCTGGCCCCTTACCCCCTGAATTACATACCAAAACAAACGCAATAACATTCGAACCACCACAGATTCAACGTACACCATCACCCTACACGGTGAAACTTCGGTGGAATCGAACTCGAGACCCTCCGATGCTGGTGCCCAACACGCAATCACGGCCCTAATTACGCATGGAACTACAACAGCAAACCACCAGGGACAGCGAACCAAAAATAAATACATGGTTCAAAAATACGAGGCATCGTTCCCGGGTCTTTCCTTCGAGATAGGCCCCGAATAGCCAATAGCCCACTGTGCAGCTCTAGTGCGCCGTTAATTAAACAAACAAACAAACCAAAAATAAATACACAATAGGAAAAAAAAACTTAGAAATTGAAAAATACATAAGATTATTTATATGTATCATTTACACATTCAAATATCAATAAACATTTGAGTGGGCTATTGACAAGTCCTTGCGGCGTACCCCCTGTTCGATTCTCCCATCCAATACATTAGCAGCGAATAAATGGGTAAGAGTTGTTTCTAAATGATAACAAACCCTGGTCAAAGGCCGTAATGTGCAGGTAGTCCTGATACCTCGGCGGGCATTCGAGTGACAGGGGCCGGCGAGCGGGGATGTCTTCTTCCTCCGGGTGCTCCATCGTTTCTGCCGCCGACTGCCCCACGATCGATCCCCGATGACGTCACACGATGCCGCAACATCGGGGCTGCTGCTGCTGATGGAGTTACGGAAGACAGCACACGACGGATTTTAAAGAAAATTTGAAGGGGGAGGGGGTTAAATTACACCCTGTTTATGTGTTTACATTTGGTGTTGTTTATTTGTAGGTGGTAATCCCATCAGTTGCGGTAGAAACAGGTGGGGTTTTCATGTAAATCGATTCCGAGTTGACATTTGAATCGATTATGGGGTAAATATTTAAATCGATTCGATTGCGAGGTAATTAATCGATGTTTGAATCGAATTTAATTAATCGCTATTTGAAGGGATTTCAAAGTGATTAGTCGATATTTAAATTGATTCCAAACAAAATAAACAATAAACTCATTAGTTATATGTATTTAGATGATCAGTACAATGATGGAACTCATTAGTTATATGTATTTAGATGATCAGTACAATAATGGAACTCATTAGTTATATGTATTTAGATGATCAGTACAATGATGGAACTCATTAGTTATATGTATTTAGATGATCAGTACAATAATGGAACTCATTAGTAATATGTATTTAGATTATCATTACAATAATGGAACTCATTAGTTATATGTACTTAGATGATCAGTATAATAGTGGGACTCATTAGTTATATGTATTTAGATGATCAGTACAATAATGGAACTCATTAGTTGTACTTAGGTGATCAGTACAATAATGGAACTCATTAGTAATATGTACTTAGGTGATCAGTACAATAAAGGAACTCATTAGTAATATGTATTTAGATTATCATTACAATAATGGAACTCGTTAGTTATATGTACTTAGATGATCAGTATAATAGTGGAACTCATTAGTTATATGTATTTAGATTATCAACAATAATGGAACTCATTAGTTGTACTTAGGTGATCAGTACAATAATGGAACTCATTAGTTATATGTACTTAGATGATCAGTACAATAGTGGAACTCGTTAGTTATACTTATTTAGATGATCAGTACAATAAAGGAACTCATTAGTTATATGTATTTAGATGATCAGTACAATAATGGCTAAACAATATATTTGACCCAGGATTTATTCTCGGGAGGAGCGATTTTTAGTAAAACTTTGCTATAATATTAGGAGGTTAAGTACTAAATTTTTTTGTACGTTTTATACGTTATATCATTGTTACAAATTAAAATATCCATTAAAATTTTAAATGAATTGATATTTACCATTGATTAATGCAAATAAATTAAATTACTTATATTTTAGTCAGATAATTATAGTGCAAATACTACTACAATAAAAGGAGTGAGTTTTAAATTCATCTTTAATAGTATATAACTTTTTTTCGAAGGTGTGTGTGTGTGGGGGGGGGGGGGGGGTTACTTCATACATCCTATACTCTCACTTGGGCTGGAGTGATCACTTTAGCCTGACAAGTAGAGTATCAGCATACCATGCAGAAGGTCCTCTGTTCTATTCCGAGTGACAGCTAAAAACTGCATAGCGATATAAAGGTATTTACACTATCTAGTTATTCAGTAAAACAAAATATAAGAAAGGGAATTTTTTTAAAAAAGTATTTCTGACAGTTTAAGTACTTGTCCTCCTCAAGTACTGTCCTATCCATAGCTTTAAATTAGGAGGCAGTATTTACAAAAGTACTCCAAAATGCAAGTTCGTTATACTAGAAATTGTGTATTGAATTATCTGATTTTTCTGTAAAAAAAATTCTTCCAAAACGAAAAAAGTCCATTTTAGGTAGAGTAAGTTAAGAAATCTCGAAGAAGGCAAATGCCCATAATATCCTATAGTTAGATCCGCCACTGATTTGACCGAGAGTCAGTGAGGTCTTCGTTTTAACTCGACTTCCACGCATTTCGTCTGTTGTAAATTTGATTGTTACGCAGTTACGACCAAACGCGTTTTGTTTTTTTTAAATTTGGCATGTATGTTCCTTAAAGTTATTAAAAAAGACGTACAGCCGCGGAAAAAAAAACGAACCACCGATGATTATTTCGTTAGTTTTTATAGTAGAGCTAAACTTAATATACCATTTTGTAGGGAATAGAGTCTACTATACATTGATATACAAAAAATTTGCATTGGGAACTATCTTCATACTCGAATCCGCACCAACTTTAAAATTTTCAATAGCAACACCTACTTTTGATAACGCAGTAATGTTCCCCGTCCTCAAAATAATCTAAATATAACTTTTCGTTAATTTCTTACAGTTATATGCAGATATATTAGACAATATGTATCCATCTTGTTTGAGTGGCTACCTCCACATTGAACAAAGTTTTATTTGGAATACGAAATGGACGCGGGTAGAAAATGTTTTATCGTTAGCCGTGGTTCTTCTTTTCCCGTGATCATTCATTCCCCTACTGCCGTATACTCCTCGCCTTTATATAAAGCCGGCGCCACTTATGCGGTATTCGCCGAATACCGAGCGACTCGCCTTAACCCGAGCGACTCGCCATAACCCGAGCGATTTACTATTACTTGCTCGGATTACAAAAACCTGAGCAACTCGGCTTCTTGCGAGTATACTTGCCGATTTCAGAACATTTATTCGCAGTAGGAAGCATGGCCGGATTTAATAAAAATATAAATATAAATTTTGATAAAAATAGTATACTACAATATTTTTATGATGGAAAAATATTCTATTTTATTAACAGATTTGTACAATATAAATATATTCTAATACTTTTATGTTCTTTAAAAACATATTTTTAATTTGTGATAATTACAATGAAATTTTTTTTTAATTGTAAATCAGTTTTTTTTTTGTCTTACATTTTTATTTTGCTCATAGCCATTTGCGAGTGCAATATTTTATTATTATTTTCATAGATTCCAGAATGCCATGCACATAGAGATTTCTTGAAACCTTTGAAATTTTGTAGCATAGAATATTGAAAAATTACAAAAACAGTATATCCTAATTTTGTTGGTACACTTAAAAATTATATAATTTTCTGTTCTGGAATATATATTTTCCCTCTCAATATATTTGCTTTAGCGATAACGATAATAAAATACAAACGATAATCAGTTCTGGCAAAATTTTTCACCGAATATTTCGCATTTTGACAATTGAATTTGCATGCTACATATAAAAATTTCTTTAGTGTCAATCCATTTTCTAACTAAGTATAAATAATGGACTTTATGCACGTTGACGTTGTTTTGAGGATCTGGTTTTTATTCCGTATCTTTTAACATATTGAAATAATCGTTTGCTCTTTTCTTAGCCAATGAACTAACGATTATTTGTTTACAAGATATAATATCGACACCAGGTCAACATAGAGTTCATTAAAAAAATTATATTAATATTCGACAGTGAATACTATTCACAATTTGATGTCGAGATTAAATGTATGAAGATTGACACTTTGCTTTTGTTTATCCATTTTCGGAAAAATTTCTATCGTTAATTACTGTTTTATTGGTATTTTAGTAATATGGCCCGGCGTTACTCGTAGTAAAAGCTGCGCTATTTTTGTGTTTGTTAGCGTAGCCACCGCATATCACTCTCTGTGCACTGTGTAAAATAAACTTTATCAAAATCTAGATTTATTCAATTATTTTGAGTAGTTTTCGAAATACCTAAACCTAGTACTTTTTTTTAATTTTTACGTTCATGACTTTACATGCTATTACGATTGATATTTAAAGTGATGTTTTTGTAATAAAAAAAATTTGTTATATTAAAATTCCTAAAATTTAAGGATTGAAAAGGCCTTTACGAATATAGCCTTGTAATATCATGTCGATAAAAATGAAGTATTCAGCAACAATAAAAGTAAAATACTTGGCATTGTTGCTTCAATGTCAATGGTGTTGAAAACTTATATTTTTTTAAACGTTTGAAATTTTTTGTATAAAAATTAACCAGTCGGGTGCCAGCTCAGGTGTTGTCGAAGTCATTTGACCACGGCTCACAATGACAAAAACAGTGTTCCCGAATTTTTCTATGGGGATAAAACCCGAACCGTCGATCGTAGTTTATTCTGTAACTTTAGTGCGACGTCAATTCAACCAAACATATCTTATATAGATTTAATATTGACACATTAAGTAATACCGATAACTAATATCTAAATAAGGTTCGTTTATTAACGGAAACCTCGCTAACAGAGGAAGATATGCAAACTGCTACGCCTGATTCCTCGTATGTTCCACGTCCGCTCTCCGTACGTGCTTTGCTTTAGTTCAAGATTTTACACGAATCCTCGCCAAATTTCCTTTTATAACAATCGTGCTTCATTTTACTATGTTACAGTATCAAAATGTATCACCTTAAAGAATAGCTGGTTTTAAAACTGTTTCACATCAAAACCACATTTTATTTTTCAACTCAAGATTCTTCAAAACGTTTAAATCAATGACATTTCATTTCGAGGTTTTAAAATACTATTTAAATATTTTCATATTTTTGTGTCTTCATCAAAACAGTTAAATGCAAGAAATCTAAATGAAAAAACAAATAAATGAAATTAATTAATAAATAAAAAAATTATCTGAACAAATAATTTAGTAAAATTCACAACTTAATAAACGAAGGAATTGTTTTAAGTAGACGAACTAAACAAGTAAATATACGATAAAAAAAAGCTCAAAACACCAAAAGTTTTTTAAATATGAAACTTTAGATCATCGGCTGGACCAAATTTATGTCAAACGTGCTATATTTGTGTCGGAATCGGTTATCCTCAAAGCGTAAAATGGTGTTTCTATCATGACTACTATGTCCCTACACACACCCTTTATAGATGGTTTTAAAGACGTTTCATGACAAAACTCCATTTTATTTAGGTCGTGAGACTTCAAATCGTTTAAACACATTGAAAACTCGAATAGAAATGTTAAAATAATATCTTCATTTTTTCGCATCTGCATAAAAATAGTTAAATGCTTCAAATATATAAATAAGTAAAAAAATAAAATAATTTAATTGATAAATAAATGAAATAATTTAATTGATAAATAAATTAAATAATTTTATTGATAAATAAATTAAATAATTTTATTGATAAATAAATGAAATAATTTTATTGATAAATAAATGAAATAATTTTATTGATAAATAAATGAAATAATTTTATTGATAAATAAATGAAATAATTTTATTGATAAATAAATGAAATAATTTTATTGATAAATAAATGAAATAAGTAAATGGAACACAAATATTTAAGTGAAACAGACAACTTCATAAAAATAAATGAATAAACTAAACAAAAATTCTAAAATAATAGCACAACAAACACCACGATATATTTTAAAGTCAAATTGATACGAAAAGAACAATATTCCCTCTTTAAATAAAAAAAGAAAATAGTATTGATAGTAAATGGTAATTGGCTATCAAAATATAGAATAAAATATCGATAGCCAATCACCATTGAGCTCGCTTCGAGATGTGTTCCATTTTCCCGAAACAAGTGGGAAACGCAATTATTCAATTTGCTCGCTTTAATCCGAGCGAAGTTGCTCGTGATAAGGCGAGCACATTGTAGTGTGGTGCTGAAAATCGTCGAAACGCGAGCGACGCGGTACTTGCCGAATACCGAGCGACCCATCCACACATGCGTCTTTAGGCGAATATCGAAGGTTTCGTTGCTCGGGATTCGGCGAATACCGCATATGTGGCGCCGGCTTAAGAATTTAGAATTTTATGCCAACGCGATCACAGCGCTTTTAATTTTCAAAATTAGTAGATTTCTATTAAGTTCTGCAGATTTTAAATTTGTGTATGACCCCTTAAATGATAATTTGATGCTCACTTTAATATAGCTAAAAAACTACAAAGAGGAAAATCATGAAATTTTAGATGTGCATATAAAAGTTTTTCTGAATCCATCACTATCAAAATATAACACGGTTGCTATTCATAAATTTTATGAATATTAATATCCTAATTTAAATAAAATTAAAAAATATACATATAAGTAATGCAAGTTAGTGTATTTTATTTGGGTTGTTTAGAAGTAACACAGATAAAAATATCAGCTTTATAAAATTATTATTTCGAAAGATATGATTAAAAGTTTAAGAAATTCCATTAACATTACGAGTTTTAAACTTTCGATATTCATAATTAAAAAACTACTTAGCCAAATGACTTGCAAATTGATATTCAACGATAAATTTTGTCGTAGATTCTAAATATTGAATCAAAATTGGGTGTTGCTATTGGAAATTTTAAAGTTGGTGCGGATTTAATATGAAGATAGTCCCCTATGCAAATATTTTGTATATCAATGTGTAGTACACTTTATTCCCTACAAAATGTATATTCAGTTTAGCTCTACTATAAAAACTAACGAAATAATCATTGGTGGTTAGTTTTTTTTTCCCCGGCTGTACATATATGGGTGTATTTTTTTGTCGCGGGATCTATTGTTTCCAGAACTACTAAGTTCTACAAAACCAAAAATGGTATGGAAAAAACACTTGAGTTTTTTTCTCCTAGGGTAAGAGAAACAAGAAATTTCCCAACTTACGATTCGAAATTTCCAACTCAACAGTGCTAAAAATTCCCAGTTCCAAATCATCTTTACACACACATATATATATATATATATATATATATATATATATATATATATATATATATATATATATATATATATATATATATATATATATATATATATATATATATATATATATATATATATATATATATATATATATATATATATTAAACAGTTCTCTCACAAGCATTGATTTGTTGCACCCATATTCCAATGCAGTGTCCGTTGTGAGGTCTAATTTAAATGTAATCTTACAAGTTGCGCAATTTCTAATCACTTTTCATTTGTTTATAATATTAATTTTCTTCAGCCTTAAATTTTTAGTCCCCCCCCCCCCCCCCCCACCTCCTAAACTTTTGGCTGGACCATATATTCAACCTAAACTAACTAGCCTAGTAACTCTAAATCCGGTTATGTCTGTTATGTTAAACTTCGGAAAGTAATAGGTAAATGACCCTAGCAGGTTTCGAGTGAAAAAAAAATTAGAAGTACAATCAGTATTTCTGTTCCTTACGGTACAAATTTTGAAAGAGAATCTCTCGAACCCCAATTTAAAAATAACCTTTTCTCAGAAACATGCGAAACTTTAGAAGGACCAATTGATACAAAACTGAAAATTGAAGGGTGTCTGGCATATGGATTAACAAGTACAAAATATAAAGTTTGATAATATAGATTTCATCTCAGCGCAATTTTTCCTAAATTACAAAAGAAAGTACAAAAAAATTAGAATTAAACACAAAAGGATTGGAGAACTAATTACAATACGGGGGTCCCTGACTCGAAGTATAGACTAAAACATGACTCATTTACAAAGGAGAGCTCCTTGAAACTCCAAATAACGGAAACTTGTGTAAATATTTAAAACTGGTGAATCCAGTATTCAAAAGTCAAGGACCCGCAAAGGGGGGGATTCACGTTTGTGCGAAGTTAACCAGAATTACAGGTTTTTTGGTACCAGGCTTTTCCTCTGGAGATGACAACACAGCTTTCAATCCTGTTATTCGAATTTTCAGTATTGACTACTGAATTAAGTCAAAAAGCCTTATTTTGTTCAGTTTGTTTGGTGGTATGGTATTGAGTTGCATAGGAACATTCATATAGTAAGGTATGGGTCGCCTTCTTGTTCTACCCTAAAACTCGAGACTTTACTTTATGGGATTGGGGTGCTAAAATAATTACGTAAAAATAAATCTTCGTAATTCTCTCGGCATTATTGCTTCAACTGTGGCTTTCTGCAGGCACGTAGGTAAGGGGGTGGTTCGGGGGGTTCAAACCCTTCCCATTGTAAGTCAAGAAGAAAAAATTAAAAATCGAATTACTGTAAAAATACTTTAAAAAACTAGAATTTTTTTATTTTCTAGTATTATACTTCTTGTAAAGTTGATATTTTCCAGGGGTCTTGCCCCGGAAAACATTTTTCAAAAAGCTTCAAAAACATGTTTTGAGGTAATTTTTATCTCAAACTAAGCTTCAAAAAACATCATCGGCTTCATTTTCATTCACATCATTTCACAAGATCGTCAAACGGGGCCGTATACACAATATGCTCCAAAACCGTATATTATTTTAAACAATGATTCTCAAAACATAAATTTCTCTAAATTTATTTCATAATTAGGGAGTGGTATTTACTAATTTTAAAAATAGATAATGACTGATATTGGTAACGATTTCATGAAAAATAAACGATAACTGTTGCTGTTACGGTATTTACCTGTCAACGTATTCCTGTTTACTCTTAAAAAATAATAATAAGTTTTTTAAAAAAATGGGGGAAGGTGTTGCTCAGCCATTGAACCCCTCCCATGAAAAATCTAAACCTACGTGCCTGGCTTTCTGTGAAACGGATCATGCAATTATTTGCACTAAATCATAAAATACCCGTCAACTTAACATTTCAAGTAGAAAATGTCTGTGGAAACGGTCATGGAGCTGAGCTCAAATAGACAAGGGCCTCCAGTTGCCCAATGGATAAAAGCGTTCAGCTGGTAATCAGAGGATTGCTAGTTAGAGCCCGTACGCATATTAACTACCTATACACGAGTAGACGCATTGGAAAATTTCGAGCCTTCTGATTCGTCGGTTTCACTACGTAGCTGTGACGTCACATTATTTTCTCATCACAGGAAGGCACAAATCTGCTAGTAATTATAGAACTCGGTTTTTATATTTGATTGTTACATGATTGCTTTTTGGTTATTTCTCAACTGAATATATTTGTTATAGAATTTTTTTTTTTATGAAGGGAGTTTTTATGAAGTACCTGAATGCAGGCTATGATTTTTTTTTTAAATGCTGATTCTCAACGTTTTAATTAGAAAAAAAGAAAACTATTGAATTGTGATTAATGCAATAATTTTTGTAACTATTCTAAGATTTTATTTTAATTTTTTCATATATATATATATATATATACATACAGATAATAAAAGGTAGAAAATGCTCAGCAGAAAAATAACACTCGTATAAAATTACAAAATGTAATGCAATTCTACTTAAATAAACCCATTACCAAAAATGTTCCATATTTTATAAAGCTACATTTCCCCCCATTTTATATTCACCTTATTAGGCAATTAACTGACAAGCACAATTGAAATGTAAGTATAATGGATGAGAAATAGTGTGACGTCACAGCTACGTAGTGAAACCGACGAATCAGAAGGCTCGAAATTTTCCAATGCGTCTACTCGTGTATAGGTAGTTAATATGCAGCCCGTACGGTGGACTAGACAAGGAAAAGTAGTGATATTGCGATCGGAATCATAAAATCTGTTGATTGAAAATCCAATACAAACAAATCCATTCTATTACATACAAGTGAAACTTCATACGTTCATTTGTTTGTTATTGCATCATGGTTAAACGACTGAAAAAATCAGTGAAACTATGCTTGTAACACTTAACCTGTAGGCTATAATTTATGACACTAAAGAAGGGTTTATAAAAAAGAATAATATTATTACTACAAAATTAACGGCTTAAATAGTCTTGGTACAGCGCTTAATAACTATTTACTTCATGGAATTAAATCAATTGTATGTTTTTCGGCAATAGCCCAGTTGCGGCCGAACTGAGCCGGGTTACCATATATTTGGAGGAAAAGAAAAGGATGCATTTTTTACTTCCCCTCGTTCGATATTGAAAGAAAACTGTGAGCAAGGTCGAAAGGCAGATATGTTTGGACATGGCTTTTGTTAGTTGTATTGCGCAGTGTGCGTTAATAACATCCGTTTAATAGTGACCTAATTATAAGTTCGTCTTGTCTACTGATAGTAAATAAGAAAATCTTGGTCTCTTCACCCTGCTCATAAACAGCTGGTACCTCCCTTGGAACAGTCATTTTGCGCATGTAATCCCTGTTAAGCAGTCGATTTTGGGACCGGGCAATGGCACATTGCTATTCAAAAACAGCTGATACTTTTTCAAGCAGTCATTTGGGGCTACTCATCCAGTCCGAGCAGTCGGTTTTGGCACCGGACAATGGCACATTGTTTTTCAAAGCAGCTATCACCCCCTTCGAGCAGTCGTTTGAGGTTACCCATCTTAACCTCATTTTGGGCAGTTGTTTTGAGAATCTTCCACGGTACTTTTTTTTCACTAGAATTAAACCTAAATTAAATTCTGCAAATAATTTGAAAAAAAAAAAAATGTTCAAATTCAATAAAACCTCCCAAAAATCGCATTTACAACTTTGTTATATATGCCCTCGTAAAAAGAAATACATTTAAAATATAAATTCATTGTGTCCAAAAATGGCCGCATTTCAACCTTGCAATAGTTTTCCTTTCAAAATAAATTACTTTCAATGCGGGAAAGAAAAGCAGATTTTTTTTTTATTGCACAAGAAAAAAGGTTGCCGTGGATGCGACTGAAACTTTCGGAGTTTTTCAGTCAAGAATACAAAAACGAAGTATGGTATTACATATGAAGTAAAACAAATTAAACTTTTCCGATTCATTTCTTACTTCCTCGATTTGGCTGCTCGGGCAGTCTTTTAATTTACATCGACATGAGAAAAGATACGGGCAAATAAGTGCACTAATTTGCTCGCAGTATTCCTCTTTTAACGTGATATTCTTTTATATTTGCATTTCCTTTACCTTTTGGATTTAGTTAGAAATGGAATGAATGACGTGAACAACTCACAGCAGATGATTTTTTTTGCACTTTGGATGTCGCCCCTCACTTTTTAATATTGCACTTTTTTAAAAATAAAACATAAAAATAAACAAAAACCCCAACCCATTCCACCCCTTTGACGTTTTTGCACCACGTAAGGGCAAGGAGGAGTCGTCGGCAACTGCGGTAAATCCCTGTGGAATCATTTTATGGGGATAAATAGCATACCGATACGTAGAGGACGGTGGACCGCGTCAACCAGATCTATTATAAACCCATTACGCCCATGACTTTCGTGAGTAGAAAGTCGGTCTTAACTGCAGAATACGACTTCACCTTCATAACTCCACGGGTTTAATGGCAGATCAAGATATGGAAATCTACAATCGCGTAGAGGATAGTGGGATGCATTGAATAGGCCGATTATTAACTCATTCCCCTATTAGAGTTTTGCACCGTATCTAGGGGGTTGTTGCCTTTGACTGCAGTATGCGCTTCCTTCCCTCCCCCCAATAACTCACAGGAATTCAGCCTTTGTGGATAAAAAAAACTACCATCGTGTAGAAGAAGGCGAGCCACGTCAACCGGGTTGGCCATTAATCCACTCCCTCCTTTGACCTTTATACGGCGGGCCAAAAGTATTTACGGATAAAATTTTAAGACAATGATTATTATAATTTTTATTTTAACGTTAAAAAGGATGGTCAAAATATTTTACTCTCCCCCCCCCCCCTTCTTGTTTCCTCTTGATCTTGCCCCCGCACTTTTAGCACCCAATCGCCGCCACTGTTAGAGGGATCCATTCCATGACAAATATCACGACTGACATAAATTTGGTCTCGTTCCATAGAAAATTAGGCTTATATAGATCAAAATAATTTTTAAAAAAATCAAAATAATACAGACTTTTTATGAAATGAAGTTCTCGAATACAGATCACATTCAAATGATATGTAACCGCATCATATATCTGTAGTTAATAAAAACTCCGATTACCTTTTCAAAAATATATATATATATGAAAACTTATTCATAAATTTGTGTGGATGTTCGCTACTAAGTTCGCACCTAGCCCCGCGTCTGGCTAAGGGCAGCCCTGAATATTAGATTATTTTTTTTGGAAAATGAATTTTCTGTTTTAACATCTTTCACTGTAAAGATTGTTTTATAATACTATAATTGAAAAAAAACACCTTCTAATACGTTCAGTGTGTTACGGGGTTAATATACCTCTTATCTAACTAACCCCCAGTGCGGAGCATGTTGGAGGTAAACTTTCAAAAAATTCTATAGCTGTTTTAGCTTTAAACCTTTACATATAGTTGAAGACAGTATAGCTGTGTGTTATTTATAAAGTCCAATAATCTCTCAAAATTCAATAAAAAAAAATAGCACGGGGTCAAATTACCCCGTACCGCACTGAACGTGTTAAGTTAATGAATCGATTCATGGCCTGCCCCCGTAGAATACTGGTTTACAACTATGGTGGGAAAACATCGAGTTTTAAAAAATTATCAATTTACAGGGTGCTGGATAAGTTTTAACTAATAAAAAAGTACGGGGTCGATTGACCCCTTAATTTTTAAATTAAAATTTAGTTATTAATTAACTTTTAGCATAAATGTGTCAAGTTAACACTAGTAAAAAAATTTATTGCTGATTTAAATATATAAAAATTGTATGAAATTTTTTTTTATTGCTGATTTAAATATATAAAAATTGTATGAATCTATAATAATCCACTAAAAATTTGCTTATATTTCGAACCAATATGGCTAAAAAAATAAATTGTTAAGTGGTTTAAATATTGAGCAAACTATTCAAGCCTCTTCATGTTACACACAAGTTGTATAAAAATATTTGACTTTTGAAATCACGTTGTTGATAAAGTGAAATAAAAAAAAATACCCTTCTTCAAAACTTTAGAAACCACACGTATTTTTAAATTAAACTATTATTAAAAATAAATATTAAATAAAGTAGTAACAAGGTTCTGAATAATCTTGGAATCATCGAAGTTAGGATTCGTAAATAAAGATTTCATAGAAAATTAGGCTAGACATTTTGATAAAATAAAGTAAATGATCCATAACCACGCTTTCCATCTATGTCAAAAAGTGCGCTTATTTCCCAGTAAACGCCATCGCAAAGTTAAAATATCAAATAAAAAAAGTAGCTGAACAAAGTAGTAATCAACCTTGGGCGAAAAGACAATTTTTTTTTTGCTCAATATAAAAGAATAGCTAAATGTAAAAACGGGTCATGTCTTATTGAAACCAATGAAACATGATCCCTTTTTATATTTAGCAATTCAAAATTCAGATATCAAATTTCTTTTTTAATAGTTTTTTTTTTCTTATTGACACATATAAGCATACTTAAAACATGGATTTTCATAAAAGTATTGAACCAGATTTTAAGGTACAAATTTGTGGAAATTGATGTTCACATTTTGCAAAATACACATGTTCCCAAGTTTGGTTTGGTTTTTTTTAATTAACCTCGCACTACAACTGAACAGTGGGCTATTGGCGACGGTTCGGGCCAACACCTGAACAACACCCTTTGGGACAACACCTGAACTCGCACCCAACGCCTTCAATAGACGTCGGGACTTTGGACCTAGATCAGATTTATTGTGCACTAGTCCCGTACACACACCGATAATTTTTGTGGATGTTCTGGACGCCATTCCTAGTACTTTGTAGTGAAGCTGGCAACACTCCGACCACAAGATCACTACTTTTTACTTTTCTTAGTCAAGTCCGTCGCACAGGATCGAACCAAGAACCCTCAGAACCCCCCCATCCAGCTCACGCTTCTATCCACTAGGCCATGGAGATCCCACATGTTCCGAAATAGAGCACGCAGAAAATTATTCTACGAATAATTCTCAATATCCCCCCCCCCCCCCCAAATCTTTAGTCACATTTTAGTTTTGAAAAATCATTAGTTTTTTTTTTTTTATAAATCTAGGGAAAAAACTACGAAATATTTTGCAAGTTAAATATTTAAATACCTTATATAATATTAATATAATTTTTAAAATTAAATATGTATATGTATATAAAAATAAAATATGAAGGATAAGTTTACAAAATTTAAAATATACCAGATTGTCATGTAAAGATGCACTGTTTAAAATATTAAAAAATGCAAAAAAAAAATAATAATAATTTACAAGTTTAATTAATGAACATGCAAACTTGATTGTAAAAAAACATATCGACCAATATTTAAAATCTTTATATTTCAAATAGCACGAATTAAAGTTCAATAACATTCTTCACCCACATGAATAACATATCAAAAGTATTCATGAAGTTTCAAATCAAAATAGCAATAACAAAAGAAATTAAAGCCTAGCTTGGCCTTCGCGATCCCGTGCCTTTTATTTTTCGATTCGTTAAAATTACTTATGTAGAAAAGCAATTATATTATAGAAGTTCAAAATTTAATCAAAATAACAATTACGATGAACCACTGTGTGGCAGGTACGGGTTCTGGTCCAAGGCAATGACCCGGGTAGCCGAATAACGTGATTTTGTTCCGTATTCAATTTACACTTGAGTTGTAGACTCAGCAAATACGGGAAACTGTATTTTTATTATGATAATACAAAGTAAGCGGATTTAAAACACAGAAAATGTTTTACTATTACGTTACGCTCTTTCTATAATTAAGTTTTCTAATACGAATACACTTATATTACTGTATTTTTTTAATACAATAGATTTGTTAATTACCACATCTTTAGAATCATTGAAATATATTAATCACACTTAATGCGCTGCACAAAAACGTTGCTTTAAGTTTATTTTTAATTATTGCATTTCTCAGATTTAGCCTTTAACAAAGCGACCTGGCAAACTTGAAATATTTGTTCTGAAGATGGTTTTCCACATTATTTGATGTCGGTTGCTTAAATGGAAACCGAGTTATTACAACTCAATTATCTTACTTCCCATTCTTTTGCCACGCCTTTTTAACATTTCTTCTGTTTATAACTTCTTCACATAGCTCTCATAGTACAACGGATATGGCCGTGGACTTCGGCGCGGACGACGACAGGTAGGCGGTTTGGGTTCGATTACCGGTAAGTCCTGGTTGTAATTGTTGAAAGTTATTGAAAGTGATTTATGATGGCAAGTGATATGATTTATAGGCAAGCAACTGTTCTTTTATTAATTTTACTGATTTTTGTGTACATGTCCTTTTCAAAAATGAAACTTATGTATTCGGAGCTATGATAAGAATCAAATGTTATCAAAAATGCGTACATTTTACTTATTTTTAAGTACATATTTTTAAAAGTGTATTCATGGATCAGTTAACAGTTTATTGAAAACTTTCAAGTTTTAAAAGGCCCCCAGGAAATCACGCAAAGCATCGTGTGCGACTCGCGAGCTGTCGAATCCAATGTTTTAAGGGGGACCCAAGCCCCAAAATCCGGAAAAATTGCTAAATTTTGTTTTCTTCATAAAACGATGCTAAACAAACTTGAGAAGGTGTATACAAAATTTCAAAACAGTAAAAGAAACAGAACATATGTTTTTTTAGATGTTTATATGCCATTTATCATCTTTCTGCATACTGTTCGTCTGCAACAATCGTCATTTACTCAAAATATTTTTTTAAAATTCTGGTCACGTTTAAAATGCTAAGGCTTTGTAAATAATTAACTTAAAACTAAACTGTTAATAGTTTTTGAAGCTGTAATATTTGTTTTATAAACGTATGTATAGCTTTTTTAAATTAAGTTATAAATTATTATTTTTTTACAAATTATTAAACTTAAAAGTTTGAATATATTTTGGTCTTAATAGGATATAAGTCTATACATACGATTGTAGTGTGTACTTTGATGTATTTAATCAATTAAAAAAATTTAAAAACATTAAAAATTTAAAAAGGAGTAGTGTTTTTAAAAAACGTCTTTTTAAGCTTAAAAAATTCCAAAAATATCAAAAATAATTTTTTTAAACATACTTTGTTTTTAATTATTGTTCAGAAAAAGATGTTCTAATAATATAAAAAAATTGGTATTTCTGATTCATTAATAAACAAATTAGGATTTGGGGCTCGGGTCTCCCTTAAATAAATAGGAATAGAAACTACAATTAACACATCTGTGTGCTGAGGCATCGGTATAACCTTTCAAACTTGTTTTTTAGGAAACGTTTGGGAGGTTTGAATAAAAATATATAAATCATTTAAATAAAAAAACTAAATCAATTAAGAGTGTCGCATTTAGCATCAAACGCAAGACCACATTATTTATTAAGACTTAAAAAATAAAGTTTCTGCAGATACGAATTCAGTTAAATATCAAAAATATTTTGAATATTTTTCGAGTTTATACTTTTAAGGAGAAAAAAAAATCACAAAGAATATGATTATTCTCATTCGTCTCAAACTTAATGTAAATATCCCCGAAAATTATTTCCTGTTTTCATTCGTTACATAACTTCGTATGGATGTAAAATGCGGGCATTTTCAAACAGACTTATTTTTTTAAAAGAAAATTATATTTCTGCACGGAAATTGCCACTTTATTAAATAAATATTTTCTTGGGATTTTCAAATAGAAAACTCGGTTTTCATTAAAAACGGAATTATTCTGATATCTTGAATAGCTTATTTCAAACACCAGTCAACAAGCTTGTTTTTTTTTAATCTCATATGGCAATCTTATATCTGAATCTCATATGGTAAACGCATAATTTTGTCCACAATCCATTCAAATTTCATTCTGTTTTATGGGTTATTTTCACAATGAATATTGAGTTTAGTGCAGAAACAAGACAAGCGACATTGATAGTATATTGAGTGTGAATGCAAAATTGAATCGTCTGTTGACGGATTTATGAAAAAAGAAAAATGATTTTTTTACGAAATCAGAGTGGGCACAATCTTGTCAACTGCCATTCCATCAAATGCCAAATTAACTTTAACCCTTTGCACTCCAAGAACTCTTTGCGTTTTCCGTTCTTTCTACGGAACAGTTATTCATACTTATGTTCTTTACCCTAGAATTTGTTATGCTTATAGAAAAAAGAAACATAATCTGTTTAGGATCTGCAAAAGAACGAGTTGAAAAAAATATCGATGTTTTTTAAACACAAGATCATGCTGTTCTCGTTTATTTTAAAGAACATGGAACCAAAAGAACGATTAGTTATGTTGTCGTTTGAGCGGCGCCAACGGAGTGCAAAGGGTTAAAAAAAAATGTGCGTTTATACAGTAAAAACGCACATATATCTTGGATCGTTTATTTAAAAAAACAGTCAACAGATTTTTTTTAAACATTTTTTTTACGGAATCAGAATCTTATATGGTAAACGCATAATTTTGTCCACAATCCATTCAAATTTCATTCCGTTTTATGGGTTATTTTTCACAATGAATATTGAGTTTAGTGCAGAAACCAGACAAGTGACATTGATAGTACGTTGAGCGTGAATGCAAAATTGAATCGCCTATTAACGGGTTTCTGGAAGAAAAAAAATTACGAAGTCAGAGTGTGAACAATCTTTTTGTGCACAATCTTGCCAACTGCCATTAACGTCAAATGACAAATTAACTTTAAAAAAAATGAAAACTTAATTATATGCAACATCTACTTCGAGAAGATGTTAACTGATACTCCTTCGAGAAGATGATAACTGATAATAAGTAAAATTTACTCATTTTTGTTTACATTCGATGCTTATCATAGCTCCAAATACGTGTTTCATTTTTAAAAAAGACATGTACTCAAAAATGAGTAAAAATGAATAAAAAGAGCAGAAACTAGCCTACATAGGCTGCCTTCATAAATCACTTTTAACAAATATCGACAATTACAACCAAGACTTACCGGGAATTGAACCCATGTTCTCAGGCACCGCAGTCCACTGCCTTATCCGTTGTAATACAAAGGCGACGTGAAGAAGTTATAAACATAAGTAATGTTAAAAAGATGTGCCAAAAGAATGGGAACTAAGATAACTGAGTTAAAATAACTCAATTTCCATTTAAGCAATCGACATCAAATAATGTGGAAAACTATCTTCTGAACACCTATTTTAAGTGTGTCAGGTCGCTTTGTTAAGATGGCTTGAACAGAAGCTGAGATTAGCAATATTAAATCACACTGCTCATTTTTGCGAAAGTACGATTACATAAATTTGAGTATGTCATCGCTCATTTACGATGCAATTATACTCAAAGAAACACAAGTAGGTTCAGGTACTTACTTTTTTTTTATAGAGAGAAGGTTTCTATCTATAAAAAAAAAATTAATGAAGGTTTTATGTTGACTTTTTTTGCTGGGTTATAGTATAGAAGAGAATATTTTTTTCATAGGTGACGCGATTCTCCCGGTCTCCCCTACGTTTCCTTTATACTCATTTCCTTCTTCTAAAATTGAAGAATATTATCTATCACTGAAGTTGTGAGAAAATAGAAGCAAGTACTTTTTTGCTAATTTTGTTATTGATAAATAATCAGATTAAACGATATTTTTGAGATATCAGCAGAAATCGATATTACTGAGAATATTTTCTAAACATAAACTAATTCAATAAGCCCTTTATTAAATGGTTTATTTAATTAGTTTATGTTTAGAAATTTTAGGGTGATTTAGTAAAATATATTTTAATTTATTGTGAATTCAGTATATAAGAATGCATAATCCACTTAAACTAGCATGCTAGTGCGATAATTATCGCATGAACAATGCCCCCCCCCCCCCCCCCCCCTCCCATTCGGGTGAAATATATTAGAATCTTTTATGGCAAAAAAAAAAAAATCCAAAAATTTTAACGATCTGTTTATAGATGACAGCATTAACAACGGATTGTTTAAAAAAAACGTTAATATTTATGAGATGAAAGTACGATTCGTCGCTGGTCCATGAAATTATCTTTCTTTTGATACCACATGTGTTAAGATCAATTACGTCTAAGGGGCGTAAAAGGGATCTTCACGACAGAAATAATATATATGATGAAAAAAGCAACCCAGCAAAAAAAGTCAGCATAAAACCTTCATCAAAATTTTGAAATTGAAGGTTTTATGCAGGAAAACTGCAGCTTTTTTGAAGATCTATAAAATTAAAGGTTTTTGTTACAATGTCCTTCAGAAAAACTGCAAAAAACATTCATAAAAACCTTCAATTTTTAAACATGAAGGGAAAATGCAGATATTTTAAAGGTTTTATGCAGGAAAATTAAATACTTAAAAAAAACTGCAGTTTTTTGTTTCAATATCCTTTATAAAACCTTCAAATTGACAATTTTGATGAAGGTTTCATGCTGACTTTTTTTGCTGGGAATTAACCAGTTTCTAATTTTAATGGAAAATTTAGTTTTTAATTAAGCCGATTATTCAGTTGAAATTTTAATCGAATATTCGTCATTCGGCAAAATTTGGTATTCAGAGCATCCCAACTAGAATATAAACAATAAAGTATACAAATAGATATACAACTACATATACCTATTAAAACGTTTTTAGACATTTAAAACGTCTGAAAATTTTATAACTTTAGTTGAAGAACCAAAAAAAGCATTGTTTTCATAATTGATTGAGACTTCGTTGGATAAATGTTCTTTGACGATATCGAATCTAATGGTTCTATTTTAGCCACAGAACCCTTTAACCTTTAACAATGATGTACGGGTCCTGAAGAAGAGACATCACCTTTTGTCATCATCGACCGCTACTTACAGTGTTGTTTGTTTAGCTATGTCTTCTTTGCTTTTCCCTATTCCCGACGTTGCCTAACGCAAGCTGCAATATAGTTACAAAAATAAAAATAGTAATTGTCAGGTCATTGTGGATTAGCCGTTCCAGTTAATAAAATTACTTAACTATTTAGTGTTAATAAATTTGGCAAGAAAAAAAAGATTTTAAAGAAACACTGCAAGAAAAAAGGTACTTAAAAATGAGTACCTGAACATACCTCGTACTTTGAGTACAATTTCATCGTAAATGAACGAAGACAGTACTCAAATTTAAGTAATCATAATCAAACTTTCGCAAAAAAATTAGCAGTGATTTAATATTCCTTATATCCGCTTCTGTTCAAGCCATCTTAACAAAGCAACCTGCAAATTTTAAAATAGTTGTTCAGAAGAAGGTTTTCCACATCATTTGATGTCGATTGCTTAAATGGAAACTGAGTTATTACAATTCAATTATCTTACTTCCCATTCTTTTGGCACACCTTTTTAACATTAATTATGTTTATAACTTCTTCACGTCGCCTTGGTAGCTTAGGGGATAAGACTCTGGACAGCAGTGCCTGAAGATCTGGGTTCGATTCCCAGTAAGTTTTGGTTGTAATTGTCGATATTTATTGAAAGTGACTTATGAAGGCAGCCTATGTAGGCTAGCATCTGCTCTTTTTTTTATTCATTTTTACCCATTGTACTTATTTTTAAATACATGTTTTTTTCAAAATTGAAACATGTATTCGGGGCCATGATAAGGATCGAATGTATTAAAAAATACAGTTTACTTATTTTTGAATGCCTATTTTTAACAGTGTAATAAAAGAGTACAAACCATAGAGTAATGATACAAATAGAGGAATAAAAATGCTAATTTCCGTGTGTGCATCATTGAAACCATGTGATTTGTGGAAATGCCAATTCATTCATGCGCCAATATTACTTGGCCAGCCTTGGCGACTTTCAGAACTAAGCGAGATCGAAGTATTAGCATATGGTTTTGTGTTTAATTTTGTATTTAAATATCGTTTTTTAACGAGTGGCACAATTTAAGTGAGTTTAACAGATATATTAAATATATTTTTCTTACTTTGTACTTTTGAAATAATTGCGTTACGTTTTTATGTAAAAAATTTACCATAAGCGAAGTTCTTTCAATTGTTATTTTGTATAGTTCAATAAGAAAATATGAACAATAAAACCGCAGAAATAAAGAGTTTCGTTTTTTCGAGTATTGAACACAAAGAAAATTATATTTTCGTTTCGTTAATGAAGAGGAAATATTTAGCGCAAATTGTTTGAAAATAAGTAAATACCTACATATATGTTAAGAAGTTGAATACGGACAGAACGCCTTATCACCAAAAAAGAAGAAAGTGCGCCAAATTTGGAACTCCTGCAGATGTCTGAACGCCAAATGTGGCAGCGCTAAAACCACGTGATGTTTTTTTTGTTTTTTTCAATGTTGACACCGCGGCCTTACGAGAGTCTGGCATTGAAGGCGCTCTCTATTTAATATAACAACACTCTGGTACAAACTTCTTCTGGAACTGTGGCCTATTAAAGCCACTACTTTAGCACCGTCTAAAAATTTGATATTATGCATCGAAAACCTTTTATTTAGTTCAGTGTCACTAAAAAATGTAATGCAAAACTGATCCATGGATTATTATTTCGCCCCCGTTATTTTCATAAATAATTCGTTTTTAAAAGAAAATTAACAATTTTCAATTATATTAACGTTTTCAAACTGAGAAACAATTTAAGTAATCCGTCGTAAGAATAATAATGTGTCTAAGATTATAGTGTTTGTGATATGAAGTATAATTCCCCAGTCATTAATGAATACTAATTTTGAAAATAAAATTGGATACCATAAGATTACAGAACCTTTCCCATTTTTTATTATCAATATATATATATATATATATATATATATATATATATATATATAAGAATTGAGTGTCTGTGGAATCGAACAAAACCACTAATTTTGAGTTTTTTGCATGAATTAGGATACACTAATTCCGAAAATCCCATTAAATTTTTATTATCTGTTTGTATTGTTTTAACTCAAAAACGACTGAACGGATTTTTATGAAACTTGCACCATTTTATCAATAATCTTTCAACTTAACATTTGCACTTTGTTTCATATAAATATCTGCACCCGTTCTAAATTTATAGAACTTTTTTTTCCATTTTTACATGCATTATTCCAATTCTAAATTTCATTATAGATCTTCCATTCAAAACACTGTTAAAAGCTATATTGGCAACCAAAAAAAAAAATTCCGCAATACTGGCTGACTTCTACTATTACGATTTCTTTTTTTTTTAAAAATACACATTTGCTAAGCCGCAGATTATACGAATCGGTCGTTAACAAAACCTCACCAACCTAAGGAGGAAGGTAAAGCAGCTGTTTCGTATGACGCCATGGGTTTACGCCCCTGACTTGCTTTGCATTGTTTCAAGATTGTAAACGCATTGGTGTATAATAGATAAAGCAGCTGTTTCGTTTGACGCCATGGGTTTACGCCCCTGACTTGCTTTGCATTGTTTCAAGATTGTAAACGCATTGGTGTATAATAGATAAAGCAGCTGTTTCGTTTGACGCCATGGGTTTACGCCCCTGACTTGCTTTGCATTGTTTCAAGATTGTAAACGCATTGGTGTATAATGTCCCATCCAACGTGATTACATTTATGCCAATCGTGCTGTTAGTCACGGTGTGGAATTGCACTATAGTGCCGGAATGGACTACCCTAAAAGCTTAATTTAGGGTTTCTATCGTTTTACTTCCATTTAAATGATTTTCAAGGTTTCACCTCAAAAACATTTTATATCAATTCAAAATTGAATTTTTGAAAATCCATTTGTTAATTTTTATCCAAAAAAATACGCAACTTTTAAAATAATATAAGCTTTTAACGCCAATTGGCATTCAAACAAAATTGCCATGTGTTTATTTTTATTTCTAAAAATGCGTTATTTTATTGTTTGTGTTTACTTTTATGCAAAATGCGTTATTTTCATCCGCGAAACATTACAAAACCAAAATTAGTAAATGTTTTTAGTCCCTAATTTGTAGGGAATTTTTATATTACAAAAAACCCCAGTTCACATAGTTGCGATAGCATGTAATGTCGTGAACAAAAAATTCAAAAAGTGATAGGTTTAGGTATCTATAAAGCTACTCAAAGTAATTGAATAAACCTAGATATTGAGAAAGTTTATTTTTCAGTGCCTAGAGAGCGATATTCAATTGGCTACGTTAATTAAAAAAAGTCCCGCATCTCTTACTTCCCAAATGGAACACGAGCAACGCCGTATCGTTAGTTTCAAAATAAAATTCAAGGAATATCTTCATGTTTCTTATTAGTCACACTGGTATTTTGCCATCTCTTTGCTTTGTGACCTTTTTCTTCTATTGTCTAAAATACAATCAGAGATGCGGCGCGTATTCAGTCAGGAATTTCGTAAGAACTAATCATACAATTCTCTTGGTTAGTCAATAATTTTCTATTCAGAGCCAATGATTATTTTCATTAATGAAGAGTTTAGTATATGCGACACAGTTTATGAAATCTTTATTTCTTGGGTAATTGCATACTCTTCACCTACATTATTTTACGTTGAAAACAAGTAACAGATGCAAGTTTTTTTTATTTTTAAAGCACAAAGATTGGAAATTATAAAATAAATGGAATTTGTAACAGAAAAAAAAGTTAAAATTGAAAAAAACAAATGTGACAATTTAAAAACGTTCCTTAAATGTATCGTTATATTTAACAAAAATTATAGTAACTTAAAAACCAGGATTTGTACCGTACAACACTGCTAAAAATAGGTACTCAAAATAAGTAAAATGTACTCATTTTTGATTACATTCGATGCTTTTCATAGTTCCAAATACATTAGCTTCCATTTTGAAAAAGACATGTACTCAAAAATAAGTAAAATGTACTCATTCTTGATTACATTCGATGCTTCTCATAGTTCTGAATACATAAGTTTCATTTTTGAAAAAGACATGTACTCAAAAATAAGTAAAATATAATCATTCTTGATTACATTCGATGCTTCTCATAGTTCTGAATACATAAGTTTCATTTTTGAAAAAGACATGTACTCAAAAATAAGTAAAATGTACTCATTCTTGATTACATTCGATGCTTCTCATAGTTCCGAATACATAAGTTTCATTTTTGAAAAAGACATGTACTCAAAAATAAGTAAAATGTACTCATTCTTGATTACATTCGATGCTTCTCATAGTTCCGAATACATAAGTTTCATTTTTTAAAAAGACATGTACTCAAAAATAAGTAAAATGTACTCATTCTTGATTACATTCGATGCTTCTCATAGTTCCGAATACATAAGTTTCATTTTTTAAAAAGACATGTACTCAAAAATAAGTAAAATGTACTCATTCTTGATTACATTCGATGCTTCTCATAGTTCCGAATACATAAGTTTCATTTTTTAAAAAGACATGTACTCAAAAATAAGTAGGAATGAATAAAAATACCAATGAATAACATAGACTGCCTTCATAAATCACTTTCAGTAAATATCGACAATTATAACCAAGACTTACCGGGAATCGAAACCAGATCCTCCGGCACCGCAGTCCAGTGCCTTATCCGTTGTACTGCCAGGGCGACGTGAAGAAGTTATAAACAGAATACTTATTTAAAAGGTGTGCCAAAAGTATGGGAAGTAAGATAATTGTGTTGTAATAATTCAGTTTCCATTTAAGCAATCGATGTCAAATGTGGAAAACCATCTTCTGATAAACTATTTTAAGTTTGACAGGTCGCTTTGTTAAGATGGCTTGAACAGAAGCTGAGATTAGCAATATTAAATCACACTGCTCATTTTTGCGAAAGTACGATTACTTAAATTTGAGTATGTCATCGCTCATTTACGATGCAATTGTACTCAAAGAAACACAAGTAGGTTCAGGTACTTACTTTTTTTATAGAGGGAAGGAAGGTTATCAATTCAAACTGTATGTATTTTTAAGCCTATGATCGTGGCACAGGTGAAAGTTGATAAAAATCGCAGAACGGAAATTCAAAATTTCAATATTATTCACAAACGTACAATATTTTTAAATAGGAAAAGGCGGTATTATCATCAAAACTTTTTATGTGTCTCAATGTTTCAGAAATTAAAATGTTGGCCAATTGTTTAAATTCAGACAATGAAAATATGCCAAAATAACATACTTATTCGAAACTTCCTTAAATTTAAAATTAGAATAAAAGTTCCACTTTATGGAAACTCAATTTCTAAAAATCGAAAGCTAGTTTGTCTTTAGTTACAAATTTAAATTCTTGAAAATCCTTGCCAAAGGATATGACAATAAGATTTTCTCGTTTAAATATACACACTGTAAAAAAAAAAGGTGCTTAAAAATGGGTACATGGACGTACTTTTATTTGTTTAAAGTACGAATGCATCATGTTAACGAGCAATTATGTACTCAAATTTAAGCAACCGTATTTTTGCAAAAATAAGCAGTATGGTTTAATATTGCTAATCTCAACTTCTGTTCAAGCCATCTTAACAAAGCGACCTGGCAAACTTAAAATATTTGTTCAGAAGACGGTTTTCCACATTATTTGATGTCGATTGCTTAAATAATTATTAAAACGTAATTTTGCAAAAATAAGCAGTATGGTTTAATATTGCTAATCTCAACTTCTGTTTAAGCCATCTTAACAAAGCGACCTGGCAAACTTAAAATATTTGTTCAGAAGACGGTTTTCCACATTATTTGATGTCGATTGCTCAAATGATTATTAAAACGTATTTTTGCAAAAATAAGCAGTATGGTTTAATATTGCTAATCTCAACTTCTGTTCAAGCCATCTTAACAAAGCGACCTGGCAAACTTAAAATATTTGTTCAGAAGCCGGTTTTCCACATTATTTGATGTCGATTGATGAAATGATTATGAAAACGTATTTTTGCAAAAATAAGCAGTATGGTTTAATATTGCTAATCTCAACTTCTGTTCAAGCCATCTTAACAAAGCGACCTGGCAAACTTAAAATATTTGTTCAGAAGACTGTTTTCCACATTATTTGATGTCGATTGCTGAAATGATTATGAGAACGTATTTTTGCAAAAATAAGCAGTATGGTTTAACATTGCTAATCTCCACTTCTGTTCAAGCCATCTTAACAAAGCAACCTGGCAAACTTAAAATATTTGTTCAGAAGACGGTTTTCCACATTATTTGATGTTGATTGCTGAAATGATTATGAAAACGTATTTTTGCAAAAATAAGCAGTATGGTTTAATATTGCTAATCTCAACTTCTGTTCAAGCCATCTTAACAAAGCGACCTGGCAAACTTAAAATATTTGTTCAGAAGACTGTTTTCCACATTATTTGATGTCGATTGCTGAAATGATTATGAGAACGTATTTTTGCAAAAATAAGCAGTATGGTTTAACATTGCTAATCTCCACTTCTGTTCAAGCCATCTTAACAAAGCAACCTGGCAAACTTAAAATATTTGTTCAGAAGACGGTTTTCCACATTATTTGATGTTGATTGCTGAAATGATTATGAAAACGTATTTTTGCAAAAATAAGCAGTATGGTTTAATATTGCTAATCTCAACTTCTGTTCAAGCCATCTTAACAAAGCAACCTGGCAAACTTAAAATATTTGTTCAGAAGACGGTTTTCCACATTATTTGATGTCGATTGCTGAAATGATTATGAAAATGTATTTTTGCAAAAATAAGCAGTATGGTTTAATTATGCTAATCTCAACTTCTGTTCAAGCCATCTTAACAAAGCGACCTGGCAAACTTAAAATATTTGTTCAGAAGACGGTTTTCCACATTATTTGATGTCGATTGCTGAAATGATTATGAAAACGTATTTTTGCAAAAATAAGCAGTATGGTTTAATATTGCTAATCTCAACTTCTGTTCAAGCCATCTTAACAAAGCGACCTGGCAAACTTAAAATATTTGTTCAGAAGACGGTTTTCCACATTATTTGATGTCGATTGCTGAAATGATTATGAAAACGTATTTTTGCAAAAATAAGCAGTATGGTTTAATATTGCTAATCTCAACTTCTGTTCAAGCCATCTTCACAAAGCGACCTGGCAAACTTAAAATATTTGTTCAGAAGACGGTTTTCCACATTATTTGATGTCGATTGCTGAAATGATTATGAGAACTTATTTTTGCAAAAATAAGCAGTATGGTTTAATATTGCTAATCTCCACTTCTGTTCAAGCCATCTTAACAAAGCGACCTGGCAAACTTAAAATATTTGTTCAGAAGACGGTTTTCCACATTATTTGATGTCGATTGCTGAAATGATCATGAGAACGTATTTTTGCAAAAATAAGCAGTCTGGTTTAATATTGCTAATCTCAACTTCTGTTCAAGCCATCTTAACAAAGCGACCTGGCAAACTTGAAATATTTGTTCAGAAGACGGTTTTCCACATTATTTGATGTTGATTGCTGAAATGATTATGAAAACGTATTTTTGCAAAAATAAGCAGTATGGTTTAATATTGCTAATCTCAACTTCTGTTCAAGCCATCTTAACAAAGCGACCTGGCAAACTTAAAATATTTGTTCAGAAGACGGTTTTCCACATTATTTGATTGCGATTGCTGAAATGATTATGAAAACGTATTTTTGCAAAAATAAGCAGTATGGTTTAATATTGCTAATCTCAACTTCTGTTCAAGCCATCTTAACAAAGCGACCTGGCAAACTTAAAATATTTGTTCAGAAGACGGTTTTCCACATTATTTGATGTCGATTGCTGAAATGATTATGAAAACGTATTTTTGCAAAAATAAGCAGTATGGTTTAATATTGCTAATCTCAACTTCTGTTCAAGCCAACTTAACAAAGCGACCTGGCAAACTTAAAATATTTGTTCAGAAGACGGTTTTCCACATTATTTGATGTTGATTGCTGAAATGATTATGAAAACGTATTTTTGCAAAAATAAGCAGTATGGTTTAACATTGCTAATCTCCACTTCTGTTCAAGCCATCTTAACAAAGCAACCTGGCAAACTTAAAATATTTGTTCAGAAGACGGTTTTCCACATTATTTGATGTTGATTGCTGAAATGATTATGAAAACGTATTTTTGCAAAAATAAGCAGTATGGTTTAATATTGCTAATCTCAACTTCTGTTCAAGCCATCTTAACAAAGCGACCTGGCAAACTTAAAATATTTGTTCAGAAGACGGTTTTCCACATTATTTGATGTCGATTGCTGAAATGATTATGAAAATGTATTTTTGCAAAAATAAGCAGTATGGTTTAATTATGCTAATCTCAACTTCTGTTCAAGCCATCTTAACAAAGCGACCTGGCAAACTTAAAATATTTGTTCAGAAGACGGTTTTCCACATTATTTGATGTCGATTGCTGAAATGATTATGAAAACGTATTTTTGCAAAAATAAGCAGTATGGTTTAATATTGCTAATCTCAACTTCTGTTCAAGCCATCTTCACAAAGCGACCTGGCAAACTTAAAATATTTGTTCAGAAGACGGTTTTCCACATTATTTGATGTCGATTGCTGAAATGATTATGAAAACGTATTTTTGCAAAAATAAGCAGTATGGTTTAATATTGCTAATCTCAACTTCTGTTCAAGCCATCTTCACAAAGCGACCTGGCAAACTTAAAATATTTGTTCAGAAGACGGTTTTCCACATTATTTGATGTCGATTGCTGAAATGATTATGAGAACTTATTTTTGCAAAAATAAGCAGTATGGTTTAATATTGCTAATCTCCACTTCTGTTCAAGCCATCTTAACAAAGCGACCTGGCAAACTTAAAATATTTGTTCAGAAGACGGTTTTCCACATTATTTGATGTCGATTGCTGAAATGATTATGAGAACGTATTTTTGCAAAAATAAGCAGTCTGGTTTAATATTGCTAATCTCAACTTCTGTTCAAGCCATCTTAACAAAGCGACCTGGCAAACTTGAAATATTTGTTCAGAAGACGGTTTTCCACATTATTTGATGTTGATTGCTGAAATGATTATGAAAACGTATTTTTGCAAAAATAAGCAGTATGGTTTAATATTGCTAATCTCAACTTCTGTTCAAGCCATCTTAACAAAGCGACCTGGCAAACTTAAAATATTTGTTCAGAAGACGGTTTTCCACATTATTTGATGTCGATTGCTGAAATGATTATGAGAACTTATTTTTGCAAAAATAAGCAGTATGGTTTAATATTGCTAATCTCCACTTCTGTTCAAGCCATCTTAACAAAGCGACCTGGCAAACTTAAAATATTTGTTCAGAAGACGGTTTTCCACATTATTTGATGTCGATTGCTGAAATGATTATGAGAACGTATTTTTGCAAAAATAAGCAGTATGGTTTAATATTGCTAATCTCAACTTCTGTTCAAGCCATCTTAACAAAGCGACCTGGCAAACTTAAAATATTTGTTCAGAAGACGGTTTTCCACATTATTTGATGTCGATTGCTGAAATGATTATGAAAACGTATTTTTGCAAAAATAAGCAGTATGGTTTAATATTGCTAATCTCAACTTCTGTTCAAGCCATCTTAACAAAGCGACCCGGCAAACTTAAAATATTTGTTCAGAAGACGGTTTTCCACATTATTTGATGTCGATTGCTGAAATGATTATGAGAACGTATTTTTGCAAAAATAAGCAGTCTGGTTTAATATTGCTAATCTCAACTTCTCTTCAAGCCATCTTAACAAAGCGACCTGGCAAACTTAAAATATTTGTTCAGAAGACGGTTTTCCACATTATTTGACGTTGATTGCTGAAATGATTATGAAAACGTATTTTTGCAAAAATAAGCAGTATGGTTTAATATTGCTAATCTCCACTTCTGTTCAAGCCATCTTAACAAAGCGACCTGGCAAACTTAAAATATTTGTTCAGAAGACGGTTTTCCACATTATTTGATGTCGATTGCTGAAATGATTATGAAAACGTATTTTTGCAAAAATAAGCAGTATGGTTTAATATTGCTAATCTCAACTTCTGTTCAAGCCATCTTAACAAAGCGACCTGGCAAACTTAAAATATTTGTTCAGAAGATGGTTTTCCACATTATTTGATGTCGATTGCTTAAATGAAAACTAATTTATTACAACTCAATTATCTTGCTTCATATTGTTTTGGCACACCTTTTAAATATTTCTTCTGTTTATAACTTCTTCATGTCGCCTTGGTAGTACAACCGATAAGACACTGAACTGCGGTACCAGAGGATATGGGTTCGATTCCCGGTAAGTCTAAATTGTAATTGTTAATATTTTTTGAAAGTGATTTATGAAGGTAGCCTATGTAGCCAAGCTAGTAAAGTGCTGTTTTTATTCATTTTTACTGATTTTTGAGTACATGTCTTTTTCAAAACTGAAAGTTATGTTTTCGGTGCTGTGATAAATATCAAATGTAATAAAAAATTAGTACATTTTACTTATTTTTTAATACCTATTTTTAACAGTGCATCTCTTTGTATTGCAATCAAGACAACTTGATCGGATAGTGGTGAAAAACATTAATTCTTAATTGTAACATCATTGCCTAACATTCAACAAAAGAATGAGTTCTGCTGTAGTTCTGTGTCATTTGACATTTTATTGATTTTGAGGAATTATCAGCCACATAGAGCATTAATTATGTAAATATTTCCCTTTCCATTCTGTCCAGGATAAAAATAAAAAAGACGGGAATCCGTCTTAGAAGACGGAAAAATTTAAATTACAACTCGTGGGTAACTTTTGTTCCACGTATACGTTTTTTTTATACAGAATGTGTCTCTAGTTAAAATATAATGAACGTTTGGTTATCCGGCATTCAATTATCCGGAAATATCATTTAACTAGACATTTTATTTATTTAAATATTATATACTTTCACGCCAGTGTTATAATTATCACACAATATTGTATGTAGCAAGGGCGGAGGAGCTAACAGAGGCTATGTGTGATGTCAGCCACATAGAGCATTAATTATTAATTTTTTTCCGTCCTATTTTGTCCTGGACAAAAATAAAAAAGACGGGAATCCGTTTTAGGACGGAAAACTGTCACTCGTGCCTCGTGGGTAACTTTTGTTCCACGTGTACTTTTTTTTTATACAGAATGTGTCCCCAGTTAACAAAATATAATGAATGTTTGGTTATCCGGCATACAATTATCCGGAAATAATATCATTTAACTAGACCATTTATTTATTTAAACATTATATACTAACATGCCAGTGCTATAATTATCACATGAATATTGTATGTAGCAAGGGTGGATTTACATAGGAGCTTACATAGGCTAAGCGAATGAAATGGGGAGGGGTAGACTTTTCTAATATTTTAAACTGTTTCATAGGGTACATGCTTGCAAAGATGATTTACAAAGAAAAACTAAATTAAAAGTTGAAATTCATTTACAAGAAAAAAAATGTGAGAGATTATCGCTAACAAGGTGTATTTGGTTGGAGAATACAAAAATATATTAAATTCGGAAGTTTTCGAATATTTTTCTTAAAAATGAGATTTAAACAATTGCTTTTTGTGAACTAATTTTAAATTGATAAATTTTAAATTAAATATGGTATTGGGATTTTTAAAGCAAACTTTAGTCAATTTCGTAAAAATTAGCTATATTAGACATATTATTCAATAAATTATCTAGATCCTCCTCTGATAGGTATTATATTAATCCCAAAATCAATATAACCTTTTCATTAATATATGTATTATTCATTAATTTCAATATCTTCATTTCATTAATTTCAATATCGCTTTTTCATAGGTATTATATTTATCCCAAAACCCGCGCTTTATGTGTTATGGCCCACATAAAGCGCGTTTTATGTGGGCCATAACTACATAAGCGTGCTTTATGTGGGCCCTGAGCGAAGGCACTTGTTGACAAGAAAACAATTTCTTAAAAAAAGATAAGAAAATCGATTTTTAACGTGAAACGTTTATAAATCATACATGGGAAATCAGAAAAGAAATATCATGTATTAGGATTTTCGGTTGTCTATTCAGAAATAATACCGTGACGAATAGCACGATTGACATAAATGTGGCCTCATTTAATAAGAAATTGGCGTTCATGCATAAAAATCTTTTAAATTAAGTATCGTGGATGGGGGACCGCGGCTTCAGACGAAGCAGCTTATTTATCTTCCTTCCATTGCGACCAATCGTTATCACTAGAATCTGCTGAAACTCAAGTAAAATCCCTTCGATTTTGTTATGTATAATTAAATTTTATTTAAATAAGCCGCTTTGCCACGGTATTTTAACCAAAAATGATTTTAAGTAATGATTAAAAAAATTAATTTAAATGAAAAAAAAAACATCGCTACAATTAATTTATACAATGCGCTTTTTTCATCCATTGATAAAAAAGAATAATGTAAAATTACACATGAACTAGTCTAACTTTACAAAAAAAAACTTAAAATCCAAAGGACACCGCGGCTTCCTTTGGACAGGGCCCCCGCATCAGCTAATGACGGCCCTGCTCTAAAGTCCCATCTTCAAGATGTCATTTTCCTTATCAATGCATAGAAAAATGATTGAATGTACCTTTTCCGTTGATAGAAAACTTCAAAGGTTCGTATATCCGACAACATAGGGTATAATTTCCCAAGACTGTCTGCGAACTTTTATATAAAAAAAAAAGACAAAAGTCTTCGACGACTGAAATCGGAGAGCAGACATCGAATGTTCCTCAGACATGGAGGGGGGAAGGAAATATAGCGGGTGGAAAAGACCGGCCAAATTCACTTTTGCATCGAGAACAGACCTAATGACTATCGGCTCCTTTTATCCAAAAACAATATCGTCTGCGCCTATAATTATGGCACAAGAAGTGCCACCAGAGGAGTTGCTTTCCGGATGAGTTGCTCAAACTAAAAAAAAAAAAATTGGAAATTTTCAGAAACCTACAGGTACACTTGGTTCGCGCTAAATTTTATTTGAATTTGATTGGTGATGACGATTAAGACGATTCCAAGTTTTCTCCATGTCAGCAGAGAAAATGGACCAGTCCAGAAGTGGAGGAGTGACTCCAACCTGTTGCATTCCGGGTGTTGAGGTTGTGTGGTAAGAGTGCGGAGGAACTGTCTCTGCGCGAGTGATTGAGATTCGCGTCTGGAAGCCGGAAGATCTCCGATTAAACAATTGCTGGCGAATTTAGCGGAATTTCAAGTAAGTGCAAATTTATATTTCTGTGTTTCTGATAAAAATGACTATTGAAAAAACTTCTGCGCGAAACTGATAGAAGCAAGATAGAAAATGTATTGTTGATATGCAGATTTCTGTTTTCATCTTTAAAGTATATCAAGTAGTAGTTTTTTTAATGATCATTTTTAATTGCATTTTTATTTTTTGTGAATTCTTTCGCTCTTTACCTGTGTTTTCATTCATGTTCGAACTGAACTTCAGTTCATATGAATGTGTATTGTGTTTCTGGCACAGTAGAGAAGAAAAAGATGGCGTCGATTGCGTAACATGACGCCATCTCGAGACGCCATCTTTGCTTTTTCATATGTACTGGTTGTTTATTTGTTGTTTTGTACCATAACAACCAGTTTTGTCTAAGTTGCACCAAACGTTTTTTGGTTATGCAACTGTACCAATTAATTATGATTGATTAAATCAACTTCTGGAGATATAAAAAAAAAATTAGGGTGTGGCTCATCGTTTAGCAAATCGGCTAAGTTGCACCAAACGTTTTTTGGTTATGCAACTGTACCAATTAATTATGATTGATTAAATCAACTTCTGGAGATATAAAAAAAAATTAGGGTGTGGCTCATCGTTTAGCAAATCGGCTAAGTTGCACCAAACGTTTTTTGGTTATGCAACTGTACCAATTAATTATGATTGATTAAATCAACTTCTGGAGATATAAAAAAAAATTAGGGTGTGGCTCATTGTTTAGCAAATCGGCTAAGTTGCACCAAACGTTTTTTGGTTATGCAACTGTACCAATTAATTATGATTGATTAAATCAACTTCTGGAGATATAAAAAAAAATTAGGGTGTGGCTCATTGTTTAGCAAATCGTTTACTAAAAGATTGATTATTATTTAGTACCAAATTACCTGATTGTTAGCACCAAAATTATTCATATACCGGACTACGATTAGAGATTTTTTTTTTAATGTGAACTTATTAAAGTCAAATAATAGAATGCTCTTAAAATCATCGAAGTTATATGAAATGCTATTTAACGTTAAGCCTATTCTGCCACTATTTTAGCAATTACTTCGGGCGTTTTGTAAAGATTTTAGAGCCATATTTGAATAAATTTTACTTATTATATTATTTTTTTATTTTTTTTGTTTTTAATTAAATTTTTTTTCTATGCAGAAAATACTCAGAATACATAGGGAAAAAATTTGAAACCAATGAACCGATTTAAAAAAAAAATCTTTTATACAATCACAAAAGCCATACCCCAAAAACTTAATTTATATTATTTATTATTTTTCCCATTTAAGAAAATATTTTATGTAAAATCGGAATCATCTATGTAACTTCAGAAACTATAATTAAAAAGAGGATTTTAATAATAAAAAATAAACAATATTAAGGTAGACTAAAATAACTTTCCTGAAACTTTAAAAAAAAAATACAGTCCAGAATTTGTTTTTAAAAAGACAAATTTTCAATTCTACTAAAAAACAGGTCTTAGCGTAGTAACAACAAAAGACGCCATGTTTCAACTATTGTAAATAAATTTGAGTGTGTGGCTCAGCGTTTAGCAGGTATTTTATGAAAGGATTGTTAGTTCCAAAATGATTCATATACCAGACTATGATTAGTGAAACCGAACAGTTAATCAGTTGTTAAATCATAGAAGATTAATTAAATTACTATTGCTTTTCTGCCACGTTTCTTAGAAAACATTTCGCGTTCGTTTTTAAAATATTTTAAAGCAAAATTTGAATACGAATTGCGTATAAAAAAATAATTTAAAAAAAGACAGATGTTATTTTTAATTTTAAACAAGTTTATCTCTTGATTTTCTGTCTTTGAGGAAAATATTTGGATTAAAGGCACGTAACTTGTCCTCGAGTTTTCTTCTGTGGCGGGTGCGCTTTCCCGCCGAGACACTGGACGGGTTGGTTAATTTAATCAACAAACCAATACAGTGTTTCAACCGCTTCAGAAGAAAAACGCAAGAGCATGTTCCCTATCTTAATACAGAAAATACTCGGAATACATACGGAATTTTTTTAAATATTTAAAATCAATAAACCGATTTCAAAGTACAGAAAATTTACATAATCACAAAAATGCCCAAACAAATTTAATTCTGCATTATTTTTCCAATTAACAAAGTATTTTATTTAGAATCAGAATAACGTATATAGAAATATAATTTATATTCGCGAGGAAGACGCTATCTGTTGTTAGTTCAAGGAGTTATAATTAACCCTTTTCACTCGAGGAAAACATTCGATATTTGCGTTCTTTTTATGGAACAGTTACATCCCGTTCCTGTTCTTTTTAAAGATGTATTCTTTAGCGCGTTCTTTTTACGTTTATTGTGGATAATTATAAAACTAATTTAGTTATGCGTAAAGCTCAATCGTATACCAAATCTCAATATACCAATCGCGGTACACCATACAGCAAACATATGTTGTGGTTTATGACATATGTATTTTTTTTTAACCAGGGGATTTGCGGAATTTTAATCTGAAGAAAGTTTTACATGGAATACTTACATACTACAAACATACTTGGTACTTCCAGAGAGTTGTAATATTAAAGAGAGCGCCTTCAATACCAGACTCTCATAAGGCCGCGGTGTCAACATTGAAAAGAAAAACTCACATCACGTGGTTATAGCGCTGCCACATTTGGCGTTCAGACATCTGCAGGAGTTTCAAATTTGGCGCACTTTCTTCTCTTTTGGTGATAAGGAGTTCTGTCCGTATTCAACTTTTTAACATATATGTACGTATTTACTTATTTTCAAACAATATGCGCTAAATACGCATGCGCTAAATACGCACTCGTATTTCCTCTCCATTAACGAAACGAAAATATTTTATTTGTGTTCAATACTCGAAGAAGCGAAACTCTTTATATTTCTCAGGTTTTATTGTTTACGTTTTCTTATTGAAGTATACAAAATAACAATTGAAAGAACTTCGCTTATGGTAAATTTTTTTACATAAAAACGTAATGCAATTATTTCAAAACTACAAAGTAAGAAAAATCTTCTTAATATATCTGTTAAACTCCCTTAAATTGTACCACTCGTTCAAAAAAAACTATATTTAAATACAAAATTAAACACAAAACCATATTACAATACTCCGATCTCGTTTTGTTCTTAAAGTCGCCAAGGTCTGCCAAGTAATATATTGGCGCATGAATGAATTGGCATTTCCACATATCACGTGGTTTCAATGATGGCCACACGGATATCAGCATTTTTATTTCTCTATTTGTATCATTACTCTATGGGTACTTCGACATCAGTGGTTCCCAAACTTTTTTGTTCTCACGTACCCCTTGATAAATATATCCATTTATGATTTAAGACTACCGAGCGCAACGAAAACAAATTATACGCAGTGCACATGGTAAGGCGTCGCAAAAGGAAAAGAAGAATGCTAGGCCCGGCTAGGGTAAATCGGGCTCGCCACACCACGGAGTAAAGAAGAAGGTGGAGGTGCGAACAAGTCTAAAACGGGTTTGCAATGTGAAGTAAGCAATCGCTTAAAAAGTAGGAACTGGCGAAGTATTTGGCGCTTTTTTAAAGCACTACTTTGTACCAGTACTTGGCGATAATTTATTTTATAATTTAATTTACCTATGAATTGGAAATAATAGCATCCTTTATCGATTTGGAACTTGTACTGCATCCCACAACTGCACAAACCGTCATTTTTTAAGTTTTAGCATGCGTTTTCTTAATTTAAAAATAATGCATCCCTCGTAGAAAAACTACTGCAAACTAGGTTTGTTTGTGCCTAGTTTGGGGTTGCTAACTTACTTCTCACGAAATCTCGCCAAATCATCTCCACCTTTTTCTTTACTCCGTGCGCCACACCCATGCTCTCAGAAGAGAGTCCCCCATAAAGGAGAAAAATAAGAAAAATAGATCACTAGGGCACCTCGGGGTTGTGAAGCCCGTGTTTACTTAAAGTAAGTAAACCCCCTGAGGGAAGAGAACCAAAAGAACGAGTCGTTATGTTATCGCCTGAGCGGCGCCAACGGAGTGCAAAGGGTTAAAACGTTTACATTATTTCAAAAACTAAAAAATATTAAACTAAGCTAAACCAATTATCCTGAAACTTTAAAATCCCTTTTTTTATACATGTGAATTGTTTCAAAACTTGTTAGTTTTGGAATTACGATATAATTGTACATTATTTCGTTTAGAATTTCTGTCAGAAAAATTGTGAGATTAATCGCTATTTGAAAAGTTTGCGTTCAATTTATCATAAAATTCATGGAAAATATACGTTGAGAATTAGTAGCTCTAACCATATACTAAATCCTTAAAAGTTTTTAAAATAGGTGTTAATAATGATTTGACTGTTGGTTTAAATGTAAACCAATAGAGATGCAGTGTTTACTGTAGGCGTGTTTTGAAGGGCGGCACCGCTCTTCTTGCCTTTTTTCTTTGAAAGTTGCTCCCTCCTGTCTTTTATGCACGAATCGCCCCCCTTCTTGCCTTCCCAAACTCCCACGATTCACCTGACCATTTTATGAAAGTATCCTTTCTCATTTTTTTATACTTCGGTAAAAAAAAATCCTTCCTTTGAGAACAGAATCTGCATTAATTGAAAACGGGATTTTTCGACTTCGGAAATGAAAAAAAACCCATTAAAGTTAAAACAATTTGCAGATTTACTGCAAATTGTTTGAACTTTAATGGTTTTTTTTAGTATTCTTTACATTCCTTAGGTAATTGATCAACAGATAAGCAAAGATGTAACAATTTTTAAAAAATCGGCAATTTGACGCTGCGATTACACTGATTTTGATGCCTGAAAATAAATTTATTGCAGATTTGTCATTTTTCTGGCTTTGTATTTTTTTTTAAAAGTTTTAAATTGCATTTATTAGGTATTTGATCATCAGTTAACTAAGGTTGCCGATTTTAGAAAAAATTGGCGTTTTAACACGACAGTTCTTCGATTTTAAAGATGGGAAAATTAAGATTATCTCAGATTCAATTCGGCTCTACAGTTATTTGACTGCATATCAAAAACCAATCAGTTATGCCAAGAAAAACGACAATTTCCAGAAACTGCAATTTTGCGCCGATATTAGCACAAATTGATTTTACGTCCTAATTAAAGTCCCCTCAGAGGGGGGAAAGTGCCCTTTTCCTCCAAATAGCGCCCTGCCCCTTTTTATTTCTACAGGAAACACACTAGTTATTTCGGCTATTTCAACTTGCGTAAATATGGCCCAGTTTAAACAAAATTACATATGTTACTTTTTCATATTTTAAAAGAATATGCAATGATAACAGACTTTATTTGAATTTTTCTTTTAATG
This sequence comes from Troglohyphantes excavatus, assembly GCA_963932185.1. Lineage (NCBI taxonomy): Eukaryota > Metazoa > Arthropoda > Arachnida > Araneae > Linyphiidae > Troglohyphantes > Troglohyphantes excavatus. The sequence goes on along the minus strand of OZ010676.1, from coordinate 12,681,474 downwards.
ACGGAAAATAAAAGAAAACTAGACAATTTAACCAATTTTCAAATAAAACAAGTAACTAAAAGTTAACAACTTTTACGACAGAATTTATCCAATACCTAATATCAAAGATATCTGTAACGTACCAGTTTTATAAAATAGGGAAAATAAGGCAACTTACTGTACAGGTCCGGATACAATTTTCCATCCACTGAATTTGGTGAAACGGCCATGATGAGCAAAACTTGTTTCTGAAATAAGATAATTCTTGTCATTAATAAGCTTCGAAATTATAATTTTGTAGAATATTGCACTTTTTTCGAAGATCGTTACATTTTTTTTTGATTTTCCTATTCTTTAGCATTAATAACTCGATTACCCATTTCACCCCACCTTGCAAATCATTGAAAAAAAGATAAAAAAATAGAATTGTGTTCTAATTTTTTCATTGGAATGTATTAAAAGTTTTCTTATTTATACAAAACCCAGACATATTGGTAAATAATTCCACTTTTCTAATTTATAAATAGAAGTTTGCATGCATCACACTATCGCAAGTTTTTTTAGTAAACTCAAACAAACAGACTTTTGGACTTCATTTAAATCCCACAGAAATTGAAGTTTTTGATGAACTGTACTCTATTAAAGGAAGTAATTTTTAAAAAAAAACGAGATCAAAACTTAAGTTTAACTATATGTAATTTAATATTTAATTTCAATACACCCATTTTACCCCATTACCCTACTGAAAGATAAGAGGGGATCAGAATACCTGTAGGGATTGGAAAGGGTGCAAAAAAAACCTACAGGTAATTTTTACCCGGTGTTGTGGTTGAAGGGTTAAAATCTAAAAATACAAAAGTATTTGTTTAAAAATGTATGTGAACAAGATATTACAACTACGAATAAAGCTACGTTAATTGAGTTTTCCCTTAGCACTAGATGGGTACATAAAAAATGATTACCTTTTTTCAAGTGTGCAAGTTTTTTGAATTTATAACTAATTTACCACCTACACTATATTAAAAGTATACAAAAAAACATGAATTTGAATTAACTCAATGCAGACGTTTTACAGATATGGATGGCAGTTTAAATCTAAAAGTTCATTCAGTTTTGGAATTGAAAATGCTTCTCTTAAAACCCTAGGCTTTCTCCATTGGGATCAATCCCTTTCCTAGACCATCAAACAATAAATAGTCGAGCTACAGTCCCCAAAAGTAAAAAAAATAATTTTTAGTTATGAGGTTTTTATAAGAAATTAAAAATGTCTATTTAATAAAGTGAGGAGCCACAGTTTCTACTTGCTGAGTTTTCCCTGGGATAGATTGTCTTTCTTAAAACGTTTTAAAAAAGTAATCGAAAGATCTGTAAACTAAACAGGGAAAGTTTGAGTAATATGTATTTTCTACATACCCTCCAAGTATTGTAAAGATATACATGTGACCATGTTTATTCTGGCAGGTTTATTTTTAACGGTTTCATTTCTATGCAGGATGTAAAAAAATCACGATTAAAAAAAATCGGTTTTATTTGATTTAATCGGATTTTTTTATTTAAATAGATTTTTGTAATATTTTATAGAATTTTAAATCATATTATATATATATACATACATATACACACCTTCTATTACTCTACTTCTATTTAGTCATCTTATTCAAGAATTTAAACTGAATTTTCTTAAGTTATACCTATTCGTTTTTTAAACAAATTAATATTACATATTCATAAACAAGCTTATCACATTATCTTTATTATAAGTATTCAACATTTTATATATATATATATATAACATAGGATGGGAAGGAATTGCAAACGTCAACCTATAGCTCTAGCTATAGATAGAAATCTGGAAAACGATGGTTTTTAGACGAATAATGGTAAAACCGTCATTATCTCAGAAGCATGTAGGGTGAGGGAAAAAAGGTCTGGGAAGGACTTGGAATAGATAAGACTGGGCAAATGAAAAATTACCCTCTAGAGAAAAGCCCAGAATAAGGAAGAAAAGTTGAAATGCCAAAAAGGGCCCCACCAGAGAGATTTTTATTAACAGAAATTCCTAAAAAATCGATTTAAATCAATGATATTTTTAAAAATTAATTGATTTAAATAATTGACACCCTGTTTCTATGTATTGAATAATCTATACTAAAAAATATAGGGAAGGAGGAACATTAGTTTATAATTCCATAAAACTGTAGGAACATATTAAAACTGAGCATAAAGAAACAAAAACTGTGGGAGACTATCCCATTCTCTTTCGTATATTTTAAAACTAATGTCACCATTAACATAAGTCATCTTAAAAAATTGTTTAACATTAGTCATATTAAACTAATGTTCCTATTTTAATGTTAATCAAAGTAGCAAACTTTTAATGGATTTTGTGTATTTTGGATAAAATGTCTTTTGTCCAGGTATATCCAATGCAAAGCTTTAGTAAGGTGTGTGATCTAATCTCGTCTAAAACAAAAAATATGTAATTATTAATTTAGCATAATTACCATTTTTGTAGGTCTAATTATATTTACTTAAGGTTATCTAAAAGAAATATGCATTAATTGTATTTTACAAAGTTGCAACATATATGTTAAAATTCTTAAAGATAAACGGGGCTCCTAGTTGCCCAGAGGATAAAGGCGTTCGGCTAGTAATCAGCGGATTGAGAGTTCGAGCCCGACTGATGGACTTGACAAAGAAACGTAAAGATGTAGTGATCTTGCGATCGGAGGGTTGCCAATTTTTGGTACTAAAATACTATGAAGTCGTATAAAAATATCCAACAAATTATACTGGCGTGTATGCACGATAAATCTAATCGGGGTCCAATGTCCAGCTCAGGTGTCATGACCTCTCGTCATCTGACCATGGTTCAAAAGTACGAGGCATCGTTCCCGGGTCCCTTTCCTTCGAGATAGGCCCCGAACCGTCGCCAATAGCCCACTGTGCAGCTCTAGTGCGACGTTGAAGACGCTAGAAACTGACAGAAAAACAGTTCTCCCATTTCTGCTAGGGCTCCGTGGATAAAGGCGTCAGCTGGGAATCAGAGGATTTCTGGTTAGAGCCTGTGCGACGGACTTGACAAGGAAAAGTAAAAAGTAGTGATCTTGTGATCGGAGGGTTGCCAGCTTTGCTACAAAGTACTAGAAAAGTCGTCCAGAACATCCACAAAAATTATCGGCGTGTATACGGGACTGGTGCATGATAAATCTAATCGGTGTCCAAAGTCCCAATATCTATTGAAGGCGTTGGTTGCCAGCTTAGGTGTTGTCCTCGTCATCTGATCATGGTTCAAAAATACGAGGCATCGTTCCCGGGTCTTTCCTTCGAGATAGGCCCCGAACCGTCGCCAATAGTACACTGTGCAACTCTAGTGCGACGTTAATTAGCAAAAACCAAACCCATTTCTTCCATCAGTGGAAGATTTGGTTTGGTTAATTAACGTCGCACAAGAGCTACACAGTGGGCTAATGGCGACGGTTCGGGGTCTATTTCGAAGACCCGGGAACACATGCACATTCATACCTGCACCTCGTTATTGTAGAACCATGGTCGGATGAGGAGGAAACACCTGAACTTGCACCCAAAGCCTTCAATAGACGTCGGAACCTTGGACCCCGATCAGATTTATAGTGCACCAGTCCCGTATACACGTCGTTAATTATTGCGGATGTTCTGGATGACTTTTCTACTATTTTGTAGCGAAACTGGCAACCCTCCGATCTCAAGATCACTACTTTTTACTTTTCTTTGTCAAGTCCATCGCCTAGGATCGAACCAGGAATATACGTATTCTCATCTGACGCCTTTAACCGCTCGGCCACAGAGGCCTATTCTTCTATCAGTGGAAGAAGCCAATTTCTTCCGATCGTTTTTTTTTTTTCAAATTTGGAAGAAAATTACCAACCTTGGCATATAGCTTTTTTGCATCTGGTCGGAATCAGACACGAAAGTAAAAAAAAAAAATCAAACTAAAAACTCATTTCAGAGAATAAAAATGCCCCGGAAAAAAAATAAAAGAGCGACAAGGATCTCACAAGTTGTTGGAACAACACGAGAAACTCGAATTTTCAAATTACCTGCAAGTTTCGAGGACCACACACCACCTTTAGAATACCGTTAGGTGGGCGTGGCGTGTCTGGAGCACTGAGGCAACATGTTTGGCTTTCCCACACTGACCGTCACAGCAACACCAACATATTCCCAGAATCACCTGAGTGAAAATAGATGCTGAGTTTTTTTTATCGTAATTACTTTTAAATTGGTCGGTGGCTGCTGCAATGCCGAATAAGGGAAAAAATGTTAAGTCAACTTCACGCTGCTTGTGGTAGTTTTACTTTTCGCGTTAACTCAAGATAGTATTGGGAAGAAAGAGGTACGTACATTCATCTTTCCTTAACCATTTGTGTACTGAATTATTTAAAGATTTTTATGCCCATGAGACGGATTAGGTGAGGTTCAATTGATCCCGTTCTTGACCGACCCTACAACAAATTGTTTGCGATCAACGGCCACTGGCGGGGGTGTCGCAAACATCAACGCCTGCTTCTTAAATTCAGATGACGAGTCAGACTCGTCCACCGTAAGAGCCCCAGTTGCTCAGTTGGTAAGGCGTTCAGCTACTAATCAGATGATTGGTGATTCGAATCCGTGAAATGGACTTGACATAGAAAAGGAAAAAAAGTAGTGATCTTGCGATCGGAGGGTTGCCAGCTTCGCTACAAAAATACTAGAAAGTCGTCCAGAATATCCAACAAATTATACTGGCGTGTATACGGGACTGGTGCACGATAAATCTGATCGGGGTCCAAAGTCCCGACGTCTATTGAAGGCGTTGGGTACCAGTTCAGGTGTTTCCTCGTCATCTGACCATGGTTCTAAAATAACGAGGTGCATGTATGAATGTGTATGTGTTCCCGGGTCTTTCCTTCGAGATTGACCCCGAACCGTCGCCAATAGCCCACTGTGCAGCTCTAGTGCGACGTTAATTAACAAACCAAACCTTAACACTTTAAGTACTGAAGATTTTTATTATTTGAAGATTTTTATGCCCATGGGACGGATTAGGTGAGGTTCAATTGATCCCATTCTTGACCGACCCTACAACAAATTGTTTGCGATCAACGGCCACTGACGGGGGTGCCGCAAACATCAACGCCTGCTTCTTAAATTCAGATGACGAGTCAGACTCGTCCACCGTAACTTCGCCCAAGTAAGCAGATGAAGAGTATCACTCGTCAAATGTACCCAAAGGGTTAACCCTCCAGAACTCGCGTCAAAATGAGTGAACTCGCGCGTGAGAATTTTTCTCAAAATCCCTCAAAAAAATGTTAGTAAATGAAATATTTTAAACTAAACAATAATTAATTGCGGCAAAAAAAGGTTACAAGGAGAAGCTAGAGAGAGAAGCACCTTCGCCTATGACGTAGAATACCAGATATACTTTTTTTTCTTCTTGGTGTGAGTATTTCGCTCACGGCGTGAGTTCTGGAGGGTTAACATTGCAGAGCTGGGTGTCTCGGAGGCACAATCCAAGGCGAATCGAATTGTAGGTGGGACAATTTTGGTTGGTTTGGCTAATTAACGTCACCCTAGTACAGTGGGCTTTTGGCGACGGTTCGGGGCCTATCTCGAACATGGAGGTAAGAGTACCTCCTTATGTACTCTTACCTCCATGATCTCGAAGGAAAGACACGGACCCGAACGATGCCTCGTATTTTTTAACCATGGTCAGATGACGTGGACAACACTTGATCTGGCACTCAACGCCTTCAATAAACGTCGGGTTTGGTTTTGTTAATTTCGTCGCATTAGAGCTGCACAGTGGGCTATTGGCGACAATTCGGGGCGAGTATTTCGCTCACGACGTGAGTTCTGGAGGGTTAACATTGCAGAGCTGGGTGTCTCAGGGGCACAATCCAAGGCGAATCGAGTTGTAGGTGGGACAAATTTGGTTGGTTTGGCTAATTAACGTCACCCTAGTACAGTGGGCTTTTGGCGACGGTTCGGGGCCTATCTCGAAAATGGATGTAAGAGTACCTCCTTATGTACTGTTACCTCCATGATCTCGAAGGAAAGACACGGACGGGAACGATGCCTCGTATTTTTTAACCATGGTCAGATGACGTGGACAACACCTGATCTGGCACTCAACGCCTTCAATAGACGTCGGGTTTGGTTTTGTTAATTTCGTCGCATTAGCTGCACAGTGGGCTATTGGCGACAATTCGGGGCCTATCTCGAAGGAAAGACACGGGAACGATGCCTCGTATTTTTTAAGGGAGACCCGACCCCAAATCCTAATATTTTTATTAATGATTTTAGAAATACCATTTTTTATACTATTATAACAACTCTTTCTAAATAATAATCAATGATGGGGGGGGGGGGGGGGTTGCGTTTTTTAAGCCTAAATACGTGTTTTTAAAAATACTACTCCTTTTTTAATTTTTAATATAATTCAAAATTTTAAATTGATTAAATAGAATCAAAGTATATACTACAGAACTATGTATAGATATTTGCAAATTTTTGTTTTAGTTATTTTCAACAAAAAAAATTATGTTCATTACATAAATTTCTTTAAAAATATTCAAATTTTTTATGCTCGTTTATTCATAAAAAAAATTGTATATCTTATTTAAAAAAAAACTATACATACGTTTATAAAACAAATATTAAAGATTCAAAAACTATTAACAGTTTAGTTTTAAGTTGATTAGTTACAAAGCCTTAGCATTTTAAAAATAGCCAAAATTCAAAAAATTTGATTTTGAGAAAAATGAAATCAAAGTAAAAAGTTGCCCAAAACTTAAAAATACAAAATATATTTTACACAAAACATTTTTTAAGATAATTTCCAATATGTTTTAAATTTTATTATATAAAATAGTTTAACATTAAACAGAAAAGAAAAATAATATATATGGTTTTTAATATTGAAAAAAAAATAATAATTTGGCAAAATTTACTAAATATTGACATATTATTAATGAATAAATTTAAAAAGATGTAATACATATAAATATCAATTCAAAACCCTACAGCGTTATATGTAAGATCTTCTTTTTTTTTCATATGCTATTTTTTTTTTGAAACGAGCTAATTTAATAACTTTACGCATATGACGGAATTTTGCCTTGTTTCTTTTTTTTATACCACTTGCTCTTTTCTTGTTCCTTTTTACAACTATTTTATACGTATTACTTCCAACTTTAGATGAGCTTTCAATAATAACATCAGATATTCCATTGAAATGGCAAACTGCCTGCATGGTGGCAAGTTCGACTCGCTGTTTTGACACAAATACAGTTTTGGGGCAATTCATCCAAATTAAATTATGAAAACTCTCATTTGCATTTTGTGTCTGACAGTTTACACACTTTTCTAACAGCTTGTCCTCAGCCAGTCCCTGGTAGACTGGAAGCAGTTTCGCCAAATGAGTTTGTTGTAGTGGTGTCCCGACGCGTTTAAAGTGAGGACCTGGAGTTTGTTTATTTGCAATTGCCCTCTGAAAAAAGCACCAAGAGTTTATACTATACCTTTTGGGCATTTGAAGTGTTGAGGTGGAGTGTCTGTCGAAATACTATGATATAGTGTTGCGTAGATTGCAGTTTTCATGGCACCTATGTCTCCTTTGTTTGATAATAGTTTAATAACTTTAAAATAGTTGTTTCCTTCACGCTGCCATGACCTCTTCTTCCCATTGTTATACTTAAGAGCTTTGTTCGTTTGAACCACATTATGCAAAGCTGTTCCTAATCTTTTAGAAATGTGATTTACACACTCTTCTTTCTTAATTTTGATTTCCGAACCATAAATATTGTTCTCCGATATATATTTAAATGTTTTCGAGTCTTCGTCCGACAAAATTGTAGTGTATCGAAAACCAATAGCTTTGGAACGTTCCCAAAGTTTCAATGCAGCTTGCATTTCCATAGCGTTTGATGAACCACAGTGATTAATATCAGTTTGCTGCATGACCCTCCATAAATATAGCGAATCCAGGCGAAGTTTCGCCTAAATCTTTTTTGGAGTTGTCACACGCATAACAAAACTTAGAAACAACTATATAATTAACAATGTAGCCGGTCAACATATCGACCACATCTTACAGCCTAATTGGAGTTTCGATCAAGTGTTAGCCATCAAAGCTTACAGCAATATCTACGATAGAATTTTCTGCAGCATCATCATTATTATCTGTACTTTTATATCCCGATATGCTTTCTTAATATTCGTTCGAACAATGCCATCTAGTTTATCACTGTGTTTATTGTGCACTTTCTTCAAATATTTGCAGAATGTATTGTCTGACATTACTGCCATATTCAGTCACCCCGGTAAATTCGTAGTGTACGGTGCCCCGTTGTCGCCAAGTCCAAAAATTGGCGCCAAGGCAAATTGGCGGTTTGGTTTCGGTTTGTTTAATTAACGTCGCACTAGAGCTGCACAGTGGGCTATTGGCGATGGTTCGGGGCCTATCTCGAAGAAAAGACACGGGAACAATGCCTCGTATTTTTTAACCATGGTCAGATGACGCAAAATGGCGGACATTGCGTTGGTCCGGGCAGTCGATCATGGTGCTTACAGGCGATCCTTCGAGCAGTCGTTTGGGGCATTTCGCCGGCACTTTTAAGTGCACACGCGTACTGTGCGCTTAAAGTCACAGACTCCTGCCGTCGATTTTGTGGTCTCTGGCTACTCATTATTACATCCATGACCCCCTCCGGGCAGTCGATCATGGTGCTTACAGGCAATGCAATCCTTCGGGCAGTCATTGATCGTTAAATCAATCCCTCCCTCATCCAACAGGCAATCCTACGACTTCCAGCAATCGGAAACAATAACAGATCCAGGCAATACGAACTGCTTCAAAACATTGAGTAAATTTTCCGATTTCCGGTCGTCCACGGCAACCATGAAGCACGTGTTGGTACCGGATTCAATCCCTCCAAACACCCATTGGCCTTCCACACGCTTGCCCCGGTTGTACTTGTGTTTGCCGAACTTCGACTCGTCAATCTCAACCAGTGGCGGCGATTGGGTGGTAAAAGTGGGGGGGCAAGATCAAGATAAAACAAGTGTGTGGAGCGCGGGGGGGGGGGGGGTAATAAAAATATTGACCACCAAAACAATGAATATTGCATATTTATATTTCCTCTTTGTTTTGAATTATTTAAAGAAAGGATACTATCTTAAAACAGGTACGAGACGCACAGGTCGATTATTAACTAACCCTTTTACGATTATTTCCCCCCCCCCCCCTACCACCATTTTTTTTTATGGAAGGATATGGACTGTTGCAAAGAATCTAATTTATATACTTGTTGACCGACCTCCAAAGGGATAGGTATCCTTTCCATTTGTGTCAGTGTTGAAAAAGAAATGAGGAAAATTTTATCTTCTCACCCTTCCAATTCCCAGAAAATTTCCTGCAGTATTTGCTATTCTGCATTTGTGGTGCGACTTTTGGAACCCTGAGAAAAATAATTACAGTTTCAAACTGATAGGGATCATAGATTTTATAGGGGTTCAGTGGAATTCTTAACCCCACAAAATCCTCACCCAACCCGTTACCAAATCTATAAAAAAAAAAAAATCTCAAAAAAATTATTAATTTTCATTAGTAAAAAGAAATACGTTGGCATTTGAATATCGAGGAAGCAACAGTTGTCAATGTCATTAACTACTTTTAATAGTTGTCAATAACTATGTATTCTTAAAATTAGTAAATCAACCCTAATTCTGAAATAAATTTAGAGAACAAATTTAAAGTTTGAGAATCCTTATAATATATGCGTGGTAACGATTAGTTAGATAATTTATAGTTATGGTAATTTAAAGATGTAATAAGCGTTTTAGTTGACCAAAAATGTAAAGAATAATATAAAGGCTACATGAGCTAAAGAAATGTAGGAGTCAAAAGACTTGAATTGAATGGTATTGTGCAACACAATCGACACTGCTGATTTTAAATTAAACATTAAATATACATACCGTATATACTCGCGTATAAGCCGAGAAATTTAAGTCAAAATTTTCATCAAAAAGTAGGGGGGTCGGCTTATACGCGGGTCATTAAAATTTCTAATATAATTTGCCTAAAATGGGAAAAGGAGAGAAGTTGAAATTAGCGGATTCTTCTGAAATCGCGCCGATACCGAGATCGAGAATGTGCGTCACGTGCTGACTGAAGACCGTTCTGCGCATCGCGGCGTAATCGTAACGCAAAATTTAACTACTCACATAAATAATCAGTTTAACTTAATAAAAAGTATATATTTTGATAAATATTTAATTGGTTTGTAGAATTTATGAAGCTAGTAAACGCTACTTTAATAGAATTTCGGATGGAAGACTAAGATGTTGACATCGTGCGTAGCGAATGACACCACTTTAAAGTTAATGTCTTTCTTGCAATAATTAAACAAAATTTATTGCCCCAATGCAGATTTTATGCCAATGTTATTCCTTGATAATATTATGCACAGATATTAATAGTTGTTTCATTAGTATTTTGGATGGAATTGGCTTTAAAGCGGTAAAATCGGGGTTGTTAATCGGCGAATTCAAGTTCTACTTTCAAGTCATTTATCTCGTAATTAAAAACTAAATATTTTAATAAGAAGTATATATTCCTCCATAAAGTAGTAGTATTTCCTTCCGAGATGAATAAAAAAATGCTCATCCGTATTTAATAGCGACAGTAGTCAACGAAATTGACAGAAAATAGTTGATGTTTTTCTAAGTTTTTAAATCTTTACAAAACGATGTTAAGGATTAGAAATTGCACATTTTAGTATTTAAGTTTGTGGTTTAAAATATTTTATTTGATAATAAGGGAGATTTAATTTAAGAAGTCCGATGGAGGTTTGAAAGGCACCAGAACATCGCGAGTGGTACATACTTTTAAGCCCGATGAATCGTCACGAACTTCGAGGAAGGCAGTTTCTCCAGCCACTTTCTTCAAACTTTTAATTTCTAGGCTTAAATATTTATTTTTCTAATTAAAATTTCACTCTTTTGTCGAGGATTTGCCGATTTTAATCGGAATTTTTCATGTACGAAAATACAACTCTGCTTATACGCGAGTTTCCAATTATGGACAAAAAATCGGCCTAAAATTAGGGGGTCGGCTTATACGCGGATCGGCTTATACGCGAGTATATACGGTAATTTAATTCAAAAGAAATTATTTAATTATTACCAATAAATATTAACTTCCATTAATTAAATTTAAATTATAAAGGTAATTTTAATTCAAAGATCTAAAAGAAACAAGAAATTTACCAACTTAACGGCGCCAGGTGTTGTCCTCGTTATCTGATCATGGTTCAAATATATGAGGCATTGTTCACGGGTCTTTCCTTCAAGATGGGCCCCGAACCGTCGCCAATAGTCCAACATGCTGCACTGCGGCGACGTCCAATGAGAGGTCCGTTCAGAGGTCTATTTTAAGTTTAAGGCAAGTTGGGTGATCTATGACCTTCCCTTCGTTTTCTTTTGCTATTTCTTTGGGCTTACATTTTCATAAATCAGGGATTGTTAAATAACGGATGACGAAATTCCCAACTTTGGATTCCAGATTAGTTGGGAAGGGGTAGGGGGGAGGGAAACAAAACCGCAAATCACATGCACACACAGTAATAAAACAAGAATTATTACCCTTATAACGTCAAATGCTCAAACGTTCGGCGCCTATAGATTGCGCAATACTACATTTTAATGTAAGAAGTTTCATACAGTCGCTTGGTAAAAAAAAAGGGTGTCTGATCTTGAACTATATTTAGAACTAAATAAAAAAAGAAGATATTAGCCGACTGGTCTGGGTTGATTCTATGGTCCTGGATTTAAGTCAAAGAGGAAATTACAAAAAGTAAAAAAAAAAATCACTAAGTTAGATAAAAATCAAAGAGCAGGTGCTGGGTGTTTTCGCGGGCCAGTACATTTAAAACTATTATAGAAAACATGATAGATGGTTTTGCTTTAGAATAAACTGGCAACTTATAATGAAGTATTTTAAGGTTAATGAAATTATGTGGTCTTTGCTCGAACAGCCATACCACAATATGGTTTCCATAGCATGTTTTGGAGCTTCTTGTTTATACGACCCCGTTTGACGATCTTTACCCTTTGTTATATTTATTTTTATTTCAAATTAAACCTAACATGACGTCATCGGGTTTCTGTCCCAATAACCCATGCTCACAGAGGGGGTATCAAGACAGAATACCCTCCCCCCCCCCCCCCCCAAAAAAAAAAAAAAGGAAATGCAGTAAAACAATTGACTTGTAACTTAGTTTTAAATAGTGCAATATTAAAAAAGTGCGGGGGCAACATCCAAAAAAAGTGCGGGGGCAACCGCCCCCCCTTGCCCCCCCGAATCGCCGCCACTGATCTCAACGACGACATGCTCTCCACCGATAGGAACAGGATTATGAATGAACCACTCCATACATACCTCCCGGCAGAACATCATCCAGTCCGTGACTGTCTGTTTTTCTAGGCGCATTTGGTTCCATGGTTCGAACCATGGGCCAGCTCCATGCACCTTCCGCAAATCTTGCACGTTCGCTTGTTGAACAACAATCCGGCATCCATACACCAATCAATCACGGCACGTTTGCCTTTTTATCTCCAATTCCTAAAAATACCTGCTATTCAAATAAACGTCGTCCGCGTAAACATCCATAGCTAAGAAAAATCAAAAGCCAACCACGCAAGCCAAACGTCGATTCGAAAATGGTGCTTCAACGTGAAACCAAGCTAGAGGTAAAAAATTTAGGGTTGCCATACAACATGATTTTTTAGCATGCATCATACATATAAACTTTATCGCCCAATCATTTGTCCCCAAATCCCATTTGGCGAGGGCACCGGACACTAGGAATTAACCGTCATCCCAAATTGTTCGATAGCTGAGTGCCCACGCCCAAACTTCAAAAATGCTTCAGCAACCCAAAAATTGACATCATACCCTTCACCTTTTGATGTAGCAACTGATGAATTTTTCAATCCTTCAGGTTCATTGCACTGGTCACAGATTTTTGTTCTTCATACCTCCAAGTTGTGGGAAAATCCATTTTTGTTCTTCATTGCAATTCTTAGATTGTTAGAATAGCAATCTGGGCAAACAGTTAACTTAAAAAGTTCAGATAATAGAGCAGTATCCACGATGATATAATGAGGGGAATCACTTGAAAAGTCTTCTTGAATGTTGCTATTATTATCTTTTGAAGGAAGATTCTGTAATCGAATATTTGGTGCAATAATCGAATTAGAAGCAGACACAGTTTTTGAAGAATCTTGATATTTCTTACTTTCTTCGAGTTTCCATCGCTTCGAAAAAATTTCTTGCAAACATTTCTTACGTGGCATGATTGATTTAGAAAGATTAAAATGACAGAAATTGAATAAATATAGTTTAAGTTGATTTAAAATAAGTGAATGACGATAATAAATAAAAAGCAAAAGCTATAAATCAATAAAAAGTCAGCGAAAAAATTTGTAAGCTGTCTTCCTCGTGTAAACAAAGTTAAATTGTAAATATAAAGCATGGTAATCCTAGTTGCAGTTACAGTTAAATTGAGTAGAAATCATTTTTCTTCTTCTAACTGTGATTATTTTTTTATTAAATAAATATTCATGTGGCTTTACCAAAAGATCGCAAAAACGATAAACCGAAACTATGAACGTTACAGACGAAAAGTAGGTACGCAGATGATGAATAGAATATTGGGGTATATAAACAGGAAAATAAATATATGTTCTCTTTCTCCTACTGCTTTGAAATTTTATATACATGTTCTTAAATATATGTAGCATCGTTTTATGCAATATATATATATATATATATATATATATTTCGGAATTTGGGGCTCGGGTCTCCCTTAACCATGGTCAGATGACGAGGACAACACCTGAGCTGGCACTCAACGGTTTTAATAGACGTCGGGTTTGGTTTTGTTAATTTCCGTCGCATTAGAGCTGCACAGTGGGCTATTGGCGACGGTTCGGGGTCAATCTCGAAGGAAAGACCCGCGGGAACACATACACATTCATACATGCACCTCGTTATTTTAGAACCATGGTCAGATGACGAGGAAATACCTGAACTGGCACCCAACGCCTTCAATAGATGTCGGGACTTTGGACCCCGGCTAATTCTTTAAGTCTCAAGAATATTTTTATGTCGATTCTTTTTATTGCTGGTTGTTTGGCGACAATCTTAGCCATAAACTTACGTACCAATTCCCCATTATAAAAATGATTCAACTATATATAGGAGGCGTTCAGAGCCTTCGAGCATGGATCCCTCATAGTAGAGAAATCATAAGGTTATAATCTCGCAACATCAAAGTGAGGCCAACATGTATGCCTCAGACACGTCTGTACTACGTTATCCGTTCATAAAATTTTTTTAGTTCATTCATAAAAATATCCTTTACTTCATGAAGTAACACATTTACTATTATTTCCGAATCGCAAGTCAATCGCGAACGTTTTTTCATTTATAAATTTTGAAAGAAAGTCACGTGTCTGGTGCCATCAGGTTTGAGATGTTTGCATCACGATGATGACGTCATATTCGATCTACTACAGTCCATTCATGCTCGTAGTTCAGAGCTAAAGTGAATCAAGTCCATAAATTATAGTTTTAAGATAATCATGGTTGAAGTTTATTAACGCTATTGAATCCTAAAGTGATGTAGAGGATAATTTTCTTTTTATTGTTGTAGTGTTAACCAACTTAAATACGGGTCATAATTTGAAAATATACACCATTCACAAGTATTAATCCGCAACAAACAATTTTTTATACTTTTGGACCTGATCCACTTTATCTCTGAACGCTTCATATATCGTCGCCTCAGAGCAACTGGGATATGAGCAAAAACAGAGTTGCCTATAAAATTGATTTTAAAATTTCCTGTATTTTCAATGCTGAATATCTAGGGCTGTAGTTCAGGGATTTAAAAAAAGACATAAAAATGTCCGAGTGTTCCGCTAAATAAAGGCACATTTGGTAATATTAGCAGACCGAAAACTCATTTTCGTTTTTTTTAGATGTCTTACTGTTGCTCTGAAGCGACGATATGAGATAACAGAAATATCTTCATAGCGGAGCCTTTCGAATTCTATAGCATTCATAGCTCCGCAGCGGAGCCTACCTAGCAAAAAAAGTCAGCATGAAACCTCCATCAAAATTGTAAAATTGAAGGTTTTATAAAGGATATTGAAACAAAAAACGGCAGTTTTTTTGAAGTTTTTAATTTTTCTGCATAAAACCTTTAAAATATCTGCATTTTCCCTTCACGATTAAAAATTGAAGGTTTTTTGCAGGTTATTATGAAGGTTTTTTGCAGGTTATTATGAAGGTTTTTTGCAGGTTTTATGAAGGACATTGAAACAAAAACCTTTAATTTTATAGATCTTCAAAAAAAACTGCAGTTTTCCTGCATAAAACTTTCAATTTCAAAATTTTGATGAAGGTTTTATGCTGACTTTTTTTGCTGGGTACACAAGGGATCTTGAACCATATCTGCGGCAAGACATTTAAGAAACCAGTTTGAATTCTTGATAATATTTCTACGATATTCTGGCCCGGTCAGCAGAACCAGCTAAGCCAATCGATTTTGAATTCTTGATAAGAAATCAAATTCTAACAAATATAACAATGCATATTTCTGCTTTCAACGCAATTTCATAATCTTCATTTTATTTCTTTAACGCATGTAAAGTAAAAGATATACATATTATAACTTAATTATAGGCAACATCCACTTCGAGACGATGTTAGCTAATACTTGAAACCTTTTAAATCCGAAATCTATATTTTTATCGAAGATAAAATGTTTTTCCTTGTTTCCCGGCAATTTGAAAAAGTATACTTGGATGGTTTCCGAAACAAACGATTCATTTCCTAGAAGTTTGAGCATAACGAAATATGAAATACAGATGAACCGAGCAAGGCGCAATAATACATTCATCAATGAGTATAACTCTTTTGACACATAGCTTGGAATTATTGCACCATAAAAAAAAACGTTAGAACGATGGAATCCTCCTTCTCTACTGGTTAAGTGGATATCGTTAATCAGTGGATGAGTTCAATTTCAAGTGTTATAATACACGCATAACATTCCTTTTTCTGTCTCTCTCTTCCCTTTAGTAAACGAGGGGCCCTCTTTCAGGCACTGGGCCCTGTGCATATTCGCAAAGGCGGCCCTGGGTGAAGGTTGCAAGAAACTTCTGGGAAAGGGACTAATCGTTAAAGCTACCGCGACTGCGGCAGCTTTGCAGATTCTTTGAAAGGTTCGACCCGAGTGTCAAAATAAACAGGTATGTTTTCTTTTAATTTATTTTGTTAGACAAACATATTGAATTTTCATGTAATATTACAAACAGACAGAAAGGCGTGAAGCGGAAAAGGATGACGCGAAATGCAAAGGCAAAAAAAATGGGGTAGCATTTTCATATTTCAATTGAACATTTTGTAGATAAAAACAAACAAAAAATATACATCTTAAAAAGAAATCGTTACATTACTATAAGACAGGGGAAGATAAAATTATTTATCCAAACAAATTTATTTCTAATATTTTGAATTAAAGCAAGGGCCGCGGTACTTATTTTGTTAAAATATTTTTTTAATGGCTTTTTTGTTCGATATTTTGCTACAGCTTTATTTTGATATTTTTATCATCTACATATTTAGAGAAATGCATCTTTAACATTTAAATGTGTCTTAATATTACGAAAAAGCATTAAGATATGTACAAATATATATATATATATACATTTTAAAAAGAAAATGTTACATTACTATAAGACAGGGATAGATAAAATGATTTATCCAAACAAATTTATTTATAATATTTTGAGTTAAAGCGGGCCGCGGTACTTATTTTGTTAAAATATTTTTTTAATGGCTTTTCGTTCGATTTTTGCTAAAGTTTTATTTTGATTGATTTGTTTAAAAGTTTTTTTATCTACATATTTAGAGAAATGCATCTTTAACATTTAAATTTGTCTTAATATATATGTCTACGAAAACGCATTAAGACAAGTAATGCTTTAAGACATGTACAAACAAAAAAATGTACATTAAAAAAAGAAAATGTTATATTACTACAGACAAGGGTTAAGACAGGGGTCGATAAAATTATTTATCCAAACAAATTTATTTATAATATTTTTGGTTAAAGCAAGAACCGCAGTACTTATTTTGTTAAAATATTTTTTTAATGGCTTTTCGTTCGATTTTTGCTACAGCTTTATTTTGATTGATTTGTTTTAAAGTTTTTTTATCTACATATTTAGAGAAATACATCTTTAACATTTAAATTTGTCTTAATATATATGTCAACGAAAAAGCATTAAGACAAGTAATGCTTTAAGACAGTGGTTCTTAACCTTTTTAAGCCGCGACCCAAATTTGAGAAATATGTTCATGTCGCGACCCAAAAAAAAGTCAAAATTTTTTCATTGCTTTATTTTAGATCGTATTTTTAAAAAATCTTCAATCCTACGATGATGATTTTTTTTAACTTACAAATTTTTTATTTATTTTTTTAATAATAAAGATAAACAAAAGTACTTTTCGATCCAAGGAAAATTTAATTAATAATCAAGTGTTTTTAATAATTTTTATTGACCAAATTAAAATATATTTATAACTTTTTGAAAATAATTGACATTTTAACTTATTCCTAAAAAAAAAAAAAAAAATCAATACATATGTTAAGTCTTTTAAATTTTAAATGCAAGTCATACAGTTTTAATGAGAACCTTGTGCTTGAATACATTTTGAAAGATCTTCAAACCTCGGTTGAATGCTTGTCAAGGAGCACCTTATATCTATTTCAGGATTTAACTTGTTCCGGTAATTGTTTTTGATTACACACAGAGCCGAAAAACCAGCCTCACACATATATGTTGTTGAAAAGGGCAATAATACTTTTAGGGCTTCTTTAACAATTATTGGCTTATATTAACAAATTCCTCATGCAAATCACTTACATCAAAATTAAATGGCATTCGAACCCAATTATATTTGAAAACATCGTCTGCAGGGAAATATCGATCAAAGTCTGCTATTAGTTTTTCTAAATGAGTAATAATAATTTTCTGTATTTCAAAATATGTGATATCAATATTATTGTCTTCAACAAGTAAATTAAGAGTCGGGAATGAATCAAGTTTCTTTACTTCAACCTTATTTCTCCATAATTTGAGTTTATTTTTAAAACATGTAATTTTTTCAGTTAATTCAATAATAGTATGATTACGTCCTTACATAGACGTATTTAGATTATTTATTTCAAATAAAATATCTGACAAATAAGCAACTTGAGTAATCCACTTCAACTCGGAGAATTTAGATGCTAATGGGTGTTTCTTTTCTCTCAAAAAAAATTCGACTTCTGTCCGCAATGATAATACTCTTTGAAAAACTTTGCCCCGGGACAGCCATCTAACTTCAGAATAATATAATAAATGTTCGTATTCTGCACCAAATTCGAAACACAGTTCGCGGAAAATTCTACAGTTAAGAGCTCTTGATTTGATAAAATTGACTACCGCAACAATTTCATCCAAAACGATACATAATTCGGGTGATAATTTTTTTGAAGCAAGATTTTGTCTATGTAACAAACAATGAATCGATATAATTTGTGGATTCATTTGTTTTGCTCTTGTCGAAAATCCCTTTTGAGATGCTGTCATGGCAGCTGCACCGTCGGTGCAAATACTGAAACACTGATTTCAATTTAATCCTTCTTCTTTAAAAAACGAATCGACCATAAGAAAAATATCTTCACCTCTAGTTGTTGTTGACATTGGTTTGCAAAATAAAATGTCCTCCTGTATATCTGTTAAACCTGGATACCGCACGTAAACCATGAGTTGAGCATCTTTACTTACATCTGTCGTTTCATCCAGTTGAATACTAAATAAACCAGCAATTTTTATAGCAGAAATAAGTTGATTTTTAATATCAAATGACATATCATTAATTCGTAAACGAATTGTATCATTTGATAATGGTATCTTTTGTAATTTCTTTGAACTTTCATCTCCGCACATGATACGTGCCATGTCAATGGCAGCAGGTTTTATAAGTTTTTCAGCAATATTATGGGGTTTCTTTTGTCTTGCAATATGCCAAGCCACATAAAAAGAAGCAAGTGTAGCTTGTTTGGCAGAATTTATAAAACCATTACTACTTGGTGCATCCAAACGCTGTCTTTTTAAATGGGCTTCTTTTCTTTCGAAAAAGTACGATCTTTTCCCTCAAAGGAAAAATTTTTATGTTTTGCATCAAAATGTCTTTTAAGTTTGTTCGGTTTCATCGATTCATTACTTAATATTTCACTGCACAACACGCATTGCGGCTTGTTCACTCCTTGATCATAAATGCAAGTAAAACCTAATTCTAAAAATGCTTCCTTGTATTCACGTTTTGCCATTATTAGGGTGATTACAATTTTACAATACGCACTGCAGCTTGATCACTCCACTATTAATAATAAGACAAAATTTGTTTCTAAAATGCTTGTATTCACGTTTCACTGTTATTACACGTTTCACTGTTATTCACAACACAATGCGCAGAAACGAGTTTTTGACAGAGAGCTTACTGAGTCTGCGCGCACGCAAAGCAATGGCGTGCGTATTACCAACACCTCCTAGAAGAGAAAGCCTCAGGACAGGAATTGGACGTCACTTCCGGAAGGCCATTCGCGAAGAGCGGTAAAACCGAAACATTGTATTAGGGAATAACTTGTATTAGGGAATAACTCTTCTAGGAGGTGTTGCTATTACTTATTATTTGGTGTATTACTAACTTTTTTGGTTCGACTCAGCGTGACCCAAGAAATATGCTTCGCGACCCAATTTTGGGTCGCGACCCATAGGTTAAGAACCGCTGCTTTAAGACATGTACAAACAAAAAAATATATATATTTTAAAAAGAAAAGGTTACATTACGACAGGGTTCGATAAAATTAATTATCCTAACAAATTTATTTCTATTATTTTATTTTGGGTTACAGCAAGAGCCACAGTACTTATTTTGTTAAAATATATTTAAATGGCTTTCTATTCGATTTTTACTACAGCTTTATTTTGATTGATTTGTTTTAAAGTTTTTTTATCTACATATTTAGAGAAATGCATCTTTAACATTTAAATTTGTCTTAATATATATGTCAACGAAAAAGCATTAAGACAAGTAATGCTTTAAGACATGTACAAACAAAAAAATATATACATTTTAAAAAGAAAAGGTTACATTACGACAGGGGTCGATAAAATTATTTATCCTAACAAATTTATTTCTAATATTTTGGGTTACAGCAAGAGCCCCAGTACTTATTTTGTTAAAATATTTTTGAATGTCTTTCTATTCGATTTTTACTACAGTTTTATTTTGATTGATTTGTTTTAAAGTTTTAAGTTTTTTCATCTACATATTTAGAGAAATGCAATATCTTTAACATTTGAATTTGTCTAAATATGTCTACGAAAAAGCATTAAGACAAGTAAATTCAAGTTAAACTATATGAAGTAGCATAAATTGAATAAAAATGTCTTTTTAATGATTTTAACAAAATAACTATAAAATGCAAACATGGGTTTGCAATTTTTCGAATAATACTAGTATAAGGAAGGGAGTTAATTTGATGTGTACTCCCTTCATTCAAAAATGCATTCTTATATTTGAAGAAACTTTTGTCCTTTTTGACGAAACAGTCGCATGCAGGGTGGCAACATAACCTGGAAATCAGGGAATTATCATGGACATTTTTAATTCCAGAAATATCAAGGAAATTTTCAAAATTTCACAAAAAATCAGGGAATTTTTCAAATTTTAATCATTAAAACAGCAATTATCGTCTGTTATGCCCTCCATTCTGGGTAATTTAATAGTCAATATTTCCTTTTAGTTCCGACTAAGAATTAAAAAAAAAAATGGTTATGCACATTTTCATATTTTCAGTTTTATTTTGTAAAAATGCGAACCACTGCTGGAGGGAGAAGCAAAAGCTAAGTGCATTGGACCATGAATTGTAAGCAACATATAAGGGGCTAATGAATATGGGATTTATTGAAGATTGGATTAGGAAATAGACGCATATAAAGCATTTAAAATTATCAAAAGAAATAATTTGAAAAAACTTGCTTTTTTGCAATTTCTGCTTCCAGAGAACATGTTTAATTACTATTATGCCTGATTACATAATTTGTGTTGTATCCATAAATTATTATTTTAACTGTCAATAAGTATTGCTTATAATTTTACATTTATAATGCAATATATTTATAGTATTATTGTAGCGTGGATACTTGGTTCCGGTACAAAGCATACATTGCAACATTTCTTAATGTCATTGTAAAATCAGGAAATTATTTGTGACACCATCATGGAAATATCAGGGAATTTTTTTTCCAGAATGTTGTTGCCACCCTGTAGAATGAACATAATACTGATTAAAATATATAAAAATCAGAAATAAGCAATATCAGCTCCTTTTTTTCTACGTGTGATTTTGACCCTAAACTTGCTTGTCACAATGTCTATTCTGAGCATTATTAACGACTGCCTGATTTTAAAAAAAAACTTACGTCTACTCAACACCTAAGGAAATTTATAATTGCCCAATTTGGGATCCCAAATTTCAAAATTAGTACCAAACGGAAAGCGTTAGGTAAAAATTTATATGTTTAAAGAACAACTATTTGTGGGCTGAAATGTGGTAATGAAGGAGTTTTAAATTAAAACGTTGATTTCAAGGTTAAAAAATATTTTTTTTGCTAAAAAAATTAATAGAAAGCTTAACTACATGAATAAAGTATAAAAGTTAACCTATTTATTTTACTTTGATAAGAGATTTTAGTCGAGTTATAGTATGTAACAAAATATAGATTTTCAGCACTGCAAAAAGATAAAGTAAAGAAATGACTTTGATTTTAAGAAAGTCATTGCGTTAATTAAAAAAAAATATGTTAAGATTCAAAAAGTTCATATATTTCTGTAAAAAACGGTATATGACAAATGACTCAAAGTAAAATTTTAATAGACATATCATATAAAGCAGTGAACGAACATATAACGGGCAGCACATGCGTTTTGTTGCAGCAATAAAATTATGTTAAAGAACACGCTACGACTCCTTTCACTCGTTTTTCCGGTACCCCCAGGGGTGCCCACAGGGGGGGATGATGGCGCAAGGTGCGCCATCAAAATTTTTGGGGGGGATTTTCTTACATAGCTTTTTTATTATTATTTTGTTTTAGGGGGGAAATGTTTTGGAAAAAAATTATTTAATTAGTATATTACATTATATAATGTGCCTTCAATCACTGGAATTTCCAGCGAATTCGAGAAACGCCTCTTCGGCACATAAGCTGGATGACATCGTAAAAAAAAAATACGCACACATTTACTCATCTTTGTCCGGTTCAAACATTCAGAATACACTTCAGTGCTGAGATTGAAATTAAAAAACGCTGTGAGGCAATACATTTTCCATTAACAAGAATGTATAAATAATAATAAATATGAAGAGTGCTACAAACTCAGAAACTGGAATCTCATTTCATATCCTTATATCATAAATTACGATTACATTACAAAACATCTGAGCAATTGCTGCAACAAATTTAACTTTTCCGCTTGTGATGAGGCATACGTTTTTAAAAAAAAACTGCAATGAAGCAGACTGTCTCCTCATCTCAATAACACATGTAACATAAATTACGATTTTTATATACAACTACACTAGAAACTAATTACTTCCATTTCATACGTTTGTTTACTAGTAAGTGTAGACGATTTTACAGTATTTGGGTTTCGTCTTGGCCGGTCGAATCAGTTTTAATAACTTCAATGGTGTTACAGCAAAATAACAGATAATATATGTCAGTCAACAAGAATGCTTAGTTTTTCTGAACCTACTGTTGAAATGTGGAGAAAAGTTACAATTATTTAAATTGTAAAAAAGAAAAAACCTTAATGAAAAGTATTTTCTGAGTTTGAGAAACTGTAGTGGTAAGTGGATAAATATTTTACGGCATTTTTAAAGTAAAGTTTAATTTTATAAGGTTTCTTAAAATTCGATAAAATGAAGTTTTTGCATTCAATAGTCATATTTAAAATATCCAAATATAAGAATGGGGGAGCTAAATTGTCTTCCAGTGTTCAAAAAGGGACACAACTCGTTCAACCTCAAGACAGGTTTGTAGTTAGACAATATTTCCGGGAAGAGCAAAAATATTTCCAGGGTGGGCATGGGAAAAGAAAGTAAATAGTTTTGTTATTTATTTTCATAGCCCCTTATAAAACTGTTTATAAAATTATGTGCTGTTAATCAGCTCAAAAACTTCATTTTAGTACATTATAACTCTCCGCTTTTTGACATTGAAAGTTTTACAAAACAGTAAAGGTTTTGTAAATTACTTTTTAACGTGTAATAATGCTTAGATATTGAATAATAAGCTTTATAATTAAATAAAATAATAAAAGAAAGAATACCCTTGTGAGCATGGAGAATTGAGCCAGAAACACAATAACTTCATGTTAGGTTAAATAAAGATAACGAAGGGAAAAGTTCGTCAAATGGGGTTGTAAAAACAACATGCTCCAAATATGGAAATCATATTGTGGTATGGCTCTTCGAGCGAAGACCACAAAATTTCATTAAGCTGCAAATACTTCATTATCTGTTGCCAGTTTAGGTTTTTGTTGTCCCGCGAAAACACCTGCTCATTTGAGTATTATCTAAATTTCTCGAAAAACAAGCGAGCGATTTTTTCCCCATACTTTTTATACAAATCAACTCAGACGCAGACCAGCCGGCTCGTATCACCCTTTTTATTTTTATTTAATTCTAAAAATAGATCAGACACCCTTTCTTTCATCAAATGACTATATGAAAATTTTTACATTAAAATGTAGTATTGCATAATCTATAGGCGCCGAACGCGTCTGAGCATTTTTGGCGTTATTTCGATAATAAAACTTGTTTTATTACTCTTTGTGATTTGCGGTTTTGACGAGGACAACACATGGAGCCGTTAAGTTGTTAAATGTTTTGTTTATTTTAGATCATTGAATAAAAATGACCTTTACAAGTTAAATTTAATTTATGGAAGTTAATATTCATTGGTAATAAGGAAATAATTTTCTCTGAATTAAATTTGTTTTAAATTTAATGTTTAATTTAAAATTAGCAGTGGCGATTGGATTGCACAATTCCATGCAATTTCGAGTGTTTTGACTCCCATTATATTTTAGATAATGTAGTTTTTATAATTTATATTACTCTTTACCAGTTTTTGTCAACTCAAACGCTTATTATATCTTTAAACTATCATAACTATAAATTATCTAATTAATCGTTACCACACATATATTATAAGGATTATCAAACTTTAAATTTGTTCTATAAATTTATTTCGAAATTAGGGAGTGATTTACTAATTTTAAAAGTACATAGTTATTGACAACTGTTAAAAATAGTTAAGGACAATGATAACTGTTGCTGCCTCAATATTCAAATGCCGACCTATTCCTTTTTACTAATGAAAATTAATAAATTTTTTGAGAAAAAAAAACTTTAAGGAGGAGAAGTTTGTTGATGTTTTTTTTCCGTTGCACAGTCACTGAACCTCCCCGAACCTATAATAGTCTATATGATTAAACAATGTTTTTATAAAAGTTTTTAAATAGTTAATTTCCTCAGTTAGCACCAAATAGAAGCATTAAAAACTGTAATTTAAATGAAAAGATTCTTGTTTTAAATTTGTTTTCAACACGTTGTGACCTTTTGATCTCAAGTACATGTCTAACAAAATTTTACAAAAAAAAGGCCCTTCACTTTATACTATAATTCATCAACTCCTATGTCAACTCATGTCATTACAGCTGATTGTATTGATTGGTCGCCAACAGACGGAAGATAAACAAGCTGTTTCGTCTGACGCTGCAGTCTCTCGCCCCCTCCCCCCCACGTCTCATATGTTTTGTTTATATCATGATTTTATAGGCATGAGCTCCTATTTCCTATTAAACGAAGCTAAATCTATGTAGTATGCTATTCGTCACGTGTCGAAATGGACACCTTATCATGATATTTCTATCCCAATTTCCTATGAAAATGACTTAAAGATGTTTCACGTTAAAAACCGATTTTCTAATATTTTTATAGAAATTGTTTCCTTGTCAACGCGGGGCCCCACATAAAGCAGCGGCACCTGTGGCACACCCTTAATGGTGACCCTGTTTATATAAATGCGTTTGTAGGAAACGAATATGCAACCAGGAGATTATTGTAGTTTCTAAAAGTTGCTGGTCTGGTATATGTTGAATAATTAAAAAAAAAAGAAAAATTAGAGATTGAAACGGAGAGTGAATTTACATCATGTAAATAAGATGTGGGGGGGGGGGGGACACAATACAAATTTTGCAGAAGGGGGGGGGGGGGGTCAGGTCCTCCCCCTCTTTGGCTACCTTCTTGGGGAGGGAAGGGTAGAGAAAAATTTTGGGGGGGATTTGCGCCATTGGGTTTGGGGGGGATGGGCACCCCTGGGTACCCCTATTAACCCTTTGCACTCCAAGAACACTTTGCGATTTGTGTTCTTTCTATGGAACAGTTATTCCTCTTTACGTTCTTTTCCACAGATTTTTTTATGCTCATAAAGGGAAAAAAATCCTAATCTGTTTTGTATTTGCAAGAGAACAAGTTGAAAAAAAATATTGATGTTCCAAACACAAGATCATGCTGTTCTCGTTTATCTTAAAGAACAGGGAAATAAAAGAACTGGTCGTTATGTTGGCGCCTGAGAGGCGACATCGGAGTGCAAAGGGTTAAAAATTTGAATTAAAAAAATAATAATTTAAGTTTTCTTTTGAACTATAGCATTCTACTATTTCAAGCATTATTCCAACAAAATTTTTGAAAAAAATTGGAGCATTAATGGAAGAGTTACTAAAATTGTGCGAAAATACTTTAATATTTTTGTAATAATCTAATTTTTTTTTTTTTTGCAACTTTTTAAATTATGGTCCGAATTTAAATTTAGCAGGTATGCCACTTATTGCAGAGGATGTCTACTTTACAAATAAAATGTAAATCGAACAGTATTTTTTTTAATTACAATACGAGATACCGGGAATATATATAATTACAATTTACACTTGTACCTGCTATTTACCATTCTTCCTCTGAACAAGATCTTCATTTACATTTTTTTGATACAATACATAAACGAGATCAGATGGTCCTGGATGGACAATAATTGTTTACATTTAGGCCTACATACTACACCTATGTGAATAATTACATTTATAAAGACAAAAACAGCAAGCCTTCTTCTAGTTTAATGATAATTCGAGAGTTGGAACAACCTTTTAGCAGACTCAACATAAATACGAAGATGAATCGTGATTTTTGTAATGGTAATTACAAAATAACAAAAAATAATCTTTGGTTAAATACCGGAGGGAAATGGGCCAGAAATGTGTTATCTGGTAACTAAAATAAAAATATTTTTGCTAAAATAAGTGGAAAAAGGACCATATTCAGTAAAAAAGGACTTTTAAGTACTTCAAGTAACAAAAAGGACTTTTAATGAAAAAAGGGACCTGTTGCGAAGCCTCTGCATAAAACCTTCAATTTCAAAATTTTGATGAAGGTCACACACGCACGCGCGCACACACACACACATACATATTTCCTATTCCAATCTTCAATAAATCGCATATTCATTAGCCCCTCACATGTTGCTTACAATCTGAAGTCCAACACACTTTGCTTTTGCTTCTCCCTCCAGCAGATGGTTCACATTTTTACAAAAATAAAACTGAAAATGCGCAGAACCATGCTTTTTTTTAAATTCTTTTTCAGAACTAAAAGGAATTCATAACTAAATTAAGCAGAATAGACGATAATTGGCGTTTTAATGATCCAAATATGAAATTTTCCCTGAATTTTTGAAATTTTCCCTGATATTTCCAGAATTAAAAATTTCCATGATAATTCCCTGATTTCCAGGTTATGTTGCCGCCCTGTTCTAGACGTTTTTAAAATGTGTTAAAGGGGTAATGAACCAGAAAAAAGTATCATCCTCTTTGTAATTTATATCATTTGGATTATATCTATTTTTTAAAAAAAATACTTTATAGTTTTTATTTTTAATTGAAAAATGAGTTTATAAACGATTTTTTTTTTGGGGGGGGGGGGGGGTCAAACATAGATATGTCAGCATTTGTCTTTTTTTTTTTAATGTCATGTCTTTTTTTATTAACTGATGAAAATGTTTGATAAAAACTTCCTTCATATTTATTATAATCATATTTTATAGTTATATGATGTTATTTATCATATCATATTACAACATATTATGATCATATTTAATATAATTTAGTATTTATGTGCTCAAAAACCTTTTACCTGAAATTTTAATTTATTAAGAAAAAATTATTATATAAATGTGTTCAAAGAATACGTTAATTGTATTTTTTTTAATTCCCTTTTGGTTCTTCTATGTATAAAATTTATCTGACATTTTTAGAGAATCCTTGGTGTGAAAATACTAGTGAACAAGTCACAATGGAAGAATTTGTGGACGAAATTATCAAACAGTTTTCATGTCAACCAGGTATTTCTTGATATGTCAGCTTTTGCTTTAATAGAAGTTTTTAAATTTATTGCATCAAATTGTACCATAATATATTATGATCCTAATTATCAATTTTTATGTTTTTGTATTAACTTTTAATTTGAAATTTTAATTCTTGAAGTAAAGTTTAAACTATGTAAATGTGTTCAATGAATGTAATGTTAAGTCTAATTATTTTATTGCTTAATTTAATTTTAAGCCTGCTAGTCCTTTTATGTATTAAAATTTATCTAATATTTTTAGAGAATCAAGAGCATGAAAATACTAGTGTAGCAGTAGCAATGGAAGATAACGTAACTACCAGGAAAAGTTCAAGTCAAACAAGAGGTATTACACGATATGTCAGCTTTTACTCTAATACAAGTATCTTTTTTTTATAAAATTTACTAAATCATTTTAATAATAACATACTTCATATTTAATATAATCATATATTACATTGTATCATATTTATCATTATTGTCTTAAAAAACTTTTTACTGAAATTTTAATTCATTAGAAAAAGTTTCAATTATAAGTGTGTTCGATGAATGCTTATGTAATTGTAAATTTTCTAATGCTTAATTTAATTTTAAGCCTACTGGTCCTTTTATGTATTAAAATTTATCTTATATTTTTAGAGCATCAAGGGCCTAAAAATATATTTGAGCAAGTTCCAATTCCAGATGTGAACAAAATTACCAGGAAATTTTCAGATCAAACAAGAGGTATTTCATATGTCAGCTTTTACTCCAATACATTTTTTTTAATGAATTAATAAAAAAAAATTATAAAAAAATTACTTCATATTTAATGTAATATATCAAATGATGATATTCATAGTATTTAATACGATTAAATTTATTGCATCAAATTGTACCATAATATATTATGATCCTAATTATCAATTTTTATGTTAACTTTTTATTTTAATTCTTTAAGTAAAGTTTAAAGTATGTAAATGTGTTCAATGAATACCCAGTTAGCTAATTATAAATTTTCTAGGGCTTAATTTAATTTCAAGCCTGCTAATCCTTTTATGTATTATAATTTATCTTATATTTTTAGAGCATCAAGGGCCTAAAAATATATTTGAGCAAGTTCCAATTCAAGATGTGAACAAAATTACCAGGAAATTTTCAGATCAAACAAGAGGTATTTCATATGTCAGCTTTTACTCCAATACAAGTCTTTTTTTTATTGAATTAATAAAAAAATATGATAAAAAAATACTTCATATTTAATGTAATATATCAAATCGTGATATTTATAGTATTTAATATGATTAAATTTATTGCATCAAATTTTACCATAATATATTATGATCCTAATAATCAATTTTTATGTTCACTTTTAATTTGAAATTTTAATTTTTGAGGTAAAGTTTAAAGTATGTATATGTGTTCAATAAATAACCCAGTTAAGTAATTATATATTTTCTAGTGCTTAATTTAATTTTAAGCCTGCTAATCCTTTTATGTATTATAATTTATCTTATATTTTTAGAGCATCAAGGGCCGAAAAATATATTTGAGCAAGTTCCAATTCAAGATGTGAACAAAATTACCAGGAAATTTTCAGATCAAACAAGAGGTATTTCATATGTCAGCTTTTACTCCAATACATTTTTTTTAATGAATTAATAAAAAAAAATTATAAAAAAATTACTTCATATTTAATGTAATATATCAAATGATGATATTCATAGTATTTAATACGATTAAATTTATTGCATCAAATTGTACCATAATATATTATGATCCTAATTATCAATTTTTATGTTAACTTTTTATTTTAATTCTTTAAGTAAAGTTTAAAGTATGTAAATGTGTTCAATGAATACCCAGTTAGCTAATTATAAATTTTCTAGGGCTTAATTTAATTTCAAGCCTGCTAATCCTTTTATGTATTATAATTTATCTTATATTTTTAGAGCATCAAGGGCCTAAAAATATATTTGAGCAAGTTCCAATTCAAGATGTGAACAAAATTACCAGGAAATTTTCAGATCAAACAAGAGGTATTTCATATGTCAGCTTTTACTCCAATACAAGACTTTTTTTTATTGAATTAATAAAAAAATATGATAAAAAAATACTTCATATTTAATGTAATATATCAAATCGTGATATTTATAGTATTTAATATGATTAAATTTATTGCATCAAATTTTACCATAATATATTATGATCCTAATAATCAATTTTTATGTTTTTGTGTTAACTTTTAATTTGAAATTTTAATTCTTGAGGTAAAGTTTAAAGTATGTATATGTGTTCAATGAATACCCAGTTAGTTAATTATAAATTTTCAGTGCTTAATTTAATTTTAAGCCTGCTAATCCTTTTATGTATTATAATTTATCTTATATTTTTAGAGCATCAAGGGCCGAAAAATATATTTGAGCAAGTTCCAATTCAAGATGTGAACAAAATTACCAGGAAATTTTCAGATCAAACAAGAGGTATTTCATATGTCAGCTTTTTCTCCAATACAAGTCTTTTTCTTTTATTGAATTAATAAAAAAAATTGATAAAAAAATTACTTCATATTAATATATCAAATGATGATATTTATAGTATTTAATACGATTAAATTTATTGCATCAAATTGTAGCATAATATATTATGATCCTAATTATCAATTTTTATGTTTTTGTGTTAACTTTTAATTTGAAATTTTAATTCTTGAAGTAAAGTTTAAAGTATGTAAATGTGTTCAATGAATGTAATGTTAAGTCTAATTATTTTATTGCTTAATTTAATTTTAAGCCTGTTAGTCCTTTTATGTATTAAAATTTATCTAATATTTTTAGAGCATCAAGGGCCGAAAAATATATTTGAGCAAGTTCCAATTCAAGATGTGAACAAAATTACCAGGAATTTTTCAGATCAAACAAGAGGTATTTCATATGTCAGCTTTTACTCCAATACAAGTCTTTTTTTTATTGAATTAATAAAAAAATATGATAAAAAAATACTTCATATTTAATGTAATATATCAAATCGTGATATTTATAGTATTTAATATGATTAAATTTATTGCATCAAATTTTACCATAATATATTATGATCCTAATAATCAATTTTTATGTTTTTGTGTTAACTTTTAATTTGAAATTTTAATTCTTGAGGTAAAGTTTAAAGTATGTATATGTGTTCAATGAATACCCAGTTAGTTAATTATAAATTTTCAGTGCTTAATTTAATTTTAAGCCTGCTAATGCTTTTATGTATTATAATTTATCTTATATTTTTAGAGCATCAAGGGCCGAAAAATATATTTGAGCAAGTTCCAATTCAAGATGTGAACAAAATTACCAGGAAATTTTCAGATCAAACAAGAGGTATTTCATATGTCAGCTTTTTCTCCAATACAAGTCTTTTTCTTTTATTGAATTAATAAAAAAAATTGATAAAAAAATTACTTCATATTAATATATCAAATGATGATATTTATAGTATTTAATACGATTAAATTTATTGCATCAAATTGTAGCATAATATATTATGATCCTAATTATCAATTTTTATGTTTTTGTGTTAACTTTTAATTTGAAATTTTAATTCTTGAAGTAAAGTTTAAAGTATGTAAATGTGTTCAATGAATGTAATGTTAAGTCTAATTATTTTATTGCTTAATTTAATTTTAAGCCTGTTAGTCCTTTTATGTATTAAAATTTATCTAATATTTTTAGAGCATCAAGGGCCTAAAAATATATTTGAGCAAGTTCCAATTCAAGATGTGAACAAAATTACCATGGAAATTTCAGATCAAACAAGAGGTATTTCATATGTCAGCTTTTTCTCCAATACAAGTCTTTTTTTTTATTGAATTAATAAAAAAAATTGATAAAAAAATTACTTCATATTAATATATCAAATGATGATATTTATAGTATTTAATACGATTAAATTTATTGCATCAAATTGTACCATAATATATTATGATCCTAATTATCAAGTTTTATGTTTTTGTGTTAACTTTTAATTCTTTAAGTAAAGTTTAAAGTATATAAATGTGTTCAATGAATACCCAGTTAGTTAATTATAAATTTTCTAGGGCTTAATTTAATTTCAAGCCTGCTAATCCTTTTATGTATTATAATTTATCTTATATTTTTAGAGCATCAAGGGCCGAAAAATATATTTGAGCAAGTTCCAATTCAAGATGTGAACAAAATTACCAGGAAATTTTCAGATCAAACAAGAGGTATTTCATATGTCAGTTTTTACTCCAATAAATTTTCTTTATTGAATTAATAAAAAAAATTGATAAAAAATTACTTCATATTTAATGTAATATATCAAATGATGATATTCATAGTATTTAATACGATTAAATTTATTGCATCAAATTGTACCATAATATATTATGATCCTAATTATCAATTTTTATGTTAACTTTTAATTTTAATTCTTTAAGTAAAGTTTAAAGTATGTAAATGTGTTCAATGAATACCCATTTAGCTAATTATAAATTTTCTAGGGCTTAATTTAATTTCAAGCCTGCTAATCTTTTTATCTTTATATATATTTCTCTTATGCAGTGATTGAAAAACGCTGTTTTTCTGTACGCTGAGTGGCAACAATTACATTGTTTACGAAATTCTGTTGTGCCCGTATTTTTATTTTGCCATTATGTGAGCCATTTTGACGATTAGCCCCTTCGATTCATTAGTAAATAATTATTTTGTTGATGTCAGCTTAAATTAGGAAGTATATAATCCCTATTACATTAAAAATAGAAGTTTTGAAAATAGTAGCCTTAACTTTATATGAGCGGAATATTGACGTGGCGCCATCTGTTGGCAATTGTGAAAACTAGATTTCTATGATCTCCATTTTTATGACGTATAAACTTAGTTACGTACACACTTCTGGTAGGCAAGAGTACGGTAAGCGTAACGTCAATTATGCCAAAACAAACTACCAATAATGTTAAAATTAAACTAAAATGCAGGAAAGGTGTAAAAATAACGTGGAAAATCATAAATAATGGTAGAAATAAAATAATAAATAATGGGTTGCCAGTAATTCCATTGTTTTAATTTGTAGTTTAAAAGAAATTAAATTAAATGATTTTATATTGATTTACATGGCGAAAAAATGTATTGATGCCAAGATGAATTATAATTCAAATTCAGTTTCAACGTTTAAAGTTTTTGGTAATATAATTAAAAAAAGTATTGTTACTAGGACACATTGTTATTGTGTCCTACCTTTTAGCGAGCGAAGCAAGAAGTGGTTTGCGGAGCAAACCTATGAGGATTGTGTAGCAATCCTCCGCGGGTTAGCGGAGCAGGGGGCGGAGCCTCCTAGTGTATTATAATTTATCTTATATTTTTAGAGCATCAAGGGCCTAAAAATATATTTGAGCAAGTTCCAATTCAAGATGTGAACAAAATTACCAGGAAATTTTCAGATCAAACAAAAGGTATTTCATATGTCAGCTTTTACTCCAATACAAGTCTTTTTTTTATTGAAGTAATAAAAAAATTTGATAAAAAAATTACTTCATATTAATTTATCAAATGATGATATTTATAGTATTTAATACGATTAAATTTATTGCATCAAATAGTAGCATAATATATTATGATCCTAATTATCAATTTTTATGTTTTTGTGTTAACTTTTAATTTGAAATTTTAATTCTTGAAGTAAAGTTTAAAGTATGTAAATGTGTTCAATAAATGTAATGTTAAGTCTAATTATTTTATTGCTTAATTTAATTTTAAGCCTGCTAGTCCTTTTATGTATTAAAATTTATCTTATATTTTTAGAGAATCAAGAGCATGAAAATACTAGTGTAGCAGTAGCAATGGAAGATAACGTAATTACCAGTAAAAGCTCAAGTCAAACAAGAGGTATTACACGATATGTCAGCTTTTACTCTAATACAAGTCTGTTTTTTTTATAAAATTTACTAAATCATTTTAATAATAACCTACTTCATATTTAATATAATCATATATTACATTGTATCATATTTATCATTATTGTGTTAAAAAACTTTTTACTGAAATTTTAATTCATTAGGAAAAGTTTCAATTATAAGTGTGTTTGATGAATGCTTATGTAATTGTAAATTTTCTAATGCTTAATTTAATTTTAAGCCTGCTGGTCCTTTTATGTATTAAAATTTATCTTATATTTTTAGAGCATCAAGGGCCGAAAAATATATTTGAGCAAGTTCCAATTCAAGATGTGAACAGAATTACCAGGAAATTTTCAGATCAAACAAGAGGTATTTCATATGTCAGCTTTTACTCCAATAAATTTTTTTTATTGAATTAATAAAAAAATTTAATAAAAAATAATTTCATATTTAATGTAATATATCAAATGATGATATTCATAGTATTTAATACGATTAAATTTATTGCATCAAATTGTACCTTGTCTTATGATGATTATGTACCTTGTATTATTGTCGTATAATCCTAATTATCAATTTTTAGTTTTTTGTGTTAACTTTTAATTTGAAATTTTAATTCTTGAAGTAAAGTTTAAAGTATGTAAATGTGCTCAATGAATGTAATGTTAAGTCTAATTATTTTATTTCTTAATTTAATTTTAAGCCAATACTTTTATGTATTAAAATTTATCTTATATTTTTAGAGTATCAAGGGCCTAAAAATATATTTGAGCAAGTTCTAATTCAAGATGTGAACAAAATTACCATGAAATTTTCAGATCAAACAAGAGGTATTTCATATGTCAGCTTTTACTCCAATACAAGTCTTTTTTTTTATTGAATTAATAAAAAAATTTGATAAAAAATTACTTCATATTAATATATCAAATGATGATATTTATAGTATTTAATACGATTAAATTTATTGCATCAAATTGTACCATAATATATTATGCTCCAAAATTATCAATTTTTATGGTTTTGTTTTAACTTTTAATTTGAAATTTTAATTCTTGAAGTAAAGTTTAAAGTATGTAAATGTGTTCAATGAATGTAATGTTAAGTCTAATTATTTTATTGCTTAATTTAATTTTAAGCCTGCTAGTCCTTTTATGTATTAAAATTTATCTAATATTTTTAGAGAATCAAGAGTATGAAAATACTAGTGTAGCAGTAGCAATGGAAGATAACATAATTACCAGGAAAAGTTCAAGTCAAACAAGAGGTATTACACGATATGTCAGCTTTTACTCTAATACAAGTCTCTTTTTTTTATAAAATTTACTAAATCATTTTAATAATAACCTACTGCATATTTAATATAATCATATATTACATTGTATCATATTTATCATTATTGTGTTAAAAAACTTTTTACTGAAATTTTAATTCATTAGGAAAAGTTTCAATTATAAGTGTGTTTGATGAATGCTTATGTAATTGTAAATTTTCTAATGCTTAATTTAATTTTAAGCCTGCTGGTCCTTTTATGTATTAAAATTTATCTTATATTTTTAGAGCATCAAGGGCCGAAAAATATATTTGAGCAAGTTCCAATTCAAGATGTGAACAGAATTACCAGGAAATTTTCAGATCAAACAAGAGGTATTTCATATGTCAGCTTTTACTCCAATACATTTTTTTTTATTGAATTAATAAAAAAATTTAATAAAAAATAATTTCATATTTAATGTAATATATCAAATGATGATATTCATAGTATTTAATACGTTTAAATTTATTGCATCAAATTGTACCTTGTCTTATGATGATTATGTACCTTGTATTATTGTCGTATAATCCTAATTATCAATTTTTAGTTTTTTGTGTTAACTTTTAATTTGAAATTTTAATTCTTGAAGTAAAGTTTAAAGTATGTAAATGTGCTCAATGAATGTAATGTTAAGTCTAATTATTATATTTCTTAATTTAATTTTAAGCCAATACTTTTATGTATTAAAATTTATCTTATATTTTTAGAGTATCAAGGGCCTAAAAATATATTTGAGCAAGTTCTAATTCAAGATGTGAACAAAATTACCATGAAATTTTCAGATCAAACAAGAGGTATTTCATATGTCAGCTTTTACTCCAATACAAGTCTTTTTTTTTATTGAATTAATAAAAAAATTTGATAAAAAATTACTTCATATTAATATATCAAATGATGATATTTATAGTATTTAATACGATTAAATTTATTGCATCAAATTGTACCATAATATATTATGCTCCAAAATTATCAATTTTTATGGTTTTGTGTTAACTTTTAATTTGAAATTTTAATTCTTGAAGTAAAGTTTAAAGTATGTAAATGTGTTCAATGAATGTAATGTTAAGTCTAATTATTTTATTGCTTAATTTAATTTTAAGCCTGCTAGTCCTTTTATGTATTAAAATTTATCTAATATTTTTAGAGAATCAAGAGTATGAAAATACTAGTGTAGCAGTAGCAATGGAAGATAACATAATTACCAGGAAAAGTTCAAGTCAAACAAGAGGTATTACACGATATGTCAGCTTTTACTCTAATACAAGTCTCTTTTTTTTATAAAATTTACTAAATCATTTTAATAATAACCTACTGCATATTTAATATAATCATATATTACATTGTATCATATTTATCATTATTGTGTTAAAAAACTTTTTACTGAAATTTTAATTCATTAGGAAAAGTTTCAATTATAAGTGTGTTTGATGAATACTTATGTAATTGTAAATTTTCTAATGCTTAATTTAATTTTAAGCATGCTAGTCCTTTTATGCATTAAAATTCATCTTATATTTTTAGAGGATCAAGGTCATGAAAACACTAGTGAAAAGGTGCTAATGGAAGGTGTGAACGAAATTGAAATGAAATTTTCAGGTCAAACAAGAGGTATTTCCTGATATGTCGGCTTTTGCTCTAATAGAATTATTAAAATTTTTGATAAAAAAATTACTTGATTTAATATATTCATATGATGAAAGCTGTTTGTCCTCATTGTGCTAGGGGACCCATTGAGGCATTTCCATTAAAAAAAAATTGAGGTTCCCGTTGGGACTCGAACATGCAACCTGTTATTCTTAAGTTCTGTGCATTTCCATCTAAGCTAGAAAGCCATGTTCTGGTTTCTTGGAAATATTTTAGGTGTTTCTTTATGCAATATTACTAAAATTCTTAATTTTTTTTAAAAATAACATTTTACAAATTCTAGCTTCAAGTGTACATCCTGAGCAAATGCAATGTATACGTATAGAAATGTATAAATAGAGGAAGTAGGTGATTTGCGATCCACAGACAGGGTCTTTCTTTTATTATTATAGATAGGGTAATGGGGTAAAATGGGTATATTGAAAATTAAATATAAATGGCACATTGTCATGCTGTGATCTCATTCATATTTAAAAACAATACTTCATTTAATATTCATGCGTGTTCGATGCTTGACATACTGTGAGTACATTTCAGCAAAAAGTTATATTTCTGGATGATTAAAATCATGTCCAAATGTAGATTTGTATGAGTTTACAAAAAAAAAACTTGCTTAGTGATACTCGTAGTAAAAAAACTAAACTACAACAGCCAAAAGTTTTATGAATCATTTATACAGTGTAATATGGTTCATTTATTGTCTTAAAAGATAGTTTATAAAATAAATTTAAATAAAAGTTTTTTAAAATATCTGTCAAATAACTTTTATAGTGCAATAATGGCCTAACAAAGATTATGTGTTCAATGAATGCCCAGTTTATTGTAATTTTTTTAATGCTAATTTAATTGCCTGTTGGTCTTTTTTGTATTGAAATATATCTTATATTTTTAGAGAATCAAGGGCATAAAAATGCAAGTGAACAAGTATCAATGGAAGATGACGAAATTTCCATTATTTCAGAAAGAATTACCCGCCGGTGTCTCGCCTACAGTCACGTTACTGTTAGATACTACGAATGTACCAAATGTATATATATTACAGACACATTAGATGAAATGAATAATCATTACAAAAAGCATTATGTAATGAAGCGTAAGACTTTCGATAGAGAGATTAACAATTCTTCTGTTCCGTATTTGCGTAACCAGACAACAGGTGCAAGCACATCATCCTCAACAGGTGCAAGCACATCATCCGTAACAGGTGCAAGCACATCAGGTGCAACACAACGTACCCTCCAACAAATTCTACGTCCACCCAAACCTGTTTACTTTGACTGTGCGAGTTGCGAATGTTTAATTCCTTGGGATGATACACTGGCGCATTTACAACATCATGCGACATCCATTGACTCTGATTTTGGTCCTCGAACATGTCAAATATGCTTAAGATATTTCAACGATGTTCCAGGTCTGCAAGAACATATGATAATTCACCAAAATTCACCACCAATCATGATTCCTGACTTTCCGATATCCCCTTCTGTATACTGCTCAGCTGCTAATGGTCACACAAACCAATCAGCAGAAGATACTCGATATGCAAAACCTTAGAAATAGACTTGTAGTCTCTAATTCTACTTCCAGACAGTGAGAACATAGGTTAATACATGTAAATGCACACCCCTACATTTGTAAGTATTGTGAAAAAAGGTTTTATAGCCTTAGCATTCTAAATCAACATCTTGACAAAGTGCATCGCTGTTAGAAATGGGAATACGTTAGAAACAATTTAAGACCCCTGCTGCTCGAAAGTATATTATTAAACAGTTTCATCTAGGTAAAATCATCATGAGAAAAGCTTTACCAATGACCCTTACAATCGACGACATAAGCTTAATCATCAATCACAGTAAAATTTCAATGAAATTAAATTTTTTTCGAAATGAGTAAGTGACTTTTTTTAAATTTAATTTAGATATAGCTTTTAATGAATTTTTTTGTCCGGGAGTGTGATTTTTTTACTCAGTATTAATGCTACTGACAAGAGCTCTGGTTGTTGGTGTAGACTTTATGTTATAAAAGAAAAGTAATAACTAATTGGAACTTTTATGTCACAAATGCATGTTAAAGGCAATGTTCACTCTAGGCGTTTTTTGAAGGTTGGTCCGCCCTGCCCACCCATTTTTCATTTTGATAGCGCCATCATGCCCTGTGTTTTTCAAAAGCCGAACACTTTTGAAAAAAATTCCGCCCTTCTTGCCCTTTCCAATCAAGCACAAGCTTCCTTGCTTTGCTAGCTGCCTTTAAAAAAACATCGATATCACTATTTTGCATTATTATTATCACATTTTGGATTTAAGTAGCCTTTTTATCAGTTTAGTACGGGGTCTGATCAATTTGATTTTTAGCAAAAATAGTAATATTTTAATGATAAATTTTGGATTTAATATAGTGAGGTAGTATTAAATGCCGTATTAAATACACCTGACCTCATATCTCAAGTCAACCTGAATAAGCGTGATGACGTTTGAACTATAACGGATTTTCCCTCTACACAAGGAATTATTTTTAGCAAGCGATGTTTCCCCACCAGATCAGATCGCTACACTCATGCTAAGAATCAAGTACCCATTTCTCCAGACACGGGTTCAACATGTTAAGGAGTGGCCACGCCAGCCTCAACTTTTTTTTGGAACTGCCCTTTTAAATACAAGAATTGCCCTTTCTAACTCGGGTGCACTTTTCCTGCCAACAGCGCCCTGTCCCTTTATATTTCTAGAGTGTGCACTGTTATAGGAATTATTTTATTATATACATGGGCTTAACAACCAACATTTAACAATTTAAAGTGATATTCAATGTTCACTCTAGAAATAAAAAGAGGCAGGGCGCTGTTGGCAGTAAGAGGGCACCCCGTTTTTGAAAAAGCAGTTCTTGTTTTTAAAAGGGCACTTTAAAAAATACATGTTTGGTGTGGGCGCGGCCATACATTAACACATCGGATCTGTGACCAAACAAAAAAAAAATTCTGATTTGTAAGTTGAGATTATGCTATTGTTGATGGTTCGGGGCCTATCCCGAAGGAAAGACTGGTATAAAATTGATGTCTCTTTATGAAAATATTATTTAAAATATAAAATTTGACATTTTAAAATTATTGTTTTTCCTAAAAACCGAATCTGTAAGTATGAATCAGACCCCTTATAAAACTGATAAAAAGGCTACTTAAATCCAAAATTTGGTAATAAAATGCCAAGTCGCAACTTCGCCCCAAATTATCTTCTCTTTAAAAAAACACACACAAAAAAAACTTAGAATTTCATATGCGGCACAGGCAACCAATATGATTCGTGGAATGCTCCATGCTCGAAATTACAGAGGAATCATCACGCATAGTTAAAAAGGAGTTTGTTTTTCTGCCATAAATTCACTTATT
The DNA here is from genome assembly GCA_963932185.1 of Troglohyphantes excavatus. Taxonomy (NCBI): domain Eukaryota; kingdom Metazoa; phylum Arthropoda; class Arachnida; order Araneae; family Linyphiidae; genus Troglohyphantes; species Troglohyphantes excavatus. Next base: position 12,641,611 of record OZ010676.1, on the reverse strand, counting down.
TCCAATTTACACACATTTTTTTAATCGATGCATATTTAAAGACAGCTAGGGAAGCAATGATGCTTGTGCTTGACTGAAAAGGGCAAGGAGGGTGGCATTTTTGAAAAAAGGGACATGAAGCGGCCATTGAGATGAAAAAAGGGAGGGCAGGGCGGACCGCCCTTCAAAAACGAGTAGGTAACACATATAAGTCATTTTCCTACTTAATTTAAAATAACTTTTTCAAGCACTGGTCATTCAAAAAAGATTTTTGATTCACAAAGCTAGAAAACTACTAATTGCATTACAAAAATATAAAATTTGTTATTCTTATACTATAACATATATGTTGCTTAATTATACTATTTCATATGTATCTCTATGTGTTACTTGTTTATGGTATAATGCGAACGAAGAAATATTTGGGAAAGGGTTCGAGAGAAGCACCCTTGCTCCCCTTAATCTGTTAAAGCCTCCTTATAGTAACTCTTGTGATTTTAGTTTAACCTTTAGAGAGCGTGTGTTTGATTTTAACATGGTTTTGACCGAAATATCGGCCACCCACCCTGTAAAGGTTAAGTGATGAATTTATTTTATCAAAAGATCCTAGAACAATTAAAGAAATTCAACTTTGATGGTTAAACATGGCTTGTTACCAATAAAAACTTCCTAAAAATCACCCAAGTGTTTATATATAGCTGTGACAAACTCAAAATCTTTAGCTAAAACTAATTTTATTATTAATTTAACATACAAAGTTGTTTTTCCAATACTTTGTATTCAACAATTTTCCATACTTCGATTTATATCATGTTTTTCTATTAATATGTAACCCTCTAAAGGTTTTGGACATCTGTTGAAGTCCATGGATCTCATTTAAAGTTATGTGCCCTGCTAGATCTTTTCTAGCAATGCACGTAAACTTTAAATTCATAAAAATAATCTATGTTTAAATATTTTTAAATCCAAAGCTTTGGGATGTGTTTTAAAAGCTATAGAAGCAGAATTAAAAAATATATATTAATTACATGTATTGGAAATATAAATTAAACTACATTGCAGGGAAAACTTAACAATTTTGAAATTTTCGAAAACCTAGAGAGAGTTAACATATTTGAGCAGATTCCCAAAGTGTATGATGCGATCCACGTAAAATAAAAATAGTAACAGGAATAACATGCTTTTATTTTTGAATTAGAAACATAAATAATATTTTTTATGTAGTCATTAAAACAGGAAAATAAGGTCAATAGTGTGTGTTAGAAAAGATCTTCTTAAAACTATATAGTGTCTTAAATGTTCATTTTATGATAACTTCAAGTTCAAGATATTTTTTACTATTTTATTGATGTTTTTCAAGAAACTCATTTTACAAGAATTTCTAATGATATTGGAATCTATTTTATAATCTGTGGATTTTCTTGCACTCAAGAAAAAAAATTCATTGTATTTCTAGAAATCGTACACGCATATTCTATGTTGAAATATTCCTTATGTATTACTACACCTTAATGTAATCCGTTTTGTTTAAAATCTAAGTACGTTACTGGGGATTTCACGACTTTTTTTTTACATACCTTTTACTGAAGTGAACCTCCAAAATATTTGGGAAACACTATACTAGATGTTTATTTAATTTATAGATCCACCCATAGAGAAATCAAAACAATCTTTCAGTAGAAGTATTAAGGTAAAAATTTAACTAATTCTCCCATTTTCATTAGAGTGGTATTTTAATTTCAGAAACAGGCTGTTTCTCTAACAAACAAATCTCAGTTGGCATGGCAATAGGGAAATACGCATATGAAATTAAAGGAAAATTTATGTTATTACTACAAGAAAATTAAAACAAATTCTTTGGATAGCTCATCTAGGGAAAATGTACTTACGCCTCTGAATCACACTTGCTCTTTTTGCATAAAACAATTATCGGCGTAAACAGCAAGAAAAAAACAAAATTTGATTAAATCACACAAAAACTGCTGTCTGTCATTCATTAACGTTAAATCGGTATATTGACGAATATATGAGTGGTTGCAGTTATGTGTTTGTTTACCTAAATTTCAAACTTTTCATAGACATAATTCATGTGACGTAACCTAAAATGATCTATATAAGGGAATGTTAAGGTTTATGGAAAAAAAATTAGGATTTAGTAACTAATTTTTTAAATGTAACCATAAATAATTACTTGATGCGATGAAATATCTGATCTACTATATATAGACTTTTATGTTTATATATGTTTGCCTGCATTTCTGTTTATGGAATGTTGGTCAGTGGAATATTGTATTTACCTATGTTTTAGAACTGGCCTTTGTTTATGATGGTTTATGTTTTTTTTAATGTTTATGTATCTTGTGTATGGGTATGTGGAATATTTTATTATGCTTATATTTTACAGTATCCTTTTATCTGTTTATGATGGTTTGTGGATTTTTTATGTATCTTGTATATCGTATGTGAAATATTGTATAAGTTTTTAGAACTTTTGTTTTATCTGTTTATGATGGTTTATAGGTTTTTTTTATTTGTTATGTATACGGTATGTGGAATATTGTATTATGCTTATATATTTTAGAACTTTTCTTTTATCAGTTTATGATTGTTTATGAACTTTTTTAATTTGAATCTTGTTTTTGGTGTATGAAATATTGTATTATGTCTATATTTTAGAACTTGCCTTTTATTTGTTTATGATAATCCATGAATTTTTTTTTCTTATTATATTGGATATGGTATATGAAATATTATGTATGCCTATAGATTAGAACTTGTATGTGTATCTGTTTATATCGGTTTTTATTTTATTTCTTATATATTATCATATATGGAAAATGGAATGTTGATATATTGGTGTAAAAAAATATTTTTAAAAAAATAAATAAACCATATAATCTTAAAGTTCTTGGGAATTTTTTGTTGATAATTAAATCATTTATGACCATGTGAAATTCTTTGTTAATTAAATAATACATAAAATGACATTTACATTTATGAAGTTTATTATAAACTCGCATATCGTTGTTCACAGTTTAATATTTAACTGTGTTTTTTTTTTTAATTTAAAATATGCTTTTAAACAAAAATTATCCTTTAAAATTTGTTATAATTCAATAATTAAAATAATAAAAACTTATATACTGTGACTAACTTGAAAACATTTAAACCTCAAAAGATTTTATGTGCACTAACGCATAAATTTCGATAATAAATTTTTCAATATGAAATGAAAATCAAGCGACCCGGTCGGGCTCGCAACGCTAAGCCAAAAAAGAAGAAATAACGCCAACTCGTCAAAGCGGCCAACAAGAAACGAACGCCCGACAGGACTTATATACTCTGATTAACTTGTAATGTTAAACCGCGTTCGTAAAACAGAGTCCAGAAGCTGAACTACATTTCGTAAAAAAAAATGAAACCAGTATGGTGGAACCGTACTTGTGAAACCTTTAATTTAATACAAGAATATTTTTTTTAATTGAAAATTAACGGAGATACGGAGTTTTTTAATTTGCGTAAAGTTAGTCGATTTGTAACTTTTTCAAACTATGAAGCCCAAATTTTTAAATCGAGCTAGACACTACAATATTCAACCGATTTTGTTGATTAATAGCTTATATGATAGCTTTATGGCATCACAAGGTCCTTTTGTTAATTTTATTTTATAATATTAATTATTTATAAGTTTAATTAGCTAAAAAAGTAATTAAATCCTAAGAGCCAAAACTCTATGCCTCAAGGCAATTAATATCCAAATATGAAGTTCTCCCACTGTCTGGTCGCCAAAGGAAATTGTGTTTTAGAACGGCTTAATAAAAGTTAAAATTATCGGTAAGTAAAACACTCTACAAAATAAAAATTATACCATCCGAGAGATGAAGAATCCTTTTAATCGATGGATCAATTTTCATTTAACTTGGACAATTATTAATGGAGATAGAAGCATTTGAAATAAATAAGATCGTTAAAAATTTTCCCCTATCGTTCTTCCGCGGGAGGAAACGTTCCTTCTCGGGACCTCAACTGATAACCATCTCCCGTATCAACAGTGAAAGAAGTAGTGGGGGGGGGGGGGGGGGGGGGGGCGAGGTCCTATTTGTTTTCACTCGAGTCTTTAAGGCGCGTGTGATTATTTTTTCCTTGAATTATCGAATATAACTAATGACATGGAAAAAATATAGTAATTTTTAAAAAGTTTAAATGGTGATTGTTCTGGCATTCTCCAAAAGGTGGGTTGAAAAAAGGACTGATATCCCCCCAAAAAAACTTTAGAAGAGTAAAAAACGCTTAGCGTCCCCCCCCCCCCCCAAAAAAAAAATCTTTGAAACTGGGGCTAAAAAAGTTGTGATATAAGAAAAAAAAAGCCAATTGCACTAGGGGACTCAACCATGCACACCCACTCACAAGCCTTCTCCCGGAAAAAAGCTGCGCTTTCTTTTCTTAGTTCGATTAAAAATTTATGTGTATAACATTTTAATCGAGCTAAGAAAAGAAAGCGCAGCTTTTTTCCGGGAGAAGCCTTGTGAGTGGGTGTGCGTGGTTGAGTCCCCTAGTGCAATTGGCTTGTTTTTTTTTATATCAACTTTTTTAGCCACAGTTTCGAAGATTTTTTTTTGGGGGGGGGGGGGGGGAGACGCTTAGCGTTTTTTACTTTTCTAAAGTTTTTTGGGGTTATTTAATACAAATGAACTTTTTTGTATTATATAAATCTACCAAATATAAAGTTGATATGGCTAAGACACCTTCATCTTATCAGTGGTAACAATAATTGTACGTCAAGTGAGGGGACAAGTTAAAAGTAAGAGGGACATATGCCTATTTCCAATACAATTTTATTAACATATATTTTTTTCACATAAGTAGTGATAATATGACAATAATGCAACAAAAGCTGTATGCACACTGATCTCTAACTGTAACTTCTGGATAGGGCAAGACATTTTATTGACTTGAAGCCGATATGGAGGCCGCCATGATGGGGCACACTTTTCTTGATACCACAATATTTCGTATATTTTTCATGTTAAAATACGCCGACATATATTATTTTTTGGTAAGTTTTTTTTATTTTATTTTTAAACCCATTTTAAATGTAATCTGCTATTAAAATAGGAAGTCATTTGCAAGTCAAAGTAGAAGTGGTTAAAAAGCAAGATCAAAAACTATCTGTTTGGCAATATAAAAATTAATTCTATAAGAAGAAAATATAATATTTATATATATTTAATACTTCTACAATGCTTTGGTAATAAAAAACACCACTAAATCATTTTTTAAAAAATGTTGGGACACAGTATGGCAGCTTTCAATTGGTTTCAACGCGCCCGTAGAGAAAACAAAGTTTGAGCCTTCCAGCAGTTACAGTTAGAGTTCAGTGTGTATGGAATACGACCTCATCCATACCCCCGGGCAAAGGTCAGGGTACGTAATCACAAGTTGAGTTGAGTAGTTTGGCACCTGCTTTTAGTGGAGTTGTTTTGTGATTGCTGAAGTTTCGGTTACGGAAACCCTTTTTTCGGAATGGCAACGGTGAGGTTTTTATGACGTTACATGTTCTGTCCTAAAGGAGCACTTGAAACTTTTGTGGTTTGTTTCTAACAAATGGTGTTGCTCCCAATATTAATCAGTTAATGACAATTTTAGCTATTGATCTATTCTATATGGGTTTAGTTTTTCTAGTATGGCAACACTGCTGACGTCATTTATTTTTTCCGATTATTTGGACTTTGAAATATATAATTTTTCATTTGGCCTCCGTGAGAATTCGAACCCCGCAATCTCTGTCTCGGGTCAAACGCTCCGCCAACCAAATGCTAGCTGGATGCTCACAAGACATGATAAGGTATAAGTGGATTACGAACCGATATGGCTGTTGTTAGGTCGTCGTTATGGAAACGAATTCTGAAAATTGCATATATATAACTGTAAGGAGAGACAGTTTAACTCGTCGCACCATCTCTCGGCAATAATATTATTTAAAACTCGCCAGTATATATTATTGGATATTTCAGGCAACTTTTTAGCAGCGAAAATGGCAACCCTAAGATCACTACATTTTTACTTTTTTTTGTCAAGTCCACTGAGTCGGGTTCGAACTCGCAATACTCTGACTGCTAGTCGAACGCATATGGCTATGAACGCATATAGCCTTCATAGAATATGCCAAATAAGGTAGAAATTTAGAGTGAGAGCCAGTGGCGGATTTACATAGGGGCTACACCCCCCCCCCCCCCCCCTTTGGCTCTTAGCAAAATAATGGTTATATGAGGCAAGAGGGGCCATAGTTAGAGTTTTCAGCGAGATGAGAGGAGGACCAAGTTTTATAGCTAGCTCTCTTTGGGGTTTGGAGGAGGGGGGGGGGGGGCTAAGCGCCTTGTCGCGCTATCAAGATGACCTTGGACACTGCAATTGCCCAGAAACAGCAACTTTGCTTGAAGCCCGTTGTTATATCAACTGATTACAGCCATTCGTTAAAAGTTTTGAGAGAGGAGTGGGAGGTAATAATTTCGCTGTAGAAACCAGTCAGCATGGGGTTCAGGCACGTAGGTAAGGGAGGGGTTTAGGGGGTTCAAACCCCTCCCATTGTAAGTCAAATATAAAAAATTAAAAACCGAATTACTGTAAAAATCCTAAAAATAGAGATTTTTTTTTTGGGGGGGGGGGGGGTAAAAGAATACCACCGTCAGCATGGGGTTCAGGCACGTAGGTAAGGGAGGGGTTTAGGGGGTTCAAACCCCTCCCATTAGGGGTTTAGGGGGTTCAAACCCCTCCCATTGTAAGTCAAATATAAAAAATTAAAAACCGAATTACTGTAAAAATCATAAAAATAGAGATTTTTTTTTTGGGGGGGGGAGGGGTAAAAGAATACCACTGTCAGTATGGGGTTCAGGCACGTAGGTAAGGGAGGGGTTCAGGGGGTTCAAACCCCTCCCATTGTAAGTCAAATATAAAAAATTAAAAACCGAATTACTGTAAAAATCATAAAAATAGATTTTGGGGGGGGGGGGGGGGTTAAGGATTCCCCCTCTAAGAGTGACCCCCCCCCCCAAAAAAAAAGGATTTCTTTAGGTACCTTATCCTCCCCACCCCTCTCGGGAAGGGGGAGAAAATAAGTAAAGAAATCCGTTGCTCAGTATCTGAACCCCCCTCCCCCCCATGAAAAATCTATACCTACGTGCCTGTGCGTGACGTAGCAAAAGTGATTTCGTAAAAAAAATCGCTAAAAAATTTCGTTTCGAAATTTTGAGATAAGAAATATTTTTTAGAAATCCCTACATCTTTCTAATGGTATAAAATGTTTGGTAAAATACACATAATGAAAATTTTAATGCTTCTTTTTAAACTGCATATCAATATGTACATATAAATGAAATTTTAATGACTGATTTATAACTACATATAAATTTGTAGTTAAATAACTGTCATTAAAATTTTCATTCTGTGTATTTTACCAAACATCTCATCCCATTAGAAAGATATAGTGACGGTGGCGCCGGAACTTTTTACAAAAAAGGTATATATAAAGGTAGATATTTTTTTAAATACTTTATATAGATGAAAGTAGGCATGGCAGCCGACATATCAGTTCCGCTGCCAATGTACAATGATTTCTATAAAAGTTTCTTACCCCCCAAATTTGTTAGCAAAAAAATTCTCCATCAAAGTCATTTTTGCTACGTCACGCAATCACCCGAGACCCTTTTCCCTCATGTAACGCCACAGTCACGTATGATGGATTCTCTTTCCTAAAGGCGTAATAAATAAATGTCCCTTTAAGAGCCAAATTAGACTTATAACTATAATTTTTGTAACATTTAATTTTATGTTTTAAAAGACAAAAGGCAATTTGTATTTAAATGTTAGACCGAATTTTTTAATTTTTGTTGTTTACATTTGCATAAAAAACTATTTTTGCTTTGAAATTTGCATTTTTTTTATATTGTACTGAATTTTTTATTGCATCTTACGTTTGATTACCAAAAAAAATAATATTATAACATTATCCACTTTTTAGCTGTAACCCACAGTATCCTCATTTCAGTGAGTCGGACGGAGGAACGAATGATTGAGATGTCGGTGAAGTGTTATCACGTGTCAGTATTTGAATTTGTGGTGGTAGATTCGATGTGGTGTCACGAGTGTTTGTTCGAAGGTAACGTTGACCGGAAGTCCCCTATGTAGCACTTAGTACCCCACATGTAGTTTTTATATACACACAGGGAAATTAATTTAATTTAAAACTATTTTTAAAAATAAACTGTAAATATGTTTTTAATTATTTTTTATCGTGTTACTTTCAATAAGTATTTTATTAATAAAAATTTGTTCGAAGTAACTATTTTTTTTCAGAACCCATACTACTAGCGACCTACACAAATTTTATACTGTGTAACCTTTTCTTCTATAACCTCTTCAAAATTATGATATATTCCTAACAACAGCCACAAATTTAATTTAACCATTATAATTAATAGTTAATTGGTAAAATTATATTATTTTTTACTAAATTAAAGATGAAACTGCTTTCATCACTACTATTAATTCCGAATAACACATAAAATTATTCAAAATAAGTAAAAATCTTTATTATTGATTAAACGTTTAATAAGAATATAAAATGCTGTTCGTTCCTTATTATTTGTGTTTGCAGGTTGAAGATAAAAAATTACCGAAATAATTTTACAGTAGCAAAAAATAATTTGATATCCATTATCATAATCTTCTTAATAACAAAGACTACTTTGTATAGCATTTAAAAATCCGATAATTAAGACATTATTAGATGATAAAATATATCATGAAACGTCTAACCATTGATATGGACATTTCAAAACATTTGCATTTGATTCGATTCATTAGAAATGTTACTAAGTAATAAAATATGCAAACGAGCTGGGCTCGGTCCCCTGGTACTAAATATATTTTACCTGAAAATAATCTTCTGCTTAATTAATTACTTTAACCAAGCCATCTCAATGGTGACCCGCGTAAGTAGAAAATGTGATTTAACGTATATTGAAAAAGAAAATAGCGATTCCCGATATCAGAAAACGCAACGATCAAAAAAAAAAGGGGGGGGGGGGGGGGTGTTCATAAATTATTTTTGGTCTGACCAAAACCAAATAATTTTTTTTATTAATAAAAGATTTGAACAATTTTTAACTATTAATTTTAATTAAATTTCATAAATAATTTTAATTAAATTTCATAAATAATTTTTATTAAATTTCATAAATAATTTTAATTAAATTTAATTAAAAATTTTAATTAAATTTAATTAAAAATTTTAATTAAATTTAATTAATACTTTGAATAAAATTTAATTAATACTTTGAATAAAATTTAATTAATAATTTGAATAAAATTTAATTAATAATTTTGAATTAGTAATTTTAATTAATCATAATAAATTTTAAGTAGTAATTTTAAATTAGTAAATTTAATTTATGATATTTTTAATTTAAGCAGTAGTTTTAAATTAAAATTCAAAATAATAAATTTAATTAATTAAATATATGTATATAAATTATAAATAAGATGTAAATTAAAAGCTTAATTTTTGAAGGTTAATCTTCAGTCATTTCCTAAATTAAATTACTAACAAACCTGACTGACATTTTACTGGGATTTAAGTCTAGCTAAATATTGATGGGGGTCCGGATTGAAGCAATTTTAAATTAGTAATTTTAATTAATAATAATAAATTTTAAGTAGTAATTTTAAATTTGTAAATAATTCTTTAATATATAATTAAAAATAACAGAATAATAATCATTATTTTCCGTTTAATTTTTTATCATGCATGACTGTGGCGTGACATGAGGGAGGAGGTTTCATTGGTTGCGTGACGCAGCAAAACGGCGCATTGCGGCAAAATCATAGCGGAAATTGGCGTTGCTCGTAAAAAAAAACATTGATTTGTAGAATCTGTGAAGCTAAACAATGGAAAAATGCTTGCCTAATCATCAGCACGAGATGCAGCGCCGCAGAAAAAAATCCAGAAAAAGGTTATGAACACAGATTTAAACGAGAATCTGTTGACCCCACCCTTCGTAAATGGAGCCAACTTTTCCATTATGTGCCTTTCGTATTTATAATAGTTGAATATAACTTTTTAATAATCCCCCATAAAAAATTTCAAACGAATGTGCATCAACCTTGAGACAAGAAATTTCCCAACTTAACGATTCGAAATTCCCAACTTAACGATTCAAAATTCCCAACTTAACGGCGTCGGGCACGGATACCAGCTCAGGTGTTATTCTCGTTATCTGACCATGATTAAAAAATACGAGGCATTATTCCCAGGTCTTTCCTTCGAGATAGACCCGAACCAACGTTGTGGTAAGCAACATTTGTTGTATGCATGTTCCAGTGCAGTGTCCCTTCTAAGGTTTAACAAACAATGTACAGCTCTAGTGCAATGTTAATTAACCAAACTTAACGATTGGAAATTCCGAACTCAGCGGTGCTGAAAATTCCTAGTTCCAACTTATCAACATATGTCAACTTTTTATAGTTAATTTTATTGTGGAAGTCATAGGGGGGGGGGGGGGGGGTTAACAAATACAGCTATTTTCTGAAAATGGTAACGTGATCTGTAAATAGTGGGAGTCAAAGGGACTCGACAATTGTGCCAACCCAATAGCCATTGCTAACCTTAACATAAAACATAAATAAAATAATATTCAAAAACAAAAAGTAGCTACATACCAATATGACCATATTTATCAAGTAGTAATTAAATTCTAAAATTTTTTAATTAATAACCATTTTAATTCTAAATTAATCAATGCAAGAAAACTGGAATTTAAATTATTATAAATAAATTCAATAAACTTAAAAGTATTCAAAGAGAGAGTCTTCCGAAGTTAATGTTAAAACGAAACACATATCACATAAAATTAGGTAAAGAGAATATGTACTGAAAGATGCGTCCTCCGCGCATAAAATTTTTGGGGACTCTGAATGATTTTTTTTAACCGAGGGGTGAATTAAATAAAAGAACCCATCAAAAGTTCTGGAAGTTTCTATTAGAAACCGATAAAAAAAAATTTATAGAAAAACAGAAAGGAAAACGCACTGCGTCAACATTACACAATATCAGGACACAACAGGGCATATTTTAAGGAATTTCCACTGGTGGGGCAAATTAAATTTTGAAGAAAGTATAGAACCCCAGAAGTTAATGAAAACTTGGTATTTAAAATATCAAATTTAAACTAATTTAATAAACTTAGTTTAAAATTATATGTTCAGTAAAAAGTTAATTTAATTTTTTTTTATCTAATTCATGAAATTTTCTAACGATTCATAAAAGGATGTTTTATTTGCTGTCATAAGGCAAAATTTTATTTAAATATTATTAAATTTAATTCGGTAATTCAATTTATTAATTATCAAAAAAATAAAGTACATATACATCTAAATATGTACACTTAGGTAAACTTTAGACAAGTACCCGACCATATTACAAACAAAATGTTCATTCATACATTAATAAGTAGACATTACATTAATTACAAAACATTACATTAATAAGTAGCATTTACTTCATAAGATGAACAATAATATTCTATATATTTGTATTCGGAAAATATTTTATTTTATAGCACAAAAATGTAGAAAAATAAGTAGTTTTAAGTTTTTAAAAAACTTTATCATATCAGTGTATTGTAATATACATTAGCTAAGGTTAGACATAATAATTTCTTTAAACTTGTTGTCATTGGTGAAAAATGCTTTTACATACTCTCAGTCCTTGTAAATTGCTGCTTCTGGCAACTTTTGTTGCCGTTCCTTCATCTGCAGAAATTTTAGCACTGACGGGCGGGGATTGAAAAAGGCTGTTCCTTTTCCATTTAAGGCTATGATGATTCTCTTATTAATAGTGTCGACGAGATTAGCTTACTGCCTATGATCTGACATCAACATGTTGTAGCAGGAATGAGATACTACGTTAGTAATATTCCTGGCGTAATAACATGAAAATTATGTAAATAAAACTCCTCTTCCAAACTCTACAATCCATAAAGCCCCCATTTTTTGAAAATGTTAAATAATTCGTTTTCAAGATTAAAACAAATGAAATATTCTGGTGGGGAAATATAAATTTATTGTGAATCAGAGTTATTCGATATTTATAATAGTATTCTTTAAAAATAAAAATATTGGAAGCATGCCTTTTTCATCTAAGTATGCTAAAATAAAAATTTAAGGTAAATAGTTAAAAAAAATCAGTATTAAATGGCATTTACAAAAGTCTTGACTATTTTTTACATTGTTTTGAGGTAATTTATTTTTTTAACCAAACTTTTAATTTCACACACTTTTTCATTTCTATCAACCTTTCTTAAAGTTACTCATATGTTTAATAACGTTTCATGTAACGTACGAAATAAATATCCAATGAAAGATTTGGCGGCGAGGCAAAGACGTACTGTCCCAGAACTTGAATATATTACCGCATGGCTTTTTATGTATGATAGTTGGCAATTTTGTTAATAATTCGATTAGCCTGTTAGCCATCAGCGATTAGACATTTTTAAAAAGTTATGTACCCAATTTTTTTTTTAACTTTTTGATTAATTTCTATTGGTATCAATATATTGAGAATATATAAAAATACAACGTTTTCATAGCAATTTTAATAAAAAACATTTGATTCCTTTTCGATCATACGTAAGTAACGAATTATTTTAACCTTATTCTTGCTGTCGTTTCCCTCTAGACATCAGTACAATAATAACTTATATATCCTAATTTTAGTTACCTTAGAATTATACATCAATGATATATATTGCTCATATAAAGAAAGCAATCAAAATTTAAAAATTAAACTAATACATTTATATTCATAAGTATAATCTTTTGAAAAATTGGCTCAACTTCCATATATAGTTATGCATCTATTAAAAATTAGAGTCTTGAGTCCCTCCTCCCAATAATTTTGAAAAGTTTACGCCTCTGTTTATATTTATTAAAGTTCATAAATAATGATCCCTTCAAATTGTTATTTACATCGGGAAATATATTTTCCCCCAAAAGTAAAAATTAGAAATCTCTTTTAACTATACAAATAAAATTTAGTTAAAATACACACCGTAAAAAATCTACATAAAAAAATAAATAAAAGTAATTTACTTACTTTTTGTACCTGTTAAATGCTGGGTTAAAATGTCTATTAAAATCGAAGTAAAAAATAGGTCTAAGGAATAATACTGGTACGTCTACCCACACCTCAAGTCTATATATTTCTACCCTACCCTTCAAATACATGCCAGTTATAACTATAAAATGCCCGACTATAAAAAAAACAACTGGTGTCCACTTAAGAGGCGTAGATAAGGAAGAGTGCAATAAAACGATTTTGAAAAGTAGGCGATTCGAGGTGTATTGTCAACTGGTCGAACACAGAAACTTTCGGAAAGGAAATTGGGTCGTAAAATTGAAGAGTGTGGAGTGGCGTAGGAACTTCTTTTTTTTCAGGGGGGGGGGGGGGCTGAATTTTTTTTTTCAATCTATTTACAATATAAAATAGTACGGAGTTGCGAGCTATTAAAACAATTAAAAAACAATCAATGCTTTAATTTTTTACAAACAAGTGTTTAACTTGTATCCGTTTTTGTTTGGATAGCTTTAGAACATAATGTAACCAGGAAAATTTTATTAATAATTTCAAATGTCCGTTTTGTACGCTACAATATGATTTTTTTCAGATTTGAGGAATTCGTCTCTATTTAACTTTCTTTAACAAAATGTAATTTTCTAAACGAAGAAATTTCAACTATATTAACTATTATAAAATAGTGCATGAATCTGATGGCTTTTATTACTTCAAAGGGAATAAATTATGGGAAATACGATTATAATTTATGAAATGTCCATAATAATATTTTTTTTATTTAAAAACGCATTTTTACATTATTCTTAAAATTACTCTTTAAAGCTTTAGCGTTGTAGACATTTATGTAAATACTTGAAATTACGTTTATATTTTAGCTGTGTAAATTGATAAATTTATAAGTAGTTTTCAAACTAAACTATCATATTTATGCTTTTCTGACATTTAAGAAAGGACGTAATATATAAAAAAATAAAAATAAGCCAGAGTATACTGAGTACAAAAATTAGATATTATTGTGAAAACATATAAATTTGTCAGTTCAAATATTACTGAAATGAAATAAACCATAACTAGTATTCTATTGATGCAATGAAATAATTAACAATTTAGACTTTATGTAAATACACATTTTTCTTACACTAATTCTACAATGACTTACATACAATACTTATCAATTAATACAATACTTAATGTTATTCACTTAATAGTGTATAACAAAACTAAACATCATTATAATTAGAGTTACTGCCAATTTATATAAGCATAATTACATTTATCGTTAGAAAATATGGTATTACTTTTAATTGACTTTTAGAATGCAGAAAAAATTACTTAACTGACAACACAGAGGAATATGCTGACAGAAGAAATCTACTACAATTCGTTTGTAAAAAGAAATGCTTCCTAAAATTGCTGTCTTTACACTAAAAAAAGAAACTGTAATGCGGTTGTAAGATCTCACCAGGGATTTCTTTTGTGTTGCTTCCATGACTTTGACCCCTAGGGGCAAGTTTCAGAAAAGCCTATATAAAAAACTGTCTACACAAGCATACATTGTCATTCACAATGGGGAGATCATCAATTAGCTAAAATCGACTAAAGGGTGAGAGCCAGTAAATTACAAACAAATGAGGACGAACTATACAATTCCCAGCTTTGGTGGTCATTCACATGTCTTGAAGAAGACCGTGCTACCCAGGGTGCTACCGACATGGCTGGTCGAGTAACCAGATGGCGGTAGCATTTTGCAAACGAAGTACAGCTGTTGACGGCAAACAGGTAATTTTCTGGTGTTTCTCACAAAAGGTGACATATGACTAATGACATGTACAAGTCGCCTTCGATTGGAAACAGTTGAGAAAGGAACTCATTGTCCTCGCCTGTACCTTTCAAAGCAAATTCCCCCCACTTTAAAACACGTTTAGAATAAATAAGGGGCGCTTCTTTTCGAATGCCTCTTTGTAGGAATTCTCTATTTCACCGATTGGTTTTTTAAGTATAATATTGGGGGGGGGGGGGGGGGGCTGAGCCCCTTCAAAATAATTCCTGGGGGGGCTCGAGCACCCCCAGCCCCCCTACTTCCTACGCCTATGAGTGTGGGTAATTCGTTATCAGCAAGTCAGGGAAACTTGACAGTTATCTTCACTAATGAGACAATTCTCAGTTCTGAACAAAAAAGGAGTGTGGATAAGAAAGACGGGGGGAGGGGTGTGAAAGCTTTTCTCCCTCGCGGCGAAATAGGGCCTTTTCATAGGAAGGGACATCTGTCTCTGTGCATTCATTCCTATGCTACAACTTCAAGTTTATGTTTTTTCAATGGAAATGGATTAAACAAAAAGTCCGGTGGGGCAATTCTGTATGACTGGTGGGGCATTTTTACACACTGGTGGGGAAAAATCCCCACCAACTCTATGTTAAAATAGGCCCTGGGACACAATATGGGAAGATTCAACTAACCAATCTCAAAACGAAACAAAAAAAAATCCTAGACACGAGACGATAAATATATATGGGACCGGCGCGCCAGTCCCATATATTCAAAGCACCACGGCGCTTCGAATATTAGCTCGAAGAAATTTTACATTGTGGAAGGCAAAAACCAAGAGTTATATGAAACAAAAGTGATTTTCGAATAAAAAGGAATGGATTTTGATTTAGACAATCACACCTAACACAATTAAAAGAGAAGTTATTTTAATAAAAAGAACACTGTGTGACGTTCGCTAAAAAGAGCAACGCCATATATTTTAAAATTCTTTAAATGATAAGCTGAACGTTAAAACATATAATATAACTTCGACAACAGAATGCGCAGGTGCGAGCATTTTTTTAGACGCCTACCTGTCTGGAAATCTGAAAACATTGCTCCTTAATTTAAAGAATTTGTTATATATTTAAAATGTGGGATTCTTTTTTTTAAGGAAACTATGCCACGGTTAAAAAAAAATTTCGCTTGACGCAATAAAAAATTACAATGAAATTTATAAAACAGTTCCGTCTCTAGCGTTGTGTCGGCTGCAGACTGCATTAGTCAACTCCACCTGTAGCCTTGGGAGCCTTAGCGTCATATCGGTATAAAGTAATTTAAGTTTAATTTTACATTGCTTTCATTTGTTAAAAATATTAATTTTCTTCAGACATAAATTTTCCCAACTCGGGTATTTTCAAACCTTGAAATTCACAACTTTCAGGGTTTCCAAATTATTGGGGGGAGGGGGGGGGGGGGTCGGACTCCCACCAAACCCCCCCCGGTGCGACGTGCCTGCATGTGGGGTAGACCACAGGAAATGAGACTTGTGTTTTCTCTATAGAAATCAGAAAAAAAAATCTTCGTTTTTTTTTTTTTTTTGCACTTATTATTTTTCAAAAAAATAATTTTGATTTTAAACTGGCCATGGGTGGGGGTGGTTCTAACCCAAAGTAACCCAATGCTGGCTACGCCACTGTCGGCAACTGGTGATCTTCGATGTGTTTACTAAATTAATTGAGGTTCTAATGGCCTGGACTTATATTAATATTCATTCACCATTTTCACTGGAAATAATAATGACAGGAGTAGTCAACGCTGTTAAGATACCACCGTATAATTACGGGGACCTGTCATTAGTTTACAATGGTATAAAGTACATTTGAGCCGGACATACCAAAGCCGATTCAAAAACAAAATTTAAACATGTCGCATTACATCTTCCTTCAGACAGCGCCACTGATTAAAACCGAACCCGGAAGGCCCATACCTACATGTAAGGGGCTTAGTTATCAATCGAACAAGACCGAATTTATATCAATCATGCTATTTTTCATCGAGTTATAGCATCGGAATGGATCCAAAATAAAAACGTATTGTAGTGTATCTATACTGATACCCCCATGTATCTCATTTTAAAGACGCTTCATGTCAGGTTCTAGACTTTCATAGCTTAGCAAAAAGAGTAAACTACTAGAAACATTATAATCGCTTTTGTAACTCTCTTATTATTTTAAAGAAAATTATAAGTGCGAGAAAAGTACTGTTTTATTCAATCCATAATCATTAACTTGAAAAGGAAATTTAACAAAATATTTTCTTGTTGTATAAATTGGGAACCAATACGTTTATATTCCTAATTGATGGTAATTCGAAATTAACAAAGAATTGATTCTAATAAGCGAAGGAAATGAGGATTTCATTTACACTAATTGATCCCACACGCACTCGGCTCTTTAAACGTTGTTAATGGCGCCATCAGGGTCCAGACCCAGATGGTTAGCAGGTGTCCGCCGATCAAGTACTTCAAAAATGCAATGTGGAACTGGAAGGCGAAGAAGATGCACTAAAAAAAAAAATGCGCTGGAAAGTAAATAATAATTTTATGTGCAAGCTGAAGAAATTGACTTAATTTTATACTTGTTTCAACGTTTTGAAATTGCCGCCAAAACAAAACTGCACTTTGTTTCTTAAGGAAAATTATAATAAAAAATCCGGATGTGAATTACCTTCAAAGTATTGTAGATCAAGGATTTTTTTCTAAAAAAGCAATAGAATGCATTTTTTAAAGAAACTTATTTAATAACTAGATTACATGCGTGTTTTCAATCTTAATGATTTTGTAAAAAAGGACATTTTATATTTTTCGGACATTTTAACAATTCTGTACAATGTTCAAGAGTATTTTTCATTAAAAAATTAGGTATTTTATGCAGTGTGTATTATTGTGTTATATTTATTAAAAAAAATAATTAAACAAAACTAACTTATACTTTTATTCAAAAAGTTTAAAAAATAATCACAAAATGTGAAACCAAAATTTCCAAGTAACACTAATTTAAACCCATAATAATCTAAAAGACAAAATATAAATAACAATATGCAACAATGAAAAAGGTGATATTTCTACCACATAAATGGAATGATGTAGAGTATTCTTCAATTAAAAATCGTAAATATTGATAAAAAAATAAATGCAACAATTCTTCACAGGTATAAAGTAGAAATTATTTAAGAACATAAAAATACTGAGTTATATAATGATATATTCTTATATATAGCAAGCAATAATATATTAATAAACAAATATTATCAAAATTTTCAGAAGATAAGGAAATAAACTTTTAAATGTTTTCAACAGAGCACATTAAATGCTTAATTCATAAATGAGACACCTTTTAATATATATAAATATTTTTTTATATATGATAATGATGTATGTGAAATAGTTAAACCTTGAATATAATAAAATATTTAACTTATAAATTTCAGGCATACAACTTTTTAAAATATTTGTAATAAAATTTTAGCAAGATACACAATTTTATCATTTGAATGATTTTCAGATGTTTAGCATTATAAATCAAATTGATCATGTAAAAATAATAGTTGTTAGAAACATTATTCTATTTAATATTAAAGAATGAAAATTGATTCTAGAGTGACAAGAAATTAATTTAACATTGATTTGTCCCAAACACATGTCTAAACTTTGTATTTAATTCCTCAAATTTAAAGTATTTTTAAAATTGATGAGATAATAATGTGCAGTTTCTTTTCAAATCAGTTTTCAATAAAAAAAATGACATAATGCATAATTATCTGAAAAAACTATAAAGTTAACTGCCAGATATTCAACTAAAACTGCCTTTTAGTACAATAAATATTATTTACAAATTTAATTAAAAAATAAATATCACAATGAACCTTAAGCTAGGAGGTCACGTAATTGTCATTAAAATGAAAACTTTACTAAAATTCATAATCCTTTTTGAAACACCCTCTAGAGAAATATTCAACAGCATTATCATTTAATTCAGTTCAACTGGTGTAAAGGGGAAAAACAAGAACCAATTAACTGTGAATATTTAGAAATAAATAAAAACAGTGTTGTTACTAAAAAAAGTAACTCTATTGACAGTCATGTACTTTTGAGGCAGATTTTAAATATGAGATATAATGTTTGTAGAATTCTACATAAATAGAAAATATTAGCATACAATTGATGGTATGACACAGGTAAAAAAATGAAAGTTAAAATTCTAATACGTGTATTTTCAGTCAAAATATAAATTCTAAACAAATGGTTAAATAATGTATTTGCATTTACATACATTTCAGGTCAGATGTGCAAAGAATTAAAAAAAAATATGGGCTTGTATAAATAAAAAATCAAATAGTTAAAATTGTAATATATGTGCTTGCAACTAAAATATAAAACAATTTATTAAATAATAGCTTTGCATTTACATGCAGACATTCAGATCAACATCATATAATTATTTTCAACAGCTATTTAACATTTAGATATGACAAACAGTCAAGAGAAAAAATAAAACAATACACACTTAAAAACCCCAAACACACAATACAAATGCTACAAAAATAAAATACACTGATAAAAACTTTATATTTAAATTAATATATCTTATTATTAGACAAATATTGCAAAATGTAAATTAATTCAACTGTGTTAATGTGTTTTAATACTGATATATTAACCGTAAGATAGTAAGTTGCTCTTATGATGGGATATTGATTGAAATATCTGAACTCAATCATTCTGAACATTTTAATTAATCAAAAAATTTTATACAAATGCCAATTTTATAATTTCGGGAAATATATAGATTTCTCCCAATTATCAACCATAACAATCATTTAACAAAAAAAAAACATTTTAATTTTACATATATAAAAATAAATTTATAAATTGATGACCTAAAACCGGTCAATATGCAACAGGACTTCATCTGAACGGCAGTTAATATTTTTGTTAGTAAGTTGATAATGATTATGAACAAATTTACAAAAATGCAGCAGTGTGATAACTGTTTCATTGTAAAAGCAGCAATAGTGACCAAAAGGAAAAAGGTAGATTAAAAACTTATTTTAAAAGATAACGTTACATTTTTCATTCTTTATATATTTCAAATAGTAAGAATAAAGATCTCAATTTGGAATAACATTTTTCGAAGAATTAAGATGTCTAATAACCGTTAGTGATCAAGATACACTAAAGGAATGTTATACAGTCTGATATGAACAAACATTGAATAAAATGTGTATGTACAATTGCAATTGGACGGATAAATTTCATAACATTATCACAAACATAAAGATCAGTTTATCAATATACATAAAAATGTAAATTGTAGAATAAACCACTTAAACATAAAACGGCTACTTGTAAAAGTGAAGCCTTTATAAAGGTTGATGAGGCTGTGCAATCAACAATTTTCATTGCCTGTAAAAATTCAAGTCCCAAGTAATCACGATAATTTCTTTTTGATTCAGGTACCACTTTTAACTGTTGAGTTGCATCTTGGAATATTAAATCACTGAAGACACCTTCAGATACAAACATTTTGAATGTAAATTCTTCAGAATATTTTGAACCATAATATTGTTGTGCATACAAAAATAAATCAATATAAGCATTTACATATTCTTTTGGTTTCCCTCTATTGGTAACTATAGCATTCGAGGCAACTTTACCAAGATTGCACTGTTCATGCATATCATAAGCTGCTCTAGTACCATCTCGACATAAAAGTTCAAAATCATCTGGCATCATTGGTCTTGACCACCATTCTTGGTTTTTACCAGCAGTATTTTCTAAAATAGTAGTATGTTTCATGAAGGCTATTTCTCCTCCACCTTCAACAAGACATCGTAATGCACCAGTATGTCCAAAGAAAGGCTCATGTGAGCTTTTAGAACAAAAATAAGAACTTGAACCATGACATAAATCACAAAGAGTTGAGTACTGTGTATCACCAAAAGTGTATTCTCGAGACAATGCACCTGGAACACAACTTTTCTGAAAAAATTCAGCTGCTGCATGTGCAGAGTCACAACCATATGATCTCATTCTTTCACTCGAAAGGAGAAAACTCATTGGTATAACCCAGCCAGCCGCCATTCCAATTCCAGTGTGACAAGAACGTTTGCCTAGATAAATCAATAACAAAGGTATATTAAATATAATAATTATTCAATAGTAGATAATCTAATATTGAACAAGTTAGTTGAATCTAGGATTTGATAATTTAAATGCTAAAAGTTTATAATTAGAATTCAAATTGAGGCTTCTTGTTATTCAATAGTGTATATATAGCATGTAGAATATTAACTAACACTTTCTCACTAAAGCTTAGGGTACCACAAGACTATTTGAAACTAATGCTTTATGTAAATGAATTATCACAAATTTTCATTTTTCTTGCCATATTCTTGGAGAAATAAAAAATACTGTTATAAAAATAGATTACCAATGTATTATACAGAAGCATACACATAAATCACGAAATAATTCAAGAATTCCATTTATAAAATGCTAAATTCAATTTAAAGGTAGAATAACATTGAAATGCAAATACAGAAATGACAATAGTAGCAATTAATGCAGATGTCATTTTAATTCTTTTATTATATTTTTTAATCAAAATTACTGACTTAAATGCTTTCTTAAACATTTAAAACTAAATTTAGATATTTCAGTTAATATAATTATTTAAAACCCCACAAGCATAGACAGTGGAAGCTTATGATTTGTTTATAAAATACTAGTTTTTGCAACAATTATTTTAAAAATAAATTTTAAACAATAATTTAAGATAAATGTGAATAATTAATGATAAACACCAATTGTAACTTATGTAATGGCAAGAATTTAAATTTTAACTAAACATTTGCCTTATACAATTAAAAAATTATAACAGTGCCATAAACCAATTTTTTGTATTCCAGATAACTTTGGGTCTAGTTTTCAAACTTCTGAAAAATTAAATAATTTTCTACTATGGTTGCAAATCTACCATAATATGTTTAAATAAAATATTTGATTCTGATACTTATCATTAGAGTAAAACCTCTTTATAACAGACTAATAGGGCTAAAGGTTATCCGTTTTAATGAAAGTCTGGTTTATCAAAAAAAAAAATTCTAAAACAGGTATCAATAAAAATACAGTACTTAATTATAAAAAAAATTATTATATATCAAATAAAAAACAGCCTTCGACATAGGTTGAATTGAAAAAGATGTGTGTATATATACACTGCATGAATCTTAAGACCAAGAAGGTTCATGTACACCCAGTGGTTAAAAATAAATAAAAAATTATGGTTTATATTTGCAGATTATTTCTTCAGTTAAGAGGTTAAGTTAAAGTTATTCAGTTAAAAGGTATCTTTAAAAAAGTGTCCAGATTAAAAAAAAATTTAATATTTTGTAATTTTTTTTTAAAACTCTCATGATTTAAAAACTATTTTAAAATCATTTGAAAACCAGAGGGTAAAGGGAGTAAGTAACACTGTCTCCCTAAAATGAGACCTGTCTACCAACTTAAAACAATTTCCAAAAAAAAGCCTTATTTTTTTTTAAATTTCATTCTAAGTGGGTGAATTTTGTATTTACAAATTTAAAATAATTTCCAGTAAAGTAAAATTAACCCACGGATGTTCAAGCAAATTTTTTAATTGTAAAGTGGCTTTCTCAGTTAGGGAGTTTAAATAATTTCCTTCGCACCATACTTTTTTTATTTCTTAAAAATCCTAATCAATTTTAAATAGATATCTTTTAAGTTGAACTCAAATAATTAGATATGAAAAATATTATGAAATGGAGTAAATTGCATTTATTGCTGGAAAAACTGGAGATCCATAGACTTGACATTACGACTTTGACTAATATTGGGTTGTATGAGTTTAGTAAAACAGATCCTAGTATTGAACTTATTAAAAACAATTTTAAATTCCAATTTAACTTCACAGTGTAGTTAAATGTTTGAAGGCAGTAAAATCCCAAAACAAGTGCCCAATGTAAGGATGTTTATAAATAACTAGGAGGCTCCGCCCCCTGCTCCGCTAACGCTACGCAATCCTCATAGGTTTGCTCAGCAAACCACTTCTCGCTTCGCTCGCTAAAAGGTAGGACACAATAACAATGTGTCCTAGTAACAATACTTTTTTTAATTAAATTACCAAAAACTTTAAACGTTGAAACTAAATTTAAATTATAATTCATCTTGGCATCAATACATTTTTTCGCCATGTAAATCAATATAAAACCATTTAATTTAATTTCTTTTAAACTACAAATGAAAACAATGGAGCCACTGGCAAGCCATTATTTATTATTTTATTTCTACCATTATTTATTATTTTATTTCTACCATTATTTATTATTTTCCACATTATTTTCACACCTTTCCTGCGTTTTAGTAAATTTTTATCATTAGTGGAAGTTTGTTTTGGCATAATTGACGTTAAGCTTACCATACTCTTGCCTACCAGAAGTGTGTACATAACTAAGTTAATACGTCATAAAAATGAAGGTCATAGAAATCTAGTTTTTAAAATTGTCAACAGATGGCGCCACGTCAATGTTCCGCTCATGTAAAGATTAGAAAAGCGTTTTCAAAACTTCTATTTTTAATGTAATAGGGTTTATATTCTTCCTAATTTAAGCTGACATCAACAAAATAATTATTTACTAATGAATTGAAGGGGCTAATCACCAAAATGGCTTACATAATGGCAAAATCAAAATACGGGTCCAACAGAATTTCTTAAACAAACTAACTGTTGCCACTCAGCGTACAGAAAAACAGTGTTTTTCAATCACTGCGTAAGAGAAATATATATAAAGATGTGCTCATAGGCAAGTTATAAAGTGCCCTAATGATAGAGATAGTGTACCATTTTTTACATGTAGAGCGTTGGTGTACACTCTGGATTTCCTAGAATATGTTTCTTATGGGGTGGAAATTTTCGTTGACTAGAAAAATTGCCAAAACAGACTACTATTCTGCTATTTTAATTAAATTTCAAAAATAAACACTAACAAAAATTATTTTGAGCATAGATTTGATATAATAGTTATCATGGAAATTAGCAAAACATTAGTAATTTTTTAGAATACATTTTATAGAGACAGTTAAAAAGGCAGTTTAATAATATTTTAGGGTACAGACAAAAAAGAAACATTTAACTTTACTTGCAAATGTTAATATCATATGCTAAACATAAAAAAGTTATAATTTTGCCTACCTTTTAAATAAAGAAGATCCGTATCTTTGTCTGGTTGACGGGCAACAGCAATAACGTAATAAGCAGGTTCTTCCAAATCATATTGCTCCGCAACAATCGGCATGATATTAAAATTCCTAAAATGAAAACAGTTATATATTTGATTTGACAAAATATAAACTTGACTACATGCACAACAACAGTTAATTATATAAAAAAAAGAACTTACTGTCCAGCCCGATAGATATCACCAGCATCCAACACTGCAAGATCAGCTGAATTTTCTTTTATTAACTGCATACATTTCATTTGACTGAATCCTTTAACACAAACAAGGTCTGGTCTCAGCATACGAGCTCTAAATGCGGTTCTCATTTTTTGGCATTTTTTCATCTCTTGATCAGACACGACACACAATCTAGCAGAAGGAATGGGGCATCTCTGTAGTTTCTCTTGAAAAGTTCTCTCAACACTTCCTAAAAATACATCTTTCCATTACTAATAAAATTACATTTGCCATTATATTTTAATTAAACATCTATTTTGTATTCATTAAAGTATTTTGCAATAATATTGTTAAAACTTTTTGTCCAAGAAGTCAAGTTAGTATTTTAAAACCTTCAGTAATCTGCTGTTTTTAAACTTTACTTAAAAAGCAATACATGCAAAACTAAACAGGACCAAACACTATAATCTACTTATAAAAATGATTTCCAAGCCATAAAATTTCAAATGAGAGAATAGACAATTAAAAAAATTATTGCTTGAACATAAATTAAATATAAAAATACAAGAACATACCTAAATAACCAGAAAAAGTTTGCTGATTTTCTTCTAAAGGAATAAGATCAGTAGTTAAATCTTGAAAGAGCAAATTTCTTCCTCCATATTTCTCATTGTATCCAAATAAAGAAAATGAATTACGATCCGAGGACTGATCATTCCACCTTTGAGAACCATCATTCCATATTGGGGCAAATTTCGACGCAGCTTGCTGGATAAAAGAAAAAACTTATAACTTCCCAGTAACAATTTTTAAAAAAAATTACAACATGCTAATAAATAAAACTCACACTCAGAAATCTTTGGTAGAGTCGCTTGCGATCAGGATGAGCAGCAGATGTTGTTACAATAGCATGAGATGGAACATATCCCCAGTTACAATTTTGGTAAGAGTCAATATTTGCAGTAAACCCAGTAGGGCAAATAAGTTTGAACTGTGTCTTACGAGGTCCTCTATAACTACTAAGGGAAGTCATTTCATCTACTGTGGTGTGTTTTAAAAATGCAATATCACTTCCATTTATAAGACAATTGAAAGCTCCATCAAAATTAGCATATGGATCACTACCAGAACAGCGTGTGCTTTTGTCACCAGCACAAAGATCGCACATGTGCATAGGATTATCACCTAAAAAAAAAAAATCAAGATTTATTGTCACAATTTCAATGATTAGGCATCATTATAAATATTGGTCTTTGAATTTATGTAAAAGAAGTTACCTGTAGGATTATATTTGTCAATGAGAGAATTAGGAACACAGCTAGATCCAAAAAAGGCAGCTGCAGTTTTTACCAGGTTGTTGCAGTCAATGACATGAAGAATCTCTTTATCTATGAGTACAGATATAGGTAGAACCCATCCTGCCATCTGTCCAATACCAGGAAAGCAAGCTTTTGTACCCTTTAAGTCAGCAAGAGTTCGGATATTTAAAGATTCTCGGGTTACTAGCACAGCATAATAACCAGTCCCTTTGTCTAAAACAATATTATGGAATAAGTAATAATGAATTAAAATATATAAATGACAGCAAAATTTAATGTTAAGTTTTACGCACTTAATTTGTAAAATTATTCCGATTTAGAAACATATGCAACTACCATTAAAAAGTAAGAGTAAATATTTAACTACTATAACCCATCATTTATTAAAAGGGTTATAAGATATTTATTACAAGTATTGGAATGGATATTCTTCAGTTTATTTTTATACTTTTTATTGTGTTGCTTTATTCCTTGACAGTGGGTAAATGTTATAAAACCATCTGGCAGGTTCAATGAGTAATTCTCATTGAACCCACCAGATGGTTTTTCAGATCAGATGCAATAACGGCACATAATGTTTACATTAATTGAAACTACTTACATAAGTTAATAAGAATATGAATGTATTAAAAACTTCTTATATTCAATTAATTTTTAGCTTATCATAATTTGAAAAATTGACTCATTTACACCAAAGTACATTAAAATTTAAAACTTCTTATATGTATGCAAGCAAGAAGCAATATTACCTATTCATAATTTTTTCAATGGCAACATGCATTTGAAAAATACATGTAAATATGTATTACCACACCAATAACTTATCAAGGTGGTTCTATTGTATATGTATTTCTAAGGACATTTTCGAGGTCTACCCTGTCCTGTCCTAAGTCATCCAGGAAAATTTCTGAGGATATGCTCAATAATTTACAACGAACACATTGGACATACGTAGAGTAAAATTTCAAAATGTTTCTTGAATTAATTGAAACTGCAAGTAACAAATTTATATCTGTATACAATATGGGAGGATTGCAGCTTGCAGGCAAAAAGATTTGACAGTGTGGCCACGAAATATCCGAATTTTCTAGGTTTTCAAAAAATTCAATACCGAGAATTGCATGTAAAAATAACTGATTTTTTCACACATTAACATTGATGTCTGTAAATATGAAGTGTGTGTAAATAATAACCTGTATAGAAAATCCAGAAATTGAACTTCTACAAATAATAAATTTCATGACGATGAGAAAATTAAGTCAATGATGATGAAATCTCTAAATTTTCCATAAAATTTGAATTAAAAAAAAAATCTGACAATTGCCTGCTAATTAAGTCACTTTTGACTTCACATAAAAGAGAATAGCTCATTAAGGGTGGCCACTCAACATTAAGATTCCCTGATATTTCCAGGTTTTAATAAAAGTCCAGAATGAGAAATACATGAAAAATAACAGATTTTTTAAAGATTAATGTTGAGACTCATAAAAATGAAGTGCTTATAAATAATAACCTATCAAAGTATACAAAATAAACAGTAAAGTCACCATTTTTACAAATTTATATATTTATAATGAAAAGAAAATTTCCTTGATGCCAAGGAAAGGAATTTGGTAGGGCATCTTCATCTACATTTATTAGAAAAATTCCCCGATTTTCCCAGAAAAGTTGAGAACATATTTTTCATGAACCAGGTTTTCCAGGAACCCTGTTATATGTAAATCAATTTAAGAAATAAAGCTTTTAAAACTAAGTTACCAGGCCCATATCTTTCTGCCATTACTGGAACAAGACTGTTATAACGGCCTGCTATGTAAACCTCTCCAGGATCCAATGTTAAAAGATCTGCTCGACCTGTATCGATTAAATCCATGCACCTGTCTTTATCAGCAGCTTGTTGACAAGAAAGAGTTGCTTTAAAACCAGCCGTTTTATTAATTGCTCTTGAAAAGTCAGCACATTTCTTTTGCTCTGATGAACTGACTGTACACCAAGTAATGCCATTGGATTCCTGTGTCAATACTAAAAATAAAATGTGATTGTTGGTTAAAGTATACAGAGATAATTAAACATAAGTAAAAATAAAATCAATGTTCTTTATAGGCTTTTTTAGGGGCAGCACTAAATTAATTTAGCTTAAAAATTGCATCTTCCTGGCCTTTTATGTAGGAATTGCTGCTCTTCGCGTATCCTCTTCAAAAACTAACAATTTACCTGCCCAACCCATTCTATGAAAATATCTGTTTTGTACTACCTTCCTTCAGAAGCAAAAAAATTTCTTTCCGTCTTTTGAGAACGGAATTTACATTTGCGCTGTCGGGGTTTTCCGCACCTTTCATGACAAATTTTGACCTTGGCAATATAAAAAATTCTCTTTTCCCTTTGTGAGATTTAAATCCCAATATTTGGCATTTACTGACCAATAATGCCAAGTGTTTAAAAAAAATCTACAATCTGAAGGTACAATTTTAATGACGAAAAAAACATTTATTTGCAGACTTATTACTATATTACAGCATGTTTTTTCAGTTTTAATTTAGTTTGTTAGCCAGAGTTACATATGTAAGCGAAAATCAACATTTTAACATTAAGGTTTTTCTGCTTTTAAAGAAAACTTAAGTTATGCTTCATATCTAAAGCCAGTTTTCTGGTTTTAGTAGGAATTCTTTAAAGTTTTAAATTCAGTTCTACATTTGATTATGAAAGCCGATAAATTATGCCAAATTGGTCAAAAATTGACAATTTATCCATTATAAATTAAAAAAAAATTTGAATATTCCTGAAAATTTGGAATGAATTCTAATATTTTTTTATTCTTTAAATGATAGAAAATAATTTATTATCTGATAATTTCTAAGGCAAGTTATATTGACTTAAAAAACCCATTAATTTTGAAAAAAAAAATGTTTTTACAACATCAAGTAGTCGCCAAGCAAAATTTTGGTGCCAAATTGATTGTTTACTATTTTAGAGCTGCCACTGCGATATAAAAAGTTAAAAACAGTAGTAAATATGATTAACGATCGGATTATCGCACATTAAGAGCCAAACCACACTCTCTAAATATAAACAAACAATAATCATGATTGTTTGAATTAACATCAAACTTGAGCTGCACAATGGGCCAGTGTTCATTCTAGAAGGGCACCCTGTTTTTGAAAAGGCACTTCTTGTTTTAAAAAGGGCACTTTAAAAAAAAAATTTGGGGTAGGCATGTCCACCCGTCGACACATCACCAAACAAAAAAAAGTTCCAATGTTGGTTAACATTGCGCTACAGCTGCATATTGGGCTATTGTTGACAGTTAGGGATCTATCTTGAAGGAAAGACCCACACAAAATTGGTGTCTCATGAATATAGGACTTAAAATAAAAAATTTAACATTTGTAAATTAATTTTTTCCTTAAAAACCAAATCTGTACGTTTCCTAATCAGACCCCTTCAAAACTGATGAAAATTCTAATTACATCCAAAATTTGGTAATAAAATGCCTAATCTTGTAACCTCGCCCCAAACCAATCTTCTTGAAAAAACACAGAAAAAACTTAGCATTTCATATGCAATCAATAGGATTCGTGGAATGCCCTGTGCTCGAAATTAAAGCGGAATCATCGCAATTGCACAACAAACGCAGTTGAAAAGATGGTTGTTTTTCTACTGTCATAATTAACCTAATTCCAGTTTACACACACACAAAAAAAAACCGATGCCTTTTTTAAAGACAGCTAGGGAAGCAAGGACTCTTGTGCTTGACTAAAAAAGGCAAGAGGGGCGAATTTTTTTTAAAAGGGGCATGAAGGCGCTATCATGGTGAAAAAAGGGCGCACAGGGCGGTCCGCCCTTCAAAAAACGCCTAGAGTAAACACTGCAATGGGCTATTGGCAACGGCTTGGAATTTATCGCGAAGGAATTATATTAGGTTTTCATTATCATTTAAATTTTCCTGCAGTTGCAAACATGTCAGTAATTGAATGTTCTACAAAAGACAAGTTGGTTAATTCCCAATTTACAGTACCCCAATTTATAGTTGGCAACAATTGGTAAGTGACAAAATTTATATTTTGGCAACCCTAATTATGATACAAAAAGCGACCGCTCGGAATATGTGCCTGCAAGCACCATAATTGGCCACTCAAGGGGGGTACCAGTTGCTATCATGAGTAGTCGCAGGCCAGAGACCACAACTGCCAAGGGCCATAAATCAAAGTTACACCGACTTAAAAAATCCATTCATTGTGAAAAAAAAAATTGGTTACAATCTCAAGTAGCAACATTAGTGCATGTGTTTATAACTGTTGGTGAGATGTTGTGAATGACACAATTTTAATGCAATAATAGTGAGACATTAATTTAAACAACCAACCTTCGGGATAGACCCTGAACTGTGGCCAATTGCTCACTGTACAGCTCTAGTGCAATGACAATTCTACCAACTATAAATCCTTACCGATAGCCCAACATTAATTCAACTAACCAATAAATTCCAAACTGTTGTCAATAACCCATTGTGTAACTCTAGCGTGTCATTATTTCATCTAACTAAACAGGTCTTGGTATCAATCGACAAGAGTTACCAATAGTGTATTGTGTTGTATAAATAAACACATAATGGTGAGTGGGGTACCAGTTCAGGTGTTATTCCGGCAATCTGAATATGGTTTAAAATTATGGGCGCTCAATCAAGTAATTAACTGAAGTGCGATTTGCTTGTCGCATTTTGGCATTTGAGGCCATATAACGGAACAGAAACAAAACTTTTTCAAAACTGGACCAATGCTAAATCTTTAAAATCATATTTTCCAATTTATAATATTTTGTAAGTGAGTATAAAACACTCATCGTTTTAAATAACAGATTACTAAAAAAAAGGAATGCAATCAATTCAGTAACTTTAGTTAATGAAATGGGGGGGATCTGCGACATTCAGTGATACGCTTTACAACTGTTAATTTTATTAGCTAGCCTCTCCCCTATATAAAAAAACGGTACAGGTGTAGTATAGGACATTTGGAGCGCAAGGTTTTTTTTGGCGTGTTTTATAGGGGCGATAAATTTATAGTATGGCAACCCCACCTGACATTGTTGGTATCTTCCGATTCTTGTGACGACTTTCAATCTGGCAACCCTATGACGTCATAGCGCTGTTTAACGGCAATTTTTCGTCGCCAAAAACAAAAACTCGCCAAATGTCCTATACTACATCTGTTCCGAAAAAACAACAGGTTTAAGATAATCTCTTTAAAGAATGGGAAATAGAACTGTTCTCTAAAATGAACATAAAACATATCACATTCCCCGTCTAATTCTGTTATTCGGCCACAAGAGATAGTCTTGCGAATTGTCTAAAAACCTGTCTCTACATCATTCCAGATCTCAGTTCATGTTTTAAGTGAGTACTAGTGTACCTGTTCTGGGCCTTTATAAACTACAGATCGAAACAGTTTCTTTCGAGATGGGAAGCGTAGGAGAAAATTGCTATTCCCACCTGCATTAAGGTTATAATAGTTTATATGTATATATATACATATCAGAACTGCTTTTTTATTAATAAATTGGAGACATATCTACAGCTCAGCATATATTCAAGAGCCCACCACTGGTGTATTCACAAATGAATATGAAACAGTATTACGAAATTCCTTATGATTCATAGATATGGCAACTATTAATTTTTATGAATTGGGTCAAAGAAATTTATGCAAGAGTATGTGATAAACAGTATAAATGGACCACACGTTGAATTTAATAGGTAAAAACAAAACGTAATGAATTATGAACAAAAAACGTAAGTTGATGGGCTAGAGGTTTTCACTTAGATTCTAACATCTAATCCTTGTAGATAAGTCGATTAGTTAAACAGTTTCGTTCAAAATTAAAACGACAATGTGAGAAAGTAATATATATTACCGGTTTCGAATATATTATAAAATATAAAGATGGTCCACACCCAACCCAACGTATCCATGGCCGTTGCTGTTTATGTTTTGCTTAGAACGATACGGTTACGAACATATTGTTTACCGACTTTATTTGGTTTTAAAGGGACTCTGTATGACTGGTATCGAGATTAAAAGAAAAGGGGAAAATAAAAGCACTTGTTTTAACCACGTGTTTTTATCACGTGTAAATCACGTGGTTTTAACTCTCCAATCACAGAAGACAAAGGATATTTTAACCTCTAGCGTTTTGTTCTCGACTTCATGTTAAACACACATGGTCTATTAACGTCACATAAGACCTAATCCAGCCGTTTTGCGTATTTTAAATCGCTCAGAAGCAAAAATGGTAGGCAAAACTATGACAATTTTCTAAGCCGATATGTTTGGTTTGGTTAATTAACGTCGCACTAGAGCTGCACATTGAGCTATTGGCGATGGCACCTAACCCGACTGAAAATACTGGGGACAATGCCTCGTATTTTTGAACGCCTTACTCTGCGGGTGCGTCTAATGCCGATGACAAGCTTACTCTTTAACAGTATCTTTATGGTTTCTTGTGGGATTTTGTTATTTTTTACAAAATTTTACTGGTTGTCCATTTTTCATCGTTCCAGACTTTTCTTTGATTCTCATCAGTTCCTTTTCTTTGGGAGCCCCAGTTGCTCAGTGGATAAGGCGTTCAGCTACTAATCAGAGGATTGGTTGTTCGAATCCGTGCGATGGACTTGATTGACAAAGAAAAGTAAAAAAGTAGTGATCTTGCGATCGGAGGGTTGCCAGCTTCGCTATAAAAATACTAGAAAGTCGTCCAGAACATCCAACAAATTATACTGGCGTGTACACGAGACGGATGCACGATAAATCTGATCGGGGTCCAATGTCCTGACACCTATTGAGGTTGCGTCGGGTGCCATCTCAGGTGTTGTCCTCGTCATCTGACAATGGTTCAAAAATACGAGGCATCGTTCCCGGGTCTTTAATGCAAAGATTAATGCAAAGAAATGTTCACAAATTTAAACACGTATATATTAAAAAAGAATTAATTACAATCACATTTTAAAAAAATTCATGAGGAAAAAATGTTAATTTTTTTTGCATGTTTCAAGTAATAAAAATGTAAAGAGTTGACTTTCTAACGGTTAAAAAATAAAACATTTATAACATTTATGATCCACTTCATAAAAATCGTTTTATTATTCTACTCCAAAAACATCGATTCCAAATCGTTTGCCATTTGAGTTTTAATTTGAGACCATTTGAGTTTTAATTGGAATTTTTTTTACTGTGCACATATACTTTTGTTAAGTTTGAACGATGCTTGATATCTTTAAAAAAGGTAAGGTTTCTTGATTTGAGTTATTTTTAAAAGTGTCTTGATTATTTGAGTATTATGTAGTCTAAACACTATGTATAAGTAAATTTGCGAACTATAAATTTATAGACAAATCTTTTAAAGTACTTATTGATTTTTAGTATAAATTTATTTCGATAATATTTATACTTTTGAAATCTTAAATAATTTCAAGACATAACATTAAAAAAATAAAATGTAAAGTAAAGTACTATATTGAAAATAATATTTTCAAATGATAACAAATGTTCATTTGTTCGAAA
The DNA here is from genome assembly GCA_963932185.1 of Troglohyphantes excavatus. Classification (NCBI taxonomy): domain Eukaryota; kingdom Metazoa; phylum Arthropoda; class Arachnida; order Araneae; family Linyphiidae; genus Troglohyphantes; species Troglohyphantes excavatus. The sequence goes on along the minus strand of OZ010676.1, from coordinate 12,608,404 downwards.
TAATTCCATTTAATACACAAATTTTCAACAAAAAATTGTTCCGTACGCTTAAATTCCGAGAAAGAAAAATATTCATATTAAAAGTAAAATAAAAACTCGTCTTATAGAACATTGCGTTAAGAATATTAAAATACAAATACAACGTTAAAATACGCAATAAAAATCCGTAAATACGATACGGATTTTTATTGCGTATTTTAACGTTGTATTTGTATTTTAACATATCAAAAGTGTTTGAATAAACCGCAATCGAACTATTTTAGTTTTGGTTTTGGTTTTTGTTAATTAACGTCGCACTAGAGCTGCACAGTGGGCTATTGGCGACGGTTCGGGGTCAATCTCGAAGGAAAGACCCGGGAACACATTCACACACACATTCATACAGAAAATTCATACATGCACCTCGTTATTTTAGAACCATGGTCAGATGACGAGGAAACACCTGAACTGTCACCCAACGCCTTCAATAGACGTCGGGACTTTGGACCCTGATCAGATTTATCGTGCACCAGTCCCGTATATACGACAGTATAATTTGTTGGATATTCTGGACGACTTTCTAGCATTTTTGTAGCGAAGCTGGCAACCCTCCGATCGCAATATCACTACTTTTTTTAGCTGACCAGTATTTTTTAGCTGATATGTATTTAGCTTTTTTTTTTTCCCAGCTGACGCCCTTATCCACTCGGCCAAGGAGGCCTCTTATTGATATGGAACTTGTACTGCATCTCACAACTGCACAACGGTTATTTTTTTTTTAGTTTTTATATTTAAAATCGTTGTTAAATAACGCAATTCTCTTTGAAAACGCACTGTCAGCTAGATTTGTTTGCACCTACTTTAATGTCGCTATCTTACTTCCCGAGAAATCTCGCCAAATCACCGAAAAGACCCCGAATCGTCGCCAATAGCTCATTGTGCAGTTCTAGTGCAACGTTAAGGGTAGGTCGGAAGCACTGATCTCTAACTGTAACTTCTGGATTGGGCAAGACGTTTTGTTGACTTGAAGCCAATTGAAAGGGTATAACAACCACGGAGTAAAGAAGAAGGTGGAGGTGCGAACAAGTCAAAAACCGGTTTGCAATGTGAATTAAGCAATCGCTTAAAAAGTAGGTACTGGCGAAGTATTTGGCGCTATTCCAAAGCACTACTTTGTACCAGTACTTGGCGATAATTTATTTTATAATTTAATTTACCTATGAATTGGAAATAATAGCATCCTTTATCGATTTGGAACTTGTACTGCATCCCACAACTGCCCAAACAGTCATTTTTTAAGTTTTAGCATGCGTTTTCTTAATTTGAAAATAATGCATTCCTCGTAGAAAAACTACTGCAAACTAGGTTTGTTTGTGCCTAGTTTTGGGTTGCTAACTTACGTCTCATGAAATCTCGCCAAATCATCTCCACCTTTTTCTTTACTCCGTGATAACTGACTGAATCCCACTTTCATGGCTACCGTAGTATTTCGTATATTTTTCATGGTAAAATTAGCCGACATGTATTGCTTTTGGCTGAGTATTTACCTATTTTCTTTTGAAACCCATTCGAAATGTAATCTGCTATTCAAATAGAATGTCATTTGCAAGTCGAAGTGGTTAAAAAGTAAGAGCAAAAATTATTTGTATTATGTATTAATTACCCCTGGGTTGTGTTATTAATTCTTGGGTATGCAATGCCTAAACTTAGTTTTCGGAACTGTAGCAGTAGACAGTAAATGGTTAAACAGCAAGAGACAAATTATATTAAAGTAATACTTCGTGTTACCTATATGGACAAAATACTTGAAAATTGTCTCTTAATTCTTTTTTTTATGGTTAATGAAAAAAAAACTAATTTTTATAACATTCTTTTGCTGCATTTTATTTTGTACTTTGAAAAATTATTTTATTTGCTGCAATTAAAATATTTTTAAAAATGTTTTTAATGGGTTTTAAAATCATTTATCTTTTTACGATGTGTAGGTAAAATTCCTAAATAAGAAACGTTAATATGTGTCATTGCGGGGTTTTGAAGAAACTGTGATTGAAAAATAATTAACAAAATTGAAAAGTTAACTTCTGCGTTTGATGCTGTGTTTTTTTTTCTACGTGTGTTTTTCTAACTTACATTGATAATAATCAAAACTTCATGAATGGTTTTGGTACCACTGGGAATTATAAAAAACCCAACCAGGATTATACTGATCAATCGAAAGAAAAATTTATATAAATGTTTCCAAAATCAATGAATCTTCTCACTCTGTGAAAGTTAGAGAATTGAGTTAAATTTGATAATTAAAATCAATATTTATATTAAAGTTGGTTTGGTTTGGTTAATTAACGTCGCACTAGAGCTGCACAGTGGGCTATTGGCGACGGTTCGTGGTCTATCTCGAAGGAAAGACCCGGGAACACATATACATTCACACACACATTCATACCTGCACCTCGTTATATTAAAGTTGACATACACATCTTTATAATATTTTAATTAATACCATTTAGTGTTGAATTTATAAAATTACAGGCACAAAATCGACGGTGTTCTATTAAACAAAATAACGTATAAAAGAGTTGTCATTATTATTGGCTTGTAAAAAAAATAAGTAAAATAAAAGTAAGTAGTAGACTTTTTATATTTTTAAGTTTAGGACTTTACCACCGATTGCAAGTCACTTTATGGGTATTAGATAGAAAGAAAAATTCTTCTAAAGTACTGTACTTACACTGTAAAGAAATGTGCTTAAAAATGAGTACATGGACTGACTTGTTTTTTTAAGTACAATTTCATCTTAAATGAGCGATGACGTACTCAAATTTAAGAAATCGTACTTTTTCAAAAATGAGCAGTGTGGTTTAATATTGCTAATCTCAGCTTCTATTCAAGCCATCCTAGCAAAGCGACCTGACAAACATTAAATATTTGTTCAGAAGATGGTTTTCCACATTATTTGATGTCGATTGCTTAAATGGAAACTGAGTTATTACCAACTAAATTATCTTACTTCCCATTTGTTTGGCACATCTTTTAACACTTATGTTTAGTACTTCTTCGCGTCGCCTTGATAGCTAAACGAATAAGAGTGTGAATAGCGGTGCTGCAGACCCGTGTTCGATTCCCGCTAAGTCGGTTGTGATTGTCGATATTTATTGAAAGTGATTTACTAAGGAAGCCTATGTATGCAAGCTACTGCACTTTTTTATTCGTTTTTAAGTACATGTATTTTTTAAAAATGAAACTTATGTATTCGGAGCTATGATAAGCATCGAATGTAATTAAAAATGAGTACATTTTACTTATTTTTGAATACTTATTTTTAACAGTGTAGTGTGTACTGATTATGAATGCATTCAGATTTTCTTTCTATAACATCTTTATTTTCACAATTACAGATTTAATTTTAACATAAATTTTCACATCTGATCAGTGCATTTTTATTCACAGTTACAAGATCCACTTCGTTGCATGGTGTGTAGCTACGTCGTTGAATTGGAGGCCGTGAGAGTTGCAGGCTCTTGAGAAATACGACTTGGAAAATACAGTGAACAAGCAACGAGTAGAAGGGTTCCAATCTATGAAGTGTTCCTTGATTTTGAATACCACAATGCTTAGCTATCTACATGGTGAGTTTGCAATAATTGCTTTGGCAATGTAACGCCTAAACAAGAAGGCTGGGTTCACAATTATTTAGCAAAACTGCTTTAAGGAATATAGTTTTTGTTTGAAAATAAAAAGGTTTTGTTGCAACAAAAAGCTTTTTTATCCGGAGAAAAAAAATCCACTTTGCTATATATTTTCTTGTTTCGTAAAGGAATGTGTTTATCTATAAACGTGAATTTGTAGTAAACGTCTGTAACGTAAATTTTGTATTTTTTTTTGTCGAATTGTGTTTGAACATTTTTTTGGACGAAACTTTCAGACAGACGAAACTTTCATATAGAGCAAGCTTAAACATGCACGAACTTACAGCAAAACCGCTGAGCGGCACGTTTAAGCAATTTTGAGCATAATTCAGCAGAAAGCAAAATTAGAATATGCATGAGGCAGCAAGTTTAGGGTGCTTGGTTATACACTCAACGATTATATTGTGCGTAATAACGGCTAAACAGGCCGTGGCCTACAACTTAACATGGTTTTCGAACCACAGAACATACAAAACTGTCCAGGCTTCAAGCCTGGCGCCTTCAGCATGAGAGGGTAGCAGTAAGCTTAAGCAAAGCGGCAACTGTTCTTACCCTAACCACTAACACTAACTATCGTATACTAATTATTTGGTTTAAAGTGATGTTTCAATAGTTCTACTTAATTAAAAAAATATTTCTAGTTATATATTAGGTATTATAACGAGGATAGATTGCTTTAAGCAAAAACGTTTCTGTTTAAAGCAGGTTCGCTACATAAGTTTAAACCCAACCTAAGAAATTCTTTATTATATTTTTTTTATCTAAATTAAGTGACATAGGAATCACTTTCCATGAGCACTATATTCAAGCTCTTAATGAAAGGAAGTGAACCAAAGTCCAAATGGCTCGTTTACAAATTTGATACAAATGTATATTTTGTGAAAATAATAAAAAGCACCAAGCTCATGAATGGATTTTGCTTCACAATGACTATTTACTGCTATAAATATGATTGTATTTAAATATTAATCATTGAAAATATAGAGATCACAGAGAGAATGAAAATAAAATACCACAGAATGTAAGTACGCATTCTAAAATAGACTTAGGTAATGAGCCTTCAATATATGTCAATCCCGTGTAAGTTAACCGCGTGAAGTCTGTGAACTGAAATTAACGATTTGGCTCTGATAGTTATTCTAGTTGCAGACAATGATACATCCAACAGTCAAGTGGGAATCGATACAATTATGTGCCAAAGATTGTAATCACATTTATCAGCACTGCTTGGGAATGGGAAACATTGAAATAGCTTACTTTTACTCCACATTAAGCTGGTAACTCCGAACACTGAAGACTTCAATCGTAATTTCTAAAGCAGTATTTAATCCCTCGTTTCTGCTCACTGGATTTCTAGATCTAACTTCAACTTCATTATTTCTATGGAAATTTCTTCTCTGCACAGAAATTTAACTATTTGTCATAACTAGCGGTAAAAAAACTTTTTTGAAAAGTATGTGTAAGTAAATTTTAGTATCAAATCTCTATTCCTTATCCCCAGAGAGGATTTTTTGTTAATGATAAAATAATTTTATAATTATTAAATATATTTGGCAAAATTTTAAATATTTTATTACGTATTACATATTTAGGGGCATTTTCAAAAGCCTACGTAAAAAAATATGTATTTTATTAAATCTATAGTGATTGTTTTTTTTTACCTTTGAGCACATTAATGTATTATTTTTTTTAACTGCTTTTTAAAATTTCACTATACCAGTCTCAAACATTACAATTTCAGTAATAAATTAGAAATTACGTATGTATCGGAATCGGAAAAGATTTTCATTGAAGTTTCACTCATACCAAATACTTTGGCAGACACAACATTTAGTGATTAGAACACAGATACATAGCAAGATCTCAAAAGCATATCTAGATGATGAAGTGCTATATCATTTAAACTCATACAAATAAACCATCCATTTGAACATGTATAGACAAAGTTTTAATACATTCAGCTAACTTGACAAGTAGAATATGAATTAGAAATTTATTTGGTCACTTTTAGCATAGAAAAAAACATTTCGAAGATTTAATGATATGTATACTTCACAATTTCAATAAAACTTAAGTAGAAAAATAGTCTCTAAAGTATGCACAAAAACCTGATAAAAATATTTTGATAGCAGAAATTTTAGAATTTTTTTTGATGAATAGTAATTGTACAAAATGTGTCAATTTAAAGGGCTGTTGAATTTAAAGCTGCTGATATATTTTAATTACGGTACATAATTGTAAAAGTAGACATTAGCAAACGATTTTATTGAACTAATTTGCATAAGAAAGTTTCTTTTAAAAACAGGTCGTTTCAGGTTAATTTATCTTTTAATTTAATACGAATTTTATGTTTTTCAAGATTTGTCAAGTGTATTAGAAAATATCCAAAAAGGAAATTAGACGTCTACTTTTGCAACTAATTTAAAGGGCTGTTGAATTTAAAGCTGCTGATATATTTTAATTACGGTACATAATTGTAAAAGTAGACATTAGCAAACGATTTTATTGAACTAATTTGCATAAGAAAGTTTCTTTTAAAAACAGGTCGTTTCAGGTTAATTTATCTTTTAATTTAATACGAATTTTATGTTTTTCAAGATTTGTCAAGTGTATTAGAAAATATCCAAAAAGGAAATTAGACGTCTACTTTTGCAACTAATTTAAAGGGCTGTTGAATTTAAAGCTGCTGATATATTTTAATTACGGTACATAATTGTAAAAGTAGACATTAGCAAACGATTTTATTGAACTAATTTGCATAAGAAAGTTTCTTTTAAAAACAGGTCGTTTCAGGTTAATTTATCTTTTAATTTAATACGAATTTTATGTTTTTCAAGATTTGTCAAGTGTATTAGAAAATATCCAAAAAGGAAATTAGACGTCTACTTTTGCAACTAATTTAAAGGGCTGTTGAATTTAAAGCTGCTGATATATTTTAATTACGGTACATAATTGTAAAAGTAGACATTAGCAAACGATTTTATTGAACTAATTTGCATAATAAAGTTTTTTTTAAAAACAGCTCGTTTCAGATTAATTTGTCTTTTAAAAAATGTAATACGAATTTTATGTTTTTCAAGATTTGGGAAATGTATTAGAAAATATCCCCAAAAGGAAATTTGACGACTACTTTTGCAACTAATTTAAAGAGCCGTTGAATTTAAAACTGTTGATATATTTTAATTACGATACATAATTGTAAAAGTAAACATTGGCAAACGATTTTATTAAACTAATTTGCATAAGAAAGTTTTTTTTTCAAAAAACAGCTCGTTTCAGGTTAATTTGTTTTTAAAAAAATTTAATACGAATTTTAAGTTTTTCAAGATTTTTAAATGTATTAGAAAATATAAAAAAAGGAAATTCGACGTCTACTTTTGCAACTATTTGCAACTAATTTAAAGAGCCGTTGAATTTAAAACTGCTAATATATTTTAATTACGATACATAATTGTAAAAGTAAACATTGGTAAACGATTTTATTGAACTAATTTGCATAAGAAATTTTTTTTCTTCAAAAAACAGCTCGTTTCAGGTTAATTTGTTTTTTAAAAAATGTAATACGAATTTTAAGTTTTTCAAGATTTTTAAATGTATTAGAAAATATCAAAAAAGGAAATTCGAGGTCTACTTTTGCAACTATGCTGCGCTGCAACTAACTTTAATAAAATAGTTTAGGTAATGTATGTATTAAAAAATTATTTCATTTTGATATTTATAATAATCATAAAAAATTAAAAATATGTTACAATATCAAATCATACACTGCATTAAGGGGCCCAGTACCTCTATAAAAGTCTGTGTTACGTAATAGGAAAATATCTCATAAAAATTGATTTACAATTTTGAAATTTTATATTACATTGTTTTTTACACTAGTTTAAAAATACTTTAATACTAATATAGATATTCCGTAATTTTTAAATTCATAAAATTGTAAAATTTTAAAAATGTGATATAAATTTCTTAGTTTTAAGTTAAAAAATACGATTTTTTAGAAAAATAGATAGTATATAGATTTTATCCATACCAGTTCAGTGTTACAGCGATTAAATTTTCTGCGTACAAAATCTACATTAGTATTATGTATCACACAAAAATAACAGATTTTACATCCTTAAAAACATCCTTTTAAAAAAATTATCTCCGAATGGAAAAAAATACATTTGAGAAAACTTGGTTTGAAAATTTAAAAACCTGTAATGTGTAAATTTCTTTAAAATAAATTTAAATACTTAAAATAAGTATTTATACAATATCTAGCATCTTGAAGTACATGAAATTACCCAGTTTATATTTTTTGAAAAAGTTGATATGAGGTACTGGACTCCTTGTATGCTAATCATACAGCGAACTGGGCATACTTATTTGAGGTTTTTCCTCTCATTTTCAAAAAATCATGCGTATTTTACAATATACAAGATAAATTATTGACAGTTTTTATGTTTTTAAAATTTAACCTTTATCCAGGGCAATTTAATAAGTTAATACGATGTTTCTGGCTTATTCTTATAAAATAAAAAATATTATGTAATAAAACTGGTTCCCAAAATGGTTTATATTATCATTCATATTTCACAAAAATAATCTAATAATTTCTATAAATTTCTTTTGAAATATTTACCTTTTAACAATAGGAAATTTACACTTTTTGAAATTCATGTAACAGTATATTGTTACACTCATACGATAATTTTATGTATATATATTCATACAAATATGTAAGATATAATAGACATATTTGATATTTTAGTAATTTTTTTTTAACTTACTCTTTCAGTTTAGATGAGAGAAAAAAAATATATAATCCGGTCGTTATTATTTGGCATTAAAGAAATTCTAAAAAAATTCCATAGCTATTTTTCACTTTTTATATAACTTCAATTTAATTGCCTTCTCACAATTTTACACTTTTAAGTGCAAGTTCACTTTTGTATGGATTGCATACCTTAGGAATTCTGCATGTAGTTCAAAACTTTTGAGATTGATTTCAATTTGAAATTTCTAGTTGGAAAAACAAGACAAAAAAATAGTTTGATATTTTCTTGTTCTTTAAAGAGATCTTTTAATTATTAGCATTTCTATATAATTTAGCCTTTATAGAGTACAGTAAAACCATATTATAACACACCCTATTATAACGCCACTCACATTGCAAAAAGAAAATGTGCTTAAAAATGAGTACATGGATGTACCTGTTTTTTTTAAAAAGTACTATTGCATCGTAAATGAGCGATGACGTATTCAAATTTAAGCAACCGTATTTTCGCAAAAATGAGCAGTGTGGTTTAATAGGGCTAATTTCAGCTTCTGTTCAAGCCATCTTAACAAAGCGATCTGACAAACTTAAAATAGTTGTTCAGAAGATGGTTTTCCGCATTATTTGATGTCGATTGCTTAAATGGAAACTGGGTAGACTTCAATTATTTTACTTCCCATTTTGTTTTGACACACTTTTTTTAACATTACTTCTTTGATGTTTGAACGGATAAGAATGTGGACAGCGGTGCTGCAGACCTGGGTTACATTCCTGGTAAGTCTTGGTTGTAATTGTTTATATTTATTAAACTGGTTTACGAAGGCAGTCTATGTAGGCAAGCTACTGCTCTTTTTCAATTTTTTTTTAATGTGTACTCATTTTTGAGTTTCAGAAATGAAACTTATGTATTCGGAGCTAGGATAAGCATCGAATGTAATAAAAAATGAGTACATTTTACTTATATTTGAATAACTATTTTTAACAGTGCATAACCGACAATTAAAAAAGTTAATAATAATAAAGGACGCTTATTTTTATCTGGCGAGTTTTACATTTTTAAGCAAGAGATTAAACATCGAACAGTTTATGTGCAGATTTTGAAGCCGTTGAACCATTTATAAAAAAAGTGAATAATGCGATTAAAAATGACGGGTTATCAGTTGAGTCAAATACATGATTTTTGAAGACCTGACAAATAGAATATTTATCGCATTTTCCGTTTTCTCGCCAAAGATTGTTAGATTTTTACAGAAAGAAATTCTATAGGGACTTCACCCAGGGCCGCCTTTAGCAATTGCGGTGCTCGGTACGAAGCTACTAACGGAACCCCTTTTAATTCTTCACACCAACTTATGAATTCTTTTTAATGAAACTGACGAATTATGAAACTTATGAATAAATTTATCAGATATTTTGAAAAGCCATTCTAATTTTTTTAAGGAAACTGACGAATTATGAAACTTAAGAATAAATTTATCAGATTTTTTGAAAAGGCATTCTAATTTTTTAAGGAAACCGTCGAATTATGAAACTTATGAATAAATGTATCAGATTTTTTGAAAAGCCATTCTAATGTTTTTAAGGAAACTGACGAATTATGAAACTTATGAATAAACTTATCAGATTTTTTGAAAAGCCATTCTAATTTTTTAATGAAACTGACGAATTATGAAACTTATAATTTAAATTTATAAAATTTTTTGGAAAACCATACTTATTTAAAAAAAATCAATTATAAAAATAGTTACAAAGGTTTAATGCGGATACTTTTCATTTGTATATAATATTTATTAGAATATTTATTCTTTACGAGTCATTTTTTTTTTGAAAATTAAAAATAAGTTTAATTTTCTGTCGAACAAGACACATATTTTTTTGTCAGCCGTGCTATTTGTCATAGAGCAGTTGCGTCGGAATAGATCCCGATAAAACCGTAACAGTGTTTCTAATCTGATACTCCGTGTAGCTGATTTTAAAGACGTTTCACTTAGAAACAGCAACATAATAAGACATTCGTTCTATCTGTGAAATTCTCATTTTGAGTATTTTCTCTTACGAGCGAGGGCCCTTAAGAAGCGCGGGACTCTGTGCGGTGGCACCCATCGCACACACCTAATGGCGGCCCTGACTTCCAGCATATACGTTAAGTTAATAAATCATGTGAAAAGTAAAGAAAAATTTAATTTTGATAAATATTTGTTTTAATAATTCATCTATTTTTTTGTTATTATTTCTATACAACCCAGCAAAAAAAGTCAGCATAAAACCTTCATCAAAATTTTGAAATTGAAGGTTTTATGCTGGAAAACTGCAGTTTTTTTGAAGATCTATAAAATTAAAGGTTTTTGTTTCAATTTTCTTCATAAAAACTGCAAAAAACCTTCATAAAAACCTGCAGAAAACCTTCAATTTTTAATCATGAAGGGAAAATGCAGATATTTTAAAGGTTTTATGCAGGAAAATTAAAAACTTAAAAAAAAACTGCAGTTTTTTGTTTCAATATCCTTTATAAAACCTTCAAAAAACCTTAAATTTTTACAATTTTGATGAAGGTTTCATGCTGACTTTTTTTGCTGGGAATCTATAAATATATTCCTTATTGTTTATTTAAATATTTTAATAAATAAAAAAATATATATAGTTTTATTTTTAAGATATCTATTGTTCCTAATGGATCGCAATGAATTCAAGATCAAGTACGGAAAATATTTAAATGACTAGAAAATAGCTTTCTGTTTTCAAAATGTATTTGTTTTGTTTAAAACTATAAAAAAAAACTAAAAGGGGTTAGCCTTTTACATTAAACTATTTCTTTAAAATGAGGAAATATTTTAAAGCTATTATAATGTGTGTCGACATCATAATATTACAAATAAAAAAAATTACAATAATTTGCTTTGATAAAAATGCAGTTAAGCTGTTCGGGGCAATATAAAGTCAAATTTTATCAGAATTCCTTCGGTATCTTCCAATATCCATCAATTGCGAGACAAATATTTCGAAAAAAAGAGCCTCATCCCCAAAGCTGAATACATTAAGACTACACGAGCAAAAATCGGAAAAGAAAACTCGGCACTTGATTCGTTGCAGCCCTTTACTGAATCACGCATTTGCTTTCAATGGTTTGACGAAGCTCGCCAAGTTGGGCTTCGATGTTGTTTTTCCAACCTGAACACAGAAAAAAAACATAGCTTTAGGATATGATATATATATAGCAGATATAAAATCAATAAAAATATAAAATAGAACCCACGTCTGGGTTAAGACTCTAAATCTTTTCTCCACGTTTCAGTTTAATCTGGTGCATTTTTTTTCCCGCGGAAAATGCCAACAAAAACTACGGTGGATAGAAGCGAGGTTCTTACTTTCACAGGAGAAGACGGAGAATACATACACAACATGGGGTATTGCTTTTGATTTGTTCGGGGGGCAGGGATTACATTGAAAGCATTGATGTAGTTCTTTGTCAGGGTATGTGATATGTCACAAGTGTACGAAAACAGATTCGAACTTGTTTTTCTTCGACTCCTATTGATTTTTTGAGTAACTTTTATCGCCTAAAAACCTTTTGTTAGAACTTCTTAGGCCGACCAGTATTGGCGGATCTAGGGGCCGTGCTACCCCCTATTTCCCCACAGACTGGTCCACATATTTTTTTGCCCTATATAATCATGGACCCTATATAATTGTCAAGCATTAACAACCTTTAGACAGCAACCAATAAATCAATTTATCATGCAGTGATCTCTCTCTCCTCTGAAATAATCACAATATCACAACTTTTTTACATAAATGCCAGCCATCCTTCCTCCCTACGCGGTAGCAATGACCATCAAGGTATGGGGTAAATAGACCGGCGTGCGTCAGTCAAGTATTTACAATAAAATAAATGGTTACCTTGTATTTATTTCAATGGTGATCCCCTTTGTTTGACTAATGACTTTCTAAATTCACAATTCTGTATTTCATCGGTAATGTTAGCCATATACATAAGCAAATTCTCGATAAAATTCATATTTATTTCAAAGGGGATACTGGCAGGAAAAATGTAATAAAACGTACAATTATTGAAAATTAAAACTAAAAATATTGAGAATTTTATGGAATTAATGCTAATTAGATAATTAGTTATGCATATTGTTGATTTAAATAACTAATTAATGACCTAATATTAATGAAAATAAATTGTTTACATTTATTTCGGGAGGGGTGTGGAACACGTCCAAATGTACTTTCCCCCTTGAGTACGTAATTGTACTGTGCCCCCCCCCCTCCCCATATTTTTTTCTGGATCCGCATGCCAACCTGTAAAACCGGAGTCGGTGCCAGGTGTCGGTCTTAGTGCCTATTTTCACACTCTAACGAAACCGATGCCAGTTCCTTATGGAAATGATTTTTTTTATTTTTGAAAGAGGGAGTTTAAAAATATTTTCACGTGGGTGATCGTTACACCACATGAGTACTGACAATAACATAAATATGATGTTTTTTTCTTTTTGTTGAAATTTTTTGTTTGTTGACTTATTTTCCAAATTTTTTGTTTTTCGATTTTATTTTTAAACAATCAGTCGGTTTATTCCATAAATAGGACTCACTTTCCACAACTTCTATTAACCGTTTGAAGGAGCTGAACGACTGGAGTCGTCAATGGACTTTCTAGCAATACACATAAACTTTAAATTCATAAAACATATTCGATTTTGAAATATTTTTAAAATCTTAAGGAATGGTAAAGTTTCTTGGAAGTCATATCTATTAAAATAATAAAAATTAAATATAAATATAATATATTTTAAATATAATGTAAATAAATGTATTGGGAATATAAAGTAAAGCAGGGAAAACAACTTTGAAATTTTGCCCTTTTTTCTAACCGCTCAGAGGATTAATGTCACAGCGTCGTTCATGAACAATTTGCTCATTTTTTCAATGACAGAAATACTCGAAAACAATGAAATAAAATTGTTCTGATCACAATGAAAAAATGTACAATTCTAAAGTTAAATGTAAAAAAAACCCTAAAAACACTTCAACGGCACTGATAAATCTAGACCTACGTAAAAAAGTGCACATAAGGGAACATTAAAACCGACCAATCGGATGCCGACCCGGTATCCGATTTAAAAGTTCAACACATGATGCATTTTCGCTATCGGTACGGGTTCAGGAGAATATGCCGAATCGGACCACGTGAAAATGTTCTAATTGGACAACATTGAATCCGGTGTCTTCGTCGTCACCGGCACCGGTTTTCCCGGTGTGAAAAAACGGCATTAGTATATTAGCACATATTCTTTTAATATAACTTAAGGATATATAATTTAATAAAGGGTTTTCTCATTTTGTGATCTAATTGTTAAGTTGAAGAAAAATAAGAAACGAGAGATTTAAGCATTGGTAAATTTATTGGTTACACCAAAGGATATTTCAATAGATTGAATTGAGTTTAACCAATACAATGCAATTGTAATTAAAAAACAGATATAGAATATATATTTTTTAAATTTAATAATATATTTAAATATGTGTTTTTGTTGATTATCAACTACTCTCTCTCCAAACAAAATTAAGCAGGAAAAAAGGCGTGACAGTACACTGTAAAAAAATGTACTTTAAATGAGTACCTGAACTTGCGCGTTTTCCTTTGAGTATAATGCATCGTAAAGGAGCGATGACGTACTCAAATTTAAGCATTAAATTACTTTCTAAAAAATGAACAGTGGGATTTAATATTGCTAATCTCAGCTTCTGTTGAAGCCATCTTAACAAAGCCACCTGACAAACTTAAATTGTTCAGAAGATGGTTTTCCATATTATTTGATGCCAATTGCTTAAATGGAAACTGAGTTATTACAACTCAATTATCTTACTTCCCATTCTTTTGGCACGCCTTTTTAACATTATTTCTGTTTATAACTTCTACACGGATAAGGCATTGGAGTGCGGTGCCTGATGGTCTGGGTTCGATTCCTTGGTCTTGGTTGTAATTTTCGATATTTATTGAAAGTGTTTTATAAAGACAGCCTATCTAAGCAAGCAACTGCCCTTTTTACTCATTGTACTCATTTTTGAGTACATGTCTTTTCCAAAAATGAAACTTATGTATTCGGAGCTATGATAATCATAAAATGTATTAAATAATGAGTACATTGTACTTATTTTTGAGTACATATTTTTAACAGTGTACATGCATTTAAAAACGTTATCAATTAATCTTAAATTTCATAACTCAATCCATATTTTCCGATGGTGAATTGGTGAAAAAAAGTTGTGAGTACGAAACGTGTACGTGTGTTAAAGAAGAAATTTAATTGGTTTTTATAGAAAAATCATAAGCAATCATGTCCCTTAATTTAAAATTTAATAAGCGTCAAAGTAATTAGTTTCAACGCAATTAGGATAATTATTGATGCCGGTGAAATTCTAGAAGTGTTCAAATTTATTCTATGTATAAAGTAATAAAATGAAAAATAAAATGTCCGAAATAATTTATTTTTATTACTTTGCTTGTCTGTAGTTTTCTTTTCTTCACTACGGAAGATTGTGTTTTGTGAAGGCTTCGAGATAAATAACTTAATTTCGAAGATTTTTTTTCTTCTAGAAATGTTATTATATTGAAAGTAACTTCGACGAATAAAGCAATTTATTTGAAATATTAAAGAAATAGCCATGAAATAATTTTAATTATCAATTAAAATTATTAATTTACTAATCGTTATGGAATATGATCTTTATAGAAATTTATTGATTTTTATAGAATTTTACTGATCGTTATAGAATTTATTGATCTTTATAGAATTTTATTGATTTTTATAGAATTTTATTGATTTTTATAGAATTTTATTGATTGTTATAGAATTTTATTGATCTTTATAGAATTTTAATGATCTTTATAGAATTTTATTGATCTTTATAAAATTTTATTGATTTTTATAGCATTTTATATAAAAATTATTAGAAAATAATTGCTTTTTAGTTTTAGAATATGTAAAGAATAGCATGCCTGTGCTATAATTATCGCATGACTCCCCCCCCCCACCCCCAAGCCCTAAAAAAACATATTAAAATAATTAAACACTTCTGCTCATTCATAGAGGGCAGCATTGTCAACGGCTTGTTTAAAAAACACTTTTAAAATATTTTTTTTAACGCACTTAAAACTCGTTGATATTTATGAAATGAACGTACGATTTGTCACTGCTCCGGATAATTATCTTTATTTTGATACCTTATGTGTTAATACCCGTTGCATATTTTAGCCGAAAAAGGAATTTTTACTATAGAAATAATATATATGATAATTGTTTGTTTATTATTTAGATCCCCTTTTTTTCTGTACAAAATGTAACGGTTTTTTTTTGTGCTGAATCAATCTCCTATGTCAATGTTCCTGAACCTGTAGAATTGACTGATTAGACAATTTGAAACTTATATCGCCTGCTAAACCTGCCGAAACTCATATCGCTTGCTCTGCTAATGTTCGTTGTATTTGACAATCGTTTCGTCATTGAATCAAGTGAATTTTGACGAAACAAGAATCCTCAAATTTTGAACGAAAGTCATTTACTGAGATTCCTTTTCGGCCCTTTACTGTGTCATCAGTTCATGTTTGGTTCTTATACTTATATTTTCAGAACGAAAGATCCGCGGTTCGAATCAGCTCGTCAATATTAAATTACTATATTATTTAAAATCGTCCTCATTTTTGACGAAACAAATTTCGTTAAAAATACCGACATTATGAATTTCCTCAGTTGAACGAAATATTTAATCGGAGCATACAGCAGGCGTTTGTTTTGTCAAAAATAAAGAAAGTTTCCTCAAATATGCGCATGCATTTTTAACAATGCTTAGCTGCAATTTACTGATGTTTTCTGTATATTCTGCATATTTCTGAAAACAATTGAAACACAAATTTGCAAAAATCTCTTCATACGTTTGTAATATATACTATGACGTTATTTATACAATTAATTTTTTTTAAATATGAAAAATTAAAAAAGGAGTAGTATTTAAAAAAAAAGCATATTTAGGCTTAAAAAACAAAAGAAAAATAATAATAATCATAATATTTTTTTCTTTGTTTATTGTTTAGAAAGAGATGTTCTATACAAGGGGACCTAAGTTGAGCCTAAAGGAATTGAATAGTTATACATATCATAGCTTCCGCTTCAGGTTCAACTTCGGTTGCCCCCGAGTATAATAATGCAAAAGAAATGGTATTTTCTAATTCATTAATAAAAATATTAGGATTTGGGGATCTTTATTTTCAAATTTCTATAAATTGTTTATAGCCAATTCTGTTTGTTTACTCACGGGTAAAATCATCGAGATCTTCAGCTTCAATCTCAGCTGGAGTTTTCTTCTTCCGATTTAAGCTGCTGCTCTCTGGTAGAGGCTCCTCCTCTTCTACCTCCTCCTTCTTTTTGATGCCATACTGGAAATAAAGCATCCAACAGAAAGTTTGATTTAAATGCTAAAAAAAGCCATTCTTTTTTCGATAATGGAAACAGCATTGAATGACACGCAATTTCTCTTCTCCGAAACGGATAAAATTTCGTAATGTTATATCAGAAACAGCATTGAATAAAAGTTTGTGCTTCGAGCATGAATGGACTGTAATAGAGCGAATATGACGTCATCATCGTGATGCAAACATCTCAGACCTGATGGCACCAGACACGTGACTTCCTTTCAAAATTTATGAATGAAAAAACGTTCGCGATTGACTTGTGATTTGGAAATTATAGTAAATGTATTACTTCGTGAAGTACAGGATATTTTTATGAATGAACTAGAAAAAAGTTATGACTGGATGGCGTAGTAAACCACGTGTCTGAGGCCATACATGTTGACCTCATAACTTTATGATTTCTCTACTATGAGGGATCCATGCTCGAAGAGTTTGTAAGGCAACATTAAAACTAACGTTTGATTGTCATGTCTAACTTTTAAATATACGTTTTATTTCGGTACATCCCAGTCAGCATAAAACCTTCATCAAAATGGAAGACGTTGGTGCAAGAACAAGGCAGCTCCAGTTTTCAAAATTGTTTAGAGATTGTACTTCTCTTGCATTGTATAATACAAAAGTACAGCTCCTTTTACTTTACATCTCTATAGCTATTGCTGGAGCTGTCTAGTTCTTTCACTAATCGACAGAGAATTTTTTTTCGTTATGGAAAGAAGCGAAAAAGTATAAATAAGAAAAAAGTGGAGCTGCCTTGTTCTTGAACCCACGTATTCAATTGTGAAATCGAAAGTTTTTGAAGATTTTATAAAGGAATTTAGATAAAAAAAACTGCGTTTTTTTTTTAAAGTTTTTAATTTGTCTGCATAAAACCTTTAAAAACCTATATTTTCTTTCAATAACTTCATGCTTCAAAATTGAAGGTTTTATTTTACAAGTTTTATATACAAGTATTACCTTTAATTTAACGTATCTAAATAAACTGCAGTTTGAAGGTGGTTTAATGCAGGAAAACTGCAGTAAAATAAACTGCAGTTTTCCTGCATAAAACCTTCATTTTCACAATTTCGATGAAGGTTTTATGCTGACTTTTTTTTGCTGAGATACTTTTCTAGATATTTTGGATATAAGATTTCTAGATTTTTTTTTAGATCTGGGCTACTTATTTGGCCTATCTAAACACTATAGACATTAAAAAAACGACAAAATGAATTTCCTCAGTAGGACGAAATATTTAATCTGAGCATATATAAGCGTGTACTTTGTCAAAAATAACGAAAGTTTCGTCAAATATGAGCATGCAATTTTAACAATGCTTTTCTGCAATTTGCTGATGTTTTCTGCATATTTCTGAAAACAATTAAGACACAAATTTGCAAAAAATCTCTTCATACATGTGTAATATGAAATATGACGTTATTTACACAATTAAATTTTTTTTAAATATTAAAAATTAAAAGAAGAGTAGTATTTAAAAAAAAAGCATATTTAGGATTAAAAAACAAAAGAAAAAAAATAGTATTTTTTTATATACTTTTATAAAACCTATATTTTCCTATCAATAACGTCAATTCTTCAAAATTGAAGGTTTTATTTTACAAGTTTTATATACAACTTTTACCTTTAATTTAATGTATCGAAAATAAACTGCAGTATTCTTTAATAAAAACTTCATTTTTACAATTTTGATGAAGGTTTTTATGCTGATTTTTTTGCTGGGAAACTTTTCTAGATAATTTGTATTAAAGATTTCGAGATTATATGGATATCTGGACTACTCAGTTGGCCTATCTAAACCCTACACATAAAAAAAAACGACAAAAAGAATTTCCTCAGTTGGACGAAATATTTAATCGGAGCATATAGCAGGCGTGTGTTTTGTCAAAAATAACAAAATTTTCGTCAAATATGAGCATGCATTTTTAACAATGTTTATCTGCAATTTGCTGATGTTTTCTGCATATTTCTGAAAACAATTAAAACACAAATTTGCAAAAATCTTTTCATACGTTTGTAATATATACTATGACGTTATTTACACAATTAATTTTTTTTAAATATTAAAAATTAAAAGAAGAGTAGTATTTTAAAAAAAGCATATTTAAGCTTAAAAAACAAAAGAAAATAATAATAATAATAATAATAATAATAACAATAATAATAATATTTTTTTTTATATACTTCTATAAACCTATATTTTCCTATCAATAACTTCAATGCTTCAAAATTGAACGTTTTATTGTATTTTACAAGTTTTATATACAAGTTTTACCTTTAATTTAATGTATCTAAAATAAACTGCAGTTTTCCTGCATAAACTTTCATTTTCACAATTTCGATGCAGGTTTTTTGCTGGGATACTTTTCTAGATAGTTTGTATTAAAGATTTGGAGAGTATTTGGATATATGGGCAACTCAGTTGTCCTATCTAAACCCTATACTCATTACGCAGCCTCAGCGGCCATTTACCCAGAGCCGCACTTCGGTATAATTGGCCAGCGTGGAAACCGACCTTGTCCCGAATGGTCTGCCGCATCTTTTCCCGCTCTTCCTCCATCTTCTTGTGCTTCTCCTTCCGTCTCTCCTCCGCCTCGCGGAGTGCTTCGAGCCGCTCTTGCTCCTCCTCGGCCGCCGCCTCCCTGTCCTCAGGGGCTTCGGCCTCACCACCCATCTGACCTGGAAGAACAAACACATGCTAGAAGACACAATTCCAAGTTACATAAGGACTTTGCAAAATCTTGTGTATAGAATTTTCTTAAAAATAGCTACTTAAAAATAAGTAAAATGAATGGAATTTTCAGTACATTCGATGCTTATCATGGATCCGAATGCAAAATCTTCTTGTATCACACACTGTTAAAAATAGGTACTGAAAAATAAGTTACATGTACGGAATTTTCAGTACATTCGATGCTTATCATGGATCCGAATGCAAAATTTTCTTATATCACACACTGTTAAAAATAACTACTTTAAAATAAGTAAAATGTACGCAATTTTCAGTACGTTCGATGCTTATCATGGATCCGAATGCAAAATCTTCTTGTATCACACACTGTTAAAAATAGGTACTGAAAAATAAGTTACATGTACGGAATTTTCAGTACATTCGATGCTTATCATGGATCCGAATGCAAAATTTTCTTATATCACACACTGTTAAAAATAACTACTTTAAAATAAGTAAAATGTACGCAATTTTCAGTACGTTCGATGCTTATCATGGATCCGAATGCAAAATCTTCTTGTATCACACACTGTTAAAAATAGGTACTGAAAAATAAGTTACATGTACGGAATTTTCAGTACATTCGATGCTTATCATGGATCCGAATGCAAAATCTTCTTATATCACACACTGTTAAAAATAACTACTTTAAAATAAGTAAAATGTACGCAATTTTCAGTACGTTCGATGCTTATCATGGATCCGAATGCAAAATCTTCTTGTATCACACACTGTTAAAAATAGGTACTGAAAAATAAGTTACATGTACGGAATTTTCAGTACATTCGATGCTTATCATGGATCCGAATGCAAAATTTTCTTATATCACACACTGTTAAAAATAACTACTTTAAAATAAGTAAAATGTACGCAATTTTCAGTACGTTCGATGCTTATCATGGATCCGAATGCAAAATCTTCTTGTATCACACACTGTTAAAAATAGGTACTGAAAAATAAGTTACATGTACGGAATTTTCAGTACATTCGATGCTTATCATGGATCCGAATGCAAAATTTTCTTATATCACACACTGTTAAAAATAACTACTTTAAAATAAGTAAAATGTACGCAATTTTCAGTACATTCGATGCTTATCATGGATCCGAATGCAAAATCTTCTTGTATCACACACTGTTAAAAATAGGTACTGAAAAATAAGTTACATGTACGGAATTTTCAGTACATTCGATGCTTATCATGGATCCGAATGCAAAATTTTCTTATATCACACACTGTTAAAAATAACTACTTTAAAATAAGTAAAATGTACGCAATTTTCAGTACATTCGATGCTTATCATGGATCCGAATGCAAAATCTTCTTGTATCACACACTGTTAAAAATAGGTACTGAAAAATAAGTTACATGTACGGAATTTTCAGTACATTCGATGCTTATCATGGATCCGAATGCAAAATTTTCTTATATCACACACTGTTAAAAATAACTACTTTAAAATAAGTAAAATGTACGCAATTTTCAGTACATTCGATGCTTATCATGGATCCGAATGCAAAATCTTCTTGTATCACACACTGTTAAAAATAGGTACTGAAAAATAAGTTACATGTACGGAATTTTCAGTACATTCGATGCTTATCATGGATCCGAATGCAAAATCTTCTTGTATCACACACTGTTAAAAATAGGTACTGAAAAATAAGTTACATGTACGGAATTTTCAGTACATTCGATGCTTATCATGGATCCGAATGCAAAATTTTCTTATATCACACACTGTTAAAAATAACTACTTTAAAATAAGTAAAATGTACGCAATTTTCAGTACATTCGATGCTTATCATGGATCCGAATGCAAAATCTTCTTGTATCACACACTGTTAAAAATAGGTACTGAAAAATAAGTTACATGTACGGAATTTTCAGTACATTCGATGCTTATCATGTATCCGAATGCAAAATTTTCTTATATCACACACTGTTAAAAATAACTACTTTAAAATAAGTAAAATGTACGCAATTTTCAGTACATTCGATGCTTATCATGGATCCGAATGCAAAATCTTCTTGTATCACACACTGTTAAAAATAGGTACTGAAAAATAAGTTACATGTACGGAATTTTCAGTACATTCGATGCTTATCATGGATCCGAATGCAAAATTTTCTTATATCACACACTGTTAAAAATAACTACTTTAAAATAAGTAAAATGTACGCAATTTTCAGTACATTCGATGCTTATCATGGATCCGAATGCAAAATCTTCTTGTATCACACACTGTTAAAAATAGGTACTGAAAAATAAGTTACATGTACGGAATTTTCAGTACATTCGATGCTTATCATGGATCCGAATGCAAAATCTTCTTATATCACACACTGTTAAAAATAACTACTTAAAAATAAGTAAAATGTACGCAATTTTCATTACGTTCGATGCTTATCATGGGTACGAATGCAAAATCTTCTTGTATCACACACTGTTAAAAATAGGAACTTAAAAATAAGTAAAATGTACGCAATTTTCAGTATATGCGATGCTTATCATGGGTACGAATGCAAAATCTTCTTGTATCACACACTGTTAAAAATAACTACTTAAAAATAAGTAAAATGTACGCAATTTTCAGTACGTTCGATGCTTATCATGGGTACGAATGCAAAATCTTCTTGTATCACACACTGTTAAAAATAGGAACTTAAAAATAAGTAAAATGTACGCAATTTTCAGTACGTTCGATGCTTATCATGGGTACGAATGCAAAATCTTCTTGTATCACACACTGTTAAAAATAGGAACTTAAAAATAAGTAAAATGTACGCAATTTTCAGTATATGCGATGCTTATCATGGATGCGAATGCAAAATCTTCTTGTATCACACACTGTTAAAAGTTAAAAATAGGTACTTAAAAATAAGTAAAATATACGCAATTTTCAGTACATTCGATGCTTATCATGGATCCGAATGCAAAATCTGCTTGTATCACACACTGTTAAAAATAGCTACTTAAAAATAAGTAAAATGTACGCAATTTTCAGTACATTCGATGCTTATCATGGATCCGAATGCAAAATCTTCTTATATCACACACTGTTAAAAATAGCTACTTAAAAATAAGTAAATGTACGCAATTTTCAGTACATTCGATGCTTATCATGGATCTGAATGCAAAATCTTCTTGTATCACACACTGTTAAAAATAGGTACTGAAAAATAAGTTACATGTACGGAATTTTCAGTACATTCGATGCTTATCATGGATCCGAATGCAAAATCTTCTTATATCACACACTGTTAAAAATAACTACTTAAAAATAAGTAAAATGTACGCAATTTTCAGTACGTTCGATGCTTATCATGGTTACGAATGCAAAATCTTCTTGTATCACACACTGTTAAAAATAGGTACTGAAAAATAAGTAAAATGTACGCAATTTTCAGTACATTCGATGCTTATCATGGATCCGAATGCAAAATCTTCTTGTATCACACACTGTTAAAAATAGGTACTGAAAAATAAGTTACATGTACGGAATTTTCAGTACATTCGATGCTTATCATGGATCCGAATGCAAAATCTTCTTGTATCACACACTGTTAAAAATTAAAAATAGGTACTTAAAAATAAGTAAAATATACGCAATTTTCAGTACATTCGATGCTTATCATGGATCCGAATGCAAAATCTGCTTGTATCACACACTGTTAAAAATAACTACTTAAAAATAAGTAAAATGTACGCAATTTTCAGTACGTTCGATGCTTATCATGGGTACGAATGCAAAATCTTCTTGTATCACACACTGTTAAAAATAGGTACTGAAAAATAAGTAAAATGTACGCAATTTTCAGTACATTCGATGCTTATCATGGATCCGAATGCAAAATCTTCTTGTATCACACACTGTTAAAAATAGGTACTGAAAAATAAGTTACATGTACGGAATTTTCAGTACATTCGATGCTTATCATGGATCCGAATGCAAAATCTTCTTATATCACACACTGTTAAAAATAACTACTTAAAAATAAGTAAAATGTACGCATTTTCAGTACGTTCGATGCTTATCATGGATCCGAATGCAAAATCTTCTTGTATCACACACTGTTAAAAGTTAAAAATAGGTACTTAAAAATAAGTAAAATATACGCAATTTTCAGTACATTCGATGCTTATCATGGATCCGAATGCAAAATCTGCTTGTATCACACACTGTTAAAAATAGCTACTTAAAAATAAGTAAAATGTACGCAATTTTCAGTACATTCGATGCTTATCATGGATCCGAATGCAAAATCTTCTTATATCACACACTGTTAAAAATAGCTACTTAAAAATAAGTAAATGTACGCAATTTTCAGTACATTCGATGCTTATCATGGATCCGAATGCAAAATCTTCTTATATCACACACTGTTAAAAATAGCTACTTAAAAATAAGTAAAATGTACGCAATTTTCAGTACATTCGATGCTTATCATGGATCCGAATGCAAAATCTTCTTATATCACACACTGTTAAAAATAGCTACTTAAAAATAAGTAAATGTACGCAATTTTCAGTACATTCGATGCTTATCATGGATCCGAATACATAAGTTTTAATTTTGAAAAGACATGTACTTAAAAAGGAGTATACTGTTTAAAAAATGAATAAAAAGAGCGGATGCTAGCCTAAATAAGGCTACTTCATAAATCGCTTTCAATAAATATCGACAATTACAACCAAGACTTACCGGGAATCGAACCCAGATCCACAGGCACCGCTGTTTTGTTCAGCTATCAAGGCGACGCGAAGAATTTATAAACAGAAGTAATGTTAAAAAGGTGTGCCAAAAAAAAAAAATAGGAAGTAAGATAATTGAGTTGGAATAACTCTGTTTCTAATTCACTATTTCTGAACTATTTTCTGAACCACTATTTTTAGTTTGTCAGGTTGCTTTGTAAAATGTCTTGAACATAAGCTGTGATTAGCAATATTAAATTACGCGTTTTTGATAAAGTACGTTTACTTAAATTTAATTACGTCATACCTCATTTACGATGTAATTGTCCTCAAAGGAAAATGAGTATGTTCAGGTACTCATTTTTAAATAGCTTTTTTTCACAGTGTGGAAGGATTGTTTTTGTAAAAAAGTTTAATATATTTAGTAAGATTCAAACCAAATTCAAATTACAAGTGCCCTAAATAACGTTAGCTTAATATCAAATCCTAAAAATTACGAAAATGAAGCTTAAAATACAAAACATGAAAACTCAAATTTCTCTAAATATCCAATGTTAATTTTTTTTTACGAAAGCATTATCTTAGATAAAAAGTTAAAAGACACATTAGGCCTATAAAATAGTTGAGACGCCCAATTTGAAAAAGTCTCTTTTCGAATTTTTTTTGGGAGTTTTTTTTTTTATTGTTTATTATTTGTTTATACCATATAATGTAGAATCAACAACATTTCAAGAAAAAGAGTTCTTCTTCTAATTCAAAATAAATGGGAAAGAAGACACCTATTTTCAAAACGTCTGTTGTCCACCACAAGAATTTAAACATGGCTGCCTAACAATTTACAGGAACAAAAGGAAACAAAATGTCTCTTGGCCACTACAAGAATTTCAACATGGCTGCCTAACAATTTACAGGAACAAATGGAAACAAAATGTCTCTTGTCCACCACAAAGAATTTAAACATGGCTGCCTAACAATTTACAGGAACAAATGGAAACAAAATGTCTCTTCTCTACTACAAGAATTTCAACATGGCTGCCTAACAATTTACAGGAACAAATAGAAACAAAACGTCTGTTGTCCACTACAAGAATTTCAATTTGGCTGCCTAACAATTTACAGGAACAAATGGAAACAAAACGTCTCTTGTCCACTACAAGAATTTCAACATGGCTGCCTAACAATTTACAGGAACAAATGGAAACAAAACGTCTCTTGTCCACTACAAGAATTTCAACATGGCTGCCTAACAATTTACAGGAACAAATGGAAACATAGTGTCTCTTGTCTACGTTACTGAGTTTAAAAATATCTTTTGTCCATTTTGTTCAATTCTAAAACATCCCTTGTCCCCAATTAAGTTCCAAAATGTCTCTTGTCTAAACATTTCCTTCAATACAACGAGCAAAATATTAATTTTCCAGCTGTTTTAAGACATTTAATGTGTTCAGGTTTTGTTTCACACATTAAACAATATATTTTATTCCATGGTAGAAATAAAATTTCATACGAAAAATGTGATTCACCGTAAGTTTTAAAAAATGGTCAAAAGACATTTTGAATTAGGCGACCCAGACAACGAATTGATACATATTTATTATTAGATCACGGCACCACCGAAGCTACAGGTCCGAAGTGAGCAACTACCTGTAAATCAATGTCTCACCCCTTTCTATAGAATAACATCTTCCCAGTATGTGGTCCGTGTTTCCCTGGTCACAGATATTCTTACATTAGCTTCCTTCTTTTCCGAGGGATCAATAACTCCCCCGCTCCCGCTATTGTTATTGTTGCCCCCACAATGTGAAAATAGCGTGCGAGGAATTCGTTTATCAAAGAGACGTTATGCTTTATATTCCTCTATCGACTCACTATGAGACATCTGCGTTGCACCCTCTGGAGACACACACTCTTAGTCTTGGAGTCTATAGGAAAGATATTCTCGTAATTGCTTCGTCCGTGAAAAAAAATGGGGTTTCCTGAAAATGGCAGAGCTTTATGATGTGCTTCTAGTGTTTTTTTTATTAATGTTTATGCAGTTGAATGCCATTCGGTGTTTTTGTTTGACCAGTTGATAGTTGTGTCATGACTTGAATTTTGTATATTTAATATGAGCTCCTAAGAATAAAGTATTGTTTCGGAGATTTCATTTACAGTTGGCAGAGTATATATATATATATATATATATATATATATATATATATATATATATATATATATATATATATATATATATATATATATATATATATATATATATATATATATATATATATATATATATATATATATATATATATATATATATATATATATATATATATATATATATATATATATATATATATATATATATATATATATATATATATATATATATATATATATATATATATATATATATATATATATATATATATATATATATATATATATATATATATATATATATATATATATATATATATATATATATATATATATATATATATATATATATATATATATATATATATATATATATATATATATATATATATATATATATATATATATATATATATATATATATATATATATATATATATATATATATATATATATATATATATATGGTATGGTTTGGTTAATTAACGTCGCACTAGAGCAAGCTGTACAGTGGACTATTGGCGACGGTTCGGGGTCTATCTCGAAGGAAAGACCCGGGAACACATACACACATACACATTCACGCACACATTCATACACTACACACACACACACACACACACATATATATATATATATATATATATATATATATATATATATATATATATATATATATATATATATATATATATATATATATATATATATATATATATATATATATATATATATGAAAGAAAATTCCTATAACCACCCCCTTTTCTAATCCTGACCCCTTGTAAAACCCCTCTTAAAATCCCTTAACATCTATCCCTTAAATTAACTAAGCACAATCTGTGCCTTTTCTCTCTTATTCCAAGAACTCACTTTTTCCCTAAAAGATTATCCCTACCAATCAACGACTGTGCTTCCGAACCGATACGAATTCCCCATTTTCCCTCTTGGTAATATGAAAAATCCCCATCTCACGACACTTGGTGTTCGGCTGCCGACACGAAAGGATGTAAGCTAATTCTCTGAATAAACATGTTTCTGTGAAATCTACTCGGCCCAATCATGGATTAATATAGTCACGACTGCAATTAAACTAATGAAATGACCACCCAGTGGAACATTTCAAAAAGTCGACAGCGATTGAAGTCCTGTTACGGCGAATTTTAGCGCAAATAGCTTCCCATAGCCATGCTAGCCGAACACTAATCCAGCAGATGTCCGAGCCAACGTACAGCGATAAGTGGCCAACCGGAATACCATTCTGGAACTGAAACGCATCCATCCTAGGAGGTTTCCTGCCGTGAAAAACTATCGTTCATTACCGATCCCGACGGATTTGTAAGCCGGTTGCCGAGAATGAGTCCTACTGCGTAGTTCCTGGCACATAGAAAGCCGAACCGAAAGTTGATGTCCGCAAACACCAGTACACGTTCAAGCTCCGAAAGAACAGAAGCCCGTCTACCTTTTAGAAGATGCGACGACCGCTTCGACAAACATGGGCGATTCGAACTTGCAACGGCAGCGACTCCAGAAGCGCCCTACAGAAACGAAAGCGACCGGTACCTGCGGCGCCATGACGTACGGAGCCAGCTCCCGGCTTGCCCTGAAACGCCGACTCGTGTGTTTTTCAACCTGCTGAGAAATTAAACTCCTCATCTTCAAAATAAAGTGTCTTCGAAACAGTGAGTACTCTGCCCATCGCGAAATCAAAGTGATCAGTGAAACTGAAACACCAAGAAACGAATGTGCTCGTTAGTTTCGATTCACATGTTGTGTTCATTTCTACAATTTGTGTGCTGTTTCGATACGAATCAAAATATTCACCAGTATCAATGTTCGTGAAATCAAAGTTCTGCAAGTTACATAAATCTCCGTGATCAGTGTGAAAGACCAAGAAATGAATGTTCTCGACGAAAGTTAGTTTCGATTTTCCTTTTGTGTGCATTTCTACGATGTGTGTGCTGCGTCGATTACGGTCAAAACATTGACCAGTGCCAATGCTTCGAAACGAAACCATGTGTATTTTTGATAATGTTTGAAATATTTTTAAAACTTAATAGTTTTCAAATTTAAGCAATATTGATTTTTTTAAATTTAAATTGTAGAAGTTTAAATTGAATTTTATTTGAATACTTCACTATTTAATTAATTAATTTTAAATGCTTACTAATTAACTGATGTTAGTTTTTCATATTAATTATTTTTAAGTGTTTCCAATTAAATTTATTTTTTGTAAACAAAGATTTTTTTTTATACAAGAGTTAGCAGTTTGTAATGTTGAATAGTTTCAAAGAATTAATTAAACTTGATAGTTTATTTCAAAAACTGTTTTGAATATAATCATTAATGAGCTATTGTGTAAAATGTTGTGATCATGAAATTGATTTTGAATTTTAATTATTCTAATTATTATTATCCATTATCTAATTTGCTATATTGGTACAACGTCAAGTTAAAATGTCAGTAAACAAAGACACACCGAGTAGTCAAGCTACTTTAATTTCAACTGACAATACTAACTCTAATTCTGCCATGAACCAACAATCCTCTGTAAATGAAACTGAAGCTAGTTCATCGAATTTAACTCAGGCTACAAATTTAATTTTCCCCAATTATCTTCCGTCTTTAGTATGTTTTGATGAAGGTATGTCCATCACTTCTTGGTTGTGTTATTTTAATACTCATGCACCTAAAGATGAACAATGGAAGTTGGAAAATATTAGTTCCTTCTTAAAAGGAAATGCTCTTAAGACCTATATCAATGATGGATTACACTTAAATGATTGGAACTCTTTGCAAGAATTACTTATTGAGACTTTCCTCGAACCCAAATCAATTTCGTTTAATACTTTCACAAATCTAAGATTCTATGCGAGAGATGATATTTCTTTGTACTTCCATCGTAAAGTTCAAGCAGGTAGGCATTTAGGTCTTTCGACCGAGTTGATCATTCAAGGATTGACGGATGGTTGTCCAAATTTTATGCAAACTGCTCTTGTTGGACATACCATACCTTCCACCAGTGATTGGCTAAATTTAGCAAATAAAGTACACAAAATCAATCCACCCCCTTCACACCAAACTTCTTATGAACCTCGCAATATTGGCAACAGACCTTTTGGACGTTTCCAATATCCCCAAGGTAATCGATATCAACAAAATTTTCGCCCTTTTCAACCTCGAGAGCCATATTATTCTAATCACCGCCCTCAGGCGTTCCAAAATAATCGGCCCTCAGTTGTCCCCTCGCTGGATATTAAACGCCCATTGAACCAAAATCATACCAACACCTCTCATACCAACACCTCTCATTACCTTCCTCCTACTCCTTGTAGGTTATGTGAACAAAATGGGATATATAATGCTTATCACTGGATGTCCACATGTCAATTTAGACATGTCAAAATTCCATCAAACACAGAACATGTGCGACATCCACAAGATATCACTAAAAGGGAAGATCCCGATGATATGCAAGAAGATGACCCCGATTTATGACTATTTTCAGTATCCGGACGCATAAAAACCAAACATGTGGAATGCGTCATTGACACGGCATCAACTTTATCGATAATTCCCCTGTACATAGCTAAGCGTTTAAATGTAAAAATTTTACCCACCATTCCTATCAAAGTACAGCAAGCAGATGGACACTTTCAAATCACACAGCTTGCTCATGTACCTTTGCAAATCGGAAAAATTACCAAAACAGTTAAATTGCATATTGTAGATAATAAGTTGGATTACATTATTTTGGGACTCCATGAATGCTCCAAATTTCAACTTATTATTAATTGTTATGAACATACAGTATCCCAATTAGGTAACAACCTTAAATTAATGCAGCCAAAATGTCGTAGTAAACAATCATTGTATGTTGTCAGGACTGTTGATTACTGTCAAGTTCCTTCGACCTCTGCAGAAGGCGCAGATACTCTGCAGATTGTCCACGAGAACCATGAAATCAAGTGTCTGTTGGCAGGATATAGTAATGTTTTTTCTGCGCATAAATATGATATCGGTAAAATTAACATTGAACCCCAGCGCATTAGGTTATCGTCAGATTTGCCCATAAGTTTAAGACCGTATAGAGCTTCCCCTGCTGATGAACAAGAGATCAAAAAACAAATAGAAGAACTTTTAAATCATGGAATTATTAAAGAATCTTGTGGCCCCTATGCTGCCCCTGTCACGCTCGTTGCTAAGAAAGGCGAGAATGCTCGAACGCGTTTTTGTATAGATTATCGTAAGCTTAATGATTTTTGCGTGACAGATAGTATGCCCCTTCCCAGAATTGATTCCCTTTTAGATAAGTTAGGACATGCAAAACTTTTTTCAACTTTAGATTTGACTTCAGGTTATTGGCATATTCCCATTCACCCACAGGATACTGAGAAATTAGCTTTTACAACTAATTTTGGCCTTTATGAGTGGACAAGATTACCATTTGGTCTAAAAAATGCCCCAGCTATTTTCAACCGCATACTCAAACAAATCCTAAATAAATATAAAATTAACTTTGTAGCTCAATATTTTGACGATTTAGTCGTGTATTCCAAATCTGAAGCTGAGCACATGCAACACTTAGAAGAAATTTTTAGCATATTTGCTCAAGAAAATATTAAACTTAATTTCAAAAAATGTGTTTTTGCAAAAGAAAAGATTAACTTTTTAGGCTATGAAATCCAAAATGGCACTATTACCCC
The DNA here is from genome assembly GCA_963932185.1 of Troglohyphantes excavatus. Taxonomy (NCBI): domain Eukaryota; kingdom Metazoa; phylum Arthropoda; class Arachnida; order Araneae; family Linyphiidae; genus Troglohyphantes; species Troglohyphantes excavatus. The sequence continues at coordinate 12,577,237 of OZ010676.1, read as the reverse complement.
AGCTAATTTAAATATTGAAAGTATTAAGAAACTTAGGCCTCCAACCAACGTTAAAGAATTACAAAGATTTCTGGGAGCCATAAATGTCTATAATAAGTTCATTAATAATTATGCCCACATCAGATATCCTCTCAATAAATTGTTAAAGAAAGACACCCCTTGGGTTTGGACAGAGGATTGCCAGAAAAACTTTGAACTCTTAAAATCTTTGTTAATTTCTAAACCTATCTTAAGATTGTTTAATCCAAATTTGCCTTGCCATGTTTTTGTTGATGCTTCCCTCACTTCTGTTGGAGCTGTACTTAAACAGCCAGATGAAAATAATGTTTTGCATCCAATAGCCTTTCATTCCCGTACTTTGAGAAGTTATGAAAAAAATTATGCCATAACTGAATTAGAATGTCTCGCCATAATAGATTCCATTGACAAATTTCATTATTACCTTCATGGACAAAAATTTACTATTCATACTGATCATGCTGCTTTGGTTTGGCTTAAGAAAATCAAAAATCCGATAGGTAGACTATTTAGATGGTCTCTTAAACTTTCAATGTTTGATTATGATATTGTTTATGATAGGGGTTCTCTCAACTTTGAAGCAGACATGCTTTCAAGAATTCCTGTTGTACATCATAATCAGCATCAAACCCTCCTATTAGACTTAGACGAAATTAAAACTCAACAATTAAATGACAATCTTTCTGGCAATAAGTTTAAAAATATTAATGATGTAATTGTAGTCAAAAAGAAACATTTGTATAAAGTAGTTATTCCTTTTTCATTAAGACGAAAGCTGTTAGAGGAAGCTCATTCTAAATTTGGTCACCCTGGTATACAAAAGATGATCAATCTGATAACACCTCATTACTATTGGCCTTATATTAATGAGGATATTGCAAAATTTCTCAAACACTGTCACACCTGTCAAATAAACAAAAAACCCCGACAGAAAAAATTTGGATTACTTCAAACTTTGCCTCAACCAGAGCAACCTTTTGAGCTAGTTTCCATTGATACTGTAGGTGGTTTTAACTATTACAATTCGACAAAAAAATTCTTGCATGTGGTCATTGATCATGCAACACGTTACATTTGGGCTTTTCCTTCCAAAAACGAAACCGCAGAAACCTATGTTAACTGTTTACAACAGATATTTCAAATTCAACAACCTGTAAGCTTGTTGAGTGATAGAAATCCTGCTTTCACCTCTACTAAACTTAAGCATTTTCTCAGAAATTATAATGTCAAGCATTTATTCACATCATCCCATAGACCGGAAACTAATGGAACCTCCGAACGTTGCCAACAATCTCTGGTAACCATGCTAAAGTGCAAAGTCAATTCCTCCTCATCCAAAATTCCTTGGACCAAGTTATTAGATCAAGTTGTAAACGAATATAACAATTCTCCTCACACTGTGACAAAATTCCCTCCAAACTACCTCCTCTTTGGCATACCGCCTTTTGAATCTCCCTTGAATCAAAACAATATTTACCCTCCAATAGACGAAGCCCGAAAGTTAGCAAAACAAAGAACCGTTGCATATCATGCCCGCAATAAAAGATATTATGATGCTCGATTTGTGTATAAAACTTTTAGTGAGGGAGATACAGTAATTTATGAAGAGTTCCAATATCCTAACACTCGAAAGCTTACTTCCCCCTTTTCTGGCCCTTATACAATATTAAAGAAAAGATCAGATGTGAACTATGAAATTGATTTTATCAACAATGTAACAAAATTACCTGAAATAGTTCACATCTCCAAATTAAGACCATACTACCCCCCTGATCAATTGCGTTTAAGGCATGAATAATTGTTAATAGTACTTAGATTTTTTATTACCATGTATTTTATTATTTTAAGTTGTTCATTTTATTTGTATAATTATTTTCAAATGTACCCAAAGTGTTATAGTATGTCAGTGCACTTATTTTCCACTATTCCATGGAATAATACAGAACTTTGGAACAATCAACCTAACATAGGTTCACGAGGATCCTCATCACTCAACATTCACTCACTAAAAGTGAACTGTTTTCAGAAAGTTCAAACTTTCTTCAATGGCCATCTTTATTTTTCAACACCTTTTTGATGTAAAAGGTCCTTCAACAAATGGCGGCCAAAACAACATCTTTCATAAAACATGCAATTTTGATACAAAACTCGAATTAAAATTTGTAAAAAAAATTTGTTTTTTCGTTTTCAGGTACTTTTGGCGACAACTCGAACTGATGAAGTTGAGTTAGTCTTTCATTTAAAGTTCAAGACAAAAATTGAATTTTCAAAAAGAAGGGTATTTTGAATAACGTTATACATGAAGATGTTTGTTGAAGCCTACCATTTTCATTTTTTTTTCTTTTTTCAACATGTGTGAAACATCACGCAAATGTTTCCTTCGATTTTATTTTTGTCGACATGTCATTTTGTATATCATATCTATTGCGCGTGCATTTCTTTTGAAATATTGTGTATGGAAATACTTTTGATGTTTTGAAATGTTTGATGATATAATTTTTTCTCTGTGTTTTGTGTCTCCAGCAGTCAATGTTTGTTTTTGATAACAATTTTTATGTTCTTGTGAATCGAACCGGGGCACCGTCGTTTACACACCGTATGTCCATGAATATTCAAAATTTTCACTCCACCTCCGTCATTAATATGTCTTTTCTCCTTTTCCACTTTCAGATTCTTCATGTTGAGCTTGTGGTCTGATCAACCATTTGGTTAACATTCTCTTCATTTCTTTGCATGTCTTTTCTCGCATTTGTGCTCATCGCTGGCCGATGTGTATGATTTTGCGGGAGGGAGATGAAAGAAAATTCCTATAACCACCCCCTTTTCTAATCCTGACCCCTTGTAAAACCCCTCTTAAAATCCCTTAACATCTATCCCTTAAATTAACTAAGCACAATCTGTGCCTTTTCTCTCTTATTCCAAGAACTCACTTTTTCCCTAAAAGATTATCCCTACCAATCAACGACTGTGCTTCCGAACCGATACGAATTCCCCATTTTCCCTCTTGGTAATATGAAAAATCCCCATCTCACGACACTTGGTGTTCGGCTGCCGACACGAAAGGATGTAAGCTAATTCTCTGAATAAACATGTTTCTGTGAAATCTACTCGGCCCAATCATGGATTAATATAGTCACGACTGCAATTAAACTAATGAAATGACCACCCAGTGGAACATTTCATATATATATATATATATATATATATATATATATATATATATATATATATATATATATATATATATATATATATATATATATATATATATATATATATATATATATATATATATATATATATATATATATATATATATATATATATATATATATGAATTTATATATATGTATATATGAAAAAAAAATGACTTTTTTTGCGAACTTCGGGTATCGGACCCCCTTAACCATTCTCGCGCCTTGTGAACTTTTTATACTCCTAGTACTCTTTTAAATTAATTTTATATTTATGTACCGAACACATTTAAATAGACTGTTTTAAGGTTTCAATTAGCAGTTATTTAATAACTTTATTTCTCATGTATACAGATGGTTCTTGTATAAAATCCTTTCCCCTTTAATATCTTCGCTTACAAACTTTATGAACTCGCCGTTTACACAGTTGTAATACGTCATATTTTTTAAATTAGGGTCCTAATGTGCTTTAATTAAATAGTCTGGTAAAAATGACTAGTGTGCTCGATAACTTCTCATTTAGAAATAATAACGAACAAAATTTAATTTTAGAACTAGTACGATTTCTTTATGGTACATGAAGATAATTTAAAATTATGTGCAATAATACTTTTTCCTCTTAGCAATGAATTTCCGAAACTTATTCACCAAGAAAAAATTCAATAGAAATTTGAGAAGACTTATTGTAGTTCTGTTATTTTAGTAATAAAATATACCTTGGGATAAAGTTTGGGAATTAAAATATTGAGTAAATTACTTTTAGATTATTGAGTAATTTAGTAAAAATTTGAGATTATTGAGTAACTTATTAGACTTTTAGATTATTGAGTAACTTATTACACTTATAGATTATTGCGTAACTTATTACACTTTTAGATTATTGAGTAAATCATTAGACTTTTAGATTATTGAATAGTTTATTACACTTTTAGATTATTTAGTTAATTATTAGACTTTAAGATTATTGGGTAAATTATTAGATTATTGAGTAACTTATTAAACTTTTAGATTATTGAGTAACTTATTCGACTTTTAGATTATTGAGTAAATTATTAAACTTTTAGATTATTGAGTAACTTATTAGACTTTTAGATTATTGAGCAATTTGTTACACTTTTAGATTATTGAGTAGCTTATTAGAATTTTAGACTATTGAGTAACTTATTAGACTATTAGATTATTGAGTAAATAATTAGACTTTTAGATTATTGAGTAAATCATTATACTTTTAGATTATTGAATACCGTATATACTCGCGTACAAGCCGAGAAATTTAAGTCAAAATTTTCATCACAAAGTAGGGGGGTCGGCTTATACGCGGGTCATTAAAATTTCTAATATAATTTGCCTAAAATGGGAAAAGGAGAGAAGTTGAAATTAGCGAATTCTTCTGAAATCGCCCCGACACATTTCCGAGATCGAGAATGTGCGTCACATGCTGACTGAAGACCGTTCTGCGCATCAGGGCGTAATCGTAACGCAAAATTTAACTACTCACATAAATAATCAGTTTAACTTAATAAAAAGTATATATTTTGATAAATATTTAATTGGTTTGTAGAATTTATGAAGCTAGTAAACGTTACTTTAATAGAATTTTGGATGGAAGACTAAGAAATTGACATCGTGCGTTGCGAATGGCACCACTTTAAAGTCAATGTCTTTCTTGCTCGATTGCAATAATTAAACAAAATTTATTTCCCCAATGCAGATTTTATTCCTTGATAATATTATGTACAGATATTAATAGTTGTTTCATTATTTTTTTTGATGGAATTGGCTTTAAAGTGGTAAAATCGCGGTTGGTAATCGACGAATTCAAGTTCTACTTTCAAGTCCTTTATCTCGTAATTAAAAACTAAATATTTTAATAAGAAGTATATATTCATCCATAAAGTAGTAGCATTTCCTTTCGAGATGGATAAAAAAAATGTTCATACGTTTTTAATAGCGACAGTAGTCAACGATGTTGACAGAAAATAGTTGACGTTTTCTAAGTTTTTAAATCTTTACAAAACGATGTTAGGGATTATAAATTGCACATTTTGGTATTTATGTTTGTGGTTTAAAATATTTTATTTGATAATAAAGGAGATTTAATTTAAGAAGTCCTATGGAGGTTTGAAAGACACCAGAACATCGCGAATGGTACATACTTTTAAGCCCGATGAATCGTCACGAACTTCGAGGAAGGTCGTTTCTCCAGCCACTTTCTTTAAACTTTTCATTTCTAGGCTTAAATATTTATTTTTCTAATTAAAAGTTCACATTTTCTCGAGGATTTGCCGATTTTTATTGGATTTTTTCATGTACGAAAATACAACTCGGTTTATACGCGAGTTTCCGATTTTGGACAAAAAAATCGGCCTAAAATTAGGGGGTTGGCTTATACGCGGATCGGCTTATACGCGAGTATATACGGTAGTTTATTACACTTTTAGATTATTTAGTTATTTATTAGACTTTTAGATTATTGGGTAAATTATTAGACTTTTAGATTATTGAGTAAATAATTAGACTTTTAGATTATTGAGTAAAAAAAATCATTATACTTTTAGATTATTGAATAGTTTATTACACTTTTAGATTATTTAGTTATTTATTAAACTTTTAGATTATTGGGTAAATTATTAGACTTTTAGATTATTGAGTAAATTATTAAACTTTTAGATTATTGAGCAATGTGTTACACTTTTAGATTATTGAGCAGCTTATTAGAATTTTAGACTATTGAGTAACTTATTAGACTATTAGATTATTGAGTAAATAATTAGACTTTTAGATTATTGAGTAAATTACTTTTAGACAATATAATTTAAAACATTCGTCACATAACAGGTAAATATATGTTCATATGAACAAGTAATATCTTTACCTGCATTACATTGGACCGTGTCAATCTAAAATGAACAGAAAGCAAACCAACACTTTATTTAAAAGGATTTGGTGTCGAACGTAAAAATGACTGTTTTGAGTTTTATTCAATTAATCTTAGAGTCATGAGTAAATTTTACTCACTAGTACACTTTATGTAATAAATAGCGCTAGTACATCCGAGTTATATTTAAATAAATAAGCACTATAAAAATTGCGTCCATTAAGTAAAAAATGCACTTTTAAATTTTTGAGCTAAAACCTCTAAAATATTTTAGCTGAAACCTCTAAGTTTTCTGGAAAGAAAATCCCCCTATCCGTCAAAAGACTATTTTTACGGCGAAAACAAATGCCCAGCCATTCCACCCCGAAAAAGTTAACAAAATGGAGCGAAAATAGCTTACATTAGGATTGTGAATAAATAAAGAGAAGCATTATGTTGCGAGCCTTCATTTTGCGGATGTTTTATAAATGAACCCTTTCAAGCCGGAGAAGGGGAAAACGCCCGTTTTCTGCGAATCAAAAGCCTCAGCAAGGCAAATATAGATACAAGTAGTCCATATATGAAATCTATTACCCAAAACGACCTTATTCCTTAATCGATAGGAAAGTATATTCTTTCTAAGCATAATTGAAAAGTTTTCTTTATTTTATTACGAGCTAAAGTGCTTCTGCGTTTATGACTTTGTTGGAAGGGAAAAAAGTACTTAAAATGAATTTATCAAGGATTCATTCGCGGATGACTTAGTTTGGAAAGAGAAATATGGCTGCGGAATGGATAAATATGGCTACGGAAATATGGCTATGGCTACGGATTGGCCATTAAACTAGACCAATGGCTATGGGTTATGTGACAATTATGTTTAAATTTTTTCCCTACTGAACGTTATATTCTCATGCAAAATTGAAAATGTTTTTTAATACCATTATGTTTTAAAGTGTTTCCTTATTTATGTTTTCTTTAAAAATATAAACAAAAAGTACGTTAAAAGAATTTTGACTTTTAAGTCACCTATGCGTAGGCGAAGTTTGGAATTCTAAAGTTGTTTTCAATGAGTAGAAGTTCCAATATATTTTGCAGGAACATATTTTTCAAGATATTTAAAAAAAATATTTAAAAAAAATGTATTTACATCCATAATGCTCGAGATTTATTTTTATTATTATGGACCAACAGATCGAGGGGTTGTGGCTAACTCGTCCCAAGCACATTTTTGTGTCGATTCTTTCCACTGCCGGCCGTTTGGCGACAATCACTAGTATTTTAACTCAATTATGTGGAATTTTATCGTAATGTTGATGATGTTATTTAAAGTTTCTTTCTAAAATCACTTAAAAAGGTTTTTTTTGTTTTCATTGTAGACATCATGCGTTGGAATTCCATTTTAAATACAAATATATATATATATATATATATATATATATATATATATATATATATATATATATATATATATATATATATATATATATATATATATATATATATATATATATATATATATATATATATATATATATATATATATATATATATATATATATATATATATATATATATATATATATATATATATATATATATATATATATATATATATATATATATATATATATATATATATATATATGTATATATATATATATACATATATACATACATACATACATACATACATACATACATACATACATACATACATACATATATATATGTATATATATATATAAACACACAAAGAGAAATGAATATTAAATAATACGTTGTTAATAATTATAAAACCACATTTCTTTTCAAATCAAGATTCATTTGAAACAAAAAATCTGTTCCTTTTCGAGCTTAAAAAATTCCCGTTTATGAGATCATTGTAAGAAAGACTGAGATAAAATCTATTTCTAAGCCGAATTCTATTTAAGGATTTTGTTCCCAAACAGGTTTCGGAAAGGGATCAGGCTATATGAAGATAAATAGTATCTGGATGGTGAGCTCGGGAGACGTTTTATTTCCTTCTCGCTCAAAGGAATTTTGTGTTCTTATTCTGCAACTAGATCCGCTATATTGGCCCGCAGCTCCGAAGGTTTACCAAAATGTTTCTGGAGACCAATTTTTTGTCATGGGATTCTTGAAAGAGGTTAACATGTGGCACGGGATCAGAATCGGGAGTGCGGGGGCTAAGTAGTCCCAAAAAACAAGGCTTTTCACAAAGTATCAATGTTTAGAAAAGAAACTGGATAGGGGAATCGACGGCAGGAATCATTTCAATAGGAGAAATATCACTTTAATTGTATTTTGGATTGTATTTTTCAAAAAATTTCGGTTTTGAGAAATTTGTTTTTGATATGGAGTGTAGTTCTTAATTAGTACTTTTTTATTTGATTTACGCGCTGTAAAAAATAGGTACTTCAAAATGAGTGCCTGAACGTATTCGTTTGTCTTTGAGTACAATTGCATCGTAAATGAGCGATGACGTACTCAAAATTAAGTAATCGTACTTTATCAAAAATGAGAAGTGGGATTTAATATTCCTAACCTCATTTTCTGTTCAACCCATCTTCACAAAGCGACCTGACAAACTTAAAATAGTTGTTCAGAAGATGGTTTTCCACATTATTTGATGTCGATTACTTTAATGGAAACTCAGTTATTACAACTCAATTATATTACTTATATTACAAGAAATTATATTATAATTCATATTATAATTTTATATTTTTCGACATAAGAAATTATATTATAATTCATATTATAATTTTATATTTTTCGACATAAGAAATTATATTATAATTCATATTATAATTTTAAATATAAGAAATGTACTCAAGTAAGAAATAAAGAAAAACCTTCCGTTCTATAAAATATTTTTTACTAACTAATATCCGACTCTTACTAGTTCTTTACAACTACTGTAGAAAGTGGTTATTGACATAGTCAATCAATAAACACATTTATGATAAACATATTAAAATTGATTAGACTATGTAAAGCAAAATAATTTTTTGTAGCTCTTTTCACATAAAAGTTCACTTGCATTCGCATAGCATAAATATATAATAAAACATATTAATGACTTTTATTTTACATACATGTCGATTGTTAAGTTTTATATTAAGTTTTAAGTATATATATATTTAATCCTAAAACAATATATCCTAAATTAAATAATCAAAATAGAATTTTATAGCAAAGTTTCTAAGAAAATCATATATTATTATTTTTTAAGACATTCTTTTGTATTTAATGAACTTATGAAACATTTTTTTAATCTAATTAATAACAATTTCTTATGTGCATCGTAATCAGATCAAACATCTTCCATTCTAATGAGACCAACCTTTTTTTAATTCTAAATCAGCATTACGAAAACTAATTGGAAATACGTTTTCTCCAAGAACCACTGTAATTTTGAGATTGGGAAAAAATCAATATAAAATACTACTGTTCGTTGTTTCCAGATTGCGTTCAATGCAATACAGTAGAAGATTTTATAAGTTAAGGGGACACAGTACCGTAAAAATAATCAAAACATCTATTTTTTTTTATTAACTTAAATTAACTTTCCAATATTTCTAAACATGTATGAAAATTTTCAGTGTTTAATTTAAAATATTTAAGAAGTTATTTGCATTTATATTGGGTGACAGCAGGCTAAATGTGCTTACAAAGCTGGAGGATTTTAATTTTTTTTAAAAACTTTTAAATGTTGAGTTATTAAATGTACTTTCATGTAAATGAATAGAGAACTCCAAAATTAAACAGAAATAGCTTGTACTTATGGAGTTATATATATAATTTAATGTTATAGTGAAAAATGCATTGAAATTTAAGTTGAAAGGCAGTTCTCCCAAAATTAAAAAATGACAAAGTATAAAAGTATTTGTTAATAAATATACTTATATTGATGCAAAGTATGATATATTTTGATAACAGTATAATGCATTTACCATAAATACCTTTTTTTTACATTTGAAAACTTTAAATCACTTTTTTTCAGTGTTTATTTTTAACGCATTTTACTGCATATGAAATGCTAAGTTTTTTTTTGTAATAGAGATAAAGATTCAATTTTTTTAATGAATATTATCAGATATGTGTTTGACATAATGGGTATGGAATAAGCCCTAGGACACATAGTTTTATTTTTAAAAATAATTCAAACAGAAAATTTTAGATTTTTCAGGGTTTTTTGGCTTTTGAGAAGAAAAAAAATTATATAAAATCTAATTTTAGTACTATTTCATATTCAATACCCAGTTTTGTTTATTATATTTCAAGGAATACAAAAACAAAATTTTGTGATAAAAAATTAAAAACTAAAAAAGTAGTAGGAAATTTAAAAAACAGCAATTTTTAAAAAAAAAATTTAATTCTGAATTTATTAAAAAACTTTTATGAATTTTTTTTAACAATTTTGTCATTAATTATATATTAAAGTATTTTGCATTCAAAAAAATAAAAATAAATATTGAAAATAAAAAAAAAATGTGAAAGAGTACCGTGTCCCCTTAAATATAAAATAAGCATTAAATTAAAAGTTAAAGGGAATTCTTAAAATAAGATAAAATTAGACATTTTAACAATAATATCATTTTCTTGGATGTAATAGTTTATTATCAACCAAACCGTTAAAATAATTTGTATGTCTATTCATCTATTTTAAGTTAATTAGTTTTTAAGTACTTAATGAGACATCGAAACTGGAAGTTTAGGCCCATAAGTGCGATGCTGTCATTTGAAGGAAAGAAGGCTATTTTCTAGTTTTAATGGTATGTTGTCAGTTTAATTACTCTCCTGTGATTAATTTATACTTTGCTAATTAGGTCATAAAATGCAAGGCCTCCGTGGCCGAGCGGTTAAGGCATTCAGCTACTAACCCGAGGATTGGTGGTTCGAATCCGCGCGATGGACTTGACAAAAGGAAAGGAAAAAAGTAGTGATTTTGTGATCAGAGGGTTGCCAGCTTCGCTACAAAAATACTAGAAAAGTCGTCCAAAACATCCGCAAAAATTAACGGCGAGTATACGGGACTGGTGCTCGATAAATCTGATTGGGGTCTAAAGTCCCGACGTCTATTGAAGGCGTTGGGTGCCAGTTCAGGTGTTTCCTCGTTATCTGACCATGGTTCTAAAATAACGAGGTGCAGGTATGAATGAATGTGTGTGTGAATGTGTATGTGTTCCCGGGTCTTTCCTTCGAGATGGAGCCCGAACCGTCGCCAGTAGTCCACTGTGCAGCTCTAGTGCGACGTTATTTAAACAAACATAAAATGCAAAGAATGTGCGTATGAAAATTTGCAATTCGAAGTCTACTGAAAGGATTTTTGTTATATTGATTGTAGATGAGTATTTTGCGTTCAACCTGCTTCAACTTTGCCGTATGTAGTGGCAATAACGAGATTGTTTGGAATTGAAAAATTGTGTTTGGTCTCAGACATAACTTCATTTATTAACAAAACATTGATGAACAAGACCAAATAAGCATTATTCGTCCATTTCGTAGCTAGTTTCAGCTCAGTAAAATTCGATGTAAACCTTTCAAGCAAATAACAGAAAACGCTTTTCAAGTACCCTCCAATACGGATCCATAAAGATGGTTTAAAATGAAAATAATATTGAAAAATGTACTCCGTTCAAAATAGGTATTCAAAAATAAGTAAAATGTACTCATTTTTGATTACATTACATGCTTATCATAGCTCCGAATGCATGTATCATTTTTGAAAAAGATATGTTCTCAAAAATGTGTAAAAATGAAAAAAAATAGCAGTAGCTTGCCTACGTAGGCTGCTTTCATAAGCCCCTTTCAATAAATATCAACAATTACAACCGACTTAACGGGAATCGAACCCACATCTGCAGGCACTGCAGTACACCGCCTTAGAAATTTTTAAAAGTTGTGTCAAAATGATTTTAAATAAGATAATTGAGTTGTAATAACTTAGGTTCCATTTAAGTAATCGACATCAAATAACGTGGAAAACAATCTTCTAAACAACTTTTTTAAGTTTGTCTGGTCGCTTTGTTAAGATGGCTTGAACATTAGCTGATATTAGCAATATGAAATCTCACTGCTCATTTTTGAGAAAGTACGATTAATTAAATTTGAGTAAGTCATCTCTCATTTACGATGCAATTATTCTCAAAGAAAAACAAGTCTGTTCAGGTACTCATTTTTAAGTATTTTTACAGTGTGCCTGAGCAATAAGTGAAGCGTCAAAATACGACATGTGCATGTATATATGTTAAGACATATATAGAAAAAATGCATATACAGACACACAATTTACAATAAACTTATTTAAAAATTATGTGTTTTAGAGATCGTTGGTATAAGAAGTTTGCCTTTTCGAAATGGTTGGCAGATTCTTCACACTCAGAAATAGGAGTTTGGCTTTGTCAGATGCTATTTGGTGATTTCCAACACCCAATCGAATATTTTTCCAAACTAAGCCATATCTCCTCAAACTGAAACTGCGAGTTTAAATGAAAATCAACAGAATGTGGCTAATTAGACTAGTGCAATCAAATACGCGTCACATATTGAATGCTAGTACAAATGATATTAATATCAGATATTTAATATTCGTTAAATATAGTATAGAAAATATTACAATTTATGAATACTCACATTCAGTGGCTTCAACGTTTTCGACATCTCATATTTATTCCTAACTAAGCCATATCTCCTCAAACTGAAACTGCGAGTTTCAATGAGAATCAACAGAATGTGGCTAATTAGACTAGTGTAATCAAATACGCGTCGCATATTGAATGCTAGTACAAATGATATTAATATCAGATATTTAACATTCATTAAATATTGTATAGAAAATATTACAATTTATGAATACTCACATTCAGTCGCTTCAACTTTTTCGACATCGCATATTTTTAATCCTAACTAAGCCATATCTCCTCAAACTGAAACTGCGAGTTTCAATGAAAATCAACAGAATGTGGCTAATTAGACTAGTGTAATCAAATACGCGTCACATATTGAATGCTATTACAAATGATATTAATATCAGATATTTAACATTCGTTAAATATAGTATAGAAAATATTACAATTTATGAATACTCACATTCAGTCGCTTCAACTTTTTCGACATCGCATATTTATTCCTAACTAAGCCATATCTCCTCAAACTGAAACTGCGAGTTTCAATGAAAATCAACAGAATGTGGCTAATTAGACTAGTGTAATCAAACACGCGTCGCATATTGAATGCTAGTACAAATGATATTAATATCAGATATTTAACATTCATTAAATATAGTATAGAAAATATTACAATCTATGAATACTCACATTCAGTGGCTTCAACGTTTTCGACATCGCATATTTATTCCTAACTAAGCCATATCTCCTCAAACTGAAACTGCGAGTTTCAATGAGAATCAACAGAATGTGGCTAATTAGACTAGTGTAATCAAATACGCGTCGCATATTGAATGCTAGTACAAATGATATTAATATCAGATATTTAACATTAGTTAAATATATTATAGAAAATATTACAATTTATGAATACTCACATTCAGTCGCTTCAACTTTTTCGACTGGCTCATCAATGGAACAGTTTCTGTGCCCGCACAATCGCCTCAGCGTGGATAACATACCAAAAAGCGCCAAGATCCAGATAAAGAACTCTAGTTAGAAAAATCAATCAAGACTCCGATTTTATGAACGACTGATGATTGCCAAAGATTAAATTCGAATGTCTGACCAATTCTATTTTAATTTGGAAAAAACTCCGGTTTTATATATTACCTCCCCCTCCAACTCGCGTTCTCTGATTGGTCTAAAACAGGACAGCCCTTCAGTGAGGTTGCGTAAATACCTCGACAAATAGGAAGCGTGCGAACAATAACAATAATCACCGAAAGAAATTCCTGGAAAGTTTGAAGATCTTGTTTTTAAGTTTAAAGAGCATTAGTGTTTTTCCTGTGATGATCAGAAGCCTCAAACACTCAAGCCGGGATCTTTATTGGCAGTTGTTTATTTGCAATAGACGTATCATCACAAGCAACACATTAACGGATTACAGGTCCGATCTGTCAGGGGTTTTGATTTTATTTTTGTCTCTTCCAGATTCTAAAATAACGTTATAGGAGATCGTGGATGGTGGTTAAAGGATGAAGAAGTAGTGCGCAGAACAACGGATTCCACCCATTTTAGATGGCGGACAGAAGATGGTAAGTAGTGCTACTACTAAAGTTACTCTTGAATGTTTTGTGGATTGATGATCTTTTTCTTCACTTTTCAGCTATTTACAGAAAACAAATTGTTTTTAGTGGTTATGAACTCTATAGCCTTTCAGTTACAAAATGGGATGTCGGTTTATTAAAAGTAAGTCATCTTAAAATGGCAATAAAGGTTAATAAAAAATGCGCTTTGTTTTACTAGCAGTTTTATTTTAAGGTTTGTCGGGGGGGATCTTCTTTTGCCTTAGGCTCCTAAACTTGTAAATCTGTCCCTAATTCTAGCTTTAGTATTGTGCAAACTGCATTCATTAGTTACAGCAACTATTGTTATAAGCTTTATCCTCCTACATAAATAACTTAAGTCATATAAGATAAAAATTATAGAAACACTTTTTCCTTTTACAAATTAGAAGCTTGAATTTAGAACAAGTATTTAAACAAGTTGAAATAACAATTATTTGTAAAATAGTTAGCACGATTTGCATTTTAAGTGGCAATTAAGAGCATTCATTACATTAGCAGTCTACATGACTTTTTTGCTTTCTATAGTACCTCATATGAAATGCAATCATGAAGGCATATTTTCTGGTAAAATTTCAATGTCGGAGTTGATGTTACACCACGTTTTGAGGTCTCTTGGGTCCAAAAAAAAGAAGTTTTTAAAAATTCATCCGTATGTTGTTCAAACTCAATAGCTCCAGAATGGATAATGCAACGTGATTGATAGACAAGTTACTCGTGTATATTAAATTTCTCTCATTTTTAAGTATTGCACGAGCAAAGATCCGATTGTTTTCTTTGAAATTGCTATGAAGAGGTATTTTTATGTATTCTAAAAATTGAAGTCTGGGAAAACAGGGTTCAAGTTTTCAAAAGAGGTGTCAGATGTCAGAAAAGTGATTTTTTTATATGTTCGCTATTTTAGTTTTGGAATTCCGCCGAGAAATCGCTATTTACAGCATGCCAAAGCCACTTTACAACCTAATTCGAGTTAAATGAGTTAGTTTTAGAGAAAACAATGCACTGTAGAAGTTTTTATTTTGAAATTAATTTAATAGCTATCTAGAATATAGAATCTTGATAGATAAACAGTTTTGTGATCTTACATACCAGTTTTTTTTTAATATTAACATATTAACATAATGAAGAATGGCAGCTGCCAATTTTTTTTTTTGAAAAATCAGTTAAAAATTGACTTTATGCTCATTAAATGCCTTTTAGTTAAGTAACAATTAATTAAATTTTTTTAGAATAAAATTATCTGTTATTTTATTCTGCGCTAATCTTTTTAAATACGAAATTTTTGTTTTGTTAGCATATAATTGGGATTTTATCTATCTATATCTTACAAATATTTAACAAAATAATAATTTAAATAAATAAATTTAATAAAATTTAAATAAACTAATAATAAATTTAAATAAATTAATAATAAATTTAAATAAATTAATAATAAATTTAAATAAATTAATAATAAATTTAAATAAATTAATAATAAATTTAAATAAATTAATAATAAATTTAAATAAATTAATAATAAATTTAAATAAATTAATAATAAATTTAAATAAATTGATAATAAATTTAAATAAATTTAAATAAATTAATTATAAATTTAAATAAATTAATAATAAATTTAAATAAAATACAATAAATAATACAATAAATTTAAATAAATTAATAATATATTTAAATAAAATAATAATAAATTTAAATAAATTAATAATAAATTTAAATAAAATAATAATAAATTTAAATAAATTAATAATAAATTTAAATAAAATAATAACAAATTTAAATAAATTAATAATAAATTTAAATAAAATAATAACAAATTTAAATAAATTAATAATAAATTTAAATAAATAACAACTTTTAATGCTTTATACATTTTTCGATGAAAATTTTTAATTTTCTATTAATGTATCAAAAAATGTTTTAAAAAAACGTAAAACGAAAGCAATAATTGCTCACATATCAATAATATTTATTAAATTTAATTTCGAAACTTACATACATCGACTACAATTAACATATTTAAAATAATTACATATTTAATGCCAAAGTGAAAAACACAAAAATAGCGCACTTTATTAAATGTTGTGCTTTAAAAATAATCTTATTAATGTAGATTATTCAGTCTAATAAATCTTATTTAGTCTTAGATTGTCAATTAGTTCCTTAATCAAATCGCATTAACATCATTACTGATATTTTCCCGTGTAGCGCTAAAATTAAGAACTCGCGTTTCAAGTCACTTTTTCACTGTGACTAGATTAGCTTTTTCGGAAATAACGCAAAAGCCATTGCATTGATTTTTAATAAGACATTTCAAGCGCTCGTACATTACCACGAAATTCGTAGCGTTTTTATGGTTGTCCTTCCCTTGAGGACCATCCAACACGTTAACATAAACCTGCTTATTGTTTTATATCCAAATACCTTGGCGAAAAGAATTTGGCGAATTTTGAGTTTTAAAAAAGGCGGGAAACATTTTTGCTTATTAAGATTTTTTAAAGTGTTAAATATTTAATGTGTCGTGAAATCTAGCAATGAAGACTAGGATTGTTTTGTGTGCCATATGCAAACAATTTTAATTAAAAAAATTGTCTCAATTGATTATTTATATATTTCGAGTTTCAAAATCAGATAGATCCATTTTCATAAATTTTAAAGGAGATGCTAAAAATGATTGCCAGTCACATAGTTTTAGATCTAAACCCATGACTTTGAATGTATATTTATACCAGATTTATACACTTTTGGTGAATAACGCTTTGCAATGTGGTAGTGCATTGAGAACTTGTAAAAAATATTAAAAACAAAACTATTTTGCCAAATATGTGGATCTATTTGATTTTGAAATTAAATGAGTCGTATGTTTTCATAATAATATGAAATTTATATTAAACGTAAAAAACATTTTTTTATGCAAATAAAAAAAGCAAACTGTCTATATTAGTAATAAATAAAAAAATATTTTTTGCAATAACATTTATGAATTCTTATTTAATTCATTTATTGTAATAAAGTATTTTAATGATATTTAAAAAGTCTTTATAATTTTTTCTAACAATTTTAATAATTTAAATGTTTACTTGCTCTCTATGAACACGCATTTAATAATTTCATAGGTAACATAAAATTTATTCATATTGTGTAAAAAAAAATTCATTCGAAATATATATTAATGTAAAAATAATTAATTATTAATGAATAATTTAAATATTAATGACTCCAGATTTATACAAATAATTTTCACTTAGGTATAAATATTTAAAATTTCACTAATGCACACATAATAATTTTTTAATTTATTCTTCAAATTTTAATCAGTTAGTTAATTTCATATTGTTGAGGATTGCAGTAGAATCAAACATTATACATACTATTGCTGTAAATATACTAATTAACACTAAAACGGGTTGCTTAAAAAGGAATTCAATGAGCAACAGAAACGAAAAGTTTTTAAATTTTAATATATGAGTTTTTGAGAAGTAACTAAGAGATAATAAAATATTTTAAAATCGAAATACATGTTATTTAATTTTTCCTAAATTTTTAGAGAAAAAGTGTTAAAGAGCATTGAAGTTACAAAAAATATTATAAACAAAAAAAAATACAATTGGAATATACAAATATATATGAAGAGTTAAATTTAAACAAGTGGAAATCAATTTTTTTATTATACATCTGGTGTATATCTGAATTCAACTTATTTGATATATATTTTTATTAAAATTCGCCAATACTAAACAAATAAAATATTTTGTAATAATAAGAGGTATTTTAATCTGCAGGAAAATGTATTTGTGAAATGGTTTGGAATTTTTCTTTTTCGTAAGAATTTTATTCATTATTTTATCGCTGATAAAATGCAATTTATTTTTTAGATATGTATTAAATATTTCATATAATTTATTATTATAATAGTTATTAAGAAATTTAGTTTTTAGAATATGTGTTTTATAAGTTTTACGGTTAAATTTTCATACCTCAACATATTTGAGATTAGATGTAGTTAAATTGTTTTTTTTATTTATATGGAGAAATTTTTGCGTTATATTTTTGCTATGTTTCTTTGTAAATACAGACTGTTCGAAAATATTTAACAAAAGGTCTTTAATTTAAATGTCAGAAACATTAACTATCTGTAAACAATGTGAGATCATTATATTATTAAAGTATATAATTTTTCAAAATTCATAGTCAATATGTCCCTAAAATATGGTTAAACTGTTTATTAATAAATACCTTGGAGATGTAAATTACAAAAATGGTATTTAAAAAATAATACAATAAAATAAAATAACAAAAAAAAATTCAATTTGTTTTTTACTAAATTTACATTTTTGTTTGCACTTATAATCGCAAAAATGTTAATATAAAAATATTTACTTTAATCCCATCAAATTAATTTGAAAATAATTTCATACTGGTAATTAAAATTATAAAAAATATTTATAACGTAAACTAATTAGTTCCGTCAAAAGAAGAAATATTAGTAATTTTTCCTGTTTTGTATTTTTTTCCTATTTTTATGCAAACAATGTTTTAATTATTGTGAATGTGTTTCTTATGTATGATAATTTTATTTAATTTAAAAACATAGAGCTGTGAGATTTCTTGAAATTGTCATTGAAGCAGTTTTTATCTTTAAATTGTTTTATATTTAATTGTGAAATTCCCATCGAGATTGTAGTTAAAATTGCGATTTTAATCCGAGGGCTTTACAAACTCTTTTATCAACAATTAGGAACTCTTTTCTAATCCCCTAGATTGCTTGCGTATCCTCGGGGAACTTTTGGTTAAACCAATAGAAAAGAGCGATGGCCTGGTTGGTAAATAAAAAAGCGAGTTGCGGTTGGTTGGATTATTGACGAAGTAGAGCTACAAAAAATAGTTTTGTTTTGACGTTCAAAGTTCAATTTCTCTTTGGAATTTTTTTTAATTACTAATGTTTTATAAAAACGTTCACATATTTATTGGAAACATAATCGTATATATATATATATATTTTTAATTCTTAGTTTTTTTTAAAAATAATTTTAATAATTATTTTTTTATAATGTAACCTACTTCAATTTATACACTGTTAAAATAGGTTAAAAAAATTACTAAAATGTACTAATTTTTTAATACATTCGACGCTTATCATAGCTCCGAATATATAAGTTTCATCTTTGAAAAAGACATGTACTCAAAAGCAAAAATGAATGAAATGAGCAGTTGCTTGCCTACAAAGGCTGCCTTCATAAATCATTTTCAATAAATATCGACAGTTACAACCAAGACTTATCGGGAATCGAACTCAGATCCACAGACAATGAAGCTTAGAGCCGTATCAGTTGTACTAGCAGGGCGACGTGAAGAAGTTATAAAAAGAAAAAAATGTTAAAAAGGTGTGCTAAAAGAATGGGAAGTAAGATAATTGAGTTGTAATAACTCAGTTTCCATTTAAGCGATCGATATCAAATAATGTGGAAAACCATCTTCTGGACACCTATTTTAAGTTTGTCATGTCGCTTTGTTAAAATGGCTTGAACAGAAGCTGATATTAGCAATATTAAATCACATGGCTCATTTTTGAGAAAGTACGATTACTTAAATTTGAGTACGTCTTCGTCATTTACGAAGCAATTGTACTCAAATAAAAAGGAGTATGCTCAGGTACTCATTTTTATGTACCTTTCTTTTACAGTGTAGATGAGATAATCACCTGTGCGAATCATGGAATTTTTCGTGTAAAATAAAAGCAGTATTAAAACAAATTTTATGTCAAATTAATAACTTGCATAAAATAGAATAAATAACATCCGCCACATTTTACAAACTAAATACATTTTATTATTAATGGATGTTTTTTTTTGTTGCTAAACCCATCTGCAATCCGTCATTCGACATTTTGAAAAATCGACTTATTTAGAATTTATTTCCTTCAAAAAAGAACGCCTGCTAGTCTAATTTATAATTTGTGGGTTATTTTGATTCAGAAATCTATGCTGTATTTACGTTATTTTAATTTGTTCTCTAGACGATTCTTTATTTCAATTAAAACATTAAAGACAATTGCGTTTTTTTTTTAATCTAAATGTGTTTTTCTAATTGTCAGTTTATTTGAATAAAAAACCAGGTATGTAACTTCGTTATATTAACATATAAACAGTGTTAAATATATTGCAGTTAATTCTCTCTTTTAAACAAAACGCAGGAATAATTGTAAATAATTCGACTTTTCTAGTTTTTAAGCACAAGGTTTCATTCATAAAAACTATCACAAGTTTATTTTGTATACTCAAACAGTTGAATCACCCAGAAATGTATTTTTTGCTAAAATGTACTACATTAAACAATGTAAAATAAAAAAAAAGAACGTTAACAAAACATAAATTTAACAATGTAATTTAATATTTAATTAAAAAAAAACATTTTATCCCGTGACCCATTTCCTCCACCTTTTCCTAAGCAGTATAAGCCTAAGACTTTTAAAAAATCCATTGATCGCAGAATATTTGTATAAAATTAAAGAATCTATTTTAATGAAAAAATCAAGATATGCAAGTACGTCTTGCATTTTCCCCAATTATCTAATGCGTTTGAACTTTAGTTTTATTCAGTAATTGCGTTGTATAGAGTTACAAAAGATGACATCCTTGTTAACCTGTAAACTTTCACGTTTTTTTAACGTATTTCACCTTTATTTAAAGTACAAAAGATATTAACTTTCAAAAATGATCGAATCGATATAAAAATTTGTTTTGTTAAAATGATGTTAAACAAAAGGTTTGGGTTGTCGGTATTTGAACATATACGACGGAATTGCATATTTTGTTCGAATATTTGTGATACTTGGAGTAAACGCGAAATGAACCCAAAATTATTATTTTTTAAAAAAATGTGTTAGAAATATAACTTACGCATGAAAATCCAAATTCGAGTTATTTTATATGAAATGTTTACTCTTTTTGTTTAAATGATCATTGATAGTTTAACCTTTCTATTTCATCTAATTGTAGAGAAACAAATATATCAAACACTTTCTTCAAAAGTGACACAACTGAAAATCATTGTGTTTTTAGAAAATTCCATAAACTGTTTTTGAAGATAGTCAGACGACAATTGAGCGACATGACTTTTGGTCGAATATTTGTGATACTTGAAGTAAACGCGAAATGAATCCAAAAATATTATTTTTAAAAAAATGTGTTAGAAATATTTTTGAGAAGAAAACATATCAAACACTTTCTTTAAAAGTGACGCAACTGAAAATCATTGTGTTTTTAGAAAATTCCGTAAACTGTTTTTGAAGATAATTATGTAGATTTATAAAGTACATATTTATACCAAAACCTGATTTTTTTTTGAATTTTCGGATATAACTGCTTTTGCATTTGGACTACTCATATTTTGTCCCTATCAGCCAAAACAATTTGTTTTCAAATGAATAAAAAATATTAGCATTTCATCTCATGCAAGATAAATTTTATATTTATGTCGCCCTAACAATATTGTTTGCTCGTATGAATTCTGTGATATTTTTGAAAAACAATAGAAAAAGAACACCTATTAAAAAACTTATGAAAACAGGCATTTTTGAAAAGACATAAAAAATCACTGTAGCGTCTCTACAATTTCCATTTCTTAAGCAAATATTTATAAGTGTTTATCTTTCTCTAAAACAAACGAAATTTGTTTTGTAAATAAATATATAAGAAACACTAAGGCCCATTCTACAGGAACGAGTAAAACGCGCGTGGATAAAAACCACGTTAGTTTGTAAGCTCCAATATCACAGCCATCTTTAAAGCTCGCGCGCGTTTATCTCGTCCTTGTAGAATGGGCCTTAGCAAAATAATTTTTCATTGCTGAGAAACTTTTCGAAATTGTTTTTCGGGGATGTGCTTGGCATATGGGAAATACTATTATTTTCTTTTTTAAGTTGTTGAATTGATTTTGCCCTATTTTATTTTCAGTATTTAAAATCGCCTCAAAATTTTTATTTTTATTTTTTACTGCCTGTTACCGTAATTTCGATGGGAAATTATATTGTAAAAATTCATTGTGTTAACAATTTTATTGTTATGTTACGCAATGTAGTTATTATTATTTGCATATTGCCAAGTCGTAAAGATATTCGAGCCAAGTCGCCAATTATTGCCAAGTCGGGATAAACGCCAAGGGGATAAGGATTCCCAGCAAAATAAGTCAGCATGAACCTTCATCAAAATTGTCAAAATGAAGGTTTTTTGAAGGTTTTATAAAGGATATTAAAACAAAAAACTGCAGGTTTTTTTGAAGTTTTTAATTTTCCTGCATAAAACCTTTAAAATATCTGCATTTTCCCTTCATGATTAAAAATTGAAGGTTTTTTGCAGGTTTTTATGAAGGTTTTTTGCAGTTTTTCTGAAGGACAATGGAACAAAACCATTAATTTTATAGATCTTAAAAAAAACTGCAGTTTTCCTGCATAAAACCTTCAATTTCAAAATTTTGATGAAGGTTTTATGCTGACTTTTTTTGCTAGGTTGTCACCGCTGGTATGTCAAATTACTCACGACTAACATAAATTTATAAATTTCACTTATTCACGAGCATTTTAAAAAAATAAGTCAGATAAAAACACTTAACTAGAGAAATTCTATCTTTACAAAGAAACACAAATATCTTTTCCAAAGAAATTTCCATTAGATTCGAAATTTTACGCACTTCATCCTTTTTTTTAAAAAAAATCAAATAAAATGCGTTCTTTCTATTTAAGAAGAGAAAAATAGAACAACGTAGAAATTGGTCTATTAATATGCAAACACCGCCGAGACAATGATAAGAGCTTCACATCTTCCACAATTATCCTTTTTCTTTCTGTCCATCGATCGTTAAATACTAAACAAACATCGTTTTTTCCTTCATTCGGGAGGATAAGCGTTTTCAAACTTTTTTGCGTTCTTGATCCAGAGAGTTGCGACGCATTTTATTGCTTACTCTGTGGATAAATTCTCTCGCGGGAGCGTCATGTTGAAAGTAGTTCTTTTAGAATTCGAGGCGAGTAAGGTAATACCGTCTAATAAAAAGTGCGCTGATGTTTGTAAAAATGGGAGAATGGCAAGACACGATTTTCTTCGGTATTTGCGAGATTTTTGAAATGTTTTGTGTTTTATTGAAATACTTGACGCGTATTAATTTCAGTTTCTCGCGAAATTTGTAAACCATAAACAACAAAAAAGTAATTAGGCAAAAATGATTGAATCGTAAATAATTTTTAAAAATGAACGAATCTTTTAGTTATATTTATGCTAATTTATTACTCTTAAATAAATTATAGCAGTAATTTTACTTTTATTAACACGCTCACTGCCGGTGTCTAAAAGGATGCAAGTTGAATATTGATGTTTACGTGCTATTTTAAAGTTGGTATAACGCGCATGTGCGTGGCCGTCAGCGAACATGTTAAGACTTCTGTATTATAAAAAAAAATCATTTTTATTCAAAGTCAATTGTTTTATTAAAATTTACTTCAGTTGAAAATTGAATTTCTAAGTTTTCCAATGCTGTGTAGTTAATTTGCTTCGTTAACCCGAGCAAAATAATATATACTAGGGACTCCGCCCCCTACTTGCTAACCCTCGTCAACCCCTGGAGATTGCTACGCAACCTAATTAGTGATTTTCTCACATTAATTCCCTGCATTTCCTGAATTTTAGTTGAATTCAGCTCGTTTGACTAAGTCATTTTACTGTAGTTCAAATTTTGAGATGTAGATGGCGCCACGCTTTAGTTTTTTAAAGCGAAACAAGCCAATTAATTATTTAATATTTTATAGTTTTGCCTCATTCGGCCACATTTATAGTTCACTCTTTTCAAATGGAACCTTGATAATAGAAATTGGTTATACAGTTTAGTGCGAGTGACTGTCACAACAAATCACCTCGGCTATTAAACATATAGATATATTCGTTCAATTACTAGCTTTTCTGAACAAATGGGCACTACAAATGTTTTTTTTAAACCAATAATTTTTTAATTTTGCTGTAGAACACATCCATTTGAATGGACCTGGAGGTCATAATCACTGTAGAAAAATTTCATAAATTTTGCAAAGTTTAATTAGTAATAAATTTGCATTAATAAAGAGTATGAAAATCGAAAGCGTCCACGAGATCGTCCATTTTATGCTGGTCTCGCTTAATACGCCATATTGTAAACAAACAGCTGTTGCCAGATTCCAAAATCTAAAAAGTGATTTCCGATTCATCCTTTATGATGCCCCTCTATTTCTTGTTTGCTACAATAAAATATTTCACAATAGGAGGGAAAGCTAAAACATCCATTTTAATGGATGGCTGGCCCCAGGAGGTTAACGTAGAATTGAGCTTATGCAATAAAATAAAATAATAGAGCTATTTCTAAAGTTATTTCATTCAAATGCAAACTGTAAAAGTTTTTTCCATTAAAATTGTAAATATGGATAATATGAATTTTTTATTTGAAGCGATAAATTTTTATATACGTGACTATGCTGCAATGCAAGCATTCATATTTAAACTTTGTGAATTTGAAAATAAAAATAAATTGGATTTAGAAAGATTTTCAATACTTGAAGAGTTTATGGCTATGCAAGTCCAAATTTATACTAAATAAAGATAAAACGTGTTTTTCAGAAAAATGTCGTTGCATTTTCAGCAAAGAAGTGGCTTTACCTCCTATACTGGAAATACTTCCTAAAATAAAATCAAGGAATTCTGGCACTAAGCTCTTCAGACTTTGTCTATTTTGTCCGAACTATAGAAGTTTGAATTTTTTAGGTGGATACAAATATTCTAAGGCAAATAATATTAAAATATATGTAGATTTTCAAGATCACAAGACCGGCTTTATAAAATGTATATATTTGCATTTTATTAATATATCACAATATTTTTGTTATTCCGGTCAAATGCCTATGTATCAAGGACACGTCTCATCGTTTTATATTATAGTGTCGCAATTTTCCCCTTTAGTGGCACAACAAATTATATTACTTGCAAAAAAGGATAGCTAAATCACTTTTGTATTTATGTGGCTAATATTTGTATACATTCCATTATACGCTTTTTAATAATTTCTTTTTATTACGAATCAGAAAGGAATCTTATAAGAAATGTTTTCTAATTGTAATAAGATTTCATCGATTCTAATCTTAAAAAAAGTATAAACAAACCAATTGGCAGCCTGAAGCGAAAAGAGGAAATTGAACAAGTATTTTCTGCTCAACTCCGATAACTGTTAAAAATAGGTACTCAAAAATAAGTAGAATGTACTCATTTTTGAGTATATTCGATGCTTATCATGGCTCCGAATATATAAGCATCAACTTTGACATGCACTCAAAAATGAGTACAAGAAGTAAAAATGAATAAAAAGAGTAGATGCTAGCCTACATAGGCTGCTTTCATAAATCACTTTTAATAAATATTGACAATTACAACCAAGACTTACCGGGAATCGAACCCAGATCCGCAGGCAGTGCCGTCCAGAGCCTTATCCGTTAAACTACAAGGGCGACTTAAAGAAGGTATAAACAGAATAAATATTAAAAAGGTGTCCCAAAAGAATGGAAAGTAATATTATTGAGTTGTAATAACTCAGTTTCCATTTAAGCGATCGGCATCAAATAATGTGGAAAACCATCTTCTGTACAACTATTTTAAGTTTGTCATGTCGCTTTGTTAAAATGGATTGAACAGAAGCTGATATTTGCAATATTAAACCCTACTGCTCATTTTTAAGAAAGTACGGTTACTTAAATTTGACTACATCATTGCTCATTTACGATGCAATTGTTGTAGAAAACGAGTTGGTTCAGGTACTCATTTTTAAGTACTTTTTTTACAGTGTCTTTTTACATGTTTTCTTTGTTTTCGCATTCTATGGACAACGTGGATTTATATACCGATTTTCATTGACTGTAGATATTACGTCCTTAACCCAAATATCCAATAACGACCTTTTTCAGAGTTACCTTAAAACATGCATTTATAATAAAAAGTCGACATCTAAATTCTACCTTGAAACTATACTTACATGCTACGTTGAAAGGTAGCAAACAAATATTTACGCTTCCTTCAATTAACCTACAAATGCAAATATCTTTTACTTGAATGAATTTTGATTTTCAAAATCCTAAATAATGTAATAAATAAATGTTTACTACACGAAATACGATAGCGTTGAAAATTGAGTAATTCTTTTAATTGAATCATTCCCAATATTGGCAAAATAGCCTTTTACTATACAGTACCCTGTAAAAAAAAAAGGTACTTAAAAAAGAGTACCTGAATATACTCGTTTTTCTTTGAGTACAATTGCATCGTAAAAGAGCGATGACGTACTATAATTTAAGCAATCGTATTTTCTCAAAAATGAACAATGTGATTTGATATTCCTAATTTCAGTTTCTGTTCAAGACATCTTAACAAAGCGAACTGCCAAACTTAAAATAGTTGTTCAGAAGATGGTTTTCCACATTATTTGATGGCGATTGCTTAAATGGGAACTGAGTTATTACAATTAAACTATCTTACTTCTCATTCTTTTGCACACCTTTTTAACATTTATTCTGTGTATAACTTCTTTGCGTCGTCCTGGTATTATTAGAATGAATTTTGATTTTCAAGATCATGAATAATGTAATAAATAAACGTTTACTATACGAAATACGATAGTGTTGAAAATTGAGTAATTCTTTCATTTGAAGCGTTTCTAATATTGGGATAGAAGCCTTTTACTATACAGTATCAATTCAGAAGAGTCTGTCTGTAAATTACTGTCTTCAACTTTTAAGGCTACAGAAACCTTTAAAGAATTTTGTTAAAGATAGATATTGGGAAGTGTTACTCTAAATTAAATTCAACCTTATAAATATGGATTTTAGAGTAAAAAGCCATACTTTCCGTTTGCTGGGAGAGCGTAGTTTGATTTATCAGGTTTCAACTTAACTTTAACAGTTCAAAATTACTTTTAACTAAGAACTTGCATTTATTTTTATTTGATAAATGTAATAGAACTCCAATAATCCACATTATTGTCACAAACAAAGATTAAAAATGGTGCTCTTTACTTTTAATATAATTAACTATCAATGTTAAGGCATTTTTTTTATTATACTGTTAAAAATTTCAGTTCAAGGATATGTCATATCTTGGTTCAAAACTGAGGTCTGCAGCAATTACACCATATTATGGTGGAATCTAGGTTGAACCAAAAATTAACTATCAATGTTAAGGCATTTTTTTTATTATATTGTTAAAAATTTCAGTTCAACGATATGTCATATCTTGGTTCAAAACTGAGGTCTGGAGCAATTACACCATATTATGGGGGAATCTAGGTTGAACCAAAAATTCTTTATCGGAAAAAAAGTTGAGGTTTCACCGATAATTGGTTCAATCTCCTTAACTGCAATCGAAACTTTTGCTGTCCATATATCAACAAGCCGTAGAATCACAACCAAGAAAGACAACGCCGAACAAGGTCCTCCTTGGCCCAGTGGACAGAGGCGTTCAGATATGATTCAGAGGATTCCTAGTTCGATCCATATCGGTGGACTTGACAAAGAAAAGTAAAAAGTTGAACTATTTTGTTGAATTAAAAGTTGAATTGATTCAAACATTTGAATTATTAATAAATATTTAAATTTTTTAAAACATAATTTTTAAATCCGTCTTTTTTTTCTGATATAGGGTTGCCAGCTTCGCTACAAAAATACTACTATTAAAATACTAAGAAAACTCGAATTTTGAGTTTTATGCAACGTTATGAGTTTTGATGCAACGTTTAACCACTAATTGGTATCCGTGATAGCACCGTAAAATGGTGAAACTAAGCATCAAATGTTTGTTGCAGCTAAATGGGTACCAAATTTTGGTGCAAGGTCGTAATAATTTGTAACAGTGTAGTCTTAAAAATAAAGCTCGACAAATAGGATTATTTTATAGCAACGAATCCAATACAAATAAATAATATATATAAAAGCTATAAATATATTTACGAACTCAATTCTTATATTTGTAGTTCAGATTTAAACTTCACTATGTGTAAGTTTTTTTCGGAAACGTAGAATTTGACGCATCGAGTATAAAATATTTAAAACATTTTTCTTTTCGTCATATTATAGAACCGATAAATTTATATAAAGTAAATAATAGAATATTGAAATACTTCATACAAGTATCCTATAAATTTTTTACTGGCTTTATTTTTTATACTTATGTTACAGAACGGTAAACGGTATAAATTCGAAAAAAGCTGAAAACAATGACAAATTTAAAGATTCATATAATCAATACTTCGCAATTTTTTTTTAATATTGTTTTACTACTCTAACAAAATATGTTAACAAGGGGAAAAAAATGGACAATAGTTAATAGCATACATTTCAAAGCTCAATATTTAAATTAAATAAACTATAATACATTAAAATGTGTAATCCCATATTAAAATTATGTAAAAGTAGTGAAAAATTGAACTTTTTTTAAACTGATAAGTAATCTTATATTTAAGTATTTTTTTACGTTTATTGTTATTTTTCTCTGAAAAATTAGCATATTTAATAATGTATAATTTTATTAACAGTAAGACAAGTTACTTAAATCGTTAAAATATCGTTTGCAATTCAAAATAATTTTGTTTCCGTTATTGGCACTTTGGAAATGACGTCATAGATTTTATTAATTTGATAATTATTGAAAATATCCACACATTGGGCTTTTTGTTACCATACGGAGTCTTTCAAAAATTAAAATAACTGGAATATTTTCTTAGGGAAATGGTTTAGAATTGTTTTAACGTTATAATTGTTTTGAGTCATTTGTTTCGTTTGTATGCTGGTTAATTTTAACTATATTTAATTATATTAGATGAAATTTTTGGAACAATTCTTTCAAAATACGAGTAATTTGTGTATGAATGCAGTTTTATTTATTTGAAAAATATTTTATGCAAGTATTTTTTTTAATGTACAAAGTTTAGTTTCACTGAATTTTCAACTCTATATTACTTTTCGATGTTATTAAAGAAATAAAATTCCACAGATATCAAACGATAATTGATTACATATTTTATTTAATATAGAAATTAATATTTCCTTTTAAAACATTAAATGACAAATATTAAGAATGAAATTTAAAATTATTGAACATACATGGTGAGATTATAATCTGATGCTAAACGGTTAAATTAAATGGTTAAGTCGCCAAGTTAAAATATTTTATTCTTTGGATAAAGTGCGTTTTGGCTTTAATTTGCTGTGGAAACTTAATAAATATTTATATAACAAGTAATTTTCGATGCGAATACAATAACAATAGTATCAAAAAATCAACGTTAATTATCTAGACATTTTTTTAATTTTTTTCGGTGTATTAGGTGTAAGTAGTTCAGATATACTTTTATTTTTTTAACTTCTGATTTATTAAAAATAAAGATATTTTAATTTATACAAAAAAAATATTTTTATTTTAAGGAGTAATTTTAAACTGGTATATGCGATTGTCACTGGGAGGTATAGAATGTATGTATTTTCTGCCATTTGTCATAATTTTATTTATTCCCCGTGCGAAGAACGGGTAATTTAGCTAGTATTCATTATAAAAAGAACATTTTTATTCAAATTAGTAACTTGAATAAAATAGAATAAATAGCAACCATCAACTATTAATAACTCATTATATAAAAACTCTGTAAACTCTTGAACGGTCTTTCTAAAATTAAGTGAATACATCATTTTGAAAAAAATACTTTTTTATTGTTATTTATTATCTTCGTAATATTTATTTTGAAGCTGGAATATTTTCTATATTTAATTTATTTTTAATTTGTTGCTCAGACGATTTTTTACTGCATTTAAAACTTTTTTCTGTATTCTAACAAAACCAGAAAATGGCGGTTTTTTTTGTGATCGAAATATGTGTTTCTTGTTCGCGATTTGTTTTAAAAAACAGGTATGTAACTTAATTATATTAACATATAAATAGTGTTAAACATATCGTAGATAATTATTGCCGTTTATAAAGCTCGAGAAATAATATTTTTGAGAATATTGCATTTCTTTCAAAGATCGTTACACATTTTCCAATTTCCTATTCTTCAGCATAAATAATTCGATTACCCATTTTACACCAGCTTGTAAATCATTAAAAAAATCAAAATAAAATAGAGATTTTTTTAATATTTTTATTTAATTGGAATGTATTTAAAGGTTTCTTTTCTATACAAAACCCAGTATATTGGTAAATAATTCGACTTTTCAAGTTTATATATAGAAGTTTTCAAGCTTCAGACTTCACATTTTTTTGTAAACTCAAATAAATCAATTTTTGAACTTGTCTTAAATCAATCAGAAATTTAATTTTTTTGCTGAAATGTACTCCATTAAACGAAGTATCGTTTAAAAAAAAGAACGAGATCAAAGAAATTAGTTTTAACAATGTGTAATTTATATTTAATTTCTAATATAACCATTTTACCTCATCTTACCATACTCGTTTGATGAAGAATGCAGTAATAGGCACCGGTGAAAACGCACAAACAACAGCCAAGTTTTGTAAAAAATGCATTTAAATAAAAAAAAAATTATATATTTTTAATATTCTAACAGACTAAAACTAAAAAGAGACTATAACTTTCAAACCATTTTTTAAATTTTCTACGGTGATTAATACATTAAGTATCATAATAAACTGTAAAAGCTATAAATGAAGATGAATAATAAATGAAGATGAATAATAAATGAACAATAAAGATGTAACATAGACTATCATGTGCTTTTAAATTTTGCCAATTTTCAATGTTATGCGCTTGACTTTACACTTTTGAATAATTTATTCTTTAAAACAATTTTTATAATAAATAAAATAAGTCTAACAATCGATTTACTACTATCAGAACAAACATTGTAGGTTTTAAAACTATTAAATCCTGTCGTATCCCGGGCGGTTGCCAGGCAACTACAACGGACACTTATCAGATAATTTCTTGAACAATGCACGATCTGCATGGTAATACAAGGATGGTAAGAACTTTTATTTGCTGACTAAATTGGAATAAATAAATGAAATATTTATTACACAAAGATGTATTCCTCTATAAATGTTATGTATCAAAATTAAGCGACACTAAGATATTTTATTTTATGACTATCGCTTAGGTTGAATAATGGTTAGGACTTGGGCGGCTAAGATTTATAACTCAGAACCAATTGGACTCTTAAATAAATAATATTAGATTATATTATTTTTCTCTATACAAATTAATTTTTTTTTATTTATTGTAAATATTTTAACTGCTAAAAAATATTTATAGCCAATAATTTTTCTAAGCCTTTGATTTAGTATTTTACACATAATTTATTTGTCGAAATTCAAAATAGATGTGCAATCGAAATTTTTTAAATTTTGTGTTTAACATATTCGCCGCCATATGAGTTGTTTTTAACTTACACATTATTTGGCAAATAGGTTCACTGATTTAAAAAAAACTTCTATCACAGACTGTTGTATTCTTTCTATGAAATGTATACACCTTCGAGCATGGATCCTTCATAGTAGAGAAATCATAAGGGTATAATCTCGTTAACATCAAAGTAAGGAGACACGTGGTTTATTATGTCATCCATTCATAAAAAAATTTCTAGTTCATTCATAAAAATATTCCGTACTTCATGAAGTAACACATTTACTATTATTTCCAAATCACAAGTCAATCGTGAACGTTTTTTTATTCATAAATTTTGAAAGGAAGTCACGTGTCTGGTGCCTTCAGATCTGAGATGTTTGCATCACGATCATGCCGTCATATTCGCTCTACTACAGTCCATTCATGTTCGAAGGTATACACTTCATATGTACCATCCAATCCTAATGTAGGCATATTCTGCATGTCCTCCAACACAAACAACTGAACTTGGTCTGAATTTTGCCTTGAAAGGTAACTTTTTGTATGCCTCAAAACGCTTCGTGAGTTATATACAACTCATGCTCAAAAGTCAGATGACTTTTTCTGCAAAATTTCCACAAGTGTTAATAAATGTGAATCATTTAAAAAGGAAATTAATAATAAAAAAATGTGGCAACATGCACTGTAAAAAAAGGTAATCAAAACTGAGTGCCTGAACAGACTTTTTTTCTTTGACTACAATTGCATCGTAAATGAGCGACGACGTACTCACATTTAAGTAATTGTACTTTCTCAAAAATAAACAGTGTGATTTAATATTGATAAGCTTAGCTTCTGTTTAAGCCATCTTAACAAAGCGACCTGACAAACTTAAAATAGTTGTTCGGAAGATGGTTTCTACATTATTTGATGTCGATTGCTTAAATGGAAACTGAGTTATAACAATTCAATTATCTTATTTCCCATTCTTTTGGCACATCTTTTAAAATTTATGTTTATAACTACTTGACGTCGCGCTGGTAGTACAACGAATAAGGCACTGGGCTGCAAGGTACGATTTCCGGTAAGTCTTGGTTGTAATTGTTGATGTTTCTTGAAATTGATTTATGAAGGCAACCAATATAGGCAAGCAACTTCTATATTTATTCGTTGTACTCTTTTTCAAAAAGGAAACTTATGTATTCGGAGCTATGATAAGCATCGAATGTACTCGAAAATGAGCACATTTTAATTATTTTTGAGTACATATTTTTAACAGTGTGGGTACCATTTTTGTCTAGTGTAGCAGAGAATGTATTCAAATATTTTTTTACATAGACATATGGAGCAACTTGCCAGTGAATATTGTTCAGGAGTAACGGATTTTAAAAAGAAATTAGATATTCAGTGGGAGATAGTTAGGAGGTACTAGCTGGACCAACCTTGTTGGACCTTGAGAATGTTGTTGGTCGTCAATATTTGTATTTGAGTTTAGATTTTTATGACAATTGATACTGACAAGCTTTATTGAGATTGTTTTTTATACGTTTCAAAATTATTTAATTTCATACGTTTCAGCCGAACGTACAGTATTATAAAAAAAACGTACATACAATGTTAAAAATAGGTATTCAAAAATTAGTAAAATGTACTCATTTTTGATAACATTCGATGCTTATCATAGCTACGAATACATAAGTTTCATTTTTGAAAAACATATGTACTCAAAAATGAGTACAATGTGTAAAAATAAATGAAAAAGAGCAATTGCTTGCTTTCATAGGCTGCCTTCATAAATTACTTTCAATAAATATCGACAAATACAACTAAGACTTAACGTGAATCGAACTCAGGTTGTAAGGGATCGCAGTCAAATGTCTTATCCGTTGTACTACCAACGCGACGTGAAGATGTTATAAACATAATTTTTTTTAAAAAGGTGTGTCAAAAGAATGGGAAACAAAATAATTGAGTTGTAATAACATATAATACTTTTCATTTAAGCAATTGACATCAAATAATGTGGAAAACCCTCTTTTGATCATCTATTTTAAGGATGCCAGGTCTCTTTGTTAAGATGGCTGGAATTGAAGCTGGTATTAGCAAATTAGATCAAACTGCCTATTTGTAAGAAAGTACGGTTACTTCAATTTGAGTATATCTCGCTCATTTACGATGCAATTGTACTCAAAGAAAAAAAAGTAGGTTCATGTACTCATTTTTAAGTACAATTATTTTTACATTGTATAGACACTTTTAACCTTTATAGAAACTTTTATATAGAAACTTTTATATAGAAACTTTTATATAGAAACTTTTATATAGAAACTTTTATATAGAAACTTTTATATAGAAACTTTTATATAGAAACGTTTATATTTAAACATTCCGTTTAAACATTTCGCAACTAGATCTCAGCTTAACTTATTTCACTTGAACTTTGGCATTGTGTAGATTGAAAATAATATTTAATATCGACGCAAAAGCATTTCTATTTCTTAGTTTGAATACATCTCCTTTTCTTAGTTTGCAAGCGTCTCCCGTTTCCTTTAGAAGCGCATCTTAAATTTAATTTTACAGATGCAGATGAAAATAAAGAGTATATGCTGAGATATTTACCAGTTTCGTATTTAATTCGATAGTAAAAGAGTGTTTCCTCACAAACTTACTTCAATGGAGATAACAAATAAAACTTAAAATATTTTGGAAGGCAAATAATCTTACCTTTCACAGCATTTAGCTTGTTGCCCATCATCTGTTTGGCGACGAAGGCCGCCATTTTGCCTTTAGATCATCTGTAAAAGAAATATTATTAAATTGATGAATTTTACACGACGGTGTTTAAATATAAAATTTTTAATTTAAAGGAACCCCACGAGGCTTTGCCCCACCAAATACTTTAAAATATAAACAGTTTTGTAAGCCCAACGCGCTTTTAACTTTTATTGCTTGGTAAATTAAACAATACTAAAGGTTCGTTTTTTAATTAAACTTTTACTTGTTAAGGTATTTTTTTTATGAAGAAAAGTTCAGTGCAGCAGATAAAAGTAGCCATTTTTTTTATTAAAGATTAAATGTGCCATTAAAACTGAAGCTATAGGAATAGGTAAACTTAAAAAAACTGAAAATAAAATAAATATGAAAAGTTAATACCATTTAATTAGCGTGTTACTCACGCCAGAAAAAATTAAATCTCACTGTCCTTAAAAAACTGTCCTTAAAAATTCAATTTTATTCTCCATAAAGAATAAAGAGAAACTGTCAATATTTAGTCTTATATATCATATTAAATTATTCTTGAAACTGGTGAAGTCTATTAAGTAACGATTCCCTTTTATTGATAAATATTTTTAAAACAATAAATTCGAACTTTCGAAAATTCTCCTAGTGGTTTTCATTGGTAATGTGACAAATTAATAATGAAGAAAATACAATTTTAACCTACCAAAATAGCAAAAATGAATGTATCAAAGGTAAACGGTAAAAAATATTTATGTATTTATTGATAAGTTATTTCCCACAGAAGCTGATCTTTAAAAAACATTTTCGTCAAATTCTTCTGATGCAAGAAAACATCAGGTTTCAAGAAGCATTTCTAGGGAAATGCAAGTTAAACTTGAATCTACTTACCACTTGTAACGACAAGCGTCTCCTATCTCATTCGGCTGATGGAGGAAAAGGCATGTTATTGGCGCGATAATTTTGTGGCGATAAAGCGCCAAAGCTGCAATCTTGTATTGTAGTTTCATCAGCTGTTTTTCCCTCGGGAGATTCACGCTTACAACATATGGTTGTCTTAAATTGCTGTAGCTTTTTATTACGAAATTTGTTATTTATTTTTCTTAGGCTTTTCAACAGCCGTCTAAGGTGTAGTGATGCTAATATTAAGTAAAATATGCTGTTTTACCGTGTAATAAAAAAAAGAAGTTGTGTTTTAAAATTATTTTTACTATTGCCCGGGGTCAAAACCGACTGCTTGGAGGGGATATCTAGCTCGAAACGACTGCTCGAAAGGGGTACCATCAGTTTTTTTTAATCAATGGGCCATTGCCCGGTGTCAAAACCGACTGCTCGGAGGGGATACGTAGCCCCAAATGACTGCTCGAAATGGGTACCATCAGTTTTTTTTTAATCAATGGGCCATTGCCCGGTGTCAAAACCGACTGCTCGGAGGGGATACGTAGCCCCAAATGACTGCTCGAAAGGGGTACCATCAGTTTTTTTTAATCAATGGGCCATTGCCCGGTGTCAAAACCGACTGCTCGGAGGGGATACGTAGCCCCAAATGACTGCTCGAAAGGGGTACCATCAGTTTTTTTTAATCAATGGGCCATTGCCCGGTGTCAAAACCGACTGCTCGGAGGGGATACGTAGCCCCAAATGACTGCTCGAAAGGGGTACCATCAGTTTTTTTTAATCAATGGGCCATTGCCCGGTGTCAAAACCGACTGCTCGGAGGGGATACGTAGCCCCAAATGACTGCTCGAAAGGGGTACCATCAGTTTTTTTAATCAATGGGCCATTGCCCGGTGTCAAAACCGACTGCTCGGAGGGGATACGTAGCCCCAAATGACTGCTCGAAAGGGGTACCATCAGTTTTTTTTAATCAATGGGCCATTGCCCGGTGTCAAAACCGACTGCTCGGAGGGGATACGTAGCCCCAAATGACTGCTCGAAAGGGGTACCATCAGTTTTTTTAAAAACAATGGGCCATTGCCCGGTGTCAAAACCAACTGCACGGAGGGGATGAGTATACATGGTATTTAAAATATATCAAGAATTTTAATTTATTTTCAAAAATAAAACTAATAATTATACATTTTGAATATTTAGAGAGGAAAAGCGATAAAGTGCATCGTGGTTAAGAATATATTTCAAACCTTTCCCATTGAAAGTCAAGGGAAAAAAAATTAAAAATCGAATTACTGTAAAAATTACAAAAATACGTTAAAAATCTAGAAAAATTTCAATTTCTAGTATTATACTCCTTGTTGTGTTGCAGAGCGAAAACCTGGTATTTTCCGGGAGTCCTATCAAGGAAAATAATTTTCAAAAGGCTTCAAAAACATGTTTTGAAGTTATTTTTTTTATCTCAAACTAATTGACGTCAACATATTACATTACATAGCATTTGAATTTCGGCGACGAAGCGGAAAGATTTTAAAAAGGGATACATATATTATTTTAAACAAGGAATCTCGACATTTTAATTTGTTCTCTAAAATTTTATTTCAGAATTAGGGAGTGATATTTACTAATTTTTAAAATAGTTAATGACTGATATTGGTAACGATTTCATGAAAAATAAATGATAAATGTAGCTTTTTCGATACTTATATGCCAACGTATTCCTGTTTACTTGAATAAAAATTAATGAGTTTAAAAAGATGGGAGGTATTTTTTTAGGGGGGCGGGAGGGATAAGTTACTCAGTCACTGAACCACCCCCATCAAAAATCTATACCTACGTGCCTGGTGTAGAACGTTTATTTTAACAACATATTACATATATAAATACACTCTAAATATCTCGGATCATCATTACAGTTTAATGTACAAAACAAAAACAAAAAAACTAGCTCTTCTATACTACAATGTCATTTTTGAAAAAAATATTTACTGTTAAATGTACAACAACCATTCTCTCAACGTAGTCAGACGTTTGAAATATTAAACTTATCAATATCGCCAAAACTGGAACGTTTATCGCGCCAAGATGCTTTTCCTCCATCAGCCGGATTAGGTTAGAGACGCTAGTCTTGTAACGCGAGAAGAACATTAAGTTAAAGGATTATAACCTTGAGCAGCTATTTTCACTCGTTTTATTTATTATCACCATTTACATTCGTGACGCATTTCGAAAGAAGACGCTCAGAAAATTCTAATTCGAAAATGGATATCGGAGTACTAAAATTGGGCAAAAATTGTAGTTCGGTTGACTCTGAAAAATGAGGTTCAATATTTTTAACATACTTGTTTTTAAGGTTTTTTTTTGCATATAATTTCCACTATCTTTTTTCTGGAAATATCTTTGGATAATCGAATTTGCGACAAAAAGAGTTTGTCTCAAAAAAGATTTTGGTTTGTTTACACTTTAGAGGTATTTAAAGGTGCAAGTTACAAACATTTTACAAATAAAATACACATTCTAAATACATAAAAAAATATGCAGACAGTTTTCATAATATTTAAGTTTGTTTTATGAATAATTTCACACACATTAAGCTCTTTTCTAGAAATATCTTTGGATAAATCAAATTTGTGACAAAAAGAGTTTGTCTCAAAAAAGTTTGTGCTTTATTTATTTACACTTTAAAGGTATTTAAAAGGTCTAAGTTACAAACATTTTACAAATAAGATACACATTCAGTAAATACGTAAAAAAATATTCAGCCAGTTTTCATAATATTGAAAATTAAATATATATATACGATTCCTCTACCACAAAAGTAAACAAAAAAATCGGATGTAGCTGTGTTGGAACACGGTCATAAAGGTTTTACGTTAAACGTCATTTCAGCAGAATCTAAAAATAGGAGTTTATTACCAACAGAACGTCATGAACTCCCTTCCACTCCTCGTACCTGCTTTGCTTTATTTCAAGATTTTACACGCATCGGGGCCTACCATTCCAGCGTCAGTCATGCAGCATTATTATAGAGTTATTGCATTATTATATGAGCTGTTGGAGTTTTATTACTAAAAACAATGTTCTTATATTTCCGAAAATTAAATACTTCTGCATCATCGGATATGACAAAACGTATGTTTCGAAAACATACGAGAAATACTACCCAATAAATAAGAGAATTTCAGAAATGACAGAAAATTGAACGCATTTTAAGAATACATATTTGTTGATAAACATGATGCATTGTGTCTTAGGCATTTCTATTCCATTAGCAAACTATTTACATAAACTCTAATATATTAGAGAGAATAATCTTTTAGAACTAGATTGGGGCAATTTTCCTACCCTTTGTAATTATCGTTTGCGCTAACAGACAATCGGCTGGGCAGGAATGGGGAAAAGGGGGCGTGGTAACGTTTAGCATTGAGTTCTAAAACTATATTGTGTTCTAAAAGAGTTGTTGCGTGTTTTATTTCTTTATACGTTGAGGGTTGGGTAGATAATGTAAATATGTAGCAAAGTTTCTCAAAATGGAGTATAAATTTATAAAAAGGTTTTGTTACTTTTAGGTAAATCGCAGATTAATTAATAATTTTTTATATTCTTTAGTGTTCAAATACTTCCGAGTTGAAATATAAGAATATTTTCTTTAAAATAAAAATAGCCAATTTTGATTAGTTGAGTACATATAACTGTTTTAATTTAGTGCAAATGTGTTCTGAAATTGTTTCGAAGTATCGGAACTTGGTGTTACTTGGACCTAATACAAAACAAGAAATTTTAATCTCTCCTGCCTGTTGCTACCTGTCGGTTAAATCACTATTTGTTGGAGAGACCGTGAATCACGTTTATATTTTAATGACAGCAGACCCAGGAGTAATTTAAAACATTTTTTTTATTTTGGATCCAAGTAACCCCAAGTATTTAATTTTTTAAAAAAAATTTTTTATTAGAAAAGCAATGAAAAAATTTACAACGAATATTCGAGTTAGTTATAGTTGAGTCCTTGTGTACATCATGCTTTTAAAGGTTTCTTACAATGTGCATAACAAAGTATTATTCCTACACCGTACACTAGTAGTATGGCCATGAGCTAATGATTTGAAGTTTGTCTCGCACACTACCGACAAAGAAATAAAGGCACTTTCTAGATCTAAACCTTGGAAATATATATTTTTTTAAATATGTTTCTTTATGTGATATTTCTAAAATTGTTAAAATCATTTAAAAAAAAAAACTAATTGGAATGTTCCCAATCCTAGACTAAGGTGCACATCTCGAGGATGAATAGTACTTGCACATAAATTTTCAACCTTTAATACGCGGAGGAAGTATGTGTTTTGCGATCCACAGACCGTAACCTTGCTTTTATTATTATAGATTTGATAAGCTTGGGTAAAATAGTGATAAACAATCTTCATCAGCTTAGGCATAAGTTAAAAATATAAAAAAAATAATATATTACCTCTTCAAAATATTTTCAATCAAGGTTAATTAACTTAAGCGTAGAATGAAATAAAAACAAATTTATCACAATGAACTATTTCAAATATTAAAGGTATTCCAAATACATTTATTTTCAAATCTTAAAATTCCTGCTTTTCTAATAAAAAGAAGTTCCTTTCGCATTAAATCTTTGAAAGTTTTGTAGGAAATAAATGAAAATGGTCTGCAAAATTCTTCCAGTCCACTTATCTACACGCAAAACAGTGATTACGAATTAACATGCATCTCTTTAATCAAAATGCAAACTTTTCTTTGTAAACCGTT
Source organism: Troglohyphantes excavatus (assembly GCA_963932185.1). Classification (NCBI taxonomy): domain Eukaryota; kingdom Metazoa; phylum Arthropoda; class Arachnida; order Araneae; family Linyphiidae; genus Troglohyphantes; species Troglohyphantes excavatus. Next base: position 12,537,141 of record OZ010676.1, on the reverse strand, counting down.
TAAAGAAACACAACAAATTATTTAAAGGAAGTTTAGTTTAAATCGAATAATACTTTCATAATTTATTTTTTAATAAAATCTGAAAATTTCGAAATCTATATATGGCGGGTCTGAACATATATAATTTTTCATAAGTTTTATAATATTCAATACTACTTGATAAGCAAAATGTTAGAACTATTCTTTTTTTTTAGAAACGGGGACTAGTTGAATAAATTTGAAAATGTCTGCGAATTCAGTTCATTTAACAACGTTTTTCATTGATGGGAAGACATTCAACAAACTGGACCAAGGTAAGTTAAAACTGTTAACACAATTCTCTTTAATTTTTCTGGATTTATAAAGTGAAAATGATAAATAACAGTTAAAGATTTTCTTTACGGAAATAAGTGTATATTAAATAAAGTATAAATTTAGGATATATATATATATATATATATATATATATATATATATATATATTTATTTATTTATTTAACAACATCAATGTGAAACAAACTCACAGAATAAATCGTACATAAATCATATATATTTCTTAGTGCTCTATATATATTATATAGGGCTCTTGTGCGCTAAACAAGGTGTCCCGGGTTTTAAACCCGACTGGATGAACTTTTCACTCTTATTGATTTAAATAAATATTGCATTTACTTGTGTTAATACAGCTTTAAGCTGTATTAGCTTTAAGCTGCAGGAATATGTATGATTTATTCTGTGTGTTTGTTTCATGGTTGATGTTATTAAATATATTCACGGTTCCTTGTGTTAATGCAGCTGTTAGCACTTCACAGGAGTTCAAGTTATGTAGTGTGTCTGTATGTGTCTACTCTTCCGATCTGTGTTATGAGTGAAAAGTTTCTGAAGGTTGGTGCCGTCCGGATAGCTCAGTGGTAGAGCACTTGTGCGCTATTCAAGGTGTCCCGGTTTCGAATATATATATATATATATATATATATATATATATATATATATATATATATATATAGAGAGAGAGAGAGAGAGAGAGAGAGAGAGAGAGAATTATTATATGGATATTATTTATAATTTTAATCTGTATATAGTGCCTTATACGCTATGTTTAAAAAATAAAATAAACTACATATATGTCGTTAAAAGTAAAATATATGGTTATTGTATGTAGTAAACTAACTCTACGGAACGGATACGGACGCGTATATTCGTTCATGTATCTGCAGTTTATCTCCAGAAGCGCGCATAACATAAAAGTACATAAAAATTCTCTACTTTGAAATATTTTTTCAATTTTAAAGCGTTGGGTGGACTTTGAAACCCTGCTCTAGTAAAATAAATTTTTAAATGAATATCAGTTGGAAATATATGTTACACTCTCCTGTATGAAAACAAACCTATAAATTCGATATTTTGTTTATCCAGCTGAGGGTTAATTATGGTTTATTTTTAAATATGTGTTTCCTTAAATAACCATATTCATCTGAATAATAATTAAAACCTGAAAATAAACTTCTACTTTCATATGAATAATTTTAATCAAAGAAAATAATATTCTTTTTATTTTAAGAGAAGTTTCGGTTGATTAATCTAATCTTTATTTTTTTATTGATGAAAAATCCAAATGATTTTTTTTAATCAGCATACGTTGCTGATTTATACATAGCAACTTTTAATACATTCATACGGCAGAAATTCATTTTTAAATAATTAACCTCTAGAAAACGGGTGGTACAGCATATGTACCAGTAAGTTTTTTACCTTTGAACACGGGCTGTGGTACAACAGTTGTACCAGCGAATTCTACCCCCTTCTTGCCCGGCGACGTGTCAACTTTTGAAATATGGAGGGAACGCCCTAATGTGTTCCCGACAACAAGGCTATTGTTGAAAGTAGGAGAGCAGCTTTTGAGTTATTTTGGCGAAATGAGGAAGGGCAACTATTTCATTTGCTGTGGCCAACATCGCCAAATCGTCCTAAGTAAATAAGTATTTCACATCGTCTAGTATTTGCGTGTACTTTCCGGCGTTTCGGCGGAAAATTTTAACTCAAGATGAAATGCGGTTTTTTAAAACGAGTATTATGTAAATTTAGAATTATGTAGGATTTTTTTCTCAAATTGGTGATCAGAAATTTGATAATTACGTGAACAATTAACGAAATTTTTGCAGTAGGTCGTATTTATGTTATGAAAATCATTTTCAAATGTTAATTTTTAAGCACGGCATTACAAAATTTGAGACGATTTGCATTTATTGAATAGCCTTGATTAATGACTCTAGCTTCCTATAAAATTCCACATATTTTCCCATGAACGTTGATTTTTTTTCTCGACACATTCATGTCAATTAGTTCCTACTTTTTTTGGATGTCTTTCTTAATTAATTGGAAATCGCCTTTATTCTTTTACTCACCATTCACAAAATCCTGCTTCAATCGCGAACCTATTTGCAAAATTTTCTTTATCTTATAGCAACCGTTCTAAAAGGTTTTTGTCTACTATTGCACATTATATATTGTTACAGTCACTGAAATATAATTATTCACTGTAAAAAAAGTGCACGAAATTTTTGTTGTTCCACCCCTGCGTTTTATATATATATATATATATATATATATATATATATATATATATATATATATATATATATATATATATATATATATATATATATATATATATATATGTATATATAATTTAAGTGCAATTAGCATAGAGTACTCGAGGGGGAGTGGAGTACATGTGGATCCGACCCCTCCCGAAGCAAATGTAAACAATTTTCTTTTTATAAATATTAGAGTACTAATTATTTAAGTCAATAATATAATGAATTAAATTAGTCAATAATTACCAAATTGGCATTATTTTCTCAAAATTCTTAATATTTTAGTTTTAATTTTCAAAAATTAATAGTTTAATTAAATGTTGGCCATTATAACCGCTAAAATATGGAATTGTCGATTTAGAATGTCATTTGCCAAACAAAGGGGACCACCAGATAAACACAAGGTGTCCATTTATTTATTTGTGACGTGATGACGCACGCTGGCCTATCTACCCCAAACGTTGATGGTCATCGCTATCGTGTAGGGAGCGAGAGGGGCTGGCATTTAGGTAAAGCATTGTGATTATTTGAGAGGAGAGAGAGAGATCATTGAATGTTAAATTGATTTAGTGGTTGTTGTCCAAAGGTGGTTAAAATGTTCGACTTCCTGCTTGTCTAGAACATGGCAAAAACCGTGCTATTTTTTTTACCTGCATAAGTCTTCCACGATTACAGGTAAAAAAATAAGTGGACCAGTATGAGGCGCACGTGCCCTCATGCCCCTCCCCTGGATCCGCCAATAGCAATTATTGCCGTAACATAATGATTCCGCTGACGTATTTTGCCCAACACATTAGTGTAGTACATTTTATTTTTCTGTACGGAACACACACGAATCTTCTAGAAGTATTTATGTGTAAAATGTGACAGACATTTATATATCTTCCTCGCATAAGGTTATAATTATGCACGCACGTCTTTATAATTGTTTGTTGAAGCTTCTTTTTCATCCATTGTGCCGAATCTGGGGTCGAAGAAATACAATGGTCTACCTACAGTATTGTATTCCCCCTCTCGAAGTTTCTCGGAAGTGACCTATTGAGCGTCGCAGATGTCTTGTAAACCAGTTATTATGGGGTAATTTTGAAGTCTGTATTCTTCCACATACTTTTGTGGGAGTGGGGGGACCTGCAGTTCAACTCTACGAATGGAACAAACATGCTTCCCTATTCAGTAAACATCTCAAAGAAGCATTTTGAAATGAATAGCCTACGAAACACGGAAGGGGGGGGGGGGGGAACTATTTATTACTTTCCAGAGAATGTCAAAGCACATATTGACAAAAGTTTCGAAAGAAAATGTCTCCGACGAATTACGTTCACATCTGGAAGCTTGTAAAGAAGTTTTTAAATTTAAAAATAAATTATAGGTACCAGAGGCGATTTACGGCAGGGCATTCGGGGTACTTGCTCAGGACCCCCATTTTAAGATGGCCCTCAAAACGCTTTTAAGCTAAAAAAACTGTGATCAAATTAAAAATAAATTTACTAATTAATGTTTTTTTTTTTAAATCAATAGGTTTTTTTTGTTAGTTTTTTTTGCAAAACTTCTACTACTTTATCCAATTAAATCACTTTTAGGTTTCCTGCATGTTCATGATGCATTTCATCTCGTCAAAAAAAAAATCTGTTCAATGAAACGTAAAATATATTTTCCATATGTATGCTTTTAATTTAAATTATGTTTGTTTTGAAGTGACCTTATCTTTGTGTATACTTCTTGAACTATTCGGGCATTTAAATGAATATTATGTTTAGTTGAATATTTTTTAATATTCACCATTATTAATAATCTTAATTTAAGTTATATAATTTTTTACATATTAATTTTTTTTCTGAAATAAAAAAAATTAGTAATTTTAAGTATATAAATTTTAGCAGTATTTACACTTGCATTAAAGCTGATTGATTATGTTATTTTGAGTAATGTGCGTGTACATAAATTTAGCAATTTAAATTAAAGGTACGTCGGGGGGCCCCCACATGTTTTTTTGGCCTTGGACCCTAAACTTGTAAATCGGTCCCTGTAGCTCACGCAAGAGGAGTTTGATATTAAGATATATGGACAAAAAAAATATTAAATTACACAAAAGTAATAATTTACCATCGTGAAAGCAGAAATCTATTACTTTTACTGCAATAACGATATTTTTATATAACGTAGAGAAAGGTTGGGTATCAGAAAAACAGTCCATTAATAATCAAATGTATTATCTAACAATGTATTTTATTACGAAAAATTACATACTTTAAAAAGAATACTTATAAACCTCAGAATAAAATAAAAATAAAACATTATGTTTCCAATAAATATATGAACGATTTTGTAAAATAATTGCAATTTTACAATTTTTCTTAATAGAAATTGAACTTTTATGTCAAAAATAGAGATTTAAGACTCAAATTCCCCCATCTTACCTAACTTAATAATAATAATAATAATAATATTTACATAATAATATTGAGCGTGTGGGACTTCCATTGGAATTAATGGTTGTCATTTACAATATATGCTTTCAACAAATTATGTACTTTCCAGAGGTTAAAATATATTTCGCTTAATTCTTTGAAACTAAAAAAATCGCATTTTTTTAATTTGTAATGTTATATACACACTTATAAAATTATTCATTAAAATAAATAAATGGCATTTTCATTTTTAAACGAAATATAAAAAAAGTAAATCAGTTTTCGGATGTCAGCCTCATGGAGCAATATAAGTTAAAATATTGCAACCCTTCAAGTATTCAGCTAACCAAGTAGTAAACTCAGTTTCCTCGGTCCGTGGTTTGGACTTCCAAAAGGGGTCGTTTTCTATGGCCTATTGAAAGGGGTGTGTAGATTGTCACTCAAAGGGGGGAAGGAAATCTTCGCGAATTCCCCGTCTTGAGAGGATATTTTTTAAAAAATGTCCCCGAACCCAAAAGGTTAATGAATAATTATATATTTTCGTACCGAAAATGTGTTTTAAACAAAAATAGCCTGCTACTTTTTTGCATAAAAGCCAATTGTAAATGAAATATAAATTCAATTACCAAAGCCCGTTTTTGTGGAATAATGGAAATCAAATCAATATTAAAACCAAAACTACTTACGAATAGTAAAGCTCATATTAAATATGCAGTTCGCATCGAAATACAGATATATAAATAATTAATATTAAATCCATTTGTTTATTATAAATATCATGTATTTTTAATGACGATTGCCCATATACTACAATTTATTACGTGCGGAGGAAAAGAAAAATTAAGATGGCAACAAAAGAGTTTTTGCTGTTTATAGATTTGTTAATATATTTTTTTATGCTGTTTATATTTTTTAGTTGAATCAATAATTTATATACATATTTTGAAGTGAAGTTAGTTGTACAGGAACGTAGAAGGTTTTGAATTAATGTTTTCAGCACGAATATTCTTATGCTTTGGAAAATGTGATTATTAATACAATGCTTCATTTATGCCTTCTAAACCTTTTAAAACATAATCATAATAAAATTAAATGTTAAGTGTGTAAAGAATATAAATTCACAATATTCGTAAAATAACGTTTCAAGTTAAATAGTGGATACTTTAATAGGATAGTATCTCGTTGATACTTTAATAGAACTAGAAGGTTTTGTATTAAGGTTTTTTGAATTAAGTTTTTTTTAACAGATAAGGCATTGGACTGCAATCCCTGAGGACATGTGTTCGATTCCCGGTAAGTCTTGGTTGTAATTGTTGATATTTATTGAAAATGATTTAGGAAGGCAGCGAGCAAATGCTCTTTTTACTCATTTTTGAGTACATGCCTTTTTCAAAAATGAAACTTATGTAGTAGGAGCTATGATAAGCATCGAATGTACTCAAAAATCAGTACATTTTACTTATATTTGAGTCCCTATTTTTAACACTGTACGAGTACAGAATTTTCTTAAGTGGAGTAAATAATCTGGAGATTTTATTTCAAACTCAAAATATCAATATACGGTTATAATATTTTAATATGTTATGGTTATAATATGAAGGCAGCCTATGCAGGCTAGAATATATTTTTTTACTTAATTTTTACCTATTGTACTCATTTTAAAGTACATGTCTTTTTCAAAATTGAGACATGTATTCGGAGCCATGAAAAGCATCAAATGTAATAAAAAATTAGTTTAATTTACTTATTTTTCAGTCCCTATTTTTAACACTGTACGAGTACAGAATTTTCATAAGTCGAGTAAATAATCTGGAGATTTTAATTCAAACTCAAAATATCAATATACTGTTATAATATGTTACGGTTCTAACATGTTACGGTTATAATATGTTAATATGTTACGGTTATAATATGTTAATATGTTACGGTTATAATATGTTAATATGTTACGGTTATAATATGTTAATATGTTACGGTTATAATATGTTAATATGTTACGGTTATAATATGTTAATATGTTACGGTTATAATATGTTAATATGTTACGGTTATAATATGTTAATATGTTACGGTTATAATATGTTAATATGTTACGGTTATAATATGTTACGGTTATAATATGTTAATATGTTACGGTTATAATATGTTAATATGTTACTGTTATAATATGTTAATATGTTACGGTTATAATATGTTAATATGTTACGGTTATAATATGTTAATATGTTACGGTTATAATATGTTAATATGTTACGGTTATAATATGTTAATATGTTACGGTTATAATATGTTAATATGTTACGGTTATAATATGTTAATATGTTACGGTTATAATATGTTAATATGTTACGGTTATAATATGTTAATATGTTACGGTTATAATATGTTAATATGTTACGGTTATAATATGTTAATATGTTACGGTTATAATATGTTAATATGCTACGGTTATAATATGTTAATATGTTACGGTTATAATATGTTAATATGTTACGGTTATAATATGTTAATATGTTACGGTTATAATATGTTAATATGTTACGGTTATAATATGTTAATATGTTACGGTTATAATATGTTAATATGTTACGGTTATAATATGTTAATATGTTACGGTTATAATATGTTAATATGTTACGGTTATAATATGTTAATATGTTACGGTTATAATATGTTACGGTTATAATATGTTAATATGTTACGGTTATAATATGTTAATATGTTACTGTTATAATATGTTAATATGTTACGGTTATAATATGTTAATATGTTACGGTTATAATATGTTAATATGTTACGGTTATAATATGTTAATATGTTACGGTTATAATATGTTAATATGTTACGGTTATAATATGTTAATATGTTACGGTTATAATATGTTAATATGTTACGGTTATAATATGTTACGGTTATAATATGTTAATATGTTACGGTTATAATATGTTAATATGTTACGGTTATAATATGTTAATATGTTACGGTTATAATATGTTAATATGTTACGGTTATAATTTGTTAATATGTTACGGTTATAATATGTTAATATGTTACGGTTATAATATGTTAATATGTTACGGTTATAATATGTTAATATGTTACGATTATAATATGTTACGGTTATAATATGTTAATATGTTACGGTATAATATGTTAATATGTTACGGTTATAATATGTTAATATGTTACGGTTATAATATGTTACGGTTATAATATGTTAATATGTTACGGTTATAATATGTTACGGTTATAATATGTTACGGTTATAATATGTTACGGTTATAATATGTTACGGTTATAATATGTTAATATGTTACGGTTATAATATGTTACGGTTATAATATGTTAATATGTTACGGTTATAATATGTTACGGTTATAATATGTTAATATGTTACGGTTATAATATGTTAATATGTTACGGTTATAATATGTTAATATGTTACGGTTATAATATGTTAATATGTTACGGTTATAATATGTTACGGTTATAATATGTTACGGTTATAATATGTTAATATGTTACGGTTATAATATGTTAATATGTTACGGTTATAATATGTTAATATGTTACGGTTATAATATGTTAATATGTTACGGTTATAATATGTTAATATGTTACGGTTATAATATGTTAATATGTTACGGTTATAATATGTTAATATGTTACGGTTATAATATGTTAATATGTTACGGTTATAATATGTTAATATGTTACGGTTATAATATGTTAATATGTTACGGTTATAATATGTTAATATGTTACGGTTATAATATGTTAATATGTTACGGTTATAATATGTTAATATGTTACGGTTATAATATGTTAATATGTTACGGTTATAATATGTTACGGTTATAATATGTTAATATGTTACGGTTATAATATGTTAATATGTTACGGTTATAATATGTTACGGTTATAATATGTTACGGTTATAATATGTTAATATGTTACGGTTATAATATGTTAATATGTTACGGTTATAATATGTTAATATGTTACGGTTATAATATGTTAATATGTTACGGTTATAATATGTTAATATGTTACGGTTATAATATGTTAATATGTTACGGTTATAATATGTTAATATGTTACGGTTATAATATGTTAATATGTTACGGTTATAATAATTTAATATGTTACGGTTATAATATGTTAATATGTTACGGTTATAATATGTTAATATGTTACGGTTATAATATGTTAATATGTTACGGTTATAATATGTTAATATGTTACGGTTATAATATGTTAATATGTTACGGTTATAATATGTTAATATGTTACGGTTATAATATGTTAATATGTTACGGTTATAATATGTTAATATGTTACGGTTATAATATGTTAATATGTTACGGTTATAATATGTTAATATGTTACGGTTATAATATGTTAATATGTTACGGTTATAATATGTTAATATGTTACGGTTATAATATGTTAATATGTTACGGTTATAATATGTTAATATGTTACGGTTATAATATGTTACGGTTATAATATGTTAATATGTTACGGTTATAATATGTTAATATGTTACGGTTATAATATGTTAATATGTTACGGTTATAATATGTTACGGTTATAATATGTTAATATGTTACGGTTATAATATGTTAATATGTTACGGTTATAATATGTTACGGTTATAATATGTTAATATGTTACGGTATAATATGTTAATATGTTACGGTTATAATATATTAATATGTTACGGTTATAATATGTTACGGTTATAATATGTTAATATGTTACGGTTATAATATGTTAATATGTTACGGTTATAATATGTTACGGTTATAATATGTTAATATGTTACGGTTATAATATGTTAATATGTTACGGTTATAATATGTTAATATGTTACGGTTATAATATGTTAATATGTTACGGTTATAATATGTTACGGTTATAATATGTTACGGTTATAATATGTTACGGTTATAATATGTTACGGTTATAATATGTTACGGTTATAATATGTTACGGTTATAATATGTTACGGTTATAATATGTTACGGTTATAATATGTTACGGTTATAATATGTTAATATGTTACGGTTATAATATGTTAATATGTTACGGTTATAATATGTTACGGTTATAATATGTTAATATGTTACGGTTATAATATGTTACGGTTATAATATGTTACGGTTATAATATGTTACGGTTATAATATGTTAATATGTTACGGTTATAATATGTTAATATGTTACGGTTATAATATGTTACGGTTATAATATGTTAATATGTTACGGTTATAATATGTTACGGTTATAATATGTTAATATGTTACGGTTATAATATGTTAATATGTTACGGTTATAATATGTTAATATGTTACGGTTATAATATGTTAATATGTTACGGTTATAATATGTTAATATGTTACGGTTATAATATGTTACGGTTATAATATGTTAATATGTTACGGTTATAATATGTTAATATGTTACGGTTATAATATGTTAATATGTTACGGTTATAATATGTTAATATGTTACGGTTATAATATGTTACGGTTATGATATGTTACGGTTATAATATGTTAATATGTTATGGTTATAATATGTCAATATGTTACGGTTATAATATGAAGGCAGCCTATGTGGGATAGCATCTGTTTTTTTTACTTATTGTACTCATTTTTAAGTACATGTCTTTTTTAAAATTGAAACTTATGTATTCGGAGCCATGAAAAGCATCGAATGTAATAAAAAATGAGTATATTTTACTTATTTTTGAATACCTATTTTTAACAATGAATGCACTATTGGAATAGAAATCATGCAGCACGCTTATTGAACCGTAGACTTTTGATGAAGATTAAAAAGAAATGATATTACGTACTATAGTTTATTGATTATAAATATTCTAAATTGCAAGTAATTAATGTATAGCTTTTACTATAAATTCCATATATTAATATCTGCTTTTAAACCTATAATCCAACTGTACGAAACAAAACTTCTTTATATCATTAATATTTCTAAGAACTCTACCATTAATTCTTTAAATTAGTCTATTTTTCACCGAACTGAAAAGTAAATCGGCTTAGTCCAAATCCTTCGTAAAATTTTATTTCATCCCCCACTTTATTCTGGTAAAACAGTTTTCGCACTTCAAAGTGTAAAATCCCTTGAGTGACTGGCTCAAAGAGACATGTCTCTCTACTCAGAAAGATTTGTGGTGGATTCAAAAGCTTTTAACAATTGAGAAACGCTTTTATCTTATTCTTATGTTTAAAAGAATTGGGGATTCCGGCTCTTTCAAAGAAATGATCAAATATTTCTCGCTTCTGAGAACACGAATGATTTTTCTATTAATATAATAGATAAAATCTCAGACTCTCATTTGGAGCTTGAAGACGTCACAAATAGGTAATGTACCATTGTTCGTATTTTAATATGAGTTATACTGTGCATGCACTGTTAAAAATAGGTATCAAATAAATCAAAAAACAATCAATCAAAATTTGGTACTCAAAAATAAGTAAAATGTACTCATTTTTTATTTCATTCCATGGTTAGCATAGCTCCCAATACATAAGTTTCAATTTTGAAAAAAAAATGTACTCAGAAATAAGTACAATGAGTAAAAATTAATAAAAAACAACAATTGTTTGCCTACATAGGCAGCCTTCATAAATAACTTTCAATAAATATCGACATTTACAACCAAGGCTTATCGGGAATCGAACCCATATCCTCAGGCACCAGGGCGACGTGAAGAAGTTTAGAAACAGAATAAATATTAAAAAGATGTGCCAAAAGAATGGGAAGTAAGATAATTGAATTGTAATAACTCAACTTCCATTTTACCAATCGACATCAGATAATGTGGAAAACCGTCTTCTGAACAACTATTTTAAGTGTGTCAGGTCGCTTTGTTAAGGTGGCTTGAAAAGAAGCTGAGATTATCAATATTAAATTACACTGCTCATTTTTGAGAAAGTGCGGTTACTTAAATTTGAGTACGTCATCGCCTACTTACGATGCAATTCTACTAAAAGAAAAACGGGTATGTTCAGGTACTCATTTTTAAGTACCTTGTTTTAACAGTGGGGTGATAAATCATCCATAGTTATCCATAGATACATTTATATGTGAATTTGAAGTCAATTTATTAAAATTAAAAAGTTATTTTACAACTCCATGTAATAGATATATTTGGCGTTTTGGAAAAAAAAACTTGTTTTTGAAGAAATAATTTATAGAGGGAGGCTATTTTATTGTACTTATTATGAGTTTTTTTATTTGGGAATTATTTTTTTAATTGTTTAAATGTTTTACGTATATAAAGTGCAATTTTCATATGTAAAGTTAAATTTTTTGCATATATACAGAATACATTTTTATGTAATATTATACATCAACACTATTTAAACCGTTTTCGTTAAATATGCTTTGATTCAATTTTTGTCAAAAATATGACAATCTAATATATTAGTTTTCTCCAAACGACGAAACATTTTGTTATTTTTTAAAATTATACTTCTAATTTTTGTCAATTATATTTCTTATTTTGAAGAATATACTTAATAATCAAAATAAAATTTTAATCGGAGTATTTAGCTGGCGCGTCTGTTTCGTCAAAATGACATAAGTTTTTTTCTAAAATGGGCATGCATTTTTAACAGTGAAAAAATGCATTTCAATTTCGAAGATTAAACTTTATTTCAGTTATTGCAATTTTACTTATTTCGCAGTTTATTATGTTTGATTTGTTTTATGGTTTACTTTACTTTCTTAAGTTATTACAATTTTACTTAATACGCGGTTTATTATTTTTGATTTGTTTTATGGTTTACTTTACTTTCTTAAGTTATTACAATTTTACTTAATACGCGGTTTATTATTTTTGATTTGTTTTATTGTTTACTTTACTTTATTAAGTTATTACAATTTTACTTAATAAATGGTTTATTATTTTTGATTTGCTTTATGGTTTACTTTACTTTCTTGATACTATTTTACTTAATTAATGATCCATTATCTTAAAAGATCATTAATGTCAGCACACTATGTATTGGTACTGACAATACAGAAATAGGATCATTTCTTAAAGATTGATTCTTTGTGTAAGAGATTGCATTTAAAATTGATTATTGCCTTTTTACCCTATATGATTCATTTTTATTAAACCATCTATTGCGGGTTCACTTTTCATTCTTTTAAGGAAACACAGTATCCAAAAAAGCTATAAATTTTCAATAATTTTTTTTATTTGCTAAAATTATTATTTGTAATCTTTTAAATATGCTTTCAAAAGTCTAGAACAATATCTGTGTTTTTTAAGGAGTTATTTCAGATTTTATGCTGGAATATCCATAATGTGTGTGTGTTTTTCAAGTAACGTAAATTTCAAATAATTTTTTCTCAGTGGTATGTTTCCTTGATATTAAGTTTTTTGAAATGCTAAGGCTTTTTTTATTATTAATGGAGAAATGTATAATTTTAAATCACATTGTAAAAAATGTGTATATTATTAATTGATATGAAATTAGCTCTATGAGTAGTATTTTGTTTTAATTACTAATGTAAAAGAAATTGTTTTAAGAAAAAGTTTTGTGTTATTTTGAATAACTATTTATATAAAAATCAAATACATGTAGAATACAAAAAAAATTAATACTAATTCATATTTTCGGATTTTGTTAATTAACGTCGCGCTAGAGCTGCACAGTGGGCTATTGGCGACTGTTCGGGGCCTATCTCAAAGGGAACGATGCCTCAAATTTTTTAATCATGGTCAGATGACGAGAGTAACACCTGAGCTGGCACCCAACGCCTTCAATAGACGTCAGAACTTTGGCCCCGATCAGATTTATCGTGCACCAATCCCGTATACACGCCGTTAATTTTTTGTGGATGTTCTGTGCGATATTATAATATTTTGGTAACGAAGTTGGCAACACTCCGATCGCAATATCACTACTTTTTTTACTATTCATAGTTTAGCACAGGTTCGAACCGGGAACCCTCGGATTCCCAGCTGACGCCTTAATCCACTCGGCCCCGGAGGCCTCCCAATTCTTATGTATTATAGTTCAAAGGATTGGGAAAAAAATTTGGTGAAAAAATATAAATATTTTTTAAAAATCCTTGGCATTTTAAGAAAAGTTTTAAAAAATTGAAGAAGTTTAAATTTTTAAAAAAGTACAAACAATTATAGAATTTTTGCATTAAATATTGTTCTTTTATGTAAATTTAAATAATATACATTAAAACTTCAAAAATAAAAATAAAGTTTAGATTGTAATGTGTTTGGTTCCTTTAAGTCTAATTTAGCGCAAAGATTATGCAGTGAGCGAAAAATATTCTTGTATTGCAGTGTCCAAAAATGCAAGCCGTTTATGTTGTTTATCTGCGATTGGGAATTATTTTATAGAGCACAATTCTCCGAAATTTTCCCTTTGTGAAAAATGACAGTCTGATGATGACAGGAGAAAGTGTGGGTTGGATGGAAAGATGTTTTATTCTGGAACTTGCTGAGGCTAGCAGTATTGAATTTGTTTTATAAAATACCAATATTATTCTTGAAAAAGATGTTAGAAGTATGACCGTCTCAAAATTAAAACCGGCGTTTTTTATTTAAAATGATACTTAAAACTTAATTAAAAGATCTCGTTTTTCACGGAACGGATATATATATATATATATATATATATATATATATATATATATATATATATATATATATATATATATATATATATATATATATATATATATATATATATATATATATATATATATATATATATAGACAGACAGACAGATAGATAGATAGATAGATAGATAGATAGATAGATAGATAGATAGATAGATAGATAGATAGATAGATAGATAGATAGATAGATAGATAGATAGATAGATAGATAGATAGATAGATAGATAGATAGATAGATAGATAGATAGATAGATAGATAGATAGATAGATAGATAGATAGATAGATAGATAGATAGATAGATAGATAGATAGATAGATAGATAGATAGATAGATAGATAGATAGATAGATAGATAGATAGATAGATAGATAGATAGATAGATAG